>CM066031.1:675473794-676786531 GCA_033557465.1 Ichthyophis bannanicus
GAGCAGGCGCAGTCCAACCACGTATCTCCCATTTCCATACCGGACTCTGAATCGCACTGGCACTGTGTGACCAGGGGAAAACCATGGATGAGTCAAATAACAACCTCCACAGGGCCCACACCCCACATGGGATCCTCTCCCATGCTCGCCACAAACTAGGGTTTGGCCCCCACCAGTGGGTGACCATGTTCCACAAAACTCCACGTTCCAACACATTCCTACATACCTGATATTCAGCTGATTAACCCTGAAAATAAGGGGGATCTTGTCAACACATACACACACATTGCCCCCAGGGGATGTGACACCCTCGCACACACTCCATGTCCCTCTTCACACTCTCCAACCCCCTATACCCCACCCCTTTGTTCTTCCCTCTCTCCCCCACCATTGCAAACATGACGTGCCTAGGGTGATGATTAATGGGGTGTGGGGGGTGGGGAAAAAGGCCTGTAGGTGCCTGGGCAATGTGCTGGCTGGTGTCCCATAATGATGATGCCTGCGCAAGGACCCCCCGACAGGCGCCGTGGGTCCCGGCCCTCACACTCATAGGCAGGCCTATGCACACATTTCCCAGGGATCACCTGTCACAAGTGTGTGACTGTGCAGGAAATACAGAACACACAGCAGGGCACACGGAGCAGGGTGACAGTGGCCAACCATGAATATGGGTATGTTAAACTATCCACCTGTGCAGAAGGGTAGGTAATGACCCCAAACAATGTTTGTTTATCAACAGTGGAGGATCTGAGGAAGAAGGTGCGTGAACTACGGCAGTTCCATGGAGACTTCCTGGCGCGCTATAGCAGGGGGCCACAGACACCCAATGTTGGTGAGTCTGGACTGGAATGACTCTCTTTTTATGATGTCAAATTGGCCCTCCAACGTGTGTGTTTAATGAATCTGTAGATGTGTAACGTAACACTAATGTATTTTTTGATATGTCTGTTAACTTTAACCGGGGGAGAGGAACGCAGCGGCGAGGGCCACCCATCGGCATACTCACTCCGGCGGCCCACCGCCCTCGGTGCATGGGCGGTGGCGGGGGTGGGGGTGGAAAGCGAGAGGAGGTGGAAGAGGGATCCCAGATCGAGCTGGCGGAGGAGGAGAAGGAGGAGGAGCAGCAGATGGGGGAGGGGGGGAGGAGGAGGAGGGAGAAGGAGGAGCAATGGACGGTGGTGGGGGGTGACGGGTGACGAGATGGGAGAGGAGGAGAGGCCCCACAGGCACACCCAGAGGGTGATGCTGCTGGCAGGAGGGCGGCGGCTGCGGGTGAGGGGGGCAATGTGAAACCTGTGTGTGGGGGGGTGCTGGGTTGGGCAGAGAGGGTGGCTGAGAGTGTTTTGGGGGAGGATAGGGTTGGGGGGGGGTGCGGGGGAATACAGCACAGCACAGGGCTACGTGGGCCCCGTCAGACACTGCAGGTGGAAGCTGGGGATAGGCGTCGTCGCACAAACATGTCATCCACGGCCCACGGCATATTGCATGCACATGCCAGCACACAGACCACGGGCACCATTTGCCTATGTGCTGGCAGGTGCATGCATGATGTGCTGGGGGCAATTGATGATGTGCGGCGCGACGTACGCCTAGTCTTTCATGCACTGCAGTGTCTGACGGGGGCTGTCCGGCAGGTGTTCCGCCGATGTTGCGCAGCTGCAATGTCGGCGGGCATGCTGCCGAAGGGCGTCACAGGCACCTCTGAGAACACCTGTGATGTGCACATGTGCCCTGTGCTGTGCTGTGTTCACGCACAAAATGGGGATGTTTGTGTGGTGGCATGTTGCCAATGTTTAAATGTTCTATAATAAACATTTGTTTTTGTTATGTGGAAACATGGTCATGTGTCTCCCTCAACCACCCACCATGGATGAATGGCCTGGGATATGTCTGTTGCATCTGGACAGGCTGTGGAGGCTGACATGGCTGGCAGACATGGACTGCTTACACATGCCGTCATGGGGCGTAAACGTGTGCAGTGGCTAAGGGCCAGGGAAGCCGCATGGGATGTTGAAGTGTGAGGGGGATCCCAGAAACAGCCATGCTGTTGGGTGGATTGAACTGCTAACAAATGTGTCAGCGGAGGGAGGAAGCCAACATAAGCATGCTACGCATGTCTGCCTGTGCCACATGCATGCCTTGGGGGGGTGCCAGACATGTTCCCACTGTTGTCTTTGATATAGGCTATGACCACAAATATGGAACCAGGTATGCTGGCAGAGGGGGGGAGGGGGGTGATGCCGCTGACGACAGACCATGAGGTATGGGAACAGTACACCTGAGACAACATGGGTCAGTGTGTGTGTGGAGAACCCCTACAGCCAAGGGGCTGTGACTATGGACTGTGTAGGTGACACATAGCATGTCGTGCCGTCTGTTCTGCAACACCTGGTGGAGCAGCTAATGCGAACAGCAAGGGTCTGCTGATCAGCGACACGACATGCATGTGGACACCACATAGGGGACCAAAGGGACACAAATTGCAATGACACGTATCATGTATGTTGTTCAAAACATTTATTTACACACCTAGGAACCACGGCGTGGCCTGCCCTTTCTGGCACGTCGCAAAACCCTACCCCCTTGTGCTGCACCCCCCCCTCATCTTGTGCTTGTGGAGGTGGTGGCGGGTGGTTGTGCATAACTCTGCAGTAGGGCACGTATCCCCTCCAGGGCCACACACATTCTTTCAAGTGGCATGTCCCTGATATCCTGCCGCAAGTGGCAAATCTCCAGCGTGTTGGCATCGATAGACTGGCGCACAGCTGCCAATTCACGACAGATGCCTGTAGGGGGGAAGCAAGGGTGGTGTGTGATATACCTCCCAAGAAACACACAACAAGATGACTCATATAAACACATGATTGTCATTGTGACTGTACAAACTATAGCATGCACGCGGATATGGTTATGAACACGCAATGTCAGAAAGGTGTATGTCAATGCCACACACAGCACATGGTTGATCTATGTGATGTGGGTGGCACACACAGGGATACACAGGTTGCCCACACACCCCCACGTGCTGCAGATATTGGAATAGGCCTGTGGACACATAGCACACACATGTCCAGTGTGCAGTGTGGCGGAGCGTGTTCGATGGACAGCAAACACACCTGTGGATACGTCGTGCTGCAGAGAGATAGAATGTGCACAGCCAACCCATGTGGGAGCACATTTGGGGGGATACACACAGCATGGACAGGGTACAGGTGTAGCGCCATTGACTATGAGGGATGGGGTTCGTGCAGCAGGATCACATCCCGTACATGGGCAGGTCCACCAATGCCACATGTGTCTGACGGCAGAGGGGTCCACATACACCCAGTGGTGAAGGATCTGGGGTCAGATAACAGTGCATGTACACCTTGGTACACATGTGGAGGATGCACAACGTGCATGGAGAGGACCAGATGGTGCAGCACAGGGTGACACAACGCAAAATGGCGACTACAGGGTCATGCTGAGCATGCAACAGCATGTGGTGAGCCCTCGGGAGGAGTGAGTCACAGAGATAGGGGGGGGCCCTCCCTTAATGTGTTTGGCAGCAGGGGTGCCACCTGTGAGCTGTCTAGTCCATCAGGACCCAGCATGGGGCACCAGATAACCTGTGTGATCCGGGGGGTTCATCACAAACCATGCATTGTGCACCTCAGTGTCACATATACATGAACGGGACATGTTGCGAGCCCTGTCTGTATGTCCACCAGCCTAACGTAATTGTGGACATACATTCTGCCTCCAGGGACCTGTAAGCCTCCCAAACCATGGGTACAGGATCCTAGACCGTGTCCTGTCTGTACATCGTGCTATATGTGTGTCTGATGTCATTCCAACTGAAAGTGTCATGTGGTAGGAGTGGTCTACACCTGGTGATGCAGACCGTAGGGGATGGGGTCTGTGTGACGGTGCATGACAGACATGTATGTTTATTTACTTATTGTTTTGAAGTACTTTAAAACGTTTATATACCGCGCTATTTGTTATCAGTGCGGTTTACATACAACAAGGGTGCACAGTCAGAAGCCTGTTCTGTGCTTACATTGTAACAGGAGTTTAAACTTGGAACATACATTGTAACAGGAGCATAAACCTGGAGCAACAGGGGAACTATAAAACATATGTACAAATATAATTAGATTTGGATTGTATATACAGGAGGTCTAAGGCGGGTTCAAGATACTTGTGACAGGGTGCGGTTTGTAGACATTGGCAGGTGGGTGAGATGAGGTGGGGTGGATGCATGAGCAAAGTGAAGTAGGAAGATGTGGTGTTTCATTGCCTTACGGAACTGCATAAGGCCTTTGATGGATCTACTTTCAGGTGGAAGTTCGTACCAACATTTTGGGGCATAGAAGGCGAATGTCCGTTTCTTGGGTCTAGGTATGTCATCTCTGATTCCCCATGGCCCATGTGACAGTTAACATGAGTAGTTACTGGGCCACGGCTGGGCTACAGTGCTGAAGCTCAGTTGTGCAAGTGCTATGCTATTCGTGGGGTATTGTCACACAACATGATGCAGCTGAAACTGCATACCTAGTAGGTCTGCATCCATAGGTGTACACTCACCCTAGGCTCAATGTTCCCTCTAATTGTCTGTAGGCTGTGTGCGCATAACATATCAGCTGTGCAGCTTTTGCAGCAAGGTTCAATTGTTGTGCGCCACATAACGACACTCGGAGTTATATACTTTAAGATTTGACTACACGTCAGCATACAGTATGTACACCACATTGATTTTAATTAAATGAAATGAATATGGACAATTACTAAATGAAGCGGAATATGTCTAGTAATTACAATCCCAACTTTTAACTTTTAAGGACGACTATGTTGTTTTCTATCAGAATCAGGACCATACGTTTTGTGCGCTCTGCTGTAAAGTATGTGCGCTCACTCGGCGAGGTGTGTGCGCGTGCACACGCGCACAGCTTAGAGGGAACAGTGCCTAGGCTGTTATGGTGTGTGTCACATTAACATCCGCTAACATACGTCGTAACATTGCTTGTTGGGCAAATGTATCCCGTCTACTGGAGACACACATGTGACAGCTTTGGACGGTATATTGTCACATCCAGCACAGACACACCCCACACAGAGAGTAGTGGGTTGTGCATTGTGCCTGTCATGTTCCGTTTTTACCAGTGGTCCCTCTCAGCTGTGCACATGTGTGTGCGCACACGACTTGCCGAGCAATCACACTACTGTATGACATAGCCCACGGAGAGAAGGTATGTGAGTCAGCTCAACAGCAACAACTACGTGCTCAGATGTCTAGATGTCTAGGTATGGTTTGCACAGGTTATACCATAGTTTGTACTGCATGCATTGTGCTGCACATACTGCATCCGGACATGTACTCCACAGGTAGGTTGTGTACACCCCATTGCCTCTCTGTGGTGTGTAACACATTAACATTAATGCCATGGGATGCACAGCTGATATCTAATGGGCACACTGCATACAGAACATTGGGGGTGACATTGCTTCTCACCCACCTTCTGCATCCTGCCGTGAGGATGTTGCATGGGCTCTGAGCTCCCCCATGAGGTCATCCTCGACCACATCATCCTGCTGTGGTGGTAGGCCGGTACCTGTTCGACTAGACACCATTGGTGGGTAGGTGCTCATCTGTGGCTGCAGGGGACTCTCCCCGGAACATGGGCGTGCCACCGACATTACAGGCTCCGCCTCCTCCTCCTCCCCCTCCAGGATGTGAGGGACGGCCACATCATCCCCCTCCTCCGCACCCTCCTCGTCCACCGCACCCTCCTCCGCATGTGTCAGCATGGTGCTGTAGTCACCTGTATTGTGGGCAAACACAGATAGCACACATATGTTTACGCACTACAGCTATGTACACGTGTGTGCTGCAGACAACACATACCTGATGGTGTGGGGACCCAGCATGTGTGCTGCATACAGGGCCCCCTACACACCCCCATACCTGTCTGTAGCCAACATGTACCTGCCCCAGGGGAACAGGTGTGTGTTTTAGGTCCGCACACCTAGTTTGTTTCCCATGCCTCAGCTACAGCTATAATTGTGCAGTGATCCCCCATGCCGTCTGTCACCCCATCTGGCCAACATCTGTCCACTCACGGCTGCTCCTTTCTCACACTTCCACCTGTATTTTCTACCCCGTGTTTGATTGTGCATGCCATTGAGCAGGCCATATGTCCCTGGGACATACTGTGAGCATACTGCTACATGTGTCTGGCAGTGACCTACTGTGCATCGAGCAGCTAATGTAAAGCATCTTGTGCCCATTGACAGGCACATGTATCAATGTGCGTATGGTATGTCACATAAACATGCACCCCTCACAGGCCAATGCTATATTACAGGGGATGAGGAGCACTGTTGGGGGGGGGGATATGTAAGGGCCTGGTACACGTGGAGATGTTTGTGACAGGTCAGGGGCCTGAGGGGATGAGGGACACATGTTGATTGTGTCCCTGCAGCATGGCAGGCAAACAGTGTGACGCCAGACAATACAAAGGCGTGTGGAGCTCTGAGGGACAGACACATATTATCTTTAGAGACATATGTCATTGTCCCAACACAGGCCATGTTTCCGTGACGTCCACAGGGGCTGAGGGTCGACAACACATCTGCCGTTATCGCATCCGCAACCGTGTATTACTACACCTTGCCAATGCATTGTCATATGCCGGCGACAGGGAAGGTCCCCATACAGTATGCTGTTCTTGGGGGACTGCTGTAATGCCAGGCGTACATACAATGCTGTGGAGACCGCTTTTACCGCCATTCACTGTGCTATCCACAGCCTTTACAACAACGTCACATATGTCCACATCTTTTCTACCTTGCTCAGATGTACGTGTGCGGTGAGGGAGGGTGATAGCACAGTTATAGATTTAACGGATTATGTGATCTGCATTGCCTCTACGCCTGCCATATCTTCAGTCACCAACAGCTCCATGATGTAGGTGAACCGTTCCGTTCGACCGCTGTTAAAGGTTTGTGGCCAGGGTGTAGGTGTACATGTATGAATGAGGTGGAGGAGCACATGTCAGGGACACGTACTGCCCCTGCGGCTGCCAGCACAACCAAGCATATGTTGGGTACGTGGCATTTGTGTTTGCCACAACTATGTATTTGTCCTACAGGTCTCCCAGAGTCTTTGTATTGGCTTGATGTTACCTTTGGGGTGCGCGTGTGTGTTTGTGTTGGACAGGAGTGTGCAGGGGTACAGCACAGACCTCTGACACCAGCATGGGTACATGATGGGGCTTGGTAGAGATTTATGGGGGTGCATGTGCAAATGTCTGCCATCTACACAATGGCTATTTCACCAAGGTATGGAGAGGTGAAATATATGCGTAGCATACGTACCTGCATGCGGATCTGCTGTATCCAGGGCCACAGGAAGGCCATATGTGTATATCGGCCCAAGCCTGTCTGCAAGCTGCTGCTCTAGGGGCGTGAGCATGGATGGTAGGGGGCCCCCTCCACCTGTGCCACTGGCATGCTGTCGTTCTGCACACAGGTGCTGGCGCACCCCTCTTTTGATATCAGAATACCTCTTCTTTAGACAGTCAATGTCCCGCAGGGGGCCTCCTACCTCGGCAACTGCTCTGCGTATCTCCTCCCACACCGCATTACGGCCTGCTGTACTTGTGCGGCTGCTCTGCCTCCCAAACAGAGCCTCATAGTTCTCGAGGGACCGTAGCGAGGAGGTTGTGGTTCTCAGAATCTGAGAACCGTGTGGCCCTCCTCCTCTGGGTCCCAGGTACAGGGGCCCTTTTCCTCTTCCCAGTGTGGCGGCTGGGTGCAGCCTGGCCCTGTGTTGATGGCCCTGCGTCTGGCTCAGCCGCCATAGCCCCTGCCTCCTGCGCAACTGGTTGCCGCACCTCCTGCACTCCCTCACCCTCCCTTTCCCTCATCCTTTCTCTGTCACTCTCTCTATCACTCCCTCTATCCCTCTCCCTCTCCCTCTCTCTCTCCCTCTCTCCCACCCTCCCTCTATCCCTCTCAATGTCCCTCTCTCTCTCCCTCACTCTCACCCTCACCGTGCCACTTCCACTCTCCCTATGGCTCTCACTCTCCCCCTGCCGCTCCATCGCCCTCCTCTCCCCACTCCCCTGGCCACACGCAACCTCACCTCACCTCACCCCTTCTCCCTCTCCTACGCCACACACGTCACAGACAAAACAGATGTGAGCACAATACTACAAACACAACACAATAAACTGAACAGTACACACCACAATACAGAGACAATTGACGACACTCCACTACACTGACACCTGCTCCAATACCTCCTGCTCTCACACTTCGCTATCCTACCTCTCACTCCTCACTCATCCCTCAACGTGCAACAGGCGCGCAGGGTGATTTATACGTTTTAGACGGTTACCTACATTGCGCATGTGCAACTGTGCCACGGCGATGCTTGTGCGCGGCGCGTATGTGACATTGCGCATGGGCGTGCGTTGGTGGATGTGTGTGTGCGCGATACGCATGTGCAGCTGTTAGCGCATGTGCGTTTGAGTGCGTGTGACGTCACGCACGTGACGCATACGCACAGGCGACGCATACGCCCATGCATAACGAGTTGCACATGCGCGCCGCCCACAGACAGACGCCCATGCGTAAGGGGTTGCACATGCGCGCAACACACACACAGACGCAAATTAGGGCATTGCTGCACATGCGCGCCGCGCACGCACGGCCATAACCGCGCATGCGCAAGGTACGTACAACATAACCTGGATAAATATGACTGCAGATTAGGTCCACATTGAGGGTTGTTTCGTAGGCGCGGTGTATGTTGGTTGTGAGTTACAGGGAGAGAAAGGCAGCTGTAGTGTATTGGATTCTGTGTGTCTGTATGGTATTGTTCTGTATTTCTCCGTTTACTGTGCTGTATTGTGTGGCTCTAGTCTTGTGTGTTGTCTGCTGTAGTTGTGCTGTACGTTACATTGTATTGTGCTGTTTTGTGTGTCTCCTTTCATGTGTGGGTTGTAAGGTGTCCAGTGTTTAGGCAGGTGTGGGTGTGTTTTTGTGTGTGTGTTTGTGTGTGTCTCTAGTTCATGGCGGCTGTTTATGTTGCTGCATGTGCCCTGAGACGTGGGCGGATGCTGCGGTTGCAGGACAGGGGAGATGGTGCCCATGGGGCTGAGGCACAGGGCATGGGTGTGGACCCGCAGCAACTCAGACCTGCAGCTGTGGGGGTGGTCCACACAGGTGCGGTGCGTGGACGACGCAGACGGCGTGCTGAGGTGCAGGCTCGGCAGCCTCGCCTCTACAGGCCCAGAGCCCAGCTCCAGGGCATGCGTGAGGACCTGGTCATCTCCCTGTACTGACTGAGCACAAGGGCTATTCGGGAGCTCTATGAGGATCTGCGACCTGACCTCGAGCCCCTGACTGATCGGTCACATGCCATACCAGGTTTAGTCAAGCTCCTTGCTGCCTTACATTTCTTTGCCTCTGGCTGTTTCCAGTCATCTGTGGCTGCAGTGGGTGGCATGAGCCGCCCCACCTTCTCACGCTGTCTCCACCAAGTACTGCGTGCCATGGTCAGCCGGGTGGGGAATTACATAGCCGTTCCTCACATTGGGCAACAGTGGGGGACCCTGAACCAGGCCTTTGAGGCGTTAGCTGGGATACCACACGTGATGGGAGCTATTGATTGCACACATGTTGCCCTGGTCCCGCCTAGAGACAGGGAGGTGGTGTTCCGCAACCGCAAACACTACCATTCCCTGAATGTTCAGGTTGTATGTGATGCTAATCTGCATATTCTGAATGTGGTCCCGCGGTTTGCAGGGTCCACCCATGACTCCTATATCCTGCAACACTCAGCACTGTTCAGGCAATTTGAGGAGGGACAATATGGGGACTGTATATTGCTGGGTGAGTATTTCCATCTAACCTATTATGTGCTGCATATATGTATTGGTTTATGTAACATCTGTTATATAGGGCGCTGTTTGCCAGCTTTGCATTTGAAAACGTACCTCACGTTCAAAAGACATATGACTGTTATGTGTTTACATTGTTACAGGAGTGTATATGTGGATTAACAGGGGACCTAATTTGCATTGAGACATCAGGATTGTGATACGGTTTGATCATACCCTGCTCATGTTGTTCTGGGAACTAAGCTCAGGTGCAGATGTGTGTCCTGTTGGTGGATTGGTACTAGTGTGTGTGTGTGACATCTGCCCACATGTGGGGGGGGGGAAGGTTGCTGCCCTTCACACACACCTGTGATGGCGGCTCATTTTCTGGTCCTTTTGTTATTTCATGTAACGTTTATGTTCTGGACAATCCATACACCTAACCCTTGTCATGTGTGTGTGAGGTCCACACACTCACTCAGTACTGGGTTGTCACCCCGGGGGTCGCGTATATACTGGGGGGGGGGGGACTACATATGATGGGTTTCCCTGACCTTTGCATCTGCGAGTACAGTTTTGCATATGGATGGTCATGCATTTGGCCTGTTTCACCGCAGGAGAGATACCTTTGGCCACTGCAGATGTGTGGGACATAGGCAACGTTGTATGTGCTGATCCTAATGTTGTTGAGCATTGTGGACAGGTGACAGCAGGGGCAAGGGACTACATGGGTGATTACAGAGAGGTATTGGTCGCACATACCCAGGTAGGTGCTCTGCCTCTGTCCATGTGATTGGTGCAAGCTCATGTGGGCTACGGTGTGCACTTCTGTGGTCCACAGTTTAAAAAGGCTCAGAACATGATGGAGACAGTGCAGAGGGTGGCTACTGGAAGGATAGGTGATTAGCAGGAACCAGCATATGGAGTCAATATGCTCATATTTGAGATGTGGACCTTGGAGGACAGGGGGTATAGCTGTGATGTGGTTGTGACCTTGTCAGACCTCCCTGGCATACATGGTCTGGGTGCGAGGCTCCATCGGATTACATCACAGTTTTGGGTTGTGTACATTGCTGACATATACGTTGAACAGGTGATATGTGCATTGGTGGTATAGTCTAACGTTGGAGGTGGTCGAGATGAGGACAGGAACTGCAGTACAATACGCATGTGCCACACATAGAGGATTTCTATAGGTACAACTGGGACTGGTTTTTTTATGGCAGTATGTACAGGCTCCATAGGCCATGTTTACCATTTATATCAACATATGTATATGTTTCACAAATGCATAGTTGGTGTGTCATATATGTCTGTCAGGATGTGTTCTGCATTTGTTTCGAACGTCCATACCTGTGTACATGAGAGGTAACATGCACTCATGCATTGACATGCAACATTTCTTTCTGCAGGTGATGCAGGGTATGGGTGTCGCCCCTGGCTGCTGACCCCTGTGCGTCATCCACGGACACATGCAGAGCGGAGGTACAATGAGGCCCACGCCTCCAGCCGCTCTGTCATAGAGCGCACCTTTGGCGTGTTGAAAAGTCGCTTCAGGTGTCTGGATAGGACAGGCGGGGCCTTACAATATAGACCTATGACTGTGGCAGAGATTATCATTGCCTGTTGCATCCTGCACAACATTGCTCTCAGGCACAATATTCCTGCAGAGATTAATGAGGATCTGGATGATGATCCACCATGCCCCCCTGTACGTGCCAGTGGTGACACACAAGAGGGCACAGCGGTCAGGCGGAGGTTGATTGCAGAGATCTTCTCTGGTACGTATTGCATATATTCCCACATATATGTGCTGTTCTGTGTGTGTGATGGTCATAAAGGTTTTTGTGTCGGAACATATCACCTTCAGGTGCAACACTGCATTGTCATTCAACTTAACATCCCACGGTCACATATAGCCATGCGTGTGTGACCAACAATGTGGCCGCGGCACAACAGCAGCTGTTGGTGTATTATGTGTGTGGGTGTTGCTACACCTTTCAGATACTTTGTGGGTCACATTCCCAGTTAGTTGGTGGTGGTGATAGCAGTTGCTGTGAAAAGAAGAGTTCGTTGGTTTCATGGTCGGATGGAGCACGGTGGCAGGCATATGTTGCGGTAGTCACAGTGGGAGGGATGACCCTGTTTGTGGACAGTTCCCCTGCGGGGTATTTGTTTCTATTGTACACCTTTTGTCCACTTGTGTGGGTGTTATGCTTGTGTGAGCTGGCTATGTGTGTATGTTACAAATGTAGTAATGGTCAAAAACTAGCACAGAGCATTAAATGTCAAACCGGAAGAAAACTCTGTATGAAAACACATGAAAGTATACTGTGTCAAAATCAAAAAAACTACTATGCATTCATTTAGAAAGTAGAGAAGGCAGAGTTCAAGCAAAGGTGTTTGAAGCAACAGAAGGTCTCAGACTTTAACGGGCAAACCGTATACTCAAGGCAATATTCACCAACAGAGCACAGTAAAAGCCCTTTCTTGCATCAACGACCTTAAGAATTATGTTGCTCCTCAAAGTAGCTGTCACTAACTCCTTTAACACAGGTAATAACAATATTTCTCTTGACAAATTCTTCAAAATCAGTGTAGGAGAGTGGAAAGCATAACTTAGCTGAAAACGTATTGCTTGAACTGCTGCATAGCCATCATCTCATCCCCGCTCCAACCCCAACGCTCTCAATCGCGCTGTTATTGCGTTTCACCCGAGCAGGTTTCTTCAGGGGGTGACAAGCAGAGGATAGTGAGAACACTAGATGATAGAAAAACAGGAATGCATTAGTTTTGTAAAAAGCACATACTTTCCTTAGTATGCTGGAAGAAGACATCTCAAACGGGAAAGGAACAAAGCAAGTTGCTTACGGCCAGCTGCAGGAACAGAAGCATTACTAACTGCTGCCAAAAGCTGCGCATGCGGACTCCACACTTATAGGCCCAGCTGATTGATTAATTAAAGGGCAAGAGTTACACACATGCTTCCCATTCAACTCGTACATTGAGCCCAGAGGGAGAAACTGAACCAACACGATGAATCCACCGTTGTTCAGACCGTTGTTGGCTAGGTGTGGTGACACATGTCATACATAGCACAGAGCACATGCTTATGACTGCTTTCCAATGATGTTATTAATTATGTGCGACGGTTGTTAATGCAACCCCACAGTGTGCCCTGATGTATACCTTATCACGTAGCCTTGACATGGATGTGTGGCAGGAGGGGGACCTGCGCTGTGTGCAGCCAGGAGGCCATATCATTGATAGCAGCTGTATTGTGGAGTGGCCAGTCAGTGCATTGTTGCATATGTACACACATACAGAGGTGATGGACGTCAGATCAGCAAAGGGTGGGTTACAGTAGCCAAGTGGTACGCTGCATGTGTGTGTGTATATTCAGTTTAGAGGTTGTCCATGAGGAACATGGCATGTGTAGCCGATGCTATCTCAACATATGCCACATTGCTGGATGTGTCATCAGACTCTGGGATTTGTATGCAGAGGATATGGTAAGGGCTGTTATTGTAGCTGACTTTGAATGGAGGTTTGGACATGTTCCTGCAGGACAGGTTAATAGACCACTATAGAAGTAGCTACCCCGGATAATCGGTGCTTGACACAGTACAGGTATTGTGGGACCTGTGTCTTTTGGGGATACAGCTAGGTACGTATGACCTAGATTGGCCACTGTTGGATACAGGATACTGTGATGTCTGCTGCTCGGAAAAACCAGTATGACGTATGGCATATCTTACATGCTGTGGATGTGTGTAGGGCAGGATAGCACAGTTCACATCAGCAAGTACCTTACGGACCTTGCAAGGGATGTTACGTCCACATACACACAGACACCTAGATGACAGTTATTTGGTTATGGTGCACATATAGGCCATCCATGGTTTGACATTCGCACTCTCACACAGTGGGATGACATGCAGCCATTATGGTCAGGTCACAGGCAGACATGGGGGTGTGGTTTTACAGACGTGGCGCTGACATTGCCATCTATTTGAGCGCATCATCAGCACACAGCTGTCAATAATATTTGGGGTGTGTGAGGTACACTGCAGGATATGTCTTTGGCCAATGGATACAGGAGGTGTTACTGCATATCTCCATGTGTTACAGCAATGTACAGTGGGGTAACATAGAACAGTGGAAGGGCAGTACACACGGAGAGGGGGTATTGGTGGCAACATGGGGGAGACAGCCTGATATTGTGACCTTGGGATGGGCCATAGACATGGGGGAGCAAACACCTATCTTGACCAGTGTGTACAACAACAGAGTGGTGAGGGAGATGACAGGGGGATTGGGGTTACCTTTATATAGCAACGGAAACTTCCGTGCTGCCTCTCCCATGTCACAGTTCCGTACAGTGTGATAGTGCACAGCCAGTCCATAGGTCATGTTGTGGGGTGTGACAGCTGGGGGACAGAGAGGTGCAGTGTGTGTTTCACACCTTGGACATGAAATATGTTTGTTTCTCTTGTGTTTTCCACTGCACAGGACATACTTTGTGAGGAAGCTGTTTCTGTGGTGCAGTGCCACCTGACTGGACAGCAGCCACGATGCTGCGGTCCGGGGTACTTGGATCTACAGCTACATTGTGCCTGCAGTCATGGGCCCAACATGTCGTATGGTATGTGTCATACTGTGCAGATGTTGTGGTGGTTTTATTTCCTTAGGCCTCCCTTACCTATTTATCTTGCTGTTGTCAGACATATCCCTATGTGTTTGTGTACAGTATGTCTTCTGCAAAACTGTTTATGGCATTTGTACGACATAGCTACATGTGTATGTGTTTTCGTCTGACTTACAGGAAAATGCACTTGCTGCCTCCCCAACACTGTTATCTCAGCCATCACCGGGGTATCAGGGCAGGTCACTGCGCCTTTATGTCCACAAGTTGCCAGTTGTGCACATACATGCCATGTATCACAGCTGTCCCGCAGACCGACGCATACTGTGTGGGTGCATGTTTATGCGTTGACTGTGTGCTGATGCAGTGTCCAGTCATGGTACATTATCATGTGCTGTGAGGGGTGGGAGCACCTGGGGGGCAGTGGTGACTGTGCTACCTGTACCGTAGTGCTGTTTACATTGTCAACATTCTCAACATGTGGTGTGCGTTGTGAGCATAACTGTGTATTGTGTTCTGAGGGACCACTGTTGAGCAACCTTTTTTTATTTCAGGTATCGGCATGATGTGGACATGCATCAACAGTGACTTGACATGGTGATTCTACCTGTTTGGCTGACATTGTCTCCCTTCACTGGTACCTGATGTGGCTGTGGAGTCGCTCAAGGGATCGATGACGTACACATAATGCACACACAGGGTATGTTGGACCTTTGTTATTTGGGGGTACATGTGGCTGTACCTGTTGATGAGTTACTGTTTGTCTCATGTACATGTCATGGTGCCTGTCTATGCACACGAACAGATGCATATAGTGTGTAGCAGTGTGACATGGATATGGACATGCCCATATCCATGTGACACCCATTCTGCATTGACATTTGATGTGTCAACAATATGCATATTATTTCATGTTCATATTATGTCATGTTTGCCTTTTCATCCGTTTCATCTGTATTTTCACAGGTGCGATTCTCTGCAATTTGTGTTGTTTGTACAAGGTGTCCAACACGACCATACGTATCCTCTCCTGACACAGGACAGAAGGCATCCCGGACACATTTCCTACAGTGCATCTGGCGTCGCCATCACACACCTTTTGGGGAACAGACCACCATGGAATTGTTTCTGGGGAATGGTGCCATTGGATGTTTGACTTATGCGAGTGGAACACATGCCTGTGATGGACAGTATTGCTTTTGGACCACTGCTTTGGCCATGACAGACCTGTACACCACACTGTTTCTGCCATTCTGGGGCTGGGGGTCCTGCGCATTGCAGGGGACACAGATGAACTTTCACGGACTGTGGCATATTGGAATGTGACACTTGGCTATGCAAGCCCAGGGTTGCATGGAGACGTTTGACCTCACCTGTTGGATTACAGATACACCTTGCTTTTTGGACGCTGGGTGTAGCAGGGACTGACATTGTCAGTGTATGTTGTACATTCCTCCCCAGTTGTGTAGTTGTTGTGGGTTGGCCATGTGTGTGACATGGCACCCAGGATACGGTCATCTGTTAGTTTCAACTCGAGCATACAGCCATGTTAGTGGCATGGGGGTGACGATGGAGCGGTCATATTATCTATGTCCACCTGCCCTCCACCTGAACATGATACCGTTTTTCCCACACCAACCCTTTCATGCCCAACAACATCATTGATTGATGTTTGCAATGGGCAAGGGTGTTTACATGTATGAGTGGCATCACTGTATCATGTTGGTATACGGATGGTGCTTGTGGTTCTGACTGCTTATGTTTGTGAACCACAGCATGTGGACCTATGGCTTTTGTGTAGTTCACTGTAGGATGTTTGGCCATCATGTCCATCTTAACATGCTGGTCATTGTGTTTGCTTACTGCACAGACGTGACACTCTGCATGTATGTACACACCTTACATTGCACATCTGTACGGTCCTGTTTATCCGCCGCGGTAATGACACTCTCATTGCGCCATTATATTTGGTGTGTGGCATTGTGGGTGTCCATTGCCCTCCTTCAATTGTGCATTCCATGTACCGTGTTATATGTGTCCACACACTGTCTAACCAACAAACACTGGAAGGGGCACTCCTGCATGGTGTTATCTCTGGAGCTTTCTGCAGGTTGTTTTGTTTGTATTCGCTCTGGGTTCATGTGCCTCTGCGACCTGTTAGCATATACTCATTGTGCTGGTGATGATTGCTGTGATCTACATTATCGCATTTCTGATTCCTAGATCAGGCATTAGGTGAGAGGTTGCACATTACGTTCAGGAGTTATTTTCACTTGACATCATATGATGTTTTCATTTGTGAGCCTCCTGTGTTGCCTGATGGCTATGTTGCGAGGGACAGGTGATGTGTTTTGGGTCCTCATCCAGCAACGCCTACGGTTTTCATGCACTCATATGTGCGTGACACATTTGAGGGATGCAGCAGCAGGTGGGGGGTGGGGACCTGATGGCCAGTGCATAGCGTGCACCTGTTGCACATTATATCTCGTGCCCTTCACTTACAGTCAATGAAGTGACCTTTCTGTGGGATGTGGGTTGGTGCCATGCTAAATGTGTTTCTGTCTCTCACCAGGGCTGCACTCACCTTGATATTATGATAACACGGTCTACAGTGTCTGTGAGGGGTGACCCAAATAAAGATATGTATTTGACACACATCTGTCTCTTTTGCTCCTTGATCATGGTGACACACATGCAATGCAATGTGTGCCTTCGAGTCGGTCCTGACCTGACTCCCTGTGACCGTGAAACTCCAGGGTGTTCTGGTCAATGTCAGTTTTCTGGTCATTCGTCCACGGTAATGGGGGGTTTACGTGACATGCCCAAGGCCACAAGGAGTGCTAGTGTGAATCGGGCCCTGGTTACTTGATGTCCACAACAGGTTTATGACCAGTAGGCTACTCCTCCACTCTTTGAGCACATGTGCACTTCTATAGACTGGTTGCTGGTCATGTCCATGGCCCACCTGTGCTCACATCCTTGTAGAGTGACAGGTGTGTATATGTCACCCATTTGCAACATCAGTGGGTTTGACAGGTTCCCACATAGACCCTCCCTTTGGACTATTTGTTCTGCCTTGTACTCAGTGTGCTGTTTGTGGTAGTGGTTAGAGGCATGTGTTTTAACACAGTAGTGTGCAGGTTTGATCCCCACATGTGGTTGTTCTGTTGTTTTTCTGTTGTGCTACCTGGACCATTTGGTACCAGCAGGTTCATCAACTCTACACACACCCTTCCCTCTCTTCACTGTACAGCAAGGTGTGCACTCTGTGCTGTTTAGCCATCAGATGTTATCAGTCACATATGTCTCTTTCTTTATGGTGTTTACATGGCAGTGCACCTGGGGGTTTGGCTGTGGTTCAGTGGTGTGTGGTACACCTGTTTTCATGTTGTGTTCTCTCCTGTCCTGTCCCAGATTGGTACCCATCTCCAGCGAGCATCCTCTGATGCCCTCAGGATTTGGTTTCCTTCCTCTTTCGCATGCTGTATGCACTGCATAACATTTCATTGTGTGTGTGTGCATGTGTCCCTGGTCCCACATACAGACTAGGTTCTGATCTGTACTCAGATGACCTGCATGTCCATTTGGTCATGATTACTGTTGGGGGTTTGCCTGTCCTGGCAGCCAGCATGCGTCTTGTGTGATGGGCTTCAGTATTTCTGTATGCAGCCTCTGCTAATGCACTGATGTTGGTGGTGTGGCCTACCAGTTGTTGCCTTGGCATTTGTGGTGGTGGTCATAGGTTTGATTCCTCTCTGTTCTCTTTGATGTGTATGCTTGTCCTGCATAGGTGGTTTCGATTTGTATGACAGTCATATATGTGCAGATTTGTGCTGCGAGAACATTGTACCCTCATCTGAGATGGGAATCATCCTTCTGCCCATCTTATGTCTCCCAGCTTTTTGGCCATCGTATCCTGACGTGCATGCTGCTACACCACGTCCTGCACTCCTACACATTCCTGCATTTCATCTCTCCCTGGTTGCCTCTCGTGTGTGCTCTGCATAACACTGCTACTCCACTGTCATCCTGACATTTCATCTATCCTGCCATTTCAGCCTCCTTCGCTGCACACATCTTCCCATCCTCTGTCAAACACTGACATTATAGCATGGTACATTACCATCACTCTGTTCATAGCTACAGATGGCCCCGATCACATAACCAAACAGTCACAGCACATATTTAACCACAGCTGTCTCCTTCTTACTAGCATCCTTGCTAATTTGTGTAAATAGTTTGGGTATGTTATCTTGTTCACCAATCATATATTCCATGTACATAGTTTTCCCATGTTATTCCAGGTATATGTTCCTGTTATATGTAACACCAACCAGCCTGTTATTCAGGTCTTTCTTTTGTTCTCTGTAAACCACACTCCTACCACATAGTGACATGGACATAGATATACATAACTAAATAACTGGATATATATGTGTGTCCATTTCTCTAGCAGCCACATGGCCTGGGGCTGAGTTGTGTAGTACAGCAGCTTTGATCTACATCCTTCTATTACCTCTGCATTGTCTTTCCTTTCAGCTCTGTGCAGTGTTTGGGTTACATGTGCGTTTGGCACATACCTCTGTTGCCCCTCACATTGTGGGATGTTACTGCTCCTAGCAAATGTTTTTGGGTTCACCTATACATCCTTGGGGCATCTTATGTCACACCTTCGTTTCAGGCAGCTTATGAGATACCAACTATGGTGCCCTAGGAGTTGCCACCCTTTCCACATGGCCGCTGGGTAACATTATAACTCGCCTCTGCTGACATGGTTGTTTCTGATGTTCGTTCTGTTGCACCGTGGAGGGTGCATTAATGTATGGCACTGGGAAGGCCTTCTTTTTAGATGGCAACACAGATTGCTGTTCAGTTGCATGCAGGGAACATACGTACCTCAGCCAACCTTATTCACTGCTGATGTTAACCCATGACCCCTGCACCATCAGTCAATCTCTTGACCATTGTGCTGCACTGCTGTTCCTTCTTGCACGTGTGCACACCTACGTAGGATTTCCATGCGTCACAATGCACAGTGCTGCCAGCACAAACAGTGCTCGTACCTTGCCCTGCCTCATACGGCACCCTATAAAGCGGCCTATAGGCAACATTGTAGGGTGCCTTGGTGGACAGTGCACTTTATAATGTACCCTCTAGGGTACCTTGTAGGGCACCTTATGCAGCACCTTATATTACAGTGCTTTGAGAGTGCATTTGCTAACAGCAGTCACTACAATAAAAGCTTAACATGCCTCCTTCAGCTATATTCATCATGACAGATAATGGCTCAGCACGCCTTACTCATTGGACACTGTGGGGGATCGAACCCCTGATGCATGTATCATTGGTGAGTGTGTTCCCCATTGTGCTGTGGCTCTGTTCACATGCTTCCACATCAGCGCGCCACCTTAGCCTCACACTATTCAAGTGCCTCGTAAGACATTAGCACGCCGCCTATTGCTGCCCATTATTTCTATGCCTCCTAAAATTATGCCTCAGTGAGGCTGGTTAACTGGGCATTGTGGGGGATCGAACCCCTGATGCATGCATCATTGGTGAGTGTGTTCCCCATTGTGCTGTGGCTCTGTTCACATGCTTCCACATCAGCGCGCCACCTTAGCCTCACACTATTCAAGTGCCTCGTAAGACATTAGCGCGCCGCCTATTGCTGCCCATTATTTCTATGCCTCCTAAAATTATGCCTCAGTGAGGCTGGTTAACTGGGCATTGTGGGGGATCGAACCCCTGATGCATGCATCATTGGTGAGTGTGTTCCCCATTGTGCTGTGGCTCTGTTCACATGCTTCCACATCAGCGCGCCACCTTAGCCTCACACTATTCAAGTGCCTCGTAAGACATTAGCGCGCCGCCTATTGCTGCCCATTATTTCTATGCCTCCTAAAATTATGCCTCAGTGAGGCTGGTTAACTGGGCACTGTGGGGGATTGAACCCCTGATGCATGCATCATTGGTGAGTGTCTTCACCATTCTGCTGTGGCTCTCTTCCTGTGTTTGTCTGTTGGCGCACTGCCTTCGGCCTTCCATATTTGCAGCGCACCGCCTTCTGCCGCTCAAACCGCAAGGACTTAACAGCACATCGCCTAATGCACACAATTTGCAGCGAAAAGCATTCTGAGCCCAATATTAACAGTGCGGCGCACTCTGCCGCCCAGATATGAACAGTGTGCCGCCTGTTGCTGCAAAAGGTTAGCAGGGTTCCCCTTTCTGCCGTACAGGATTCATGTGCCTTCTAGTGCACCTTTAACCATTAATGTTATTGCCTCAAGCTGGCGTTTTTGTGGTGCACAATGGGGAATTGAACCCATGGCCCCTGCACCATTGGTTAGTATCTTCACCGTTGTGCTACGGCACTGTTCCTATATGTGCCCAGCAGCGCCCCACTTAGCCTTCCCACGCGCTAATGTGGACCCGCAAATGTGCGCGCCGCGCACAGGTACGGTCATTTTTATTCCTTTTTTCTGCCTGACCCGCCCACTCCTTATATGGCACAGGCACACTAACGGGGCCCCGCACAATTTCGGTGTTTCGTAAACATGCCCCTTAATGTTTATGGCCCCAAATTTTTCATGGAACTAGCAAGAACACTACAAGAGGACGCTTTGGCACCAGTCATTGCGGGAGGGAACTATAACTTGGTTTTGGATCCCTTATTAGACTAGAATCCGGGAAGAGTGGAGAAATCCTCTAGAGCGAAAGTTGCACTCAGGGCCCTTATGGAGTCCACAGGTTTGGTAGATATATGGAGACTCCTCCATCCTATTGATAAAGCTATATCTTTTTCTCCCTGCCGCACAAGTCCTTCTCTCGAATAATTTTTTAAAATCTCTAAATCTTTGGTTCCGGTAGTGTGGAAGGCGGCTACCCTGAACACACATATCTCGGACCATGCGGCTATCAGTTTAAAATTAGGATGGCCGGGTGAGAGTGAAAATAAGCGGGCATGGTCCTTTAATAGGTCCTATTTAGCAGACGCCTCATTCCAGGAAGAAATAAAAGCTGCTATAAGGGAGTACTTTAATACAAATAAATTAGGTGAGACGGCTAGCTGGGCCTGGTGGGAGGCCTTTAAGGCCTTCCTACGCGCAACTATTACTGGTTTCAATATTAAGGAGAATAGATGGAGTAAGGCCCAGTTAAATGCCCTGGACGAACAAATCAGAGCGGTAGAGCGATTATGGCAAAAACAAGCGGATGCGGGAATATTACTACGTCTCCAGAGATTAAGATATCAATATAATGAAATTTTAAGCTCGGAAGTAGAGCAAGTAATGATCAAGCAAATGTCCCAATATCATGTGGAGCAAAACAAAATGGGTAGACTGTTGGCCAATGCATTGAAAAGGAAGCAGGAGAGATCCCAGATTGCCTTTATTTTTGATCACAAGAAGGTCAGATTGTCTAGCAATGAGCAAATCCTGGAGGCATTCTCGGAATATTATGAGAAGCTATATACCTCAGAACTACCTCCCGTTTCCGACTTCTCCAATGATTTTCTGATGAGCTTAAGCTAACCCAAACTGGGGGAACAACAATCTAAAGAGGTGGACAAACGCCTATAAGGAAAGGAAGTGCGAAGGGCAATTAATTCAATGGCATCCAGAAAGGCAGTAGGCTCAGACGGTATACCTAGGGAACCCCTGACCTTCTGGCCTGAAGTACCTTGCCCCAACCACTAGACTACTCCTCCACAATGTGCCCTATGTTAGCCTTTTCTTAGATGCAGAAAAGGCGTTCCATAGACTTGAATGGCCTTTTCTCTTTAAAGCCCTAGAGTGGTTTGGGATTGGCTCAGGTTTCATGAATATGATACGAGTATTATACTCGAGTCCAAGGGCCTGCATCTTTGCAAATAGTATTTTGTCTCAATCCTTCTCACTACGCAGAGGCACACGTCAGGGGTGTCCTCTCTCCCCGTTGCTTTTCAGTCTGGCTCTCGAGCCACTGGCCATTGCCATTAGGCAGAATAAAGATAGAAGTGGATTTGTAATTGGTGATTGGCAAGTGAATTATCTGCATATGCAGACGATCTCTTACTTTTCACCCAACCTTCAGCGGTTCCCGAAGTCCTGAAATTGATTGAACACTACTCAGGGATGTCGGGGTATAAAATAAATTGATCTAAGTCAGTGGCCTTCCCTTTGAATAATTTAACGTCCTCTGATTTAATGGCAATGTTCCCGTTCCGTTGGGAGGCTGGCAACGTCAAATATTTGGGAGTGGAGGAGTGGCCTAGTGGTTGGGGCAAGGTACTTCAGGCTGGAAGGTCGGGGGTTCAAATCCCACTAGAGGACAGCAACCTTGGGCCGGAAGGACTGAGGTTTCTAGTCCCACAGGTGCTCCTTGTGGTCTTGGGCAAGCCACTTAACCCTCCATAGCCCATGTTCCCTGTAAAATAGTTATCTCCAAGTTATAATGCCCTGTTCAATGTAATTTCAGTTTGTTCAATGTAAACTGCTCTGATGCAGAATAGCGTGGTATATAAGAGAATGTAAAATAAATAAATACGGGATTTTGTTGGATCAAATTATCTAAACAAATATAGAAGATTTGTTACAGATGATACAGAGCTTGACTCTATCATGGTCTCCCCTTCACCTTACATGGTGGGGAAGATTAGAGACTATAAAGATGTCTTTAATGCCAAAAATTAACTATGTGTTGGGAATGCTGCCTTTCACGCTTCCTTCGGGAGTGTATACTGCTCTGGAAGGATGTCTGAGTAGATTTCTATGGGGTGGATGGCAGCCCAGAATTGCTCTTAGAAAACTTAAAGCCTCTAAAGGCAGGGGGGGGGAGTACAATTTCCAGACTTCCGCTGGTATCACCATGATGTCTTGCTAAAGCAGGGGGCGTTATGGGCGAGCTCAGAGGACCTGACTCAAAGGCCAACATGGCTAGAAGTAGAGAGTAGAGTGGTAGCGCCTTGTCCAACTTTACTGCTTCTTGGTATGAGACATCCAGAAGGGGCATTGGTAGGAAACGTAATTGCAGCAACACAAAACACCTTTTTGGCACTAGGGCAGAGCGTAGGGAAGGACAATCCACCTTCCAAGATGCTCCCGCTCTGGTGGAACCCAATATTTAAAATCAATGGAAAGATGTTCACTTGGAAGAGATGGCAAGATAGCGGCATTTGGTTTTTGGGTCAACCCCTAGGGTCAAAGGGCTGGAAGGAGTTCTCCACTCTGCAAAAGGAGTTATCATTGCCTGGAGCCGCTTATTTACGGTGGCTTCAGCTCAGACACAGTGTGAAAGTGGCTAAGATTAATGTTAATGACTTGGCTGCAGAAAGTGCCCTATGTAAAAAAGATTAAAGGGGTTGCATAGGTGGCGAGTGCTGCCTCATCGATTTATGCCTATTTTAGAGACTGTGCCCCACAAAATTTGACGGGTCTTGTAAAAGTATGGGAAACAGAATTGAATTCTTCTCTTTCCCCGAAAATTTGGAAAGTCCTCTGGGGTCCGATAACAAGAGTCTCCAGATCGGCGGCAATTACACAATCAATGTTTTTTTTCATGCACCGTGTATATATCACATCAGTAAAATTGGCCAAATGGGATAAATCTATTGAGGGCAAGTGTTGGTCTTCTCAGATGGAAGCTGATACATATGCACATATGATCTTTGAGTGTCCCAGCGTTCAGAGGTTCTGGGGAAGTTTTTTGGATCAGAATACAGAAGGTATTAGATTTTATATATGCTTTATCAAGGAATATTGTTTGTTTAAGATCGTCAGGGAATTTTCCTGGGTTGTCCAAGGAAAAATTTTTCTTATTGAATTTTATGTTAGCAATTGCTCTAAAAGTCATCTTTACAAACTGGAAAAGCTCCCAAAAGTTGAGCTGCGAGATGTGGTGGAATCTTGTTTGTCAAAGTGCCAGGTACGAAAAATTATATAGCAAATTGCACCAATCTGACAAAGCTGGCCCTAACTTAGAGAAATGGTCTATGTTGGATAAATTCGTAGCGCAGGCAAAGATATGTAAAGAGGTGCCTTAACACACAGGATGATAATCCCCTCCCAGCCAATGCTGGGTGGGGAGCTTAGGCCTATTAGCGTAGAATTATGTGACTTAATGTAAAGAGACATCCTCTCAGAGAGCCAGGGAGGGAGGGGGGGGGGAGGGTGTTAGAAGGTTTGATTGTTATAAGGTGTACTTTGATGACCTTAATTTCTGTTGTAAAATTTATAAATAAAGAGTTAAAAAAAACAAAATAAAACAAAACTAGATATAAATCCCTACTCTTTAGGGGCTTTTCAGCTGCCCATCATAAAAAAAAATGGGATAGCCAGCTTAGTTAGGAAAGTTCTATCCCCCATGGTTCTTCAAATATCACGTATAGATTTCTTCCTAATTTCCAAGGGACTTTGTTCTAGAATTAGTGAGTCTACTATTCATGCAGCTCACACTTCTGATCTCTCCGTAATCTCATTTACCCTATTTGACTCAATGAGCTTTCAATAATATAACAGCAAATTTGTCGACGGTCTATCTTTCTTGGTGGGGTCATCCTGAAGCTAAAAAAATGACTATCACTCCTAAAGTGAATAATATAGTAGAAATGCTACCAGTCTTTCTTACAAGTGAAGTCTATTGTCAAATTGAAAGGATTCTAGCTCAATTTCTATGGAAAATAAATTGCCTAGAATTACTCTTGGGAAACTCAAATCTAAAAAAAAGGAAGGGGGGGGTGATTTTCCCTGATTTTCAGGCCTAGCACTGTGCTTTTTTACTAAAACAAGGTTTGCGATGGGTGGAGGTATACGCTCAGTATAGTTTGAACTAGAAGAGAGATTAAGTACTCCTTTCCCCTAGATTCTTATGAGTGAGGGTTGTTGAGTAGGGAAAGCTCAGTATATATGTCCTCTGGTGTGGCCTCTCAATACTATAAGCTGGTGGTTCAGAACAACAGTTCTCAGGCCATTGGTGTTCAGTGAGTATGAGAACATGACACTGGGGAAGCTCTTTCACCGGAAACTTGGGCAAAATTCTGGAGTAAGATAAACAGGGTTTCCCAGTCTGCCTCTGTCTCACAAGCTTTATGCTTCTTTGCGCATAGAGTGCACTTTGCTCTGGTAGAGGTTGCTAAATGGGATAAGGCAGCTGGGAATGAGTGTTAGTTTCGTCGAGGAGATGTTGGCACTTTGAAACATATGCTGTATGATTGTCCTAACATTCGGTCTTATTGGCTTTCAATATGGAACCGTATTAAAGAGGTACTGGGATTCCGGGCCACTCCCTCTTGGTCTGGGGTCATTTTTCAATCAGCAATTGACATCTCATCTTTACAGAGGGATTGTCAGTTTTAATTGACTTCATGTTGGGATTGGCCCTATATCTCTAACTGGAAACATACAGCAGAGCTTAGCTGATGCGAATTGGGGAACCGCTTGTGCTTATGCTACAAATATGCGCAAATACCATGATGTGGTAGTTCCCTTACACCCTCCTCTTTTCTTAAGTGGAAACTCATACAGAATTACATCTCTAAAGCATGATATGAGACATAGTAAGGGGTATTATACAAATCTTCTTGTTTCTTATGTAGTGGAGTGGTTGCTCTTGTAGGCCTCGTAGGCTTGCAGATGTTTTATGATGGGAGGGACAGGGTGGGGTGGGCTGTGATTAGCCTTTTTTTAAATCTCATGTTATAGAGAAGAATTGTGTATTTTGATTTAGTGCAATTTGTTTTTCTCTTTTGTTTGTATTTTGTAAGAAAATATAAATAAAGAAATTAAAAAAAAAGAAATGTGCAACCCCATTTTACACAGAACATCTTGGTCATAAAAAGAATGTTACATTCACAATTTCTAGCCTATTTTACAAAGGCCTGCTGAACACAGAGCCTTTTGTAACATACATAGGGCCATGAGAAATATATATATATTTCTCTATACATGCAGGGTGAGGAACCATTCTTAAGAACTGCATGTTTACGCAAAGGGTGGTATCAACTGGCAGCTTCTACATGCAAGCACCAACATTTATATGCATAAGTACCAATTTTCACCACTTACAAGCAAAACTACTAGTGGTTATGCATATAAGAACTGGTGTATTCCAGAAAATTATGGATATAAGAGTGGCCAGTTAAGGACTAAAGCTCCTATAGCCAGGTTTTTAAAGGTTATATAAATTACCAGAAGCAACCACAATTGCCCCTTAATCACTCTTTTCAAGTCTTGGCCAAAATGAGCATTTTGCTGTCACTTATACATGCCTTGGAGGACACGCAAAAGCTGACAGGGAAATTTTTTTAGTATATGTGTATTCCTGTGAAACATTAGGAATACATCTATAATTTTTTGAACCGACCAAATCATGGTCAGAACAAAGGCTTTTCAGATATGTGCATCTTGCTGCAATTCTCAGTGTAAATATTGACATTCAAAGACTATCATTTGTTTTATTTCTAGCTTTTTCATACCAAGCTCTTTAATGTTTCATATTTCTGGAGGGCTTGTAAATAGATGGAAAATGTTAAACGTGTTTTTTGGCTTTATCCTCAAATGCAATCTCTTTAGAAAGAGGTGACTGGGTAAGTAGAACATTCAGCTGTTGTTGCAATCCTTTGGATGCTTTCATTGCCGTGCTTGCAGAGGGTATCTTCCCCCATGACCTGGAACATATTGATCAATAGCTTCTTAATTGTTGCTGTGGTAAATGTAGCATGTGGTGGAAAGGGGTTTTCTTTAAAACACAGGCCATACAGCAGTTCAGGGAAAACCAAAAGCAGTTTTTATTCCGTCCCAGCTTGTTAAACCTCCACAAAACAAAAACCAGAACAGACAGCTGTTCAGGGAAAACAAAATAAGCTTAATACTTCTCAGCTTGTTAAACCGGGGGGGGGGGGGGGGAGGAGGGGAGGGGGGAGGGGAGGGGAGGGGGGGCCACAAAGACAGCACTCACACTCTCAAGTAGATCAAACAACAGGCAGGAGTGAGGTGAAAGGAACAGTTGTTTTAATGAAGACTGTTCCTTTCACGTCACTCCTGCTTGTTGCCAACTTGCTAAACCTCCACAAGCTGGTCCTTCTGCCCTTCTTCCCTCAATTAAAATTCTTACCTCAGAACTCCTTTGGAAAGCTTACCTTGGATTGACCTGGCTCCATGGACCTCTCTCCCTCCTGCAGCCTGCAGGGTTCTAAACCTCTCCCTGTGAGCCATATCCTCCCAGCCTTGAACTCTGGGCTACAGACTCTCTGTTGATAATCCCTTTGGAAAGGGATGGGTAGTATTCTATATACTCCATCACAGGGCCTTTGGGGTGCTCCATACTGACCTTCCTCCTGCTGCAGTTGTGCCCGAACCTCCTTCAGCCACTGTATGGTGCTGATACAGGTATCTGGCCCAGGAGGAGTGTGTTAGCCTTGCCAAAATTTGGCTTCTGAGACCATGCTGCCATTTTGTGCTTGTTCCTGCACCTGCTACATCAGAACTCATGTCACTTACATATATGCATGGTGTCACTCGTGTCCACAGATGGGCATGTGTCCTATTTGCACTTCAGTGCATACTTTTCACTACACCTGCAATTCCATTTTATACGACATGCACACTACTAGACCCATTTAGCAGACTTGGCGTGTAGATCTGAGGGTTCTCATTGCTGGACACACTCATTCATTTCGGCACCTTTTATAAAATGACCCTGCACATGTCTATTTGGTGGTGGCTGCTACCCAGATAGAGGCACTCAGTATATGCATTTTATTGAAATTCCTCAGCCAGTGTTTAAAACAGTGGTTCTCAACCCAGTCCTCTAGGACCCCCAGGCCAGTCAGGTTTTCAGCATATCCACAGTGAATATGCATGAGATGGATCTGCATACACTGCTTCCATTGTATGCAGATTTATCTCATGCATATTCATTGTGGACCAATAGTAGGTATACTGTATCTATTATGTTGTGTTTTTACTTTTTTTATATCAATTTTTCTTATTTATGTTTTGTGAGCGCTCATTTGTTTGTCTGATTGATATCCTTATGATACTATGTTTTATATCTAATTTTTTATTTTCTTGAGCACAGAAAAAGTAGCACTTGTTCCTACATACTAGCATCAGGTTGTGGGAATGTGGATTATAGAGTTCTCAAAGCCCTGTGAATATGACAAAAAATCCTACAAGCTACCTTTATATGTATATGTGTCTATTAAGGTATTGTATAAGCAGGACTGCTTTTACCAATGGGCAAAGGGAGAGGGAGCAGTGAGAAGAGATGCTGCCCATGGGAAAGGTTGAAATGGGGGGGGGGGGTGAGGGGAGAGGAGAAGAGTTGCTGCAGGGGAATAAGGGCAATGAAGAGAAAATAAAGGGGACCCATCCTCAGAAGTTTGTCCAGGGCCCCATAAGGGGTTGAAACAGTTCTATGTATAATAAATAGTTTTGTGCTAAAGAAAACTCCTGTACATATCAAAGGATTTACAGTAAAAAAAATTGTAAACAAAATGCTCTGAACAGAAGTCTTTGCAGGAAGCTTTAGTTTAATGCCCTTATTTTGCGCTAATTTCATGGGATTAATATGACCTGTGTGTGCTTCCTTTGTCTTATTCCAGATGTTGCTGACAGTAGAGTGATGTCTTTCATGCAGGAGTAATGAAACTCATGCATATTATAATTGAATTGATAGTGTTCTATGAGCTGGACATCAGGAGATGGTTTCAAAAATCTAGGCAAACAAGGACTTTTCAGCTTTACGGGAGATGTATAGGACATCTCGGATGATATTTTTAAACATACAATATGATTTTTATTCACCAAAACATGTATATATTTCTGCTGTAAAGTCTTCTAGGTGTTGAAGAAGGGTGAACAAAGCTTTTATAGAATGTTAATAGGTACAATAAACTAGGGCTCAGCAAATCCTGGGCACCAAGTTGTCATGGCGACTATAAATTGCACCCTAGTGCCTGGGATTTCACTTCCTCCTATCCCAGCCATCATCTGATATGTTTGCCATTTTTCTACATTGTTTGCTACTCCACCATGATCAGTTCTGCATGTAGCCTGAGCCATGCGGTGGAGGAAGTTTGCTGTTCTTGTGGTTTGAAATCTTGCGCGATCAGCAAACTTCCTCCACCATGCGGTTCAAGCTACACACAGGAGCTGATCATTGTGCAGCCGTGAACAATGCGGGAGAACGGTAAGCTATATTGGGTGATAGCTGGAAAAGGGGGCAATGAGAGAAAAACACATTGTATGATGGGAAATGTACACTGAGAGAGAGAGACATGCATTGGATGATGGCTTGGGGGGCAATGAGAGGGGGATAGAGAGACACCAGGTGATGGCTTGGGGACAATGAGAAAGACACTGAGTGATGGCTGGGAGGACAATGAGAGCGATATTCAGTGATTACAGGGGCTGTGTGAGAGAGAAACTGGGTGATGGCTAAGGGAGTTATGAGAGAGAGAGACACTGGGTGATGGCTGGGGCAATGAGAAAAAGAGAGAGATACTAGGTAAAACTTGGGGGGGGGGAGGCAATGAAAGAGACATTGTTTGATGACTGGGGTGGTAATGAGAGAGAGAGAGACACTGGGTGATAGCTGGGAGGGCCAATGAGAGAGACACTGGGTGATGACGGGGTGGTAGTGGTGCTATGAGAGAGAGAGACTGGGTGATGGCTGGGGGGTTATTAGAGAGAGAGAGATACTAGGAGAAGGCAGGGTGTAGGGGCTTTGAGAAATATTTTCTTGCTTCACATATTACCATGCTATGATGATATGTAAAGTCAAAAAGGAACTTGCCTCGAGTGCAGCTGTAAAGGGTCAATATGCTGCTGACAACATACTCACTGGGAGTGGTGGGAGGAGGAAGAGTAGAAGGGTCATTGCTTTCTGTTGGCACTGCGTAATGGTACATTAAGGGCCTGATTTATTAATTTTTTTTTTCATGGAAAATGGGAAACAGTAAATCAGGCCCTTAAGAAAAGAGTTGCAATACACCTTTGGGGGGGGGGGGGGAGGCATTGTGACAGGTCTCAATGGCTGGCTCCTAAATGTTTAAGCAGGCTCTTAAATTCCCAAAAAACTTGTCAAGGCCTACAATAAGCAGTTTTGTCTCTATGATTTTCCTGTCCAGTGCTAATCTCTTTTCTATGAAAACTTAGCCATACAATTAGCATAGACTTTGTTAAAAGAAAGCTAAGTACTTCTATGGAGATACTAACTATGTATGACTAAAGAATGAAGAGGTCTCTTCCAGTGTCATTACATGGGGTGAGCAAGAAGAACAATCACCCTGGGAGTCAAGCCAGTGGTGCCTATATTAATAGGGGATATTGGACATTTCCCCTTTGAGTGAGATGATACATCTCTGAGCATGCAAGCCTGAAAGGGAAGGTGGCAGTGCTGAAAGAAACTTCTTCCCAGGGTATCATTTTTTCCTACAGTTGCCTTGGTCCCTTCCTCAGGGTCATATAATCTATCAATGAAAGGACAAACATTATACAGCAGTTACACTATTCAGAGGTATACATTATACATTATACAGCAGTTAAACATTCAGAGGTATACTAGAAATACAGCTTTATCAGATTAAAAAGGTGGGTTTGGTGACATCTTACCTGAGTTTGATTCTAGGATCCAATTCCTTGGGCTAGGACAGGGAATTTTACAGAGGTAGTGTATAGAACCCGCCCGAGGCTTAGAAACAAGGAATGGGATTCCCACTCATACATCAAAATTGACATCTATTGACTGGTTTAAGAGCACAACTTGTACTGGATTCTGGAAAGAACTAGAATTGATGCTTCACAACCACAGTACAGCCAGTTTAATGAATACATTAAACAGGAGCAAATAAAAAAGAAAGCAAAAACCTGGAGTAGCTGTGAACGAAGGCTCATGCCATCATATATGGAATTGTTTCATAACATTTGAGGTGGAAGCCCTAAAAAAATTGAGGAAAAATCTTTGAAACTTAAACATTAACATGTACAAGATTCCTTTGCATAAACATGTAACAAATTAAAAGGCTTGATTTAGAACTACTTAAAGCATGTAAAACTTGATTCCAAGACCAGTGATCAGTACAGAAAGGCTCTTGTTTCCAGTTTAATGCCTAACTTTAAGAAATAATAACACTGCTAAAATCATTAGTAACGTGGTCAGCAGCCTATTAACTTACAAATTTCTGCTTTGAAAAAATGAAAAGACTCTTTAGACCACCGAGTCAAATGTTTTCTGTCAAAGTACATTTGCTCATGCTGGGGGGTCTTATGTGTCAGACAAGCTTGTTAAGTAGACCAACTGTTCCAGCTTTTTCTATGCAGAAAACCCCTCAGCATGAGTAATGTCTGATGAATGAAAGTGTGAAGTGACCCCTTTGAATTTTTTCTCTTGGCACAAAATAAGAGAGAAAGCCTCAGTGATTAATGCTCTAAAGTGAACTCGCATTGGACTTCTAACAGGAACCACATTTGTCCATTCATTGTGTTAGTACTATAATTATCTTATTACGTCAAGGTCTTTTCTCGTAGCCGCTGTGTATTGTAGAAGTGATATGGCAAAAAAATTGTGCTCTAAAATTAATTTTATGTTCAACCACACAACATTTGTTGCCATATTATCCATGCTCTGCTATGTTTTCATACAGTAATGATCTTGGGGTAATTTAATAATACTGACATTTTGATTGTACTATGGTTGTCAATGAAAAAAGAAACCTTTAACATAATACAGTGTTTCTCAACACATTAATAACATAAAGGCATAAGGTATGCCTTACTGGGTCAGACCAAAGGTCCATCGAACCCAGTATCCTGTTTCCAACAGTGGCCAATTCAGGTCACAAGTACCTGTCAGGTTACCAAAAGATAGACAGGTTCCATGCTACTTGTCCTAGGGGTAAGGAGTGGATTTCCCCCAGCCCACTTTAATAATGGTTTATGGATTTTTCCTCCAGGAACTTGTCGAAGCTTATTTTTAAACTCAGCTAAACTAACAGCTTTTACTTTTTTCTGTCCTAACTTCAAGTTGTTAGCTATCTAGATAGTGGGCTGAATATCACTGCTATCTGGATAACTATCATCTTTGCTCCAGCTCTGTCCACCTGGCACTATCTGGATAGCACCAAGGTGGTCAGAGGAAATATTCAGCAGTACAGTTTGGATAGTGCTACTGGTGGTTCCTCTCACTGACACTTATTTATTTAACCAGTTTTCTATCATTTCAATCAAAGCAGTTTACATTGAAACTTAAACTTGGTAATGTACATTAAATAGGGGCATTGATAACTTGGATTCTTCTGTGGCAATGGAGGGTTAAGTGACTTACCCAAGGCCACAAGGAGTGCTAGTGGGAAGTGAACCCTGGTCTCTGGGGGTCCCAAGCCAGTGCTCTTAACCATTAGGCTACTCCTCCACTCCAATGTCATTGAATATTGTGCCCTAGGTTCCTGCCTGCTATGTCAATTTGTGTATGCTCTTAAGAAAGGATAGATAGGGTGTTGCTAGTGCTGTGTGTCCACTGCAATAGCTTGTTTTAAAATGAACATCCAATCAGTTCCTCTAAAGTTACAAAGACACTGAGTACACTGTACGTTTGTGCCAAATCCCATGGCAGAGGCTACCTAAGCTAATACCATTGCAGTGCTGCTCTGCAGGCAAAAGTCTCCACTAAAGCCAGCTTATATTGTGGATATGCACTGCAACATTTTTCATTTCTGTTTATTTCTGGGTCCATCATTTATCTGTTTCTTTTTCAGATGTTTGATTATTTGAATCATTCAAGTCCATTAATGTCAATGAGGAAACCAGTTTTATACTCCTAACAGTGGGATTTTCCATCTATTTTGAATCAAAATAGCTTAAAACTTGCTGCCACTGAAGCAACAACACTGAGAAAGTGCTAGAGTGGCATGAGGATCCCAAGGAACCAAAAGAAAGGCAAAACGCATTAGTAATGGCATAACGACTCCGAGCCACCGTCAGAAGAACAACTTGGCACAATGAAGAAATGAGGATCCCAAGGCATAGGGAGAGGGGCGACACCGCAGAAACAATGATAGGAAGACCCCAGGGCACCGGGAGGAAGGCAGAGCAGTATCAGTGCTGTTCATCACATATCAAAATGTACTTCTGGCAGATGATTTTAATATTCACTTTAATATCTTAATAAAGACTTGCAACAAAAACATTGCCACCTTCATGAATAATCTTAATCTTAGCATATTTCTTTCCCTACAAATAGAGCAGGTCATGTCCTGGATTTAGTTTTGATTGGTAATTCCTCCTCAGTACAACCTACCAGTCTTCAAGGTTTGGCAGTACACTGGTATGACCATGTATTGGACACGTTTAAGCTTGCATTAAACCGATCCAAATCCATTACCTTAGCAGAAAAGGTCAACCATATGGGGCAAAAGAGAAAAATCACTAATGACACATTAGCTTCATTCCCTTCTACCAACTCGTTTTTTCCATCTGACTTCAACAATCTTCCACTGTCGCAACAGGCATACTTATTGGACTTAGCCCTGAGAACTGCTTGGGATTAAATCACACGCCTGAAACTGTTAACCAATTTTGCAGCATCACCGGCCATGGCATCATGCTGGCCTTTCAATACTGAAACATCAATTGTGTAAAGCTGAAAGGACTTGGCAGAACAAGAAGACATAAGAACATAAGATATGCCATACTGGGTCAGACCAAGGTCCATCAAGCCCAGTATCCTGTTTCCAACAGTGGCCAATCTAGGTCAAACGTACCTAGCAGTTCCCCCAAAAGACACAGGTTCCACAATGCTTGTACTGGGTCAAGCATTGATATCCTGGGTCCCTTCTTAATAATGGTTTATGGACTTTTCCTCCAGGAACTTGTCCAAACCTTTTTTAAACCCAGCTACACTAACAGCCTTCACTACATCCTCCGGTAACAAATTCCAGAGTTTGATTACACGTTGAGTGAAAAAATATTTTCTTTTATTAGTCTTAAATAGTTTACCCTGTAGCTTCATTGCATGTCCCCTAGTCTGTCTATATTCTGATAACGTAAACAATCGATCTACGTTTACCCGTTCCACTCCATTCATTAATTTATAGACTTCTATCATATCTCCCCTCAGCCTTCTCTTTTCCACGTTAAAGAGCCCTAACCTTATTAGCCTTTCTTCATAGGAGTATCCTTCCATCCCCTTTACCATTTTGGTGGCTCTTCTATGAACCTTTTCTAATAACGCTATATCCTTCTTAAGATACGGCGACCAGAATTGCACACAATATTCAAGGTGCGGTCTCACCATGGAACGATATAGAGGCATTATAATATCTTTTGTTTTATTTTCCATTCCTTTCCTTATCATACCTAGCATTCTATTTGCTCTCTTGGCTGCCGCTGCAGACTGGGCCGAGGGTTTTAACATGTTATCCACAATGACGCCTAAATCTTTTTCCTGTGTGGTGGTTCCTAAAGTGGAACCTTACATCGTGTAACCATAGTTTGGGTTGTTCTTCCCTAGGTGCATAACTTTGCACTTGTCCACATTAAATTTCATCTGCCATTTTAATGCCCAGTCTTCCAATTTATCAAGATCCTCTTGCAATTTTCCACAATCCTCTTGGGTTTTAACAACTTTAAATAGTTTTGTGTCATCTGCAAATTTTATAACCTCACTCGTTATTCCACTTTCCAGGTCATTTATGAATATGTCAAAAAGCAGAGGACCCAGCACAGATCCATGGGGTACACCACTATTCACCTTTCTCCATTGGGAAAATTGGCCATTTAGCCCTACCCTCTGCTTTCTATCTTTTAACCAGTTCCTGATCCACAGTAGTACACTGCCTCCTATCCCATGACTCTTTAGTTTTGCCAAAAGTCTTTGATGAGGGACCTTGTCAAAGGCTTTCTGAAAGTCCAGATACACTATATCAACCGACTCACCTTTGTCCACCTGTTTATTCACACCTTCAAAAAAACATAACAGATTAGTAAGGCAAGATCTTCCTTGTCGAAAGCCATTTTGGCTGTCTCCCATTAGGCCATGACTATCTAAATGCTGAATAATTTTATTCTTTATGATGGTTTCTACCATCTTTCCCGGTACTGACGTCAAGCTCACCGGTCTGTAGTTTCCCGGATCACCCCTGGAACCCTTTTTAAAAATTGGCGTTACATTGGCTATCCTCCAATCTTCAGGAATTAGAGATGATTTTAATGATAGTTCAGAGATTACTAATAGCAGGTCTGCAATCTCATATTTCAGTTCTTTCAACACCCTTGGATGTATACCATCTGGCCCAGGTGATTTGCTACTCTTCAGTTTATCTAATAGTTGTAAGACATCTTCCCGATGTATCGATATTTCCTTCAACTCTTCTGCACCTTTAAATACCACTTCAGTCATGGGTAACATCCCTATATCTTCCTCAGTAAAGACCGAAGCAAAGAATTCATTCAGTCTCTCTGCTATCGCCTTGTCACCTCTTAGTGTCCCTTTAACGCCTCTATCATCTAATGGACCAACTGACTCTCTCACAGGTTTTTTGCTGTGAATGTACTTGAAAAAATCGTTATTTCGCATTTTTGCTTCCGCAGCAAGCTTCTTCTCAAATTCTCCCTTTGCCTGCTTTATTAATGCCTTGCATTTGACTTGCCAGTGCTTGTGCTGTTTCCAGGTTTCGTCGTTTGGCTCTTTTTTCCATTTCCTGAAAGATGCTTTTTTGGCAACAACAGCCTCTCTGACCTCACCTTTAAACCATGCTGGCAGTTTTTTTGACTTCCTTCCACTTTTCTTAAAGCGTGGAATAAAGCTGGCTTGGGCTTCCAAGATAGTATTTTTAAACAACACCCAAGCTTGATGTAAGTCTTTAACCTTTGCAACTGCTCCTTTTAGTTTTTTCTGAACTGTTTTCCTCATTTTATCCTAGTCTCCCTTTCGAAAGTTAAAAGGTAGTACTGTGGATTTCCTTACTATCCCTCCTCCACTAATTAAATCAAAGGCGATCATGTTATGATCACTATTGCCAAGTGGCCCCAACACCCTTATCTCTTGCACTACATCTGGTGTTCCACTAAGGACTAGGTCTAATATTGCTTCCCCTCTGGTTGGTTCATGAACCAGCTGCTCCAAGAAGCAGTCATTTATTTCATCTAGGAACTTTATCTCCCTAGCATGTCCTGCTGTGACACTGACCCAGTCGATACCGGGGTAATTGAAATCACCCATTATTATTACTGCACTGTAACGTTTGCTAGCTTCCTTGATTTCTTTGAGCATTTCATCATCCATTTGTTCATTCTGGCCAGGCGGACGATAGTACACCCCCACTGCCATCGCCTTCCCCTTTTTACATGGAATTTCAATCCATAGAGATTCTACAGCAAATTTTGTTTCCTGCAAAACTTTAATCCTTTCTGACTCAATGCCCTCTCTAACATAGAGCGCAACCCCTCCACCAATTTGATCAGCTCTATCATTATGATACAGTTTGTACCCAGGTATCACAGTGTCCCACTGGTTGTCCTCCGTCCACCATGTCTCTGATATTCCAATCGTATCTAACCTCTCGTTTAGTGCTATATATTCTAACTCTCCCATCTTGTTTTGTAGACTTCTAGCATTTGCATACATCCCATTTGCATACATCCCATACCTTAGGGGCTTTTCACTCTCTGCATGCATTCTATTGTACTCAGCTAATAGAGGCAAAGAGAAAATAGTATACAACACTTAACCCAATTAACCCAAGAAGCTCTTCTTGATTGTTGCTTAGTTTGTGCCACAAAAACAGATCCTTTGGCCACCCAATGGACTGGCCTAGAACCAGAGTAATTGGTAAATGATTTTGCCTCTAAGGTGCCAGATATCCTCCAAAGCAGGAGCGGCCCAAGGGTGATGCGGGACCATGTGTGGAGACTCACTGCGGGGTATTATTTGCATAAGTATTTGCATATCTACTGAGTCCATTTGCATAAATTTAATGTATTTTATGTTAAAATTTATATGCTGCCCATCTAAAATTTTAGGCAGCTTTCAAAGGACCCCTTCACAAGTCTCTTTTTTTCATTTTTCCAAGCAATGACTGAAGGGCATGTTTACTGAACATTAATGTGTGTTGACCTAGTCATTTTAAACTCTTTTTTTTACCATCTGATGACAAGAATTTAACTAAGAACTCCCTTTTCTCACAGTTTTTCTTTGTGTATGTTTTCTTTCTCTATTGTTTGTTTGGTTTTGCTCCTCATGATGTGGACTGTATTTAGTTTGCTTATTTGATTAGCAATGTTTAATTTTTGGAATGTTTGCATTCTTGAATTTGCTGAATAAAATATTTGGAAATTTAAAAAACAACAACAACAAAAAACAAACAAAAAAAAATTAATGTGCGTTAAGTACCACTGCACCCATAGAAATTAATGGGTGCTGCTTCACTTAGTGCAATCAACATTCTCTCTCTAAATCTGCCTCTAACATAATGATCTTTCTCCTTTTGCTCTTTCCTCTTTTTCTTTCTTTACTCCTTTTTCATCCACTCAAATTTCACCCCTCCATCCTCAATCCCCTTTTGACTTTTCACTTATCAACTTTCCATCTACTCCTCTAACCTCCAGCCAGCCCGTCTCCCCAGTTGTCCCATTTCCCTTTTCACTCCTTCCCTAGACTTCTTTCACTCACTCACCATTACTACATATTCATGCTCTGTAATCACCATCCTCCGCTCACTTATCTCCTTGCCAACTTCCCATGGTCTCTTTCTCATAGTTACACCATTCCCACCATCTCACCTCTCTTTCTCTCACCCCAATCCCCTCATCCTTCCCCTTTATCTCCAAAGTCCAACATCTCCCTATTTCTCCCTACCTCCCCAGCCCTTTTTTTCCTCCACCTAACCCACAGACCAACAGCTTTCTATCCCCTTCAAAATCCTCTCCCCCTCCAGTAGTTTAGCATTTCTCCTCTCCAAGCCCAGCATCTTCTCTCTCTCTACCTACCCCCCATCTCCAGTCCAATATATCCCTCCTCTCTTATAACCCTCCCCCCAATCCAGCATATCCCTTCTCTCTATTTCTCTGCTCCCCCTTCCCCTCATGGCAAAAATAATGTGTGGCACCATCTCTGGCATCTTATTTTTTTCTCCAAATCAGTGACAAAGATCACATGGCATCAACCTCCTTTATCTTTCTTTCTCTGAGTCAGCATGCAGCAGCCCGTACTGCCTGTAACATTCACAGCTGGTGCCCAGTTCAATGCTCCGCACACTGGAAGTGAATGCTATGGGCTGCACTGGCTGCTGTTTCTGGCTTAGAGAAAGAAAGATGAAGCCGGGGATGCTGCTGCACAATGCTGCAATCTTTCTGCTGCCGGAGCTGCATACACAAAGCATTGAGCTGGCTCTGGACCTGCTACATCAGTTGCAACTTATTCTCTCAGTATCCAGCCAGTCTTAGAGTTTGTTTTTTTTTCTTTCACCAAATTTTAAAGTCTCCACCTAAGTCCCAGTCCCTGCTCTCCCCCATCTCCATATCCTCAGTAGCTACCCTCCTGCTTCCCACATTTTAACACACCCCCACCCAGCTCTGATTTTCATTGACCCTGCCATTCCTCCTTTTTACCCCAGCATCTATTCTTATGCCCCTCCCTCTTACCTTTCCTCTGTATGATCTTGTTTCTTCCCTCTCACACAAAATATCTGCCCTCCTCTCCATCCTCACTCCCCAGATTCTGCTTCTTTTTCTCTACCCTGACTCCAGCATCTGCTCCCTTTTAGCCCACCCTGCCCCAGCATCTCCCCTTTCACCCCCCCCCCCCGCATCAACTAACTTCCAGTCCAAGTCCCTCCCAGCATCATCTCTGTTCCAGTCCCAGTCCCAGTTCCTTCCAGCATCAGCTCCTTTTTAATTCCAGCCCCTCCCAGCATTAGCTCCCTTCCAGTTTGTCCCAGCTTTGTCTCCCTTTTAGTTCCTGCCCTTCCTGGCATAAGCTCCCTTTGAGTCCCATAACCTCCCAGCACCAGCTCCCTTCGAGGTCCAGCCCTACCCCCGCATCAGCTTCTTTCCAGTCTCTGTCCATCTCAGCATCATCTCTCTTCTAGTTCCAGCCCCCACTCACTGCATCAGTCCTTCTCCAGTATAATCTCCCTTCCAGTTCCAGTTGACCCATCCCCCAGAATCAGCCCATTTCTAGTCCTAGCTCCCCAGCCAGCCTCCCCTCCAGTGGCAGTCCTCCTCCAGTATCTTCTCCCTTCCAGTTCCCCATCCTCCAGCATCAGCCCATTTCCAGTCCTAGCTCCCCAGTAATCCTCTTCAAGTGCCAGCCTGTCCCCCTCAAGAGCAGTTTTTACATGCCATCCAGCCCCCACCTTTTCTCCAGCATCCAACCCACCCAGTCACCTTCTCTCCCCCTCCTTCCTGAGGCCCTGACACATCCTGCACTCATTGCATAGCCGCGGGAGTGATGTCCTTTGTTCCTGTGTCAGTGCTAAGTTGCAGCTGCCAGGACCGCAAAGTCTCTAAAAGTGAAACATAGAAACATGACGCAGAAAAAGACCACACGGGCCATTCAGTCTGCCCCTCCACAAATCCCAGATAGCCAGTCAGCCTAAGGGACCCCACCCAATCCCTTACTGTCCGGTTCATGGTGGTCTACTGGGCACAGGAGCAGGAGTGGTCACCATCTTTGTTAGTACAAGAGCAGAGGCCAGGAGTGGTCCTCTGCTCCTGGCCTCTTTGCTTGTACTAACAAAGACTGTGCCATTCTCACAGTGCTGCTCCCTAATGTTAGGATGCTAAGGGGCAGCACTGTGAGACTGGCACCATTTTGACTAGTGGTAATGATGGGGCAAGAGCAGGGAGGACTACTTCTGCCCTTCTTCCCACTAAGCCACCAGGAATTGAAAGGTAAGAGCTTGGGGGGTTGGGAGTTAGTGGAGGTTAGGGGGGTCTAGGCCATCATCCACAGTTTTTTTTGTGTATAAATTGTTATTGGTTTTAAAGGAAATAATATAACCCCTCCAGTACAGCAAGTGAAGGCTTGGGGCACCTAGTATACAGTTTGGCAGTTGTGGAAGTTCACTTAAACTCATAAGAAATGACAGTTATAACACAGCTGCAAGCATAACAAATACAATCATGCTCCTTCCAAGGAGCTAACAACAAGACTCCCCCAGAACCCCCGATGCCACACCAAACCACCGTTCCCCCATTCCCACCCCTCCCGCATCCCCCCTTTCCCCCAAAAAACTCAGCCTGAGGAGGAAACAGAGTATGGTACAGTGGAGAGGCCCCACTGAGAGATAGCCAGAAAGTGGAGAGACATTTATCTGAAGCCACACCAAATATAGACCTAACAGTCATGGGAAACGTTATAGATAAGCAAGAGCTCAGACCCCCACCCTGCGATCATAGAGATCCTATCAGAATCTCCCTTACCCAACCACCTCACTTCCCCTCTCAAGCTACCCATACCCCTACTCCTCCACCCTCCTCACTTCACCTCCCCACCTCCCTCCCTCCTTACTCTCTCCTATCCATAGACATACCATGGGAGGTTTGCTTAGGGCACCATGGAACTGTTGACTGAGTAGAGAGTGGAGAAAGAAAAAAAGCAGCTGGAGTACAGGTATACAGTATCCCGAGCGGAACGTGAACCTGTTCAGTCACATAGGTGATGGAGTCTCTGTTCGGAAGAACTGACACCATAATTCGTTAACAACTTCTGTATCCCTCGGCGTTCCGACATCATTTCTCCATCGTGTATATATCCCAGACTTTAGCCAACCATTATGAAAAGGAGAGGGGCCCAGCTCTTTTCCAGTTGCGGGCAATTACACTCTGGGTTGCCAACAGTAAACAACCAAAAATGGGATCAAAACCAAAATGGGATTAAGAGATATTCTTTAAAAGGAGAAAAGGATCTCAGAACCTTGAGAGCTCGCAATCGTGGGTATATATATCTAAGTCCTTCATGCCTGTTCAGTACATCAATGATCCTAATAAAACACCTTAATAAATTTGTAATAATATAAATCTTATTGGAAATGAAACTTGTTGAAATCCACCTTCCACCTCACAGAGCAATCTTTCATCTACAAACCAAAGGGCCAATAGCAAAACTTATCTACGCAATTGTAAATTCTTAACAGAACTCTTCCACTCTATCCATTCCCAAACGCCACTCAGGATGTGGTCATCGGCATTTTGCAAGTGCTTCCTCGAGGTCTCCTTCCCTGCCAAAAGAAAATCACTAATTCCCTCCTTACTGTCTTGAAGAAGCTTCTCAGGCTCTGTAACAGCCATACTTTATCTTTGAAGGAATGGAAACAGGCTCTAATGGGCGACTGGTGGGATCTATTCTTTTTTACCTTTTAATTTCCCCCTATTCTTTCCTTGCCCTTCCTCCCTTTCACTTCCTCCACTTCTTTTCTTTCCTTTCCCCCCAGCCAAAACAGGTCCTCCACTGTTTTGCACCTCTCTAGCCCAGCAGCCACCTCAAAAATCAGGGCCGCCTGTGTGTCCCAAAAGGGACAAAATACTCAGCTGGATCATATTAATAGTGGACCTGACTGGATGATCATGGCAGCACTTAGATATATTGAAATAGTAGGGATTGTTCACCACCAATAAAGGCAGCTCCCAATCTTTCTGCCGCTCGATCAGACAGGCCTAGCAGCCTCTTGGGAGATCTTCCTGGCCGAGTGATTGTCTTGCCATTTGTGTTCACCCGCTTCTATATTGGAGGACCATCAGCCATAGAAATTCAAGACGCCGCATCAGAAGGGGAAAGTCAGCTGTCAGGGCCCAGCGGTGTCCATGCACATTCGACGGGCAGCTCCCTAGGCAGTTAGTGGGTCTGGTTGCACATCACCAAACACATGGGGAGAGGAACAAGCAGGCCACATTCCACTCACTGGCTGCTTCCCATCAGTCTCACTGCCATGTTGCCCATCAGGTATACCGTCGTCGTCAAATGGGAACAAGCATTATCGCTCACAGCCATGGGATGTTCTGGTAAGTGCTCAGATCCATGAATAGGAGCATAATTAGGGCTGGAGAGACACGGAGCTCTGGGCTTAAGCAGCCATTTGCCTTTGGGCTTGCTAGCACCCCCCGCCCATCATCCATAGTTCCTGAACATTAATTGGAACTTTTGGGTCATCTAGTACTAGCCAAATTTGATCAGATTCAAATTCCAACCAGTTTCCTCTGCCATATCAGTATTTTGTACTTGCCAATGTCATTAACCTTTACATTGTCTTAATCTTCTAGCATATACAATTTAATATTGTTAGGATACCTTTGTATCCTTAGTTTTGGAACATATTCTGAAAGTATTTTCATGGGTTCAAACACCTTTATCATTTCATAGAGTGTAGACTCCCTAACCCCTCACTTAGTTTACAGCTTGTCGTGCTGTGAGGGCTTGTATGCAACAGTAGTTATGCTATTAGTAGCTTAACTACTGGCAAGGTCTCCCAAGATGGTCATATCTCAGCTGAGGTGTCAGACCAAGACAAACCACCCATCTGGGCAGCAGTAGAATGGGATGGTGTTGGCAGTCGAGGATCACATTTCTGTCACAGTGGCAACAACACTAGAATTACCTGTGTGGAAAAAAAGCATGGGAATCTACTTCCATATCTTACCACGAAAAATGAATATAGTCACAACAAAACAAATTGCACTATAGTGCTGGAAGGTGAGACCCCAAGGTCGGAAGGCATTCAACTGGCTACTGGGGAGGAGTTGAAGACTTTTCAGACTAAAGCCAGCATTTATGATGTGGTTGGATCAAAGCCCTCGGGATGTCTGACTGGTGATGTAGCTGTGCATGAAATGAGAGTCAGAAGCTGTAAAGATGTTTTACATATTGGGACATTTCAGTTCTCTGACACCCAACAGATCAAGTTGTACACATTCCATTTCATTCTTGACCACCTCTGACTTCCCTTGGTTCATGCTTCAGGGGAAGCCGGAGGTGGTCAAGAATGAAATAGAACGTGTACAACTTGATCTGTTGGGTTTCAGAGATCTGAAATGGACTGGTATTGGGGCATTTTGCATCAAATGATCACATGGTCTACTATGCTGGAAATGAAAGACAAAGAAGAAATGTTGTTGCATTTATAATCAAGAAGAAACTTGCAAGAAATGTAATGAAATACAATGCAATCAGTGAACACTTAATTTAGTCTAGGAGGAATGCCCATCAACATAGCTATAATTCAGGTATATGCCCCAAAAACAGCTGTAGAAGAGGATGAGGTTGATGAGTTCTATGAACAAGTACAAGCTGAAACTGACAGAACATGCAAACAGGATATCCTGATAGTCATGGGTGACTGGAACGCAAAAGTTGGCAACAAAGAAGGCAAAGTGGCTGGAAAATATGAACTTGACAAGAGAAATGAAGTTGGAGAAAGACTGATAGAATTCTGCTAGACCAGTGATCTATTCATCTCCAAAACCTTCTTTTAACGATACAAGCGGTGACTGTACATATGGACTTCACCCAATGGATTGTACAAAACTCTAATTGACTACAACTGTGGACGTCAACGATGGAAAAGCTCTATAACATCAGTAAAGACAAAACCTGGAGCTGACTGTGGTACAGATCACCAACTACTAGTATGCAAACTCAAGCTAAATTTGAAAAAGAGCAAGCCACTCATGAATGTAGCAAAATATGACCTTGAGAATATACCACCACAATTTAAAGACTGCCTGCAAAATTGATTTGCTGCTTTAGATACAAATGACAGAGCTACAAAAGAGTTATGGGATGACATGAAGAAGGTTGTGTTGGAAGAAAGTGAAAAGTCTCTACGAAAGATGAAAAAGCAAAAATGGCCAAAATGGATGACTGTCAAAACTCTGAAAATTGCCCAGAAACGCAGAGAAGCTAAAGCCAGAGGAGAAATAGAGGCACTCACAGAACTCAACAGAGATTTCCAACATGCAGCAAGACAAGACAAGGAGAAGTACTACAATGACACATGCAAGGAAATTAAATCAGAAGCTATTAAAGGAAGAACAAGATCAGCTTTCCTATGCTACTACTACTACTACTACCTAGATTGGCCACTGTTGGAAACAGGATACTGGGCTTGATGGACCTTGGTCTGACCCAGTATGGCATATCTTATGTTCTTATGTACTGAGCATTTATAAAGCGCTACCAGACGCACGCAGTGCTGTACAGAAAAAAGACAAAAAATAGACAGTCCCTTCCCAATAGAGCTTACAATCTAAAAAGACAAAACAAAGAAGGCAGAGGATGAGGAAAGAACAAAGGTAAAGGAAGGATAACAGGAGAAACAAGACAAGGGAACAAGGTGAGAACAAGGGAAAAGAAAAGGAACAGGTGAAAACAAGACAAGGGAAGAGGAGGGGAACAGGTAAGTCATGAAACAAAGGCAGAAGCAAAGAGGTGAGTTTTCAACCTGGATTTGAAGAGGGTCAGAGAAGATGCCTGACGTATAGACAGAGGAAGTCTATTCCAGGTGTAGGGTGCTGAAAGGTGAAAAGAGCGAAGCCTGGAGTTAGCAACAGAGGAGAAAGGCATAGCAAGAAGCAGTTGGCTAGAAGAGTGGAGTTCACGAGGTGGGGTATAAGGAGAAAGGTGTGAAGAAAGATAAAGAGGAGCTGCAGAATGAATGCATTTATAGGTCAGTAGGAGAAGCTTGAACTGGATGTGGAAACGTATAGGGAGCCAGTGAAGAGACCTGAGGAGAGGAGTGATATGGGCAAAACAAGGTTGGCTGAAGATCAAACAAGCAGCAGAATGCTGAATAGACTGAAGGGGTGAAAGATGACTCAGTGGAAGACCAGCAAGGAACAGGTTACAGTAATCAAGGTGAGAGGTGATAAGTGAATGGATGAGCGTTTTAATAGTATGTTCTGAAAGAAAAGGGCAGATTTTGCAAATATTAAAGAGAAAGAAGTGGCAGGTCTTGGCGACAAGGTGAAAATGTGTGGAGAATGAGAGCAAAGAGTCAAAAATAACCCCTAAATTGCGAGCTGAGGGAACAGGATAGAGAACAGAGCCATTCACAGAGACTGAAAAAGGAGGAAGAGGAAGGGAAATTTTAGGAGAAAAGATGAGACGTTCGGTCTTGGCCATGTTCAATTTCAAGCGGCGATGGAACATCCAATCAGCAATAGCAGAAAGGCAATTAGAGATCCGGGTCTGGATTGAAGAAGAGAGATCAGGTAGATCTAGGAATCATCTGCATAGAGATGGTACTGAAAACCATGGGAGGAGATGAACGCACCAAGGGACTGGGTATAGATAGAGAAGAGGAGCAGACCCAAGACAGAACCCTGAGGTACTCCAACAGGGAGCAGAGTAGCAGAGGAGGAGAAGCCACCAGAATGCACACTGAATGAGCGATGGGAGAGATAGGAGGAGAACCAGGAAAGAACAGAGTCCCTAAAGCCAAGCGAGAACAAAGTGTCAAGGAGAAGATCATGATCAACAGTGTCAAAAGCAGCAGAGAGGTCAAGAAGAATAAGGACCAAGTAAAGGCCTTTAGATTTTGCCAGGAACAAGTCACTCAAGACTTTGACAAGGGCCGTTTCAGTAGAGTGCAAAGGATGAAAGCCAGACTGTAAGGGATCCAGGAGGGCATGAGAGGAAAGGATGTCAAGGCAGCGGTGGTGAACCGCACGCTCTAACAATTTAGAAATAAAGGGAAGGAGGGAGATGGGATAATAATTAGAAGGACAGGAGGGATCAAGTGAGGGTTTCTTAAGGAAAGGTGTGACCACAGCATGCTTGAAGTCAACAGGGACAATAGCAGTGGAGAGCGAGAGGTTGAGGATAAGAGAGATGGAGAGGACAAGGGTAGCAGAGATGGGTGAGAGGAGACGGGTGGGGATGGGATCAGAGGAGCAGGAGGTGGTAAGTTTGGAGGATGAGAGAAGGTGAGCAGTTTCCTCCTCAGAAATCGAAGGAAAGGAAGAGAGGGTAGGATGGGAAGGGGGGAGGGGAGTGGAAGAGAGAAAGGGGAGGAGGGGAATTAACAGACTTAGTGGGGAATTGGAGGATGATCTTGTGGATTTTATCATGGAACTAATCAGCCAGGGTTTGGGCAGGAAGGGAGGGAGGGACTAGAGGTGGAGGCTCTTTAAGGAGAGAGTTGAGAGCAGTGAAGAGATGGTGAGGATCAGAGGCAAGAGAATTAGTAAGGTGGACATAAAAGTCCTGCTTTGCAAGAGCTAATGCAGACTGGAAGGAGAAAAGCATAAATTTGAAATGAAGGAAATCTTCAGAGAAGCGGGATTTGAGCCAGGCACGTTCAGCAGAGCGGGCACAGGAGCGAAGATAGTGAATGGAGGGTGAGAGCCAAGGCTGTGGTACAGAACGTCTCACAGGACGAGGGGTGGGTGGAGCGAGAACATCCAGAGCCAAGGAGAGAGTAGCATTATAGGACAATACAGCCTCATCAACAGACCTGGATGACAAAGTAGAAGAGAGAGATGGAGAAATGGTGGAAGAGAGAACCAGGGGATCAATGGCAAGAAGGTTCCTACGAGAGTTAAAGAAAAAATTCCAGCCTCAAATTTGAATGTTACAAGATGCTCAAGAATCTATGATGAATGATTCTGAGAAGATCAAGAAAAGGTGGAAAGAATATACCTAGTCATTATACCATAAAGATCAAGTGCACTAACAGCAGTTTCAACCTGTACCTTATGATCAGTAACCAATGGTGTTGAAAGAAGAAGTCAAAGCAGTATTAAAAGTCGTATCAAAGAAAATAGCACCAGAAATTGATGGTATTCCCATTGAAGTATTACAGCAATCGGAATGCCGCTGTTATCATACTTATGAGGCTCTGCCAGGAAATTTGGAAGACAACATCATGGCCAACTGACTAGAAAAGATCTGTGTTTATACCAATACTAAAGAAAAGTGATCCAACTGACTCTGGAAATTATCGCACAATCTCTCTGATCCCCCATGCCAACAAGATTTTACTCAAGATCATTCAGCAGAGACTACAACCATACCTGGAACTAGAACTGCCTGACGTGCAAGCAGGCTTCAAGAAAGGGTGAGGAATGAGAGACACTATCTCGGATGTGAGATGGATCCTTGAAAAGGCAAAATAATACCAAAAGGATATCTATATGTGTTTTATCGACTACAGCAAGAGGTTTGACTGTGTAAACCATGATAAACTCTGGCCACTTTAAGAAGCATGGACATACCAGAACACCTGATAATTCTCTTACACAACCTTTATATTGAGCAAGAAGCAACAGTTCGAACAAAATAAGGAGAAATAGAATGGTTTAAAATCAGCAAAGGTGCACGACAAGGTTGCATACTTTCCCCCTACCTGTTGAATTTATATGCAGAACAATATCAGTGAAGCAGAACTGTATGAAGACTACAAGATTGGTGGATGACTCATCAACAACCTTCGCTATACTGATGATACCATATTATTGGCTGAAAGTGAAGACTTAAAACATACCTGTTAGCGGAATACTTCGACACCACACTAGACACATAGCTGTAATACTCCTGCCAACCACCCCACCCACATCAACATATGCTACAGTAAACTGAGACCAAAAATACAGTATAAATAGTTGTTGAAAGGTTGCACAGTTTAAATTGTGATATACACAATTGTATTGTTAGCTGTTACTTGTAAAACTACTGTTGTGGTTAGAAGTTCCATGTAAAATTGTCATTGTGTTCATGTAAACCGCCTTGACAAAATTGAAAGGCGGTATATAAGACATGCTAAATAAATAAATAAGACAAACTGAAACATTTGCTTCTCAAGATCAAGTCTTAAAATGGGCCTTCACCTTAATGTAAAGAAGACAAAGATCCTGACAACAGGCAAAATCAATAAGCTCATCATTGATGGAGAAGAAATTGAAAAAGTTAATAACTTTAACCTACTTGGATCAATTATCAATAAAGAAACGACAAGCAGTCAAGAAATCTGACAATGCATTGCTCTTGTCAGAATGGCTCTGAAGGACCTAGACAAGAATATCAAGAGCAGATTTGTCTCTCTCCATACAAAGATTTGACTTGTTCAAGCCATGGTATTTTCAATAACATCATATGGATATGAAAGTTGGACAGTGAAAAAGATAGGTAGGAAGAAAATTCATGCCTTTGAAGTCTGGTGTTGGTGATGAATACTGTATATACCATGGACTGCCCGAAGAACAAGCCAGTCAGTACTAGAGGAGATCAAAACCTAAGCTTTCTTTAGATGCTCAGATGACAAGACTTTAACTGCCATACTTTGGACACATCATGTGAAGAGAAAGATCGTTGGAGAAAGACATCATGCTTGGCAAGATAGAAGGTCAGTGCAAAGGAGGAAGGTCAGCAATGAGATGGATCGATACAGTAATAGCAACTATGTGTGTCACTCTGTCAACAATGAGCACCAGACTGAAGACCGAACACAATTTAGGGCAACTATCCAGAGGGTTGTCATAAGTCGATATTGACTCAACAGCACTTAACAACAGCAACAATAGACTCCCATACATCTAGGATTTCTTGTCTACCCCAGAGGTTATATCATCTGAGGAGGACCCTGTCATTGATATCTATTAATGCACCTCTAGATCTTTGGATTTAGTGTTTATGCACCTCTCACTAGAAGGATATTGTGAGCCTGAAATGCCTGAATGGGAGGTTCCAGATGAAGAATGTGCTTCTGGGATCTCTGTGGTAGTTTCAGAACCAAATGTCAGAAGGCTGGAAAAGTTGAGTAAAGGAAAATTGTTCAGATACTTGAATGAAAATGATTGGGTGTATCATTTTGTAGTTTATTTGAACCTGATATACCACTTTTTGCAAGTATTCAAAGTGATTTATAATCAGTTTTAAATTCAAATATTTAGGAAAGGAACTCCACATAATGATAAGAAAGAGAGAGCATATTCAGACAAATGGCACAACTTAGTCATCCTCAAGCCTCAGTCTGAATCTAAAGTCTTGCTCAAAAAGAAAAGTTTTTAAGAGAAGTTTGAATTTTTTATAATTAGTCTCAAAATGAACATGAGAAGGTAAAGCTGAATTTCTAGTGGTTTCATACTTTGCTTTAGAAGAAGGAGAAATATATAGCCTATTACCATGCAGTACCATGGGATAATGAGGGAGGATAAATTTATTTTTATTATTTATTTTATTTGCAGTCTCTTTTATACCGCGCTATTCGACATCAGTGCGGTTTACAATGAACATAAGAGTTGCACATCTCAATTTCGTGATTTGTGCTTACAGTGAAACAGGTATAATAACTTGGGTATACATTAAACAGGAAAATTAAACTTGGGTATGCATTAAGCAGGTATAACAGGTAAAATAGGGTATAAATAACCAGTCCCTTAACAAGGAGACACGATGAATAAATACAGTCTACTTTATGCAACAATATAATGAGTTATGCGGTACTGCATAAGTTTCTCATGGTGGTTGGAGGGGAAGGTGTGATTGCGAGTGATCAGTCTGGGAATGTGACGTGCATGCGTTTGAGGTGCTGCATTGAGATGTGAGAGTGGGTGAGTGTGGGGAGAAGACTGCATCATCGTAGTGATGAAGAAAGAGGTGCCGTTTCAGTGCCTTCCTAAATTGGGAGAGTTCACTGATGGTTCTGATAGTTGCTGGTACTGCGTTCCAGCAGGATGGAGCAAAGAAGGAGAAGGTTCTGGATCTAGTGAATTGAGAACACTTCGTGCTTGCCTTAGGTAATATGAGAGTATTTGCGGCATTCGATCTCCTTGCTCGATTGGGAGGTGTGATTGAAATTAGATCAGTAATGGCAGTAGCAGGGTATTTATTGAAGGCTTTATTGGTCATAATTAGGATCTTGAATGAGATCCTGGCTTGTATGGGTAGCCAGTGCAATTGTTTTAGTATTGGGGTAATATGAGAACTTCTTGAGGCTCCATGAAGGATTCTTGCAGCTGAATTCATTGCAAGTTGTAAGGGGTTAGTCGTGCACTTAGGTAGACCATACAAGATCGCATTGGCATAGTCAAAGTGAGGCATTATTAGGGCCTGAAAGACAGTTCGGAAGTCATCAGGTTCTAACAGTTGACGCAAATTGCGGAGGGTCCGGATTTTATGGTACACCGACTTTGTTATGTTTTTGATATGAGCCTTCATATTAAGTTGCTGATCAAGCGTTACACCTAGGTATCTTACTGTAGTCTTGCATATGATCTCTGCGTCGCAAACCTTTATAGACAGGGGTGGAGTAAAAGCCGGATTCCTGGTTACGAAGAGGGCTTCTGTCTTTTTGAAATTTAACTTAAGCATTTGTGCATTTAGCCAGTCTGTGACAGCGTCAAAGCACCTGATAAGTGGGGATAGTTCAAGATGTTCTGTCAAAATTGGCATGTACATCAAGACATCGTCAGCATAGACCAGGCAGTTGATATTAAATGATTGGATGAGATCACAAATGGGTTGCATATAGACATTGAATAGCAAGGCGGATAGAGATGAGCCCTGTGGAACACCTTTAGTTTGGGGGAAGGAATCGGAGTTGGAGGGGCCAGAACGGACATGTTGCCAGCGATCAGTGAGGTATGAAGTGCACCATGACAAAGCTGAAGCTTGAACTCCCTTCTCTCTGAGGCGTAGCAGGAGAACTTTGTGGTCTATGGTGTCGAATGTGGCAGCAATGTCCATGAAGATCAGTGCAAAGCCTTGTCTGATGTTATCGAGACCTAAGGTTATGGTGTTGAATAAGGTTGTGAGTAATGTTTCAACACCATGTGCTTCGCGAAATCCATGCTGGCAGGGATGCAGGGGTGCATTAGTATCTATGTGATCTTGTAATTGGCGTTGGGTAATCTTTTCAATGATTTTCGATAGGAGAGGTATGCTGGAGATAGGCCTGTAGGATTCCATCATCGAAGGGTCCAACTTACTGTTTTTTAGGAGTGGTCTGATAGCCGTCTGTTTCAGGCTTCGAGGAAATGTTCCAGTAGAGAACGATACATCAATCAATTTGGATAGGAATGGGCTGAGCTCGGCACGCAGGGCCTTTATCCAGGGAGCTGGACACGGATCGGAGGGTGCTGTTGTAGTGTTTATGTTTAGGATAGTGTCTTGAATGACTCTGTCAGATGGAGTAGAAAATGATGTGATAGTGTGTTGGGACCCACTCAAGAAATGACCAAGAGGAGGTTGTGGGATGGAGAAAGGTAGGCTGGCTGGTATGGGGGGCTTAGCAGTGTGGGCAAGCTGATTACTTTTCTTACGCAAGTAATAAGCATATTATTGTGAGTCTGGGTAGGGTAAGTTCTCTTGAGATGGCTTCTTTGCTAGAGATTTCACAATTTGGAAAAGCTCGTGGTGTTTGTTCAAGGAGCGTTGTCGTCTTTTTGCATGATATTGTTTCATACTTGATGCTACAGATAACCGATGTTTTCCTAATTGTGCTGTGAATGCCTCATGGCTCTCAGCTGTTCTTGATCGTCGCCAGCGTCTCTCAAGTCGTCTGAGTTGAAGGAGCGAATTACGTAGTTCTTGGGAGTACCATGGGGCATTCTTTTTCTTATGTGGTGCTTTGTTCGTGATAAGTGAGTGGATCACGGCATCTAGGCTTGAGTTCCAAGCAGCGACCATGTCATCGAGGCTTTGAAGAGGAGGGTCAAATAGATTGTGTGTCCTCTTTAGAATATCTTCTCTGTTAAAAGGGTGGAAGCGCTTTAAATGTTCTGATATGGGTTTATCTTCAGGTATGGATTTGGAGGAGTTGGTGCAAATTGGAATCTGGAATCTTATCAGGAAGTGATCCGACCAGGGAACCGCACTTACGTTTAGGTGAGACTGGTGCAAATGTGTGAGGGCTGTTGTGGTGCAAAGATAAGATCAAGTGAGTTGCCTTTTATATGGGTAGGGGTATCAACAAGTTGAACATAGCCTAGATCACTGAGAGCATCAATAAAGGCATTGGTGTGGCTGTCCTGAATGACTGGGAGGTTGAGGTCACCTAATATCCAGTTTAGAGTATGCGAATTTGTGGTGTTGCAAGCAAGATCAATTATTGTTGCTAAGTCATCTGGAGATGAAGATGGAGTTCTATAGAGCAAGTTAATAGTGATTTGCTTATTTGTAATGGTAACAGAGTCAAGGGTAGAGGTGCTGCTTGAGGCGGCAAGCTGAAATTTGAGGTCGGCTTTTGTTAGGATAAGTACTCCTCCGCCACGACGGTCAGCTCTGTGACAAGAGTGGACTGAGAAATTAGGCGGGACACACTGGTGAAGGATCACGGCATCAGCGGCTGAAAGCCATGTCTCGGTGACACATAGGATATCAAGGTTATGAGCTGAGAGCATATCAGTTAGTGCTGGCCATTTTTTCCTTATTGATCGTGCATTTATTAGTGCACATTTAAGGTCAGGGGGATGGTGGGATTGTAATCGTCGAGATAGATTTTGCTGCTGAAGGTCCACATAGATAACATGTGGGCCTGGTGTGCGCCGAAGTGTTTCGTATTGATGGTTGGGGGAGTCAGGAAATCTCCAACAAGATCTATGGAGGACTGGTATAGTGTTCTGAGGTGAAGTAAGGGCTAGGGTGTAAAAGGTCAGGGCTATTAAAATGTAGCACATAGCAAGGGTAAGGGGGTATGGGAATACCCAGTGAGATAACATGATGACTAATGTATATAGTAGATCCAGGAATGTTGTTAGCTAGTGAAATGTGCACAGTGTGGTGGTACTGGGAATCTGTTAAGCATCTGTGTAATGAGGCAATATGTACTCAGAGTAATTCACAATAAGGTAGTGGTGTCTGCACAGAGTGGAGGTAAAGGATATCTGTTAAGAACTGTGTGGTTAGGCAATATTCACATCAGAGTAATTCACAATAAGGTAATGAAATATGCACAGTGTGGTATGTACGGATATCTGCTAGGCAACAGTGTGGTAGGTAATATGAACATTAGGGTTTTATTTTGTAAGGATTTGTGAGCCAGGTTAATAATTTTGTGACATATCTGAAAAAGCAAGCATAATATGATCAAATTTCTTTGCATGGGATAACACACGTAAGGCTGTATTTTGGATGGATTAAGAACATAAGAACATAAGATATGCCATACTGGGTCAGACCATCAAGCCCAGTATTCTGTTTCCAACAGTGGCCAATCTAGGTCATACGTACCTAGCAGTTTCCCCAAGAGACACAGGTTCCACAATGCTTGTATTGCTTCAAGCATTGATATCCTGGGTCCCTTCTTAATAATAGTTTATGGACCTTTCCTCCAGAAACTTGTCCAAACCTTTTTTAAACCCAGCTACACTAACAGCCTTTACTACATCCTCCGGTAACAAATTCCAGAGTTTGATTACACGTTGAGTGAAAAAATATTTTCTTTTATTAGTCTTAAATAGTTTACCCTGTAGCTTCATTGCATGTCCCCTAGTCTTTCTATATTCTGATAACGTAAACAATCGATCTACGTTTACCCGTTCCACTCCGTTCATTAATTTATAGACTTCTATCATATCTCCCCTCAGCCGTCTCTTTTCCAGGTTAAAGAGCCCCAACCTTTTTAGCCTTTCTTCATAGGAGTATCCTTCCATCCCCTTTACCATTTTGGTGGCTCTTCCCTGAACCTTTTCTAAAATCGCTATATCCTTTTTAAGATACGGCGACCAGAATTGCACACAATATTCAAGGTGCGGTCTCACCATGGAACGATATAAAGGCATTATAATATCTTTTGTTTTATTTTCCATTCCTTTCCTTATCATACCTAGCATTCTATTTGCTCTCTTGGCCGCCGCTGCACACTGGGCCGAGGATTTTAACAAGGTATCCACAATGACGCCTAAATCTTTTTCCTGGGTGGTGGTTCCTAATGTGGAACCTTGCATCGTGTAACCATAGTTTGGGTTGTTCTTCCCTAGGTGCATAACCTTGCACTTGTCCACATTAAATTTCATCTGCCATTTTGATGCCCAGTCTTCCAATTTATCAAGATCCTCTTGCAATTTTCCACAATCCTCTTGGGTTTTAACAACTTTAAATAGTTTTGTGTCATGTGCAAATTTGACAACCTCACTCGTTATTCCACTTTCCAGGTCATTTATGAATATGTCAAAAAGCAGCGGACCCAGCACAGATCCCTGGGGTACACCACTCTTCACCTTTCTCCATTGGGAAAATTGGCCATTTAGCCCTACCCTCTGCTTTCTATCTTTTAACCAGTCTTTTAAATTCATAAGCAGGGATGCCAGCATATACCACATTGCATTAGTCTAGTTAAGCTACTACAGTGCTAAGAACAATTGATGTTTGCACTGTGAGGTCCAAGAATGGGTGAATGGCACAAAAACGCAAGCGTGCGCTGAAAGAGGATCTAATCACATGACTGATCTAAGGGATGAACAAGATTTCTAAGTCTATGAAGATGCCCAAATATTTGAATGAGGATTACAATGTTAAAGGGAAATTATCCAAGGAGGTTGGCGATAGTAAAAGTTATTGTACTAACTCCCTGTAGTCCAGATAGTGGTAGTCTTTCTGGGGTTTAGCTGAAGGGCATTAGAATGTAGCCATGCTGAATCTTTTTTTGAAGTAAGAGTTTATATATGTTAGATCAGGGTAGTGGGAGTCCGTGTATGTGATGAGGAGAATATCATCGGCATATATGTAGAAGGATATGCCAGTACACTGGATAAGGGCTGCTCGAGGACTAAGGAAAACATTAAACAATAAAGGAAAGAGAACAAGCATTGTGGAACTCCGCAAGGCAAAGGCTGATGTTTGGAAATTCAATTCCCGGTGGAAACCTGGAAGGAGTGGAGACAGGAAAAAAAAATGTTATGGTCATCAAGATCGAAGGCTGAAGTAAGATCTAATGTGATGGTTAATGCTACAGTTTCTGGCCTTGATCGAACATGCTATGAACCTCCCTCAGAATGGAGGTAATGATAGTGCTGTGATGCATACTGAATCTGGATTACCAAGGATGGAAGGCAAAAGTATGTTCGATGTGTTCTCTGAACTATGAGAGGATTACATGTTCTGTGAGTTTTGACAGGAATGGCAAGTTTGATAAAGGAATGTAGTTAACTAGATCAGAATCATGTAGCTTAGGGCCTTTTGATATAATGTGTTAATGCTCTTCTCCAAGCTTGGGGGAATTGGCCTGCATGGAGACTGTTGGCAATGATAATCTGGACAATAGGGAGTAATCCTTTTGATTGTTCTATAAGCAATGAAGAAGGTACAGGGTCTAATGTGCACGTGGTTTTTCTAGTTTAGCAGACCCGTTTACTCAAAGAAAGTTCTGTGATTGGGGCAACTTCTGACTAGGTATGCATTTAGTCTGAAGTAGGAATGTTTAGGAGAACCTGGTGGTACAAAGGGAGAAGCGGAGGGCAAACTCGGCCTAATGGTGGAGATTTTATTAGCGTAATGATGAGCTAGGGAAACTGGTGAGGAACCAAGTCAGTGGGAAGCCTGGGATATGGTACTCAAGGAAGAAAGTAGGAGAGCAATAGAAAAGATAGTCTTTGAAGAGTGGGCTGAGTTTATTATCAAGGAAGAGTAATATTCTCTCTTTGTGATAAGGTCCTTGTCTCAATAATAAGAGTGGAAGTGTTTGAATGCTGCCAAAGTGGATGGATGGTTTTTTTTTCCAGGATCTTTCGGCTGCTCTTAATTGTCATTTCAGCATGTGAAGGTCTTAGTGATACTATACCATGAGTAGGGCTTTCCATGGTGGAAATGACAAGGCTTTTTTGGGGGGGCACAGTCTCTAGAGTCTGTGAAAGGTTACCAAACCAGATATCTGCTTGATCATTAAGTGGTAAGGAAGTAAGATCTGTGTGGAATAATCTGTCCGTTGCAGGAAATTGAGAGAGATCGTCTGAGGAAATTAATTGGTGATATGTAGTCTGATTGTTACCAGTGTTGGACAATGTCAAAGCAGTTAAGGGAGTATGAACGGCTGTTAAAATATCCAAGGATTAAGAGTTGTGAAGTGATAGCTGCAAATTCCATTATTGACTGCTGAATGACTTCCTATGAGGTGGCGGATGGCGAAAGCACACAGTAAACTGTTGAAAATGAAAGGGTGCGTCAACCTTTGCCATTTAGGCTCTGGACCTGCTCTGGTGTACTTCCAGGCAATTTGGCAATTGGAATAGTGTTCTTATGAAGGAGAGCTATGCTCAGCATCTAATAATGCTAGATGAAAATTATGTCATACCATTGAAAGACTTTAAGTAGGAATAGAGGGATCCAAGATGGCGTCTTAGTCTAGCTTTGCTCCGGACTTACTGTGTCTAAGAGGAAGGGGAAATTAAATACGGCAAGAAATTAAATACGGCAATCACTATACAACATGGGGATCATTCTGATCCCGAATAGTGAGGGCTGGATGTCCGACATGGCTGTACAGCCTCCGCCATTCCCCTAGACCCGATTCGGATTGCAGAGCTCCACGCATGTAATGCTGAGATATGCAGGGAGCTCTGTATGAGGGCGGGAGGGGGAGGTTCAGAGATTGAGCGAGGGTGGGCCGGAAGTGTGACCCTCAACTTGGATGTACAAGGCCTATTCCGGTGATGGCCCTGTACGACTGGGCTAGGAGACCTGGACAGGGAACTTATTCCACCTTGAAGGTGGAATAAGTCCCCCCTGACAGAGTGGGACAGTCATGCTGGGACCAGCAGAGGAGGTAAGAGGTGCAGGGGATTCCCCACATCCTGATCCCGGCCCCGGAAGGCCCGATTGGGGGTCGGGTGGTGAGGAACACAGGTTTGACGGCAGTGCGGTGATCGGGGTTCCTGCATAGAGCCACTGTGCCATGTCATCGGGATGCTGCTGCACCGCAGTTCCATGCAAGAGCCTAGGCTGAGCTATCAGGGGAGTCGGTGAGACGTCCAGCCTGACAGAATTGGGGCACGGACTCTCTGTCCAGGCCAGTTGCAACGAATTCTGATCCCGCAGGGATGTACAGCCCCAGTGGGATCAGAATTAGGCGCAAATCCGGCTCATACAGATTCTGGATGTCCAGATGGGTTCCGATGGGAATGGGCCTCCATATGGATCTTTTGAACATTTCCTGGATTTTGGAGACTTCCGATATGGAATCCATGGTGCCCTCTACATTGACTGTTGTTTTGGTCTTGCCCTCTGATTGTAACTGGCATCTGAAATTGTATTTCAAGAAGTGTAGTGTTCCCTTTAAGTGTTTTCAAGTGCATATATTCTCCAATTTATCTAGGGAAACACAGGAATTTCTTTTATTGAAACCTGGAGTTGTGCAGTTGTGAGCTTTGTTTTTTCTGAAGTTCTCATGCAAATGTTTAGTAAGGCTGTTAATTATGTTTTCTTTGAGCCATCTCAACTGGTAGCTTTTTTTAGTGTGTGTAAGCCCACTGACTCATAATCTATGGACATTAGTAATCTGTAATAATGGTTATTGTTTGTTGGCTGATGTAAGCTTGATTTGTTTCCCTGCGTGTTTCATAATGGTCTTTTTTTTCTTTCTTCTCTTGGTTCCCCTTAGTGTAGGGCTAGAGTGAAGTGGACAACATAATCCTTTTTTGTTTTATTTGACTACTTTGGTATGCAATTTATTTGTCCTTTCTATCTATTTATTTAACAGCTTTTTTATACCACTTTATCATTTTAGTCAAAGTAGTTTACACTATAACTTAAACTTGATCATGTACATTAAACAGGGACATTGATAACTTGGATTTTTCTGAGGCAATGGAGGGTTAAGTGACTTGTCCAAGGCCACAAGGAGTGCCAGTGTGAATTGAACACTGGTTTCTTGGTTTCCAAGCCATTAGGCTACTCCTCCACCCCACTGCACTCCTCCTTCATTCCACTCCACTTGAAAATATAAAAAAGAAAGACTTAAGGGCATGTTTAATAAACAGCAGCAGTGGCTTCCATATGATATCAGAGCCGTGGCCCCATTAAATTCAATGGGTGCAGGATCGGGGCCTTGGATACAGCCCAGTCACCCCAGCAGCATCGTGGGGACGACCTCCCCACGGCACAACCCACCATATAGCCATCTGGACCCCGATACCCCGACTCCTGACCCCAACGGGGGTGGTCAGAGCCTCGATTGGGTGGCAGGGACACACCTCGGCCTGTCACATGCTCCTTGTGGGGTGGGGGAGGGTGCTGGCAATCTCCTGGGTAGCCTGCCGGGAAGAATGGGGGGGGGGGTGGCAGGCACTTATTCCCCCTCTGAGGTAGAATAAACAGGCCATCCCCTCGGCGACTCCTGGATGTACAAGGCCATGAGCGGAATCTGTCCTGTACGTCCAGGGGTCGGTCCTCCCATGCCCCTCCCACTCTCCACCCCTGGCATGCCCCTGTCCTCTGCAGCATGCAGAGCTGCTCTGTGCGTGCAGCAGGAGACAGAGGTGGAATACCGGTAAAGTGGATAGCGGGATAGCATGTCCCAGTGGGACGTGCTGTCCCGATATCTGCCTGATTGGATCGAGGCCAAAGTATTTTTAAAACACAATTTATAACTTTGTAACACCTATTAATCGACTTTGAATATGTTTTTTTCTTGATTAATGTGCATTAAATAGATGTGAAGTGGCAATTTAGAAAGGCCATCTAGGACCAAACTGTGAGGTCCTGGGGAAAACATCCAAAATACCAGGGGAGTGGCCACAATGAAGGTGAGCTTGTGCAAGCACCTTCTGAAATAGTTCCATCTCCGCCCTAAAAGATACATGTCCCCAGAGCTGTATCAAAAGGCAGGCCTGTGCATATAGAAGGGCCGGGCATGTGTACAGCTGCAGTCAGTTTTAGAAATGTGCATGTGCCTGTGATGTTGCCCTTTAAGAGAGTCTGCAGCCCAGAGTTTAGGACTGGGAGGGTGTGGATCCCAGGGAGAGGTTAAAACCCCAGCAGACTGCAGGAGAAAAAGAGACCTGTAGAGCTAGAGGTCCTTTCCAGACAAGCCGTGTGAAGGTAGGAGCTTTAATTGGGGCTGGAAGAAGGGCTGGGAAAACCAGGCTGTGAAGATTTAACAGTTGGGATAGAAAAAAGCTGACACTGTTTTCTTGACTGCTGCCTGTTCTGTCTTTTAAATGAAACCCCTTTATACTGCATGTCACACTAGCACATTGGACGGCAGCTTGGGGATTTTCGCTACCACATGACTGGGGGCAAACTCATATTTCTCCAGGCCTGGGCCTCTGCAGTAGGTCAGAATATTTTAGAAACACAGAAAAATGATGTCAGAAAAAGACCACATGGCCCCAGGGGTGGCTCTATAATGAGGCCGAGTGAGGCGGTAGCCTCAGGCGGCAACGTTTTGGGGACGGAAAAAATTCCCTAAAAAGACCGCCCTACTCGGCTTTCAAAATAAAAAAAAAAAATGACAAAAACTCCATCTTCAGAAGTTGCTGCTGCTGCAGTGGCAGCAGCGGCAGAATGAACTGCCCTGCGGCCGCCCCCCTGCCTCCCCCATCAGCACCAGAGAGCTCAGCTTAAACAGAGCCACGGGGAAGGGAAACACTCTCCCTTCACACGGCTCTGCAAAGCTGAGCCAGAGCAGAGGGGAAACGCTGGTCTCTTCCGGGGAGGCAGGGGGGCAGTTTATTCTGCCGCTGCTGCCGCTGCAGCAGCAGTGGCAGCAGCTTCTCAAGATGGAGTTTTTCTTTCAATTTCCTTGGGCTGAGAGAGGGGGGTTAGGACTGAAAGTGGGCTATGGTGGGGGCTAGGACTGGAAATGGGCTGATGGGGGGTTAGGACTGGAAGTGGGCTGATGGGAGAGGAGGTTAGAACTGGAAATGGGCTGATGGGGGGTAAGGACTGGTAATGGGCTATGGTGAGAGTTAGGACTGGAAATGGGCTGATGGGGTGGTTAGGACTGGTAATGGGCTATCAGGGGGGCTAGGACTGGAAATGGGCTGACTGGGAGACTAGGACTGGAGTGGGCTGATTTAGGGGGATAGGACTGGAAATGGGCTAATGGGGGAGGGGAGGGGAGTGCTTCTGGCCCTGGAAGAAAACTAGGGGCTAGGGCTACAAATGGGCTGATGCAGGGGGATGGTAGAATAGGACTGGAAGGGAATGGATACTGAAAGGGTCTGCCAGGGGAAGGAGGGGGCTGGAAAGGAGCTGACACCTGGGATTTACTGAAGGGGGACTGGAAGGGAGCTGAAACTTGGGGATGGGAGTGGTAGGTGGCTAGGTAAGGGGGAAGAGGCTGGAAGGGAGCTGACATGCAAATGGCACTGGAAGGGAGATGGACAGAGGGTAGGATGACTGGAAGGGAGCTGACTGGGGGGGGGGGGGGTGGCACTGAGAGTGGGCCTGAGCTGATACCTGGGATGGTATTTGGACTAGAAGGGGCTGGACAGTGGGGAAGGAGGGGGACTGGAAGGGAATAGACACCAGTGGCAGTCGTGGGAATGCAAGGCAGTTGATATTGGAAGGTACTGGGAGGGGAGGACTGGAAAGGGGGCTGATACTGGGGAGGGTTACTGGAACTGGAAATGGGCTGATGGAAGGAAGTGAAGAAAACAAAAGAAGAGATAAGAAATGCCAGATGGACCATGGACCATAGACCACAGAAAGAGAGCTAAGAGAAGACAGGAAAGCAGAAGCCTCAGATCGGGACCAGTATGATCAGAGAATAAAATGGTCAGACAACAAAGGTAGAAAAAATAATTTTATTGAATTTTAGTGATTGGACTTTGTGCTATTTTTATATTTTGCACAGTATTGGGAAACCGCATCTCTTATTTATCTGATGTTGCACTGCATGTGGACTCTGACTTCTTGGGGTTTCAGTTTAAATTTTGTCTACATATTTTTATTTTTACTTTAGATTGTGGTTACTTATTCTGTACTTGGTGAGGGTCGATGTTGTGAGTGTGTGACTGATGTCAAGTGTTCTGTTAACATGGAGTTTGTACATAAAAATCTATACTGTACTTTAGTAATTTGACTTGTTCAGCTTTTCAAATAGGTGTATGGATGTTCCAGGACCCACTGTAGTATTTACAGTGACGCTTTTTTTGGATGGGCTCCTTATGTGAGTTTTGGAAATTTGTGCTGATATGGTATGGTATGGTAGGTTTGCTCTTTGTTGTAGAGTTTTGTATTAGTTCACAATATGCCTGGTACTAGAGAATAGTGGTTGTTGTTGATGTTAATGAGATGATCAGATTTAGATTTTTTTTTTAAATATTGAGTTCTGTGGGTGAATGTTCTGATTCTGCTCTGCACCTACTGTGAATGCAAAATATATGTTGAAAAAGAAAAAGCAAGAACCTATAACGCAGTTTTTAACAACAAAATAAAAATGAGTTATAATTTAGTTTTATAAACTGTGCTGTTGGTTCTTGCTTTTAGTTCCTTGGTGTGCAAACAGGACCGTACCTAGCCCTATGTAAGCAGTGCAGCCACACAGGGCGCAAAGGCCTGGGAGGCACATTTCGGCTGTCTGCTGTTGCCCTTCTGCCACTGGCAGGACAATAGCAGGCAGCCGAAATGCGCCCCCAAGCCTCTTCGCAGCACTTTAAGCAGGTCTGGTCCCTTCATCCTCTGAAGCAATGTCAGAGCAGGGAGGGACAGATCTTTTTAAAGTGCCAGCGCTTTTTAGATTGGGCGCATGCCCTCCCTCCTCCTCCCCATAACTCCATCCAGCCCTGCCTGCACTTACCCTGCTGCCGGCGCCGTCGTGATAAAAACAGAGGGCGGCAGCAGCAGGGAAAGAGCAGGCAGCATTGGATGGAGGTATGGGGGGGAGAGGGGGGGCGTGCGCCCAAGCTGCAAATCGCACAGGGCGCAATTGCAGCTTGATATGGCCCTGTATGCAAACATCTTGCATTTCCTCCATATAATTTAATCGGCTTTTAGGTTTGGTTCAGTCTCTGATTGGATTTCTGAAAAAGCCCCGCCCCTTCTAAGGTGGGGAGGGGGGCGCCATCTAATTCTTCGCCTCAGGCAGCAGATTGCCTTGAGCCGCCCCTGCATGGCCCATCTAGTCTGCCCTTCTATATCAAGTACAATATAGTCCCTTTTTTACCTTCAGAGATCATCTGTGTTTGTCCCATGCTTTTTTGAATTCATATACTGTCCTCATGTCCACCACCTCCACTGGGAGACTATTCCATGCATCTACCATTCTTTCCATGAAAAAAATATTTACACATATTACTCCTGAATCTATATCTTTTCACTCTCATCCTATGTCCCCTCGTAGCAGAGCTTGCCTTCAATTGAAAGAGATCTTGCTATGCCTTTTTCCATGGAGGTATTTCAAGGTCTGTATCATATCACCCCTATCCCGCCTTTCCTCTAAAGTATGCATATTAAGATCTTTAAGTCTGTCCTCATATGCAACATAATGAAGACCTCTAACCATTTTAGTAGCCGCCCTCTGCACTGACTCCAACCTGCTTATATCCTTTTGAAGGTGCGGTCTCCAGAAGTGCACACAATACTCCAAATGAGGACATACCAGAGACTTATACAGAGGTACTATCACCTCCTTTTTCTGCTGGTCATTCCTCTCCCTATACATCCTTTTGGCTTTCGCAGTCACCTTCTCTGTTTAGCTACTTTAAGATTGTCAGACACAATTATGCCAAAGTCCCACTTTTCTTTTGTGGCCAGAAGTACCTTACCCCCTACACTGTACAACTCCTTTGGATTTTGCAGCCTAAATGCAAAACCCTGCATTTTTTAGCATTAAATTTCAGTTGCCAAATTCTAGACCATTCTTCAAGCTTAGCTAGATCCCTCCTCATGTTATCGATTCCTTCCTGTGTATCTTCTTTATTGCAGATTTTGGCATCATCCGCAAACAAGCAAACTTTACCCGACAGTCCTTCCGCAATATCACTAACAAAGATGTTAAACAGAATTCGACCAAGGACAGATCCCTGCGGCACACCACTGGTAACTTCCTTCTCATCAGAGTGAGCTCCATTTACCTGTACCCTTTGTCGTCTCCCACTAAACCAATTTCTAACCCAAACAGTAACTTTAGGGTCCATCCCTGAGGTGCTCAGTTTGTTTATAAGTCGCCTAAGCAGAACAGTGTCAAAGCCTTTACTGAAATCCAAATACACCACATCTAGAGCTCTCCCTTAGTCCAACTCCCTGGTCATCAGTCAAAGAAATCAATCAGATTTGTCTGACAAGTCCTGCCTCTGGTGAATCCATGCTGCTTTGTATCCTGCAATACATTAGACTCCAGAAACCTCACTATTCTCTCCATTAGTAGCCTTTCCAATAATTTACTAACCACAGAGGTTAGACTAACCATCCTGTAATTCTCAATGTCATCCTTACGTCCACTTTTGTGTAAGGGGATTACATGAGCCTTTCTCCAGTCCTCTGGCACAACTCCCAACTCCAAAGAAGCATCAAATAGGTCAGTCAGTAGAGCTGCTAGAATGTCCCCAAGTTCCCTCACTATTCTTGGATGTATCCCACACGGACCATGACTTTGTCTTCTTTTAGTTTATCTAGTTCCTCATGGACACAGTCTTCTGAAAATCATTTGAGATCCCCCGTCGCTTTGTTTCCTATTTGTGGGTGTTTTCTGAGGTCCTGCTCCTGGCCCTTCATCGCTGAACACAGAACAGAAATATTTGCTAAGTATTTCTGCTCTATCCTTATCAGTTCCTGCATATTCCTCCCCTTCACCCTTGAGTCTGACAATACCACTTTTGTCCTTCCTCCTCACACTAATGTATCTGAAAAATGTCTTATCCCCGCATTGTATTATATTAGCTATTTCTTATTTTTGTACCTTTGATTTCCTGACTACTTTGCTAACTTCTCTAAGTTTTTCCATATATAGATGCCTGTCTTCCTCTCTCTGTGATCTCTTGTATTTCATGAAGACCTCCCTCTTTTTCTTCACCTTTTCAGCTACTTCTTTTGAGAACTATAGTGGCCTCCTTTTCCTTTTATATTTATGTACCTTTCTAACAAAAAGATTTGTTGCCCTTAAAATATCCTCTTTCAGTTTTGCCCACTGTTTCTCTGCATCCCCCATCTGTTCCCATCCCGCTAACAACTCTCTGAGGTATTGTCCCATCTTTGCAAAGTTAGTTTTCCTAAAGTCTAAGACTCTTGCTTTTGAATGGATTTTATCAGCCTTAGTACTAATACTGAACCCCATACATCTGGTGATCCACTGGTTGTGAGATGATCTCCCACTATGACATCAGAAACACTATCCCCATTGGTAAGAGGGTTCGCCTTGCCCTAGTTAAAGAGCTTGAAGAGGGTTAGTTGGTGCCGAACAGACAGGCTTTGTTTAGGACACTAGAGGCCGCTAAATAATTTGTTGGAGCTGGAATACTGTAGTGTTAACTCAGCTGCAGAAGAGTGAGCTGTGATTATGGTGTGCAAATGAGCCGTGACACGCCAAAATGGAGTGGCTTCTCCAGATACTGGTAGAAGGGCAGCAACAACAACAATGTAAGTGGCAGTTGCAGAATCTTGTGCAGGCACAGGTAGAGTTTCAGAGGAGTTCCCTGACTCAGTTGAACCAAGACTTGCAGAGACAGTAACTCCACCCTCCAGTGCAAATGCTTCTTAAAATAATGGCAGAAGATGAACCAGGCCAATTCTTGGTGAACTTTGAATGGACCACCCGCATGGCTGGGTGGCAGGAGGTGACATGGACCACATATTTGGGGAATCAGTTGACAGGCTGCAATTAGGCTGCATTCCAGGATGCCAACCCAGATGGGTGAGCTACATATACAGCTGTCAAGACCACCATACTGGAACAGGCTGGCTGTACCCCAGAGACCTATCACCAGCGATTCAGAAGGAGAGGGAGGACTCCAAATAAATGTGAGTCCTTGAAAGTTCCTCTATTGATTGAAGGATCTTGTGTGGAAGTGGCTGCAACCAGAGGGAAGGAGCGGGCCTGAGATAGACAAGATTGTGCTGTTGGAGCAGTTGTTGGAGGGCTTGACCACCCCAATGAGAGAATGCGCACGTCAGCACCCTAAGCTTACACTGGAGAGTGCACTATAAATAGCAGAGGGGAACTAAGAAACCCAGACAGTGCCTGAAGCAGACAGTGAGAAGTGGAAGATGTCACCCATTAATCCAGATGGATGGAAAGGGAAGCCAGAATGGATATTGGCTCCCTTGTTCTGACCACCAAAGTCACCTCCTAAATGAGGGCATGGCTCTAGTCACAACCCCTTCACCTGTTTTAGGTGTGGATCCCAGGGACACTTTGCTCAAGAATGTCCTCTGGATATGAAAGAACCCTTGAAGTCAGCCTAACCACCCCTCACACCTGTGCTTTTGTGGACAGTCACCACCCAGGGGCGCAGAATTTTGTGATTCCTGTGGAACTGTAGGGGGCTTGCCTTGAAGCCTTGATAGACTCTGTAAGTGTGCATACCCTTATTCGCCGGGAAACCATAACCCAGTTTAAAATTGACTATGCAAAGACAACAACACTGACCTGTGTGCATGGCGACCAGAGGCAGTATCTGATGGCACAGGTCTCACTTACAGTAAGACTCCAACAGTGCAAGTCATGTTCGAGGTCATGGTGCTACCCTGGCTATCGTATTCAGTGGTGATCAGCCAAGACTACTTCTGTCAGACCTTTGCTTCCTCTCAGACATTGAGGACTTTTGCCAGAAATTAGCCCCTGCTTTTCCTGGAATACTTTGGCACAGAAACATAACTACCCCCCAGCGGTCCTCTCATATAGACCATTTATACCCATACACCTTGAACTTACCATTCCCCGTTTTCCAATCTGGTACCTAACAACCATGTATCATACCCACCCACAAACATAGACTTGTTCTTCTTCCTTTGGTTTCTTGCAATTCCATGTAAACCTTGATGTGCAGTGCACTATATTCCGAGTGTTCCAGAGTTATATTGTTTGTTTAATTATTTTATCAAAGTGTCCCATGTAATGTTCATGTTCTTTGTTCTTGCTAGTTCCCTATAAACCACTTTGACTAGTAGATATGGTGGTATAAAAGAGCTGTTAAATAAAATAAGTAAAAAACACTACCCAAACTTTGGAGCAATATGGGCCCTGCTCACTTATGGTTTGGCTAAGTTGGACCAGGAAGATTTCCCAGAGATCTTCCCCCTGGAAGACCTGGAGCTATATGTCAAGACTCCCAAGCCTGCTAAGTCCCAGAGTTAGCATCGCCAGAAAAAGCTACGCTAACAACAGAATCTTGGGGCAGCTATGGGGGAGGGATCTGGGGAGGGAGACCTTAGGAAAGAAACCCCTGGGGATAGCTCCAAAGGCTTAGTGGTAGTGATCCAACTATAACTGTCCCCTTCCAGAGTGGGGACTGGGGAAGACTCAGGGAACTTCAGGAGGGTCCAGAAAGAGGATGAGTCTCTTAAACATGCTCGAAAGCGGGTTTTGGCAGTGGAAGGGGTTCTCATAGGTAGCGAAGAGTCTCCTGCAAGAACCTTTTCCTATTTTGTGCAAAAGGGAGCTCTATCATACAGAGTGGCTGAGGGGGCCCTAGAGGGGTGTGTGGTAGAACAACTGATAGGGCCGGGGAACTATCATCGTCAGGTGTTAGAGTTAGCCCATACTCATTTATTAGGAGAACAACTGTGAGTGGAGAAAACACTTTTTCTGGCCTGGGATCCATAAACAGGTACAGTTATATTGCCAGTCATGCCCCACCTGCCAGCTTCATAATCCCACTAAAGTCTGACCTATCATTGAAACCCCATTTGAAAGAGTGGCCATGGACTTAGTAGGAGCCTGAGACAACAAATATATTTTAGTCATACTAGACTATGCTACTTGCTACCCGGAGGCATTGCTCTAAGGTATATGAAGACTAAAATGATTGCATTTGCTCTGTGGGGAATATTTTCACTGGTGGGGAATGTCCAATGAGATCCTCATAGATCAAGGTAATGAAGCAAGTGTGTGCCTTGGAAAAGGTCAAGATGCTGCAAATACGCATATATCACCCACAGATGGATGGCCTCATTGAGCAATTCAAGAAAACTCTGAAACAGATGTTTAAAACGTTTGTACAGGAGGAGGAGAAGAGTTGAGGCTGCAGGAAGGGTCAAGAGAACCAGGCTGTGAAGGTTTAACAGCTGGGATAGAATAAAGTTGATGCTGTTTTCTTGACTGCTGTCTGTTCTGGCTTTTATTGTGTTTTTTTAAATTTATTTTTATTTGCATTTATACTATTTACAGTGGAAACAAATTCCCAATTCAGAGATTATAAGAACAAAGAAGAACAAGAACATTATCATTATCAAAAAATAAAAGGAATCATTAGCTCACATCATGGGGATCATCAATACAAGAAAAGCAAAGAAACAGGAAAATCAAGCAGCAACACAAATACTGCAAACAAACATCACTCTGATATAGTACCATAACTAGTAGCACGACTTATCCTCCTAACGCCAAGACCTAAGGTGTGGCAGCTTCCTTTTCCACCAAAAGCTTCTCCAGGCAAGAAAGTCTAAAAAGACAAACCTAACCCCATTCGATGTGATTAGACACTTACAGGGGAACCTAAGGTAAAAGGTACCAGCGAGGTCAAGCACCTGTGGTTTCAAAGAAAGAAAGGCTTTCCTTCTTACTTGAGTAGCTTTAGAGACACCGGGAAATAATTGTAGGCTAGCACCACAAAACAAATTTAAAGTAATTTTTCAAAATTAGCACTTTATCAGTGTCTTTGACAAAAGAAACCACTAGAGTGGCTCTAATGTCATTGACATCCTGTGAATCCTCTAGAAAGGCATAAAGACTCAAATCAGGGTTAGGAACCAGAATATCGTCTTCCTCCTGCCCAGAGGAAGTCCTCACTAACTTGTCAGGAACATAATAAAGTTTGGAAATCAAAATATCATCAGCATTAGATAAAAGCAATGCTTCCCTGAAGTACTTCCACACAAGAACCTCTGGAAATAATAAACGGATAACTGGAAAATGCAAAAACCTCAAATTTTTTTAGTGAAAAGAATTTTCAAGAGCTTAGAAAAATAGAAACATAGAAACATGATGACAGAAAAAGACAACATGGCCTATCTAGTCTGTCCTTCCATAACAACAACTACAACAGTCCACTTTTTACCTTTAGAGATCCTCTGTGTTGGTCCCATGCTTTTTTGAATTCAGTTACTGTCCTCATCTCTACCACCTCCACTGGGAGACTATTCCACGGATCCGCTACTCTTTCTGTAAAGAAATATTTCCGCATATCACTCCTGAATCTATATCCCTTCACCCTCATCCCATGTCCCCTTGTAGCAGAACTTGCTTTCAATTGAAAGAGGCTCTCTCCCTGAACATTTATGCCACGGAGGTATTTAAACATCTCAATTATATCACCTCTATCCCGCCTTTCCTCTAAGGTGTACATATTAAGATCCTTAAGTCTGTCCTCATATGCTTTATAATGAAGCCCATTAATCATTTTAGTAGCAACCCTCTGCACTGACTCCATCCTGTTCACATCCTTTTGAAGGTGCGGTCTCCAGAATTGCACACCATACTCCAAATGAGGTCGCACCAAAGACTTATACAGAGGCATTATCATCTCCTTTTTTCTGCTAGCCATTCCTCTCCGTATGCACCCAAGCATCCTTCTAGCTTTTGCCGTCGCCTTTTCTACCTGTTTAGCTACATTAAGATCATCAGACACAACCACGCCTAGGTCCCGCTCTTCTTTAGTGGACAAAAGTACTTCACCTCCTATACTGTATTGCTCTCTTGAATTGCTGCAGCCCAAATGCATGACCTTACATTTTTTAACATTAAATCCCAGCTGCCAAATTCTAGACCATTCTTCAAGCTTAGCTAGATCCCTCCTCATGTTATCTACATCTTCCTGGGTGTCTACTCTATTGCAGATTTTGGTATCATCTGCAAAGAGGCAAACCTTATCCGACAGCCCTTCCGCTATATCACTAACAAAGATGTTAAAAAGAATCGGACCAAGGACAGATCCCTGGGGCACACCACTGGTAACATCCTTCTCCTCAGAGTGAGCTCCATTTACTTGTACTCTTTGTCGCCTCCCACCCAATCAATTTCTAACCCAAGCAGTAACTTTAGGGTCCATCCCTAGGGTGCTCAGTTTGTTTATAAGTCGCCTGTGAGGAACAGTGTCAAAGGCTTTACTGAAATCTAAATACACCACATCTAGAGCTCTCCCTCGGTCCAACTCCCTGGTCACCCAGTCAAAGAAATCAATCAGATTTGTCTGACAAGACCTGCCTCTGGTGAATCCATGCTGCCTCGGATCCTGTAATCCGCTGGACTCCAGAAACCTCACTATTTTCTCTTTCAGCAGTGTTTCCAATAATTTACTCACCACCGAAGTTAAACTAACCGGCCTGTAGTTTTCAACCACATCCTTACTTCCGCTTTTGTGTAAAGGCACCACATGAGCCTCTCTCCAGTCCTTTGGCACCACTCCCGACTCCAACAAGGCATTGAAAAGGTCAGTCAGTGGAGTTGCTAGAACGTCCCCAAGTTCCCTCAAATATTCTATGGTGTATCCCATCCGGTCCCATCGCTTTGTCTACTTTAAGTTGAGCTAGTTTCTCACGAACACAGTCTTCTGAAAATTGTTCAAGATGTCCCTCGCTTCTGTTCTTATTTGTGGGTGTTTTCTGAGGTCCTGCTCCTGGTTCTTCATCTGTGAACACAGAACAAAAATATTTGTTAAGCAATTCCGCTTTATCCTTATCAGCTTCTACATATTCCCCCATTGCACCCTTGAGTCTGACAATACCACTTTTTCCCTTCCTCTTCTCACTAATATATCTGAAAAATGTCTTATCCCCCCATTTTATTGCATTGGCTATTTCCTCCTCCTTTTGAATCTTTGCCTTCTTGACTACTTTGCTAGCTTCTCTAAGTTTTTCCAAATACAGATGCCTGTCTTCCTCTCTTTGTGATCTCTTTAAGCTTATGTTGTATTATAAGGCTGTCCTTAATAGAGGATACACTAACAGTACTCAAGGAAGTCACCTGTGTATCCAATAAGGAGACTTTCCTATCCAAAGCCTCCAATTGGGCATCCACCTGTGTAAACTTTGTAGCAGTCTCATGAGAAAAGTCACAAAGCTGAAGTACAGCAGTAGATATAAACTTCTCTGTATGTGTCACAACTTGCCATACATCCTTCAAAGACTCCTGAGGTCTAGGAAATTGAATCACAACCTTATTCAGGGAACAAACAATGGGTTTAAGGCAAACAGTGACAATTCCAGAACTTTCAGAAGCATCTAAAGAACTAAGATGCAAAGAAGGTCTAGGCGGGGGAAACAGAGTATGCTCTAGGGAGCTTAAAGAAGGTCCCTCAGAAGAAGCCTGCATAATAGCAGTCCCCGATACGCTGTCTTTAGACACCAAGGGCCTGATTCTTTCCTGGATGTTCCAGCCCTCCGTGTGCCTGATGAAAACCAGAAGCACAGAGGTAGATAGGATTCTGATCCCGCGGGGCATATTTAGCCCCGCAGGATCAGAATCGCGTCCAGGCCTGTACGTGCAGGCTGGGACCACAATTCTGGTTGGCCTGCACGTGCAGGCCTAGCCCGGCTAACTAAGTCAAGGCTCCATTCAGGAGCCATGATCCCCGGCTGCCAGAACAGAATCTTCATTCCCTGCAGCCTGACCCCCGATCTGGCCTCCCAAGGCCAGGGCCAGGCTGTGGAGAATAACCTCTACCCCTTCCTGCCTTTGCTGTGCTACGGGCCTGCCATGCCCCGCTGACTAGGGGAACTTATTCCACCTTAGAGGCAGAATAAGTTCCCCGTTCAGCCTGCCGACCCCCAGACATACAAGGCTGTCATTGGAAACGGGCCTGTACATGTGGGGCCACCGACCGCCCACTGCCCTCCCTAACTCCACCTCCGCAACGCCCCTTTCCCACCCCCCTCTAGCCACCCCATACAACATACGGGGGAGTTAGTCGGTGTCGGTGTATGGGCCGAATAGCAGGGATGGACATCCCAATGGGGATGGACGTCCATCCCTGCTATTTGCGCCTTGGATGACCCCGCAAATGTTTACCCATAAGCCCACTCCCACAAATACCTGCTTGCTGCCCTTCGACTTCCTCTTTCCTGGCATCCCAGATAAAGAAATGGAATAATCTCACTAAACCTCAGTCCTGGGCTCCTAAGGGACTCACAAGGGGCAGATCATACCCCTTGTTACGCATGCCTCCAGCTGCACACCAGAGATAGCAAAGATTTATAGGGCCCTTCGGTGGAGTCAAGCTGACCGCTGCAATGCTGGAACACCAGGCAGGCAGATGGAACACTCTCAAGCAGCAAGCAGGAAGTAAAGTAGCTCCCTCCTGTTCTATCTTTTAAAGAAATCCCTTTCCACCGTACATCACACTACCACAGTGCCCAAAATGCACGGCTGCTAACATGGGTACATAGATATGTTTGTGGAGCTGTTTCAGGATGGGACATCTATTCTATGCTACATACATATTCCAGAATTCCATTTTAGAAGAACAGATGTGCAGCGGTCGTGCATCAAAATGAAAGATCTGTTCATTTAGATGCAAGTTTCTTTGATCCAGTGAAAAATATTATGGAAGTGGGAGCACATTTGCCTCTTCTCCCTACAATTGTTGCATTCATGAAACAAACACTTTTCTGCTAGCTATTCATGACTGGGAGCAGGTATAGGGCATAGATATGTCAACAGCTGGGTCCAGAAATGTGTGTGCTTTGCTGAAATCATGCGGTAATGTGTATCATCATAAGACCTCTTGCACCATGCTCCCATGTGACACGGATATGTTTGCACCGGGAATGTGTATATCCTCAGTGTTCTAACATGGCTCCGGGGACATCTTTGTGATTTGCACATCTGAAGGACAATTTGCAGATGTGCAAATCATGAACAGAGCTTCTAAAATGACCTTCTTAGCATGCACTAGTTAAGAACTCTAATGAACACACATCCCTAGTCTGTGAGTATATTTCTTGGTACTTGCGAATCTTCTTTCTCTCCATACATGGTGTTGGCATTCTTGTCTAGGATCCATTTCTCTTCTCTACAGTCCTAGCCCTCTCTCCAACTGCCTTCAAATTTCTCTGGCCAATCTGATGTTATTATGCACATACCGGATCTGTGATTGTAAAATCACATTTCCAGTTTATCTGTCTTCTAGGATAGTCTTCAATCAGTGTGGTGTCATTGATTGGAGACTAATTATAGGAAGATATCAGAGCAAATAGAGCCATGGAAATTTTACAGCCATTTTATATCATCAATAATCCTTCCACTGACTGTTGATTGGTCTGCTTCTGTGTTTTTCCAAAGGTCACTTCTGGATTGGTTGACTTTGAGCTTCTGTTTGATGGATTTTATTGCTAATGCACTCCTTCCTTTGCAAGTTCTGTGTTAGGTCCAACAAATGGTGTAGTAAACACCAGGTAGCAAAGATAGGATAAACTACACTGTTCTCAGAAAGAAACAGCCTGTTAGACTTTCTTCCAAAACAGACAAATCATGCATAAATGGTGTTCTCCACTTGACTGCTTTTATTTGCAAAGTTCATAGCAGGATTTATCTATAAAGCAATTTCCACGAATTGCCATGCTCTTTCCAAATGGTAGCACTTATATCTATTATATATCATTCACAAGAAATCTTCTTCCATTGTTGACAGAAGGATTTGATTTTCTCCTGGCAAAACATTTCAGGGGGTTTCTGTTACCATTGATGCATCCCATAACTCTAGCTGCAATGTAGAGTTTCAGAGACTGCTTCAGCTGTTGGCTAAAATCCCTGGCTTCTTACCTTAATAATCCTTTACACTCTCGATGAACTCCTATTTCACATGCTCACATCTGTCAGGTGTTGGCTGCCTTTTACATTCCAAAGGAACTTTTTACTCATGTCTGCTAGTTCATAAACATATTATATACTTTCCCAGAAAATGAAGCTGCTTTTCAAGGTGTCATTGTCTATCTTCTGTGTTGAGTGACTGTCATGCTCCTTTGGGAACTGCTTTGGTAGTTTCCTCGGGCTCTACTCAGGCCTGTGACCTGAGTTCTTTATGATTTTGTCCCTGGTGTCCTACTGTGAGCTATGGGTGCTACCTGCTGTAATGATGGCATCCTGGCCTCCACTTCTGTCGATTTGGGTGATTTATGGCTGTGGCAGGCACCTCTCTTGAATGGCAACTTGACTGATAGGTTTCCCCTTAATTGCTCTGCACTTAAGAGCCTCTCTCCCACCCAGCCCTCAAGGACTTCTGCTGCCTCCTCATTTTCGGTTATCTCCATTTGTTTGTGTCAATTTAATTAATCTCAGGTTCATTAAAAACAAGAGGCCACTAATCTGTGACCACATCTCAGATTCCGTATGTTAAATTCTTTGTATCACTGAATCACCAAGCCGCTCTACCGATTTCTGCTTTTATTATAAGGCCCTGGCTGATAAAGCCGGGGATGCTGAATTGGGTTGGTGAGAGAAAGAGGGGGCAAATGGTAGGCATGATGGAACTATGTGAGAGAGGCCATGGGAAGCAGGCAAGGAGATGAGTGAGAGGAGGATGGTGATTACAGAGGGTTGAAATGTGGTAATGGGGAGTGGGAGAAAGACAGAGAGGAATAAGAGGCTAGGGAAGGAGTGAGATGAGAAAGGGGGGAGCTGAGCTGGAGGTTAGAAGAGTAGATGGAAAGTCAAAAGGGGATTGAGGATGGAGGGTTGAAATTTGAGTGGATGATTGAGAAAAGAAAGAAATGGAGAAAAGAAACAAAAAGGGAAAGATCAGTATGTCAGAGGTGGATATAGACAGAAAATGGGGGGGAAAAAGAAGAGAGAAGAAAGGACAAAAGGACATGCAGACAATGGAGAGTTAGCAGAAGACACAAAGAATGCAGAAGAGAGACACTGAGGTAATTGTGACTGAAAAGTAAAATGCCCAAACAACAAAAAGTAGAAAAAAAGTATTTTATTTTGAATTTATTAACTGGAAATGTCAGCTCTGGAAAATGTGCATTGCTGATTTCTTTGTGCTTTGTTCAGTACAAGAGGAAATTAATTTCATGGTTTTATTTTCCCAGTGTTGTGGTGCATTCAAAGTTTGGCTTTTGGGGCTCCTAGTCCAATGATTGTCTTCATATTTCTAAATTGTGATCCCTTGTTGTATATTTGGTGATAGTTTGTCTGTTTTGCGTGTATAACAGAATTGTGCTATTCTGTTTGTGTAGTTTCTGTGTAGCAGACCCACTTGTTCTGTTTTCCCAATATTGGGACAAGAGATGTTTGGTTTAATATTTGTAGTGCTATCTTTTGATAAGTGGGGTTTGGTGCTGTGTAAGTCCTGGTAGTGCTGTTATGATATGGAAGGTTTGCTATGGGTTTTAAACGAGCAGGGTTTTGTAATTTATGCACCTGGCAGTTGAAACTGGAGGATAGTAATGTATAAATATGGTAGCCTTTCTTTATCCTCACTGTACATGCAAATGGTTTTCAGGCAGTCTTTAAGAGGCATGTTTACTAAAGGTTAATGTGCATTCAGAAATTAGAGTGTGTGATAAGTGAAGCAACACCCATTTATTTCTATGATCACAGTGGCCCTTAAAGCAAATTAATGCCCTTAAGTCATTATTAGGACAAAAAAGAGGCTTGCGAATGACTCCTTTGAAAGCCGCTTAAAATTTTAGATGGGCAGTATATACATTTTAAAATAAAATAAGATTTATCCAAATGAGGCCCAGTAAATATGCAAATGTTTATGCAAATAAAGCCCTGCAATGAGCCTTTGCACATGGCCCCACAACACCCTTGGGCCATCCTTGATTAGGAATCAGGAAAAGAGAACAGTGAATGAATTGACATTTTCAGATGACATGAAGATATTCAAAATAGTTAAAGCACAAGCAGACTTGGATGAACTGCAGAAGAATCTTCCCAGACTGGGGAAGTGGGTATCAAAATATCAGATTAAATGTATTGTGGACAAGTACAAAATGATACACATAGAGCCCAATTCCCGCATGTCTGGCCATGCATGTCCGGCTTGTGGGCAGGTCCAAATCAGAAATGGGCCTGATTTAAATGTGATTCCGCAGCTGCTGGGATAGAAACACCCGCGGTTTTGGAATCAGGGACATAGATGTTTTTGGCGTGGCACAAACAAAGCACTATGTAGTATGAGACATGGCTATTCACAGCAAATGGCTTTGTACATCCCTGCACTCACTGTATTCTGAAAAAATGGATGTTTTCAATTCTGTCCATCTCCGCTATATATCCACAAATGGCCATGCCCCCCCCCCCCTGTAAAACATGCATCTACTAAGCTGCCCCTCTCACTGACAGTGTTATGCTGATGCAAACTACACATGAATACTGATGATACATAAATGTTTATGCAAACTAGACTACATATACCAGTCTGTTGCATGCCCATAATACTGCAAAGTAATCTCAGTGCACTAAGATTAGTATAAAAGCAGGTAGAAAGTGACATGTTTGTCATGACATTCCTTGCATCACAACATACATGGCAGTAAAAGACATCCTTAAAGGCTGATGCAGAAAGCTAGCGCGGCCTTTAAGCACACATAACGCCACGTTTAAGCACACTACAATTTTTTGAATGCAGAAAACAGACATAAGCCCCCATGGAAAACCTAACACCCAATTAATGCCATATGTATTTAAATGCATTTAAATGTATGTTAATCAGCTGCATGGTATGCAAATCATGGTACGCCCGATGCAGAGACTGGCATAGATGATTTTGCAACCAACCATAGCGCCAAACCTTTTACTTTAAGGTCTGAAGTGACTTACTCTGTCATGTGCTCCCGACAGTATTTTGATGGCACCGGGTACTTTTCCTGATGCCAAGATCATCTTTTCAGATAATCAGGCATCGGGAAAGGCCCCCAATGCCATCAAAAAATGGCAGAGGCCAGTGCCCTGACAATAAAAGAATCCCTGGTGGTCCAGCAGCCCCGATTCCTCCCATAGTATCTTGATGGTATCGGGGACGATCGCAGCATCAGGAAAGCTCCCAGTGCCATCAAAATACTGTCATGGGCCAGTGCCCCGACAATAAAAGAATCCTTTATGGTCTAGTAGCCCCTGTACCCGCCATTAAATACAAAAATAATGACCTGGTGGTCCAGCGGTCTCTGTACCCCCCATTAAATTTAAAAGAGTAACCTGGTGGTCTAGTGACCCCTAAATTCAGCCTCTCTAACCTGGTACCTTAAAATAAGTGGGAGTGCTGCCTACGCCATCTTGAAAAATGCACCACGGGGGACCAGATACCACCATTTTTCTAAATGGCAGATGCAGAGCGGGAGTGAGTAGGCAGCACTCCCACTTATTTTAAGGTACCAGGTGGGAGGTGCTGAATTTAGGGGTTGCTAGACCATCAGGGTTATTTTTATTTTATTTAATGGGGGGGGGGGGAGGATACAGGAGCCACTAGACCACCAGGGATTCTTTTATTGTTGGGGAACAAGCCCCCGACAGTATTTTGATGGCATCGGGGGCATTTCCCACTGCCATGTTCGTCCCTGACGCCATCAAAGTACTGACAAGGTTAATACGCAAATTAGCCAGGAGAGCAAGCCAAACTAGTGCAGGCTTCTTGTGCACATGTGTTTGGCTTGCTCTCCCAGTTTAACACTGCAGAGGCTCATTTGCATGTGCATGGTTAACGAGGGGGTCATTTGAATACCCTATCCTTCCTGCATCGCACGTTAAAATGTGTGCATTGTCAGGAACATAAAAAATCACTTCAGCGTGAGTCTAGTACCAGCTTTCTGCATCGGCCTGTTAGTTATGCTGAAAACAGTCCGTACAATGCTAAGTATGGACCAGAAAAAATCAGAAGAGGTTCTTCATAGCGAAATGTCAAAACATATCCCTGTCACTAATAAGGGACCCTCAGAATGGGAGCATTCATCAGTGCAAACAGCACTAATACATGCCTAAAGGCACTATCATCGCTTTCTACAAATGTGCACATTTTTAGAGACCAATGATGGTGCTTGTGAGCATTTCTTAATGCTGTTTGCACTGTTGAATGCTCTCATTCAGAGGATCTCTTATTAGTGACAGGGACATGTTTTGACATTTCGCTAGAGAACCTGTTCTGATATATTCTGCCCAATCACACTGGCACCTGGTTACTCTGCGGTCATCCTTGCAGTCCAGGTACTGTCCAGGCATTTATGTCCCTCAAGATTTGCAGATGAGCATACTAGAGCCTCCCATGCAACATTCAAACCACACACACATACACACACACTTCACTTGAGTCATAAATAACATACCTCTGCCAAAGCCATGCCCTAAACCTATAAACAACTGCTGTGAAGACATAGTGGCATGGCATTTCAGAACACCACATCTCATCTGCATTTCTCAGCCAAACACAAATCTGCTCCATACTACCTCACATACCATCCCTACATCTACATTGCAATTTTTCCAAACACTGGAATTATTAGGGAAGCCGAGAATAGCCCCTTAGCGCAAACAGCAAATGTCAGCAGAGTCAGAATAAAGGCTATTGCAGTGCTTTATATTGCTGTAGGGGCACTTTTTTATTGCTCCTTAACCTTACAAACATCCCTCACCTGTGCATTCTGTTCTTTGCAACAGCATTTTGTGCCCTTCCAAACAGCAGACACACCAGTTCCATACAGACATGTCACAGCCATTCATCTCTATGGGACGCATTGAAGATCAGAGCCAACATTTTTCTCAGTCCTGGCCTTATTCCACATGGCCGCTGGTATAATGTAGGTATCCAGGGGAAATACTCAGGACGTACACAGGCATTTCCTGAATACGCTTTCTATGTCTTCAAAGCTTGTATCCCCCATTCTGCCCCTTCCTGCTCACGTTCTGAGATCCCCGTGGTAGTGCCATGTATGTGCAGGACAGCGTGGTTTTGGAATACGGTTCTAGACGTTTAGCGAGAAAACATCTATCCTGCACTTCTAACGGGCTTATTCATGTTCTGGAATGACCTCCATAGGGAAAAACAGTCCTAATTATACTTCTGTATTACTGTAGGAGCCATTGCCTAGGAAAAGGATCTTGAAGTCATTGTGGACAATATGTTGAAATCCTCCACGCAGTAGATAATGGTGCTCAAAAAACTCCAGATTAACATATTTTGAATTATTCAGAAATGAATAGAGAATAGGACAGATAAATTATAATGTCTCTACATAGATCCATGGTGAGCCCGCATCTTGGATATTGTGAGCAGTTCCGATCACTCTATCTCAAAGAAGATATAGAACAACTAGAAAAGGTACAGAGAAGAGTGACAAAAGTGATAAAAGGAATGGAACTACTCCCTTATGAAGAAAAGTTAAACTATTTAGCACTCTTCAGCTTGGAGAAGAGATGACTGTGAGGGAATTTTATTGAGGCCATAGGAAAAGCATTAGCGGTGCAGAACAGAGAGAGGGGAAGGTTATTTATATCTTTAAACTGTACCAGAACCAGGGGGCACTCCATGAAATGAACAGGTCGCAGATTTAAAACACATTTGCTAAAGTAATTGTTTTTCATTCAGTGGACAATCAAGCTGTGAAATTCTATTGCCAGAGGATGCGATGAAGGCAGCTAGCATAGCTGGATTGAGAAGAGGTCTGGATAAATTCCTAGAAGAAAAGTCTATGATCAATTAATCTAATAGACCTCAAAAAGCTACAACCCGTTCTTGGAGGGAGCTGCAAGAAATGGATCTATTCTTTGGGATCTGCTAGCTGCTTCCTAGTCACCTGGATAGGTCACTGTTAAAGAAGGATGCTGGGCTTGATGGACCCTTGGTCTGACTCAGCATGGCATATCATATGTTCTTTTCATCTTAAAGTGGAATTGTAGCAGAAAGGTCAGACCATTGACATATGATGCAATAGCAGAGAAATTATAATGGCATAGTGTAAAAGAAAACCATTTCTTATCACTCCAGATATCCTAAAAGTGCACCGAAAGTAAAAGAAGCTTATACTGGGAGTATCAAAGCTACTTTCCCACAGGGAAAGTTGTCTGTAGAAATCAGGGTGTGCAACAAATATCTGACATACATCTTTGAATTGGGAACACAGCTTGTTAAAGCAGGCAGACACATAGGATTAGACCCAAGCAGGTACAAGGGTGGGACATATAAAACACCCATTTTGCAAATTACCATGAAGAAAAATACCATGCCTACTAATTACAGACAAATGTGTTTCATTAGTTGTTGATTATGTGCTCACTTGCCTATTTTCTAAGTGTGTGCCGATTTAATGCTCAGCCCACAAGTAATGATATCAAAGGAGGGAGTGCAACTTAGGAAACTCAGTGTTTCCCCAGATGAGATAAACTTGCTGGTGAAAGAGGTCAATCTCTTACTCCACCACCACCCTACAGCAGCTACGTGTGAAATGGCACTATGTACATACATTTAATTCATAATGGTGGATTCAGCTTTTACAATTAACATCAGAGACGTAATATGATAACTGCAGGCATACATTAACAGGGTAATTTTATAAGGAACTATGCAAAGTTACACATCATCTATGTACATAAATCACAATATTTTAGTAACTTATGCACGTTAATGGGCCTTTACGCACATTCTTTAGTTATTTACTATTTTATAAGTATACAAGTAGGGCCAATAGAAAGCTTGATGCAAGAAGACTGGGTATCATGATGAAGGATAAAAAAATGAGAACAGCATTGATACTAGAGGTTTTAATGCTTTGAGTGGCAAACAAGAAGATCTTCAAATACCAAGCAGCAGCCCTGAGCGTCCAGTTACCATCCACTAAAATACACATTAACCATTTAGCACACTTTAGTTAAAGGGTCCCTTAGTCACTGACTGCACCGCTTGGTATTTGAAGATCTTCTCTTTTGCCACTCAAAGCACAGAATAATTACTTCCCACTGGTTTTGCAGTCGACTGTAAAATGAGTAACTGTTTTCAGCTCTTCCTTACAAATCTACATGCCAGTTATCCTAGTTTTTTCTATGCGTGCTGTGAATCATCTTGTCCATTGTCCGCTGTCCTAGGCTGCAAGTATCATAGGTTTCAGTTTGCCTCTCTTTAACCACGCACGTGTCCTGGTTTGATCGCCAAATAGTTCCTGGCGCAATGTTTTGCATTTCCCACTGTATTTATGCATTGGCCACTTGCTCTTCCTCTCCTCCGTCTCTGTGCATACTGGTGGATTCTCGTCCATTCCTTCTATTCATCAGACTGCCGCACCGCATTTGATCATGGAGATGGATTCTGGATGTTTACTTTCATATTTGAACACTATATTCTGTGTTTGGATCTTTTGATATTATTAAGTAGGCCTGGAGGCCTATGATAGTAACTCAGAAATAGATTATACATACTATGGTGCTCATTTCTCCTTCAGCTCAAGAGATGTTGTCTTGATCCACACTGGTTCTTATATTTTACTTCATGGGCACGGAGAATTTTCTTGTCTGTACATTTAATTTTTCAACATCTTTAAGGGGCCATCTACAATTCCAAAGCTGTATGAGAGTATGGAACTTGCCAACTGATTAATGGCTTGTATCTTATTTCATCATGTTAAAGCATTTTTCAATATCAGTTTTAATCTCCTGTAATATTCCTTACTGATATTTTCTCTTAGTAAATTTTGCTTGAAGGTTGCTCCTTCCTCTACTCCTAGTATTTATATACACCTTCCAGTTAATTGATGTCACAGTCATCAGTCAGGAAGATGTTTTCAGTTTTGCTCAATTATTCTATAAGAAAGGTTGCCTTAGCAAATTTGTCAAAGTCAAAAGTCATGTTTTTGCTATCCGGGATGCTTTTCACTACATGGAACTGTTCCACCAATTGTTGTCACTGGAACTGTAGAGCCTCAAGTCATCTATAAATGATAAATATGATGTTATCTCTGGTTTGTTACCATCTTTAGGATTGTTGCCATCTAAATCCGTATCCCAAAGAGTTAATGAGAATACTCAGTGGATTAAACACTATCCTAAACAAAAGTGGTGATAAGAAGTCTCCCTGAAATATTCCTTGCTGGATCTTGATGTTAGGAATGATGAAGTGTCCAATTTCATTCTTCATTCAGAATGTGATTTGCCACATTTTCATGGAAAACATGATGTACTTGGTCAAATCAGAGCTTATTTTGTACATTTCAGGTAAATTTATTATCTAAGAGTGTGGAATGCTATAAAAGTCATTCTTATAGTCAATCTGTGCTACACTGAGATTTCTGCTTTTCTTAGCACTGGCCATAATGGTTTTATTCAGCATTAACTGGCTTTTGGTTCCTTATACAGTATTCCCCTATTGTTATCCTTCTGCTCTATAGCCATGATGTTATTGGAATTGAGATCTTCGTATATTCTGTCAGCATCTATGGTAGTGAACAGCTTATACATTGAAGGTAGACAAGTTATTAGGCTGTAATTTTTAGGAACATTATTTGGAGCTCCCTTTTGAAATAGAAGTGTTTTTCCTATTAGCCACTGTGGTATTAAGTCTGGTTGCTTGACCAACTGGTTTTTGCCAGGTTTTGGTGTAATGTTGTTAACTGTTTAAGCCAAAGGTTGGGCACTCCATATGGCCCATGGATCTTCCATTTTTAAACTTCTTTCCAACTCTTTAAGTCATTCCATTGGTTTGCTGTTTGATCTTTTTAAAATTATCCCATATGCAGGGTAACCATTCTGCTTTGCAATTGTGTTCTACAGGATCCTTGTGTAAGTCTCTCCAGAATTTTTCAGTTTCTGCTTTTATTGATAGTATTTTAACCATACTAATGTGCTTACCCAGTACCCTGTAGAACTGTTTTGAATTCTCTCTAAATAGTTTATTTTGATATCTCTTCTATTTTCTTCATATCGCTGCAATTATTGGAGCATGTGAATTTAAGGTCTTCGGTTAATGCAACATGTTTCAATTTGATTTTTTGGATCTTCCTCATTATCTTTGATTTTAATCCTTTTAGATACGCATCTATCAGGCAATGATTTTATTTTTCCTTCACTGTGCCTTTTCAAAGGAGGAGTTAATCTCTTTTTCTTTTTCTTCTGGCCCTGCATTGTTGATAGAATTCTTTCAGTAATAAGTTTTGCTATACAATATTGCATTCAAGTTATTGATGTGATGTCCATAAATAGTCCTTTTATATAGGATACAGCCTTATTCATCTTACTTATCATACTCCTAACTTCTGATGTCAAGTTCAACTTAGATAATCTTTTATTAGTGGATGAGTAGCCTAGTGGCTAGAGCAACAGCCTAAAACCCAAGCGATCAGCATTCAAGTCCCACTGGCACTCTTTGTGACCTTGGGCAAGTCACTTTACCCTCCATTGCTTTGGAAGAAAAGGCCTGGCAATCTACTTCCAGTCATACCTTGCCAAGCAAACACATGGGCTGCTGGGTCACCATAAGTCAGCATTCACTTGATGGCACTTAAAAAAAATCTTTCCCTGTTTTTCCTGATGTTTCACGAGCTACGCAGTTGAGAAGGAAAGGCTTTTTGGCTTTTCGCCCCAGGGTGTTGGCCCTAGGGGCGACTTTTCAACTCAAATTTCCTGCTAAATGTTGTGTGGTGTATAAACGAAAAGGTTATAATTTTTTTGATCCTAGGCAGCTCCATGAGTTCTTAGTGGTTAGGGAGGAAGTGATTGTGGAGGTCTCTAAGTTATCTCATCCGGCTGACATTTAGGTCTTTACCTGTTGATTAGTTGTTGAAGGTGCAGGTTTAGTTATAATCCTGTACTGTTTGTTATATTTCCTAATACTCCCCCCTTTATTTCCTGATGTATTGGGGTCTAATATGATATGGGTGACATGATATTGTATTTAGATTAATGATTTCTTATTTTTTCTTTTTGTTATCATGTTATAGCCCATTGTTTTTCTTTTTCATTCATGTATTTACTTGGATGTAAATTGGATATAATTATAAATAAAAAGTTAAAAAAAATCTTTCCCTTGCCTGAAAGTCTAGGCATATTTATCTCTTTCCATAAAGAGTAGAAGCTTGATCATCAACTCCTCCACTTACGGGGGGTTTCCTGCTTTTTTTCCTCCTCTTCAGTTGACTTCTTCACCTCTCTTTCATTTATCTTACTCTTCCGCTTTCTTGGATCCACTATCTCTATCTCTAGCTCAGCCTTCCTTCTAATGTAGTGCTCTGTTCCAAGTCTCCTCTTTCTCTCTCCTCATTAACCCTTTTATTGGAATTCCTTCCCAAATCTCTTCTTTCATTTACTGTTGACCGTCTTCTTCTTGTGCTGCTTTTCAAATCCCCTTCTTCCTCCTGTGCACCAGCCTTTCTTCTGATGCTCCTTTCTAGACACCCTCTCTCAGATTTTCTTCTATTGGTCCTTTCTGAGACTCTTCTTTCTTTTTCTACAGAAGCTTTTTGTCTGGTGTTTCTGTCTAGGTCTCCTCTTTCTCTCTCTTTCTTTTTCTACAGAAATCTTCAATTGGTCAAAGGTGTTATCACTAATGTACATCTTTTCTTTGATCTTTATGTAACCCCTGCAAGTCTGGGGGTCTCTTTAAGTGGCCAAGCCCACTACATGACAAAATGGGGGCAAACCTTTGAAAAGAAAATACTGTTCTTTCATTCTCAATTCTCAGGGGTGCTTAGAATTAATGAAATGGGACTAGTATACACTGGGAGGTCTTTGTAATCACTATTTCATTCACTCTAATTCCCTTCCTCTCAGTAACAGAGTCCAGGCCAGAATTTGTGTTCTGAACCATAGTAACATAGGACCCGATTTAGCAACAGTAGCTAATAGTTGCCGCTGAACACTAAACCCACATATTCAAGGCTGGTCCCATATCCAGCCACCAGCATTGAATATATGAGTCAGCCACTAAAGCAGGAAGGTAACCAGGCAGTGGCGATGTTCAACCGCAGCCAGGTTAACTTCGGAGGCAAAGGTTAGTACAGCCTTTGCTGTACCTGACTTTTACAGCTGACTTTTGCTGAATATTGCTGCTGAATGGTTATCCCTGGGTACCGCCCACAGAAACCCCTCAGAATGCCCTAATGCTAATTGGTTAGCATCGGGGCATGTAGCGGCATATCCACAGATATATGATGACAGATAAAAACCAGTATGGTCCATCTAGTCTGCCTAATAAGGTGGATAGAGTAGCCGTTCCCACTGCTCCATGTAGCACCCCTCCCCCCCCATGGCTTTGTTTTAGGGTTGTACCTGCCACTCCATGCAGATCACACACACACACATCCCCCCTATTTGTTGAAGTATAAAAGATATTTAGTTTGTTTTGATTTGGTCCTCTTGCTATAAAGGGATCCACTGTGTCTGTCCCATGCCATTTTGAATTCTGTCACTGTATTTGCCCTCACCATCTCCATTGGGAGGGCATTCCAAGCATCCACCACCCTTTCAGTGAAAAAGTATTTCCTGATGTTGCTTTTAAGTTTACATCCTTGCAGCTTCATTTTATGCTCTCTCATTTTACAGCTTTCCCTTCTTTGAAAAAGGTTTGTTTGTTCATTAATACCCTTTAAGTATTTAAAGGTCTGTATCATATCTCCCCTGCCCCTCCTCTCCTCTAAGGTATACATATTTAGGTCTTCAAATCTCTTCTCATAAGTCTTCTGTCACAGGCTCCAAATCATTGTGGTCGCCTTCCTCTGAACTGTTTTAAATCTTTTTATATCCTTTGTCAGATATGGTTTCCAAAACTGAACACACTACTCCAAGTGAGGCCTCACCAATGACTTGTATAGGGTTTATTTAAATAAACTTGCGGGTCACTGACAGTAATAGCAAAAGAAAATGCAAAGATTGGAAGAAACAAAAATGTTAATACAAATCGTTGCACTCCTTTCTCCTTGCTCTGTGGTTAACCCTACTGGGAGAAACCTTCCTCCTGCACTATATTCTTTCAGTTTACCTCTGAACTGGAGCCTGCCTCAGATGTAGTTCCCCAGTGTAGCAGTCTGGAAGCTCCTGTCTCTGGGTGTCACTTAGTTACAGACATGCTACTCTGATTCCTCTCCTTTATGCTTTGGATGGATAGTTCCCCGATGTGCTGTTGCTTTGCTTCTGCTCCGCTCCACTGGTAGGAATCACTCCTCTCCTGAGCATGGGGTGTGCTGGCAGTGTTTATCAGAACCCAGTGGATTTGGGTGCAAGGCCTAAACAACCTGGGCCAATATTCCAAGGCATTTACACAGTTTAAAGACCTGTAAATGGTTAGTGCTACTGAATATCCCTTTGTAATGACGCTGTAAGCCCCGATGCTAACTGCTTAGCATCGGGGTGTTCTGGGGTAGAGCAGAGGTGGAGCTGGAGCTGATTGCAAACCAATCAGCGGCAATATTGAGCCGCTGCCCAGTTTGTGATCCGTGGTGAAAGCTAGGCACAGGAAACCCTGGCCTACAGGACCAGTGCTAGGGTCTCTCATGCCCCCCTGCAACCTAAACATCGGCACCCCCTCCCTCAAGGCTACACCCCCCCATTCCAAAACTCCTTTGTGAACTCTCTTCAGGTGATGTTAGTATTTCTCCTTCAAATCAAATGTTATAACAAAAATATTGCAGTGAGGCAGCAAATGCCTAGCTGGAATAAAAACAAGTACCAAGGAGTAAATATTCTACATCACATGAACAGGCAGTGATAGTCAATGGGTTAATGTGATCAAAGCAAACAAAATCAACGTATTTATTGATTTAACCCCCAAAAAGTCTACAAAGATTACAGTCATTTAGCTTTCTGTGCCTCTTCTCCCGCAACAGATACTACAACCGCTCTATCTCTGCATGTATGGCTGCACAGCCCTTTTATAAATCCGACAAATAAATGAGGTGATAAAAGCAGTTAGTGTAGCTGGATTTAAAAAAGGCTTGGACAAGCTCCTCGAGGAAGTCAACAGACTGTTATTAAGACAGAGCTGGGGAAAGCTACTGCTTTCCCTAGGTCTAAGCAGCATGGAAGCTTTGGTGAGTACTAAGAAGCAAGGCACAATCCCCAAGCTGATGAGCAGTCTGGACAGTCGACGGTGGCAACATCAATGTGAGAACCACCACTTAGCTGGATGTTGAGATTTCTTTGAGAGCGCCGCTTTGCTGCTGCCTGCTAGAGTTACTGCAACAGTGAGACATGCAGAGACTTTGCTGGCATTGCAGATAGATTGGCCAAAAGTAGAAAGATCACTCCGTAGCCTCCCATGAGTGGTGGTGCTCCTTGTGATGGACAGCAGGGGCGGCCCAAGGGGGGTGCGGGGCCATGTGCGGAGACTCGGTGCGGGGCCTCATTTGCATAAGGGTCCTCATTTGCATAAATATTTGCATAATGTTACCATACACGAACTTTTAGTAAACATGCCTCTTAATGAGTGTATGAATAAAGAAAGACTAAAAGACTTCTACATTACTATAATCCAGTGCCAACCGCCAGACACATTAGGAACTACTACAAACACTGCCCATTTAGAACCCATAGCAAACCCGCCGTATCCTAACAGCACTACCAGGACTCATAAAGCACCATACCCTAACTATCAAAAGGAAACGCTGCAAATATTAAACCAATACATTTCAGAGAACAACAATACATGACCTACTGGGGAAAGAGAACAAGTGGCAATGTCAAATAGGAATTACATAAACAGAATACCTCAGCTCAGTTACACATGAACAGAACATAAACCATCACCAAACAAGGAATCACAATTTAGAAACAGGAAGACAATAATTAAACTGGGAATCCCAAAAGCCAAACTTGGAATGTACAACATTGTAGAAATAAAACTATACATTAATTTGCTCTTGTACTAAACAAAGCGCAGACGTTAATGATGCACATTTCCCAGAGCTGACATATTCCAATTAATAAATTCAAAATAAAGAGATATTTTTCTACCTTTTGTGCATTTTTTTTCAGCTGCAATTGCTCCAGCCACTTTCTTCTGGTTTCTTCGTGTCTTCAGATAATTCTTCATCGTCTGCTGTCCATTTGTCTTTTCTTCTCTCTTCTAGTTTTTTTCCATTCTCTCTCTACATCTGCTTTAACATACTAATCTTTCTCCTTTTCCTCTTTCCTCATTCCTATTTCATCCACTCAAATTTTACCCCTCCATCCTCAATCCCCACTTACTCTCCCAATATCCGGACAATTGTAGATTTGTCTTCCCTCCCACACAAAATATTTTTTCCCTCTCCATTTCACTCTCCCAGCTCCATCCCATTCTAATCCTCCCCCAACATCAGCTCCATTCTAGTTCCAGTCCCACCCAGCATCCGCTCCCTTCTAGTCCCCGCATCAGCCCATTTCCAGTCCTAGCCCCCCATAAGCCCATTTCCAGTCCTAGCTCCCCCATCTATTTGCAGTCCCATCCAAGTCCCTCCATCAGCTCATTTCCAATCCCAGCCCCCATGAGCCCATTTCTAGTCCTTTCCTAGCCCCACCATCAGCCCATGTCAAATCCTAGCTCCCCTCCACTCAGCCCATTTCCAATCCAAGCCCCCCATGAGCCTACTTCCAGTTCTAGCCCCTTCATGAGTCCATTTCAATCCAAACCCCCACCACAGCCCATTTCCAATCTTAGCACCCCCCAACAGCCAATTTCCAGTCCTATTCTAGCCCCTCCATCAGCCCATTTCCTGTCCTAGCCCCCCCCTCACCCATTTCCAGTCCTAGCTCCCTCCCCCTCACAACCCATTTCCATTCCAAGCCCCCGTCCCCATCAGCTATTTGCATTTCAAGCCCTCCTTCCACTCAGCCCATTTCCAGTCCTAGCCTCCTCATAGCCCATTACTAGTCCTAACCCCCCATCAGCCCATTACGTCCTAACCCCCCATCACCCTATTTCCAGTCCTAGCCCCCCATCAGCCTATTTCCAGTCTTAGCCCCCCTCCCATAGCCAATTACCAGTCCTACCCCCCCATCAGCCCATTTCCAGTCTTAGCCCCCCATAGCCCATTACCAGTCCTAACCCCCCCATCACCCTATTTCCAGTCCTAGCCCCCCCATCAGCCTATTTCCAGTCTTAGCCCCCCCCATAGCCAATTACCAGTCCTACCCCCCCCATCAGCCCACTTCCAGTCTTAGCCTCCCCCCCCATGGCCCATTACCAGTCCTAACCCCCCCCCCCATGGCCCATTACCAGTCTTAACCCTCCCCCCCATCAGCCCATTACCAGTCCTAACCCCCCCCCCGGCCCATTACCAGTCCTAACCCCCCCCATGGCCCATTACCAGTCCTAACCACCACCCCCCATCAGCCCAATTCCAGTCTTAGCCCCCCCATAGCCCATTACCAGTCCTAACCCCCCCCATCAGCCCATTTCCAGTCCTACCCCCCCCATGGCCCATTACCAGTCCTAACCACCCCCCCCCATCAGCCCACTTCCAGTCTTAGCCCCCCCATAGCCCATTACCAGTCCTAACCCCCCCATCAGCCCATTTCCAGTCCTACCCCCCCACTTCCAGCCTTAGCCTCCTCCCCATAGTCAATTACCAGTCCTACCCCCCCATCAGCCCATTTCCAGTCTTAGCCCCCCCATCAGCCCATTTCCAGTCCTACCCCCCCCACTTCGAGCCTTAGCCCCCTCCCCATAGCCCATTACCAGTCCTAACCCCCCCCATCAGCCTACTTAGCCCCCCATAGCCCATTACCATTCCTAACCCCCCCCCCATCAGCCCATTACCAGTCCTAGCCTCCCCCCCCATGGCCCATTACCAGTCCTAACCCCCCCCCCCAGCCCACTTAGCCCCCCCCCATGGCCCATTACCAGTCCTAGCCTCCACCCCACATTTCCCATTACCAGTTCTAACCCCCCCCATAAGCCCAATTATCCCCCCCCCCATAGCCCATTACCAGTCCTCCCCCCCCCCCATCAGCCCACTTCCATTCTTAGCCTCCCCCCCATGGCCCATTACCAGTCCTAACCACCCCCCCCCCCGGCCCATTACCAGTCCTAACCAGCCCCCCCCCCGGCCCATTACCAGTCCTCAACACCCCCCCCCCATCAGCCCAATTCCAGTTTAGCCTCCCCTCCCATAGCCCATTACCAGTCCTAACCACCCCCCCCCCCCTATCATTCCAAATTAAAATAAAAAAAAAACCAAACTGGCTGCTTCTGCCGCGGCAGCATCAAGAGCTCTGCCGCGGCAGCATCAAGAGCTCTGCCGCGGGGCCCCCCCCTGCCCGGCAGAGCCTCCGTGCATCCTCAGCAGCTTTCTTCATGTCCAAAACGCGGGCTTCTTTCAGAGCCGCGAGAGTTTCTTTTCTCGCGGCTCTCTTAATCCCGCGGGGCTGATGGGAAATCCCATCACCCTCGGCGGGATTAACAGAGCCGCGAGAAAGGAACCTCCCGCGGCTCGGAACGAAGCCCGCGTTTTGGACATGAACAAAGCTGCTGAGGTTGCCCGGAGGCTCTGCCGCGGCAGAAGCAGCCGGTTTGGTTTTTTTTTTTTAAACTTGGGATGCTGAAGAATGTTTTTTGCGCGGGGCCCCCTGAAACGCGGGGCCCTGTGCAAAAAACATTCTTGCTCAATGGACGGGCCGGCCCTGATGGACAGTCAGTGATTCTAATCACAAGCTTTAAGCCCTGTGCTATGGCACATATGTGTCTGACTCTGACAGACCAAATTACTACACCAGAAGCTCTCCCCACTCCCTCTATTCTCTGTGGCTGACTGGCTGGCTGCCTGGCTGGGATATAAAGGGAAATACCACCCTAAAAGTGTGCCACGAGAGGGAAGGAGGGAGGTCAGGTGTGTTTGGTGCCCTTCAGTGAAGCTGAAACAAGTTGAAAAGCATACACTTCATAGTGTGACCAAATGATGGATTTCCCTCACTCACAGAATCTGATATTCAGCAGCTTCATCCATGTGTGTCATAGGACGTGTCTGGGAGATCTGTACACATGTGTGTGTGTGTGTGTGTGTTTGTTTTCTGTGTTTCATTTTGCTGCTGGAAGCTACATATGCACATCTGTCTGTATGTTGGTGCCATGGTGCAGTATGGGGGTGAGGTGTCTGCCTGTGTGTGTGTATATGGTGCACGGGGCAGGTGCCTTTGTATGTGTGGGTGGCTCAGGGGTGTATGTATGTGTGGTGTGAGACTGAGGGTTCCTCTGTGTGTGTGTGTTTGTGGTGTGGGACTGGAGTGCCTCTGTGTACATGTATGTGTGTTGTGGACATGGAGTGCCTGTATGTCTTCTGGTGGGATGGGGGTGTGGGGGTGAGGGGTTGCGTCTCTTAGCATATATAGGTTGTGTCATTTTCTCTCCACTCTTCCACTTCTAACTCCCTGCACTTTTATACCCCTCCCTGCGGACCCTCACTTGCTGTCTCCCTCCACTCTGCATTATATCAACCTGCATTCAAGAAATAACAACCTGGCTAACTAACAACAACTTAAACATCAACATAAAAAAAAACTGAAGCAATTATCATCACGAGAGACTCCACATTCATTCCTCCTGCTGCTATCAACATATCCAATACACCAATAACAATAAAAGACAAAGTCAGATACCTTGGAGTGATTCTAGACTAGCAACTCACCCTCCAACTGCATATCAACAAGATATCCAGAACAGCCTTCTTCAAACTCGCAACAATCCGGAGACTAAAACTCCTCCTCAATAAAGAACATTTCTGTACAGTATGCCAGGCCATCATTACACCTCTGCTGGACTACTGTAATATACTATTCCAAGGTCTGCCTAAACAAACCACCCGTCCCCTACAAATAGTCCAGAACACTGCTGCCCGCATTATTACTAGCGCTTCAACTCAAGAACACATAACTGGCCAGAATGAACAAATGGATGATGAAATGCTCAAAGAAATCAAGGAAGCTAACAAAAGTCACAGCAGAGTAGTAATAATGGGTGATTTCAATTACCCCGGTATCGACTGGGTCAGTGTCACTGCAGGACATGCTAGGGAGATAAAGTTTCTAGATGAAATAAATAACTACTTCCTGGAGCAGCTGGTTCATGAACTGACCAGAGGGGAAGCCATACTGGACCTAGTCCTTAGTGGAACACCAGATCTGGTGCAAGAGATAAGGTTGTTGGGGCCACTTGGCAATAGTAATCATAGCATGATCGCGTTTGATCTAATTAATGGAGGAGGTATGGTAAGGAAATCCACAGTACTACCTTTTACCTTTCGAAAGGGAAACTATGATAAAATGAGGAAAATAGTTAAGAAAAACTAAAAGGAGCAGTTGCAAAGGTTAAAGACTACAATCAAGCTTGGGTGTTGTTTAAAAATACTATCCTGGAAACCCAGACCAGCTGTATTCCATGCATTAAGAAAGGTGGAAGAAAGTCCAAAAAACTGCCAGCATGGTTTAAAGGTGAGGTCAGAGAGGCTGTTGCTGCCAAAAAAGCATCTTTCGGGAAATGGAAAAAAGACCCAAACGACGAAAACTGGAAACAGCATAAGCACTGGCAAGTTAAATGCAAAGCAATGATAAGGCAGGCAAAGCGAGAATTTGAGAAGGAACTTGCCATGGAAGCAAAAACACGAAATAAAGACTTTTTCAAGTACATTCGTAGCAAAAGGCCTGTGAGAGAATCAATTGGACCATTAGATGATAGAAGGGTAAAAGGGGCAGTAAGAAGAGACAAGGCTATAGCGGAGAGACTGAATGAATTCTTTGCTTTAGTCTTTACTGAGGAAGATGTAGGGATGTTACCCAAGACTGAAGTGGCATTTAAAGGTGATACTGCAGAGGAATTGAGAGAAATATCGCTACACCGGGAAGATGTATTACAACCATTTGATAAACTGAATATAGCAAATCACCTGGACTGGATGGTATACATCCAAGAATGTTGAAAGAACTGAAATATGAGATTGCAAACCTCTTATTAGTAATCTGTGAACTTTCATTAAAATCATCTGTAATACCTGAAGATTGGAGGGTCGCCAATGTAACTCCAAGTTTTAAAAAGGGTTCCAGGGGTGATCCGGGAAATTACAGGCCGGTGAGCCTGACGTCAGTACCGGGGAAGATGGTAGAAACCATCATAAAGAACAAAATTACACAGCATGTAGATAGTCATGGCCTAATGGGAGACAGCCAACATGGCTTTAGACAAGGAAGATCTTGTCTTACTAATCTGATATGTTTTTTTGAAGGTGTGAATAAACAGGTAGACAAAGGTGAGTCGGTTGATATAGTGTATCTGGACTTTCAGAAAGCCTTTGACAAAGTCAGAGACCTTTGGCAAAACTAAAAAGTCATGGGATAGGAGGCAATGTACTATTGTGGATCAGGAACCGGTTAAAAGATAGAAAGCAGAGGGTAGGGCTAAATGGCCAATTTTCCCAATGGAGAAAGGTGAATAGTGGAGTACCCCAGGGATCTGTACTGGGTCCGCTACTTTTTGACATATTCATAAATGAGCTGGAAAAGGGAATAACTAGTGAGGTTATCAAATTTGCAGATGACACAAAACTGTTTAAAGTTGTTAAAACCCAAGAGGACTGTAGAAAACTGCAGGAGGATCTGGATAAATTGGAAGACTGGGCATCCAAATGGCAGATGAAATTTAATATGGACAAGTGCAAAGTTATGCACCTAGGAAAGAACATCCCACACTATGGTTACACAATGCAAGGTTCCACATTGGGAACCACCACACATGAAAAAGATTTAGGAGTCATCGTGGATAACATGTTGTTAAAAACCTCCGCCCAGTGTGCAGCAGCAGCCAAGAAAGCAAATTGAATGCTAGGTATCATAAGGAAAGGAATGGAAAATAAAACAAAAGATATTATAATGCCTCTATATCGTTCCATGGTACGACCGCACCTTGAATATTGTGTGCAATTCTGGTCGCCGTATCTTAAAAAGGATATAGCGTTATTAGAAAAGGTACAGAGAAGAGCCACCAAAATGGTAAAGGGGATAGAAGGCTACCCTTATGAAGAGAGGCTACAAAGGTTAGGGCTCTTCAACCTGGAAAATAGACGGCTGAGGGGAGATATGATAGAGGTCTATAAATTAATGAATGGAGTGGAACAGGTAAACGTAAATCGATTGTTTACGCTATCAGAATATAGAAAGACTAGGGGACATGTAATGAAACTACAGGGTAAACTATTTAAGACAAATAAGAGAAAATATTTTTTCACTCAACATGTAGTCAAACTCTGGAATTTGTTACCGGAGGATGTAGTGAGAGCTGTTAGTGTAGCTGGGTTTAAAAAAGGTTTGGACAAGGTCCATAAACCATTATTAAAAAGGGACCGAGGATATCAATGCTTGACCCAATACAAGCATTGTGGAACCTGTGTCTTTTGGGGATACTGCTAGGTACGTATGACCTAGATTGGCCACTGTTGGAAACAGGATACTGGGCTTGATGGACCTTGGTCTGACCCAGTATGGCATATCTTATGTTCTTATGTTCTTAACTCCAATACTACAAGATCTACATTGGCTACCAATCTCCTCACGGGCAAAATATAAATCAGGGCTCACCATCATCTCAGCAGGAATACTACAGGAACTCATTGGAACCAAAACAAGCAAAAGACCAGACTGAAACAGCACCAAAAACAATATACCAACACCTTCTCTATTCACAACTTCTCTTGCTGCCCCTGCTATCTGGAATGTCCTCCCAGTTGGCCCGGCCCGTCCATTGAGCAAGAATGTTGTTTGCACAGGGCCCTGCATTTCAGGGGGCCCCGCGCAAACAACATTCTTAATTGAAAGCCCAAGTAAATTAAACCAAAAAACTGGCTGCGGCAGAATCAGGGGCGGTCCTATCATTAGGCCAACTGAGGCGGTTGCCTCAGGTGGTACTTTCAAGGAGGCGACATTCTGGCAGTTGCGACTGTGTTTGTTTCTGATTTTGCCGCTTCTAGCCTGCTGCTGCCTTCCCGTCGCTTTTTCTCCTGCTCAAGCTCATCCGAGCGAGAAAAAAAGCAGCAGGAAGGCAGTGGCAGGCCAGAGGCGGCAAAATAAAAAATAAACAAAGCCGCGCCCCTCCCCCCTGCTTTTTTTCCCTGCTCAAGCTCGGCACAAATCAGGCTGATTCATTCCTCGGAAGCAGGGCCGACCTGAGGCATGGCCCTACACACCCCTGATCGGCTAAAGAAGCATGCCTGAGGCTTGAGTGGGAGTCATCAGGAGGTCTGGGGCTGTGATTGGGAACAGCTGATGGTGTGCCGATCACAGCAGGGAGAGCATTAGATCATCGGAGAAGGGATTGCCCCTGTTTAACCTCATCGGGGTCTCTAACAGGCCTGACCCCATCTCCACCCCTTTCCCCACTGCACCGGGAAGAGCCGTGGCATCCGCGGCCTTCCCCGATGCTCTAGTACTCTCACTGCTGTGATTGGGTCAGCCGCAATGTTCCCGTCAATCACAGCCCCGGACCTCTCAATGACTTCTGCTTAAGCCTCAGAGTATGCCCAACATGACTCTCTCTACAGGCCTGAGGCCTCACATCAATTTTTCAGTTTGATTTTTTTGTTGTTGTTTTTTTATTATGCGGATGCCGGTTCTCAGAGCCCCAAAGTAAAAAAAACTATGCAGCTGCAAATTGTAGCCATAGGAGCACCAACAAACCCTCAATGCTATTTTATTAAAAAAACACGCTGGTTTTTTCTACCTTCCCTGCAGCTACAGAAAAGAAAAAAAACCGTCTTAACTGCTCCCTGCAGCACCTGAGCGGTGCTGGACCTCCGGAGCAACAACACAAATTAAAAAAAAAAAAAAAACTGCTTCAGCAGACATCTTCGGGCACCCGACAGGTACCTTATGTTTTTTTTTATTTTTTCTTTCTTTATTTTTGATAGCAGGTTACATTCTGTTCATACCATACAGCAGTGTTGTGGGTCTTTAGCTATTGCCAGAAAAATATGCCTTGGTCAATGATTTAATAAAACCTAACATCATAACATACAAGCATTGTTCTGAGGACCCAAAATGATGGACGACTGAAATTATCAACATTTTTGGCCTTTATCATGTCCTTAATATTTCAGCATGGATAAATGTAAGTGATGACCATTGACTTATCAGGTTCTGACCATCCTTCTTCAAGCTTAGCTGACAAAAAGTGCCCGACTCTACATACTGAGCGGCTTTTTGGTTTGGTTCAGTCCCTGACTGGAATTTTGAGAAGGCTCACCAACCCCCCTCCCCACTCAGGGGGATGGGGCACCATCTCATCCCTTGCCTCAGGCAGCAGATTGCCTTGAGCCGCCCCTGGGCAGAATCAAGTGTCCCGCGGCCGCCCCGCCTGCCCAGCAGAGTCCTCGTTGAATCAATCCTCTCGGCGGCGGCTTTCAGAACCGCAAAGAGAGAGTTTCTCTCTCACGGCTCTGTTAAGCCTGCTGGGTTGATGGGAAACTCTGAAAACTGGTGCTGATGGGAAACTCTGAAAGCTTGTGCAGAGGGCTCTGCCGGGCAGGCGTGGGGAGGGGGGGGGGGGTGGGGTGGGACCCTTGATTCTGCCGCTGCCAGGTTGTTTTTTTTTTTCCTTGGGTTCATGGGGGGGAGGGGGGTTAGGGCTGTAATGAGCTATGGGCTGATGGGGGGGAGGGGTTAGGACTGGTAATGGGCTATGGGGGGGCTAAGATTGAAAATGGGGTGATGGGTGGGTTAGGACTGGAAGTGGGCTGATGGGGGGTTAGGACTGGTAATGGGCTATGGGGGGCTAGGACTGGAAATGGGCTGATGGGGAAGGTTAGGATTGGAGGTGGGCTAGGATAGGACTGGAAATGGGCTGATGCAGGGACTAGAAGGGAGTGGATGTTGGGTGGGGCTGGAACTCCATTCTTCTCCCCACAAACCGACTGCCTCTTTAAATTTTATCCTACCTCCTGTGCGTCTCTGGCCCCAGCTTCTCTTTCTGCAGCATGCTTCTTCTCTTTGGCCCACGGGAGCAGCCTGACCTGTGGACTAAAACCAGAACTACTAGCCATAATCCCTTAGGTCCACAGGACATGTTGCTCCTGTAGGCCCACAACATCACTACTGGCTGCGATTGCTGTCATGTTCACTTCTGCGGCCCGCGGGAGTAACCAATCCGGTGGGCATAAAACATTTGGCCACGATTCCTTTGGCCCACAGGATAGGCTGCTCCTGCAGGCACAAAAAATGTTAGCAGAAATTGTGGCCTCCTTCTCTTATGCAGCTGCGGGAGAAGCCTGTCCCATGGGCCAAAAATTGAACTGCTGGATGTGATCCCTTCTGTCCATGGCACAGGCTGCTCCCACAGACTGAAAAAATTAAGCCAGCAGCGATGTTGTGAACATGGGCGCAGCCTGTCCTGTGGACCAAAGAAGTGAAGCCAGCAACGATGTGAGTGCGGGAGCAGCCTACTACTACTATGACTTATCATTTGTATAGTGCTACAAGGCATATTGTGGCGCTGCACCCCGGCTAGGCGGTTGCCTAGTGGAGACAGCGTACCATCTAATGTTTTGTATTTTGCAGAGATTCCAGGGCCAAGGCCTCTGGAGTTGTAGTTGTGTGCAAAAAGGCCAACCAAGTGATTTTAGAGGCAACACTGGAAAAAAATTTTTTCTTTTGTAGTCAACACTTTGAACAGAATAACAGAATAGAGGATAATTTCTCCAACAAAACTGTCACATAAACCGTGCTCCAACAATGCTATAAATGAGGTTGCTTCCTTCAGCTATTTAACAGAAGATAACTTCTTTTCCCCAACAAGCCACAGTTATAACTTATTGCTATTATCAAAGTCCAGCAAAACCCTCAACTTCTTTCAACTGCGTGGGGTTTTAAAAGTAAATCTTCTTCTGCTTATCAGCATTGCTAACAGAAAACTGCTGCTTTAAAACATTTTACTCCAGCATAAACATTTGTGGTAATTTTCAGCCTTGAATAATTCTTTCTCTATCTCAGGCTCCCAGCACTCAGCGTATCAGGTTAACTGGCTTCTAGTTTCCCTTTAGCTTAAAACCGTTGGCCTCCCCTCAGTCTGAAGTTATGCACAAGGAGCATTCCATTAAGGAATCAATGGAGTCCTGTTCCACTTCACAGGATTCCGTCTCCATATCTTCACACTCAGAATCACATATCTTTGGACTTGAGACTGGCTCAGAGTATTCAGGCCTAATTTCTTTTAAAAGCTTGAACACCTTTTCCCAATGAGCTTTTCGTCTCCTCTCTGGGTTTTCAGTATGGCTACCAGACTTTTTACCCTTCAATAAAACACTTAAAGGTTCTGTCTGTTTCCCTTTACTTCTGGGAACATTCTTCCTGACAGGCTTCTTAAAAGATAAAACTTCTGTCTCAGAATCCTGTAGGGCTATTTCTGTATCTTGGCTGTATTCTTCAGCTCCCCCAGGTCTTTCCCGCCTACCTCCAAGCCTGGCTGTAAATCTCTCACAGCAGGGGCTCTTCTTTGAAGTAACGTCCTCAGAATCAGAGCTGCTCTGGGAATCACTCTGGTGTCTGTTCCTAGACTCTCTCTGCTCTCCACCACTGAAGCTTTGGTCCTCTTCAGTTTGGCTGAAGGATTCTCTTTCCAGCTTGCTTACAGCTAGCTTCCTCCATTCCTCTCTCTTGGAAGGAGTGGGATTAGCCCTGCTCCTGGCTCTGTCCCAGCTGCTGCTGCTGAATCTGTTCCCACGTCCCAACTTGGACTTGTTCTCCAACCTGTTCCCGAACCTGTTCCTGCGTGTTTCTGTGAGCTTAAATGTATTCAAGCGTCCTCCCTCTCCTGGCTCCTCCCACAGGCATCTCCTATCCCTCCTCTGGGTTGCCATGGAGTCTGGGTGTGGTCTGAGCCTAGTAGCTCTGGAAGTGTGGGTTTCTCCACTACCTGCATTTTGAAACGTGTGTCTAGCTGAGCCCTTCCCCCACACAGAAGAAAAAGTTTCTTTTTTATCTGTTTTCCAGGGCTGAGCTGCAGCCTCATCACCACAATATGCAGCACTGTACAGACACATGCAAAAGATGGCCCCTGCTCATCAGACCTTATAATCTAGTCAAGACAGACAGCACAATAGCTGAGGACAAAGATATATCTAGGGTAATGGTAAGGAAACACATATTAGACTAAGTGGATCAGGATCCAAAAGCATCCTCAAAGAAGTGAGTTTTCAACCTGAATTTGAAAAGGGCCAGAGAAGAAGCCTAATGCACAGACTCAGGCAGGGCTGTACTGATCGTGAAATGCACCCTGTGCGACTTGCACATTGGGCGCGCGCTTCCCCCCCCCCCCCCACATCTCCATCTAGCCACTTTATGGGGGTGGGAAAGAAGAGGCGCGCCCGATGTGCAAGTTGCCGGCACGCTAAGGAAGGACCAGACCTGCTTAGCATGCCTCGAGAAGGCTTAAGGGGTTCATTTCAGCTGTTTGCCGTTGCCTGTCGCTGCTGAGAGAAGAAAAAGTGGCAGCAGCAGTCAATGGCAGGCAGCTAAAATGCACCACTTAAGCCTTTGCGCCCTGTGTGGCTGCACCGCTCGCACAGGGCTAGGTACGGTCCTGGACTCAGGTAGTTTATTCCAGGCATAAAGAGCAGCAATGTGGAAGGATAAAAGTCTGGAGATGGCAGTAGAAGAGAAGGGCAGAAATAGAAGAGATCTACCAGAAAAGTGGCATTCCCGAGGATGGGTGTAGGGAGAGATAAGAGAGGAAAGGTAGTGAGGAGCAACAGAATGAGTGCACTTATAGGTCAGTAGGAGAAGTTTGAACTGGATATGGAAATGGATAGAGAACCACTGAAGCGACTTGAGAAGAGGGGTTATATGAGCATATCGAGGCTGGCAGAAGATTAGCCACGCAGCTGAGTTTTGAACAGATTGAAGGGAGAGATGATTCAGAGGGAGACCAGCAAGGTGGAGGTTGCAATAGTCTAGATGGGAGGTGACTAAAGTGGATAATTATCTTAGTAAGTTGTGTAGAAAGGAATGGATACATTTTGCCAATATTATAGAGAAAGAAACGACACGTTTTAGCTATCTGTTGGATGTGTGGAGAGAAAGAGAGAGTAGAGTAAAAGCTAACCCCAAGGTTGCAAGCTGAGAAATAGGGAGGAATGTAGTGTTATTCACATAAATAGAGAGGGAAGGAGGGGGAGGTAGATTTAGAGGAAAAGATAAGGAGCTCAGTTTTGGCCACGTTCAGTTTCAAACGGCGGTGAGGCATCCAGGCAGCAATGTTGGATAAGCAGGCAGAGATACGAGCCTGGATTCCTGAAGAGATATCAGGTGCAGAAAGGTAGATCTGAGAGCCATCAGCATAAAGATGGTACTGAAAACCATGGGAGGAAGTAAGTACACTGAGGGACTGAGTATAGAGAGAGAAAAGGAGGGGTCCTGAGACAGAGCTCTGAGGTACATCCACTGAAAGCATGATGTTGATAGAGGAGGAACCACTAGAACATACACTAAAAATGTGATGGGAGAGTAAGAAGAAATCCAGGACAGACAGAGACCAAGTGAGGACAAGGTATTGAGAAGAAGGTGGTGATCAATAGTGTCAAAGGCAGCAGAAAGGTAAGAAGGATGAGGATCGAGTAGAGACCTTTTGATTTGGTGAAGAACAAGTTGCTGGAGTCTTTAGCAAGAGCCTTTTCTGTTGAATGTAGAAAATGAAAGCCAGATTGCAGTGGGTCCAGAAGGTCTTGAGAGGAAAGAAAGTCAAGACAGCGGCGGTGAACCGCTCGTTCAAGTAGTTTTGAAGCAAAGGGGAAGAGAGAGAGATCAGTTGATAACTGGAAGGACAGGTGGATCTTGTGAAGGCTTTTTGAGAAGAGGTGTAACCACAGCATGTTTGAAGGCCACAGGGACAGTTGCAGTGGAAAGCAATAGGTTAAGGATATGACAGATGGAAGGGATGAAGGGGAGCGTCTACTCTGCAGCCCGGTTTCCATGGAGGGTGAGAGTGCCAGTTTTGAGATTCTACGACCTGTGTGGGGCAGCCCAGCTGGCGTCATCTCTGGGCCTGATAAAAGATCTGCTGCCTTACTACGGCGCTCTTCTTGGGTGTTTCCTCAGGGGCGTGTCCAAGGGGGCATTACATGCCCCTTGTGAGCCCCTTAGGAGCAAGGCCGGTTGGAGAGTGGTAATGCCCGGTGGGAAAAGAAAGAAGAAACTTTCGGTGGACGTATCTCAAGTGGGATCTATCAAAAAGCATGTGATTTCCACGCTGCAGTCAACCAACTCAGGCACTGTGCCCTTTTTACCCTCGGCCGAGGGAGCGAGTTTGAGCTCAGTGGAGCGAACTCATCCACGTCCCCCAGAGTTTTTGGAGTTATCTAATGAGCCTCAGAGTAGCGTGAGTCTTCAACGGGACAGTGAGCTCCCCAAGGTGGTTTCATGGAAGGAGCCCGCTGATCCCTCTAAGGACTCTCAGGTGTCCACGATTTCACTTCTGGATATATGGCAAGTTGTCTCTCGAACTGAACGTATTCTTGCTGAGACTGTTCCCTCGCTTTGTCAATTTACTAAGGATGCAGTTATTAAGTTTCAAACTATAGATTCTCAGGTTGGGGCCTTGAGTTCTGTGGTGATGAATATGGATACCCAAGTTCAATCTTTTACAGAGTTTCAATTGGCTAATGTGAAGGATAGTTTCATTTTACACCAGAAACTTGAGAATCTGGAGAATTTGTCATGGAGCAAGAATTTAAGGGTGCTTAATTTTCCTATTGTGTTATGTTGTCCCCCTTAATTTTGTTTAGGAAGTACCTTAAGGACGCTCTTCGTCTTCCGCAGGCCGACTCTTTTTCTGTCATAAAATGCTATTATCTTTCTTCTAAAATTGTGTCTGGTGCTGCGGACGAAGAAGGTGCTGTCCTTCCGGTCTCTAGCAATTTTAAATTGACTGCTTTCTTAGAAGACATGCAAGATGATATTTCTACTAGGGCTACTTTAATGGTGACCTGTCCTTTGAGTAGGATAAGGTTGCCATTCTTAAAGCCTATTTTAAGAAGAAAAAAAATGAAGTTTTGTGGGGATAGGGTGTCTATTTTTCCTGACGTGTCGCGGTCCACACAGTTGCGTAGAAAAGCTTTTCTTGCGCTTAAAGCCAGAATTCTTGATCTAGGGGCGACTTTCTTTTTGAGATACCCTTGTAAATGTTGTGTTACTTTAGGTTTAGGGTATGATAAATTTGTATTTTTGTCTTTTTCAGAATTGGAAAAATGGATTCTTGAAAAGGAAAAGGCACATTGATTTCCTAGCTTTACTGATTTCTTTTATGTGTTTCAGCTGGGGAAAGGGAATAGTCTCAACAGGCTGTCAAGTTGGCTTGGGATTTCTTTCCATCTGGTTATTAGTCCCTTGCTTTGTTTTCCTTAATTGAATATATTTCTTTATACATAGTTTATTCATTTCCCTGAGACGTGGGCTGATGTACTTTTATTGTTTGCTTTAAAATATTATGATTGTATTTTTTGTTTTTCTTTATACTGTAAATTTACTGTATAACTGTAAAATTCTTATAAATAAACAATTAAAAAAATATGGAAGGGATGACATCAGAAGAAATAGAGCTTAGTAGATGGGTGGGCATGGGATCAGAGGAGCAGGTAGTCAATTTGGAGGAAGAGAGAAGATTTGCAGTTTCCTCCTCAGTGATTTCAGAAAAGGAAGAAAGGGTGACTGAAGGTGAGGGAAGGATTTGGAAATGAAGAAGGGGAAAATGAGGTGGAGATGACCCTGCAGAACATTCAAGATTAATCTTCTGGACATTGTCATGAAAATAGTCAGCCAAAATCTGGGCAGACAGTGAAGGAGGGATTGGGGGAAGAGGGACCTTGTTGAGAGAGTTGAGCATAGCAAAGAGACAGTGAGGGTCAGAGGGAAGAGAGTTAGTCAGATGGACATAGTACTCTTGTTTGGTAAGTGCTATGGCCGACTGGAAAGAGGTTAACATGAATTTGTAATGTAGGTAGTCAGCAAGGTTACGTGATTTAAGTCAAAGTCACTCAGCTGAGTAGGCACAGGGAACATAGGTAGTGGGTTGTCAAGGACAGCCAGGGTTGAGGTATTGTAAGCCTCACAGGGCATGGAATGGGAGGAGAAATTGCTTCCAGAGCAGAGGAGAGTATAGTGTTATAGAAGGATACTGCCCCATCAATGGACTTAGATGACATAGTGGAGGAAAGAGGTGATAAGACAGCAGTAGAGGCAGCTGAAGGGTCAGCAGTGTAAAGATTTCTAAACATGTTGGAGATCAGATGAGTCCAAGATGGGGGGTGGTTAAGGGTGAAGGTTAGAAGGTGATGGTCAGATAAAGGCAAAACTGAGGTGGAGAGGTTTGAGTTTGAGCAGTTGGAGGAGAAGACAAGGTCAAAGCAGTAGTCATGCATGTGAGTAGGAATGGTAGAGTACAATTTGAGGTTAGGGAAAGGAGCTTTAAGGCATAAGGGTCAGAAAGGTCATCAACATGAATGTTAAAATCCCCAAGAATAAGGGAAGGGGAAGACACATCCAGAAAGGAGGAGAACCAGGAGTCAAAGTCTGTGAGAAAGTCTCTGTCCAAAGTCTGGACTTGTTGGGGGGTTGATAAATGACAGCTGCCCGGAGAGGTAGTGGAGAAAATTGGCAGATGGCATGGTCTTCAAAGGAAGCATAGGAATTAGATGGAGGCAGAAGGAGGGGCTGGGATTGGCAGGAATGAGAGAGTAGGAACCTAACATTGCCACCATGGCCAATGGAAAATGGTCACCAAATAAGTCCCCGAAGAATCTAAACATTTTTTGTTGGAGTGTACTGAGGGAGGAATGAACTGTTTATCATCCAGACCATACGGTAAACTTCTTTTTAATCAATTAGAGGTTCAACACCCAAACTTGCATAACTTCCGTATAAAACCAAAACTTGCATAACTTTCGTATAAAACCATGACGTGCACGTTTTGGGGTATAAATCCCTGTTTCAAGTGCTTTCCACGTCCAGGTTCATATCAACTGCCAGTAAAAAAAATGGCAGTTGATATGAACCTGGACATGGAAGGCACTTGAAACAGGGATTTTTACCCCAAAACGTGCACGTCATGCTGCTGAGTTATGATCTATCAAGCTGCAACACACTTATGAGATACGTTTTGGTTTTATACGGGGGTTTTGCAAGTTTGGGTGTTGAACTTCTAATTGATTAAAAAGAAGTTTACCGTCTGGTGTGGATGATAAACAGTTCATTCCTCCCTCGGTACACTCTGACAAAAAATGTTTAGAATTTTTCGGGGACTTATTTGGTGACCATTTTGCAGTTATTCATTTTGTCACTGATAATAAGGATTGCTCTTTACAGACCATGGCCAATGGGGCAAGGCGCATGGGAAAATAGGTTGCCTCTGGGACAGAGGGCAGCAACTGAAGTTTAATCATGGAGAAGCCAAGTTTCATTAAGAGCCAGGAGATATAGAGTATTAGAGATAAAGAGTTCATGAACGAAGGCAAGTTTATTGGAGACAGAATGTGCATTCCATAATGCGCATGAAAGAGGGAGAGAGGAGAGAGATATGAACAAGATTAGAAAGGTTACTCATTGACCTGCCCTTGGACTGTGAAAAAGTCTAGGGGGGCCAGGATTGGGGTTGGCTTCTCCAGATTAGAGGAGTAGGAGAGAATGGGGGGGGGGGGGGAGAGGAGGCGGCATGACAGAAGCGAGGGTGAGGCTCCCTCAGTGAGAGTGGAGATGACTGAATGAGAGGAAGAAAAAGGTGAAGCTCTAGGGCAGATGACAAAGTAGAAGGCAAAATGGTAGGGGAGGTGGGGACAGTAAGGCGTGGGTAATGAGAAGTAAGGCCATGGAACTGAGGGAATTAGCAAAAAGATAAGGAAGAGTTAACATCAAGAACACAAAGTGATGTGGAGTCACTGGTGAGGGGGATGAGGAGAAACTGCAAATCAAAGGAGATACAGGTGGGGGGGGGGGGAGGAAGTCCTGGTGGCTTCAGGTGCACCTGAGTAATTGCGCCAATGAGCAGAGGAAGGCTATGAAAGAGTATTAGTTCAGGAGAGGGTGGGTGGGTAATAAATTGTTAAGAAGGAAAACACAGCACTGCAGAGGGCAGGAGCTGCGTAAAGGACAGACAGTCCCATGTACTGTAGGGATCACATCCAGCAGTTCAGTTTTTGGCCCATGGGTCAGGGTCATGCCATGGGCCTCAGAAGTGAAGAAGGCCGTGAGCGCTGCTAACATTTTTTGTGCCTGCAGAAGCAGCCTGTCCTATGGGACGATAACAGACTGCTGGCTACAATTTTGGTGTCCTTGAACAAGGATGCCCCCTTGTCATGCTTACCCAGCTTACTGGGCAGCGTTGGCCCTGCTGGCCTAACTTTCATCACGTATCACTATCCGGGCAGCGGCTCAATATCACTGCTACCCAGTTAGTGATTGGGCTCTGCGGTGACCCTGGATATTCAGTGCCAGGGCCGGATATGACCCCAGCATTGCATATCTGGGTTTAATGTTCAATGCCGGCAGCTAGCTACTGTAATCGCATTAGCAGCTGACACTGAATATCATGCTCCCTGTGTCACTACCTAACCCCACTGCTCGCTTCAGAAAGATCCAACTTGATGGCACGATGGCTAGACCAGCCAAAGACAGAGTCCTGCCTTTGGGTAGGATTTTTATAGTGGTTGAATTTTCCGTTCCAGAGGAGTCTTCTCCCAGCATTATGTCACTATGGAAAGAGTAATTTCCCCTATTCTGGAAAATTACCAGATCTCTTCATGTGGCATTGTAATAATTTCATAGGACCACTACAGCTCTCCTACTCAGAGAAGCAGAACTACAAGCTCTCTGTAATTAGAATGAGAGATCTTAAATTTTAATAGATTGCTTTTTGCAGCTTTTCCTATGACAATGCACCTCTTCTAGGTTTTGGTAGACTCTCTTTATATATCCCCTTGGTTTAAATATAGTATCTGTACAGGGCCGGCCCAAGGGTTTCTGCCACCCTAGGCAGAAGCCCCGGCCATGACATATTCCCCTCCCCCATGTGCTGAGTCGTACCACCCTTTCCCCTGATTGCAGAATTGGGGGGTGCAACTCGATAGCCCAGTGTGAGACCCAGGAAAAACTATCCATCAACACTGAGGCAACTACACTCACCCAATTATTTGACTGGAGCTCCGGAGTCTGAGCCCCCTCTTACCTGTACCATGACAACAGCATAGATCAAGGCATTTCTGGGCAAGCCCAGGGTGGTTCCAGACTGGCCATCACACACCCAGTACACAGGAAGGTGTGTAAAAATGACAACTGAGACTTCTGGTCATGTGTATAATCAGGAGAGGGGGGAACATTATATTAGAGGTCAGATGGTCAGCAGGGAGCTTATGAGCCGAAACACAAGCAATGGCTTCTTTGCTGGATTTTGTTAAATAACATTAAATAAACTGCAAAAATGACATTTTATTTTATTGTTTTTTAATTTTTTTTATTTATAGAAGTATTTTATTACATAACAGGAAAATGAAAGCAATATACTATACATAGACTATAGACATATAGCATGTAAACATAGTCCAAGTCCACATCAAGGAGACGCTCAGTACAAACAAGGTAAAAAAGAAACCCTGATAGGCTACCGGTTATAATAATAGAAAGTTCCATTAACTAAGTCAAGAGAAAAAAGGAAATAACCAATCGATAATAATTAACTAAGCTAAGTCTTACCTTTTAAAAATTGTAATAATTGATCTACCTCAAAGAAAACATATCGTTTACCCTGATAAATTATGAGACATTTACAAGGAAATTTTAAGTAAAATAAAGCCCCAAGAGCCAAGACCCGGGGGCGGACCTCCAAAAAGGCCTTACGACGCCCCTGCGTGACCCTGGAAACGTCTGGGAAAATCTGAATTGTTTGTCCACAAAATTTCTCAGCTTTCTTTTGAAAATAAGCACATAAAATTCTATCTTTATCCATCTCTAATGCTAGAGTAACTAACAATATAGCTCTAGAGGAAATATCATCAGACGTGGACTCCAAAAACTCAGATATATCTAGGGTAGAGGAAGCTACAAGGTCATATTGTACTCCCCCTCCCCCCTCTGATTCTTTAAGTACTTTCCCCAAAGGAACATAATAAATTCTAGATACAGCAATAGAATTCACATCAGTAAACAATGATACTTCTTTAAGATATTTTTGAAAAATAATTAAAGGAGAGAGATAATGAGTACGGGGAAAATTCAATAAATGCTAATTTTTTGCATGCAAGGAATTCTCCAGTAACTCATCTTGATGATGAAGTGCCCTGGAGTCTTGAACAAAAGTATCCAACACTCCTTTTTGAGAAAGACTCTGTGTCTCCTGGGCTACAATCGATCTCTCCAAAGATAACAATCTTGTTTCATGATCTGATAATTTTACCACCATTTCCTTAGAAATATCAGATACTTTCTGAAGAGAGGTCCCCAGAGCGAACTCCATTCGCGAAACAGCAACCCAGATATCTCTCAAGGAGACATCTATAGGAGGAGCCTGGGCTTCCCCAACTGGAATAAACGTTATCACAGAAGGAAGATCCAAGTCTTAAAAAAGAAGGCAGCAAGACTGATCCGGTTTCATCCTGCCCCACTTCTCCTGGTGTGGGGTGTCCACCAGAAATATGTCCAATCTCTCGACTGGGCGGAACTAAACTCAAATCATTAGGAGAGGTAACCGATGAAACAGTACTCACAGTTGATAAGTCCTCCAGACCTATAGCAGACGACTGAGATGAGGCCAACCCCTCACCCACACAAATGTGGGCATCCATCGGACCGACCACCTTAACCGCCTTCGTCTGGATGGCAAGCGGATATCGTTTCTTCCTTTTCCCCATTACAGGGCCTCTCTCCTAGCGCCAAAGTGTGCCAAAGGGGCGGGACCTGCCCCTTTGGTCACGCCCCTTTGGGCACACACCCACAGGTACGCATCCGCGGCCGTGTCCCGTAGTGGGGACAGCTGTATATAGCCCTTCAAAGATTCCTGCCCCAATCAGAGCAGTCCTCGTGGCACCGGGCTAATCAGGTAGATACCACACAACACACAGGAAGGAAACTGAGCACCTCAGCATCCTGCGGTAGGGCCAGCTGTATATAGCCCTTCAAAGACTCCTGCCCCAATTAGAGCCGTCCTCGTGGCACTGGGTCAATCAGGTAGATCCCACACAACACACAGGAAGGAAACTGAGCACCTTGGCATCCCGTGGTGGGGCCAACTGTATATAGCCCTTCAAAGACTCCCGCCTCAATCAGAGCAGTCCTCGCGGCACCAGGCCAATTAGGTAGATCCCACACAACACACAGGAAGGAAACTGAGCACCTCAGCATCCTGCGGTAGGGCCAGCTGTATATAGCCCTTCAAAGACTCCTGCCCCAATTAGAGCTGTCCTCGTGGCACTGGGTCAATCAGGTAGATCCCACACAACACACAGGAAGGAAACTGAGCACCTCCCAAAAATGACATTTTAAAGAAAATTATGTGGCTACAGGTGTTGAGCAGCCGACCACCACACAGCCGACAACCACTGATGACAACCACTGAAGCCGACAGCCTTCCCCTGCTGATGTATTTTTAATTTGTTGACTTTTTCTGTTCTTTCTCTCCTCTTTTCTATTTTAAATGGCGTTCTTTTCTTCATTTCTTGCAGCCTGTATTTTAATTATTGTAAACCGCTCAGATGCCTTTGGTATTGAGCGGTATAACAAAATTTTAATAAACATAAACATAAACACACAGTTCCCACGATTGGGCTTGGAAGCTGAGGAGCAGGAAGTGAGTCACCTCCCTGCTCAGGAGCTCCAGCCAATCATCAGCCTCTGCCCAGACTTTTAAAAAGAAGACACCATCGGGTGTGTGCCTGAGGGCTTCGCCAGAGGTCCCTTAGGCATGGAAATTAGGCGCTACCTAAAATTTCTGACCTATGAGAGGGCATTGACATGAAGCAAGCCTATTAACACCACCTAGATCAACCTCCTGAAGACTCCAGCCCACGCACCAAAAGGAATCAAAAAAGCACAGAACAGGACACATCCTTCCAAAAAAACAACCAAGACACATACAAAACTGTGAGTAAAACTTGTTCCACACTACTTAGCTGAACAAGCTAAATACATGAGCCTCAAAACACACATAAAATAAAACCATTTCTATCTGGTAGCCCTACATAGAGGCCACTCATTCGCACAACATATATGAAGCCAAACACAATGGGCAGAAAGATAATGCTCACACTACTCCTGCTCCTCAAAAACAGGTACTCAAATGCTGGAAAAACCAACTTACTATCTCCTACACACCTGATACCAATTATACAAACAGGCAGATATGCAGCCTACAAGATACATATAAATATAAATCCAAATCATCATAACAGGCCACGAAGAATATTCCACATAACCCCTACCAGCGATGAGGAAATAGCTCCCGCCAAGAGACCACAACATACCTCACTCTTCTGTGCACTAGTCAATGCTCAATCAGTCTGGAACAAATTCAGTACTAGAATGGATTACATACAGAACCGGAATATTGATATTATGTGCATCACCAAAACATGGCTCTCTGATGCAGATAATGTCATTATAAACCAAATTGCCTCACAACAATACACAATTCCACAAGACCATCACAAAGAGGTAGAGGTGTGTTAGTTATTGCAAAGTCACACCTAAAATTCAATAACGCCTCCACCATCCGATGTAAAGGAAGCAATATAGTAACTATCTTGAATAAGCACCTTCACTCTGCCTCATATACAGAGCCCCAAGTTCAAATGAAAAGGAACTCTCCCACCATTCTGGAACAAGTCTGTTCCCTTACCACCCAGAATACATCTCTCATAACACAGGTCTGCGACTAAAAAGCTGTTTGATTATTTTCATCTAATTTCCATGTATTTTGGTGTGCTGAAAACAAATAAAATATTGAAAAAACTCCTAGACGTCATGATTTGCCACAACATGCAAAATTGTCTTCAAATTTATCAATTTTTTTCAAATTACTATTAATTAATTCAAATTACTATTAATTAATTCACATAAGTGCATTTAAGATATAAAATGCCAAAAAAATCTTAAAGGGGTTGTACGAGTTATGTAAAAAAAATATAGCACTGTAAATCTGATGGTCAGCAATATATACATAAGCTAAGCAAGTTTTAAGTCCGTGCTTCTAATGGTAGAAGGGGTTAATCTTTCCTGAAGAATCCAGTGGGAGGGAGACACAGGGGCAGATAGCAGCAGCTCCAGTCAGTGCAGGGGGGTGTGGCCAGCACTGTGACATCTCCTGTACAGACACAGAGCTGCTCTCTCCTGCATGCCACACCTGTGCACGAATCATCATCAGGTTCTTGGTTCTAGGCTGTTCACACTTTTTCATCGCAATTCGTGTTAGCTCGTCATTCTTCAACCGTTATGTTATGGCTCCGCAAAAGTGTATTAATTCGCCAGACAGTTTCTGTTTCATCTGTGGTGAATATACAGTGTTGAAGCAACAGCAGAATATTACAGACTTTGTGAAAAAAGTATACTTTGCATACTTTGGACTAAAAATTGGAGATCAAGATAGTCTGGGCGCCTCATAAAGTGTGCAAACGGTGTGTTGAGGACCTCTGAAACTGGTTCAACGGTAAGAAAACATTTTTCCATTATGGGATTCCTATGATATGGCGAGAGCAAAAGAACCATAGTGACAACTGTTACTTTTGTTCATGCGATGTGAAAGGGTTTAATTCCAAATGGAAGTATTCCTTTTCATACCCCAATCTTCACTCGGCAATTTGTCCCATCCCCCATGGCACAGATATACCAGTACCCAAACCCCCTGCTACCTTGGAAGAGATACCTAGCTCCAATGAAGGTGAAGTCATACCTAAACCAGATGATGAATCAAGTTCTGACTTTGAAGATGATACAAGGCCAAAATTGTTTTCTCAGGAGTAGATGAATGATTTGGTAAGAGATTTGAATCTTCCCAAAGATGCCGCTGAGTTACTTGGATCAAGGCTGAAAAGCAGGAATTTATTGTTGCCAGGAGTGTCATCTTCATGGTTCAGACATCGTGAAAAAGATTTATTCCTTACTTCGCCCAGGAAGACAAGTTGGTTTATTGCATCGATGTCGAAGGTCTGATGGGTCAATTTAAAATCCAATACGATTCAGAGCAATGGCGTCTTTTTATAGATTCTTCAAAAAGAAGTCTCAAAGCAGTTTTACTCCACAACGGTTTTTACGCTTCCATACCTGTAGGTCAGTCATTCCGTACACTTGAAGGAAACCTACGAGAACTTGGAATTGGTTCTTCTTAAACTTAAATATGAAGACCATGGTTGGCAAGTGTGTGGGAACTTGAAGGTCTTGTGCATGCTGCTCGGGCAACAAGCTGGGTATACCAAATAGCCTTGTTTTCTGTGTCTATGGGACAGTCGAGACCGACAAAATCACTGGACCAAGAAGAGTTGGCAGCTGAGAGTGCTAACAGTCGGTGAAAAAAATGTCCTCCGAGAAACTTTGGTACCTTCCCATAAAGTTCTTCTACCACCTCTCCACATAAAATTGGGATTGATGAAGCAATTCGTAAAATCACTTCAAAGAGATGGAGAATGCTTCAAATACTTGGTCACCAAGTTTCCAGGCCTGTCGGAGGCAAAATTGAAGGAAGGTGTGTTTGTCAGACTAGACATTAGAAGGCTTATAGTTGATCAAGAGTTTGTCAATACCATGACGGATCCTCAAAAAGAAGGGTGGATTGCATTTAAAGAAGTTGTACAGAAACCTTTAGGCAACAACAAAGATCCTCACTACAAAAAGATCGTCAGACGAATGCTGAAAGCATTTCAAGCTTTAGGTTGCCTGATGAGTTTGAAAGTGCATTTCCTCCAGTCCCACCTTGACTACTTTCCTGAAAATTTGGGAGCTGTGAGTGAGGAACAAGGTGAACGATTCCACCAAGACATTAAAGAGATGGAAAGGAGATACCAGGGAAAATGGAGCATTACAATGATGGCAGACTACTGTTGGATGCTTCAGAGAGACATTCCAGATGCTACTCACAAGTATATATTCACCAAGAGGATCCTCACAAGGAAGAAGAATCGAGTTTAGTGTGTGTAGGTATGCTCATTTCAGTTCAAAAAATGATTTTCATGAAAATATTGTAATAAAACTTTAATTTTATGTCTATTTACATTTATTTTGAGGTATTGCCTTATTTAACATAGTTACCTAAATTGTCAGGAAACGTGATGTCCTATGACAAAATGGAGGTCATTTTCAGATTCAGTGCACCAAAAAACATAAAGATTACGTGGAATAACCAAAACAGCTCTTGAAAAAAAAAATTTGCAGACCTGTGATAATCCTAGGGAATCCTAACCTCCCATTACTGTCTGCTCAAAAGGAAGATACCTTCATGGAAGCATTGAAAGACCTTCAATACATCCAACAATAAATACCCCAACCCACAAGAAGGGAGGGACCCTCGACCTTGTCTTCAAACCAAACCAATACCACATCAACAACTTGATATCACACATAACAGTCACTCCAGTTCCATGGTCTGACTACCACATGATCAACTTCTCCACCCATAATGAATGAAACACCTGAAACAACTCTCAAGGAAAAAAGGAGATTTCAAACCTTCGACAAAGATAAATTCCTGGAAGAAGTACTACCAGAATTGGAGCAAAGCATAACAGACCTTGATACCACCATTGCTAACTGGAACAAAACTCTCCATAATGCAGCTATTGCAATGGACAAACCAATCCATAACAACAGAAGGAAACACATCACCCCCTGGTACTTGAGTGAAGTCAACGAACAGAAGAAACAACTAAGAAAAATGGAAAGACTATGGAAGCGAACCAAAAGCCAACATCATTTAACAAAATACAACAAAATGCAAGCCATATACCACAATATGATAAATAGTCACAAGAAGGAATATCACTCAAAGCTAATAATGAAATCAATTAACAAACCAAGGGAACTCTTCACTATAGTAAATGATCTAACAAAAGAATTGGTGGAACCAGATGATCTGAACTCCATATCCCCACAAGATCTGGCAGACTTCATACAGCTGAAATTTACACAGCTACCACTCAAAAAAACAACCAAATCCAACCTACAGCATATAAAGGATGAAACATGGGACACATTCCACATCCCATTAAGAAAACAGCTTGACTCCATCATAGGCAACATTAACACAACAACCTCACCTATTGACTCATGCCCAGTTATCTGGATTAAGCAAACAAGAGAATATCTAATACCATATCTACAAAAGATCATAAAATCCTCACTCATTCAAGGATATCTGCCCCCGCAACTCAAGCAAGCATCCATTTGACCAATCCTTACGAACAATAACCTCAACATAAAGGACCCAAGCTCCTTCTGTCCAATATCCAGCCTCACTTTCGTAACCAAGATAATTGAAAAAGTAGTACAGCATCAACTACAGGACCACATAGACACCTATGCCCCATTGGACCCCCACTAATATGGATTTCAACAAAATCACAGTGTAGAAATACATATTACATCACTTATAGACTCCCTTGTAACAGGCATAGACAATATACACCATGGCTTCGTCTTATGCTTCATAGATATTACTGCTGCTTTTGAGTCTGTTAACCACAAAGCTCTGTTACAAAGACTTCAAGATGCAGGAATAAATGGTACAGTGCTAGACAGGTTCCTCTCATAGCTGTCCCACCATAGCCAGCAAGTGAGAACCAAAAACCAATAGTCCAAACCTTTCATCCAATACCAGGGTGAGCCACAAGGCTCAGCTCTCTCAGCAATGCTATTCAATATATACATTCAACCAATATGCAACATTATAAAACAACACAACATCTATTACAGATTATATTCAGATGATATCATGGTATTCACCCCCATAAACATCAGACATCCAGATTACTCACAAATCACAGCATGCCTCGAATCAATGATAAAGTGGCTCAAAGGACAGAACCTATTCATAAACTTCAAAAAATCCGAATTGATTCATATCACCAGGAATACTATATTCTCTCCATCGAACTCAATAAAGATCTTAAACTGCACCCTAAACAATAAACAGGAAGTCAAATATCTAGGAGTTACCTTCGACCAGCAACTCAGCTTCCAAACTCACATCAAAAGACTAACCAGATCAGCCTGCCACAAGCTGAGAACTTAACACAAACTCAAACCACTACTCACCGACAATGACTTCTGAATGGTATGCCAAGCCATAGTAACACCCTTAATATATTATTGGAACATAATTTACCATGGTCTTCCTAAGAAAACAATACTCCCCCTGCAAATGGTACAAAACACTGCTTCAAGAATCATTACTGGAACAGCAAAATACAGCCATATAATCCCTACATTCCACCAACGACACTGGCTCCCTGTCACTGTACACACTAAATACATGAACATAATAATAATCTTCAAATTTTAAACAACCCATCTCCAACAAATCTTCAACCATTGATCAGGAAGACAACTCCAACCAGAACAAGAAGAGGAGCAGACAACAACATCCTGGAGACCCCATCAAACTTCAGAACAGCAAATCAATCCACCTGCAGTACAGCCTTCTCCTTGTACGCTCCCCAGCTGTGGAACGATCTTCCTGCCTCAACACGTGCAATCAAAGACCTATTGGATTTTAGGAAAGCCATAAAAACTCACCTTTTCATAGAATACTTTGGTCCCACCCTAGAAGAACATGATCCATAAGGAAATAGCCAAAACATCCCATCAAACTATTGTGCTCACTAGTACCACCCCATGACCATACTGATTTAATTTTCTGATTAAACCTCATGGACATCTAAACCTCACGGATCTCTCCCTTTACATAAATATACTCATGCCACACACAACCCATACTACAACAATATATCTGTATACAGTGATCAACTGTTGAATCTAGCAATTATACCTCATCACACCGCAACAATGTATTTGTATATAGTTAGCAACTGTTATAATTAACATATATACCCCATCTAATCCTCCAAGTTTTATTACCCTGTTCTATGTAAAAGCTGGTCACTGCAATTATTCTATGTAAACCACTTTGAACGTATGATAAGGAGGTAAAGAAAACCTGTTAAATAAATAAATAAAATATTTGTACATTCAAATAAATATGACTTAATTTCCACATATTTCAACTGTGATTTGATGTAGATAAGTTTCTGAAGAAAACTAGTAGTTTGTCAAGTTTGGAAAAATAAAAATCTACCCTTAAATTTGACACAACCTAATGCGTAAAATGCCTCATATAATATTACCTAAGTGTGACACTCTAGCATTGCCATATTTGGAGGCAGATTATGGGCAGAATATAGGAGGAGCTATATATTCTTTATAAAAAAACTAAGGATACAGAGAACAATTATATACTAGATCACCTAGATTAGGAAGGCAGGTAGGCACCTATTTTGGACCTAATTTATAAAGACATATAGGCACCTATGTGTGTTTATAGCATGCTTGCAGAAATCCCACAGAAATTGTAGCTATAATGAACAGATACTAGTGCTGAATATCCAGAATAAGCAGATTCATTACAACCATTATTTCTCTGGGATTTGTGCTAGTATTTAATTGACATTTGTTCTCACCACAAAGCCACCACACAATCTGATCAGTTTTATTGAGGGAGCAGTGGCCTAGTGGTTGGGGCAAGGTACTACAGGCCAGAAGGTCGGTAGTTCAAATCCCACTAGAGGATAGCAAACTTGGGCCGGAAGAACTGGGGTTTCTAGTCCCACCGGTGCTCCTTGTGGTCTTGGGCAAGCCACTTAACCCTCCATTGCCCATGTTCCCTGTATTAGTGTATGTGTCTTATATCCCCTCGTGTTAAATGTATCCCCCAACCGCTTTGACCCGGTGAAAAGCGGGATATAAATGCAGCTAAATAAATAAATAAAATAAATAAATTGCTCTTATCATTCCAGGACTGGAACGCAGCATGTTAGAGTAGATTGTCAGTTATCAATGGGAATCTGGTATTGAGTGTGCCACACTTTGGGCCTGATCCACTAAGACATTTTCCCCATTCTCAATCTATGGGAAAACCACAGACTTCATGTATTGATACTAACCAATGCATGAAGTCTGAAAATGGGCTAATGGGTTAGCATGCATTCTTTTCTAATGGGATTCTGTTCCGGAATTGGCTTTTCCTTCAGGAAGAATCTTCCATATTTTCTTGATGTCATAATGAACTTTTGTAACTAGGTGCTACCACACAGTGGTATGGCGCCTCAAGAGAATAATTTTATAACAAGTTGTCTAGTTAAAGTATTTTTAAAAGCACCTTTTTTAAATCCACGTTTGGATGTAGGCATAGACAACCGAGATAACTGCCTCCAATGCCAAATTTTGATAGGCACCAGGGTATTGCTCCTATGTCTCCATTTGGGCCTGCTCTTTGTCTTCCTGTGATGCTACACATCTCACATGGGTTTCCATGGTGATGTGAAACCCTTGCAGGAAAAAGAGGCGCAGCTTCTGTGTTCATTGTACTTCAAGGATGATGCAACAGACAAGGAAAGGGGCAGAAAGGTGAGGGAGAAATTGAAGGGAAGATCCAGGCAGCTGTGACCTGAGGGGGGGGGGGGGGGTTGAGCAGCAGCAGCAATCAAGGGAGAGCAGGAGGAAACAGCAAGGGGAAGCAGAAACAATCAGGAGAGATTCTGGAACAGAATCCCATCAGAAAAGAATGCATCCTAACCCATTAAGAGCACATTAACCCATTTTCAGACTTCATGCATTGGTTAGTACAGATATAGGACTTGATTTCACTGTGGTTTACCCATAGATAGAGAATGGGAAAAATAGTCTGAGCAACACCATTTGTGGGCACCTAAAGAGTAAATCCAGCTCTGTTTAAGCCTATTTTACAAAAACAAGTAGGTGCTTACTTGTCTTTATAAAATAATCGCATAAGTGGTTGAGCTCATGCTTAAGCCCTAGTCCTAGTGTAAATGCTTGCGCTTAGATTTTGCAAGTATGCACTTACTGGCATTATAGTATTTTATAATCTACATGTGCACTTGCGTGCTCGGCCTAGGCGCATTCCAGCTAGCAAAGCAGAAGCCATTGAGTAAAACGAGTGCTTATATGCTAGTCAGTATTTTATTTGAGATCATTTATGCATGTAAATGGCTAAAAGAGCCCCCTGTTAGTTGCATACCTGTCATCTAAAATTACATGCCCTCCTCATAAAATTACCCCCCAAAAGTGTGAAGCTCAACATTGCAATGCATATCAAGATCAGAAAAGGGGCATCCAAGTAGGAAGCTTGAAAGTTTCCCGGATATTTTGCAAAAGACTCGCTGAATGTGGAGCATTTTGTAAAACAAGAGGGTGTTCTCATTTATTTTCAGGCACACACAAAGGGAACAGCTCTCTAACAAAAATCAAATGCAAAAAGGAGCAGCTTCACTCGTGTAGGCGGTGGTAGTTAAATATGTAAGTGCAGCATTTTCAACTTAACACATGTAAGTGACAAAAATACATGTGCAAATGCTGGATTTTGTAAAACTATACATACCAGATGAGTGAAGGATCTGAGTTCTAAAATTCACATTTTTGGCTTTTAAAGGTGGTTTTTCAGGCCAGAGAGTTAAGATCCACTGCCCCATCCCTCATTCTTCAAAACCCCTTTGTCCAAAGGAGCAGTTTGCTCACATTTATGCATGATTTGGAGGAGGTGTAAATGCTGAGGGGGATGTTTTTTGAAATATTTGTGTAATTTCCTTATAAAATGAGAAGCGCATGTATGGAAGGACAGACTAGATAGGCCATGTCGTCTTTTTCTGTCGTCATATTTCTATGTTTCTGTGTTTCTATATCTTAAACGTCTGTCCACAGTACACCCAGAACCTACCTCCATTGATATCTTTGTAGTGTTTTTTTTAATTGCCCCTTAGACATGTGTGCCTATTTGCACATGCCAACTAGCTTTTTATGCATGTAAATGCCACCTAACCCTTCTCACATGATCTCTTTCTTCCATTTATAAAAGGCCCTGTAGATGTCTATAATTCCTCCTACTTGTGTATCACAGTTTACAAAGCTTTTCTGTTGTTTCACAGTTTCTGGGAGCTCTGATATAGAGTAAATAATGATTTGGTGACTGAAATGGTGATTCTGTTTACTGTCCCAGAATCGACCAAGCTGAGAAGGAAGGGTCAAGTATGCCTTATGATCAGAGTTGTTCTGAAGAGTCCACTATTTCCTTAGGCTTACAAAAGATAATCAGACTGGAGAAAAATAGACTAAATACAATCTGATGTGTGCACCCCTAGTGCATCACATTAAAGACTGTGAAATGTTTACCATTTTCTAAAGGAAGATAGTGCATTTTAAACCTTATTCCTAATTTAATTATCAGTTTGGTAGACAGTGTAATACTTACAGAAGGTTGTAACTTGTGATGTAGCAGACTCTTATGAAGCAATGGAAACTGATAGTGATCCGGTGGAGAGAACCGGTACTGCAGGGGAATGCAGGATTTTCTCTTCTGAGATAAAGAAACACAGAGCTAATCAGGAACCACACCTCACCTCAAGGCAGGTGAGGAGCCAAGTCTCTGATTGGGCACGCCCAAGCAGGAGGCGGGCAGTGCAGTAATCAAGCAGCTTGTTAAGAACCCATAAACAGAAACAGTTAGTACTTCGGCAAGGAGAGGAGCAAGGAGAGGAGGAGTCAGGACACAAGCACCTGGATGAGGACAGGTCAGATGACCAGGAACAGGAACCGTGGGAGAGAGAACCACTAAGCAGCTGTGATCCACGAAGGAGCAGACAGGACCGGGGAGACTCAGGGGCAAAGAAAGACTTCTGTAAGCAGAAGAATTCAAAGGCACTGAGAGACCCAAGGCTGCAGCTCAGGAGTTTAAAGGACCAAGCAGAACCTTGTAACAGGTGGCAGAGGGAGAAAGAAATACCCTGGAGAAGCCCCAGCACAAGGTATCTGGTGGGTTTAGAACGGCTAGCAAGCTTAACAGTGGGAAGCCAGAAAGAGTGAACTTTAATTGTGAAAGACAGGACAAAGGCAGAAAGTTTGATAGTAATTGGTTAAGCCAAGAGAAGCCTAACTGTTTTCCTTTTAAAACTCTGAAAGACTCTCCAAGCACAGCTGAAGCGTTTTACCCTGCACTTTCATATGGAGATAGGTGGGGGAAGGGAAATGCTTACACGCTGAACTCTTGTCCGAGTAGAAACACTGATAATTGCCAAGAGATAAGAACTGTAAACAAGCAGTTACCTGAAGGAGGATATTCTCAGCCTAGTTCAGAAAATACACAGGCTGAATTACTTCTCACTGAATTCAGGAAGTTCCTTAAGGGCAGAGCAGTTTCTCCCAATAACGTAGCAAAGCCTATGAGCAGCTGTGAGGAAGAAATGCCTTTAATTTCTCTGCCGTCTACAGAGCAGGAAGTCCTGATGGACTGCTCTACTTGTGTGATTCAAAAGGACATTTAAGTAATATGCTTGCCAATGTTTTATGAAAGAATATAGCAAAGTTACCTCATTGATTGCTATGCTAAAGAAGCTTATGTGAAGAGAATAAGTGAAAGCATATTGTGTGCAATTCAGGAGCCTTGCTGTTACCAGAGTTTTCTGTTACGTTAATGAAAGGAGGTCACATGACAATTGAATGTGATCCAGAATGGACATTTAGCCAAGCAATAAAAAGCCTTGTTTAGTTAAGTTTCTCAGCCTTGTTTTATGCTACATTGTTTCCTTTACGTCTGCTGCATTTGAACTGCGAAAGCGGGAAATAAACCTCACAAAAGAAATTTTCTTTGCCTTGCCTTACTACTTGAGCAGCAACACAACTACAACCTTACCCTCAAGGGCAATCAAGGCCAGCCCCTCCCTTAACCCTCAAGGTCCAGGGAGTGGGTGGGTGGCAAAGTGGCGTAGTATTGAGGATACTGCGCAGGTGCAAGAAGTAGCTATACCAAGAGCTGCAGGAGCTGACTTCCAGGAGGTGCCCAGCCGAAGAGCTGACGAGCCCAGACAAGGAAGGAGACTGCAGGACTACAGGATCTTCTGTTCCTGACGTGCTTGTATACCACCTGAGCCAGGTAAAGGGTATCCACCCCGGGTAACCAGGATACCAGGGCAAGGGTGCAGCCTAGTGGTGACTAGGAAGAAAAAAAAAAGAAAAAAAAAAGGGAAAAAAGCGCAGATAGACAAGTGTTCTGTGATTCCGCACTTGGGTCTGTCTTTTTGATTTGTTGCAGGTATCCCAAGATGGCGATGGACGCCAAGGAGATTTTCCACTGGATGGCAACGCAGCTGGAGCGCCAGAGAGATCTTGCGCTAGAGGCACAGGAAAAGGCCAACGCAAGCCTACGTGAACAGCAGCAACTGCTACTGACTCTCATGGAGGAATGGATAAAAGAGAGGAAGCAAGCCGCTGGACCATCAACATCCACTACAGGTTCCACATTAACAGACACTGTACACCCTGTTGGTCTACAGACAGGAACTTTGTTCAACTTTGGGCAGCTAACTGATCAGGATGATGTGGATGACTTTCTTGAGAGCTTTGAGAGAGTAGCTCGCCTTAGCTCTTGGCCTCAAGAACACTGGGCGCTAAGACTAGCAGCATCCCTTACTGGGGAAGCGATGGCCGCTTACCGTGCCATGCCTGCTGCTATGGCTGGCAACTATGAGGAATTGAAAAAGGCCATAAGAGAGAGATTAGGGCTCACTCCTTTGGTCTACCACACGCGTTTGAGGAGTGTGAGACTGAGGCCGAGTGAGACTCCTAAGTCATTGTGTCACAGGATTAGAAGCCTGATTGACAAGTGGTTAACTCCAGAAGGGAGGTCTGTGGAGTCAATACTTGATGACTTGGTATTGGAGCAATATATGAATGCTCTACCCCAGGGAATCCGCACCTTCCTAATCTTGCAGAATTGCAAAACTCCCCAAGAAGCTGTTGCACTTTCTGAGAGATACATAGAGGCAGAGCTAACTGCCCAGAGAGCTAGCACTACTTCTCAGGAGTCAGGCAGTCGCAGATTAGAAAGGGACGGGAGGGTGCATGACGACCCTATAAAAATGTGCATGCCTTTATGGAAAAGCTCTAAGAATAGGCTAAGATGTTACACATGTGGGCAAGAGGGACATTTGCAAAAACACTGTTCTGTTAAAACTGCCTTGATAGCGGATAGTCATGTGGAAGATAGACAGGGATTTCTTCTGTCTGTGGAAATACAGGGAATTACCGCTCAAGCTTTTCTGGATTCAGGAGCTGAGGTAAGCATGCTCTCTGAAGAGTTGTGGCGGAGAATAGAAGCCATGCAGGGCAGGAAGTAATTCAGCCTGTGAGTTCCGCTAAAATAAGATGCGTTCACGGAGGAACCTTCTCCTATCCCGTATATGAGTTACACATAACTGGATTAGGTACACGAAGGACTATCCCCTTGGCAGTGGTCCCGGGTCTTCCCCATGCAGTAATTTTAGGCAAGGACTGGCCACAATTTCACAGGGGGCTAGTGCAAGGCTTGCAGGAGAGAGAGGGGTCCCGTGCAGGAAAAGTCTCTGAGGAAGCACAAGCTCTGGCCACAGAGAGAGTGAGGTCAGTTCCTCGACCCTTACGGGCCCAGGCCAACAAAGGTAGACAGAAGAAAAAGGTTCCGAGGGCAGACAGCGTAGGAAAACCTAAATTTGTCTTAAGGTTTTGCAAGATGACCCCTAACGCTCAAGCACCCCAGAGAGCCACACCTAATGCAGCCGGGTTTGATCTTACCAGCGCAGAAGAGATAGTAGTCCCAGCTGGTGGAAAGGCACTGGTGGACACGGCGCTACAAATAGAATTACCTGCTGGATGTTATGGGTGACTAGCTCCACGGTCGGGCCTAGCCCTAAAACATTTTATAGACATTGGTGTGGGCGTAATAGACCTAGATTACCGTGGCTCGGTAAAAGTACTCCTTTTTAACTTTGGGAAGAGCAGCTTTAGAGTGAAAACGGGAGACCGCATCACACAATTAATTTGTGAACGCATCGGACTTCCCCCTTTGGAAGAGGTACTTGTTTTGTCCACAACGGTGCGGGGCATGCAAGGTTTCGGGTCCACAGGGACCAACAGCTTGCAAGGGTTGTCAGCCTCAGTGGAGCGAGAGGAGGCCGAAGAAGAGGACCTTGGACCCCAGCTGACTGACTGCAAGAAGAATCCTGAACCCCGACTCGATGAGGGACTCTCGTGGGCACAAAAACAGGAACTTACCCAAGTGTTATCAAGGTATAAAGATGTTCTCACGCCGGTACCCGGAGAAACAAGATTGATAGCGCATGAGATAATAACACCCCCGGGCGAAGTGATAAGGCAGCGCCCTTACCGACTACCGGAGGCGAAAAAGAACGAGGTAATACGACAGGTGGGAGAGATGCTAGCCATGGGGATAATCAAAGAATCCCGGAGCGCATGGAATAGTCGCATCGTCATGGTACCAAAACCGGATGGCTCAATCTGATTTTGTATCGATTTTCGGAAGGTTAACTCAATATCACGGTTTGATTCATATCCCATGCCACGGATTGAGGAGTTGCTCGATCGATTGGGACAAGCAAAATATCTGATGACGCTTGACATGTCAAAAGGGTATTGGCAAGTGCCCCTTACCAGAGAGGCCAGGCTAAAGACGGCGTTTAGTACACCTATTGGCCGCTATCAATTCAAGAGAATGCCCTTTGGCCTACACGGCACTGCAGCCACTTGTCAACGCCTTATGGACATGGTCCTTCGTCCACATCAGTCTTACGCAGTCGCCTACATGGATGATGTTGTTATCCATAGTGAGACATGGACACAGCATGTACAAAGAGTGGAAGCTGTTCTACGAGCAATTCGGGATGCGGGCCTCACGTTGAACCCTGCCAAGTATCTCTTCGGGGGACAGGAAGTGAAATATTTGGGTCACGTCGTGGGCTATGGGGTGGTAAAACCGTTGGTCAGCAAAATTGCAAGTGTACAGGCCTTCCCAAAACCTGCCAATAAAAAACAATTGCACAGCTTTTTGGGATTGGTAGGCTACTACCGAAGATTTATTCCACACTTTTCGGAAAAGACCGCCTTGCTAACGGACATGCTGCAAAAGAAAGCTCCTAATACACTCAAATGGAGTGAAGAAGCTGAAGAAGTGTTTGACCTCTTGAAACGTCAACTTTGTGAAGCACCGGTTTTGAGGGGAATGGACTTCTCAAAACCATTTATACTACAGACAGACACCTCAGATACAGGTCTGGGCGCGGTCTTGTCCCAGCGTCAAGAGGGTACGGAACACCCAGTCCTATTCCTGAGTAGGAAATTGGCACCCGCGGAGAAGAATTACTCCACTATTGAGCGCGAGTGTTTAGCCATCAAGTGGGCTATTGATGCGCTGCGCTTTTATCTAGTAGGGAGAAGATTCATTCTTATCACAGACCACGCACCATTGAAGTGGTTGAACCAAATGCACAACCATAATTCCCGGCTAACCCGCTGGTTTATGGCCTTACAGGCTTTTGAGTTCCAGGTGGAGCATAGGGCTGGAAAGCTCCATCAAAACGCTGATGCGTTAAGTAGAATCATGTGCTGTGCAGACGAGCCTAAGCCAGCCCGTGATATCTTAAGGGGGGGGGGATCTGTGATGTAGCAGACTCTTATGAAGCAATGGAAACTGATAGTGATCCGGTGGAGAGAACCGGTACTGCAGGGGAATGCAGGATTTTCTCTTCTGAGATAAAGAAACACAGAGCTAATCAGGAACCACACCTCACCTCAAGGCAGGTGAGGAGCCAAGTCTCTGATTGGGCACGCCCAAGCAGGAGGCGGGCAGTGCAGTACTCAAGCAGCTTGTTAAGAACCCATAAACAGAAACAGTTAGTACTTCGGCAAGGAGAGGAGGAGTCAGGACACAAGCACCTGGATGAGGACAGGTCAGATGACCAGGAACAGGAACCGTGGGAGAGAGAACCACTAAGCAGCTGTGATCCACGAAGGAGCAGACAGGACCGGGGAGACTCAGGGGCAAAGAAAGACTTCTGTAAGCAGAAGAATTCAAAGGCACTGAGAGACCCAAGGCTGCAGCTCAGGAATTTAAAGGACCAAGCAGAACCTTGGAACAGGTGGCAGAGGGAGAAAGAAATACCCTGGAAGAAGCCCCAGCACAAGGTATCTGGTGGGTTTAGAACGGCTAGCAAGCTTAACAGTGGGAAGCCAGAAAGAGTGAACTTTAATTGTGAAAGACAGGACAAAGGCAGAAAGTTTGATAGTAATTGGTTAAGCCAAGAGAAGCCTAACTGTTTTCCTTTTAAAATTCTGAAAGACTCTCCAAGCACAGCTGAAGCGTTTTACCCTGCACTTTCATATGGAGATAGGTGGGGGAAGGGAAATGCTTACACGCTGAACTCTTGTCCGAGTAGAAACACTGATAATTGCCAAGAGATAAGAACTGTAAACAAGCAGTTACCTGAAGGAGGATATTCTCAGCCTAGTTCAGAAAATACACAGGCTGAATTACTTCTCACTGAATTCAGGGAGTTCCTTAAGAGCAGAGCAGTTTCCCCCAATAACGTAGCAAAGCCTATGAGCAGCTGTGAGGAAGAAATGCCTTTAATTTCTCTGCCGTCTACAGAGCAGGAATTCCCGATGGACTGCTCTACTTGTGTGATTCAAAAGGACATTTAAGTAATATGCTTGCCAATGTTTTATGAAAGAATATAGCAAAGTTACCTCATTGATTGCTATGCTAAAGAAGCTTATGTGAAGAGAATAAGTGAAAGCATATTGTGTGCAATTCAGGAGCCTTGCTGTTGCCAGAGTTTTCTGTTACGTTAATGAAAGGAGGTCACATGACAATTGAATGTGATCCAGAATGGACATTTAGCCAAGCAGTAAAAAGCCTTGTTTAGTTAAGTTTCTCAGCCTTGTTTTATGCTACATTGTTTCCTTTGCGTCTGCTGCATTTGAACTGCAAAAGCGGGAAATAAACCTCACAAAAGAAATTTTCTTTGCCTTGCCTTACTACTTGAGCAGCAACACAACTACAACCTTACCCTCAAGGGCAATCAAGGCCAGCCGCTCCCTTAACCCTCAAGGTCCAGGGAGTGGGTGAGTGGCAAACTATATCCCACAACTGTTATAGTTGCTACAGTAGATTAGTTGGAAAATAATGTACACGATCTATACTTCATATAACTCTTTAGTGTGTAATCTCTAAGTGTGCATTGTCATACTATATGACAGCATCCTGCTCTCACAAATCCAAACACTGATATTGTGCAGCACTGATAATTTAGTGCTGACAGCACTTCCTGATGAAAATCTTGAAAGACTGAGACTGGTGAGATGCAATAAAGATTGTATGTTTATAATTTTATCTTATCAATTTTCTCTTTCCATTTAAAAATGCATTTTAATTTTTACTGTAATTAGATGTAAATCTGTGGAACTGGAACCAATTATCTGTCCCGGTCAAAGTGACTTTATGAAAACCCCTTCCCCAGAAACCATTTATAAAAAATGTAATTATTTTTTGCAAAATAAAGGTAATGATATAGGTTAAAACTGTTGGCTTGCAGCTCAAAATGAGACCTGGGTATGTTCAGAGGGGGAGGCCAAGCCGGAAATCATCCAACTCTCTGGCTTTGCTTTCAAAGCCAAAACCTGAGCTGAGGCATTGGAAAGGAAATTATTTATGCACGTTATGTATTATGAAAGGTCATTGTGACCACTATGAAGTATGGCCAGAATAGTTATAACAGCCTTTTGTTTGGCTCACCCTCGTCAGTAACTTAAGAACGAAATCACAACTAGGCTCTTAGCTTCAGTCAGGTTTTGACCTCCCTTGGAAAGCCCCCACTGGTCACTGCTACTGTGGTTAGCTGAGAACTCGGCAACAGAGTGGTCCAGGAGTCATCAGAAGCATGGACACTGAGTATACCACAGAGTCAACCTAGTATGATCTATAATAGTTTCACAATCGGCGGGTATTCATGTGCTCAGGGATATTGAATCCTTCAAAGATAGGTATATGCATTACACAGGGCAAACATTTTAGGTTCCATTTTTGTTTATGTGGGCCTCTTTCTTAATTTTCAGAGGTTTCTATCAATTCATTTCACACATTCTTTTTAACAAAAATGATTTAATGCATTTTAGATGTTTTATCACACAAATTTACTTAATGTTTGTTAATTCATACGTTAACATTTGTTAAATCAATATAGTATGCACCAAATTTAAAATCTATGATAACAAATCAAATGTGTGCTTACAAATATAGATCCTTACTGAGAAGTCTATATCCAAAGCTTTGTCCAGCTAACTTTGCAAGTAGCCATACCCTCCTCCAATGCCTCCAATCCAATAGAATCCAAAACACGATCCTCCAATGGTTCAGATACTACCTCTCTGACAAATACCAGCAAATAAGGATCGGCAACAACATCTCCATCCCTTACAAACAGACTCAAGGAGTCCCCCAAGGGTCCACTCTCTCTGTGCTACTATTCAACATTTACTTCCAACCCTTCTTTACACTCATCCGATCATGCAGCCTCAACTTCCATGTCTATGTCGATGATATCATGATTTACTGTATGACATATTCATCACAAAGCAGCCTTCAATCTCTACTCATCAGAAATGCTTCACAGATATATCAAACTGGCTAAAAGATAACAATCTTGAAATCAAGTACAAGAAAACAGAAGCCATTTTTGTATCCAGAGATGATACCTTCACTCCCCCACCCAACATAGTCCTGAACAACATTCCAATCAAGACACAATCAAAAGTCACTTACCTAGGAATCACCCTCAATCAACAGCTCACCTTCAAAGCCAATATCAACAGAACTACGGGAACAATATACTACAAGGCAAACACCCTCCAGCACCTCTGACTGCTGCTCAAACCATCTGACTTCCACTCTGCTCTCCAAGCAACAATACTGCCACACACTGACTATTGCAACATCATCTACCATGGCCTCCCGCAATCCACGATTCTCTCCATACAAATAGCTTTCCATACAACAGCGCGAATGCTCCAAGCAACAGCTAGGCAAGAACATATCACTCCTATACTCATGAAACTCCACTGGTTACCGCTACCGAGTCGGATAAAGTACAGGACATTACTCCTAACTCACAAAGCCATCCATGCTGACCCCCCTCCCCCTACACACACACCTCCACACTCTGATACAGACCCCCAACCAAGCAGGTCCACAATGAACACTCTAATCATCCCGCAATGAACACTCTAATCATCCCACACTTCAGGACCAAATCCAACCAACAAGCCTGCAAATGAGCATTCCAGCTATATGCACCCTCGATTGGAACTCCCTTCCAGACACGCTCAGGAACATCTTAGACCTCTCCACCTTCAGAAAACACCTGGAGAGATACCTTTTCTTTGAATACGTCAACCCCCGCTTAACATGCTGTATATAGTTTAATTGTTTCAATGTTTTAATGTACCACTCTTGTTCCATGTACACCACCTTGACCCAATGAAAGATGGTATATAAATACAGATAAATAAAATAAGTAAATAAATTTCTGTTTTAAATGTTTTTCTATTGCTGACCAGGTACATTTTGATGGACTAAACCATAACCCATAAAAAACAAGATTCGGCCATGAGGGGCATTTCAAGGGCGTGCTTAAACCTTGATCAGTGCTGATATTTGGTACTGGCAGACTAAGGTTACCTTATTAAAACAGGCCTGCCATATAGGCCTTGGATTGATCTGGCTGAATTTTAAAAAATCAATATAGAATGTTACATCTCCCTTTCCCAGGGATGGGCCAAACATTTATTTTATTTATTTATTTATTTATTTATTTAACTAGGCTTATATACCGTTTTTCTACAAGTCAACTCTTAAACTTTGAAGGGGCAAGGAAGGGATGGGATGGAGGCAGCAGGGTGGATCACAGTATTATGTTTATTTATTTTATGTACTTGGGGAGTACTGATTTTCAGACCTAATTGGCTACGTTTGCAAATATAGCTGGCCAAATTTTGGCTGTCTACATTGACATAGTTACTAAAGGTCTCTAAGGTTTCACATTGAACCAGTGTTACCATTGCATGTTATGAGCAAAACCTTCACATTTGCTGTTGGGGCCATAATCAGTAGGTTCCCAGCAGCTAATATGTGACGGAGTACCGTAACGAGTGGCCAAGTATCATAGGTGCACCTAACGGCACCCATGAAGGTGCGTGCCATTGGGTACACCCACTCTAAGAGCCACGTGAACTAATGTGTTCACCTCTCCCATGCTCTACCTCTAATCCGCCCACTCTCCACATTAGCATGTAAGTACAAGTTAATGGCATTCCCATGAATTACCGTTCACCGTGGACAGTTAACAGTTTAGTAAAAGGGCCCCTAAGTGGCACTTTCAACTAGACAAGTATTGTAAATATTTGGGTAAAGATAACCAGGTAAATTTGACCACTTACCTGCGCAGCAGATTTTAGAATATTGGCCTCTAATTTATTGGGACAGAGAGAACAGAGGACCTTGCATTATTTTAAAAGTATTTTTAAAGCTACAAGTCAGCTCCAGGCCTTTGGTTAACATGAGCTAGAGCCTATTTAATTCCAAAACCAGCTGAAAACAATCAAAAATTATAAGGTAGAAGTCATCAGCTTCTAAAAAGCATTCTGTTTTGTACTATTTTGAGTTCCAAACCTGTGAGAACATTTCCAAGTTTTGGTGCATTAGAGTTATGACTTCAAAAATATTGTAAATCTAGCTGAAACCCAGTTCATTTCTTCTTGGATCAATATACCTTTCTTCTAAGAAACAGTGAAGGAGTGAAACATTATCTGGTATACCATGAATCAGAGTGCAGATTTATGGATGAAAGCACTAAGACCGAACACAATGGGGTATATGAAAAGAAGGTATCTGGCACCCACACCTCTAAGATTCAGAAAAATAATGGAACTATTAAGTTTCACCCCATTATTTCTAAAGTATTGAGATAATTTCATTTATATTTTGCACAATAAATGCTGATACTTATAAAATTATAGTACAGTGCAAGTTGGCGCAGATATTTAGATTAGGAGTATTCAGGAAGAAGTTTGGGTGGAGTATAAGAACATAGAATTTGCCATACTGGTTCAGACCTATGGTCCATCAAGCCTATTATTCTGTTTCCCATAGTGGCCAGTCCAGGATTTCAAAAAGTAGACAGATTCCATGCTGCTTATTCAAGGGATAAGCAGAGGAATTCCCCAGTAGTTCACTTTAATAATGGTTTAAGAATTTTTCTTCCAGGAACTTGTCCAAACCTTTTTTTAAACCTAGCTACACTCACAGATTTTACTATATCTTCTGGCAACAAATTTCAGAGTTTGATTATGCATTGAATTCTATAGATTTGTGGAATAAAGGGATGTTCACGGGGAATCCAACGCAAAGAAAATGCCAGACTGAAAAAAAAACCCTTTGAATATTCTGAAGGTAAATTACCTGTGCTACCAAGTGGATCGATTGTTTAGAAATTGTATTATCAAAACCAAGCAAGGAGTAGAGAAGACAAACCATGGCCACACTGGGATGAATTTCAAGCTAACTTTTGTGAGTCCTCAATAAAGGTTGGCTTGAGGTTCATCCCAATGTGGTCGTGGTTTGTCTTCTCTGCTCCTTGGTAAGTTTTGGTCCTCTGCGGAGAATACATTCTCTCCCTTTTCCAAGAAATTGTATTATACTAGAAATACAAAGATTTTAAACAGGCAGTCCAATAATATACTTTAATATTAGGAAGTCCAACTCCACAATGAAATTTGTGAGTCTCTACAAGCCAAAAACACAGTCATGTTTAATTTGCCAAACAAATGTGCCAAAAATCTTTTTAGTAGACAACATAAAAATTTTAGCTAAAGAAATAGGTAGGGCATTAAAAAGAAAGATCAGTTTGAGAGAAATTACTACTAGTAGTAATTGTGAAGAAAGCCTCCAAGTAAGTGAAACATTAAATATCTTTATGTAAATGGGTAAAAGGAGCAACATATGGAAATCTGTGTGTTTAAATGCCCATAGCATGGGAAAAAAGATCCCAGATGTTGAGACTTTAATGGGAGAAGCTGACTTGGATTTAGTGGCAGTAACACAGACAAGGTTCATTGACCACCATGATTGGGATGTCACTATTTCAGGCTATATTTTATTCAGAAAGGACAGGATAGGAAGAAGAGGAGGAGGAGTGGCACTATATGCAAAAAATAATATTAAAGCTATGGACATACAGGGCTTAAAAGGGAGAAAGGAGGCACTGTGGGTTAAACCAGAAAGAGGGAAAGGGAAATCCATTTGCTTTGGCGTGATATACAGACCTCTCTCACAGGGAGAAGAGGTAGATGGAGAGTCAATAGAAGACATGCACAGTATTGCCAGGAAAGGGGAAGTGCTACTGATAGGAGATTTCAATATGCCAGATGTTGGTTGGCACATCCCTGCTGCAGTATCATCTAGAAGTAAAAAGATCCTGGATTCCCCACAGGGAAAACTATTCAGGCAACTGATTACAGAACCCACACGTGAAGGGGCCATACTAGACTTGGTGCTTACCAATGATGAGAGTATTTCTGATGTTATAGTGGGAGATCATTTTGCATCCAGTGATCACCAGATGGTGTGGTTCAGTATTAGGACTACAACTGATTAAATCCATTCAAAAGTGAGGGCCTTAGACTTCAGGAAAACTAACTTTGCCAAGATGGACCAATACCTCAGGGAGTCGTTAGCTGGATGGGAACAGCTGGGTGATGTAGAAAAACCGTGGGCAAAACTGAAAGGGGATATTTTAAGGGCAACCAACCTTTTTGCTAAAATGGTAAATAAAGGTAAAAGGAAAAGGAGACTGCTATGGTTTTCAAAAGAAGTAACTGAAGAATTGAAGAAAAAGAGGGAGGCCTTCATGAACTACAAGAGACCAGCGAGAGAGGAAGACAGGCATCTATATTTGGAAAAACTTAGAGAAGCTAGCAAAGTAGTCAGGAAAGCAAAGATTCAAAAAGAGGAGGAAATAGCCAATGCAATAAAATGGGGGGATAAGACATTTTCAGATATGATAGTGAGAAGAGGAAGGGCAAAAGTGGTATTGTCAGACCTAAGGGGGAAGGGGAGGAATATGTAGAAGCTAATGAAGATAGAGTGGAATTGCTTAAAAAATATTTCTGTTCTGTGTTCACAGATGAAGAACCAGGAGCAGGACATCAGAAAACACCCACAAACAGAAACAGAAGCGAGGGGCATCTTAAATGATTTTCAGAAGACTGTGTTCATGAGAAACTAGCTAAACTTAAAGTAAACAAAGTGATGGGACCAGATGGGATACACCCGAGAATACTGAGGGAATTTGGGGATGTTCTACCAGCTCCACTGACTGACCTTTTTAGTGCCTCGTTGGAGTCGGGAATGGTGCCAGAGAACTATAGAGAGGCACATGCGGTCCCTTTACATAAAAACACAAGTAACTTTGTGGTGGAAAGCTACAGACCAGTTAGTTAAACCTCGGTAGTGAGTAAATTATTGGAAGCACTGCTGAAAGAGAAAATAGTGAGGTTTCTGGAGTCCAACGGATTATCGGATCCGAGGCAGCATAGATTCCACCAGAGGCAGGTCTTGTCAGACAAATCTGATTGATTTTTTTGACAGGCTGACCAGGGAGTTGGACCAAGGGAGAGTCCTAGATGTGGTATTTTAGATTTCAGTATAGCCTTTGACACCATTCCGCACAGGCAACTTATAAACAAATTGAGCATCTTAGGGATGAACCCTAAAGATACTGCTTGGGTTAGAAATTGTTTGAGTGGAAGGCAATAAAGGGTACAGGTAAATGGAGCTCGCTCTGAGGAGAAGGAGGTTTCCAGTGTTGTGCCACAGGGATCTGTACTTGATCCGATTCTTTTTAACATCTTTCTTAGTGATACTGCAGAAGGGCTATTGGGTTAGGTTTGCCTCTTTGTGGATGATATTAAAATCTGCAATAGAGTAGACACCCAGGAAGGTGTAGATAACATAAGGAGGTATCTAGCTATGCTTGAAGAATGGTCTAGAATTTGGCAGATGAGATTTAATGTTAAAAAATGCAAGGTCATGCATTTGGGTTGCAGCCATCCAAGGGAGTGTTATAGTATAGGGGTTGAAGTACTTCTGTGCACAAAAGAAGAATGGGACCTAGACGTGATTGTGTCTGATGATCGTAAAGTAGCTAAACAGGTAGAAAACTAGAATGATGCTTGGGTACATAGGGAGAGGAATCGCCAGCAAAAGAAAGGAGGTGTTAGTGTCTCTGTATTGGTCTTTGGTGCGACCTCATTTGGAGTATTGTATACAATTCTGAAGACCGCACATTCAAAAGGATATAAACAGGCTGGAATCGATACAGAGAATAGCTACTAAAATGGTTAGTGGTCTTTGTTATAAAGCATATGAGGACAGACTTAAGGATCTTAATATGTATACCTTAGAGGAAAAGCGGGATAGAGGTGATATGACTGAGATGTTTATATATCTCCGTGGCATAAATGCACAGGGGGAGAGCCTCTTTCAATTGAAAGCAAGTTCTGCTACGAGGGGACATGGGATGAGGGTGAAGGGAAATAGATTCAGGAGTGATATGCAGAAATATTTCTTTATGAAAAGAGTGGTGGATCTGTGGAATTGTCTCCCAGTGGAGGTGGTAGAGATGAGGACAGTATCTGAATTCAAAAAAGCATGGGACAAACACAGAGGATCTCTACAGGAAAAAAGGGGACAGTTGTAGTGATTGATATGGAAGGGCAGACTAGATAGGCATGTGTTTTTTTATTGTCATGTTTCTATGTTTCTGCTACTACTAATTATTTGTATATTCTTCTTATTATTATTATTATTATTGTTAATGAGCATTTATAAAGCACTACCGGACGTATGCAATGCTGTACAGACACAGAAAAGACAGTCCCTGCTCATCAAGCTTACAATCTAAAAGGATGGATGTACAGTAGTATGAAAGGAGAGGGACAAAAGGGGCAATAAGAACTTGAAACTTAAGAATGGGGATTATGAGCAAAGGCAGTCTCAAAGAGATGCCTCTTGAGTCTAGACTTGAAGAGGGTGAAGGAAGGGGATTTGATGCAGGGAAATGGGTAGGTTATTTCAAGCAAAAGGGGAATCAATGTCAAAGGAGCAAAGCTGAGAGTTAGCAGAAGTAGAATGCTGCATGGAAAGAAGAAAGCAGATGAACGAAAATTATGGGAGGAGGGAGAGAGGAGAGGTAAAGAGGAGCAGCAGAGTGAATGCACTCATGTGTGAGGATAAGTAGTGTGAACTGAATATGGCAACAGATAGGGAGCCAGTGAGGAACTTTGAAAGAGGAGTAATGTGACTATAATGAGCTTGGTGGAAGATTATAGTGTAGTGTTACAAGGCATACATAGAGCTATACATATAGATGTAAGACACAGTCCCTGCTCATCAAAGCTTACAATCTACAAGATGAAAAAACATTGCAAAACTGGGGACTAGAGTATGGCAGATACACAGAAATAGTGGGCAAGAGAATGAGGAGCATCAGGATCCAAAAGTAGCCTCAAAGAGGTTGGTCTTCAGCTTGGACTTGAAGAGGGCTAGAGAAGGAGCCCGACATCCAGACTCAGGTAGTTTGTTCCAGGCATATGGAGCAGCAAGGTAGAATGAGTGAAGTCTGGAGTTGGCAGTGGCAGAGAAGGGCACAGATAAAAGGAATCCATCAGAGGACCGGAGTTCCTGAGAAGGAGTGTAGAATGGGATAAAAGAGGAAAGGTAGTGAGGAGCAGCAGAATGAATGCATTTGTAGGTAAGTAGGAGACGTTTGAACTGGATGCCGAAATGGATAGGGAGCCAGTGAAGTGACTTGAGAAGAGGGGTTATATGAACATAGCAATGTTGGCAGAAGATAAGCCATGCAGCTGAGTTTTGGATAGATTGAAGAGGAGAAAGATGATTCAGAGGGAGACCAGTGAGGGAGAAGGTCACAGTAGTCAAGACGGGAGGTGATTAGGGAGGGGATGAAGGCCTTAGTAGTGTGCGTAGAAAGGAAGGGACAAAATTTGCCAATGTTATAGAGGAAAAAGTGACAGAATGAAGCAATATTTTAATAGTGTTAACTCTTCCTAACCAGTAAACAGCATTATATTTCCATGTATCTAGGTCAGACTTTATCTGATTAAATAACTGAGCATAATTTAAATGATATAAGAACCATCACCCCTAAATATTTAAATTTAGAGACCATCTGTAACTGGAAGGAAGTGGAAAACATGGATTTATCAAGCTTTTGTAGTCCACAGGGCATAATAACTGGTGGAGTAATTAAATGAGTTACCAGAAAAGTTTACCAAAACTTTTTAAGAGAACAATTACATGTTTTAGAGATTCAGGCCAATTATTTATTTAACTAGGCTTATATACCACTTTTCTACCACTCAAAGCAGTGTACATTCAGGTACTGTATATCTATTTTTCCCTTGTCCTTGAAGGGCTCACAATCTATGTACTTGAGGCAATGGAGGGTTAAATGGCTTGCCTGAGGCAACAGAGGGTTAAGTGACTTGTCCAAGGCCACAAGGAGCACATGTGGAACTAGAAACCCCAGTTTTTCTGGCCCAAAGTTGCTGTTCTCTAGTGGGATTCAAACCCCTGGCCCTCTGGCCCAAGATAACTTGCTCCAACCACTAGGCCACTCCTCCCTCTTTAAAATGAAAAAGGCTGTTATCTGCATACATAGAGAATAGGGGGGCTATTTTAAAAGTGTGTTTCATGCTTTGGATGACTGGAAGTGGACACGCAAATATCCCAATCACAGAGATGTCTCTGAAGGCATTTTAGAAGCCAACTCTGGAGACATCCTCAGCATAAAGACATCCAAGCTACTTATGATGTGGGTGTGATGAAGGCATGTCCAAGGTGTTCTCAGGAGCATGGACATCCTCACCTGATTTCAGAAATGCCATGCATGTCCCGAGATGCATCATGGGTTGTGCCTGCTCCAGGCACAAACAGGCACTGGAAAAGTGCTTGTTATGCTAGCCAAAAGGAGGTGCACTTATCCCCTATATTTTCTGTGTTGATAATGAGCACTGACAGGAAATGAGAACTCTTGTTTTTGTTTTGATGTGCCAATAGACATCCTGGTATGCAAAGTAGCATGTGATAGACATCCACATCCCAAGTTTTTGTAACAGGGATGACTATATGGACGCCGGCACAGGCGTCCATTTCACAGACATCTATGTTTTTATAGTCAGGCTGAAAATAGATGCACCCAGCTTTTTTCTGTACATTTTGTCCTAGATGTTCAAGATTGCTCTTGGAAACCCTATCTATAAAGTCACTTCATGTGAACTTCATTCCCAATTATAATGCCTTGAAGCACTACAACTTCAGGCCACAGTAGCCAAAGGTTCATGCACCAAGGCAAAAAGAAGTAAAGAGAGTGGACAAATGATGATGTTTCTATGAAGTCCTGGAAAAAAAGATGCCCCTGACAACTGCGATGTTGAAGAAGCAAGTTGTGCGGGTCTGTAGGACTGCAGGATGCGATGCTGGGATTCAGGGAAGAATCCCGTCACGCAAGACCTGTGTGATTGTTTCACAGCCTGTATGAAGTTTACGCCGTGGGAAGGGGTCTGGATGTGAAAACAGTTCTTGCCTATGTCGTACAAAGGAAAAAAGGAAAACATCATGTCTCACAGCTTGTAGAATTGGTACCATAGGACTGAGGCCCGAGTGGCAGCGAAAATCAAACCTCTGCATATCGCTGCACTTCTGGCGCACAGAGATAGGGTTCATGATGGAACTAGACCACAATGAATTTAAAGAAGCCATGGCCTTAAAATTTAAAACAGCCGGCACAGAGATGGCACCAGAGTGAGCTGAACACCACAACTGTGGCATGAGGAGGACTGAGGGGAAAGAGTGAAAGTGGCACAGAGCCATGTTTAACTTTAAAGGAGCAGCAGCTCTGACTGCCAACAATTTAAAGGGCTAAAGCCCCATTTAAAGGGGATTGCAGAGAGCACAAAAGAAGAATTAAAATGATAGCTAGCTGGCAGAGAGGCTGAGTGGGGACAGTAGTGATAGCAGTTCAAATGGTAGCAATAAGGTACAGAGAAAAATGGTTTAAACTTCTACCCCAAACCCACATTCCTAGTGTGGGACGTAGTAAACAGTACCCTTCCCTGCTGTTCTGCATCTTGTACTCCTGAAAAAGAACAGTTGAGCCATACTTTTAGGAAAACATGGAGACTACAAAGCTACTCAAAAGGTGTAAATGGAAGTAAAATAATATTTAGCTGATACTGATATTTAATCTTCCGTTAGATGATATTTTGCTGTAACAAATGCCTAAAGAAACAATTGTAAGGCTTAAAAATAATCACATAAAAGTGAGAACTAACTTGTACTTAAATATTGCTGTTTGAATGAAATGTATTTAAGGTTCATGTTTTAAACTGGGCTGGAATTAAATATCAAGTTAAAAGATGTAATTTATACTAGAACCAGGTATTGAATTTTACCACAATACAGAGAAGACAGTGTTTAAACATGAAAGGCACATATCATAGGGAAAGTGTTTAGCATCTACACTGTGACTTAAAAGGGGAAAATACTTCAGTATTCCTTTGTGAAAGACTGCCATTACTGTAAATCTAACAGAAATTTGTTTTTAAATCTCTAAAGAGAGCTGGAGCTTGCTTGCTTTCTTTTACGACTTTAAGGGCCTATTTAAATCTAACATAATTTAATTTTAAACCTCTACAGCAGGCTGCTTTTTTGTCTGCTTTTTTAATGCTATAGAGGTTTAAAATTAATTTATGTTTGATGTAGGCAGGCTTTAAGCAGGTAGATAGCAGTGTGCTTTAGAGGTTTTAAATCATTTTCTGTTAAATTTAGGTAGAACCATATAGTCTTCAAAGAAAACAGACAGGTAGGGGTCTGTTTACTAGGTGGTGCAATTGGCTTCCATACGAAATCAGAGCCACGGCTCCGATTTTGCATGAAGCCACTAGGCCACTTAGTAAACAGATCCTGTAGTCTTTTACCCACCAGCCTCCCAAACTCTTACCCACCTCAGGAATATCTCTTAATTTATAGTTCATTGTCCGAATTAAGAGAGAGCGTGGGCCCATTTTTTTTTAAACATATTTATAAATGTCTTGGAAATTGGAACAAGTGAAATGATCAAAATTGCAGATGACACAAAATAATTCAAAGTAGTGAAATCACGAAAAGGTTGCAAAAAATTGCAAGAGGACCTTGAGAAAGGGCATCCAAATTGCAGGTGAAATTCAATGTGGAAAATTGCAAAGTTATGTATTTAGGAAAGAATAACCCAAATTATAGCTACATAATGCAAGGTTCCACAATAGGAGTCAGTACCCTGGAAAAGGATCTAGACCCAGGATAATATGTTGAAGTCTCTGCTCAGTGTGCAGTGGTAGCTAATAAACTCATAGAATGCTAGGAATTATAAGGAAAGGAATGGAGAAAAAAAGAATGATATAATTCCTCTGTTTTTCTCCATGGTGTGACCACACCTTAAGTATTGCGTACCTTTCTAGTCACCGTATCTAAAAAGAAATGATATAACAGATTAGGAAAAGTGCAGAGAAGGGTGCCCAAAATGATAAAGTGTATGAAAAGATACCCCTATGGGGAAAGGCTTAGGAGGTTTGAGATTGTCAACTTGGAGAAGAGACGGCTGAGGGGAAATATAATAGAGGTCTATAAAATAATGACTGGAGTGGAGAGAGTAAAGGTGAATCAGTTATTTACTGCTTCAAAAAGTAGAAAGACTTGGGGACATGAAATTAAGCTACAAACAGGTATTTTTAAGATGAATCAGAGAAAACATTGTATCACTCATCACAGAAGCCCACTGTACATGCTAACATAACTCTCTCTCAAACAGGCATTAAGAAGGTAATTTTATAAAGTTATTGCCAAATATTTTTGACTACATATGCATATAAATGAGGTTTTATAAAATATTCACCAGCGTAAAATTACACACTTTGGCATACTCATTCTTTTCTGGTAGGCATTGCTGGGGGTGAAATCTGGGAAGAGAAGGGGTGGAATTCATACATCCATAAAGCAGTTATAAAATCCATTAATCTCTGTATTTACCTGCATAGAATATTCATATTCAATTACACCTGCCTGCTAGCTAGTGCAAGTGATCGCGCCTAGATCGCGCCTAGATCTCTGCCACATATACTAGTCTTTTATAAAGACAAGTAGCCGCCCATGTCCAGGCACCTACCCAGAGTGCCCTGTTGCAAAAATTACCCTCCATCCTTCTTGACCTTTCTGCTGCCTTTGACACCGTTGACCACGACCTTCTCCTCATTACCCTCTCCTCGCTTGGCTTCAAGGATTCCGTACTATCCTGGTTCTCCTCCTACCTCTCCCATCGCTCATTCAGTGTATGCTCTGGTGGCTCCTCCTCCTCCTCCCCTATCCCACTCCATGTAGGAGTACCCCAGGGATCTGTCTTGGGCCCCCTCCTCTTCTCTCTCTATACCCAAGACCTTGGCATGCTCATCTCCTCCCATGGCTTTCAATACCATCTATATGCCAATGACTCCCAAATCTACCTCTCTACACCTGATATGTCCCCGGCAACCCAGTCAAAGATCTCTGCCTGTCTTTCGGACATTGCTGCCTGGATGTCTCATCGCCAATTAAAATTGAACATGGCCAAGACTGAACTCCTTGTCTTTCCACCTAACTCCTTTCCCCCCCCCCCCACTTCCCCCCTCTCAATCCATGTGGATGGATCTACTATCCTTCCCGTTCCCTCGGCCCGCAATCTGGGGGTTATCTTTGACACCTCTCTCTCCTTTTCTGCTCACATCCATCTTGTAGCTAAGACCTGCCGCTTCTTTCTCTACAACATCAGCAAAATCCGCCCCTTCCTCTCTGAACACACTACCAAAATGTTTATCCACTCCTTAATCTCTCACCTTGATTACTGCAACCTAATCCTCGCTGGTCTTCCCGCTAGCCACCTCCTTCCCCTCCAGTCTATACAAAATCACGCTGCTTGACTAATCTTCTGTCAACCTCACCATGCCCACATTACTCCTCTTCTCAGGTCGCTTCACTGGCTCCCTGTCCAATCCTACATCCAATTCAAGCTTCTCCTGCTAACCTATAAGTGCATCCACCCTAACTACCTCTTATCTCTTATCTCTCCCTACATCCCCTCTCGAAATCTGCGCTCCGCTAACAAACTTCTTCTATCAATGCCTTTCACATGCACTGTGAACTCCTGACTGAGCTCCTTTCACCTTGCTGCACCTTACGCCTGGAACAGCCTACCTGCGCCTGTGCGCCTGGCATCCTCCTTGGCCCTCTTCAAATCCAGATTGAAGACCCACCTCTTCACTGTTGCATTCAGATCCTGACTCCTTCCTCATCTAACCCTAACCCCTGTCATCATTTATGACCAAACTACTGACCAAACCATACCTTGCGCAGAACTGACTAATGCTCTATACTGTTCTAACTTATGTTTTGTTCTAATTAGATTGTAAGCTCCGATGAGCTTGACTCTGACAAGCAGGGATTGTCTCTTGTATGTTGGCTACCTCTTGTTAGGTCAGCTGTGCAGCGCTGTGTGCGTGGTGCTTTACAAGTGCTGAATAGTAGTAGTAGTAGTAATAGCAATAGACTTAAGTCTACTACTGTTTAGAATATGCCTAGCTGTTCTCAGTGCCGCACTGAACTTACAGACATTTTTTCCTTTTAGTTTCTTTATTCTTCTAATTTTATCTTGTTTTTTAAATAAGCAGAACAAAAAAGAAGGAAAAATATTACTTCAGAAAGTCGTGTTCACTACTTCAATCATGAAAGCCAGATACTTGTTCTGAAATGTTTTGCTGTGCTGACAAACTTTGTATGGTTAGTCTGTTTTCAAGGAAGGTACTTAAGTTTAAACTATGATGAGCAGATTAAAAGTAATAAATGACTAAGCCCAAAAATACCCACTGTTGTCCATTATTACATAGAAGAATTGGGTAAAATCCAAAAAAACAAGATGAGAAAGCACACCACATCCGTGGACATCTGATGATGTGAGCTTATGTCCTGAAAGAGAAGACAGAAGCTCTGATCAATGGAGCACTGTTAAAACCTTGGCTCCTATACTCCTAAATTCCCTCAATCTTTTACTCCCATTTTGAAAATAAAATCCACCAGTTTCAATATGAAGTACAGAGACTGAATATGCTCAAATGTGATCATTAATGTTGTAATGAAGTCAAAATAGCTGATGCTGCTCTTTACGTGTATTGTGTTTAAGTATCTTGTTCATGTTTTCAAGGAAGTGGGACAACATAATTGGTGAGAGCTGTCCACATCACTTTTCAATCATCTTTTTTGAAGGCTTATTCATTACAGTTATTATGTGCTAAGTTTCTTAGGTACAGCCCTAGAGATATAGTACAAAAACAAAAGGGAGAACTAGATTCCTTTCAGATTGCAACAATATTTTTGTTTGCTTTAAATTTTATTTTTATTTACATTTAATAAATTTATAGCAAGTAAAAAGAACAATGTTAATGAAAATATAGGAATAAGCAAAGAGAAGCATCCAAAAAAGAAATAATACAAGGGAATTCATTATCACAATTATGCTTGTTCAGTCCACAACAGTAGCAGACTACAGTGTCATTGTAAATTAAGAAAGCAAAATTAGGAAATCAGGTGACACCTGCAGCACGAACCATCAGCCTTATTGCATCTGCGTGAGTTATGTGATGATTGAAAAGGAGTAAGAGTAGCCATAATTTTGAGTGCAGTAAAAGTGGAGAGCTGAGACGATTCATAGAAACTCTGTCTCACTAAAAAAAAAATCTCAATCGTTTACAGAATGTGGATAATTTTGCTCCGAGCAGAACAATTTTTGATCACTTAATAAAAATTGTTTCTGCTTCTTCTGAGTCTCATGTGACACGTCTCGAAAAATCCTAATTTTGAAATCCAAAAAAGGCACTTCACGATGCTTGAAAAGAATCAGATCACAATCTAAAGACAGTTGTACAAAAAGATTAGAAGGTGTTGGTGGCTTCTTTCCTCAACTTTTGTAGAAAATTTGTTAATATTTTCTTTATTTTAGATCCCTCGCAAAAGACATACACACTAGCGAAAATAGTGAAAAAATAATAAGAGGCAAATACATCCATATGTTAGTAAATAACTCTTTGACACCTTGATGACTAAATTCTGTTTTACCTTCCAATAATATTAGAAATTCAACTCCTACTTCAGTCAAATCAAAAAGAGTCAATAAGGCCTGTATTTAAGAAGCATTGCCATGTGTAAATAAAGGCATTTGCACACGGAGATCAACTACATGCGCAAGCAGCAATTTGAGAAAGCTGCTGTCTACACAGAGCTCTGTACCACATCCAAATTTCAAGGGAGTGTGATTTGAGCATGGATAGGGTGTAGTTTTGATGGGACAAAAACGTAGATATGTATTCCCCATTTTACAATAAGAATACACGTGATGGCCAAAAATGTCAAACATTGACCTTTACACCTGCCCTGTGACATGCACAAGTACCAGCTTGAAGGTTCAAGTGCAGACGACAGACTACGTCCCCTCCATCTAATACCTCCCCCAACATGATTTGGTAATTAAGATCTTACAGATATATCCATGGGCCTGGGTTTTTCCTTTCTCTCTCTCTCCATCCAGTGATAGGCATAAACACTTGTAGGGAGTCTTCTTCATGGTTAGCTGCCAACAGCATTAAAAAAAACGATGGACAAGCTGTAAAATTACCTACCAGTATCTAACATTTCTTCTCTGTGAAAATTATAGAACAGACTGTCTGTATTCAACTTGACATTTAGCTAGAAAAAATAATCTGGATGGATCCTTGCCAATCTGGATTCGGACCAAAATATGGAACAGACAGTCCTCATATCCCCGCTACATGATCTCAAAGGGAACCATGACAGGTGATCTGCTTTGATGCTTGTACTGCTAGAGCTCTTAGCAGCTTTCTGCATGTGACCCATAATGATGGAGTGGAGGAGTGGCCTAGTGGTTAGAACAGCAGCCCAGAGCAAGATATACCAGGGTTCAAATCTCACTAGCACTCCTTGTGGCCTTAGGCAAGCCACTTAACACTCCATTGCCTCAAGTACAACTTGTACCTGCATGTAACTCACCTTGATCTCCCCCTGGAAAGGCATGAGCTAAATGCTAAAAATAAATAAAGACAATCAGGCTTGCACAGGTGGTAGAGTCAGGTTTCGGTGACACATTTGTCTAGTTCTAATTCTGTCTAATGGAGAGTCCATTCTGCTCATCAATACTTCATCATCACCTTGAGGGCTAACCTTCAGGGGACCAAAGGGATCCATACTGTCATCTATTTTACTTCATTTCCATCTCACACCTCTAGCTGAGCTATTTGAGTCTATTCTGAAGATGTATATGTATTCATACCCATTGAACCAGATCTACAGTACCTAGAGTTTTGAGTAAACAAATCACCTTTCTAACAGCAACTCAAGAATGGGCAAAAAACAAAATCTGCCTGAACCGAAGCAAAACTGTTTTTTTGGGTTCCTAAAATGAAAATCTAGGTATGTGACATCAAAACCCCTTTTGGAAATTACAAAATCCTCCTAAAATCACAGGTTAGGAACCAATTGGGATACTGCTGGACTTATGACTTACTTTGTTCCAAAAGCTAAGACAGCATATAAACAATTTCTATCACCTTTAGCAACTATGGGATCTCTCTCTTTTTATACTGAGAAGGTAAGTCTGATCACAGTTATCCTTGTTTTAATAAAATTATGGATAGATTAATGTATTGCCCTGTACATTGATTTCACAAAGATTTTGCATCAACTTCAATTTATTCAGAATGCCACAGTAGAGGGCTGCAAACAGTGTGATCACATGACACTCTTCCCATAAAGCGTAGTTACTCACCTGTAACAGGTGATCTCCGGGAACAGCAGGAATTTAGTCTTCACATATGGGTATCATCGGTACCGACGGAGCCTGCGCGGGAATGCTCCCCAGCTTCCAATAGGAACGCTTTTGGGAGCATCCCTCAGCACATGTGCACTGCCTTCCCGCCTTTCCAACTGTCCCTCTTCAGTTAAGTTTGTAGCTGAGTGAAAGGATAGAGGGAGAGAGGAAAGAGACAAAGAGAGAGAGAGACAACTCCTAGGGGAGGTGGGTGGATTGTGAAGACTAAATTCCTGCTGTTCCCGGAGATCACCTGTTACAGGTGAGTAACTACGCTATCTCCAGGAACAAGCAGGAATGTAGTCTTCACATATGGGGACTCCCTAGCTGAAGATGCCAGGGAGATAGCCCCAGGAAGGTGCCACCCTAAAAAGGTAGGCATCCTTCCTCCCATGGATCTCTGGCATTCCACCAGGGTTGGTGGGTAGGAGTTGAATTAGGTCTGAAAGAGATTTTGAAGAACAGCTTGGCCAAAGAAGGCATCCCAATGGGAGGCTTTATTCAGGCAGTAGTGGGCTGTGAAGGTGTGTACCAAAGCCCAGGTGGCTGCTCGACAAATGTCATCGATAGACACAGAGTGGAGATTAGCCATAGAAGCTGCCATGGCTTTCACATTATGAGCTGTGATATAGTCCTGAAGAGGAAGACCCTTACTCTCATAAGCAAAGGATATGCATTGGTCAATCCATTTAGATAAAGTTCTTTTGGAGACTGGAAGTCCCAAATGACTAGGGTCAAAAGCTATAAAAAGTTGCGAGGACTTTCTATGTTGTTGTGTTCTTTGTATGTAAAAGGCTAAGGCCCTTTTACAATCCAAAGTATGAAGGTTTCTTTCTGCATTAGAGGCGTGAGACCTCGGAAAAAATAAAGGAAGATAAATTGATTGGTTCAAATGAAAAGGCGAAACCACCTTTGGCATAAATTGTGGGTGAGTTCGAAGAACAACCTTATCATGATGAAACCTAGTATAAGGAGGATCAGCCACTAAAGCTTGCAATTCACTAATGCGATGGGCAGAGGTGATTACAATTAGGAAGATGGCCTTCCAGGTCAAAAACCTAAGGGCTGTAGTGGCCAAAGGTTCAAAAGGTGGCTTCATAAGCTGCCCGAGAACTAGATTTAGATCCCATGCCACCAGTGGTGGCTTGATGGGAGGTTTAGTTAATAAAAGGCCTCTCATAAATCATAATAGGAGTGGATGAGAGGAAATTGGTTGTCCATTTAGAGGCTTATAAGAAGCTGCAATTGCACTAAGATGGACTCTTACCAAATTGGTCTTTAAACCAGAATTCGATAAGTGAAGGAGATACTCTAGTATCGATTCTAAGGGTATGATCAGGGGGTTTAATCCCTTCTTGGAGCACCATATAGTAAAACGTTGCCACTTGAAGGCATAAGATCTTCTTGTGGAAAGTTTCCTAGAAGCCTGAAGGATATCTTTTACCTGCTGGGACAGGTTGAAATCTTGGAGGTCTAAGCCTTCAGCAACCAGGCCGTGAGGTGCAGGGATTGGGGATTCAGGTGCCATAGTGTCCCGTTTTCCTGGGAAAGGAGATCTGGAGAATGTCCAACTCCAGAGGTGCCGCTTGAGAGAGATGTAGAAGCAGAGAATACCATGTTTGGCGTGGCCATCGTGGTGCTAAGAGAATCATGCGACCCCTGTCTCGCTGAAGCTTCAAGAGTGTTTTGGGGATGAGGGGAATGGGTGGGAAGGCATAAAGGAAGTCCTGACCTCAGTGAAGGAGGAAGGCATCCCTTGCCTGACAGTTGTGAGCCGGAATCCTGGAACAGAACTGGGGAAGTTTGGCATTCAGTGGACTTGCAAAGAGGACTATGTCTGGAGTGCCCCAGAGATGAAATATCTTTGCCACCTGGTCTAGGTGGAGGGACCACTCGTGAGGCAGCAGTACTCGACTGAGTTTGTCTGCCGAAAGGTTTTGAATGCCTGCAAGATATACCACTAGAAGGTGAATTTGATGCTCTCTGGCGAGGGCCCACAGTCGTAAAGCTTCATTGCATAATGACAGAGAACCTGTTACGCCCTGCTTGTTCACATAGAACATGGCTACTTGATTGTCCATCTGGACTAGGACTGTCTTGTAGCTGAGCTGGGCGTGGAACACTCGAAGAGCTAAATAGATTGCTCTTAATTCCAGGAGGTTTATGTGTAAACCAACCTCTTGTGGAGTCCAGGTGCCCTGGGTAGAGAGATGATTCAGGTGTGCTCCCCAACCCACCTGTGATGCATCTGTTGTTAGGGTGGCCTGAAAGAGGGGTTGATGGAAAGGAAACCCCACTGTCAGATTTTTTAGTGATTGCCACCATTGGAGGTACAAAATTAGTCGTTGAGAGATTGTTATTTTGTCCGACAAATGACCCGTGGCCTATGTCCACTGTGGAGAGGGTCCACTGAGCTGCTCTCATGTGGAGGCGAGCATATGGGACTACATGAACTGTGGATGCCATATGTCCCAGTAACTGCAGTAGCTCCCGAGCAGTGAGGGAGGATTTGCCTGCTGCTTGAGAAGCTAGTTGCATTATGCAAAGACACCGGGCTTGTGGAAGGAAAGCCCTTGCCTGTCTGGTATCCAGACAGGCTCCTATGAATTCTAGGCATTGGGAAGGAACTAGTTGAGATTTTGGGAAGTTTATTACCAATCCCAAGTATTGGAGGATTCGCATTGTATGGGACAGTGCAGTGCTGGCCTCTGCAACTGTAGGGGCTCAAATGAGCCAGTCGTCTAAGTAGGGGAAGAAAAAATCCCCAGGGTTCGTAGAAATGCAGCTACTATTGCCATGCATTTCGTGAATACCCTTGAAGCTGAAGCCAGACCAAAAGGAAGAACCCTGTACTGGAAATGTCTTCCCCTGAAAAGGAAACGTAAAAATTTCCTGTGATCTGGATGGATGAGAATGTGAGTGTATGCATCCTTTAAGTCTAGAGAGCAAAGACAATCCTGGCTTTGAAGGTATGGAAGAAGAGTTCCTAGAGAAATCATTTTGAATTTCTCTCGAAACAGATATTTGTTCAATTCTCTGAGGTCTAGAATGGGTCTGTGTCCTCCTGTTTTCTTTGGAATAAGAAAATAGGGGGAGTAGAACCCTGCACCCTGTTGAAGAATGGGTACTTCCTCTATTGCCCCTTGGGGCAATAAGTGTGGAGACCTCGTGATATAGCAGATTGTCTGCAGAGGTTTGTGAATTGAATTGCTTTAGAATTGTAGGAGGGGGCATGCTGTGAAAATGAAGCTTGTACCCCTCTCCTACAATGGACAAAGTCCAATCTTCTGCTGTTATCTGATGCCATCTGTTGACAAAGTGGCATAACCTGCCCGGAATATTGGGAGATTGGGGACCCCTCAGAGGCAGGGAGGCAAAACTCTCTAGGAAGGATTCAAAGCCCTTGAGGGGGCTGAACCTGGAGAGCTGGTTGGGCTCTCGGGCCTTTTGGCTTCTTTTGCTGTCTAGTTTGTCCCTTTTGGGCAACCTGACCTGGAGTATGACTCTGCAGGATATAGGAAGGATAAAACTTCCTCTTTTTGCTAAAAGAAGGTTTTTTATAAGGCTTCCTTTTGGCTGGAGTGGCTGTAGACTTTGACAATCTATCTAAGGTAGAATTGTCAGCATCTAACTCGTTAGCCTTTTCCTGCCAGTTCTTGCTGAAGAGATTCTCCCCCATGCAAGGAATGTTGCCTAACTTGTCCTGTACCCAAGTCTCCAAGTCTGATGCCTGTAGCCAGGCAATCCGCCATGCGCCAAAGGCAATAGCAGAAGTTCTGCTGATGCATTAGAAGCAGTGAAAGGCTGCACGATTGACAAACTTGGAGACATCCTGAGCATGCTTAACTAGAGCAAGAAAATCTTGTCTCGTATCATCTGGGAGAAATGGGCTCATAAGTTCCAAATCTCCTGCGACTTCTTTGAGCAACATTCCCATATATAGGATATATGAACTGATCCTAGCTGAAAGCATAGAAGCTTGAAAAGTCCTGCGTCCAAAGGCATCCAGAGTCCTGCATTCACGACTTGGAGGATTGGATGCATGCCTCTTTGCACTTTTCATCCTATGCATGGCTGATTCCACTACCATTGAATGGTGTGGCAGCTGAGTTTTCTGAAATCCAGGACATGGCGGAACTCGATACATAGTATCAAGTCTCCTAGAGTGAGGAGAAGTAGTCAGAGGTGTCTCCCACATTCTGAGCATCAAGCTATGCAGAATTTCATGGATAGGCAGAGTGGCTGCCTCCTTAGGAGCTTTAGGATATTGGAGAATTTCCAATTCCTTTGCTCTGGGTTCCTTTTCAGGAGCTACCGTCATTGAAAGACCTTTGGCCATATCACGGATGAAATCCTGAAATGACATGTCCTCTGGAGGTGACGACATTCTGCGTTGGGGAGAAGAGGGATCTTCTAGGAGAAACCCTCTAGTGCCAGCAGAATTGCCAGAGTCTTCGGAATCGGAGGAATTGAAGTATTCCTGACCCCGATGCTCTTGCAAAGCATGATCCCGGTACCGATCGAAGTCGGTACCGAGCTGACCGGGTACCGCTTTGTCAATTCCAGCCAGAGATGGCATGGGAAGAGTTCCTACCGGTGCTGGTACCGTCAGTACCGGTATCGTCGGTGTCAGTACTGGTGTCTGTACCGGTGTCTGTACCAGTGTCGGTACCGGCATTGGTGCCGATGTCAGTACCGGTGCCCGTGGGACCACTGGTACCGCAACTGAAAGAAGAGCTGTGATGCTGCGCTCAATAGCGAGGAACCTCTGGTCTATCGATGCTGCCGATGCCTGGGTGTCGGTACCGGTAAGGACGGCCAGAACCCCTGAACATGGCACAGGTAGTTCTTGCGAGGTTGAGACCTCGAAAACATCCTGAAGCCCCATCGATGCTTTGGAAGCCAAAGCCTCCCACCGGGGCTGTTTTGCCAGTGTGGCTCCCTCAAGGGCAATGCCAATGGCCTCTCGATGCTTAGCAGGAGAGCTACCCTTTGAGGACCGGCTTTTATGTTTAGTTACCTGAGATCCATGGGAGGAAGAAGAGGCCCTTGACGATGTCGATGCAATGGATCTGGTATCTGAAGAAAAGAGGCTACTGAGCTTTGTAGCCCAGTTCTGTCTTCCTCTTTTAGTCATCCCCATGCAGGAGAGAAATTCAGTTGGCGAATGTTCAGGTCCTAAACATTTCAGACACCAATCATGGGTGTCAGTGACGGAAATGGTACCGCCACACTTAGTACATTTTTTTAAAACCACTAGTTGGCTTTTCCATGATTTAGGAATATGGGGCCTAGTGCCCAAAATGGCGCCTAGCACCAAAGAGGAAAGTTTCTGAAAAGAAACAGTCTAAAGCCTAAGGGGTTTATTTGTATGAAAAGAAAAGAACCGGCAGTACCGGTAGCGTCGTGCGGTAGGCAAATGCGACCACAAGAAAAGAAATTTAAATGCGGAATTTTCTGCGGTGACAGGGAATAGATCCTGTTGGCTCCGTGTAAAATGAAGAACTGAAGAGGGACAGTTGGAAAGGCAGGAAAGCAGCATGCATGTGCTGAGAGATGCTCCCAAAAGCGTTCCTATTGGACGCTGGGGAGCGTTTCTGCGCAGGCTCCGTCGGTACCGACGATACCCATATGTGAAGACTACATTCCTGCTTGTTCCTGGAGATAAACTTTACTGGCAGTCAGTAGCCTACAGATGAAATAGACCATAGTACTTAAATAATAGATTATCACTCTACAAAACCTTGAGGTTTGTGTTTCAAACAACTTTGAATGATTTTGTGTCATCTGGAAATTTGATCACCTCATTCATCATTTCCATTTTCAGATCATTTATGAATATGTTAAAAGGCAGAGGGTGGAACACAGATCTCTGGGGGCTCCATTATTCACCTTTCTGCACTGAGAAAATTGGCCATTTAGCCCTACTCTGCTTTCTATCTTTTAACCAGTTCATGATCCACAATACTACACTGCCCCCAATCCCATGACTTTTTAATTTTGCCAAGAGTCTCTCATGAGGTACCTTGTCAAAGACTTTCTGAAAATCCAGAAACACTGTTTCAACTGGCTCACCTTTGTATACCTGTTTAGTCACACCTTCCAAAAAATATAACAGATTAGTAAGACAAGACTTTTCTTGGCTAAATCCATGTTGGCTTTCTCCCATTAAACCATGACTATCTACATGTTCAGTAATTTTATTCTTAATAATGGCGTCCACCATTCTGCCTGATACTGATGTCAGGCTCACCAGTCTGTAGTTTCTCGAATCACCCCGGAACCCTTTTTAAAAATTGGCGTTACATTGGCCATCCTCCAATCTTCCAGTACTACAGATGATTTTAATGATAGTTCATGGATTACTAATAGTAGGTCTGAAATTTCATATTTCAGTTCTTTCAACACCCTTGGATATATACCATTCGATCCAGGTGATTTGATACTCTTCAGTTTATCAAATAGTTGTAATACATCTTCTCAGTTTATCAATATTTCTTTCAATTCTTCTGATACATCACCTTTATATACCATTTCAGGCATCTTCCCTACATCTTCTTCAGTAAAAACTGAAGCAAAGAATTGATTCAGTCTCTCTGCTATGGCCTTGTCCCCTCTTAGCGCTCCTTTTACCCCTCTATCATCCAATCGTCCAACTGACTCTCTGAAAGGATTTTTGCTACACATGTACTTGAAAAAGTTTTTATTATGCGTTTTTGCTTACATGACAGCTTTTTCTCAAATTCTCTCTTTGCCTGCCTTGTCAATGTCTTGCATCTAACTTGCCAATGCTTATGTTGTTTCCCATTTTCATCATTTGGCTCCTTTTTCCATTTCCTGAAAGATGTTATTTTGGCAACAACAGACTCTCTGACCTCACCTTAAAAGCATACTGGCAGTTTTTTTTTTACCTTCCTCCTACCTTCCTTCTAGTACTTTTAAACACCTATGCTTGATATAAATCTTTAATCTTTGCAGCTGCTCTTTTTAGTTTTTTTCTTAACTATTTTCTTCATTTTATCATAGTCTCCTTTTGAAAGTTAAAGGGTAGCACTGTGGATTTCCTTGCTGTCCTTCTTCCATTTATTTAATTAAATGTGATCATGCTATGATCGCTATTGCCAAGTGGACTCAAAACTCTTATTTCTTACACTATATCCTGTGTTCTTTTAAGGACTAGATCCAAAATAGCTTCCCCTCTTGTCAGTTCATGAACTAGCAGCTCAAAAAAGCAGTAATTTATTTCATCTGACATTGACCCAGTTAATACCGGGGTAAATGAAATCTCCCATTATTGCTGTGTTGTAACTTTTGCTAGCATCCCTGATTTCTTTTAGCATTTCATCATCCATCTGTTCATTCTGGCCAGGTGGTCGGCAGTATACCCCCTCTGCCATCGCCTTTCCCTTTTTACATGGAATTTCTATTCATAGAAATTTTACAGTGTATTTTGTTACCTGCAAAACTTTAATCCTATGTGACTGAATGCTCTCTCTAGCACAGAGTGCAACCCCTCCACTAATTTCATCTGCCCTATCATTGCGATATAGTTTGTAACCAGATATCATAGTGTCCCATTGGTTGTCCTCCTTCCGCCAGGTCTCTGAGATGCCAATCATATCTAACATTTCATTTAGTGCTATATATTCTAGCTCTTCCATCTTATTTTTTAGACTTTTAGCATTTGCATACAGACATTTTAGAGGTTGTATTTTATTCATCTTAATCTGGTTATCAGTTGATAGGGGTAATTTGGAATCTTTCAGCATCTGGGTTACTTTTATCTTTCTTGGAACATCTCTGTTGGGATGTCCTAACTTCCCTCTTTTTGCTAGTATCCTTCAAGGATACATCCTTCTGAACCATGCACTTTTGGACGACTGTTGACGTTCCCCTATTATCTAGTTTAAAAACTGCTGTATCTCCTTTTTAAAGGTTAATGCCAGCAGCCTGGTTATTTTCCAGTTAAGGTGGATCCCATCCTTTTGGAAAAGACCCTCACTTGCCCATAATGTTGTCCAGTTCCTAACAAATCCCAAACCCTTTTCTTTGCACTATCGTCTCATCCATGCATTGAAACTCTGGAGCTCTGCCTGCCTTTTGGGTCCTTTGCGTGGAATGGGAAAAATTTTAGAGGATGATTACCCTGAAAGTTTTGGACTTTAGCTTCCAACTGAAAAGCCTAAATTTGGCCTCCAGAACCTCCCTCCCACACTTTCCTATACCATTGGTACCAACATGTACCAAGACAGCAGACTCCTCCCCAGAACTATCTAAAACTTTATCTAGGCGGCTCGTGAGGTCCATTACCTTCGTACCAGGCAGGCATGCTACCAGGCGATCCTCATGTCTACCAGCCACACAGCTATCTAAATTCCTAATGATCAAATCGCCAACTAATAATGACTTTCCTAACCCTTACCTCATGGGCACATGGCCCTGGAGAGACATCCTCGGTGTGAGAGGGTGGACAGGTCCTAGCTACAGGATCACTTCCTGCCATAACAAGGTGATGCTCTCCTTTCACATGACCTCTCTCCTCCATGGCAACTGAGAGGCTGCCAGACTGGAGGTGGAACTTCAGTACTACGTCCCTGTAGGTCTCGTCTGTGTACCTCTCTGTCTTCCTTATGTCCTCCAAGTCTGCTACTCTAGCCTCCAGAGATCATATTCATTCCCTTTGGGCAAAGAGCTCTTTGCACTTAGTGCACATATTAGACCCCTCACCAACTGGAAGAAAATTGTACATGTAACATTCAATGCAAAAGACTTGATAGCCCCCCTTGTGCTGTTGGACTGCTGTCTGCATCTTAAATAGCTAAACAGACCCTTAAAACTAAGTTTTTTTAAAGTTACTAGGGATACTTGTACTGATACAGCTAAACCAAATATGTTTAAGGGACTTTCTTCACCTCAAGATTAATTAATTTCAGGCCCTTAATAAATCTATACCTAATGAGGATAACCAGCTGAACCTGAAAGTGAATATGACTACTTCTTCCCCTTTAATTGGTCTAAGAGCCTTTAAAGCCAAGATTATGCCTGGGGAGGGTGAGAAGGAATTAACACTTAGTAAAGGCTAGCTTGCTACTCAGGTAAACAATTTCCTGGATGATTCACACAGCCCTTGGTTGGATAGAGGGAGCCTTTCAAATTGCCCAGTTGATCTGTCACTTGGCATTAAATCCTAGAGGCCTCTTTGAAAAGGTCTCTAGCAACAATTTCTTTCTACTCAAAGAATATTTACCCTATTCTTCCGTCAATGCTAAGCTATACTCTGATTTGATTTAAATTAAAAATTCTCTGCTGATACTAGGCCCTGACTGAGTTTTACATTTAAAGATAACAAGCATCATGAAATATTCACATATCTTTCTGTAAAATATAATTTATAAGTAAATAAAGCTAAAGTTGAATGTAAAGAGAACTAAAAGTGGTAATGGAGGCAGGTCAGGGTTTACACAATTCTCTGTGTATTTTCCAAAGGCTCTACCAACTACAGAACTTCTCATAAAATACATGTAAGGATTGCAAGATTGCACGTGTATTTGCTGTCTCTTCCAACGATTAATAAAACCTGCACATTGGGGTGGGAGGGGAAGGAACCTCCTGCTCTTCCCCAGTTGTATGTGGGAATAAATTTTCCTTACAGCATTGATCCCTCTCACCCTGTTAATATCCCACTGACATCAGTACATGCATTAATCCACCATCTTCTCAAAGAGGTCTCCTTTGATTCTTCTAAGACTGAGAATTATGGACCCATTTTTCATTTTCTTTTTCTCTCCAAAATGTAAAACACAGTCCTCATGCAACAAGCGCCAAAAACTGACTACATTATCCCTATTCTTAGACTCTTCTCTGGCCTCCAATCTCTTTCAGGATCCAAGTCAAAATCTGTGTCAGCATACACAAGGTCTTACATACTAACATTCCTTTCTATCTCTTTGATCTCTTGATCCCCTTACAACTCTTCATGACCAACTCGATCCACCTGTACTAACCAATTAACACAGACAACAGCCTACAGTCATTATCTGCATACTACAGAAATGGCTTTCTCCTGTTTTGGCCCTCTTCTTTTGAGTTCCCTCTCCCTATGCTTTTGAAGTAAACCAAACTTAACTTGTTTCAAGATGACATTAAAACATATTTCTTCATTTTTGGGGAGGAGCCAGATATGCTTGTGGGATGATTTTCAGAGCCCCCTTACTTTTTATTTTCTCTTTTGCTCTTTCTTCTTTATCACTATTTAGTTTCTTTTCTCACTGATGATAACTTTCTCCACTCTCTTGTTTCTTTGATTTTGTATTGCAAACTGCTTTGAAATAGCTATCAAGTTATAAAACAGTATGTCAAATTTACAACTAAACTAAACAAAACATGTCCTCCTGTGATGGGGTGTATAGCCCATCTGAGCAACTGTCATAACAAATCCCTGTGTACCGAGGTGCGACAAAAAAAAAAACCAAGACTGTCCCACAAATGTTTTATTACAAAATCTACAGAGAAATTATGCATTGTCCCCTGCAAAGTAATCCCACCCCCCCAGAGTTAATGCACTTCTGCATTTGCTTCTGCCACGTATGGAAGCACTCGGTAAAATCCTCCTCCTTGAGGTCCCTCAACTCCCTCATCACAGTGGCCTTGATCTCTTCTATAGAGGCAAAATGAGTTCCTTTGAGCACAGTCTTCAGCCTGGGGAAGAGCCAGAAGTCACACAATGCGAGATCTGGGGAATAAGGAGGTGGTCGAGAGCTGTGATCTGTTTGTTGGCCAAGAACTGCCTCACACTGAGCGATGTGTGCGGGCGCGTTGTCATGGTGGAGCATTCACAACTTGTCTCTCCACAGAGCCCACCTGCTGTGCCGAACCTGGTCATGGAGGCAATTGAGAACCTGCTAGTAGAAGTGATGGTTGATTGTCTGACCCTCAGGCACAAACTCATGATGGACCACTCCCTTCTGGTCGAAGAATGCGATCAGCATGACCTTGATCCTTTATTTGGACATGTGCACCTTCTTGGGTCTGGGTGACAGTCGAGTCTTCGCTGCAGGCTCTTTCTCTTGCTTTCAGGGTCGTACTGGAATATCCAGGTCTCGTCTCCTATGGTGACTTGGCCAACAAACTTTGATCTTCTCTGATCTTCTCTAGCAAGGCTCGACAAACATTGACCTGGTGCTCCTGGTTGTCCGATAAAAGCTTGGGCACCATCTTGGCACACACTTTCCGCATCCCCAGCTCCTGTACCAAGATGGTCTGCACTGACTCCCTGTTCAGGCTGAGCTCCTCAGCTATCATCCATACCATCAATCTACAATCACTCCGCACCAGCTGGTTCACTCTGTCAATGTTCTCAGCCGTTTTTGTCGTGGAAGGCCATCCTGACTTGGGGTCATCCTCCACCTCCTTGTGGTCAGTCTTAAAGTGTTTGTGCCACTCGAAAATTTGTGGCCTTGACATTGTATCTTCTCCATAAGCCTTTTGGGGAAATTGGAGACACTCAGTTAGGCCCTTCTCCAACTTAACCAGAAATTTCAAGTTGATTCTTTGCTCCATATTTCTGCCACCTCCAGTTGCATGACAAAGCGATGGAGCAGTGTGCTACAAAAAAACCTGAAAACGAAAAACAGAGTAAGAGAGATGAAAAATATTATAGCAGAATAGTGGCGAGATGTTGCACAACACAGTGACATAAGTGGTTAGCCAATTGGCACTGAGTCATGGGCATGGCTGCCACAGTCTTGTTTCTTTTTTGTCACACCTGTTGGTGGTAAGAGATCACAAAGGCTGGGAGAGCTGGACTCTGGGACAGGGAAAATGTACATCTCATTTGCATAGGCTGAGGGATCTACTACTACTACTACTGAACATTTGTATAGCACTACAAAATGTACACAGCGCTGCACAGACACATGTAAAAGACTGTCCCTGCTCATCAGAGCTGACAATCTAATCAAGACAGACAACACAGTAGCTGTAGACACAGGATACATCTAGGGGAATGGAGGACTAGAAAAGGGGACTGTTACTTCTGGAGAGAGATCTGCAATTGTATGTACTTCTGGGAATTTTCCGAAAGGAATTCTTCCTATTAAAGCTAATTAATCTGTGAACCCACTATTTTTTGTTAAATCAGTCAGGGCCTAGTAGCAGCAGTTTACGTTTAAATTTACAACACAGAAGAGAACTTTCTGGTTACATTTCATACCCAGCAGAGAGCTTGTAGTTTAAATTTAATAGTCACTCAGGGCCTAGCATCAGCAAAGTACTTTTAGTTTAAATTTAAAACACAGAAGAGAGCTTTCTGGTTAAATTTGGAACCCAGCAGAGAGCTTGTAGTTTAAATTTAATAGTCACTCAGGGCCTAGCATCAACAAAGTACTTTTAGTTTAAATTTAAAACACAGAAGAGAGTTTTCTGGTTAAATTTGGAACCCAGCAGAGAGCTTGTAGTTTAAATTTCATAATAAGTTAGAGCCTAGCAGCAGCAAAGAGCTATAATTTAAATCAAATCAGAATATAGCTTACCTCAGCAGCACAGGAGAGGGTACTGTGTAGCAGCCCTCTTTTAATAAGTGTTATTTCCCTCCCTCCCTCCCCACACCCACCCACCTCTGGGATAATCATAGCTTTATAGGTACTTACACATCTTAAAAGACAGAAGGTGCTCTCAGGTGAAGCTCGTTACCCAAATCAGTAATACACTAAGGACCTGAGATTAATTAAGCTTCAGGTGAACAAGATATATTAAACATATTAGTACAGTTTTATTGGTATAAATATCCATAGCAACCCTTAGTAAGTAAAGAACTTAAAGATCTAAACACAAACTTAAAACTAAGATGCAGACAGCAGTACAGCAGCGAGATGGGGGCTTTCCAGTCTTTTGCATTGAGTGTCACATGTATGATTTTCTCCCAGTTGGTGAGAGGTCTCACGTGTGCACTAGGTGGAAGGAGCTCTTTGCTCTCAGGGAACGAGTCCATTCTCTAGAGGCTAGAGTAGCAGACTTGGAAAACATAAGAAAGACAGAGAGGTACATAGACGAGACCTACAGGGATATAGTCCTGAATTCCCACCTCCAGTCTGGCAGCATCCCTGTTACCATGGAGGAGAGAGGTCACGTGACAGGAGAGCATCACCCTGGTGTGACAGGAAGTGATCCTGTAACTGGGACCTGTCCTCCAGGTGATGTAAAACCTTCTCGCACCGAGGAAGTTTCTCCAGAGCCATGTGCCCATGAGGAAAGGGTTAGGACAGGTCAGATCTAGTGCAAGAGATAAGGGTGTTGGGGCCACTTGGCAATAGTGATCATAGCATGATTGCCTTTGATTTAGTCAGTGGAGGAGGAATAGTAAGGAAATCCACAGTACTACTTTTTAACTTTTGAAAGGGAGACTATGATAAAATGAGGAAATTAGTTAAGAAAAAACTAAAAGGAGCAGTTGCAAAGGTTAAAGACTTACATAAAGCTTGGGTGTTGTTGAAAAATACTATCTTGGAAGCCCAAACCAGCTTTATTCCACGCTTTAAGAAAAGTGGAAGGAAGTCCAAGAAACTGCCAGCATGGTTTAAAGGTCAGGTCAGAGAGGCTGTTGTTGCCAAAAAAGCAACTTTCAGGAAATGGAAAAAAGAGCCAAACGACGAATCCTGGAAACAGCACAAGCACTGGCAAGTAAAATGCAAGGCACTGATAAAGCAGGCAAAGGGAGAATTTGAGAAGAAGCTTGCTGCGGAAGCAAAAACGCGAAATAAAGATTTTTTCAAGCACATTCGTAGCAAAAAACCTGTGAGAGAGTCAGTTGGTCCATTAGATGATAGAGGAGTTAAAGGGGCACTAAGAGGCGACAAGGTGATAGCGGAGAGACTGAATGAATTCCTTGCTTCGGTCTTTACTGAGAAAGATGTAGGGATGTTACCCATGACTGAAGTGGTATTTAAGGGTGCGGAAGAATTGAAGGAAATATCGATACATCGGGAAGATGTATTACAACTATTAGATAAACTGAAGAGTAGCAAATCACCTGGGCCAGATGGTATACATCCAAGGGTGTTGAAAGAACTGAAATATGAGATTGCAGACCTGCTATTAGTAATCTGTGAACTATCATTAAAATCATCTCTAATACCTGAAGATTGGAGGATCGCCAATGTAACACCAATTTTTAAAAAGGGTTCCAGGGGTGATCCGGGAAACTACAGACCAGTGAGCCTCACGTCACTAGCGGGAAAAATGGTAGAAACCATCATAAAGAATAAAATTACTCAGCATGTAGATAGTCATGGCCTAACGGGAGACAACCAACATGGCTTTAGACAAGGAAGATCTTGTCTTACTAATCTGTTATGTTTTTTTGAAGGAGTGAATAAACAGGTGGACAAAGGTGAGTCAGTTGATATAGTGTATCTGGACTTTCAGAAAGCCTTTGGCAAGGTCCCTCATCAGAGACTTTTGACAAATCTAAAGAGTCATGGGATAGGAGGCAGTATACTACTGTGGATCAGGAACTGGTTAAAAGATAGAAAGCAGAGGGTTGGGCTAAATGGCCAATTTTCCCAATGGAGAAAGGTGAATAGTGGTGTACCCCAGGGATCTGTGCTGGGTCTGCTGCTTTTTGACATATTCATAAATGACCTGGAAAGAGGAATAACGAGTGAGGTTATCAAATCTACAGATGACACAAAACTATTTAAAGTTGTTAAAACCCAAGAGGATTGTGGAAAATTGCAAGAGGATCTTGATAAATTGGAAGACTGGGCATCAAAATGGCAGATGAAATTTAATGTGGACAAGTGCAAAGTTATGCACCTAGGGAAGAACAACCCAAACTATGGTTACACGATACAAGGTTCCACATTAGGAAACACCACCCAGGAAAAAGAGGCGTCATTGTGGATAACATGTTAAAACCCTCTGCCCAGTGTGCAGTGGCAGCCAAGAGAGCAAATAGAATGCTAGGTATCATAAGGAAAGGAATGGAAAATAAAACAAAAGATATTATAGTGCCTCTATACTGTTCCATGGTGTGTGCAATTCTGGTCGCCGTATCTTAAAAAGGATATGGCGTTATTAGAAAAGGTTCAGAGAAGAGCCACCAAAATGGTAAAGGGGATGGAAGGATACTCCTATGAAGAAAGGCTAAAAAGGTTAGGGCTCTTTAACCTGGAAAAGAGACGGCTGAGGGGAGATATGATAGAAGTCTATAAATTAATGAACAGAGTGGAACGGGTAAACATAGATTGATTGTTTACGTTATCAGAATATAGAAAGATTAGGGGACATGCAATGAAGCTACAGGGTAAACTATTTAAGACTAATAAAAGAGAATATTTTTTCACTCAACGTGTAATCAATCTCTGGAATTTGTTACCAGAGGATGTAGTAAAGGCTGTTAGTGTAGCTGGGTTTAAAAAAGGTTTGGACAAGTTCCTGGTCCATAAACCATTATTAAGAAGGGACCCAGGATATCAATGCTTGACCCAGTACAAGCATTGTCTTTTGGGGAAACTGCTAGGTATGTATGACCTAGATTGGCCACTGTTGGAAACAGGATACTGGGCTTGATGGACCTTGGTCTGACCCAGTATGGCATATCTTATGTTCTTATGTTCTAATGGTAAGGAAACACAAAGGAGACCAGATGAGTCAAGATCCAAAAGCTGCAGTGAAGAGATGAGTTTTTAGCCTGGATTTGAAAATGATCAGACAAGGCACCTGACATACAGACACAGGTAGTTTGTTTCAGGCATAAGAAGAAAGGCTAAAAGTAGAATAATCTATAAAAGTAGAATAATCTATAAAACAATAATAACCTCATTCAAGGCCTTATATGATATGGCACCAACTATGCTATGCAACTTAAGAACATAAGAACATAAGATATGCCATACTGGGTCAGACCAAGGTCCATCAAGCCCAGTATTCTGTTTCCAACAGTGGCCAATCTAGGTCATACGTACCTAGCAGTTTCCCCAAGGGACACAGGTTCCACAATGCTTGTATTGGTTCAAGCATTGATATCCTGGGTCCCTTCTTAATAATGGTTTATGGACCTTTCCTCCAGGAACTTGTCCAAACCTTTTTTAAACCCAGCTACACTAACAGCCTTTACTACATCCTCCGGTAACAAATTCCAGAGTTTGATTACACGTTGAGTGAAAAAATATTTTCTTTTATTAGTCTTAAATAGTTTACCCTGTAGCTTCATTGCATGTCCCCTAGTCTTTCTATATTCTGATAAGGTAAACAATCGATCTACGTTTACCCGTTCCACTCCGTTCATTAATTTATAGACTTCTATCATATCTCCCCTCAGCCGTCTCTTTTCCAGGTTAAAGAGCCCCAACCTTTTTAGCCTTTCTTCATAGGAGTAGCCTTCCATCCCCTTTACCATTTTGGTGGCTCTTCTCTGAACCTTTTCTAAAATTGCTATATCCTTTTTAAGATATGGCGACCAGAATTGCACACAATATTCAAGGTGCGGTCTCACCATGGAACGATATAGAGGCATTATAATATCTTTTGTTTTATTTTCCATTCCTTTCCTTATCATACCTAGCATTCTATTTGCTCTCTTGGCCGCCGCTGCACACTGGGCCGAGGGTTTTAACATGGTATCCACAAGGACGCCTAAATCTTTTTCTTGGGTGGTGGTTCCTAATGTGGAACCTTGCATCGTGTAACCATAGTTTGGGTTGTTCTTCCCTAGGTGCATAACCTTGCACTTCTCCACATTAAATTTCATCTGCCATTTTGATGCCCAGTCTTCCAATTTATCAAGATCCTCTTGCAATTTTCCACAATCCTCCTGGGTTTTAACAACTTTAAATAGTTTTGTGTCATCAGCAAATTTGATAACCTCACTCGTTATTCCACTTTCCAGGTCATTTATGAATATGTCAAAAAGCAGCGGACCCAGCACAGATCCCTGGGGTACACCACTATTCACCTTTCTCCATTGGGAAAATTGGCCATTTAGCCCTACCCTCTGCTTTCTATCTTTTAACCAGTTCCTGATCCACAGTAGTACACTGCCTCCTATCCCATGACTCTTTAGTTTTGCCAAAAGTCTCTCATGAGGGACCTTGTCAAAGGCTTTCTGAAAGTCCAGATACACAATATCAACTGACTCACCTTTGTCCACCTGTTTATTCACTCCTTCAAAAAAACATAACAGATTAGTAAGACAAGATCTTCCTTGTCTAAAGCCATGTTGGCTGTCTCCCATTAGGTCATGACTATCTATATGCTGAGTAATTTTATTCTTTATGATGGTTTCTACCATTTTTCCCGGTACTGATGTCAGGCTCACCGGTCTGTAGTTTCCCGGATCACCCCTCGAACCCTTTTTAAAAATTGGTGTTACATTGGCGATCCTCCAATCCTCAGGTATTAGAGATGATTTTAATGATAGTTCACAGATTACTGATAGCAGGTCTGCAATCTCAAATTTCAGTTCTTTCAACACCCTTGGATGTATACCATCCGGCCCAGGTGATTTGCTACTCTTCAGTTTATCTAATAGTTGTAGGACATCTTCCCGATGTATCGATATTTCCTTCAATTCTTCCACACCTTTAAATACCACTTCAGTCGTGGGTAACATCCCTACATCTTCCTCAGTAAAGACCGAAGCAAAGAATTCATTCAGTCTCTCCGCTATCGCCTTGTCGCCTCTTAGTGCTCCTTTAACCCCTTTATCATCTAATGGACCAACTGACTCTCTCACGGGTTTTTTGCTACGAATGTACTTGAAAAGGTCTTTATTTCGCGTTTTTGCTTCCGCAGCAAGCTTCTTCTCAAATTCTCTCTTTGCCTGCCTTATCAATGCCTTGCATTTGACTTGCCAGTGCTTGTGCTGTTTCCAGGTTTCATCATTTGGCTCTTTTTTCCATTTCTTGAAAGATGCTTTTTTGGCAACAACAGCCTCTCTGACCTCAGCTTTAAACCATGCTGGCAATTTTTTGGACTTCCTTCCACTTTTCTTAAAGCGTGGAATACAGTTGGTCTGGGCTTCCAAGATAGTATTTTTCAACAACACCCAAGCTTGATGTACGTCTTTAACCTTTGCAACTGCTCCTTTTAGTTTTTTCTTAACTGTTTTCCTCATTCTATCATAGTCTCCCTTTCGAAAGTTAAAGGGTAGTACTGTGGATTTCCTTACTATCCCTCCTCCACTAATTAAATCAAAGGCGATCATGCTATGATCACTATTGCCAAGTGGCCCCAACACCCTTATCTCTTGCACTACATCTGGTGTTCCACTAAGGACTAGGTCTAATATTGCTTCCCCTCTGGTCGGTTCATGAACCAGCTGCTCCAAGAAGCAGTCATTTATTTCATCTAGGAACTTTATCTCCCTAGCATGTCCTGTTGTGACACTGACCCAGTCGATGCCGGGGTAATTGAAATCACCCATTATTATTACTGCACTGTAACGTTTGCTAGCTTCCTTGATTTCTTTGAGCATTTCATCATCCATTTGTTCATTCTGGCCAGGCGGACGATAGTACACCCCCACTGCCATCGCCTTCCCCTTTTTACATGGAATTTCAATCCATAGAGATTCTACAGCAAATTTTGTTTCTTGCAAAACTTTAATCCTTTCTGACTCAATGCCCTCTCTAACATAGAGCGCAACCCCTCCACCAATTTGATCAGCTCTATCATTTCGATATAGTTTGTACCCAGGTATCACAGTGTCCCACTGGTTGTCCTCCTTCCACCATGTCTCTGATATTCCAATCATATCTAACCTCTCGTTTAGTGCTATATATTCTAACTCTCCCATCTTGTTTTGTAGACTTCTAGCATTTGCATACAAGCATTTTAGAGACTGTATTTTATTCATATTAATTTGGCTATTGGTAGACATGGGTAATTTGGGATCTTTAAGTTCTGTCTGCTCCATACTCGAGGGCATTTGGGCTACTTTACTCTTTTTTGGAACCTCTCTGCTTTTTGTAGTATCCTTCAAGGATACATTCTTCCGAACCATGCGCTCTTGGGCGACTGTCGGCTTTCCCCTATTATCTAGTTTAAAAGCTGCTCTATCTCCTTTTTAAAGGTTAATGCCAGCAGCCTGGTTCCATCCCGGTTAAGGTGAAGCCCATCCCTTCGGAAGAGCCCCTCCTTTCCCCAGAATGTTCCCCAGTTCCTAACAAATCCGAACCCCTCATCTCTGCACCATTGTCTCATCCACGCATTGAGACTCCGGAGCTCTGCCTGCCTATTGAGTCCTGCGCGTGGAACGGGAAGCATTTCGGAGAACGCTACCCTGGAAGTTCTGGATTTCAACTTCCTACCTAAAAGCCTAAATTTAGCTTCCAGAACCTCCCTACCACATTGTCCTATGTCATTGGTACCAACATGTACCAAGACAGCAGACTCCTCCCCAGCACTATCTAAGACCTTATCTAGGTGGCGTGTGAGGTCCGCTACCTTCGCACCAGGCAGGCATGTTACCAGGCGATCCTCACGTCCACCAGCCACCCAGCTATCTACATGCCTAATGATCGAATCACCAACTATAACTGCTGTCCTAACCCTTCCCGCATGGGCACTTGGCCCTGGAGAAACCTCCTCGGTGCGAGAGGGGTTTACATCACCTGGAGGACAGGTCCTAGTTACAGGATCACTTCCTGCCACACCAGGGTGATGCTCTCCTGTCACGTGACCTCTCTCCTCCATGGCAACAGGGATGCTGCCAGACTGGAGGTGGGACTTCAGGACTATATCCCTGTAGGTCTCGTCTATGTACCTCTCTGTCTGTCTTATGTTTTCCAAGTCTGCTACTCTAGCCTCTAGAGAGCGGACTCGTTCCCTGAGAGCAGAGAGCTCCTTGCACCTAGTGCACACGTAAGACCTCTCACCAGCTGGGAGAAAATCATACATGTGACACTCAATGCAAAAGACTGGAAAGCCCACATCCCGCTGCTGGACTGCTGTCTGCATCTTAGTTTTAAGTTTGTGTTTAGATCTTTAAGTTCTATATGTACTAAAGGGTGCAATGGATATTTATACCACTAAAACTGTACCTAAGAAGTTTAATATACCTTGTTCACCTGAAGCTTAATTAATTTCAGGTCCTTGGTGTATGACTGATTTGGGTAATGAGCTTCACCTGAGAGCACCTCCTGTCTTTTAAGTTGTGCAAGTACCTATAAAGCTGTGATTTTCCCAGGGGAGGGTGGGTGTGGGGAGGGAGGGAGGGATATAACACTTATTAAAAAAGGGCTGCTACACAGTACCTTGTCCTGTGCTGCTGAGGAAAACTATATTCTGATTTGATTTAAATTATAGCTCTTTGCTGCTACTAGGCTCTAACCTATTATGAAATTTAAACTACAAGCTCTCTGCTGGATTCTAAATTTAACCAGAAAGCTCTCTTCTGTGTTTTAATTTGAAACTAAAAGTACTTTGCTGATGCTAGGCCCTGAGTGACTATGAAATTTAAACTACAGCTGTCTACTGGGTATGAAAGGTAACCAGAAAGTTCTCTTCTGTGTTTTTAAATTGAATCTTAAACTGTTGCTACTAGGCCCTGACTGATTTAACAAAAAAAATAATGGGTTCACAGATTAATTAGCTTTAAAAGAAAAAAAATTCCTTTCAGAAAAATTCCCAGAAGTATATACTCACAATTTCAGATTTCTCTCCAGAAGTAACAGCCCCCCTTTCCAGTCCTAATAAACAAAGAACCATCTAAGCCCACACACAGAAAAGGACAAATGAACAGATTAAAGATCCCGAAAGATTACACAAGAGCCCATAAATCAACAAATAACAGAGCCTTTTCCCACATAGCCCCAACAACTTGGAATTCACTCCCAGAAGAACTACGAACACTAACGGAGATCATGGAACTCCGTAAAAAACTGAAAACTTATCTGTTCACCAAACACTATAACATAGACAACTCATCACCTGCCTTAGACAAAGGTTAAACAGGCACCTATCTGCATCAAGCAAAAAAACACTTAACCTACACTGACAACACACACTCATGATGATTTCACAACTTATGTCCTTTTACTTCCATGTATATATATACATATATAAAACTGTATATAGTTTACTCTGTTCTGTATTATTTCTCACTGTTTAGACTGTATATTCTATTTATATTATGATGTTCCTTGTAAATATGTTATGTTATAATATGACGTTCACTGTAAAACAAACTTTATTTGTTAATTATTTGTTCATTGTAAACCGCAACTGAACTTTGGAAGATGCGGTATATAAATGTGTATAAAATAAATAAATAAAAAATAAGAAGTAGCAAGGTGAAAGGAGCGAAGTCTTGAGTTAGCAGTAGAAGAGAAGGGCATAGATAGAAGCGATTTGCCAGAAGAGCAGAATTCCCGAGGAGGGGTGTAGGGAGAGATAATAGTGGAAAGGTATTGAGAAGTTATAGAGTGAATGCACTTATAGGTCAGCAGGAGAAGTTTGAACTGAATGTGGAAATGGATAGGGAGCCAAAAAAGGGTAATATGAGCATTGTGAAGCTGCTGGAGCCACACAGCAGATGGTGGAACAGATTGAAGGGGAGAGAGATGATTCAGAAGGAGAACATCAAGACGTAGGTTATAATAGTCTAGACAGGAGGTGACTAAGGAGTTGATAAGTGTCTTAGTAGTGTGTTCAGAAAGAAATGGGTGAATTTTGTTGATATTGTAGAGAAAGAAATGGCAGGTTTTAGCTATCAGTTCGATGTGTGTGGAAGAGAGAGAGGAGTCAAAGCGACCCCAAGGTTGCGAGCAGAGGAGATAGGGAGGACTAGAGAGTTATCCACAGAGACTGAGAAAGGAGGAAGGGGAGAGAAGGGTTTAGTGGGAAAAATAAGAAGCTCAGTTTTAGCCTGTTCAATTTCAAGCGGCGGTGAGACATCCAAGCAGTAATGTCAGAAAGGCAGGCAGAGATCCTGGCCTGGATTGCCGGAGAGATTTCAGGTGTAGAGAGGTAGATCTGGGAGTCATCAGCATAAAGATGGTACTGAAAGCCATTGGAAGAGATGAGTGCACCAAGGGACTGGGTATAGAGAGAGAAAAGGAGTGGATCTAAAACAGATCCTTGGGGTACGCTGAGAGTGGGATAGCAGTACAGGAGGATCCACCAGAACAAACACTGAAAGAGTGATGGGAGAGATAAGAAGAGAACCAGGATAGCACAGATCCCTTAAAGCCAAGTGAGGACAAGGCATCAAAGAGAAGGTTGTGATCAACAGTGTCAAAAACAGCAGAAAGGTCAGAAAGGATGAGGACTGAGTAAAGGCCCTTGGCTTTTGCCAGGAACAGGTCACTGGAGACTTTGGCAAGAGCAGTTTCGGTAGAATGTAAAGGACAAAAGATTTCCTGGGGATCCTTCCCAGATATTAAGGGACATTTCCCTGATAACCATTAGTGTGTGTGTATGGGGGGGGGGGGTTGGAGGACTTATTATGGTGCAACCCTTGGATGACTGAAAAGAGGACTTTCTTTGGAGAACAAAGAGCTCACCCTAACTGTACAGGGGACCCAGATAAGGACTTTCTAGCCAGGGAGCCTTATTCAGATGGAGGACTAAGTCCCTCCCTTTGGAGTTGGGACTCTTGTGGTTATGGCTGGAGTGAGCTGTGGAAGGAACAGGACTAGGACCAGAGGCTGGTGAAGCTGAAGTTGTCATGAAGCGGAGCAGAGGATGGACTAGAGGAATCCAGAGATGTGAATGCTTGACACCCCCACCCCCACTCATCAAGCTTTTCAGGATCCCACAACTCCTGACATCAAGAGCCCGCAATCCCAACTATGGCTCTTACCCAGGGTCACTCATGGTCTGGGAGAGGAGGAGGAGAAACACCCAGTCACACATGACTCTGGGCTCAAAACCGTGCTCTTGACTCCCAGAGTTAATGTCACATCACTACCTTTAGGGATTAAGCTAACAAATAATAGCAAAATACCCTTATTTGGCAGCTTGTCCCTCTAATGGTAGTATGAAGATATTAATCCTAGGGTATAAGGACATCATTTAGAACCCATGGCCACAATAAGCATGAGCAACTGGGGACTGAACCTGCTTCCCTGTAGACCACTATAGATCCCTGGCAAGAACCAGAAACAGAAGCACGGAGTGAGAGGCTCTTGATGTTAAAGGGTGTGAATGAGGAAGATGTAGTGGGGGACTCTTGATGTCATAGGAATCTTGATGTCTGGTGCGGTCAAAGGTGGGTGGGGACATGTACTGATATCAGAGTGGTGCTCATGGGGTGAAGGAAATTAATTCTTCAGGAGCAGTCATTTTATAAAGTTGTTCCCATGTACCACTGGAGAAGAGCAGGATGCTATTTTTTCCTTATGAGGAGCTTTTTAAAATTGGTGATCTTCTGGTGCTAGCAAATCTGCCAAATATGATGAAACTGCCCTTATTTGTCATTTTGACTCATAGTGATAGTACCAAGAGATTGCTGCTGGGATCAATGGTACCATTTGAATGTAGAGCTGCAATGAACAGGAGGGACTGGGGATCAATCATGATCCCCCTAGAACACCAGGGACCAGGGTAAGAGCTGGAGGTGGGATCAGGGGGTAAAACATTCTTGATGGTAGGAGATAATTGGGGTCAGTGTTAGGGGATTGTTATTGGGGGAATCTTGATGTCAGTGCTCTTGACCCCAGGGGGATGTGATTGGGGGGATTCTTAATGTCAAGGGGTCTTAGTTTTGGGTGTCTTGATGTTAAGGATATGTGATCAAAGGGAGGGCTTGATGTAGGGGGACTTCTTATTGGGGGTTGTCATGGGTGGGAGCAACATCTGATTTCAGTAGGGTATCTGCTGGTGGTGGCATGGGCTTTGTATCTGCCTCTTCAAGCCTCAGGGCAAGCATAAAAGACCGATATCCAATTTTTTGGCCACTGTGTGAATTTCCCTTGTAAAATGGGGAATACGTGGTGCTGTCAAAAAGTTCCCAAACTTGCACCTCTGCACAGGAACAGTACAGAGTATAGCAGCGCACCGCCATGTGGGACTACCCAGCAGACTTGTGAGTCATAGTGCTAAATGGCACAGTGCTGAGTGGATGAGGGACCATGCTGCACTTCTTTATTTACTACATGTTTCACAACTTTCTCGTCACTGAAAATGAATGAGAAACTCGAGCAATGTGCGTGCATCAAATTCTGTGTTAAAATTGGTAAAAACATGTTGGAAACATAGCAATTGCTTCAGCAAGCATTTGATGAGAACATTTTGGCAAAACACAAATCTATGAGTGGCATGGACATTTCAAACACGGCCAAGAAATGCTTGACAACAATGAATGTTCAGGATGACCTTCAACAAGCAGAACCCATGAAAATGTTGAGAAAGTTCATGAATTCATTCATGCAGATTCCTGGAGAACCATTCCAGACATTCCTGAAACTCTTGGAATCATTTATGGCTCATTTCAACAATTCTGACTGACCATGTGAGGCACAAACATCCAGAGTTATGGGCCACTGGGAACTGGATGATCCACCATGACAATGCCCCAGCGCATACGTTCATCAAGGTGCACCAGCTTTTGGCACAAAACAACATGGTTGCCATCTATCACCCTTCCAATTCTCCTGACTTGGCCATCTGTAACTTTTTCCTCTTCCCTGGAATGAAAATAAAGCTCAAAGGGTGTAGATTTGACAACATTGCAAAGATTCAGGAAGAGATGAGGACTCTGCTGAAGACTTTGAAGAAAGAAGACTTTCAGAAGGTGTTCCAAGAATGGCAAGACCACTGGGACCGTTGCATCAATTCCCAAGGAGACTACTTTGAGGGGAATGGTGGCCACTAAAATCTCAAGTCAGTGTATCATTTTTTATGGAGTCAGTTCGGGAATTTCTTGACAGCACTTTGTACATGTCTAGATCCCAAACCATGTCTCATCCAAGCCCAAACCACATTGACTTGAAACTGGTCATGGTGCACATTTCTACATGCAAATATCAGCTTTCTAAAATCACTGCACATGCAGCTAATCTATATGTGCAAATGCCACTATTTACATTTAGAAATGCTTCTAAAATGAGGATCTTGATTGGGGGGAGTCAAGATGGTGGATGTGGGCTGTGTCTGGCTGGCACAGATGCAGTTTTTGTTCATTTTCCTAGATTTAAAGTTATCTTGATTCTTATATGCAAGGAAAGGGAAACTGAAAGCCACATCCTTAGAAAGTACCAGCAGTCCAGGGGCTGATGGATGCTTTTTTTCAAATTTACTTTTTATTAAAATTTTTGATTTCCCAACAATTGCCCCCGCTCCCTGAAACAATGGGACAATGCTTATCCAACAATCAAAATCACCTATTAAACATACTAATCATCCCAAAATATCCCGCTTCCCTTCATCCCATCCCCTACCTTTCATATAATCCCATCTTAAACTACTCCTATCTCCCCCTCTAATAACATCACTCCCATGTGCTGTCCTTCCATTTTTTGGCCCAGTGATGCAGATCATTCTCCGGTGAGCTCACTGGATTTGGAGGGGGGTGGAAAAAGGTTCTCTCCAGACGCCAGAGAGAACTTAAGTCCAGAGGACTGGATGCCCCCAGCAAAGGACCCAGAGGATGACGTAGAATAAGTTCCAGGAAATAGTACATTTAGTGGAGAATAAAAGGGCAGGAATTAGGACTTTTGCAATAGCAGGTAACAATAATTGAGAATGAATGTGCTGAAATGGCTACTCAAACTGGGACTTTGAGTGTACTATATTATAAGCTGAAGCCCTGGAGAATTCCATAAGGAGAAGGAATTTCTTACTTTCAAATGTTCCTCTGGTTCCATTCAGTTCCTCTGGAGTGATGTTTAAACCATCTGCCACTACAATCCCGAAAATCCCACTTAAATCGTTTTCTCCTCTTTAGGGCTTTATACCTTCCTATTACTTTGATGCTTTGGATCTCACTGCATTCCTGGAAAAGTCTGAAACAGAGCCGGATCATGACCAAATGAATTTTAAAGTTGTTTTTTAGGTCCAGAGAAGAATTGTTTATAAACTCATCTATAGAATATTTCCAGATGTTTCTCTCTCCTTATTTGAGGGTCTGTGGACGTTCTTCGTTATTGAATTTTCTTTAATAGTTTTTCCTTTATTTTGTTTCTGGAAAAATTCCTTTTCTGTAACAAGAGGATTTCTTGTGTAATTACTTTTCAAAATTAATATAATAAAATAAAATAAGGATCTTAATGTAAATAGCCACAAGCTCTTGTATTATGTGAAGGATAGCATTGTTTAGAGACTATTGCAACTGATCAAGCAGAGTCTGGAAGTTATAGTCAGAAGATTATTGAAACCACCAGCATGTCATGCAAAAGACCAGTCAGAACTGCACTACAGCTTTCTTTCTCCATGTAAATGTAGTTACGGAGCAAAACGTTGTAAAGGCTGGATGATGGTATAGTTCTTAGAAAATTATTTTTAGCCAAGTCGGATTGAACATGGGTGACCAATGAGCCTGATGTCAGTACCAGGCGAAATGGTAGAAACCATTACAGCAAATAGAATTACTGAACATGTCATGGTTTAATGACAGAAAGCCAACATGGATTTAGCCAAGGAAAGTGAAGTCTCAACAATCTCTGATATATTTTGAAAGTGTGAATAAACAGATAGATAAAGGTGAGCTGATTGATATAGTGTATCTGGATTTTCAGAAAGCCTTTGACAAAATCCCTCATGAGAGACCTTTGGGGAAATTAAGAATAATGGGATAGGAGGCAGTATACTATTGTGGATCAGGAACTGGTTGAAAGATAGAAAGTAGAGAGTAGGGCTAAATGGCCAATATTCTCAATGGAGAAAGGTGAATGATGGAGTGCTCCAGGGATCTGTGATGGGCTCGCTGCTTTTTAACATATTTAAAACTGACCTGAAAATGGGAATAACGAGTGAGGTGATGAAATTTGCAGATGACATAAAATTATTTAAAGTTGCTAAAACACAAGAGGATTGCAAAAAATTGCAAGAGGACCTTGAGAAAATGGGAGACTGGGCATCCAAATGGCAGATGACATTTAATGTGGACGAGTTCAAAGTTATCTACTTAGGGAAGAAGAACTTGGTTACATGAGATAAGGTTCCACATTAGGAATCACCACCCAGGAAAAGGATTTAGACGTCATCTTGGATAATACATTGAGACCTTCTGCCCAGTGTGTAGCAGTGGCCAAGAAAGAAAATCGAATGCTAGGAATCATAAAGAAAAGAATGGAAAATAAAATGAAGTATATTATAATGCATCTGTATCGCTACATGGTGTGACCACATATTGAATATTGTGTGCAATTCTGGTCACAATATTTTAAAAATATTATAGCAGAACTGGAGGAGTAGCCTGGTGATTAGAGCATTGGCTTGTGAACCAAGAGACCAGGGTTCAGTTCCCACTAGCACTCATTGTGGCCTTGGGCATTGCCTCAGAAGAATCCAAGTTATCAATATCCCTGTTTAATGTACATTACCAAGTTTAAGTTGCACTGTAAACAGCTTTGACTAAAATGTTAAAGCAGTATAAAAAATAGTTAAATAAATAAATTAGAAAAGGTACAGAGAAGAGCGACAAAAATGTTAAAGGGGTGGAAAGATATCCCTACAAGGAAAAACTTAAAAGGCTGGGGCTCTTCAACTTGGAAAAGAGACTACTGAGGAGAGATATGACCGAGGTCTATAAAATAATGAATGGAGTAGAATGGATAAATGTAGATTGCTTGCTTACTCCTTCAAAGAGTAGAAAGACTAAGGGACATGCAATGAAGCTACCATGCAGCACATTTAAGACTAATTGGAGAAAATCTTTTTTTCACTCAACACGTAATCAAATTTTGAAATTCATTACCAGAGGAGCTGGATATAAAAGAGGTTTGTACAAGTTTCTGGAGGAAAAGTGCATAATCCATTATTAAAGAGGACTGTGGAAATCCACTGCTTATCCCAGGATAAGCAGCATGGAATCTGTGAACCTTTTCGGGAACCGAACAGGAACTTGTGACCTGGATTGGCCACTGTTGGAAACAGGATAGTGGACTTGATGGACCTTTGGCCTGACCCAGTATAGCATATCTTATGTGCTTATGTTCCTTTTTTTTTAACTGTTAAATCAGGAGGACATTGGTATACTGAGATACCTTTATCATATTTCAACCTGTTAAACAAAGGAATTTTTAGGATTGGTGCCTCCATGCAGCATCTGTCCAAAGTAAACTGGTCTTTATATTATGAAGTCAATATCCTAGACCAGTGATTCCCAACCCAGTCCTCGGGTACCCCCAGGCCAGTCAGATTTTCAGGGTATCCACAATGAATATGCATGAGATAGATCTGCATACAGAGGAAGCAGTGCATGCAGATCTATTTCAGGCATATTCATTGTGGTTACCCTGAAAACCTGACTGGTCTGGGGGTACCTGAGCACTGGGTTGGTAACCACTGTCCTTGACCCTTATACCCTTAAGAAGTTTTCATATCGGTCCTTCTGTTCCAGAAAGGAATGCTCCAGCTCACAGAAATATTTAAAAGCCAGGAGTGTAGTGTGTTCTTGTAACTAAAGATGGGGTAATTTGCTAACAGTTAGTGCATGCTAATGTCATTAGAATGTGTTATCTGCCCCAGGGCATATCGAAACAAAATGGATTCTGTGGTAGATAATGGGGAGTTAGGCTAGAAGCCTTATTTGTGATTTGCAGGTGTATATCAAGCATATACAGTACACATTTAACTTATATCCACTTGTAAATGGCCATTTACATGGAAATTTTGAGAGGTCATGTAAGGGACATGATCTGGGTAGGATAAAAATCCATATGTGTATTTCCCATTTCATATAGGTATCTAAGCCCAAAATTGTCCATGTCCATATTTGCATCTATTTCCTGGCATATATGGATTTTTAAAAAAAAAAATCTTCATTTCGACCTGCCCTCCTCAGGAGGGTTTGAGGGGATTATCGTCCTTAAGCCCCACTTGGTTTATTTCCCGCTCCAAATAGAAGTGAAGATAGCACCCTCTGTATTTAACTAGCAGCATCTACACACCCACGTTTGTGAAATGGCTCACATACACATGTAAGTACCATTTATACGTGTAAACTGTGACATGTCGATGCTTACATGTGTGTGTTTCTGGATCTGCTCCACTGATTTTTTTCTCATGTTTAAATTTGTGAAACGGCTCCTCCCACTGCCTGTGGGTTTAAACCCACATGCCTCCCTTCCCTGCTCCCTTCTACGTATTAGGAAAGAGCTCTATATTTAGCAGAGCCATTTCTAAAATGCTGTTGGAATTGAGTATATCCCGACTTTGACGTCTCAATTCCAGTCTCCACATTCTTTCTAAAATGTGCCTTGATACATGCTGATAATAGTGAATTCTGTTATTAAATGACCCCCATATGAGGAAATCAATACATTAGGTTCTGCGTAGTGTTCGTGCTTAGGGAAACATTTTCTTGTTGCAAAATACTTGTGTCTGGTAAGTTTGTGAATCTCAGCACACCTGCTCTGTTGACTGTCTCAGAAGTTGATAGATTGCTGTGTCAATGAATATCACAACACATTCCCCAGTGGGAGGATTACTCAAAAGAATATCATAGGATGCTTGATGGGTAAAAAAAACAAAACAAAACATTTACCTCCTTTATAATTCTGAGGTGATATATACAAATAAAAATAAATCACTAGACCAAGTACAGTTTGGCAGAGACAACTGGTGTTATGACTCCTCATTGAGTTTATTTAATTCCTATGTGAAGTCTGTTGTTTCACCATTTGGTACACGGTGTTCTTTGTTTCACATGCCTCATTAAATATAACTCTTTCTTTTCTTATACACCCATTTTCCCTCAAACATCCAACACCAACATTGCTGAACACTAATAGTTTGGCTTGGTGCTTTATTGTGTCAAAGTTTATGGATCTGTACCTGTATGCTCTTTAACCCTCAATGCATTCTTCAGACAGCTTTATTCCTATTGGAGTTATTAATTTCCATGGGCTAGCCTAGCTTGATGGTTCCAATCAACACATGCTTTATGGAAATTTCAAAACCACATAACTCATGTCAGTTGGAAAATTTTTCTAAATTTTAGCAATGGAAAACTTCAGGGAAATAAACTTCCTTATAATAAAATATAGCTGACTATAAAAGCAATGGAACCACAAACTGAAGGAAGAAAGACAGAGAAAAGGTGAATTTGCCAAGATGCTAGAAGTCTGTTTTAAAGCTAATTTGCAACAGGAAGGAAGCTTTGATTTCAAACAGTGCTTCAAAGGTAAGAATCCATTCCAAATGTTTTACCAAGCCAATCCTATTGTGATGATAATGACATATTGCATGGGAAGTAGTGGTTTTACTTGGATGAAGAGAATAAAAAAAGTGCAGTCATGATAGATGTAGCATATGAGAATCAAACCACATAATCACTAACTTATTCATTGTCTAACCCAGTGGAGTGAAGTTGCTTAAATTTCTAAGAGTGCCTATATTTTTTTAGAAATATTTCACAAATCAAATATAGCTTCTCTTGGGGGTTTTCACAACCAGTGTAATTACTTTGCACTGGTATGAATAAGGTTTCTCAAATCTTTATTAGCATTTATGCTAAATGTAGAAAAACATAGATTCATCTACAAAAAGGCCACCCATGGTGACACTCTATGGATCAGTTTGATCTGCTGCCCCGTGCCCCATTTTGGCCCTCCCCCTTCCCTGGATGGACCATTCCTGCCTACTGTTTTCCTTGTCCTTGTCACTCCCCTCCCCTGCTTCAACCACATCTCCTCTCCCTGCTCACCCCCCTCCCCCACCCGGTTAGTATGCTGGATCAAACCATCTTCTCTTCTGGCCTTTCCCTCTGCTGATACTCTCTTTCCTTCAAACTTCACTTCTCTTCCAACAGATGTTCAGGCTCACTCCTGGAATACATCACTATCCACCATCCTAGATAAGCTTGCCCCACAGCTCTCTGTTTCACTTTCCCACTCCCCCTCTCGTCACCACTCATACCATTATGGCCTCTACCTTCAGCATACTTACCTCCGCTGTGCAGAACAGCACTGGCGTAGACGTTCCTCACCAGAATCACTGGCTGCTTTACATCATAACTCTTGCCTCTATTGTGATGTGATCCATACTGCCAAACTCACCTTCTATTCTAATTGTATCACCTCCACCCCCAATTCTACCCATCAGCATTATTTGACTCTTCGTTCCATTTCATCACCGCACTCTTCCATGCTAGCCTCTATGTCATCCTCCGTCGCTCCAGATCCCACTAGCCTTGCTACCTTTTTCTCAGAGAAAGTCTGTACTTTGCATCTCACCTTTCCCTCTTGCCATCCCCCCTTCCTCATCCTTCCCTTCCCCTCCAGCATCCCCCCTCTGCCTGTATTCCCCTCCAAGTTTGAATCTGATGCATATCTGGAATTCATTATGCCCCTTCACTGCTGCTGAGCTCTCTAAAGTCATGGGGTCCTCACATAAAACTACTTGCCCTTCAGATCCTATTCCCTCCCACTGGTTGTCAGAACCCTCCCTTGTTCTCCTTCTGTACTTACTTCACATAATAACCTCTAGCTCCTTGTCTACCATCTGGAAGCATGCAATTGTCTGTCACATTTTGAAGAAACCTTCCCTGGATCTCTCTGTCCCCACAAACTGGCGTCCTGTCTCCAACCGTCTCTTCCTGTCCAAGATCTTGGGAAAAGTAGTTTTTTCACAATTATCCATGCACCTTGACTCCACCTCTGCTCTCCATCCCTGTCAATCAGGGTTCTGAACCGGCCTCAGTATGGAAACCATCCTCCTCTCCTTTCTGAATGAACTTCACCTGGAACATGAACACAGTGATTTCTCCATTGCAGTATCCCTGGACCTATCATCAGCATTTGACCTTGTTGACCATCCTACACTTCTGTCTTGCCTACATGACTATGGGGTTCATGGAATGGTGCAGCAGTAGTTTCGGTCATTTCTTTCCTCCCGCACTTTCTTTGTTCACGTTGGTTCTTCCCCCTTGCCTGCTACTCCCCTCCCCTGCAGGGTCCCCCAGGGTTCTGTGTTGGTACCCCTCCTCTTCAAACTTTTTCTGGCTCCACTCACTTTAGTTATTCAGCAACAACATTATTCTCTTATTTTGCACTAGCCCCCTTTTCCATAACCTTGCTCCCCTGAATTCTTGTTTTGTATAGATCTCCTCATGGCTGTCCTCCAATTACCTGCACCTTAACCCTTCTAATCAGCAGCTGGATGGTTCACTTTCGGTGCCCCCTGCCCCTCAGTAGCTCCCGTTCTGCGCGAAAGTCATATACCTCTCACTTCATCCATTTGTTACCTTGATGTCACTCTCAATTCTTCCCTCTCCTTTCACCAACACATTACCTCTCTTGTGCGCCATTCGTTTACCATACTTTGCTGGCTGCGAGCAGTTCATTCCATTCTCCCTCTGTCGTCCTTGATAACACTTGTAGTGTCTCTTCTTCTGTCCCAACATGACTACTGCAATGTCGTCCTGGCAGGTCTACCCCAATATCAGCTCCATTGTTTATAGTTACTTCAAAATACAGCTGCTTGATTCCTCACTCACTCTTTACACACAGATCATATGTCCCCTCTCCTTTTTCTTCTGCACTGGCTCCCACTCAGATTCAGGTTTCAGTACAAGATACCATCGTGCACAGGGTCTCTCATGCTGGCACACCTCGATACCTTGCTGACCTCCTGCACATGCATACCCCTTCCCGTGCTCTATGCTCAATTCATAATGACCACCTGTCCCTTCCGTCCCTTGCCCGTGCAGACTTGGAGCTCACTTGTCACTCTGCATTCTTTTTCCTTGGACCAGCACTTTGGAACTTGCTCCTGGCTTTACTCCATACTGAACAGTCCTTCCCAAGGTTCAAAGCAATGTTGAAAACCCACTTCTTCGGCCTTGCTTTTGACCTCTCTCCAACCTCTGACCCAATCATTTCCCCCTCATGATTTGCTTGACTGCTCTTATTTACATGTTTTCCCACCTTTCTCTGTGCGCCCTGTCCACTCTGCTTTCCTGTCTATGAATCGGCGTTCCTTTCCTACTTGCTGTAGCCCATTTATTGTAAACCACGCTGATGCTCCTGTCTGGGCAGCCAATCAAATGTAAGAAAAAAGATAAACATCTGAAGATATTGAAAAGATTGAGAGAAGGTTGAAAAAGATAAGACAAAGATGTTGATTTATAACATAATATAAAATTTGCCATACCGGTTCAAATCAAGCATCGATCAGACCCAGCATCCCATCTCCAACATTGGCCAACCCAGGTTACAAGTATCCAGCATGGTCCCAAGGAATCTATCCATTTCTTGTTGCTCATCCCAGAGAAGAGGCGGCTTATCCAAATCTGTTGTTGTTGTTGTTAAGTGCCGTCGAGTCGGAGTCGACTCATGGCGACCCTCTGGATAGCTATCCTAAATTGTGTTCGGTCTTGAGTCAGGTGGCTCATTGTTGACAGACTGATACCCGTAGCTGCTGTTATTGTATTGATCCATTTCATTGCTGGCCTTCCTCTTTTGCGTTTACCTTCTATCTTGCCAAGCATGATGATTTCTCTAATGATCTCTCTCTTCGCATGATGTGTCCAAAGTATGAAAGTTGAAGTCTTGTCATCTGAGTTTCTAAAGAAAGCTTAGGTTTGATCTCCTCTAGTACCGACTGGTTTGTTCTTCGGGCAGTCCATGGTATACACAGTATTCGCCGCCAGCACCATAATTCAAAGGCATCAATTTTCTTCCTGTCTATCTTTTTCACTGTCCAGCTTTTACATTCATATGATGTTATTGAAAATACCATGGCTTGAACAAGTCAAATATTTGTATGGAGAGAGACATCTCTGCTCTTGAGAATCTTATCTAGGTCTTTCATAGCCATTCTGCCAAGAGCAATGCGTCATCTGATTTCTTGACTGCTTGTTGCTTCTCTATTGATAGTTGATCCAAATAGGTTAAAGTTGTTCATGATTTCAATTTCTTCTCCTTCAATGATGAACCTGTTGATTATGCCAGTTGTCATGATCTTTGTCTTCTTTACATTAAGGTGCAGGCCCATTTTGAGACTATGTTCTTTGATTGTGAGAAGCAAATGTTTCAGATCATCTTCACTTTCAGCCAGTAATGTGGTATCATCAGCATAGCGAAGGTTGTTGATGAGTCTTCCACCAATCTTCACACCTCTGTTGTCTTCATACAATCCTGCTTCTCTGATGATTTGTTCTGCATATAAATTAAACAGGTAGGGGGAAAGTATGCAGCCTTGTCTTACACCTTTGCTTATTTTAAACCATTCTGTTGCTCCTTGTTCCGTTCAAACTGTTGCTTCTTGATCAATGTACAGATTGTGCAAGAGTACGATCAGGTGTTCTGGTATAGATTCAAGGCAAAGATTCAAAAGGAGGAGGAAATAGCCAATGCAATAAAATGGGGGGATAAGACATTTTTCAGATATATTAGTGAGAAGAGGAAGGGAAAAAGTGGTATTGTCAGACTCAAGGGTGCAGATGAGGAATATGTAGAAGCTGATAAGGATAAAGCGGAATTGCTTAACAAATATTTTTGTTCTGTGTTCACAGATGAAGAACAAGGAGCAGGACCTCAGAAAACACCCACAAATAGAAACAGAAGCGAGGGACATCTTGAACAATTTTCAGAAGACTGTGTTCATGAGAAACTAGCTCAACTTAAAGTAGACAAAGCGATGGGACTGGATGGGATACACCCTAGAATACTGAGGGACTTGGGGACGTTCTAGCAGCTCCACTGACTGACCTTTTCAATGCCTCTTTGGAGTCGGGAGTGGTGCCAAAGGACTGGAGAAAGGCTCATGTGGTGCCTTTACACAAAAGTGGAAGTAAGGACGTGGTTGAAAACTACAGGCCAGTTAGTTTAACTTCGGTGGTGAGTAAATTATTGGAAACGCTGCTGAAAGAGAAAATAGTGAGGTTTCTGGAGTCCAGCAGATTACAGGATCCAAGGCAGCATGGATTCACCAGAGGCAGGTCTTGTCAGACAAATCTGATTGATTTCTTTGACTGGGTGACCAGGGAGTTGGACCGAGGGAGAGCCCTAGATGTGGTGTATTTAGATTTCAGTAAAGCCTTTGACACTGTTCCTCACAGGTGACTTATAAACAAACTGAGCACCCTAGGGATGGACCCTAAAGTTACTGCTTGGGTTAGAAATTGGTTGGGTGGGAGGCAACAAAGAGTACAAGTAAATGGAGCTCACTCTGAGGAGAAGGATTTTACCAGTGGTGTGCCCCAGGGATCTGTCCTTGGTATGATTCTTTTTAACATCTTTGTTAGTGATATAGCAAAAGGGCTGTCGGGTAAGGTTTGCCTCTTTGCGGATGATACCAAAATCTGCAATAGAGTAGACACCCAGGAAGGTGTAGATAACATGAGGAGTGATCTAGCTAAGCTTGAAGAATGGTCTAGAATTTGGCAGCTGGGATTTAATGTTAAAAAATGTAAGACCATGCATTTGGGCTGCAGCAGTTCAAGGGAACAATATAGTATAGGGGGTGAAGAATTTTGTCCACTAAAGAAGAGCGGGACTAGGCGTGGTTGTGTCTGAGGATCTTAAAGTAGCTAAGCAGGTAGAAAAGGCAACAGCAAAAGCTAAAAGGATGCTTGGGTGCATACGGAGAGGAATGGCTAGCAGAAAAAAGGAGGTGATAATGCCTCTGTATAAGTCTTTGGTGCGACCTCATTTGGAGTATAGTGTGCAATTCTGGAGACCGCACCTTCAAAAGGATGTGAACAGGATGGAGTCGGTGCAGAGGGTGGCTACTAAAATGATTAGTGGTCTTCATTATAAAGAATATGAGGACAGACTGAAGAATCTTAATATGTACACCTTAGAGGAAAGGTGGGATAGAGGTGATATGATTGAGATGTTTAAATACCTCCGTGGCATAAATTTTCAGGGAGAGAGCCTCTTTCAATTGAAAGCAAGTTCTGCTACGAGGGGACATGGGATGATGGTGAAGGGAGATAGATTCAGGAGTGATATGCGGAAATATTTCTTTACGGAAAGAGTAGTGGATCCATGGAATAGTCTCCCAGTGGAGGTGGTAGAGATGAGGACAGTAACTGAATTTAAAAAAGCATTGGACAAACACAGAGGATCTCTAAAGGTAAAAAGTGGACTGTTGTAGTTGTTGATATGGAAGGACAGACTAGATAGGCCATGTGGTCTTTTTCTGTCATCATATTTCTATGTTTCTATGTATACCCATGCTTCTTAATGTGGCCCAGAGTTTCTCATGGTTTACACAGTCAAAAGCCTTGTTATAGTCGATAAAGCACAAATAGATATCCTTTTGGTATTCTTTAGTCTTTTCAAGGATCCATCTCACATCTGCAATGATGTCTCTCATTCCTCGCCCTTTCCTGAACCCTGCTTGCACTTCAGGTAGTTCTTGTTCCAGGTATGATTGTAGTCTCTTTTGAATAATCTTCAGTAGAATCTTGCTGGCATGTGGGATCAGAGCGATTGTGCGATAATTTCCATAGTCAGTTGGATCACCTTTCTTTAGTATTGGTATAAACACAGATCTTTTCAAGTCAGTAGGCCATGATGTTGTCTTCCATATTTCTTGGCAGAACCTTGTAAGTATGGTAACAGCTGCATCAGATTGCTGTAATACTTCTATGGGAATGCTATCAATGCCTGGTGCTTTATTCTTTGATAAGGCTTTCAATGCTGCTTAAACTTCTTCTTTCATCACCAATGGTTCCCGATCATAAGGTACAGGTTGAAACGGCTGTTGGTCCACTTGATCTTTATCATATAAAAACTCTGTATATTCCTTCCACCTTTTCTTGATCTTCTCAGCATCATTCAACATAGAACCTTGAGCATTTTGTAACATTCCAATTCGAGGCTGAAACTTTTCTTTAACTCTCGGAGCTTTAGGAAAGCCGATCTTGTTCTTCCTCTAATAGTTTCTGCTTCTATTTCCTTGCATGCGTTGTTGTAATACTTTTCCTTGTCCTGTCTTGCTGCATGCTGGAAATCTCTGTTGAGTTCTGTTATTGTCTTTCTTTCTCCTCTGGCTTTAGCTTCTCTGCGTTTCTGGGCAATTTTCAGAGTTTCTTCCGTCATCCATTTTGGCCGTTTTTGCTTTTTCACTTTTTGTAGAGACCTCTCGCTTTCTTCCAACACAACCTTCTTGATGTCATTCCATAACTCTTCTGGAGCTCTTTCATTTGTATCTAAAGCAGCAAATCGATTTTGCAGGCAGTCTTTAAATTCCAGTGGTATATTCTCAAGCTCATATTTCATGAGTGGTTTGCTCTTTTTCAACTTTAGCTTGAGTTTGCATACTAGTAGTCGATGATCTGTACCACAGTCAGCTCCAGGTTTTGTCTTTGTTGATGTTATAGAACTTTTCCATCGTTGACTTCCACAGATGTAGTCAATTTGATTTTTATACAATCCACTGGATAAAGTCCATGTGTACAGTCGCTCCTTGTGTTGATGGAAGAAGGTGTTTGAGATGAATAGATCGTTGGTCTTGCAGAATTCTATCAGTCTTTCTCCAGCTTCATTTCTGTTGCCAAGTCCATATTTTCCAACTACTTTGCCTTCTTCTTTGTTGCCAACTTTTGCGTTCCAGTCACCCATGACTATCAGGATATCCTGTTTGCATGTTTTGTCAATTTCAGCTTGTACTTGTTCATAGAACTCTTCAATTTCATTCTCTTCTGCAGCTGTTGTTGAGGCATATACTTGAATTATAGTTGTGTTGATAGGCATTCGTCACAGACAAACAGAGATTAAGCGTTCGCTGACTGCATTGTATTTCATTACAGTTCTTGCAAGTTTCTTCTTTATTATAAATGCAACACCATTTCTTCTTTGTCTTTCATTTCCAGCATAGTAGACCATGTGATCATCTGATGCAAAGTGCCCGATGCCAGTCCATTTCAGTTCGCTGACACCCAACAGATTAAGTTGTACACGTTCCATTTCATTCTCGACCACCTCCAATTTCCCTTGGATCATGCTTCGTACATTCCATGTTCCAATGCGTAAGACATCTTTACAGCTTCTTACTCTCCTTTCATGCGCAGCTACATCAGCAGTCAGACGTCCCGAGGGCTTTGATCCAACCACATCATAAATGCTGGCTTTACTCTGAAAAGTCTTCAGCTCTTCCCCAGTATCTAGTTGAGTGCCTTCCGACCTGGGGGGTCTCATCTTCCAGCACTATAGTACAATTTGTTTTGCTGTAACTATCCAAATCTATATGGCTAATAATGGTTTATGATTTTTTGTAATGGTTTATGGGCCTCTCATCTAGGAACCATCTAAACCCCTTTAAAACCCAGCTGTACTTACTGCCTTGAACACCCTTTCCAGCTATTCTACAGTTTAACTGTGCATTGGGTGAAATTCCTCACAATTTGTTTGCAGTTTAACAATCTTGAATATATTTTTCTCTTCTGTAAATTTGATCACTTCATTTGCCACTCCCTTTTTCAGATCATTTATAAATATTGTAAAAAACCACCAGTAAATTACCTCTAGAATTTACCTTGCTCCATTGAGAAAATGAACTATTTAATCTTGTGCTCTATTTCCTAACCTTTAACTAGTTCCCATCCTACAATATGGCATTGCCTCCTATCCTATGATGTTTTATTCTTTCGAGCCCAATGAAAGTTAGAAAGAATTATATAAACAAGATTGAGAATGGTTGTCTGTCTATCTGAGAGGAAAATAATTCTGAAAATTTAACAGAATGGGATGAAACCTCACATTTGGGAAAAACTGGTAGGTAGACACATCAAGTCTGAAAATGAGCCAAATTGGACTGGGTGTTCCACAGAAATAAGCCCAAAATGCCCCGCCACCAAAAACTGTCCCCTTAAATATCCCCACCAAAATATACTTTGTCATTTTTATTTATTTATGTATTTATTATTTTTATATACTGCACTCTTTAAAATCAGCACGGTTCACAGATAACAATTTGTGCAGTTCATAGTCATAACTGCCCTTCCAACCCACTACATGTCACAACCATAAAAAAATTACTCCCCACAATTTGCCTACCACATTGCTAACTGCTCCATCCCCCTAAAAATATTACTCCACAACTGCCTACCTACACGGCAAATTACCCCACTCCAAAAAACAAACTCATGAAACTGCTTTACCACCCTGCAAAAACTGCCTAGTCCCAAAAACTATAACTACCCCACTACTTCAAAACTGCCCCATTGGGAAAAAAAACAACCCCTTGAGTAACTGCCCTGCAAACTGCCCCAAAAAACAATCTCCTGCAACTGCCTCACCAACCTGTAAACTGCCCCTCCAAACAAAAGTACTTCCCACAGCTACCCCCCCCCCACTTTGAAAACTACCCCACCAGGAAAAACTACCTCCTGCAACTGCCCTACTATTTTGTGAACTATCTCCATCCCCAAAGCAAACAACCCTCTGTGACAATCCCACCACCATACAAAATGCACAACTAAAAAAAATACAACCCACACCAACTGCCCCACTGCCCCACAAATTACCCCCACTGCCAAAAAATACCTTGCCACAACTGCCCCACTGCCCTGCAAACTACTTCTTCTCCAAAACTGCCTCAGCTTCTTGCAAAGTACTACCATTCACAACTGCCCCAACACCCTGCAAACTGCTCCTGCCCAAAAAATTACATCCCTGCATCTGTCCCACCACTATACAAAATGTATCACCCCCAAACACTATCTTGCCCAATACTTCACAAAATATCCCCACCCACAAAAACCATCAACTACAACTGCCCCATCACCCTATAAACTATCTTCACCACTAAAACTACACTTTCAACTGCCACACTGCTCCACAAACTACCTCACCTCCAAAAGTAATCTCCCTGTAACTGTAACACTACCCCACCTCCAAAACGACTGTACCGTCCTGAATCTGCCCCATTCCCCCACAAACTACCCATCCCCAAAACAATTTCCCCCACCCGTAAATGCACCCTCCCTCCAGTTACCTTGACCACAGACATAACACATGCACAGTACACACAGAACATACAACAGAGATACAGGGATTACTAATAATCCCCTAGCTGGGGTGTACTGAACTTTCAATTATTCAAACTCGTATACTGTATATTTTATTTTCTTTATTCCTACTGTGAAAGATCACTGAAATTTTTCTGTTTTCTAATTGGTCCCTATATGTACTGGCAAATACTTCTGTTGTTACGGACAGGGCTAGATTAACAAACTGACATGCTAGGAGCATATCTAGGTTCCAAAGTTTAGGGGGTTGCTTTCAAATGTGCTCTCTACTCAGGAGGTTAGGAATGACAACTGTTAGTTTTATTTTTCAAGATTCTAGTACTTGTTACATTGATATCTGGAAGCTAGAAGGATCGCTAACATATCTGCACATTTTTCACAGCTTAAAGCCTCTATCCCTCCCCCTTCCCCCATCTCCTGTGTGAGTGAGACTGTCCATCCTGCCTCCAATGTAACTAGCATTTAAGGGTTCAATTTGTTACTTGAAATTATTTGTGTTGGTCCCTTTTTTTTGGATCGCTTAGTTGGTTTTGTAGTCCTGATGGGGTATGTTTACTAAGGTATGTTAGGCTTTTGTAGCTAATGTCAGGCGATAACTGCAAAAGTCATGCGGTATCTGCAGGGGGCACTCCCAGCATTTCCCCTGCAGATACTGTGGAGAAAACTCTGGGATCGCGGGGTGGCAGCTTTGTAGATGCAGCTAACGCCACCCATTGCACCCGCAGTGTCTGCAACTTTGATTACTGCACAGTGGCAATGTCTGCAGCAATCGTGCCTTCCAGGCACGCCCACTATCTGCCCTAATCTTACCCAAGCCTGCTCCTACCCCACCAATTACAGACATTGTGGAAAAGCACCGCGATCTCTGCATTTTTCCTATGTTAGCTTCTACCGCTGGGTGATATTTACACATTAGCATCATAGTAGCAGCTAATGCCACAGACCCCTGTGGATAGGATCCAATCAATGGGAAGGCTGTAGGGGTGGAACACTAGAATGCTAATCTAGTCACGGAAAAGGAAGAGGTGAGCTGGGGGGAAGTTCTCTGATGGAAGAAAAATGAAGTTCTCCCCCCAACTCTATAAAGTGCCTTAATGCATTTCTATAGGTAAAACTGTTCCAACCGCTGCAATGTACAAACACTGATTTAGAATAAGATAATGATTACAGATTTGCACCTGTTGAACAGCCCTTCCGACTCATCTCTCCCGATCACAGAAACACTGAGAAATACCATAGCTATAAATACACACATACACACACATTACTAACATGTACACACATGAACACATACATACATGAAAATATGCATTCACAGACACACTTACAAGCACACATACTAATTCACATACTCACACAAATTAGAGATAAACACATATACACATACACAAAACAGATAACCATATGAAACAGAGATAAGCACACAAGACACACACACACAAAGAGGCAATGCAGATTCAGTTGAGTGTGCCTGTGAATACACACACACCAAAGGTTGAAAAGAATTCCATGAACCATGCTCTGCATGTTTTTCTCACTTGTTAGAGTCTTGAGAAGTCTTTCATGACAGACTTTGTCAAACCTTTTCTAAAATTACACAGGTCTCATTTTTGCCATTGTTTTTATCCAGAGACACCCACTTTAATTCATCTTAGTCAAACTACATTTGTGGCCCTCAAGACTTGCTACTTTCTAGGATGGGAAATCCAAAACATATTAAGAGGCGCATTTTGGTTCCCGCATGTCTGACCACATCGGCCAGGCAAAAACTGGATGTGCAGGAGATGGACCTTATTCTGCCACCGCAGGGCCTGGACATACCCGCACTGGCAGAATTGTGGACTTGGATGTCTGGGCACTCTCTGTATGCTGACAAGATCAGCGTACAGGGAGCTGCCCATCCCGAGGCCAGAATGCCATGGCTGGGGCATGGGAGCCATGGCGTTCTGGTACCACGACAACGAGTCATCTATCTGACAGCTCAGAATGTCATTGCCCATGTCTGCCACTGTAGACCGTGATCCTGCCGGCACCGAAAGCCCCAATGTCCTGGATCGTGGCGGAAGGGACAGAGTGTAGCCAGCGGCATGGTGTGTGGGGGTGTGCAGTGCCACGGAGTGAGGACCCCTTGGGCTTATTCCACCATCAAGGTGGAGTAAACTGGGCATCCATCTTGCTGCCAGGGGATGTACAGAGGCCTGTCCTGAATGGCCTCTGAATGTCCTGGCGCCTTGCCCCATCCGCGCTCTGCCCCCCTCCTATCCATGTCCAGTACTCCCTGCACAAACACTCTGTACTGGGACAGGAGTCAAGTTCAGGGGCTGAGCGCGGGTCAGATGTCCAACCTGGATGACCAACCTTGCTAGTCGCTGTTCTGAATGACAAATTAAGTAAACCTAAGAAAGAAGATGCATTATTCTGATGGTCACAATAACCAGACTGAAAAATCCAGTTGTAGGATTATGTGCACCGGCATTATTAAAGTTCCGTAAGTCAACAAAATTGCAGGTATGGCCAGCAGCAGAGCTATTTGCAGATTGCCAACCTATGTTTACTCCGAAGACTGATCAAGACTTCCACTGCTTTTAAAAGAGAAATAAGAGAGGGCAATGTTTAAAAAAATGTAGTTGACAGTCGATCGCTTAACTGCTTTCTTTAAAAAGCATCCAAAATACTTGAATTTATCATTTTAGATATATGAATCATTATACAGCCAAAATAATGAATCTAGCATGGAAGCAGGATTCAGAGCATTCCAGGGATGGCAACACTTAACCATCAGCTTATGCCTGTAAACAGTACTGTCCAGCTGCTAGATATGTGAAGGTGCATTGGAGTGTGGGGCCTGCTGGGTTCCGATGATAGTTTATGACTCTGCTAAACATGAAGGAAGAAAGTGCAGGAAAATGTGGGGATTGATATCCACGTTCAGCAGGAGGCACCCTTTTGCAAATTGACATGTGAGAAACATCAGCGGAGGAAACCCAGCAACTTGCATGTGTCAATGTCGGCAAGTAAGCCATTTCCCAAACTTAGTCGTGTAGCTGCTGCCACAGTAGTTACCTATAGAGGATGCCATTTTGAATTCATTTCCTTTTGAAGGAGGAAATAAAATAGTGGGATTAAGGAAGATAAACCCCTTAATCTCTCTTGAAAAGGGCTGGCCAAAATACACACTTTCTTTAAATGTAGAAGTGCTGGGGAATAGGTGTAAATCCTAAGTGGAGAAATTTGGAGTTACATGTACATTCTCTATACGAACCAGGGAATGCGTGTGTGAATTTTTGTTGCAACCAAGAATGCCCAGACCACACCCCTAACGCATCCCCCTCAAAACATTCATATTCTAAGATATTACTCTTCAATAGTTACAGTACCTACAACCCTTATTTGAGGTAATCAGGTCTCTCCATGTATTGTGACATTTCTATGCGGATGACAGAATACTTTTATGTGCCTCTCCTTACTACTGATAACATGTCAGTCTTCAATAATTGTTTGAATAGAGGATCATTTGAAAAGTTTTAATCATGATTTGGATGTCTGAAGATGTGCTTGTGGACATCAAAATCACAGATACGGCTCCGTAGCCATTCTACAAATGATGTCCGCAGATGTCTCTGGTGCAGGGATGTCCAAGTAAACACAGGGGTGTGGCAGAGACATGTTCGGGGGGGGGGGGAGCAATAGTTTTACATGTCCCCATTTGATTTCAGAAATGTCTGAGACATCTGCAGGCACATCCATGTTTATACCTGCTGCAGGCTTGAATGGGCATCAGGAAAGTGCTTTGTTTTCACCTTAAAACATCCAGAGAGCATAGAGAAGATAGAGAAATAAGTGACTAGCTTTAGATCACAAAGGCCCACACTGGGATTTGAATCCTGACCACCCTGTTCTTAAGCCATTAATCTAACCATTATGCTGTTAGACATCTTGTTCTGAAATGCTATTGTGGGGACGTCTATATAGACGTTTAATATACATGCATATTGGGCACATCCACATTTTGTGCTTTTTTTCAGATGTTCTGGTTTTGACATCTCATATTGCACTTGGACATCCCATTGTAAAATGTGCCTCATAGTGTCTACACCTAGCTCACAAAACATGGGCTACGGGTCAACATGGGCTAGGGGTCAACAACAAAATGGAGGTACTTTTCATTACTCATGACTCAACATTTGTGGCCCCTCCCAGATTGAAAATATCTCAAGCTGAATCAATGGCAAAGCCTATGGTATGGTATCTTGGTATAACCCTAGATCAAGGTGTTACATTCCAGCCTCAGTTAGTTGTGTTATTAAGAATGTTTACCATTAAATGAAGGACATACGCTGACTTCATCTCTTGTTGTCAGATGAGAACTTTTAAACAGTTTTTCAGGCTTTGTTACTACCCCTATTTAACTTTTGTGATACTATTCATCTATGATTACCTGCCTGTAAGGTCAGGGCTCTGCAGCTGACACAAAACATTCTGGCTGGGTTGATACTGAAGTAACCTAGGATGGTACATGTAATCCCTCTTTTTTAACAGCTTCACTGGCTCCCAGTGGTATCTAGAGTCAAATATCTGGTGCTTTTATTGGTGTTCATGATAGCCTGCAATCTTTCCACTGATTGTATGAGTATGTACTAATCTCCCAATACACAAGTGCATGAAAAATACCTCCGTTCTCCCCCTGATGAGTGAATATAAGAGTCAGTTTAGCCAATCAAGGGCATTTTTGTTATCTGGCCCAGAATTGTTGAATCTGTTACCAGATGTGTTACATGCAATTAAGGATCTGCGCATCTTCAGAAAAGCATAGTTTATAGGATGTTTTGGGGCAAATTTGTAATTGAAAGTATTGCAATTTTGTTTTAGTTCATTGCCCATTTGCAGACTAACCTCCTGCAGTTAATTGTTTGTAGATTGTTCCTGTCTATGTTATATCTTTCTTATAAAATGATATCTGTTTATTGTACCCCGCTATGAACAGTTCTGATTTAGTGGGATATAAATCAACAGAATAAATAAAGAAATAAATTGACCCCTTTCTAAAATGGCCATTTACCCGCTGATGTGAATTACACATGTATATGTCTTATTATACATGTGAATCATGAATAGGGCTTCTAAAAGAACCCCCATAAGTTACATGTCCAAGTGGCCCACCCAAATAGCAAGTATAACTTGAAAGGGGTCATTTTGAAAGACTTGGTCACAATTTGGATGTCCAAAAACATGCATGCAGATGTCCATATCATGGAGACATCCTCGGAGTCATTTTACAAATAGCTTTTAAAGACGTCTCCGGTACAGGGACCTCCAAGTAGCAGAGGTGGTGCAATGGATTTAGATGTTCCCACTTCATTTCAGTAATGTTGGGGAAGTCTGCGACCCCTGTCCAAATCTGGACTGGCTCCAGGCAGAAATAGGCATTGGGAAAGTGCTCCTTTTGGCCATAAAAACATCCGAAGGGTGTAGAGAAGATAGCACTCCATGCTCCCTGGCATTCTGCACAATCACAGTGATAGCAACAGTGGGATCTGAGCACCAGTTTTCCTGGTCCTAGCCCATTGCTCTAACCATTAGGCTATTCCTAGATGTGCTTGGTCTTGAATACTATTCTGGGGACATCTTTGTAGATGCCCCCACAGACATCCATATCAGGCACGTCCACGCTTATGAAGTGGTGCCTGAACTTGGATGGGCCTGCATTTTTTTCCAGATGTTTTGGCTTGCACGTCCGAGATTACACTTGGACATCATTTGTAAATGATACGATTGAGACTTTTAAATACCTCCGTGGCATAAATGCACAGGAGGAGAGCCTCTTTCAATTGAAAGCAAGCTCTGCTATGAAGGGACATAGGATGAGGGTGAAAGGGGATACACTCAGGAGTAATATGCAGAAATATTTATTTATGGAAAGAGTGGTAGATGCATGGATGCAGTGGAGGTGGTAGAGATAAGGACAGTATCTAAATTCAAAAAAGCATGGGACAAACACAGAGGCTTTCTGTGTAGTGGGTGATATGGAAGGGCAAACTAGATAGGCCTTGTGGTCTTTTTCTGCCATCATGTTTCTATGTTTCTATGTAAAATGTGTCTTCACATGTCTAATTTAGACATTCCAACCTATACATGAATATCAGTGGAGCTACCTACAGTAAATGGATAGCATTACTGACTATATGTTTGACAGGTGGACAAAGGTGAGTTGGTTGATATAGTGTATCTGGACTTTCAGAAAGCCTTTGACAAGGTCCCTCATCAGAGACTTTTGGAAAAACTAAAGAGTCATGGGATAGGAGGCAGTGTACTACTGTGGATCAAGAACTGGTTAAAAGATAGAAAGCAGAGGGTTGGGCTAAATGGCCAATTTTCACAATGGAGAAAGGTGAATAGTGGTGTACCCCAGGGATCTGTGCTGGGTCTGCTGCTTTTTGACATATTCATAAATGACCTGGAAAGTGGAATAACGAGTGAGGTTATCAAATTTGCAGATGTTACCAAACTATTTAAAGTTGTTAAAACCCAAGAGGATTGTGGAAAATTGCAAGAGGATCTTGATAAATTAGAAGACTGGGCATCAAAATGGCAGATGAAATTTAATGTGGACAAGTGCAAAGTTATGCACCTAGGGAAGAACAATCCAAACTATGGTTACACAATGCAAGGTTCCACATTAGGAACCATCACCCAGGAAAAAGATTTAGGCGTCATTGTGGATACCATGTTAAAACCCTCAGCCCAGTGTGCAGCAGCGGCCAAGAGAGCAAATAGAATGCTAGGTATGATAAGGAAAGGAATGGAAAATAAAACAAAAGATATTATAATGCCTCTATATCGTTCCATGGCGAGACCGCACCTTAAATATTGTGTGCAATTCTGGTCGCTGTATCTTAAAAAGGATATAGCGATTTTAGAAAAGGTTCCAAGAAGAGCCACCAAAATGGTAAAGGGGATGGAAGGATACTCCTATGAAGAAAGGCTAAAAAGGTTAGGGCTCTTTAACCTGGAAAAGAGATGACTGAGGGGAGATATGATAGAAATCTATAAATTAATGAATGGAGTGGAACGGGTAAACCTAGATCGATTGTTTACGTTATCAGAATATAGAAAGACTAGGGGACATGCAATGAAGCTACAGGGTAAACTATTTAAGACTAATAAAAGAAAATATTTTTTTCACTCAACGTGTAATCAAACTCTGGAATTTGTTACCGGAGGATGTAGTAAAGGCTGTTAGTGTAGCTAGGTTTAAAAAAGGTTTGGACAAGTTCCTGGAGGAAAGGTCCATAAACCATTGTTAAGAAGGGACCCAGGATATCAATGCTTGACCCAGTACAAGCATTGTGGAACCTGTTTCTTTTGGGGAAACTACTAGGTACGTATGACCTAGATTGGCCACTGTTGGAAACAGGATACTGGGCTTGGTGGACCTTGGTCTGACCCAGTATGGCATATCTTATTTTCTTATGAACCTTGGTCTGACCCAGTATGGCATATCTTATGTTCTTATGTTCACCCTTGACTGGCCACTGTTGGAGACAGGATACAGGGCTCACTGACCTATTTATTTATTTGTTTAGCTGGATTTTTTATACCACCTTTTGCCATACCGACCTAGCCTAGCATTTCTTGTGTTCTTATGGTACATAGGTCCTGTTATTCTGGTCTTCTCTTTACTCAAATTTTCTCTGCCTCTCCGTCCCTTTTATTCACCTCACTTTTATTCCCCTTCTCTTGATTTTTTTCTTTCTCCCCACTATTCCTCCTCTTTGCTGCATTCCTTCCCTCTTCCCTACATTATATTTCATCCCTTTTTTCTTCCATCTTCTTCCTCTCTATTCCTTGTCCTCTTCTCTATTTCTTTCTGCTCTTGTTCCCTCTTTCCATATCTGTTGTACTACTTCTTCTCATTTCCTCTTTTTTTCTCTCTTCCCTCTGCTCAAGTGTATCTCTCCCATCTTCATCCTTTATTATGCTGTATACTTCTCTTTTCTTTGCCCTTTTGACCTCTCTGCTGAGCTCTCGCCCTTCTTCCTTCTTCCATCTTTCCTCCTATCAGCTGTGCTTTATCCCTTAATTTCCCCTTTCTTAATCCTTCCTTCTCAGTGGTGGGATTGGGCTGGATTGGCACAGTTTGCACAACCCAATTCTTGCCGCAGCCTCTGTTTGCCAACCAGGCCGAACATGGCATTGAAATGCCAACACTGCAGTTCCGGGAATCCCCCGCCTGACAATGGTTGATGGCATCAGGGGATTGCGGGATTGGGAGAAGCCCTTGATGCCATCAAAACATTGTTAGGAAGGGGATTGGGCTGCAGGGCAATGGCTGAGTTGCTGCACCTCAGTGGAGGGCAGCGGCCTAAGCGTACAGCCACTGCAATGCCTCTACATGAGGTGCAGCAACACGGCCATCATGCACATGGGAGGACTGGGACCAAACCAGTTCCTAGTCAGTTTGGATCCCACCACTGCTCCTTCTCCTTTCCTCTTTTCTCATCTTCCCTTGTGCTCTTCCTCTGTGCTGCTTTCCCTATTCTCTTCTTTCCTCTTTCTTAAAATCCTTATATCTGCTTCTCTCCTTTCCTCTTCTCTGGTTTTCTCTTGCCAGTTTTCAGGATATTATTTTCCCCCTAACAGAGATGCATAGCCAAAATAGCCTTCAGTCTGTTCTAGGAAATGCTAAGAATATTTATTAATTTATTTATTTTCTGGTTTTCTTTTTTTTTTTAATACAACTTTATCCAGGAATCAAAGTGACTTACAGGGAACAAAAACATTAACTTACATAGAAACATAGTAACATCGAACAGAACAATTACATTTGGTAACTGTGGTCAATAGACCATAACAGCAATTCCGTCAAACAAAAGTTGTGTATTGTTGGGGAAGGTGGAGGAGAAGAGTAAGAAATGGGAATGTGCTAGGATATACTTATCGCAAGTGGGTTAAGCAACTGTATGTTTTATTGGTCCATGGTATCAAACCATTTAGTCCTTGAAGTGTTCTTTGAATAAGAATGTCTTGAGTTCTTTTTGGAATTTTGTTAGGTTGTGTGTTTCTCTGAGGTGATTGGGGAGTGCATTCCAGATCAGGTGCATAAATAGAGAAGGCTCTGTTGCGAGCAGTTTGGTTTACCCATGTTATTTCTGCTGGCAGGTCTAGTAAGTTGCAGTTACATCTGCACTTGTTTCTGGTGGTTGTTGGTGTTTGGATAAGGAACTTGAGGTATGGCGAAGATTGGTTGTTTAGGGTTGTGAATACGTTCATTATTGATTTGTATTTAATTTGGCTATATATAGGCAGCCAGTTTTATTTTATTTAAGGTTTTTCTATACCGCACTATTCAGCATCAGCACGGTTTACAATAAACAAGTTTGTACAATGAGGAACAGCCATACATTGAACTTACATAGAACAGGGAGTTTAAACATGGATAACAGGTGAACTTTATACATAGCAAACAAAGGGAGATTTAAACAAGGGTAACAGGTGAACTTTATACATTATATACACAGGGATTGCATCACATATAAGTTTATGATACAGGCCCTAAGGGGGATAGATGGGGGAGGTGACGAGTTTTCATCGGAAATTGGTTAGACAGCGTTGGCTTGTTAGACTATAAGATCATGTGGTACTGTCTAGGTGATGCTGTCGGAGTTACCAAAGTGTTGTATAAATAATTGCAGTTTGAGGGCTTTTCTGAACTGGGGGAGGTTATTTATGCTGCGGATTTCTGTTGGGAGGGAGTTCCAGCAAGAAGGGGCGAATAAGGCAAAGGCACGCTTTCTAGTGGATTTGTTGCATTTTGTGATGGCTTTTGGAAGGAGGATGGTATTGCAGGATGTGGTTCTTCTTAATCTGTTGTTTGGAGTAAGTTGGATCATATCTGACAATATATTTGCGGTGATACAGTTGACTGCTTTGAAGGTCAAAGTGAGGATCTTAAATGTGATCCTGTACTGGACGGGGAGCCAGTGCAAGCTCTTCAGGATAGGGGTGATATGTTCTCTGCGAGATGCGCCATAGAGGGTTCTTGCTGCGGTATTCATCGCAAGCTGTAAGGGGTTTATCGAGCTCTTTGGGAGTCCAAGTAGGATGGGGTTGGCGTAATCGAAGTGGGGCATGATTATGGCCTGGAAGACTGTGTAGATCTGTGAAGCCAGTGTAGATCTGTGTAGCCAGTGTAGATCTTTTAAAATTGGGGTAGTATGTCATTCTTTTTTTGCTTTTATTATGGTGCATGCTGCAATATGTTGGGCCATTTGTAGCTGATGAAGTGCCTATTTGAGGAGCCCCTGGTATATGCTGTTACTGAAATCCAGGAGAGGGAAGATGAGGGTCTGAAGTATTGAGTGTAAGTTGGACATTGATAGCAGAGGTCAAAGATTGAGAAGGATTCTTATTTTGTGGTATATAGCTCTTGCAGTTCTGGTGATGTGAGAGGAGAAGTCGAGCTGTTGGTCAATTATGATGCCCGGGTATTTCACCTCTTGTTTGGTTTCCAATTCAATGTTGTGGACTCTTGAGTGTTTTGGTGGGTGGAGAATGCCTTGTTTCTGGAGATATGGAGCACTTCTGTTTTTTGTAGTTGATCTGAAGCTTGTGTTCATTCAGCCATTGTGAAATCTCATGGAAGCAGGTTATTTTGCTTAGGTTTGGAGTGGGGATGTCATAAGGTGTAAACATCATAATGTCATCTGCATATATCCTGTAGTGAATATTGTGTTTATGTAATATGTTACATATGGACTGCATGAATATGATGAAGAGTAATGAAAATAATACAGAGCCTTGTGAAACTCCTTTGTGTTGCCTATATGGGGCTGATTTGTTTGGTCCTATGCGTACTTGTTGGTGGCGGTCTGACAAGTATGATTGAATCCATTTGAGTGAGGTGCCATCAACTCCAATGGCCTGTAGTCTTGCAAGTAGGAATCTGTGTGGAATGGAATTCAACGATGTGACTTTATCAAGGAAAATTAGGATGTCCGCATGGTTAAACTTCTCTATGCCTCTTACAATTGTATCTAGCAGTGATGTAAGGAGTGTTTCTACTCCATGGTGTGGTCTAAGTCCATGTTGGTGTTGGGCTAGTGGAACACACTTGTCAATGTGTTCTTGAAGTTGCTGAAATACTGTTCTTTCAATTATTTTCAAGAAGAAAGGGAGGCTGCAGATGGGCCTGTAAGAGGCAGAGTCTTATTTGTCAACTATGAGGTTTTTAGTATAGGGCGGACTGAAGCCATTTTTAGTTCCTTAGGTAGGAAACCCTGTTCAAGTGAGATTTGTGTCATCTTACTGATAACTGCAGACAGCTCAGATCTGCATATCTTGAGCCGACTGACAGGACACGGCTTCAGTTGTGAGGTAGAGGTGCTGAAGCTGCTGATAACGTTCTTGTCGGAGATAGAGTCAAAGGTTATCCATTGACTATTGGTGGAATTATTGTCCAGCAGTGTGTGCTGTATGTTGTTAGTGGGTCCCATTCTACTTTAGAAAAAGTCTGCTAGTGCTTGTGGGTGATGAGTGTTATCAAGTTTCTCTTGGTTGAGTGATGTGATTAGGGATCATTCGATGTCAAATAGCTCTCTTGGGCGGTTCAGCAAGCTCATTAGGATTTTTGTGTAATAATCCTTTTTTGCGGTATTGACCATGATACGGTATTTCTTTAACTTCTGTATGAAGCTCTTCTGTAATTCTGGTTACTTAGAACTCCTCCATTTTCATTCCAATCTTCTCAGTTCTCTTTTTAAGTTTCTGAGATCCCTTGTGTACTAGGTTGCATTTTGTTTGTGTTTTGGTGTGGATCTTGTCAGTGGCATGGATGATGCTTTGCTTATAGTCCGATTCCAACTCATGATCAGTATATCTATGTTAGGTGTGGTGAATTGAAGGTGGGGAATAATTTTCTTGAAGAATGCTGTCGATTTGATAGAACCTGTGCTTCATGGTGTGTATGGCATTTTTACAGGGGTGTTAGGGTTATGTGGAGTGGAGAAATTAATCATGGTGTGGTCTGACCATAGTACTGGGAGGATTTGTGTCACAGAAATGTTCTATCCGTTAGCATGTTCTTAGGTGTGAAGATGAGGTCTAGTATGTTTCCTTTCACATGAGTAGGGTTGTTTACTATTTGTTGGTAGTCCAGAGCATTCATATCCTCTAGGAATGTGTTTGCTTGGTTTCTGGGGAGCGTATTGAGATTGAAGTTGCCTAGCAATATAAGAGGTCTGTTTTATGTGGTGTGTACACCTTGTAGTGCTATATAAATGATTAATAGTAGTAGTAGTAGTATTGCTCTCGCATGCTGTCTCTAGTATTTTGAAGAATGCAAATAGCCAATCATAAAGGTACTAATACATACTAAACAAAACTTAACCTTCACGTACTTAATATTCAAACCATCCTTTAAATAGACATCAATTCTACAAAGCCTATTGAACTAAAAAAAATCTAAATCTAAATCTTAATAAAAAACAGACAGGATCTCAAAAAAAACAGAGCAGAAGTCAGACAAAGCCAATCTACCAGCATAGCAACCCCAAAAGGCTTGTACTAGATTGCTCATATATCATCATTGATCCTGCTGGAAGATATCAAACAGCCGTAGTAGTATACATCAATCTAGTCAAACAAATAATAAAAATATTGTGTTTCGACAGGCAATAACACACTTATCTGGATCAGGGAAAGAAATTACCAGGCTGGAATATAACTCAGTTCAACGCCATCTTCCTATATATTTGCAAGCGCCTCCAGGTCACATGGTCAGAGCAAAGTGAACCAATTCACTGATTGGTTCAGACCTTCAGGTTCAATGGATCTACATGGTCAGAGCAAAGTGAACCAATTCACTGATTGGCTCAGACCTTCAGGTTCAATGGATCTAAGTTTACACATCCACATATGTTCATGATGAATTAACCACCTTCTATAATCACCCCCTCCCCCCATGAAGGAGGCAGATATTCTAATGCACGCCATCTGATATCAACAACAGAATGTTAGTGTTGCTGCCAATGGACTATTAATGGAGCAGAAACTACAGTACCTTGTTATTAACACGACTTCTATGTTCAGCCAGACGTACACAAATCTTCCTAGTAGTATACCCAACATAAACTTTAGGACAAGGACAAACTATTAAATAAACTACTCCTTCAGTCTCACAAGAAGTGTATTGTTCAGAATAATATACTTTACCATTATCCCCGCACTGATATAAAACGAGCTTTTTTGAGGACACGGTATGCACAATGTCCTCTATTGTTACAATACCATTCTAAGGGTTCTGATGAAGCTCTAACATGTGTGGGTGGCATTCATAAGGTTACAAAGATCATTAGTAAACATTGGTCAGTTTTACTGTTACATTCTTGTTTGGCCATTCCACTGAGGATAGCATTCATGAAAGGTAGGAATATTGGTGAATTGCTCACTAATTATTATAGATCATCTTTTATTGATAATGCTCAATCATCTATTGAGAATGTTAAAAGTAAGGGTCATTATTCTTGTTCCGAGTGTTCATGGTGTGCTTCTGCTTTGATTGGTCCTAGTTGGATGCATACTAATGGCAATGGGTGCAGTTGAGAAGGACAGAGTGCTATGGAGTGGATGAGAGCCACAAGAAGGGACAGATCTTCCTTGCAGCAGGTGAAAGAGGGTAGAAATGGGGGCAGTAAAAGGGGAAATGAAAGCCTGGATAGGGGTAAGACATAAGAAAGGGCCGGGGGGGGGGGGGGGTGAAGAGATGATAAGTGTTAGGGAATGAACTGGGGCTGGTAAAGGGATGAGAAGCAGAAGTTGGTAAATGGGACTGGAGAGGAGACAAGTACAGAGGGAGGAAATGGCGGACTAGAAAGTAGGTGAAAGACAGCGGAGGGGAGGGGCGGTAAGATGCTGGCAAAGGAATGAGACAGATGTGGAATGCAAAGACTAGGAATAAGATTAGGAAATGTTAAAAAGAGGAAGAATGAAGATTCTATGAAGGAGAAATAGGAATGGAATGAAACTATAGTTAGGTAAAAGGCAAATGAGAGAAATGGAATGTCAGAAAGAGATGTAGCGAAGGAAAGGATGAAGAAGACAGGGAGTGTGAAGAAACAGAAAATAAAAGTAGGATTTTGGAAAAGGATTTAAAAAAATAACAAGAGAAAATAGAAAAGAGAGACTAGGATGAACCCAACTGGAAAAATACGAAGAAAGGTACAAAAGAGTGTGAGCTTTTAGAGAATAAAATATGTCTATTTTGAAAATGTGTATTTCTGATAGTTCATTACAGGAGGAAATGCATTTCTGTTTCTCATTCTTCCATGTTTTACAGCTTAGTGTCTAATTTTGAGGTTTTCCATTTCAATTTTTGTCTTTTGTAGTTTCTTATTCTTTAATTGGTGATAGTATATATTTTCCATGTGCAGTCGAGATAAGGGATTCAGTTAACATGTAGATTCTCTCTAGGAATCTGTAGTAGTTAGATTGTTCTCTTTTACAACTGTAAATTACTGGTGTTCTAGAATATTTGCAATGCTGATTTTCCAAAGGTAGGATTCGTGCAATTTGAGTTCTTGATGCTGGCGTAGAGTGTCCATTTATAGGATTTTGTGTTTTGACACTCAGGGCTCGATATTCATTTGCGAAGGCTATGCACCTCTATGGTGCATAGCCATCACCGCCAAACTTTAACCCTGGATATGGACTACATGCGCCCTTCTCCAGTAAGACTCACAGGGTTAAGAAAGGTCTCATTCTTTAGCAAGAAAAATGCCCAGTATAATCAGACAGTGTAAACATCACCTGGAATAAGATACCAATAAAGAAAACTCCAGGGTCTTTGGAAGGATTCTAAAAAATACCATAATAAGAATATAGGAGTCTGTTACACACTTACTTCCCAGGAGTCAGACCCTACTTAAGAATTGTCTTTTATAGTGCTATCAGCCTTAGCCTTATGATGTAGTGCAATCCTATCCAATTGGAATAGAACAAGAGAGAGAGGCGTAGAAAAGAAAGTATTTTATTGGTAAAAGCACACTGACACGGCCGCATTTCAGCACACTGCCTTCTTCAGGGGGAACTGTGATATAGTTAGGGCTTTGTGCAGTCAAAGATTGTGTCACAATAGTCGCCAAACTTTAACTCCAGATATTCAATTATAGGGTCATATGCGGCCCTGACAATGAATATCCAGGGTTGCTGCGCAGGCAAAGCCGCCACAGAATCTAAATGGACAGCGACGATATTGCACCGCTGCCCAGTTAGTGACCTGTAAGTCATATTTATATGTGATATTGCAGAATGGTTATCAGGTAAGGTTTGCCTTTTTGTAGATGATACCAAAATCTGCACTAGAGTAGACATTCAGGAAGGCGTAGATAACATGAGGAGGGAACTAGCGAAGCTTAAAGGATGACTGAGAATTTAGCAGCTGAGATTTAATGCTAAAAAACACAGGGTCATGCACGAGACAGGAAATGCCTGTTTCCCATCAGCACCGGCGGACTCAATTTTAACAAAGCCACATGAAATGAAACACTCTCCCTTCGCGGCTCTGCAAAACTGAGCCAGTGCCAGGAAAAGAATGGCAGGACTCTTCTGGGGTGGCGAGGGGCTGCGGGGCACTTCATTCTGCTGCTACTGCAGCAGCAGCAACAGCAGCTTCTCTGAACGTTTTTTTTTTTGTTTAAACTTCCCTGCATATCAGCTAAGAAGGTCTGGGGCGGGGCGGGGCTGGGCTGGAGGAGGGGTAGCACTGGAAATAGTACTGGGTTGATGAGAGAGGGCTAGGACTGGAAATGGGCTGATAGGGGGTTAAGAATGGAAATAGGCTGATCGGGGGGGGGGGCTAGGACTGGTAATGGGCTGATCAGGGGGGCTAGGAGAGGAAATGGGCTGATTGGGGGGCTACGACTGGAAATGGACTTATTGGAGGGGATTAGGGCTGGTAATGGGCTGATGGGGGACTAGCACTGGAAATGAGCTAGGACTAGTAATGGGCTGATGTGGGGACTAGTACTGGAGTGGACTGATAAGGGGGATAGGACTGGAAAAGGGCTGATGGGGAGGGGAGGAGAGGAGAGTGCTTCTGGCCCTGGAAGAAAACTAGGGGCTAGGGCTACAAATGGGGGATGGGGGAATAGGACTAGAAGGGAGCAGATACTGAGAGGGTCTGCCAGGGGAAGGAGGGGGCAGGAAGGGAGCTGACACGGGGGAAGGAGGGGGCTGGAATGGAGATGACACCTGGGATATACTGAAGGGGGACTAGAAGGGAGCTGACACTTTGGGATGGGAGTGGTAGGTGACTGGATAATGGGGAGGAGGCTGGAAGGGACCTGACATGTGTGAATGGTACTGGAAGGGGGATGGACAGAGGGTAGGGTCTGGAAGGAAGCTGACTGGGGGGGGGGGGGGGTGGCACTGAGAATGTATGTGAGCTGATACCTGGGATGGTATTTGGACTAGAAGGGGCTGGACAGTGGGGAAGGAGGGGGGCTGGAAGGGAATGGACACCAGTGGCAGTCGTGGGAATGCAAGGCAGTTGACATTGGAAGGTATTGAAAGGGGAGGACTGGAAAAGGGGGCTGATACTGGAGAGGGTTACTGGAACTGGAAATAGGTTGATGGAAGGAAGTGAAGAAAACAAAAGAAGAGATAAGAAATGGCAGATGGACCATAGACCACAGGAAGAGGGTTAAGAGAAGACAGGAAAACAGAAGCTTCAGATCGGGATCAGCATGAATAAAATGGTCAGACAACAAAGGTAGAAAAATAATTTTATTTAATTTTAGTGAATGGACTTTGTGCTATCTTTATATTTTACACAGTATGGGGGAACTGCATCTCTTATTTATCTGATGTTGCACTACATGCGGAGTCTGGACTGAGGCCAGGTGTTCTGTTAACATGGAGTTTGTACATAAAGATCTATACTGTACTGTAGTAATTTGACTTGTTCAGCTTTTCAATTAGATGTATGGATGTTCTAGGGCCCATTGTAGTATTTACAGTGACCTTTTTTTTGGATGAGCTACTTACAGTATGTGAGTTTTGGAAGTTGGTGCTGATATGGTATGGTAGATTTGCTGTTAGTTATATGGTTTTATATTAGTTCACAATATGCCTGGTACTGGAGAATGTTTGTTAGTGAAATGATCAGAATCAGATTTTTTTTTAAGATATTGAGTTCCGTGAGTGGATGTCCTGGTTCAACTCTGCACCCACTGTGGATGCAAAATATATGTTGAAAAAGAAAAAGCAAGAACCATAGCGCAGTTTATAATAACAAAATTAAAATGAGTTATAGTTTAGTTTTATAAACTGTGCTGTTGGTTCTCGCTCTCTTTTAGTTCCTTGGTGTACAAACGTCTTGCATTTCCTCCATATAATCTAATCGGCTTTTTGGTTTGGTTCAGTCCCTGATTGGAGTTCTGAAAAAGCCCTGCCCCCCCCCTCTACAAGGGGGAGGGGTGGGGCACCATCTCATCCTTCGCCTCAGGCAGCAGATTGTCTTGAGCCCCCCCCCCGGCCACTTACGGACAGTAGCTGGCATGCAGGTGCACTAGCATTCTTGACTGCCAGTTACCACATGCTAAAATGCACATTAACCAGCTAGCAGCCTTTAAAGCACAAGGCAGAGCAGCAATGTGGAGCCACCCTGTGACCAGAACATCTCTTGTTCTTCCTAAGTCAGTCAAGCGGACAAGGCCAAGTAAGGAAGTGGTTTTGTGAAAAGCCTGATGGACCTTTTTTTTTTTTTTTTTTTTTTTTTACTGTCCTTCTGCAAGCATGGAGGTGCTTAACTCATGTTAAAACCTTTCTTTGTTCTGGTTTTGGATGTGCTGACAGTCTGTTCCTGTGCTGGTTTCCATGGAATTCCCCTGTTTGTGATTGCTGCACTCCATGTGACCTCTGCCTGAAAGGAATGGGCTTCTTATGCTAGGGTGTGGAAGAACTTTAAATAGAAAGACAGCCTGCCTGTAGTTGTTATAGGTAATTTTATGAAATAAAGCTAGTATTAATTGAAAGGAGGGACTAGAGCAAAAGCAGCTTGAGTTTACATACATGATTTCCAACATTTTTCCAGGAGACATAAAATGATGGAAATCAATTATGAATCAGGTAATGAAGCAGCGAAGTGCAAACAATGAATAAATCCAGGAGTCAATTGCAGGGTCCAAGCCAATTTATTGTGCACAAGGTCCAGACAGTCAAGCTTCAAAAAGGACTGAGCAAAGTTCTTACAGAAACATATTCATTTTATACATTTCTTTTCAGCTTGATACATGTAGACTTTCTATTGGTCCCAACACCCACTGCATTTGTCCAATCAGAGACCCTTTCTGGGCTTAGCGCCCTGCTCCCTCCTCTAGGATTGTTCTAACAATGGCACAGTTTCTAGGTATTGATACAATTCTACTGCAAGGTCGTTTCTAGCTCTAGGAATGCAAGCATTGAAACATTTCTATCCTCAGAACACAAGAGAATAATGAAGGATTTATGAATTTATGAAAAACTTCTTGTTAAGCAGTTTAAAGCAGTTTTTTTCAGACTTTCACAGATTTTTGGTTCTTTACTAAGATGGGGGTTGGAATCAGGGCCTAACTTAAAGGCCTTTCATATTTGCAGGCTATCATAGGCCATAGCCTACTACATTCCCCCCTTTGATTATTCCCACCCGCAAGTTAAAAAGGGTGGGAATTAAATCACATATTATACTCGTGTAACAGCATCATCTTGGGGTATAGGGTAATATTGCCACATAGCTAAAACCTTTGTAGCTGCCTTCCGTTCTACAGTGTTGTCAATAACTGAGGTTATCATACGTAAGCAAAGGGGTAATAGGCATGGGAGCAACAAGCATACAGTTAATATGAATAATACAATAAACGCAAGGGTCTTTAGACCACCTAACCATGAAAACCCTGAACCAAACCACCCATCAAGCTTCAAAGCATGCCAGGTCTGAACAAGCACATATGTTTGTTTTCACATTTGAGTAGCTATATCTTCAACAACTTGTCCATTATTATCAATCTGCAAACAACAGCTGGTTAAATTCAATTTTCCACATACTCCACCTTCAGCTGCTAACAAATAATCTAGGGCTAAACGATTCTGATAAATAGCTCTGAGCATTTGTGTACTCTTCTTAGCTAATAGAGTTAGTGCTTTACTAGTTTCATTAGTTATTATTTCAACAACAGCTTGTAAATGTATAATACGATTTATCATATATACAGGAGTGCGGTATCCCCATGTCCCATCTTGTGTCCAAGTGGCAGGTCCGTAGTATGAAATGATTCTCTCAGGTGGCCACTCCTCATCATTCCATTTGTCCCATTGGCCTATTTTCAAGACCTCTCGTTTCTGTCGACTCCTGTACACAGAGAAACCCAGTTGTTCTCCATGGGAAATAGGCAGAAGAAAGAAGGAAGGTCATATAGTTCCCAATGCATATGCTCCTCTCCAATGGTGAGGAAGCCTAGCATATGCTCGGGTTCCACAAATCCAGTACAGTCCAGGTGGAGCTTGCCAGGTACTATGAAACGCCAAATTAGTCCAGATGCTGGCAAGATTAGGAAAGAGGACTAAAGGGTTGGAGGGCTCTGGAGTGTTGACCCCCGACAACCAGGACGTCTTCCTAGTGGTACTGTTGTAGAACTTCTGATTGAGACAGACCAGCTGTCCGACCAGCATAATAAACTGTGGTCCTGTACGAGCAAAACACAAGTTACCAACAATAGGGTGAGCCAGTACCCACTCACTAGTAGTATTATGTAAAGCAGTCTGATTATAAGGAATGGAATAGTTCACTTCTTGCGCCTCCCAGGGCCATTGGTCTCCCATCTTAGTTCCACCACAGAAGAAACAATCTGAGATGTGGAGACTAGATGCTACTGCCCCAGCGAGTTCAAAGAACAAGTTTTGGGAGGTATGAGGGATTTCAAATTCCGCCTTCATGGCCTCATAAAAGGAGTGATTTATTCGATATGGTGCAGATACATGAGTCTTAGTATTTAGCTGTATATGTATAAAAGTTCCAGGATCTATGCCTCCTCCTGCTATATGCAATCCAAATCTGAACCCCTGCTTCCACTGGCTAGGGTTAAGTATGAGGAGCTGTAAAGGATTACAGGCACTTTTCTTGCACTTCCGAGGCTCCGGTAATGATAATTTTTCCAGGCTGGCTATGCGTTTATCTCCATCTCGTCCAGTAGGCCCACCAGACCAAGTGGCATAGTACACGCATTTCCACTTTGGACAGAAGTAGGCATCTTTAGATGATTTGCTGTAGATGGTTGGGGAACTCTTTCCAGTACACCGTCCCCATCCGTATGCTCCTTCAGGACACATATATTTATCATCATAGTAGTAGACTTGTTCCCACGACCCACACTTGTAGTAAACATTTCTGTTTATCACATCGCAGGCATCAAAATTCAGGATAACGGGTCTCGTAGGATCAGGGAGTTGACGTGAGGCATTTATGAGGGCTCCCTCCTCATCATTCCATCATATCTCCAGTACATAATAAGAGGGGTTCTGCCGGGGGTTGAAGCAAGTCTTACTTTTCCCTTTCATACAGATATTCAATTCTGTACCATTATTCACACACCGGCTAACTATACCAGTGCAAGTATAGTAGGAATGATAAAGCAAAGTCTGAGTGACCTTTATTCCAGTTCGGGTGGTAGTTATACAAGCTGCACAAGGGGGTAAGGCAAAAGTCTTTTCCAGGAATCCCAGGGCTACCGCCCCCATAAAACAGTTGTAGAGGAACATCATAACTGCAGTCTTTAGAGATAACTTGTAGAGTCCTTTCTTCTTCTTCTTTTCTGCTTCCGCTGTATGTAGACCTATCAACTGCCACCTTTGTGTGGCAGGGGTAGGATTGTAGATTCTGAAGACTCTTACAACGCCGGTTGTCTCCACAATGTAAGCCTCAATGGAGTTTCAGGGTCATTTACTGAAGTCCATTGACCAAGTTCAGGAGCGGCTGCCGTCTTCACTCGACTGTGATGGATCCAGGGTTCAAGTTCTGCAACTTTTACTGCAGTTGGGGTTGATAGAATGACAACATATGGTCCCTTCCAATGCGGTGCCAGCGGGGTCTTTCTCCACTCTTTGATCCACACTGATACTCCAGGCTTGAAGAGATGCAGAGGCTCCGTCAGATTGATGGGCAATCGATCTTGTACCCAGGTGTGAAGACTCTGCAAAACAGAACCTAAAGCCAATAGTTTTTGTCTAGTTATTTCAGATCCAATTTGTTTCATATCTCCTTTTATTCCCTGCACAATGGGTGGGGGTCGCCCATACAAAATCTCAAAAGGGGAAACTCCTAAAGACTTGGTTGGAGCAGAACGTATCCTAAGAAGGGCTATAGGGAGAACCTGGAGCCACTTCAGGTGAGCTTCTTGACAAAGTTTGGACAACTGAGATTTCAGGGTCCTATTCATACGTTCTACCTTCCCTGAACTCTGGGGTCTATAGGCAGTGTGCAACTTCCATTGTATCTGTAGAGCTCGGGCTAACTGTTGAGTCACTTGGGACACAAATGAGGGTCCATTATCTGATCCTATAGTCAATGGTATTCCAAATCGAGGAATAATCTCATGGAGCAGTATTCTAATGACTTCTCGAGCTTTCTCAGTTCGGGTGGGAAAAGCTTCTACCCACCCGGAAAATGTGCAAACTAGAACTAACAGGTAATGATATCCATTTGCTTGTGGCATTTCAGTAAAATCCACCTGAATATCACTCATAGGGGTCACTCCTACTGACTGAACCCTTGGGGGTGGAGTGGAACCCTGCTTAGCATTATTCTTAGCACATGTCAAACATTGATGAGCTACTGAGGCGGACAAGGGTCCTAATAGTGAGATACAGAAATGGGGTCTTAGGGCTCTTTCCATGGCAGTTTTCCCATAATGTGTGGCCTGATGAAAAGCATGAACAAAGGCTGGTCCTAATGCTTCAGGAATTACTGTGGGACCTGGAGGTGAGATACCCTCTGGAGGTGGCAGCACTATCCAACCTTTTTCTGTTAAGACACCTCCCTCCTTCTCACAGAAGTAATCTAACTCTCTTGTAGTGTATCGGGGGGCCCATAAGCTAAGGGGCACAGGGAATAAGGCTGCCTGCACCGAAGTATCTTGGGTCACAACTTGTCCAGTCGTGGCTGCTTTTCGGGCAGTGGCATCAGCAAACCTGTTCCCTTGGGCAACTTCTCCTACTCCTGCCTGATGACATCGACAGTGTATGACTGCAACTTGCTTAGGGGCCCACACGGCGTCCAATAATATCAATATCTCGGGCCCATACCTAATGGACTTGCCTCCTGAGGTGATCAACCCTCGTTCTTTATACAGGGCTTCGTGTGCATGCAAAGTTGTGAAGGCATACTTGGAATCTGTGTACACATTTAAACGGAGTCCTTCTCCTAATGTCAGTGCTCTAGTGAGAGCTATCAGTTCAGCCTTCTGTGCTGAAGTTCCTGGGGCCAGGGTTGAGGACTCAACTACCAGATCAAGGGTCACCACTGCATACCCGGCACAACGATGTCCATTGATGACGAGACTGCTTCCATCCACAAAGAAAGTTCGTTCAGGGTCCTCCAAAGGGACATCAGTCAAATCCGGGTGACTTGAGAATACAGTGTCCATAATTTCTAAACAGTCATGATCAGGGGGGCCAGGACCAATTGGGAACAACGTAGCAGGATTCAGAGCTTGACTGACCTTCAATTGTATCTGGGGGTTTTCACACAGCTTACTCTGATACTTCAACATTCGTGAATTCATGAGACAGAAACTCCCTTTGTGTTCCATGAGGGTCAGAACAGAATGTGGCACAGTAACTTGAAGATTCTGTCCCAGAGTGAGCTTGTCTGCTTCACTCACTAGAAGGGCTGTAGCTGCAACAGCTCTCAAACAAGGGGGCCAACCTCTTGCTACCACATCCAACTGTTTTGACAAATAGATCCAAGAGATTGAGTCAGTACCCCTAGAGCATTTCCTTGTGACTCATGGACATAGAGATGGAAAGGTTTCTGGACATCTGGTAGACCCAGAGCTGGTGATGACATCAGAGCGGTTTTTAGAGATAAAAAGGCCGCATCCTGTTCAGGTCCCCACTCCAATGGAGACTTTTCCATTCCTTTGGTAGCTTGATACAATGGTTTTGCTAGCAGAGCGAAATTGGGGATCCATATGCGACAGTACCCTGCGTCCCCCAGGAAGGCTCTTACTTGCCTCCTGGTGGTTGGAGTGGGAATACTGCATACAGCTTCTTTGCGTTCCGGCCCCAGGCGTCGAATTCCGCTAGACAACTGGAATCCTAGATATTTAACTTCAGTTTGACATAATTGTGCCTTTGCTCTTGAGACTTTGTATCCAGCCTCATTTAGAAGGTGCAAGAGTTCACTGGTGGCTTGTAGACATTCACTTTCCGAATTTGTGGCTATGAGCAGGTCGTCCACATACTGAAGAAAAACCCTTTGTCCTGGGTTCACTGAGTAGCTTGAGAGATCTTGATTCAGAGCAGCACTGAAGAGAGTGGGTAAATTCTTAAATCCTTCAGAAAATCGAGTCCAGGTAAGTTGGCCCCGCCTTCCTGTTGTGGGGTCTTGCCATTCAAAAGCGAACAAAGGTTGATTGGTGGGAGCTAGGCAGAAGAAGGCATCTTTCAGGTCCAGGACGGTGAAATGAGTAGCCTCAGTGGGGATCAGTCCCAAGAGAGTATAATGATTTGGTACCACAGGGTGTATAGTTTCAACTACATCATTTACCTGCCTCAAATCCTGTACTGGGTGGTAATTTATTTATTTACATTCTCTTATATACCGCGCTATTCTGCATCAGTGCGGTTTACATTGAACAAACTGAAATTACATTGAACAGGGTATTATAACTTGGAGATAACTATTTTACAGGGAACATGGGCTATGGAGGGTTAAGTGGCTTGCCCAAGACCACAAGGAGCACCTGTGGGACTAGAAACCCCAGTCCTTCTGGCCCAAGGTTGCTGTCCTCTAGTGGGATTTGAACCCCGACCTTCCGGCCTGAAGTACCTTGCCCCAACCACTAGGCCACTCCTCCACTGTATGTAATCCCCTGTCCCAGGTTTCTTGACTGGGAGAAGGGGGGTATTCCAAGGTGACTGGCACTCCTTGAGAAGTCCATACTTTAATAGTTTCATCAGATGGCAGTGGATACCTTCAATAGCTGGTCGAGGAAGAGGATACTGCTTCACATGCACTGGTTCCGCTCCTGGCTTGAGGGCCACAATGACAGGGGCTATGTTCTTCGCTAGGCCAGGTGGATTATCTTCTGCCCATACTTCAGTCGGGGCTAAAAGGTTAGGAGGTATACAGGAACTGGCTGGCTTGGTTGGAGACACGCTGTAGAATCGCCACTCTTCTTCTCGGAGAACAGTCAGCACCATCAATCCAGCAGGCTTTGGGTTCACAGTCATTTGCATTTCTCCCCCTTCAGCAAAGGATATTTGCGCCTGAAGCTTAGCAAGCATATCTCGGCCCAAGAGTGGAATGGGGCACTCAGGCATATACAGGAACTGGTGCGTTATTTTCTGTCCCCCTAGTTCACACATGCGGTTCTGCAGGAAAGGCTTGGTGGCCCTAGCCCCAGTGGCCCAAATAATGGTGACAGATCGAGAGGAAAGAGGAGCCACTGGCTTTGCCACCACTGAATGTTCAGCTCCTGTATCCACCATAAAGTCCATATATTGGTCCCCTACTTTCAAACTGACCATAGGCTCCTGAGGACCCAGGGTGAACTTGGAGCCCGGTCTGGCCTAGTCTTCATCCACTTCATCCATGTCATAGCCCGTTGCAGCTGCCACTCCCTCAATAGCTTCTTCCCTCTCTCACTGGAACTGTGCTCGAGTCATTCCTCCACGATTGTGAAATTGGCCTCCTGTTCTCCAGGGACTCCCTCCTCCCCTCCTGGGGGTGGAGTCAAGTTGCGGGCATTCACTTCTCCAATGTCCTTCTTCTCTGCAATGGGCGCACTGATTCGCACCCAGTGGGGTCCAATTATTTTCAAGGCCCCTTCCACGTCCTCTGCTCCTTCGATTAGGAAAACCTCCTTCACATCGTTCAACTAAAGTGGCAGCAAGAAGATCTGCTTTCTTCTTCATCTTACATTCACTTTCTCTGTTACGTTCATTTTCACGATTCACAAACACTTTCTGAGCGACTTCCATTAACTGTGCTCTATTCATGCCCGCAAATCCATCCAGTTTCTGTAATTTTCGTTTTATGTCTCTCTGGGACTGACTAACAAAGGCTGCGTTTACCATACGCAAATTTTTCTGAGTGACTGGATTGTATGGGGTATATAATCTATAGGCTTCAGACAACCGCTCATAAAAGGCCGCTGAGCTCTCATCTGGACTCTGGATAATTTCTGATACCTTCCCGATATTCATGGCCCTCTGGCCTCCCTTCCTCAGGCCCTGTAGCAAGGCCTGGCGAAATCGAGTTAGAGCTGCCGCCCCCCTTTCATCATTCGGATCCCATCTAGGATCTTCATTTGGGAAAGCTGCGGCGGCTGCTTGTGGGAGATTCATTTCCTCCGCCCCTACGGTATTCTCTTCTAACCAGCGGATGGCTGCTTGCACAATTCGCGCTCGCTCCTCAGTAGTAAAGAGAGTGGACAGGAGCTGGCGACAATCAGTCCAGGTAGGCTGATGAGTTTGCATTATACTAGACATTAACTCTGTCAATTCTTGGGGTTTTTCAGTAAAGGATGCATAATGCGTTTTCCAGTTTAATAAATCAGTAGTGGAGAAAGGTTGTGATAAGGAAGCTTATCATAGTTCAGGAGGGAGCTATAAAAGAGGTGAATTGGCTTTGAACAAGCAACCTGTCTTTGCTGGTAGAAATACTAAAACAGAATGTTTTCATAAAAGACTACCAGTCCCAGAATGCACCAGGTTACAAACAGCCTCTAGAAGAGCTGAAGTGGGGAAACGTGTGTTCAATCAGGAGAGCTATGAGGTAATCCCCAATCACTCATCTCCAAGGGCAGGGCTTGATTCAGCACACCTGGGCTATGCTAGGGTGGAGTGTCCCTCTAAGCAGGTTAAAAGTAAAAGATATTCTCCACAGAGAAAGAACAGAAAGAACAGAGAGAACAAGGAAAGCAGACAGAAAGAAGAGAGAGGACTACAACAGCAGAAGCAACGTGGAAGGAAGAAGAGAAAGACATCTTGGAGGTCTAAAGAAGGAGCCCACAGCAGTACGTGTGTTAGGAGTGATTCCAGAGGCAAGCATACTCCATTGGACTGGAGGAAGCCAGAGGATTGGGGTTATAGAGCCAGGAACTCCCAAACGGCACCTTTGAGAGAGACGGCTGCATTTGGAAGGGGCCCTAAGACCGGTGCAAGAAGGTATGTGAAGAGAGACCCAGTGTCCAGGGATCTTGATTGGAAGGCTGGACAAAAAAGCTGGACTACTTACTGGCCAGGATACCAGGAGAGGAAACCTAACAGCAAAGGAAGCTCAGGTATGAACTTTGATCTATGCCCTAGCTCTTCTCCAGGAAGACAGCAGGGAAACAAATATTATCCTGAGAATGATCAATTAAGGAATTCCTCTGAGCCAGACCATGATATTGATTCCATGATATTTGAGGAAGAAGGAGATATATCAAATGATCAGAATGAATGCATGGATTGCTCTCTGTCTAGGCTGATGTTTTAAAGTACTTTCTCACTAATACAACAACCACCAAAAGGAACTGTAACTTGTTCTTTTATCTACCCAAAAAAGTCTCTGCAAGAAAGCTTTAGGGTAGGATTGAGCCACGTAGAGAGAGTGAACCAGCAAAGGGGTTTGCAGCTGGCTAATTATTGATAATTGAGCCAGGCACAAGTGCACGTGAGCTCTGGAAGGAAACTTTTCTTTTTTTTGTGTGTGTGAATAGAAGAAAGTTATCCTTGATAAAGAACAGGTTTTTATTTTTATTTTGGGTTTTGTTTTTGCCTTTTGAAGCACTGCTAAGAATGTCATTAGCAGGGGCCATCAAAAAGACCTTTTCTGTTTCCCATCAAGGTCTTTATTGATTTTTGCTTAAGAAGTTCAGTTACCTTATATCATGTTTTATTTTTCCTGAGTACAATACTGGAAGCAAGTGTCCTTTTGTGTTACCAAGTAAATCTGTGTGGGAGAATTAACCCCATGAATAAAATCTGTTTTTCTTTGCTTACACTCGAGCATCACAACTCATTATTTTGTGAATGGCTGATTCTGGTATAAGTGAACTACATTCCCCACAATCCTTTGCAAGTCATAATAATACTTTGCCTTTGCTAAGACTGTGGCCCTTCACGACCAGCGCCCCCGTTGACAAGATACGTAGATTAGACTGGTTGGTCCTGGTGTTATCTGGCCCTGTTCATTTAGGATAGGTAAACCAGGCACTTAACGCAGTGGCATTAGGCACCCTGCTTTCTCCTTCTTCTTTGGGGTTACACTTCTTAAATCATACGGTTCCTGGGTATAGGCTTCCTTGGTAGGTGACCCTGAACTGGAAGGAGAGCCTCCGCTCCCAGTATCATCGGAGGACCCTGGTCCCCCTGATGTACTTGGGCCCGACTCGGGGCTATCACTTGGGGAAGTGGGCTTCTTTTACTGCTGCAGCAGTAATTGCTGAGGTACCTCATCAGGTTCAGCTTCAGGTGGTGGAGCTGGTGGAACTAACTTATATGGGTACTGGGGTAAACGGGCCAGGATTTCTGGGGACTCTGAGGCGGGATACACATGCAGCTTCCCCTCCTCAGACTTCTGGGTCCCCCTGGTGGTTGCTACTAGTATTCTACACTGTGCCTCATAGCAGTGCTTCATCCAAAAGGGCTGCCTTTCGCAAACACCCAGCCAGGAATCTATGTAGGGGAACTGATCAGGGTGTACTTTTTGTACAAGCTGATGAACACGGGAGACTATTTCCACATCAAAGGTGCCCCCACGGGGCCATGAAATAGCTAGCACAGGCCACTCCCTATCACATAGCATTCTTAATCAAGACGGAGACATTCTTATTCCGTAGTCTCCTGCGAATCCCTTACGGAAATTTTTGATCATACATTCCAACAGAGTTTGCGTGGACTCCGCCCCTCCCATAATCGTAATGACGTACATGACAACAGACAGTAAGGGTAGGTAGTATGGCTGTAGGTAAGGGGTCCATACAGCCCACAGAACAATGGGGGGGACAAACACCACACGCTTACTCTTTTTCGCGACCTGGGCACGGTCGCTCGGCCAGGAACTGCGCTACTCAGGAGTCCACTCTCGCTTAGTCTATATTTCAAGACCTTTCAATCACACAGACAATCATGCCAGCAACAAGAAATTATTTTTCAAATGCCCAAGGTTTTACTGACTAACTCATCCCGAAGGGTCGATGGCTTTGGCTTCCACTAACCCTTATGTGGAGCGTACTAGAACCGCCCTTATGAGAGGTGATCAAGCTCGCTCGTCTTTGTGCACTTATGCAAGACGTTCCCAGTTAGTCTATACCAAATTTGTCTCACATACTCATGCAAGACTTTTCCCCAGGCTTCACTGACTATCAAACAAGAAAATGTCTACTCACCGGATCCAGTTCCCGATACCAAACCAGTTCATAGGTTGGATCCTGGACTCCCCTCGGGTTCGGAGGTGTTGGCCAGCTGGACCCAGTTGTCCGCTGAGGCAAGACGGAACCCTCCCCGATACAAGAGGACCGGTGGCACCTGAGGTTTCCCCTGCAGTCAGACAGACACGGTTCCAACCGGGCCAAACCTGGAGGCGAATTACGTGGAATATTCGCTTGAATACCATTCACTATCCGCACATTCCCGGCCAACGCACCAAGAATATGAAGCAGCGAAGTGCAAACAATGAATAAATCCAGGAGTCAATTGCAGGGTCCAAGCCAATTTATTGTGCACAAGGCCCAGACAGTCAAGCTTCAAAAAGGACCGAGCAAAGTTCTTACAGAAACATATTCATTTTATACATTTCTTTTCAGCTTGATACATGCAGACTTTCTATTGGTCCCAACGCCCCCTGCATTTGTCCAATCAGAGACCCTTTCTGGGCCTAGCACCCTGCTTCCTCCTCTAGGATTGTTCTAACAATGGCACAGTTTCTAGGTATTGATACAATTCTACTGCAAGGTTGTTTCTAGCTCTAGGAATGCAAGCATTGAAACATTTCTATCCTCAGAACACAAGAGAATAATGAAGGATTTATGAATTTATGAAAAACTTCTTGTTAAGCAGTTTAAAGCAGTTTTTTTCAGACTTTCACAGATTTTTGGTTCTTTACTAAGATGGGGGTTGGAATCAGGGCCTAACTTACAGGCTTTTCATATTTGCAGGCTATCATAGGCCATAGCCTACCACAGTAATATATCACTTTTTAAAACTAAGAATTATCATAAGTTAAAAGCTGCCCTCCAAAGCTTGCCCAGTTGTTAGAGGTGTTTGAATCTTATGGAATTTGTCTTCTGAATAAATCTGTCACAGAATTTAGGGATGTGTGGGCGCTGACAACGTGCAGTCGGCATCATTGTTGTGTAAGGTTAGTGCAGGTGCAATTAACACCACCTCAATGGGTGTCATGAATTGCATCCACATAATGTGAGCATGTTGCAGGCATGTGTGAAGGTTCAAATCAATGCAATATCTGCTAGGGTTATGCTGTACACGCCCAACAGTTGCATGAACTGAATGTTGATTTCTACCCTCAGGGTGCACTGCCTGCCACACTGTAGTGCACTTTAGTAAACATGCCCCTTACATTCATAAGCTAAATTCATTCTTTTATAAATTGTAGTGTGTGACAAAATTCATACCAGTTGAAAATTCATCAAGCCTACAAACTAGCAGTGGACTTTCATTGAGTCATTGGAGCTTTAGCTGCACGCTTCACCGATTTCGAAAGAAATAATTATAATATTATATAATTATCAGTGGATATTTTGATACCAGCAAATCTATCAGGTTTCCATGGTAGAAGACCAACTTAAAATATGCCTGTTTTACTTCCACCGTAAATCTATTCACAGATCCTTAATCACAGCTGCATGACAGTTCCTGCAGGCAAAGGTTAAAAAAAAGTACAATAGCGCTATTTCCAATCTAAAGCTGCTTAAATGGGGTAAAATGGCAGCAAGTCCCTAAAGTTTTGTATTGCTCCAGTTTTACTGAATACACCTTGATAAGTGCTACCTAAAGCCTTTACTACACAGTTTAATTGAATTTGATGGAAAAGAAGGGTGGACGAAAGAGGGGCACACTGAGAATTAAAATGCCAGCAGAACAGACCAAAGGGAAATGTTTTTTTGATATAAATAATATCTGACATGTCACCACTTGTGACTTCCTTTGAGAACTCCTCTGGGTTCATGCTCTCTTCCACATGTCACAACCAGGAAGCACAAGGTCTATTTAAAAAAAAGAAAAGAAAAGAAAAGATGCCTTCATCTTTCTGAAAAATGGGCAATTGGACCTTTATACAAGACAGATTAAATCAAAACATAGAAGAATACCTCAAGGTTCTGACTAGAACCAAGTTCTGCTGAGTTAGCACATTGTTAATTATGTGTGTTGTGAGGGGTGGGGGGGGGGGGGTGGGGGGGAAGGAGCGAGGAGTAGTGAAATTAGTTTCCTTTCTCCAGTTTATCAAACAGTTCATTTCCCCCAAAACAAGAGCAATATTTTACTTTTCAGGTTTCAGAACCTTACACAACCTTGTTGTTTTCTTTGTGGCAAGCCTGTCATTCTTTAGCCTAATTAGAATATATGCTAATCTCTTAGGAGCCAATGTTCAACCATATTCAATTGTGCTTAAAGATAACTGTATATATATGACTTATCTGGCTATCTTTAAGTGTATTATCAGTCATCTTATGTGGTTAAGTCAGTCTCCTTAATATGCAGGCCTGGTTCATTTAAGACCACCTTTAAGAGGTCAACTTTGACCAGAAAATGTTATCATCATGGTACTGAATAATGGTAGTATCTGGTTAACCTTTTGGTATGCTCCTGGAATGCCTCCCAACCTTCTTTCGCACAACCACATATCTTTTGGATGGATATCAAGATGTCTGGCCAAATATTATGCAGTCAGCATTCCTGCATTTTCACACAGAACAATTTACACAGTTATGTCTAACGTTAACCGCATAAATTTTTAATATTGACCTCTTAAATTTCAACAGACAGTTTATTCTAGGATTCATTATTTCAGATAGGAATCCTGCCCATGATCCTAGCAACTGATCTTGTCTTTTTACTCTATAAAGTTCTCTCTTCCCAAAGAGTGCAAAAGGGGAAAACTAACCCTGCAATTTAAATAGCTTCATCTGTACTTACTAATTGCATTCTGTGCAACTTTAGAAACTTTGGAATTTGATTATTCACTTTTCCAAATCCAAAGTTGAGGTGAGTACTATAGATACTTCCCTGCCTTGCACACTTCTTATGTTTGTGCTTAAGGCAATGGAAGGTTAAGTTCCTTTCCCAAGATCACAAGGAGTACCAAGAGAAGCCGGGTTTAAACTCAGGTTTCCCCATGTTCAGCCACTGCTCCAACCACTGTTCATTTCACCTTCAACATGCCTCTTTAGGAAAAGGTAATGTTTCAACCCATTGTTCCCTATCTAATGTGAGGGGTCATACATTTTGTCACAGAATAGTTCTTAGTTCAATTTCTGCAGAAGAAGAGTTTGGTGCAACTACTATCCATCAAATGATCTTTCCCTGGAACCAGTACTCAAATTGCTTCAATTTTATTATTAAAGACTTATGAGAGACCAGAGAGTTGGACCAAAGAAGAGCCCTAGATGTGGTGTACTTAGATTTCAGTAAAGGCTTTGACACCGTTCTGCACTGGTGACTTATTTATTTATTTATTTAGCTCAATTTTTATGCCACTTTTCACTGGGTCAAAGCAGTGTACATTGGACACGTTTGAGTTAAGTTTACAAAGAATATAAAACTATGTAGGTTAACTTGGAGTAATGCAGAATGTAACTATAATTATTTACATGCAGATTTCTATCTATTTATAACTATTTACATGCAGGTTTCAGGGTGGGGTTGGGTAACATTTCCAAAGTGTTTTACAAAGAGGTGGGTTTTTAGCAGCTTCCTGAATTTGGTGAGGTCAGTGGAGTTTCAGATTTCACTGGGAGGGTGTTACAGAGGGAGGGTGCATAGAGTTTGAATGATCTTGAGCAGGCTTGCTGATTGCTTCTCGGTTTCTCATTTGAGATTGGCAGGGCATTCATGGTGGATTCCCTCCTGGATCTGTTTGATTTTGGGGTGTGCAGGAGATTTAGAGGTGGAGGAAGGAGAGGTTGTTGATGGTTTAGGAGAATCTTGTATTGTATTCTGGCGAGGATCAGGAGCCAATGGAGTTATTTCAGGATGGGCATGATGTGTTCTGTTCTGGATGCTCCTTGGATAGTGTGAGCTGCGGGGTGGAGGGCTGTTTGTAGGAGATGGAGAGTTGTTTGTGGGAGGTTGTGATATATGGTGTTGCGGTAGTCAACATGTGGGATGGTAAGGGTTTGTAAGGTGAACCGGAAGTCCCTTGGTTCAAGTAGTGGGTGGAATCGTTGCAGTGTGCGAATCTTGAAGTATATTGTTTTTGTTGTATTAGCAATTTGAGGCTTGAGAGTTAGAAGCTGGTCAAGGGTGATGCCAAGGTATTTGATTTCTTTCTTGACTTGGATTTTGATGTTGTCCAACGTGATGGTGGTGGTGGTGGGGGGGGGGGGGTGAATGTGTTGCTTCTGGTAATAAATAAGGTTTCCGTTTTCTTAAGATTTATTGATAGTTGGTTTTGTTTGAGCCATCTTGATAGGTTTTGAGAAGCATTGCTGGAGAATGAGGTGTGATGGATGACAGGTATTGAAGGGTGCATATATCATGATGTCATCTGCATATATCTGGAAGAAGATTTTATGAGATCGGATGACTGAACAGAGGGGTTGCATGTTGATATTGAATAGTAGTGCTGAGATCATGGATCTTTGTGGGATTCCTTGTGTTTAAGAGTATGGGGCAGAGGTGCAGGCTTCGATCTTCACTTGTTGCTGGGGGTTGATGAGTTGGTAGCTAGTTGCTGGGGTCTAATGCATGTGTCGAGGTGGGTCATTATGTGCGGCTGTGGTGAGGTCCTTAACTAAGCTGAATAATCCTCTTGTGCAATTGAGTGAGCTCTTTATTAATTTGTTGTAGTAGATACATTTGCATCAGTCAGTTTTGGTGCGGTTTTCTGTCATTTTAGCCATGTAAGTGTTTTGATTGGTAGGCATTTTTGTTCTTCACCATTTTTGTTCTAATCTTCAGAGCTTTATTTTGATATCTCTGAGGTTTGAGGTGTACCATGGGGTTTTGGAGTGTCTAGTTGCTGGGTGGGGTGGTTTGGGTACTGAGGCTGATTGGGTGAGTGTGCTATTCCAGGTAGATAAATAGCTGTCAAGGTTTTCCGGAGCGGTGTTCAATAGTGATGAGAGGTTGTTGATGAAGGCTTTTTTGTTGAATTGCTTGAATTGTCTGGGGGGTTAAGGGGATGATGGTTGAGTTAGTAGTGTTGGGAGTAGTATGTGAGAGGTGATTAAGTAGTGCTCTGACCAGTGGACTGGACAGTTTGGGTTTTTTTGGGGGGGAGTTAATGTTGCTTGGGTTGTTGTTGATGAAGATGAGGTCCAGGATGTTTCCTTTGTTGTGTGTAGCTGTTGATATAATTTAAGTGATCCATCGAGGTCATAGTGTTGGTGAATGGAGTTGCTTGTTTTGGTTGAGTGGAGATGAGGTTAAAGCCCCTAGTAAAATGAGGTCCTTGTTTTTGTTATCAACCTCTATGATTTTTACGAGTAGACCTGAGAAGTTGTAGGTTGGATGGAGGGGGATCTGTATGCCAGACAGATTGTTAGGTGTTTGTTGGATATGGAGAGGAAATCTAGTCCTTCTGAGCTCTCTGCTGATTGGTTGCAGAGGTGGAGGTATGATTTTGCTATGATGAGTACTTTTCCTCCCTTCCTGTGGGCTCTTGGGCAGTGGTGGAGACTGTAATTTGAGCGGGGGGGGGGGGGGTGATTTGGTTCATGAGGACAGTGTCCAAGTTCATGAGCCATGATTTGGTTATGCAGAGGATGTCAGTTTTCAATGTTGAGATGAGGTCTCTGACGACTGGGATTTTGTTTTTTTACAGAGTGTGCATTTATGAGTGCATATTTAATTGCATATGTTTGGTTGTTCTTTCTAGTGGCAGTGTGGATGTGGGAGGGATACTTGGAGAGTGGTATCTTCATAATATGTCATTGGTTTCGTGTTCTGGGGAGGGTGAGTTAGTGGTTTGGGAGATGTTTGGGAGGTAATGGCCATGTTAGGAGATTTGGTATGGTGGCTAGGATGGGCTCAAGGGCAGAGGAAAGAAGCGAGATTGCTAGTAATGTGTATGTCATTGCATATAAGAACATAAGAACATAAGATAAGCCATACTGGGTCAGACCAAGGTCCATCAAGCCCAGTATCCTGTTTCCAACAGTGGCCAATCTAGGTCATACGTACCTAGCAGTTTCCCCAAAAGACACAGGTTCCACAATGCTTGTACTGGGTCAAGAAGTGATATCCTGGGTCCTCTTTAGTAATGGTTTATGGATCTTTCCTCCAGGAACTTGTCCAAACCTTTTTTAAACCCAGCTACACTAACAGCCTTTACTACATCCTCCGGTAACAAATTCCAGAGTTTGATTACACGTTGAGTGAAAAAATATTTTCTTTTATTAGTCTTAAATAGTTTATCCTGTAGCTTCATTGCATGCCCCTAGTCTTTCTATATTCTGATAACGTAAACAATCGATCTACGTTTACCCGTTCCACTCCGTTCATTAATTTATAGACTTCTATCATATCTCCCCTCAGCCGTCTCTTTTCCAGGTTAAAGAGCCCTAACCTGTTTAGCCTTTCTTCATAGGAGTATCCTTCCATTCCCTTTACCATTTTGGTGGCTCTTCTCTGAACCTTTTCTAATATCGCTATATTCTTTTTAAGATACGGCGACCAGAATTGCACACAATATTCAAGGTGCGGTCTCACCATGGAAAGATATAGAGGCATTATAATATCTTTTGTTTTATTTTCCATTCCTTTCCTTATTATACCTAGAATTCTATTTGCTCTCTTGGCCGCCGCTGCACACTGGGCCGAGGGTTTTAACAAGTTATCCACAATGACGCCTAAATCTTTTCCCTGGGTGGTTCCTAATGTGGAACCTTGCATTGTGTAACCATAGTTTGGGTTATTCTTCCCTAGGTGCATAACTTTGCAAATGTCCACATTAAATTTCATCTGACATTTTGATGCCCAGTCTTCCAATTTATCAAGATCCTCTTGCAATTTTCCACAATCCTCTTGGGTTTTAACAACTTTAAATAGTTTTGTGTCATCTGCAAATTTGATAACATCACTAGTTATTCCCTTTTCCAGGTCATTTATGAATATGTAAAAAAGCAGCAGACCCAGCACAGATCCCTGGGGTACACCACTATTCACCTTTCTCCATTGGGAAAATTGGCCATTTAGCCCTACCCTCTGCTTTCTACCTTTTAACCAGTTGCTGATCCACAGTAGTACACTGCCTCCTATCCCATGACTCTTTAGTTTTGCCAAAAGTCTCTGCTGAGGGACCTTGTCAAAGGCTTTCTGAAAGTCCAGATACACTATATCAACCAACTCACCTTTGTCCACCTATTTTTCACACCTTCAAAAAAACATAACAGATTAGTAAGACAAGATCTTCCTTGTCTAAAGCCATGTTGGCTGTCTCCCATTAGGCCATGACTATCTTCATGCTGAGTAATTTTATTCTTTATGATGGTTTCTACCATTTTTCCTGGTACTGACGTCAGGCTCACCGGTCTGTAGTTTCCCTGATCACCCCTGGAACCCTTTTTAAAAGTTGGTGTTACATTGGCGATCCTCTAATCTTCAGGTATTAGAGATGATTTTAATGATAGTTCACAGATTACTAATAGCAGGTCTGCAATCTCATATTTCAGTTCTTTCAACACCCTTGGATGTATACCATCCAGCCCAGGTGATTTGCTACTCTTCAGTTTATCTAATAGTTGTAATACATCTTCCCGATGTATCAATATTTCCTTCAATTCTCCCGCACCTTTAAATACCACTTCAGTCATGGGTAACATCCCTACATCTTCCTCAGTAAAGACCTAAGCAAAGAATTTATTCAGTCTCTTCGCTATCACCTTGTCACCTCTTAGTGCCCCTTTAACTCCTCTATCATCTAATGGACCAACTGATTCTCTCACAGGTTTTTTGCTACGAATGTACTTGAAAAAATCTTTATTTCGCGTTTTTGCTTCCGCAGCAAGCTTCTTCTCAAATTCTCCCTTTGCCTGCCTTATCAATGCCTTGCATTTGACTTGCCAGTGCTTGTGCTGTTTCCAGGTTTTGTCGTTTGGCTCTTTTTTCCATTTCCTGAAAGATGCTTTTTTGGCAACAACAGCCTCTCTGACCTCATCTTTAAACCATGCTGGCAGTTTATTGGACTTCCTCCCACTTTTCTTAAAGCATGGAATACAGCTGGTCTGGGCTTCCAAGATAGTATTTTTCAACAAAACCCAACCTTGATGTAAGTCTTTAACCTTTGCAACTGCTCCGTTTAGTTTTTTCTTAACTATTTTCCTCATTTTTTATAGGTGCAATAGGGGGCTAGAGGTGTTGTATTGGTATCCTTTTGTTTTGTGCTGATTGCAATGTCATTGCTGGATGTTTGCATTGAGAGGGTTGAAGGTGTTGGAGTTCTTGCTTGTCTGCTGATCTGAGTGGTTGCGGGACAGTTTCCATGTGGTTTGTTTTAGTGTGTTTTTTAGCTGTTCTCTTGGCATGTGGTCTGGTTTTGTGGGTTGCTGCTGGTTGTTTTTGATGTAATCATGTCATGGTTCATGCCTAACAGTCACACCAAAGTGCCCTTTGGTGTGGCCATTAGGCATCGGCACGCCTGAGTTACAGAACAATTTATAGGGGAGTGGTCACTGGTGTGGTGTTACTACGTCGGGGCAGGAAGTGGAGCTTACCACCACATTGTCTCTCCTGCTCCGATGTTATTGCTGGGCTGGGGTTGCTGGAGTCACCGCTGAGGTGCTGGTCTGGATCAGAGTGTCCGAGGATTGTGGGATGAGGCTGGTCTTGAGTTGTAGCACAATTTATGGAGGAGCGGTTGCTGATGTGGTGTTACGACGTCAGGGCAGGGGGGTGGAGCTTACTACCACATTATTTCTTCTGCTCCATCATCTGTGAGCACCCCAGGAATGGACCCTAAATTGACTGACTGGGTTAGAAATTGGTTGACTGTATAGGTAAATGGAGCGCACTCTGAGGAAAAGGATGTTATCAGTGGTGTGCCACAGGGATCTGTCCTTGGTCCGATTCTTTTTAACATTTTTGTTAGTGATACTGCAGAACAGCTGTCAGGTAAGGTTTGAGACTTTACAGATGATACCAAAATCTTCAATAGAGTAGACACCCAGGAAGGAGTAGATAACATGAGGAGGGATCTAGCTAAGCTTGAAGAATGGTCAAGAATTTGGCAGCTGAAATTTAATGCTAAAAAATGCAGGGCCATGCATCTGGGCTGCAAAAATCCAAGGGAGTAGTACAGTATAGGGGATGAATTACTTCTGTCTACGAAAGAAGAGCGGGACCTGGGCATGATTGTTTCTGATGATCTTAAAGTGGGTAAGCAGGTAGAAATGGTGACTGCAAAATCCAGAACGATGCTTTGATGCATAGGGAGAGGAAAGGCCAGCAGGAAGAAGGAGGTAATTCTGCCTCTGTATAAGTCTTTGGTGAGACCTTATTTGGAATGTTGCGTGCAATTTAAAAGGATATAAACAGCATGGAGTCAGTACAAAGGGTGGTTACCAAAGTGGTCAGTAGACTTCATCATAAGGCTATGGTGACAGACTGAAAGACCTCAATACTTTTACTTTGGAGGAAAGGTGGGAGAGAAGAGATATGATAGAAATTTTTAAATACCTCCGCAGCATATATACACAAGGAAATCCTATTTCAATTAAAAGACAGCTCTGCAGAAAGGGGGCATAGAATGAAGGTGAAAGGGGATAGACTCAGGAGTAATATGCAGAAATATATCTTTATGGAAATAGTGGTAGATGCATGGAATAATCTCCCAGTGGAGGTAGTAGAGACCTGGACAGTATCTGAATTCAAGAAAACATGGGACAAACATAGAGGATCTCTATAGGGAAAACTGAGAATATAGTAATTGGTATGGAAGGGCAGACTGGATAGGCCATATGGTCTTTTTCTGCCATCATGTTTCTATATTTCTGTTTAGCCCAAGGCGGTCAGCTTTTATGAAATAATGGCTGCCAGGGACAAAATTGAAGTTCAACAAAAGTGGCCCAGTAGTGACTTCCGCTGAATATCTGATTTCCATGATAGCCACCATGGGCTATCAAGATAGATCTTCTTTGGCCTAACTTTATATAATTACTAATCTAGATAGTGAACGGAAAAATTGCCATTAACTGGAATTCAAACATTCCAAATTTGCTGAATCAGTGGCCATAAGGAAGCGAAGTGTATGATGGTTGGTGACACTCTTCTGAGGGGTATTGAGCTGTTCAGCCACACTTGATGTCAAGATATAAGCTGCATGACCTTTATCTGCCATCATTTTTCAATGTTTCCAACTGAAAAAGTGTTTGCATCACCCTTACCCTGCCCACAGACTGCCCTTGCACTATCCATTAGAGGGAATATTCAACGACATCATCTGGATAGTGCCACAGAATAGTGGACTCAGGTGGGTTTATCCAATTAGCTGGTACTACTAACTGGATAAACACTTCTGGACACTGGGCTCTTAGAGACCAATATTCAAAGGACCTTAACTTTGAGAATTAAACATCTAAATTGGCCTCTTTCAGAATTTACTAGGGGTATGTTCCTAAATATATATTCCTAGTTTCACTAGGTATTCTAAATTTAGAAGCCTAAAATGTGGGTATCAATAGGGCAGCTTTATGACTGGGAAAAAAAGGAGTAAAATACTTTTTTTTGCACTAGGCGCCTAAATTAGACTGCTACATCTAGAAAAATCAATGACAGTCCTAAATTTAACAGCATGGAGGGAGGAGGTATATTCAGTGAGACAGCTAAGCAAAATAAAAAGTCTAGAATATATTCAATTTCTGCCATTGAAAATCTCGGCTGCCCAGCTACTCATACCATGCTCCATTCAGCTATCCTAACTTAAACTGCTTAAGCTATCCTGTTAGCAACTTGAGTAATACCATTAACTGGACAGTGGCATGAGTGACCAGGCAACCAGCATATTCAGCAGTGGAAACTAGATAGCGGTCTGCTAAACAGCGAAAATATTTTGAATATGGCCCCCATGACGTTTAGGCTATGAAATTTAGGTAAATTTAAAGCTGAAAACGTAGGCTGAAATTTTGAAAATAGAGGTCAAATTTAGGCCCTAACTTAGGATCAGAGGGGATGTTCAGCAGCAATGGTGAATGCTTCTAAAGCACATAGCGATTGCTACTGAATACTAACCCCAGATATTCTATGTCATATATCTAGCCACCGGCATGGAATATCCAGGTTGCCACATAGCCCTGAAGCTAGTCAGGCAGTGGACATATCATGTGATGAAAGAAGCTATTAGAGAAAGACATCATGCTTGGCATCAAGAATTTTAAAAAAGCTTGCCGTGGAAACAAAAACTTTTTCAAGCACATTTGTATCAATAAACCTGCGAGAGAGTGAGTTGGACCAACGGATGATAGAGGAGTAAAAGGGCACTGAGTGATGACAAGGCCGAAGCAGAGAGACTGAATGAATTCTTGCTTTGGTCTTTACTGAAGAAGTTCCAGAGAAGTTAGCCATGCCTGAAATGTATGGGAAGAATTGAAAGAAATATTGATAAACTGGGAAGATGTTTTACAACTATTTGATAAACTGAAGAGTAGCTAATCATCTGCACTGGAAGCTATCTGAAAACTATCATTAAAATGATCTGTAGTCCCAGAAGATTGGCTAATGTAATGCCAATTTTTAAAAAGGGTTCCAGGGGTGATCCAGGAAATTACAAACTGGTGAGTCTGATGTCAGTACTGGGCAAAATGATAGAAACCATTATAAAGAATAAAATTACTGAACATTGTGGTGATGCGCAGGTAGCTGAGCCTTTTAAAACTAGGAAAAAAGAGTTTTTTTCTCATGAGCGGGGGAAGGGCTCACTACAGCATAGCTCCCAGGCAGGGAATGAGGCTAGAATACACACTAATAGGGATAGCTTGAAGCCACACCCAGCCTCTAGAGCTCGTGCAGACAGAAAGGGGGTGGGGCCAGAGAAGGAAACAAGCTGCAGGATATTTAAGCTGCGTCACTCAGGAAGTGGGCAGGCAAGAGATACAGAGGCAGAGAGAGAGGCAGGAGGGCTGAGGAATACAAGCAGAGGCACAGCAAGAGACACGAGGAAAAAGAGAGACACAAGCAGAAACACAGAGAGAGGACGTGCTCAAGGAAAACTGCATGCTAAAAGCCAGGAGGAGAGGCCAAGAGTCCAGAGGAACCAAGGGAAGAAACAGCAGCTTAAAGCTGTAAGGCCTGGAGGTTCAAAGGGACCAGCCATAAATCCCAAGGCAAGTGCAAAGGTTGTGGGCATGAGTGGAGCTGGGGAAAACGTCAAGAGTATATGACTGATTCTGAGAGTGACAGCTCAAGTCCTGAGTCTGTGATTAGGCAGTACAGAAAACCAGTTGGGAAGAGGGTTTCTGCCAGTAAAGCAATTTGTGTGTGTCCTGAACAGGAGTGTCTAAGAGGAAGAAGGGCAAGAGCTTTTGACCCGGTAAAAAGGGGACCCCAGAAGTTAAAATGGGGGAAGCTTCTTAGGCTTTTAAAGGACGTGAAGCATAGCGTTCCAGAACGTGCCCCAAGCCCTGAGTGTTACAGTACCCCAGAAGAAATGGAAGTAGACTCATACTCAGACTCTCCAATATCCTCTGCGGAATCCATGGAGTGTGGGATTTGTATAAGCCGTGTTTAATACTTTTATAAGAAGCTGTGAGTAACAGGTTAAGAAGATATCTGTGCTGGTGTTGTTATGTGCCAAGCTGAAAAGCAGACAAGAAGTCATATGAACCTCATTGTTTAAAGCAGCCAATTGTATCTCTGAAGAAGCCAGGCTTAACAGGGCTAGCGTTTTAAACCAGGAGGCAGCACAGGAGAGATATCCTAATCTGCAGCAGCTGAGAGTAAAGGTCAAAAACTGTCTTACAGAAGTTTTTGGAAAACTGTGCATTTAAAAAGTGTTACACTGCTTTGTAAATGAAAGAAGCTGAAAAGAGTAATCAAGAGTGAAGTAACTACTTGAAGAAATATTGCTGAGAAGTTTAAAGGGAGAAAATATCCTATATTTTCAGTTTGTGATATTGTTTGCCTTATCAAGGTCATTTGCCTCAGCAAGGTCACTTGCCAAAAGTTGGTTCCAGAAAGAAATAAATAAAAGCAATTTAAGTAACAAATTGTCCTGTGTTCCTCTTCCATTCGGATTGCTGACAAAGCAAACCCACAACTACACAAAGAAGAGTGACGTCCCGCGCTCCCCACTAGGCAACCGCCTAGTCGCCTCGCCACGGACATTGTCACAACATGTAGATAATCATGGTTTCATGGGATAAAACCAACATAGATTTAGCCAAGAAAAGTCTTGCCTTATTAATCTGTAATATTTTTCAAGGTCTGAATAAACAGGTAGACAAAGGTGAGCCAGTTGATATAGTGTATCTGGATTTTCAGAAAGCCTTTGACAAGGTCCCTCGTGAGGCAGTGTACTATTGTGGATCAGGAACTGGTTGAAAGATAGAAAGCAGAGTAGGGCTAAATGGCCAATTTTCAGAAAGGTGAATAGTGGAGTACCGCAGGGATCTGTGCTGGGCCTGCTGCTTTTTAATATATTCATAAATTACCTGGAAATAGGAATAACGAGTAAGGTGGTCAAATTTGCAGATGACACAAAATTATTCAAAGTTTTAAAATGAAAGAGGATTGTGAAAAATGGCAAGGGGACCTTGAAAAATTGGAAGACTGGACGTTCAAATGACATGAAATGTAATGTTGGCAAGTGCAAAATTATGTACCTGGAAAAGAATAACCCAAACTTTGGTTATACAACACAAAGTTCCATTTTAGAAACCACCACCCAGGAAAAATATTTAGGCATCATCATGGATAATATATTGAAACCCTCTGCCCAGTGTGCAGTAGCATCCAAGAATGCAAATAAAATGCTGGGAATCATAAGGAAAGGAATGAAGAATAAAACAAAGGATATTATAATGCCTCTGTATTGTTCCATAGTGCAACTGCAGCTTGAACTTGGAAAAGAGACAGCTGAGGGGGGATATGATAGAGGTCTATAAATTAATGAACGGAGCGGAACAGGAAAGCGTAACTCAGTTGTTTACATCATCAAAAAATAGAAAGACTAGAGGACATGCAATGAAGCTATAACGTAACCCATTTAAGACTAATAAGAGAAAATATTTTTTCACTCAACGTGTAATCAAACTATGGAATTCGTTTCTGGAGGATGTATTTGGACAAGTTCCTGGAGGAAAGATCCATAAACCATTATTAAAGAGGACCCTGGAAATCCACTGCTTACCCCAGGATGAGCAGTGTGGAATCTGTGTGTCTTTTTGAGAACCTGCCAGGAACTTGTGACCTATATGGGCTACTGTTGGAAACAGGATACTGGGCTTGATGAACCTTGGTCTGACCCAACTTGGTGGCATTTAACAACAACAATATGACTTCATGAAGAGTCATTATTTTTCCTTTCTGGGAGCACTGGGCCACTAACAAGTGGTCTGATGTTCGTGAGGAACAACATATAGGGGCCAGTGCTTTCCAAAAGTGCATCTGACCCCTCCAAATTGCCTTGCAAAGTATCCCTAACCCAATCTCCTTTTTAAGATCCTCCAACCCTAATCCCCTTTGCAAAGTAACCCCTGTTCCCCATACACATCCCTCTAGCATCTATGCTAAGGTGTTTTCCTGACTGGTAAAGTGGGAGCGAGTATTCCCCATAGGTTCCTGCTCTGGCAGCTCCTAGCTTCAGAATGGTGGGCTCAGCCCCCTAGCTGTAGTGACATAGAAGAGGGTCAAGCTTCCAAACAAGGAAGCATAAGACCTAGATGCAGTCTAAAAATGACCATGTTTATGTGATAAATATATGACAGTTTCAAGCTTTGCTGTGAGTGCTGAGCATGACAGTGTCTTGCTAAGTCATGGAGAAGAGCTCTGTGTCTCTTAAGTTTGTATATAGGCATCTCTATGTCATTACAAAGGCAATGTGCTATGATATATATGTTATGTGTCTGGGTAGGTAAGAAACATTCAGAAACTCTTATGTATCCTCTTGACAATGGAAATACTGAAGAAACTTCTGTCACCTAATAAATTTTAATTAGAACTTATTTATAAAGAGCAGAAGTCTCAGGTCATCTTCCTTTCTGACCAGGAGTCCCTCACAGTAACCCTCTCCTACCTCAAGCTGCCCTGATTTGTATGTTGACTTTTTTATTTCTTGCATTGTATTTGCATTTTTTAATTTTTTGCTTGTTATATCTTTGGCTGAGATTGTAAGTGGAGACATACGCGGCGTGATTTTAAATCTTAATGTATAACTTTGAGGCCTGTGTTTTGGACTGCCATAGAAGAGCAGCACAGAAAATTCAGGTCTTATTCAATTTTTTAAATTAGTCAAATCCTAGATACTGTGGTGAGCGAAGAAACATGGAAGGAGCTGTAGGCAGTGTAAAGGGCTTTCCTGTCCCTAGCAGTCTTCCATAGAGTGGGGTAGAGTGTGCTGCTGAGAAATCCAGGAGGAGCAGGAGAGTTATCTTTAAGAAGTGGGAGTAGAACAGTCAAAGGGAGTCTGCTAGATACATAATCAGGCTGATCCCAATATTCTGTAAATCCAAACTGGCCGCAAGGGGAGGGGCTTCATGGGAAACAGCACAAACTACTGCAGAGCCAAGCAAGCAAGAGTACCTCCTTTCAGTAGAGGAGAAGCAGGCATCTGAAGCTATGGAGGTAGACCTAAACAGAATTGATTCAGCCTTGCAGGAGGCAGAAACCATGAAGTTTCTTGAGCAAGGTGACAGCATGGGGATCAAAGCAGTCCGTATTTAAAAATAAACAAAAAACAAAACTGCTGGGATGTTCATCTTGAAGCAACACTACATGTAGCCCAACTTCTGATGTATCTTTTTGAATTATAATTGCCTTATTGAAATGTACACTATGAAGAAGTTACAATTGTTCACACACATTATTTATTTATATTCTCTTATATACTGTGCTATTCTGCATCAGTGTGGTTTACATTGAACAGGGCATTATAACTTGGAGATAACTATTTTACAAGGAACATGGGCTATGGAGGGTTAAGTGGCTTGCCCAAGACCACCTGTGGGACTAGAAACCCCAGTCCTTCCAGCCCAAGGTTGCTGTCCTCTAGTGATATTTGAACCCCCAACCTTCTGGCCTGAAGTACCTTGCCCCAATCACTAGGCCACTCCTCCACTCCACTCAGTGTTAGGAAGTCATAAAATCACAGATACTCGCCTGAGATGTAATGAAGCGAGTGGAGTACTTTAAGAGATACTTTCCTTTGGAGGGGAAGCAGGACGTCATCTGCCAATGCAGACATGCTGCTGTGAGTGCTGAGCTGTCCCTGGTTAATAAACACAACTGCTTAATCTCTCATCCAGTTGTGCCACTGGGGCGCCAGATGAAGCAGCATCACTCCTGGCATCCCTGAGTCCGGGTGCTCTTGAATCTCCTCTGCCCCCAAATGCTGGCTCTCCTATCTGGACAATCCTGAGACCATTAGACATGGAATAGGTAGTTCTGGCCACAGAGAGGGTGCTGTCCAGACAGAGTATGAGCATGGAAGATTGTCAAAACTGAGAAAGTGAGGTGGAGACAGACAAAGACCCCAGATAGTTTGCCCAGAAACGTGGCTAGAGTTGTTGTAACTGCAGCTATGTCCACATCACCCCCTCTATGCCTGTGTTTAGGGTTGTACCTTCTGTCCCATGCAGGTCACCCCCCCCCCCCCATTCTATTTGTTGAAGTATCAAAGATATTTAAGTTTGCTTTGATTTCATTCTCTTGTTATAATGGGATCCACTGTCTGTCCCAGCGCCGTACCTAGCCCTGTGTGAGCGGTGTGGCTGCACAGGGTGCAAAGAAATAGGGGCGCATTTGCCAGCCTCAGCTCCCCCCCACACTGCTGCCCTTGCTCCACTGCTGCTTTTTATGTTTCCTTGGCGGCGGCAGCAGCAGCGGAACAGGCAGCAAATTGAAACAAAAAATGCAGGTCTTTCCAATTTCCTGCTAGCATGCAGGTCTGATCCTTCCCTCCTCTGACCTATGCCCGCATCATAGAAGGGAGGGGCCAGACCAGCCAGTCAAACATGGGTCTTTGCAACTCCGCGCATGAATGGCTGGTCTGGTCCCTCCCTCCTGTGATGCGGGCATACGTCAGAGGAGGGAGGAATCTGTCCTGCATGCTAGTAGGAAATCACAGAGACCCATGGTCTTTTTTTTTCAATTTTATGTCCATTCCGCTACAGCCACCACAACCGGCAAGGAAACGTGAAAAGCGGCGGCGGAGCAAGAGCAGGCAGCGTGGGGAGTCAGCTGGACATGGAAGTGTGGGGTAAGGAGGCATGGGGCAAATGGAAAACCTGTGATGAGGGGGATGGGGCACACAATATGTGCAATTCACACAGAGCGCATTTATGACTCGGTACGGCCCTGGTCTGCCCCATGCCATTTTGAATTCCGTCACTGTATTTGCCCTCACCATCTCCATTGGGAGGGCATTCCAAGCATCCACCATCCTTTCAGTGAAAAAATATTTCCTGATGTTGCTTTTAACTCTACCGCCTTGCCAGCTTCATGTTATGCCCTCTAGCTTTACAGCTTCCCCATCTTTGAAAGAGGTTTGCTTGTTCATTAATACCCTTTGAGTATGTAAAGGTCTGTATCATATCTCCGCTCTCCCTCCTCTCCTCCAGGGCCAGCCCAAGGGTTTCTGGTGCCCTAGGCAGAAACCCCAGCCTCACTGCCCCCCCAGCTGCCACTGCCCCCTTCCTCTGATATCATCCCCCACAGCTATCGCTGCCATCCCCCCAGCTACCGCCGATTCCGTCTCAGGAGGAGAGGGCGGGCAGTGGCAGTATTTCCAAAAGGGTCATTGCAGAACCTGTAGGAGATATAGTCATACCTGTCAGAATGAACTTCATTTCTTTTCTTAAATAATTTTATTAAGGAATTTAGAAATAATACATAGAAGCCCTTTTACTAAAGGCCATTAACTGGTTAATGTATGTTTTAATGTGCGGTAATTGGCAGCTGAGGATGCTAATGCATGTGAATGCCATCTACCAGCCACTAAAACATAACGTTAAGTGGCTAAGATGTGCTAGGGGTGAAGAGTGGGCGTGGACAGGGGCGGCTCAAGGCAATCTACTTCCTGAGGAGAATTATGAAATGGTGCCCCCCCCCCCACACACCTTAGAGGGGCGGGGCTTTTTCAGAAATCCAAGCAGAGACTGAACCAAACCAAAAGCCGATTTGATTATATGGAGGAAATGCAAGATGTTTGCACACAGGGACGTATCGAGCTGCAATCGCACCCTGTGCAACTTGCAGCTCGGACATACGCCCCCCTCTCCCCCATACCTCCGTCCAGCGCTGCCTGCTCTTTCCCGGCTGCTGCCGCCCTCTGTTTTTTTCACGGCGGCGCCGGCAACAGGGAAAGAGTAGGCAGCGCTGGATGGAGGTATGGGGAGGAGGAGGTGGGCATGCGCCCAATCTAAAAGGCGCCGGCACTTTAAGCAGATCTGTCCCTCCCTACTCTGACATCGCGTCAGAGGAGGGAGGGACCAGACCTGCTTAAAGTGCTGCAAAAAGGCTTGGGGAGTGCATTTCGGTTGCCTGCTATTGTTCTGCCAGTGGCGGCAGGGCAACAGCAGACAGCCGAAATGCACCCCCCCCCCAAGCCTTTGCGCCCTGTGCGGCTGCAGCGCTTGCACAGGTCTAGGTACGGTCCTGTTTGCAACCAAGGAGCTAAAAGAGAGCTAGAACCAACAGCACAGTTTATAAAACTAAATTATAACTCATTTTTATTTGTTATAAACTGCGTTATAGTTCTTGCTTTTTCTTTTTCAACATATATTTTGCATCCACGATAGGTGCAGAGCAGAACTAAGACATTCAGCCACAGAACTCAATATTTTAAAAAAAATCTGATTCTGATCATCTCAATAACAACAACAAAAACAATAACCACTATTCTCCAGTACCAGGCGTATAATGAACCAATACAAACCACCTACAACAAAGAGCAAACCTACCATACCATACTATATAAGCACAAACTTCCAAAACTCACATAAGGAGCCCATCCAAATAAAGTGTCACTGTAAATACTACAGTGGGCCCTGGAATATCCATACACCTATTTAAAAAGCTGAACAAGTCAAATTACTACAGTACAGTATAGATCTTTATGTACAAACTCCATGTTAACAGAACACCTGACCTCAGGCAAACACTCACAACATCAACCCTCACCAAGTACAGAATAAGTAACCACAATCTAAAGTAAAATAAAAATATGTAGACAAAATTTAAATTGAAACTCCAAGAAGCCAGAGTCCACATGCAGTGCAACATCAGATAAATAAGAAATGCAGTTCCCCAATACTGTGTAAAATATAAAAATAGCACAAAGTCCAATCACTAAAATTAAATAAAATTATATTTTCTACCTTTGTTGTCTGACCATTTTATTCTCTGATCATGCTGGTCCCGATCTGAGGCTTCTGCTTTCATGTCTTCTCTTAGCTCTCTTTCTGTGGTCTATGGTCAATGGTCCATCTGCCATTTCTAATCTCTTCTTTTGTTTTCTTCACTTCCTTCCATCAGCCCATTTCCAGTTCCAGTAACCCTCTCCAGTATCAACAACCTTTCCAGTCCTTCCCTCGCAGTACCTTCCAATGTCAACCGCCTTGCATTCCCACGACTGCAACTGGTGTCCATTCCCTTCCAGTCCCCTTCCTTCCCCACTGTCCAGCCCCTTCTAGTCCAAATACCATACCAGATATCAGCTCATGTCTACTCTCAGTGCCACCCCCCCAGTCAGCTCCCTTCCAGCCTCCTCCCCATTACCCAACCACCTACCACTCCCATCCCCAAGGGTCAGCTCCCTTCCAGTCCCTCTTCAGTACATCCCAGGTGTCAGCTCCTTTCCAGCCCCCTCCTTCCCCCTTGTCAGCTCCCTTCCTGCCCCCTTCTTCGCCTGGCAGACCCTCTCATTATCCGCTCCCTTCCAGTCCTATTCTACCATCCTCCCGCATCATCTCATTTGTAGCCCTAGCACCTAGTTTTCTTCCAGGGCCAGCAGCACTCTCCTCCCCTCCCCCATTAGCCCATTTCCAGTCTTATCCCCCTTATCAGCCCACTCTAGTCCTAACCCCCCCAATCAGCCCATTACCACTCCTAGCTCATTTCCAGTGCTAGCCCCCCATCTGCCCATTACCAGTCTTAATCCCCCCAATAAGTCAATTTCCAGTCCTAGCCCCCCAATCAGCCCATTTCCTGTCCTAGCCACCCTAATCAGCCCATTCCTAGGCCTAACCGCATCAATTAGTCCATTACCAGTCCTAGCCCCCTCCCGATCAGCCTATTTCCATTCTTAACCCCCCATCAGCCCATTTCCAGTTCTAACCCCCCATCAGCCCATTTCCAGTCCTAGCCACCCCTGATAGCCCATTACCAGTCCTAACCCCCCATCAGCCCACTTCCAGTCCTAACCCCCCCATCACCCCATTTCCAGTCCTAGCCCCCCCCCCCCCACCCCAGGGAAATTGAAAAAAAAAACTGGCTTCTGAAGCCGCTGCATTTCCTGTTTCCCATCAACATTGGTGGGCTTAACAGAGCCACGAGAAAGGGAAACTCTCCCTTTGCAGCTCTGAAAATCCAGTGCTGATGGAGATAGGAGGGCTCTGCTGGGGAGGCTGCGGCCGTAGGGCACTTTATTCTGCCACTGCTGCAGTGGCAGTAGCTCCGGCAGTGGCTCCTCTCATCTGTTTTTTTTTTTGAAGGCCGAGTGAGGCAGGCTTTTTGGGGGCAATTTTTCTGCCCCCAAAAAGTTGCCACCTGAGGCCACTGCCTCACTTGGTCTCATTATAGAGCCGCCCCTGGGCATGGAGAGCACATTGTTGCTAGCATGAGAGCAATTGCCATGTGCTTAGTTCCAATGGAGCAATTAGCATAAGTGCACATAGAGATTCCTCTAGTGGTGTTAGATGTATCTGTGTTAATTGCACTGCATGTTTGGGTATATTTATTTATTTACATTCTCGTATATACTGTGCTATTCTGCATCAGTGTGGTTTACATTGAACAAACTGAAATTACATTGAACAGGGCATTATAACTTGGAGATAACTATTTTACAGGGAACATGGGCTATGGAGGGTTAAGTGGCTTGCCCAAGACCACAAGGAGCACCTGTGGGACTAGAAACCCCAGTCCTTCTGGCCCAAGGATGCTGTCCTCTAGCGGGATTTGAGCCCCTGACCTTCTGGCCTGAAGTACCTTGCCCCAACCACTAGGCCACTCCTCCACTCCTCCTATATGATTGTGTACTGCCTGGAACTTACCGTGCATTCGTTTTGCAGCTAATTGAGCGGTAAGTGCACACCTTAAGTAAAAGGGACCCTCAGCTGCTGAGTTCTAGCTTTTTCAAACAGCCTATTAATGTTCCCTTTAAAGACAGAATTTAATTTATGGTAAAAACACATGACTAAAAATATATTTCTTTTATTTGTCTTTTCTCCTCTGTGCCAGCAATAAAACTGTGTGCTGTCTTAGCCACATGCTAAAATATAATTGCCTGAAAGGATGAATTATCATTGGATCCTATGGTAAGATCATTTCTCACAATCATGGAATTATTACATGGGGCATGTGAGAAGCAAGATAGCATTTCTCTACAACATGTCTTCTCTCTCTTATTGTAAGGGAGGGTGAGGAATGCCCCTGCCTACACTACAGCTACAGCATAGTGGGATAACAGAATAACGTAAATGCCTCAGTGAAGACACCTGCATGTTAAGTCGTAAGATGAATACAATACCTTACTTAGTAGAAAACTAGACAGTTTCCTTTTATAACACATCAGTCTTCGTACACAAATAAGAGTATTCTTCCTGGAACACCACTTGGGGCAATGCTACTCTTCCGCTAGCCAGTCTAGGTCTATATCTTTTGGTATCAATGAGTGAAATTGTTTACTATTACTTTAAAGTATGCATAGCCAAAACAATTTTGTCTGTGTTGAGCTGATCTGTGCTGGGTCTGCAGTAGTACTATAAAAACTTTGTGGGAGAAAGAGGGAAACTAAAAAATATACATGTTAATCTGCTGAGGTCTGGATTTTCATTACCTCTGCAAATCTTCAGTCTCAGCCTGCTGGGTCCATATGTTTCAGAGGGGTTGATTCATCAAAAATCTTTTTGGCCTCTTCTAGGTGAATATATATCAGTGGGAAAAATAAACAACATCGGCGATTGTCATAAAATATTTTACTTGGGGAAAAAAGTGATTTATCATTTCCTGAAATATTTGGTGCATCTCTGATGTTTTTTAATGCCCCTCATTTCACTCACAAATATGGGCCTTGATCAACTAAACACCTTTCATTTACGTTTACAAACCCTCCGACTCAAATTTTACACCTGCCTGAGCCTGACATAAGGCTGGCTTGGAGAATTCTCATATTCACAAAGTCAGCTACAGTAGCTTTCATTATGTTTTTTTTTTTGCATTTTATTGATTATATAGTTGTATATTTGTGTTGGTTATCTTATGGTGTGGATCATGCAACATATAAAATACACTTGGGTCAATATTTGGCAGCACTTATGCAGATAGCAACACCTGCTCTTTGGATAAGTCCCGCTGACTGGAATATTTACAGGCACTATCCAGATAGTGGCACTGAATTTCCTTATGAGCCTATTTTATAAATCCATTTAGGAATCTATGTTGCCTTTATAAAACAAAAATATACAGTGTAAGATCCAAACCTGTATGATTCAAAACAAATTCATTCTTCTGCCACATGCTCTCCTCCACCTCCTCAGGCCAGGCTCACCTATGCAATTGCAGAAAATAGGTCTTCTTCCTAAAATCCTCAATCTGTAGTGCAAGGGAAAGAGAGAGGAGAGAGAGTTGCATAGGCTGCATTTGGCAAACATCCCATCCTACATGCCCAGGTGTGCACCTGTGAGTTAAGGAAATGGGCTTCCTGCTGGAAATGTATTGTTCACATGTATAATGTTGCATTCCTTTGGCTGATATTCCTGCTGGGTGATGTCACCACATGCTCAGGAGGGAGGGGGTCTCTTGCCCCTTAATATGTTGCCAGTGCATTTAGGAACAACCTCTGGTATCTGCTTAGCATTGCTACCTGTACATCTTGCCCCCCTGAGGCTGCTTTGCCAGCAATGGGCAATACATTTAGCCTTGCCTTGCTAAATTGCCGGTCCCTCCGGTCGAAATCCCTGCTCATTCAAGATCTTATCTCCTCTCATTCTCTCGATCTCTGTTTTCTTACAGAGACCTGGTTGAAGGAAGGTGACAACCCGGTCCTATCTAGTTCCCTTCCTTCTGGGTTTGCTGCGATTTCAACTCCCAGATTGGGGAGAGGTGGGGGTGGGCTGGCTGTACTCCATCGTACATCCATTGATCTTGAAGAGGTGTCTTCTCCCTTTGTTCTGTACTCTGAATCCCTTCTCCTTCGTCTTCGCTCCTCCCCCCCCTCTTTATTTTCTTATTCTTTACCTCCCCCCTTCTCTGACAGCTGCTCGTTGGGATGCAGCTCTCCAAACCATCTCTGATGTCACTGTCCAATTTTCTAACCTAATTATACTAGGTGACTTCAATATCCATGTTGACCACCCCAGTAGACAAAAAGATCGTATCTTTCTTGATTTAGTGCATGATATTCCTCTGCAGCAACACGTACTTGGCCCTACCCAAACAGCCGGTCACACACTAGATCTAATTCTCTCTCCCAACACACTACTATCAACAATTTCCCCCCCTACTATGATCAGTGTTCCCTGGTCTGATCATTTTTGTATTTTCTTCTCCGTTTCCTCCCCCTCCTTGGCACCTACTGATCCCATCCCGTCCTCTTCTTCGGTCTCTCTTCGCCGTCGTATCACCTCTGACACCCTTAGGGCCTTTCCTCCCGCTTCTTCTCTTTTCCCACTAGACTTTGCTGCACTTTCCTCTGACGAACAGGTTCCCCTTTGGAATTCCCTTCTTTTAGATACCCTGGATGGCCTGGCCCCACTTCAGCCGGTCCCCAATCGGCCTGGACCCCCTCGTTCCCCATGGTACAATCCTGCTTTGCACCTCCAACGAACCCAGCTCCGGCATTTACAATGTCGATGGGCTCGTCACCCCTCCCTTGAATTGCGCCTTCACTTTAAGCAGCTTTTTTCTGAATATCGCCTGGCGATTCAGTCTGCCAAGCGTGACTTTCATGCAACTGAAATCTCTACTGCTGCGAGCTCTTCCAGACAACTCTTTTCCATCTTGCGTAGACTTTCCGCTGTTGGCCCCGATCAACGACAATTATCCATGGCCCCTAACCCTCAGTCTCTCGCTACCTTTTTTTCTGACAAAATTCTCCATCTTCGTTCATCCTTTTCACATCCTTCCCCCCCACCGCCCTTGTCCCCACCTTGCTCTCCCCTGCCCCCCTCCCCGCCTAACCTTGCCTTAGCTCATTCTTGGTCTTCCTTCCATTCCGTCACTTCTGCTGAAGTCTTACAGGCATTAGCGATATCTAATAAGACCACTTGCAAACTGGACCCAATTCCTTCTTATTGGTTGTCGGAACCTTCTTTACAGCTCATACCTATCATTACCACCATCATTAACACCAGCCTTTCTACCGTTCATTTTCCCTCATCTTGGAAATCAGCTATCATTCGTCCTATCCTCAAACAGCCTTCTCTTGATCCTTCTATTCTTTCTCACTAGCGCCCTGTCTCAAATCTTCCTTTCTTAGCTAAACTCCTGGAACGTCTTGTCTTTGATCAACTTAATTCTCACACTGAATCTACTAATACTCTTCACCCTCGTCAAGCCGGTTTTCGTCACGGACACAGCATGGAAACGGTTCTTCTTGCACTCCTCAATGACCTGCATGTTGCTCACGATCGCGGTGATGTCTCTCTTTTGGTTTCTCTCGATCTCTCTGCGGCTTTTGATCTGATTGATCACCGTACTTTGCTTTCTCGTTTATCGGATGTGGGACTACAAGGCACAGTCTGGCAGTGGTTCTGTTCTTTCCTTTCAGCTCGTTCTTTCTCGGTCCATTCTGGTAATCAGTCCTCTGCTTCTTTCCCTCTCACTTGTGGTGTACCGCAGGGTTCTGTTCTCTCCCCCCTTCTGTTTAATATTTTTCTGGCTCCTTTATCATTGGTAATTCAACAGTTTCCTGTGTCATTTTACATGTATGCTGACGACATTATTCTACTGTTTGATACTTCTCCCCTAACGTTAGATATTACTCCACTGAATCTCTGTCTCTCCCGGATCTCTTCTTGGCTATCCCACAATTTTCTGCACCTGAATCCATCAAAGTCCACAGCCATGTGGGTCTCATTGACTGGTTCTTGCCCTTCCCTGGCTCCCTCGATTGATTCTACTCCTCTCCCTCTTGTGTCATCCTTCCGCTACCTTGGTGTAATTCTCGACTCCACGCTTTCTTTTCACCAGCACCTTACTTCCCTTATACGTCGTTCCTTTGCTGCCCTGCGACAGATCAGGGCTGTCCGTTCCCTTCTCCCCTTTTCTTCCCTAGTCACCCTTGTCCTGGCCTTAGTTATAAGCCGCTTGGACTACTGTAATGTTTTTCTCGCTAACCTCCCAAAATATCAACTTCTACGTCTTCAGCGCATTCAAAATGCTGCTGCCCGTCTCATCACGTTTTCACACCGTTTCGACCATATCACACCTATCCTTCTCCGCTTGCATTGGTTACCTCTCTGCTTCCGTTTTCATTATAAGTTCCTTATTTTGATTCACCGTGCTCTTCATACCAATACTCCTCTATACCTTGCAGATCGGATCTCTCTTCACACTCCCTACCGTCAGCTTCGCTCTCTCCATGCAAATCGTCTGTCCCTTCCTTCCCCATCACAGGCGCACCTCGAGCAGACCCGTCACGCAGCTTTTTTCTTTTTAGGCCCAGTACTATGGAATGCTTTACCCCCGTTTCTCCGTCTGGAACCCTCATACCCTCAATTTAAAACACTACTCAAAATCCATCTGTTTCAGCAAGCTTTTCATCTCTCTCCCGATGGTCCCCCCTGATGTTTTTTAGTTGATGTCTTTGTTCCTGTTTTGTTCGTATATTTGTTCTGTTGTGTATTCGGTCTACCCATAGTCTGTTTTGTCTTCCCCTTTATGGGCCTTTTACTATGTTTGTATTCTTATATTTTAGTTAACCTATGTTTTAAAATACTGGCCCTTTGTTCTGTTCTGTTGTTTTTGTCTTCTATCTGTCTTTGCTTTTATACTTTACTTTTCTGTTTTACTTTGGCATTCCTTTCTCTGTCTTTGCATTGCCAACCTTTTATTGTACACCGTATGTTTCGACGAAAAGCGGTTTATCAAATTTTAAATAAAGATAAAGATAAAGATACAGCAGGAAGTGCTTGTGGTTGAACGTGTGTACCTGGCTGCATGTAGCAGTCTGCAATGTTGTTTTATGAAGGACCTTTTGAGCACTGCATCTATAGCATCCTTTTTGTGACCTTGTGGCCCTGTCTTCTTATGGTGCACTGCTGTCATTTTATGTATAAAACCCTTTGTAACCTCTTACTTCTCAAGGGTAGGAGGATTGCTAATTGAAGCATCTGCGGAATATCAACCAGGCATTATCCATCCTCCTATGGTTTCTCCTCTTCTCCAGGGTGGAGAACATTCTCCATTGCAGGCCTCTCATTAGCTGAGTGAAGAGAAACTTGTCCTCCTTGTCAAGACATTCTGGCTCTTGTATCCAATTTGCCTATGTCCCCACACCGGCGGCATCAATGTACAAGAAGTGTAAATGTACATGCATATGTACTTTTCACCAGAATTTGGGTACTTCTTACTTAGCAGTTTGACTCCTAGGGGTAATATTGTGAGACTACTGCTAGAGGTTGACTGGCACCATTTTGAACCTGACATCTGATAGAGCAATAGGAATTTGGAATGATTCTTTCTCCACCTACTAGACACCAGGAAACTCCTGGCAGGTCCCAGAGGGGTCTTTAGGGGATGGTGGGTCTCTTTTGGAGGTCCTGGGGTGTTTTCACAGGGGTGCATGTTCTTTATTGGCATAGTGGGGGTTCTTACTTTGGATTGGTGGGTCTGGAAGTGTGCCAGGGTGAAGGGATTGCTTTCTTGGGGAAGGGAGTCCATGCAGTACTTCATGCATACTGTACCTGAATGCAACTTACCTTGATCTTCTCCTGAAAAGGCGTGAGCTAAATATTAATATTAAATAAACAACTAAACATTAGCCCATTTATTTACATTCTCTTATATACCATGCTATTCTACATCAGTGTGGTTTACATTGAACAAACTGAAATTACATTGAACAGGGCATTATAACTTGGAGATAACTATTTTACAGTGAACATGGGCTATGGAGGGTTAAGTGGCTTGCCCAAGACCACAAGGAACACCTGTGGGACTAGAAACCCCAGTCCTTCTGGCCCAAGGTTGCTGTCCTCTAGTGGGATTTGAACCCCTGACCTTCTGGCTTGAAGTACCTTGCCACAACCACTAGGCCACTCCTCTGTTTAAATGTTCCCAGTATCATCAGACCATGGGCTGGTGGCCTGCTAGTCTTGCGGAAGAAAAATAATGCAACTTGCGAGGTTGATCACTAATCATTCATATAGCACTATAAGGTTAACGCAGCACTGTAAATATACATGAAGAAAGATGGCCCCTGCTTGACAGAGTTTACAGGTTAGTGACTCCTATGATAAATTAAGCTGTGGTAAAATGCACTACTTTACTACAGCTTAGTAATTTCTCCTGTGAGACGTGCAGTGACGCAAACCATGGAATTAAGACCCGAAGGCATGGAAAGAAAGGCAAAGAGGCACCAGCAATGGCAAGGAGACCCTAAGGAAATGGGAAAGCAGCAGCACAGTTTGAGGTAGTGGGATATATGAAAAGTAGGAAGGCTTGGAAGAGAGAGATAGATGGAGGAAAGACATATGAGAAAGTGAGATGGAAGAGGAAGAAATCTGGGAGGTCAGCAAAAGAAGGGATGGATGTGAAAGAGATATGAATAAGAGAGATGGTGAAAACAAGAGGACGAAGGAAGGGAAATGGAGGCAATACAAGAAGGAAGGAGAAATGGAAGAAGGTGATAAGAAGTGGAAATTCATGACAGACGAGGATGTGAAGAGCAGAGAGGAGAAAGATGAGGGACAGGGAAGGAGAAAGTGAGGACAAAGATACAAGAAAGGTGAAATAGGATGGGGAGGATAGTGAGAAGGTAGGATGAGAGGGTTGTGAGAGAGAGGAGGAGAGAGATGAGGAAGAAGTAAGGAATGTGTGATAGAAGCAGGGAGAGAGCAGTATCTAAGAGTTGGGAAAGGGTGAGTGGTGGAGAGAAGGTGTGTGAGGCAGGGCAAAGCAGGATGTTTGAAATAGGAGTGAAAGAATGGAAACGTATAGATATTTCAGAAAAACTGAAAAAGAAAAAAAAATAGAAGTTGAGAATGACGTAAGAAAGATTTTAGCAGGGTTGAAAAGTCTAGCGGAAAGGCCAAGACGATAAAATGGGTAACCATGAAAAATTAGAAATCCCAAAGGGAAGAAGAAATGCCTAGAAAGGAAATAATAATGAGACTAGAAAAATAACATAAGAATGATCAGGAAAGAAACATAACATTAGAAATTAAGAATAAAGGCTCAAGAAATAAGGAGGTTTGATAACACTGGTCAAAAAACTTTTACAAAAGTCATGTTACTGAAATAAAAATAGTCATTTCTTACCAATTTTTATATGCTGAACACGAATAAGACAATGAAATTGCAAAGTTGGCTTTAGGTTTTTTGTAATCTACAAGAATTAATGTTTACATCACGAAATGCATGTCAATAGTAAATATAATAGGCCTTCGGTTAATACCTGTAAAAAACCAAGTCATAGACTACGTCTTCGATTTTTTTCGCCTGTCTCTTGTACAGCTGTTCGGGAGCTTCTCTGGGGAGTGTCCAGCAGTAGTCAGCCAGCATTGTAGTGGACCATTTTCCCTGGTATCTTTGCTCCATCGTTGCGATATCCTGGTGAAAACGTTTGCCCTGTTCATCACTAACCATACCACAGTTGTCAGGAAAGGAATCGAGATGGGAATCAAGGAAATGGATCTTTAGAGACATATTGCAGCCAGGTTTCTGATACTACATCAGCATGTCTTCTACTAGTTCCTTGTAGTTTTCTGCCCTAACATTCCCGAGAAAGTATGTTGACACTAGGTGAAAAGCATTCCATGCTTATTTCGCATCACCCTGCAGCAAGTTGTTGAACCGGTCATCTTTGAAGAGCTCTCAAATCTGAGGACCCACAAAAACTCCCTTTTTAATCTTTGCTTCGCTGAGTCGAGGGAATTTTTCATGCAGGTATCGGAAAGCTGGCGAAGTGCGGTCCATGGCTTTCACAAAGTTTTTCATCAAACCTAGTTTGATGTGAAGGGGTGGTAGCAGGATTTTGTGAGCCTCAACCAGAGCTGGGTGCTGGATATTCTTCTCTCCAACTGTTACATTTTGTCTGCGATTCCATTCCTTCCGCAAGTAGTGCCAATCCCTTGCTCGGCTATCCCACTTACATAAGAAACACATGTATTTTATATATCCCTGCTGCAGTCCCATTAAAAGGGCAACTACCTTCAAGTCACCACAGAGGTGCCAGCTGTACTTGTTATAGTTAATGGAAGTCAGTAGATGCTTTAAGTTATCGTATGTCTCTTTCATGTGGACGGCATGCACTACTGGAATAGATGGAAGACATAGAAACATAGAAACATAGAAACATGATGACAGAAAAAGACCACAAGGCCCATCTAGTCTGTCCTTCCATAACAACAACTACAACAGTCCACTTTTTACCTTTAGAGATCCTCTGTGTTGGTCCCATGCTTTTTTGAATTCAGTTACTGTCCTCATCTCTACCAACTCCACTGGGAGACTATTCCACGGATCCACTACTCTTTCCGTAAAGAAATATTTCCGCATATCACTCCTGAATCTATCTCCCTTCACCCTCATCCCATGTCCCCTCGTCGCAGAACTTGCTTTCAATTGAAAGAGGCTCTCTCCCTGAACATTTATGCCACGGAGGTATTTAAACATCTCAATCATATCACCTCTATCCCGCCTTTCCTCTAAGGTGTACATATTAAGATCCTTAAGTCTGTCCTCATATGCTTTATAATGAAGACTACTAATCATCTTAGTAGCAACCCTCTGCACCGACTCCATCCTGTTCACATCCTTTTGAAGGTGCGGTCTCCAGAATTGCACACCATACTCCAAATGAGGTCGCACCAAAGACTTATACAGAGGCATTATCACCTCCTTTTTTCTGCTAGCCATTCCTCTCCGTATGCACCCAAGCATCCTTCTAGCTTTTGCCGTCGCCTTTTCTACCTGTTTAGCTACTTTAAGATCATCGGACACAACTACGCCTAGGTCCCGCTCTTCTTTAGTGGACAAAAGTACTTCACCTCCTATGCTGTATTGCTCCCTTGGATTGCTGCAGCCAAAATGCATGACCTTACATTTTTTAACATTAAATCCCAGCTGCCAAATTCTAGACCATTCTTCAAGCTTAGCTAGATCCCTCCTCATGTTATCTACACCTTCCTGGGTGTCTACTTTATTGCAGATTTTGGTATCATCCGCAAAGAGGCAAACCTTACCCGACAGCCCTTCCGCTATATCACTAACAAAGATGTTAAAAAGAATCGGACCAAGGACAGATCCCTGGGGCACACCACTGGTAACATCCTTCTCCTCAGAGTTAGCTCCATTTACTTGTACTCTTTGTCGCCTCCCACCCAACCAATTTCTAACCCAAGCAGTAACTTTAGGGTCCATCCCTAGGGTGCTCAGTTTGTTTATAAGTCGCCTGTGAGGAACAGTGTCAAAGGCTTTACTGAAATCTAAATACACCACATCTAGAGCTCTCCCTCGGTCCAACTCCCTGGTCACCCAGTCAAAGAAATCAATCAGATTTGTCTGACAAGACCTGCCTCTGGTGAATCCATGCTGCCTCGGATCCTGTAATCCGCTGGACTCCAGAAACCTCACTATTTTCTCTTTCAACAGCGTTTCCATTAATTTACTCACCACTGAAGTTAAACTAACCGGCCTGTAGTATTCAACCACATCCTTACTTCCGCTTTTGTGTAAAGGCACCACATGAGCCTCTCTCCAGTCCTTTGGCACCACTCCCGACTCCAACGAGGCATTGAAAAGGTCAGTCAGTGGAGTTGCTAGAACGTCCCCAAGTTCCCTCAGTATTCTAGGGTGTATCCCATCCGGTCCCATCGCTTTGTCTACTTTAAGTTGAGCTAGTTTCTCACGAACACAGTCTTCTGAAAATTGTTCAAGATGTCCCTCGCTTCTGTTCTTATTTGTGGGTGTTTTCTGAGGTCCTGCTCCTGGTTCTTCATCTGTGAACACAGAACAAAAATATTTGTTAAGCAATTCCGCTTTATCCTTATCAGCTTCTACATATTCCCCCCCTGTACCCTTGAGTCTGACAATACCACTTTTGCCCTTCCTCTTCTCACTAATATATCTGAAAAATGTCTTATCTCCCCATTTTATTGCATTGGCTATTTCCTCCTCCTTTTGAATCTTTGCCTTCTTGACTACTTTGCTAGCTTCTCTAAGTTTTTCCAAATACAGATGCCTGTCTTCCTTTCTCTGTGATCTCTTGTATTTCATGAAGGCCTCCCTCTTTTTCTTCACTTTTTCAGCTACTTCCTTCGAAAACCATAGCGGTCTCCTGTTCCTTTTGCCTTTATTTACCATTTTAACAAAAAGGTTGGTTGCCTTTAAAATACCCCCTTTCAGTTTTGCCCACTGTTGTTCTACATCCCCAGCTGTTCCCATCCCACTAATGACTCCCTGAGGTATTGGCCCATCTTCGCAAAGTTAGTCTTCCTAAAGTCTAAGATCTTTACCTTGGAATGGATTGTAACAGCCCTAGTCCTAATACTGAACCACACCATCTGGTGATCACTGGATGCAAAATGATCTCCCACTACAACATCAGAAACACTTTCACCATTGGTAAGCACCAAGTCCAGTATGGCCCCTTCACGTGTGGGGTCTGTTACCAATTGCCTGAATAGTTCTCCCTGTAGAGAATCCAGGATCTCCTTACTCCTAGATGATACTGCAGCAGGAAAGTGCCAATCAACATCTGGCATATTGAAATCTCCTAGCAGTAGCACTTCCCCTTTCCTAGCAATGCTGCGTATGTCTTCAATTAACTCTCTGTCCACCTCTTCCTCTTGTGAGGGAGGTCTGTATATCACACCAATGCAAATAGATTTCTCTTTCCCTCTTTCTAGTTTAACCCACAATGCCTCCTCTCTCCCTTTTAAGCTCTGTAATTCCAAAGCTTTAATAGTAGTTTTTACATATAGTGCTACTCCTCCTCCCCTTCTTCCTACCCTGTCCTTTCTGAATAAAGTATAGCCAGGTATAGTTACATCCCAGTCATGGTTTTCTGTGAACCATGTTTCTGTAACTGCCACTAAATCTAAGTCAGCCACTCCCACCAAAGTTTCAACATCAGGGATCTTATTTCCCATGCTACAGGTATTTATACACACTGCTTTCCATATGTTACCCCTGTTACCCATTTCCATAAAAGACGGTTTCCATTGTTCAAAAGCACAGCCTTCAGACTCAGTTTCGAAGAGTCTATAAATAGTCTCCAGTCTTGTGGGTCATGAGTGATTTTTAAGGCATTCATGAGGCTTTCAATATCGGAACAGAATACCAGATTACTTTCCTTTCCGACTGCGTATAGTACACTGCTGACGTCAGATGGCCTCAGCAGCCGTCTGGCAGTAGTATTGCATTGCATCAGAAAATGATGCAATCAACTCTGGATGATGTGTGCATGCTGGTATTATGCAATGTGATGCAATATTACATCATTCAAGGCTTATTTGGGATGTTGTTGATGTCCTACTGGATAAATTTACACGGTGAAACATCAAAAATGAACTAAATGCAATATCTTCAAAACGAGAGCCAATAACATTTTTTTAATGTTATATTCGTGTTCAGCTCACCAAGATACTACAGATTAGGGTCTTTTAAAGTCAGTAACGATTTCAGTGTTAACCAGTGTAATATTAATAATAGAAATGCTCTGCTGCAGCTGCAAGTGAAGAGATGGGAGGGTTAAGGTGTTGGGCCTAGGAAGGGTGTGTGAGAAAAAGAGGCACAGAAAGAGAGGGAATGAAAGTCTGCACCATGTCTTCCCTCCCTAGCCCTTGTGCAGAATAAGGACAGGGTGGGGAGAGAGAAAAATGCCGCCTTTGCCACTGCACCCCCCAAACTGTTTGAAATCACATTTCATGCTGCTTGTTGAAGGCACTGAAATACCTAGTTCTGGCCCTGCTGATATAAAGCTTCAGTGATACCCTTCTCCATTCTGCAACATTGCTTACACATGACACAAGTGATGTAACATTCTGATACTTCCAACCATGCAGTCGGTTTACATTCTCCATGATCAATGTCTTTCTGCATAAATACCAAGGAGAGGTAGGCATTTCTCATGCTCGGATTAGTTCTGATGTCAGTAGTGAAATATACCGGCCTCTGCTTTTGCCAGTTCTGCCTGCAACTGGCTACACAACTGATAATACAGGCAGAGAGGATCACCTGCCTACTAAAAGTTGTCCTCCAGGGCACTCGATAATTGGGAACTAAGAGATGCAGCAGCCTCTCAAACCCCATCTTCTCAACCGTATTGAGAGGAAGGTCATCCAGAGCTCTCATTTCCCTGACGCAGCATGTCACCACACTCGATGCCGCTGCTGCTGCTGATGCCCTGTGATATTGCTGCTGAACACCGTCCCATCTCTCCCATGACGACTTGCTATGATGCACATCAGGCCAGCTGCCATGCCATCTCACTGGCTGAAGAAGTTAGGAGCCCCACTTCAGAGAGGGATTTAATTTTTCCTGTACCATTTCTACTATTGCTATGTCCTGGATGGAGTTCCTACTGCAGGTTAGAATCAGCACCCTCTTTAGTACTGAACTAGAAAGAGTGCTGTTTTTGAAAATGATGCTGCGTGCCACTTCCCTCTACTAATGACTTCCTACAGTAATTGCCTTCTGCATACCTCAGGTCCTCAATCACTTGCAAGGATGTGTGGGATATTCCAAGGCATTTACATGATTTGCAGATCTGCAAACCATGTAAATGCCGCTGAGCTGAAAATTCAGTGGCACTAACATGGTTAGTGCCTGTGAATATCCGCAGCTACCGCTGTTAACAAGCCTAGATGCTAAGCGGTTAGCATTGGGGTGTTCCGGGGGCATCCCGGGACAGAGTGGAGGTGGCACCATTGCTAACTGGGCAGCGGTTAGCAACACACAGGTAAAGCAAGGAGAAGTAAATGCTGGTCTACCTTCAGCTGCTGAAGCTAAAGGGGCAGCAGCTCAATATCGCCGCTGCCCAGTTAACTTCCAGGTTCTGAAGTAACCCCAGCATTGGATATCGTTACAAGCACTTGCTGCTGCCACTGAATATCCCCCCCCCCCCCCCCCTAGCTTTCAGCATAATTTCAAAGTTCTTCTTTCACAGGAACCTCATGCAGGCACACTAAAATGCCCCGAAGAAGATTAGCTTTGGCAGGCCAGTGCTCATGTGCTCTATCAGTTTTAATAGGCCCGAGCCCACCGGCCTCTCTCCCACCAGCTAAAATAGCCATAAAACCTTCTGCACCACCTCTGCTATGTTTGCATGTCTCTCATACTCAGGGACACTCCGTACCCGAAGGCTGTAGTGCTGGGTGCAGTTCTGAAGATCCTTTGTTTTATCCTGCAAAGCTAAGTGATCAAATTCCAGCTTCACTACCCTGGTTTGCAACTTAGTTGGTTCATCAGCATGCTTCTCCAGTCGCTGCTCTGTCTCCTCAATTCTGTTGCTAATCTCAGCAATGTCCCTCCAAAGCTTCACCATCCTCACCCACATTAAACACTACTTCTGCCTTGAGCTCAACTTTCAGTTCACCTAATTGAGGTGAGGAAGGTATTCTCCATATCTTCACCTTTCTGTTCTGAGTCGGAATCAGACTCTTCTGCTGGTGTCAAATAGACCACACCACATATATTCACTGTGGTGTCCCATTCTTCAGGCTTAAAATAAGTCCTGTGTTTCTGACAGGCTGTAATCCGTGTAAATGCCACATAGAGGGATATTCACACGATTAGTGCCACTATATCCCCGATTAATTCAGCTACATCAGGGGATTTTGTGGGTGTTCCAGGGTGTTCCGAGGGCGGCAGCAGTCACTAACCGGGCAGCGGCATTATTGCACCCCTGCCTGGTTCGCGACCCGGTTAGCTTCTGCGGCATCTTTGGCAGTGTGGCAACCCCAAATATTCAATTCCAGGGCCGCATATGACCCTGGCATTGAATAACCAGAGTTAAAGTTCAGCGGCAACAGCTATGTACCGTAGTGGTGCATAGCCGTCACAAATAAATATCAGGCCCCGAGAGTGCTAAATATCCTTTTTCATTATGGGCGTTATTTTGGAAGCCCTATTCATGCTTTGGACATCTGAAAACAAGCATGGAGATGTCAAAAGCCATTTTAGAAGCCTGGTCTATAGATGTCCCAGTCTGAACAGGGGTGTGGCTGGGGGATTGCCACAAATGTTTGGAGTAGAGAAGAAACCTCAATGTAACTGATGACACTAGCAAACATCAATTTTAAAAAGTCATCAGTAAATATTGTCCACTGCCACCAAATCAATATATAGTTGTCGGGCTAAACATACTGGAACAGCGAGAGAAATAACTCCCTCCTCAAAGGTATGTAACACCCATTTTTTTGAAAATTTTTTGTATATGTTTCAAAAACTTATCTTAGTCCTCGGCATTGAAGAAACCAATCCATGAAAGCCTGGCTTTTAAACCACACACAACATGCATGTTTCGGGACCCCAGATGACCCTCTATCAAGTGTTCTGCTGCTGTAACTAACATGGAAGTAGTAAATGCTGGGAATTCCACTGCCAAACCAAACAAATATTTATATGGCCATATCGGTCTGTCTGGAGAAGATAGCACTCCATCACCCCCAGTACTCAGCACAATCACAATGATAGCAGCAGTAGGATTTGAACATTGGCTTTTGTGGTCCTAGCCCACTACTCTATCCATTAGGTTATTCCCAGAGGTCCAAGTTCTAGGTTACTATTCTGAGGGTGTCTATGTAGACTTCCCCGCAGATGTTCCTATTGGGCACGTCCACTTTGGGAAATCGTGTCTGGACGAAGCTGCTTTTTTTCAGATATTCTGGCTTAGACATCCCATATTGCACTTGGACATCCTTTCTAAGATGGCCCTCTATATACTCTTAGGTTTTGGCAGGTTATAAATAAAATTATACATCCGCACAACCAGAACAAGCCAACATACAAAGTATGGATGCAGGCAGAAGATAACAAACCAAATACATAAGTACTTTAAAATGGCCTGTAAGGTGCTATAAGACAACACATGATATGCAGCATAATAATAAAAGCAAGCCATCCACCTTGTGTGGTTACACTTGACCCATAAACATAGCTGTATTTTTTTTCAGGGGTTTCCTTTAACAATAAAAAAAAACATTAGAAATGTACAGATCTGGACATGTCTTAATTTACTTCCAAGCATTTTAGTAGCCCACAGGGAAGATAATTTCATGATTCAAAGGGTGTCACCTTTAGCAAAGTAAATCCATGTTAAGGGGCTGTGTCGTAACTGAGCAAAAGGAGTGCTGTGAAATAATTTCTGTGTGCTGATCTATGGATGAAGAACTCAAGACACATAATTCGTGATTCAGGCAAGAGGAACGCATTTGGATTTATATTTGGATTCAGGAAACTTTATTTCATGGCAATTTATATACACTGTCAAAGTAATACATCAATGAGTATATTTTCAAAGGCTTAGATGCCTTTTATGTGGGTAGAAATAGTTGGTTAAGTGGAGTTTTAGCTAGCAGTAAGGTATGTGCATATTCTTATGATATACCTACTTTTGGACACATCCCAGGTAATATTTTAGGGCTATGGTAGGAAACTGCATACATAGATTTCAGGTTTGGAAAGGCACACATATAAGGGCTGATTCTATAAAGATATTTGCCATTTAGGTGCACACTTTAGGAAGTCACTATGCTGTAAGTGCACACCTAAGTGCAATCACACGTACTTTGTGTGGGTGTGCACAGAGGTGGAGCTTGGATGAAGCATAGGCAGAGCCTAACATGATATGCCTAAGTTATGAGGTGCTGTAACTTAGGCGTGTACTTGTAAAATCTAAGCACTTGCATTTACACCTAGATTTGTACACCACCTACTCACCTATTTTATAAAGAAAAGTAGGCGTCTGCTTTTCTTTATACAATTGTCTGAGGATAGTGGATGCCTAAAACCAGGTACTGGTTATAAAATTACCCTCGTAATGGGTATACCGCAAATGGGCATCCTTTATGCTGTTTGTTTAATACTCTCGGGGGATAATTTTATAAAGCCATTTAAACGCATATGCGGCAAGATATGTGCATAAAATGACTTTTATAATGTTAGGCTAAGCGTAAAAGTTAATGCATTGGCATGAACTCTCATACTTTTACTGTCAGCATTGATGGGGGCAGGGTCTGCGAGGAGTATGGGTGAAGTCAAAAAGTACATGCATTGATTATAAAAGACATTCATCTATACACACACTTTGGTATTCTACGCAGACATTATGGGCCCAATATTCTAAAGGCATTTACATAGATTACAGCTCAATAAACCATGTAAATGCCTTAAATGGGGATATTCAATGGCACTTACATGATTAGTGCCATTGAATATCCCCTCTAACTCCCCTACGTGCCCTGATGCTATCTGGTTGGCATCGGGACATGTCGGGGACATTCTGGGGTGGAGCAGAAGCAGCAACAAGTGCTAACTGGACAGTGGTGATTTTGCATGCTGCCCGTTTAGTGATCTGCGCCGAAAAGATAGGGGAGGAAAACCCTTGCTTATCTTTAAGGCATAGGAGCTAACTGGGCAGAATGCAATATCATTGCTGCCCGGTTAGCTACTGTGGCATCCAGTGTCTGTGGCAATCCCCAGATATTCAATGCCAGGGCAGCATATGACCCTGGCACTGAATATCTGGGGTTAAGGGTCATCGTGAAGGGCTATGTGCCGTAGGGGTGCATAGCCTGCCCAACTCAATATCGGGCCCTATGCCTTCAAAGTAGGCACTACTGCTGCTTGATTTGAGCAAGTATTTTATAAAGACAAAATTGAGCAACCATAGGCATCTTCTTGCCCTCTAAACCTACTCACCCTCTTATAAGGTTACTCTCCAGCAATGTGGGCATGTATGTTTTAGCAACACACAAAGCCAGTCTTCAAACACATTTTATGCAGGTTCCCTGTGGTTGAAAACCAGCTGGGTATGTGAGGGCTGAAAGATATCCATGAGCATCACCAGGAAGGTGCCTCAATTACCTCCCAATTGAAAGTGCCTCAAAGGTATGGACATACAGAATGCTCATATACTTTGCATCTGCTATGTCTGTGAATGATCAAATTAAGGGAAAATAACATATACGCTTTCAAAAGTTTAATCCCATGACTTAAACATCCACTATCCCTCCTCAGACCTTTATTTTTAAGTTTAGATTTATTAGGTTTTGCAATACATAGCAAGTATGCACTTATGAAAAACAATACAGCCCAAAAATAAACATAGCAGGCATAAGAATTACAATGATAATAATATATAGGCCTCATCCCACAAGCCCACAATATGGCGGTGGGCATGCATATACTAATGGAAAAGGAAAAAAGACTCCCAAAGGGAAACAAGAAGAAAATTTAAGCTAACCTGATCACAACAGCATACTATTTATTTTTTTTTAGTATACATTTGTATACCGCTACTTCCAGCGATCAGCAGCGGTTTGATTACAGATTGGAAATTGTCAAATCATGACAGGAAATTTTTGAGGTATAAACACATTGATTAGACAGGAAAGCACAGCATACAGAGAACTATTTTACAGGGAACATGGGCTATGGAGGGTTAAGTGGCTTGCCCAAGACCACAAGGAGCACCTGTGGGACTAGAAACCCCAGTCCTTCCGGCCCAAGGTTGCTGTCCTCCAGTGGGATTTGAACCCCCGACCTTCTGGCCTGAAGTACCTTGCCCCAACCACTAGGCCACTCCTCCACTCCACTCTAATCATACAAGTGTCTATACTCAAGGCGTACTAGGTGGAAAAGAAAGAGCTCGTCTAGAATTAATAAGAGCGATCAACTCAGAGGGTTGATAGAAAACAGAATTGTGTTTAACTAGGCACTTACACAGTTATTTTTTTAAATAAAGAATAAGGCACCCAACTGTAAAACACCAGTTTTCAATAACAGAAATTCTCTTTGGCGTTTCTGGGTCACTCTAGCAAGGTCTGGGAAGACCCTAACATTATATCCAAGCAAAGGAACCAATTGTTTCTTAAAAAACAACTTAAGAATCCAGTCCCTGTCCAGAGACAACACACAGGTAACTAGGAGAGTGGCAGAAGACACTGACTCCGACTGTGATTCTTCTAATAATGCAGAAATGTTTAATGTGTCCATAGCTGAAGGCTCCCCTGATGACTGGTTCCTTCTAAATGGCATACAATAAATATGAGATGCAGGTGGAACCGCTTCTTTGGGCACTTGTAAAACCTCAGTTAAGTATTTGCAGAACATCTCAGGTGCAGAAACAACTGAGAATTTAGGGAAATTTATAAACCTCAAATTAAACACCCTAGATACATTTTTCAAGGGCCTCCAATTTAAATCTAGTATCAGTTAAATCTTTCATAATGACAATATTAGAATCTTGGACAGATTGTATGATCCAAAACAGTACTTTTTAAACCCTCAATTGCAGTCTGCTGATGCTTACTTATATTGGCATGATCTTGAAACTTAGATTGCAACTGTTGGTTTTGAATGGAAATGACTAAAGTCAAATTAGCGATATTGTGCCAAAAAGTCTCTAAGGTAATTTTAGATGGTCTTGCCAGAACCGCCGCTGAAGAAAAAGCTTCCGGAGTAGCCCAGTAGTCTGTTGACAAACCCTTTTTAATCCAGTAAAAAATATGAGAATTTCAAAGTCCACAAATATTAGGAATGTTCATAGGGAAAATATGTTGGGTTCAGTTTTGGGGTTTTGGCCATTTTTCCCAGTTTTTGGACTTTCATTAGTTTGTTTCACACACTTGTGTTGATAAAATGGTTTACCACATGTTAGAATTTTCAAACATTTGCAAATTGACTTTATACACATTAATTTATAAGTTAAAACATGCTAAATCAATTCTGGGTGCACTAAATTTGTTATGGCTCATTAATAAATGAAACATGCACTAAGAAATGAGCATCCCTGATATCCATGATGGCGTCTGAATAGGACACATTTAGTGGCTGCTCCCGCTGTTTTGTTGCCTCGATTCCTTTTCCTCCCTTATGCCGAAGCGGAAGGCAAAGGATAAGGAAGGTCTTCCCATTGTGCTGGAGGCTGGGCAGAGCACTATGAAGACCCATGCATTGATGAAGTTGATGGGCATTCCGGCTGTCAGGGCTGGAGAGAGACGCAGCTTGGGCAGTGATGTTTCACTGAGACCTGTCGGCCCCCCACCCCTCCCATGCCTGGTTTGACCAGTGTCATGGTGTCAGCAGTGAGTAAAGATGCCACCTCTTCTAGGACTTCAGCAGTGGCAGATGTATCGTTGCAGGCTGAAGGGGCATTGCCATCAGGGCTCCTGGCGGGTGCATCTTCACGAGGGTGTGTGGTTGCCCCAATCTGTGGCTGCTCTCATTTGGTGTTTTCTCCATTATTACATCTGCAGGAAGTGACTTTGGACTCTATATGGACAACTCTGCATGAAATCTATGCACTAGGTATGTGCTGCAGCCTTCCAGGTCTTGACCATGCTCCCATCACATTTGGAGAGTGTAGAAAAGAATATGGAAGTCCATCAATTATTGGTTTCTGGGTTCAAAGATAAAATGCAGTGGGCACAGAAACAGCAAGGTATTTCATCACAGGATAGACTGGTCTTTCAGCATAAGCTTAAAAATATGGAGAACACTCAGAGGTCTCTGAATTTGAGGATTTAAAATTTTCCACATTTGTTTATTTCTCCAACTAAGGACCTGTTTCACGGGTTCCCCAAAGAAGCTTTTGGTTATCCTGAGGCTGGTTTTCCTCCTCTCTAAAGATCGTCTACCTCCCATCTGGACCTATAAAGGATGCTTCATCTCCAACCACTTCTCCCAAAGTTGATATATCTTCTGATTCTTTAGATTTGGGGAACCTGAATTGGCATGATATACAGACCTCCCTCACAGGAGGAAGAGGTGGACGGAGAGTTACTTGAAGACATATGCAGCATTGCTAGGAAAGGGGAAGTAATACTGATAGGGGATTTCAATTTCGCTTTATACACCCTAGAATACTGAGGGAACTTGAAAACATTCTAGCTGCTCCACCGACTGACCTTTTCAATGTCACATTGGAGTCAGGAGTGGTGCCAAAGGACTGGAGAGAGGCTCATGTGGTCCCTTTACACAAAAGTGGAAGTAAGGATGTGGTTGAAAACTACAGGCTAGTTAGTTTAACTTCGGTGGTGAGTAAATTATTGGAAACGCTGCTGAAAGAGAAAATAGTGAGATTTATGGAGTCCAGCAGATTACAGGATCTGAGGCAGCATGGATTCACCAGAGGCAGGTCTTGTCAGACAAATCTAATTGATTTCTTTGACTGGGTTACCAGGGAGTTGGACTGAGGGAGAGCCCTAGATGTGGTGTATTTAGATTTCAGTAAAGCCTTTGACACCGTTCCTCACAGGCAACTTATAAACAAACTGAGCACCCTAGGGATGGACTCTAAAGTTACTGCTTCGGTTGGAAATTGGTTGAGTGGGAGGCGACAAAGGGTTCAGGTAAATGGAGCTCATTCTGAGGAGAAGGAGGTTACCAGTGGTGTGCCCCAGGGATCTGTCCTTGGTCCGATTCTTTTTAATATCTTTGTTAGTGATATAACGGAAGGGTGGCGGATAAGGTTTGCCTCTTTGTGGATGGTATCAAAATCTGCAATAGAGTAGACACTGTGATAAGGAAGCTTATCATAGCTTAGGAAGGAGCTATAGAAAAGGTGAAGTGACTCTGAACAAGCAACCTGTCAGTTCTGGTAGAAATAAGAAAACAGAATTTTTCCATAAAAGACTACCAGTCCCAGAATGCACCAGGTTTCCAACAGCCATTAGAGGAGCTGAAGTGGGGAAACGTGTGTTCAATCAGGAGGGCTATGAGGTAATCCCCAAGCACTCATCTCAAAGGTAGGGCCTGATTCAGCACAGCTGCGCTGTGCTAGGGTGGAACACTCATCTAAGCAGAATAAAGGTAGAGTTTATTCTACAGAGAATCATCCTCAGAATCAGCTTGGATATCCTCATCTTGGACAGCTTCATCATCTGGAGGATCATCATCAGAAGCAGAAGCCAGAGTGGACGGACAGAGAGGGCAAGAAACCCTTTGGAAGAAAGAAGAGAAAAGCCTTTGGGAGGTCTAAAGGAGTCCATAGCAGTACTTATACTGGAAGGCATTCCAAAGGCAAGCTTACACCATTGGACTGGGGAAAGCCAGAGGAATGGTGCTGCAGAGCTAGGAACCTCCAGACGGTACCTGTGAGGGAGACGGCTGCACTTGGAAGGGACCCTAGGACCCGTGCCAGAAGGTATGTGAAGAGAGACCCAGTGTCCAGGGATCTGGATTGGAAGGCTGGACATAAGAACTGGACTACATACTGGCCAGGCTATTTAGAGAGGAACTCTAACAGCAATGGAAGCTCAGGTATGAACACTGATCTATGCCCTAGCTATACCCTTGAAAGACAGCAGGGAAACAAGTATTCTCCTGAGAGTGCTCCATTGAGAAATTCCTCTGTGCCAATCCATGATATTGAACCCATGCTTGTTGAAGAAGGGGGAGAGGTTGTAGATATAGGCTGTGAATAGATGGATTGCTCTCTGTCTAAACTCCTTTGGTAGTTTACTGTTACAAAGTACAACAACCATCACAAAGAAATACAAACTTGTTCTTTAATCTACTCAGAAAAGCTCCTGAGTAGGATTTGAGCCACGCAGTAGAAAGCAAGCCAGCTAAGGGGTTTCAGCTGGGTAACTGCTAGCAATTGAGCCTTACCTAATTGCTTGTGAGCTCTGAGGAAATCACTTCTGAGTCTATGTGTGAAGATATAAGAAGTTAACCTGAAAAGAACAGTTTTTTTTCCCTACTTTGTGGGTTTTGTTTGTTGATTAAAGCACTGCTAAGAAAATATTAGCTAGAGCCTACAGAAAAGACCAGTTTGTTACCAACCAGGTCTTTATTCCTTTGCTTTGATTGCCTGACAAGTTCAGCTGTTGTTTTCCTGATTTTGTTTTTCTAAGTTTAACACTGAAAGCAAGTATCCTGTTTTATGTGCTACCAAGCATATCTGTGTTGGGAGAAATAACCCCATAAATAAATATCTTATTGGCTTTACACTCAAGCACAACTAATTATTGTGAACGGCTGTGTCTGGTGTGAATGGACTACATTTCCCACAATCCCTTGCAAATCATATTAATATATGCCTTTGCCAAGACTGTGAACATTCTCACCCAGGCACCCGTCTGACAACACCCAGGAAGGTGTAGATAACATGAGGAGGGATCTAGCTAAGCTTGAAGAATGGTCTAGAACAGCGATGGCAAACCTATGGCACGCGTGCCAGCTGTGGCACGCGAAGGCCTTGCAGCTGGCACGCGGGAAGGTCCGCAATCGAAAAAAAAAAAACAACCCTGTCTGCTGCCGCTGTCGGGGCCGCCGCGGCAGAATCGAGCGTGCCGCGGGGCCCCCCCTGTACCCGGCAGATCCTGCCCTCCCCGTAGCAGCTCTCTCTTTGGAGCTACAGTCAGACGCGCCGGCTTGCAGAGCGCGAAGGGAAGAGTTTCCCTTTCGCGACTCTGTTAAGCCCGCGGGGGCTGATGGGAACTTCCCATCAGCCCCGCGGGCTTAACAGAGCAGCGAGGGAACTCTTCCCTCGCGCTCTGCAAGCCGGCGCGTCTGACTGCAGCTCAAACGATAGAGCTGATACGGGGAGGGCAGGATCTGCCGGGTACAGGGGGGCCCCGCGGCACGCTCGATTCTGCCGCGGCGGCCCCGACAGCGGCAGCAGACAGGTTTTCTTTTTTTTTTTAATTTTCCCTGGGCTGGGCTGGGCTGGGGGGGGGGGGGGTTAGGAGTGGTGATGGGCTGGGCGGGGCTGGGGGGGGTTAGGAGTGGTGATGGGCTGGGCTGGGCTGGGCTGGGGGGGTTAGGAGTGGTGAGGGGCTGGAGGGGGGGTTAGGAGTGGTGATGGGCTGGGCTGGGCTGGGGGGGGGTTAGGAGTGGTGATGGGCTGGGCTGGGCTGGGGGGTTAGGAGTGGTGATGGGCTGGGCTGGGCTGGGCTGGGGGGTGTTAGTAGTAGTGATGGGCTGGGTGGGGGGGGGGGGTTAGGAGTGGTGATGGGCACGGGGCTGGGGGGTGAGGAGTGGTGATGGACACTGGGCTGGCTGGGGGGGGTTAGGAGTGGTGATGGGCACTGGGCTGGCTGGGGGGGTTAGGAGTGGTGATGGGCGCTGGGCTGGGGGGGGTAGGAGTGGTGATGGGCGCTGGGGGGGTTAGGAGTGGTGATGTGCGCTGGGGGGGCTTAAACTAAAAATTGAGTGATGGGGGATTAGGACTGGGAGTGGGCTGATGGGGAGGTTAGGACTGGAAATGGGCTGGTGGGATTAGGACTGGGAGTGGGCTATGGGGGGCTAGGACTGGTAATGGGTTGGGGGGTTGCTAGGACTGGAAATGGGCTGAGTGGAAGGAGGCTTGAACTGCAAATAGCTGTTGGGGATGGGGCTTGGAATGGAAATGGGCTGAGGGGAAGTGGGGGGCTTGAACTGCAAATAGCTGATGGGGACGGGGCTTGGAATGGAAATGGGCTGAGGGGAAGTGGGGGGCTTGAAGAAGGGAATGGATGCTGGGTGAGACTGGAACTAGAAGGGAGCTGATGTTGGGGGAGGATTAGAATGGGATGGGGCTGGGGAGAGTAAAATGGAGAGGGGAAAAAATATTTTTGTGCAGGAGGGATGAAAAATCTACAATTGGCCAGGTATTGGGAGAGTAATTGTGGATTGAGGATGGAGGGGTAAAATTTGTGTGGATGAAATAGGAATGAGGAAAGAGCAAAAGGAGAAAGATTAGTATGTTAAAGCAGATGTAGAGAGAGAGAGAGAATGGAAAAAAAAAAAAAACTAGAAGAGAGAAGCAAGGACAAATGGACAGCAGACGATGGAGAGTTAGCAGAAAACATGAAGAAACCAGAAGAAAATGGCTGGACCAATTGCAACTGAAAAAAAATGCACAAAAGGTAGAAAGATATCTCTTTATTTTGAATTTATTAACTGGAATATGTCAGCTCTGGGAAATGTGCATCATTAACATCTGCGCTTTGTTTGGTACAAGAGGAAATTCCTATTTGACGTTGCCACTTGTTCTCTTTCCCCAGTATTCACTGAAATGTATTGGTTTAATATTTGCAGTGTTGCCTTTTGATAGGTAGGGTATGGTGCTTTGTGAGTCCTGGTAATGCTGTCAGGATACGGCGGGTTTGCTATGGGTTCTAAATGGGCAGCGTTTGTAGTAGTTCCTAATGTGCCTGGCGGTTGGCACTGGATTATAGTAATGTAGAAATCTTTTAGTCTTTCTTTATCCATACACTCATTAAGAGACATGTTTACTAAAAGTTAGTGTATGGTAACATTAAGCAAATATTTATGCAAATAAGACCACTTATGCAAATGACGTGCTGGCACTTTGAGGAAATTCTTTGGTTTTGTGCGGCAGTTTGGGCACTCGGGCTCAAAAAGGTTAGCCATCACTGGTCTAGAATATGGCAGCTGAGATTTAATTTTAAAAAATGCAAGGTCATGCATTTGGGCTGCAGCAATCCAAGGCAGCGATATAGTATAGGAGGTGAAGTACTTTTGTCCACTAAAGAAGAGCGGGACCTAGGTGTGATTGTGTCTGATGATCTTAAAGTATTAAACAGGTAGAAAAGGTGACAGCAAAAGCTAGAATAATGCTTGGGTGCATAAGGATAGGAACGGCCATCAGAAGAAAGGAGATGATAGTGCCTCTGTATAAGTGCCTTTTTGGTGCAACCTCATTTGGAGTATTGTGTGCAATTCTGGAGGCCATACCTTCAAAAGAATATAAACAGGCTGGAGTCAGTACAGAGGGTGGCTACTAAAATGATTAGTGGTCTTCATAATAAATCATATGAGGACAGACTTGAGGATCTTAATATGTACGCTTTAGAGGAAAGGCGGGATAGAGGTGATATGATTGAGACATTTAAATACCTCCGTGGCATAAATGCATAGGACGAAAGCAAGCTCTGCTATGAGGGGACATGGGATGAGTGTGAAAGGGGATAGATTCAGAAGTGATATGTGGAAATATTTTTTTATGGAAAGAGTGGTGTATCAGTGGAATAGTCTCCCAGTAGGGTGGTAGAGATGAGGCAGTATCTGAACTTAAAAAAGCATGGGACAAACACAGAGGATCTCAAAAGGAAAAAAGGGGACTGTTGTAGTTGTTGATATGGAAGGACAGACTAGATAGGCCATGTGGTCTTTTTCTGTCGTCATGTTTCTATGTTTCTATGTAATTATTGGAGCAATCAGCCGAGGTGGCAGAGGCCAGAGAGATTTTATTGATTTCTTTCTTGTTTCTTCAAGACAAGGAAGCGTTATTATGTTTATTTCTTAAGAAAACTGATCTTCCCAGATATGCCCCATTGGTCACAGGTCAGGAGGAAGAGGTTTTTGGAACTCCGTACTGAGGCCTTGGCCCTTGGTGCAAAGTTCCAACTTAGATTTCCTTGTTAATGTGTACTCTATTATCAAAATTGTACATATCATTTCTTCGAGCCCTCTCAAGTACATTTCTTTCTGGATGTTAAAGTACAGGGCTGATCCTGGGGGATTAATAGGGGCCTTTATATATATATATTTTGCCATAATGTCCTGTTGTAATCCTAGGATGTTTCCTTTTGATTCCATCTTCCCATGGTTGTGTTAATTTTGGATCCCTCTTTAGTGGTCTATGTTGTTTATTCAGTTAGATTATTGATCCTGTTAGGATTGTTTGTTTTGTTTCTTTGCTTTTTCTGTTTTTGGAAGACTGAATGCTCTTTTTCTTGTTCCAAGGTTTACTTGGTGTATTTGTAAAGCTTGATAAATATATATATAAAAAGAAATGAACATCCCTAGTATGTACTTTAGTTGCTGTGAAGGGGGTTGGGGCAATTTCTATATCGAGGAACCTACCTTACTACATCGTTTTGGAAATCCTCCTCTGTATATTTTATTTCCGAATATTATCTAATATATATTCATGTACAATTTCCTATGTGAAGTTGCCTGTTTCTGGAATCTTGGCAAGCCTCTGTTAAGTGTGTTTGAAAATGAACTTGTTTGGTTTTAACTATTTTTGTTAAGTAACATAGGTAGAAGATATGGAAGGGTTTTGGACTGAGTATTGCTTTTGTTTAGTCTGCATGGTTTTGATTAGGAAACCAACAATTTTCAAGATATTTCAGTGTGTGGGATTCTGTGCTTTGCAATGAGTAGGTTTGTCTTTATTTAGTCTGTAAGTTTGGGAATCAGAGATTCACCTTTGGGAAAAAAGTTTTGGAAAGTGGCCTACTTAGTAATAGGACATTTGGGAGCATGTTTAGTTGACTGCGCTAACAGTGCAGGGTTAACTGCGCTAGGCCCGCTATGGTAACCATTACTGCGAGTTAAAATGTGGCAGTGGTAAGAACCTTGCACTAACTGCTTAGCGCTGGTTGGAGCGGAGACTAGGTGGGTTAGGGGCAGAGTATGCATTAGTGCCTGCTCACCACCACTGTTGCAGTAACTGCACCCCTGATAATCACAGCAAATGGCTTAGCATTGGGGTGTGCTGGATGTTCACCAACTACATGGGGAGGGATGTGGGGTAAACTACCATGTTTTAGTAAACCACCCCTTAATCTACTTGGTTTTTTTTGAGATTGCTAAGAAGACTTTTTGAACTTAGAGCATTTATTTGGTAATTAATAGTTTGAGAAGGAAAAATATTATTTTAGCATTGAATATCATTTACATGTGGAAAATATAATAAAATAGTTGTATCTACTGGATTAGCCACAATTTAAATGTTATTTTTAGGGCAATTAAGTCAATTTTACAGTAATTCATAAAAACAATTAGTGACTTGATTTTATAAAAGGATGTCTAGGTGAAAAAACAACAATTGTGTATTTTAAGCCCATTTTATAAAGACGACATAGGCAGCTATATTCCTTTTATAAATAGGCTCACAGTACTAGCCTCAATCGCATGTAAATGCTGACTCACAAATTTGCACCTGCTCCAAAAGAGGTGTAAATCGGTGTGGGTACCCTATGCATGTACACATATATTTTGTGAAATACACACATGCATCACAACTCTGCTTCCACTTTGCCCAGACCACATCCCCAGGAATACCTACCTGCAGGCTACATAAATGTAGGCACTCACACTTTCCATGCATGTGCACTTTATGTACATATGCATTTGTGGCATTTGATAAAAAAGCCTTTTTTGCGTGTAAAGCCTTTTTATAAAATTATCCTCTAAATTTCTTATTTCCTTGGAAATGTGAAAACAAGTGTAAAATAAATATGCAAATCATGATCATCATATAGAAGTAAATAAGAATGAAGGTTGTGGCAATAGCTAATCGGGAGAGTCATATGACTAATGTATGCATTACAGGGCTGGCCCAAGGGTATCAGCTGCCCTGGACAAACCTTCAGCCATTGCCGTCCCCACTACTAAACCTTCCAGGAACAGCTCCCTTCTTTTTGCTGTTTCTGAATGTTGGACTGAGAAGGTAAATTAAGCCATTGTAGAGCCTCATGTTCACGCATGCTGGAAGCACCTGTAAGTCCCATCCCCTTTGACACACACTTCCTGCTGCTGTGGGAGTGGTACTCTGAGGGTTTTGAGCACGCTTGAATGCAACGCTCTGTGGCAGCTTCGTTTATTTTTTTTGTGCCGATAATCAGAAACAGCAGGAAGAAGGGAGCTGCTCCTGGAAGGTTCGGGGGGAGTGGCGGTGGCTTATTTATCTGCCTTCTGCTCCAGCTGCCATCCCTACAATTGTGCATTCCTAGGTGATTGCCTTATTCGCAATGGAAGGGCCGGTCCTGATGCTCTATCTTGGGTTCCAACACTCATTGTGGGTACTTTCAGTTAGCGACCATCTAAAGAGACTGTATAGGTGCTTATTCATGCATGCCGTTCAGGTACTTATGTGAGTTACATGTGCCCTCACTATATAGAATCAGCCCCATAAAGACTAATTTCAGGCAAGTCCCTTTCTCAGCCTCAACATGCTTTTTGGAAAAGCAGAATAGCTCCTCTTTCAGCAACAATTGGAACTGGACAGAGGAAACACACAAATCCTGATCCTGAAGTGACAGTAATGTAAAATACCAAATATACTTGATCCACTGGAAATAATGGAGAAGTTCAGTGTTATGGGACCTGTAACATACAGACCTAGACAATTTATTAAAAGACAAGTAAGAAAAATCAGGAGATAAACAGCAAGCAAGAAAAACTTCCTCACCATCTCTTAGCCAAGTTTTGGTGAGGCAAAGTAAATCAAGACAATTATCTTGAATGAGATCATAGGTAGCAGATGTCTTAGCACATAATGCCCTAGTATTCAGCAGGACAATTCTCATTTTAGATGATAGTGCTAAAGTCAGGGCAAGGCAAAGCAGTATTCCTAGCATATACAGCACAAGTAGTAATGTCTTCCCAGAAGAGGAGGCCATGGTAATATCAAGGGCAGCCAGCTATGACCTCAGACAGCAGGAAAACTACCAGACATAATTAAGTCCTAGCAGTGAGCTGGACTACACAATGGAAAGAGATGACCATAATAGAAACAAACAAGCAGGAAAAGGACAGATAAATAGTAGAGATGAAGCTGGCCAAAGTAGCAAGCCCAAGGAGCAGGGAGCATGCCACCGTGATGTGAAATGTCACACTGGTATCAAATAAATTTTGTCAGTGACTTATATCACTATGTAAGTGGGAGGAGTTATGGGGTGGATCAGAAGAAGGAGCTACACAACTCAACAGGCAGTCAAGGGAGAGAGAACAGGAGAGTTTGGGTGAGAAAAAATATCAACAGAATACAATTACCAGCCAAAAACAAAGCACATATATCACATGGTGAAACACTGTACTAGAATCAAATAAATCTCACTGGTGTCTGATGTCATCTTGTAAGTGAGCCTAGCTATGAGTGGACCAGAAAGATCTAGATGTATCCGTGCTAAGAACGGTTTTTAAAGATGATGTATCAGAGGAATTGTAACAAATCTCGATAAACCTGGAAGATGTAATACAGCAATTTGATAAAATAAAGAATAGCAAATCACCTGGACCCAATGATATATATCCAAGGATTCTGAAAGAACTCAAAAATGTGACTGAGGACCTACTATTAGTAATCTGTGAACTATCATTAACATTGTCTATGGTACCTGTGGGCGTGTACAGGGTGGATCTTGGGCAGAGTGCAGACAGAGCATAAACTTACATGTGTAGAACATAAGATGCTATTATTTATGCATGCTCTTAAGAAAAGCTGGGCACAGACATTTACAACAGCCATAGGACTGGTGTATGTGCTCATGATTTAAATAAATGCACATTTTTGACAACCAACATGTGCCTTTTATAAAGTAAAACACAGTTTACCTTACTTTATAAAATAGGTGCGAAATTCACACATAAAATCGTGCATTATTCTAGGCGCGCCTTATAAAATTACCCTCCAAGTATGCTACTCTCCTTCCTTCCTATGAACAGTACTGGTATAGGAAACATTATGGAGGTTATTTTAAAAGGTCTATTTGTCTCTGGAGGCATTTTAGAAGCTGGCTCCAGAGACGTTCCCAGTGCAAGCATGTCCAAGTCATGAAGGGGGATTGGCAGAGACATGACTGGGGTATTCCCAAGAACATGAACATCCTTGCCTGATTTCAGAAACTACCTTCAAGTCCCAAATCATGTCAAAGGTTATACTGCTCTAGGCATGAATTGGCATTAGAAAGGTGTTTGTTTTGCCAGCCAGACCTCCAGAAGCTGTAGTGAAGGAGGTACACTCATATCCATTATATTTTCTATGGTGACATTGAACACTGACGGGGAATGAGGGCTCCTGTTTTCAATTTTCCATGCCAATAGATGCCCCCTCATTCAAAATAGCATGTGACAGACATCGCCACCCCAAGCTTATGTAGTGGGGACATCTGTGTGAACGCCGGTATGGGCATCCACAGTGGAGACATCTATGTTTCTGTACTCAGGCTGAAACATAAATGCCCCTTGCATTTTTCTGCATGTTTTGGCTTGGATGTCGCCTCTGACCTATTTAGAAACCTTCATAATATTAATTCCTTGACTCTCTCCTCCACCATTTCTCCATCTCTTCCCTCCATTATGTCCTCCAAGTCTGTCGACGAGGCAGTAACCTCCTATAACGCTGCACTATCCTTGGCTCTGGACACCCTTGCCCCACCTACCCCATGTCCTGTCAGACGTTCTGCACCCCAGCCCTGGCTTTCATTCACAACCCACTATTTACGCACCTGTGCCCGTTCTGCTGAACGTACATGGATCAAATCCCGCTCCCTGAAAGACCTTATACACTTCAAATTCATGGAGTGGAGGAGTGGAGGAGTGGCCTAGTGGTTGGGGCAAGGTACTTCAGGCCGGAAGGTCGGGGGTTCAAATTTCACTAGAGGACAGCAACCTTGGGCTGGAAGGACTGGGGTTTCTAGTTCCACAGGTGCTCCTTGTGGTCTTGGGCAAGCCACTTAACCCTCCATAGCCCATGTTCCCTGTAAAATAGTTATCTCCAAGTTATGATGCCCTGTTCAATGTAATTTCAGTTTGTTCAATGTAAACCACACTGATGCATAATAGCACAGTATATAAGAGAATATAAATAAAATAAATCCTTGGCTCCTTCCAGTCAGCCATAGCACTTGCCAAACAAGAATACTACATCCATCTGACCAACTCTCTTGCCTCCAATCCTCTCCACCTCTTTAATTCCCTCAATTCTCTCCTCAAGGTGCCCCCCTCCCTCACTTGCTCGCTCGCTCGCTGATTACTTCCATGACAAGGGAAGTGTGTCTGCAGAAGCTACCTATCTCACACATTAGCACTGCTGGGGTCCTGCAGCATGGCCTATCTCTGCTGTGGACCTGGTGCTGGGCGCCCGACTTCACCCTCAGGGTGAGTGCAGTACCTGCACAATGTGATGGTGTGCAGCTACTCTGTGCCAGTACCACACACGGTCAGTTCCCCCTACCAGGCCGAGGTGCTGTGGGGGTGCATACCCCATCTTGTGATCATCTGTAGACTGCTGATTTGCATGTGCAGTACATTATGGGTATGGGTGGGTTAACCCTATCCTGGTGACCACAGCAGACTGTTTGTGTGGTGACTTGCAGTCCTTCTGCAGCCAACCAGGGGCTTGCTAGCAGCTGTGGCCCACTGGTTACTTCACTGCCAGTGAAGCCAGAGGTCATGGGTTCAAACCCACAGTGGGGTTATTTGATAGGGCTGTCCAAAGCATTATCTATTTTTAATGTACATTAGCGCTGCCAGCAAAAACACCCTCAGCGTACTGTACCCATAAGGTGCCTCAGAGGGCGCTTTATAGGGCGCCCTATAGGGCATCTTATGGTTACCGTCCATATAAGGTGCACTATACAGTATCCTTTGGAGCGACTGATAGGGTGCCCTATAGGGGACATTATAGGGTGCCGTGGCGGATAGTGCACTTTATAATGTGCCCTATGGAGTGCCTTATAGGGTGCCTTATGCGGTACCTTAGGTTACGGCACATGAGGGTGTGTTTGCTGGCAGCAATAAATAAAACACAAATAAAGTGCCACAGGAAACAATACTTACATGTCAAAGCTGATGCCTCAGCCAGCCTTACTTATTAAGCACACTGGGGATTGAACTCATGACCCCTGTATTATCAGTCAGTGCCTTAACCATTGTGCTACACTGCTGTTCCTCCTTGTATGTCAGCGCACCTACTTAAGATTTCCATGCGTTTAAATGCACAGTGCTGCCATCACAAACAGTGCTATGACCTTGCTGTGCCTCATAGGGCACCCTATATGGCACCCTATAGGCCACCCCTTAAGCAACATTGTAGGGTGCCGTGGCGGACAGTGCACTTTAAAATGTGCCCTCTGGGGTACCTTATGGGGTGCCTTATGCAGCACCTTATGTTACAGTGCTTTGAGAGTGCGTTTGCTAGCAGCAGTAATTAAAATAAAATTAAAAAGCCTCATAATGCAATATTACACATAAATGGTAGCACCTCAACCAGTGTTAGTCACTGGGCACAGTGGGGGATTGAACCCATAACCCCTGCACCATTTGTCAGTGTCTTTACCATTGTACTGCTGCCCTGTTCCTCTGTTTGCACATCAGAGTCTTATGCTTCCTGCGCACGTTCCTTGTGCGCTAATCTGCGCGGCGCACAAGAGCGTGCAGTGCAGCGCGCGCTAATCCCGTTTTGCTAATTTTTGACCGGACCGCCCACTCCTTTTATGGCATCCTGCAGACTACTGCGGCGCGCACGTTAAGAGGGTTTAGTAAACATATCCCTAAGACGCTCTAAATCCCTTCCTCACCACGTAGCCTTTATAGTTTTAATCACAAGAAGGGACTATAGACAAACCTTTGTGCCAGGAAGAACAGTGTTTCATCTTCCAGACTCCATGGTCTGAATCGAGAGATTGAGTATCAGATCTTTTTGTGATATTTTCTTTTGTACCTTTCCATACTACTTATCAATTTATATATACCTACAGAGTGGCCCAAAAAAAGTGAGAACATCTCGTAGCAAATGTTATTTAAAAATTCAAAAAGACAGATGTAAACGATTGACAAATTTAAAAAAAAAAGATGGCGACCGGAAATTGTCAAAATAAAGACGTTAGATAGCTTAAAAGGTAAATAAGTAAACTATTTAAAATTTTAATTTACGATATATTCTCACTTTTTTTTGGGCCACCCTGTATATTGGGCCTGATTTTCGAAGGCCTTTACATGGGTAACTTCCCTAATTACCTGTACAAAGGCCTGTTATGGGATTTTTGAAGGGCACCTACATGGGTAGTGCCCTTCGAAAATCCCGGATATGTCCCTAACGCGCCCTAATGCTTTCTGCATTGCATCAAGGCGTGTTGGGGGCATTCCAGGGTGGAGCGGAGGTGGGCCATGATGCTACCCATGTAGCATCAATTTTCGATGCTGCACAGTTAGCGCTCTGCGCCTTAAAGATAGGCATGGGAAACCTTGCCTATCTTTAAGGCACTGGGGCTAACCATGTAGTATCGAAAATTGGTGCTATATGGGTAGCTCCTGTGGCTACCTGGCTGTTTGGCGACACCCAGATTTTCAATGCTGGTGCCGCATATGACCCCTGCATGGAAAATCCAGGTTAGGCAGGAGGTGGGCAGGCTCTGTGCCGACATGGAGCAGAGCACCGCCCAACTGAAATTCAGATCCTTTATATCTGTCCATATCTATCTATCTCTTATATGTTCATGTTTTCAATCTGTTTGATATTTTTGTATTGCTTTATATTATTGTTTATTTATTTATTTATTTATTTACATTCTCTTATATACCGCGCTATTCTGCATCAGTGCGGTTTACATTGAACAAACTGAAATTACATTGAACAGGGCATTATAACTTGGAGATAACTATTTTAAAGGGAACATGGGCTATGGAGGGTTAAGTGGCTTGCCCAAGACCACAAGGAGCACCTATGGGACTAGAAACCCCAGTCCTTCCGGCCCAAGGTTGCTGTCCTCTAGTGGGATTTGAACCACCGACCTTCCGGCCTGAAGTACCTTGCCCCAACCACTAGGCTACTCCTCCTTTTTTTTTTTTTAAATATATTTATTGATCATTTCTAAAGAAAACAACAAATAACAATAATATACATATAGAAAATTTACAGTCCACATCACGGGGAGAAAGAAATTACCACACACAAGCAGTAAACTAGAAGGAAAAAATTCAGCATTTCAAACAGTGTGCAGAGAGAGGTGCCTTTAACCTAAACAAAATAAACTCTAATTATTTCTAGCATGCTGGTAAATACAAATACCACAAAGCAAAATAAATTATCCAGGGAGGGAATGACTACTAAGAAAAATTTCTAAAGATGGTATCTCTGAAAAAAATATTTAGTTCCCCCCAATGTAACTAGGCACTTGTTCTTGGTCATTTATAACACTGATTTACACCAAAATATTTTTTTCTTCATCAAATGTAAACTCGGATTTTCCTAAAACAGTTTTTAATGCTGATTCAAAATCTGGTATTAGTTTTCTCTAGCATGTTGGGTTTTAGATTTATCGGGCCTGATTTTCAGCTGGGTGGTGCTATGCACCGTGCCAGCGCATAGCCCACACCCCTTCTGCCTAACCTAGATTTTCAATGCTGGGGTCATATGAGGACCTGGCATTGAAAATATGGGTCTTCCTGCGCAACCTGGAAGCTGCAGGAGCTAGCCGGGTAGCACTGATTTTTAATGCTACCCGCTTAACCCCTGCGTCTGAAAGAGGTGAGGAAAAGCCTCACCTATCTTTAAGGCTCAGAAGGCTAAGCGGGTAATATCGAAAATCGGTGCTACCTGGTTAGCCCTTTCTTCTGTCTCCACTCTGCCCCGGAATGCCCCTAACACATTCCGATGCTACCTGCATAGCATCTGGGCGCATTAGGGACTTATCCAGGATTTTCAAAGGGCACTACCCATTTAGGTGCACTTCGAAAATCCCGGATATGGCATTTACACAAGTAACTAGGGCAATTACGCATGTAAATGCCTTCAAAAATCGGGCCCGTCATCCATGGACATTTCTGTAAAATGTTACATATCGTAAACACTGAAAAAGTCAGATGTCACATGTGCTAATAACTATATCTGGCATGTTTGCATGTAAGAAATGCACTAAAAATGTTTTACAGAAGACTTTCTGCTGTGAGGTTTGTCAGGATTGTCACGATACAACATACAGCAGTAATCTGCTATCATGAACAGGGCAAGAGGTTTCACCAAGTCAATCAGGCCATACGTTACCAAGGATTCTGGTATGAGAGCATCTACCATAAGGCTTTGACATCGCGACTGTCCCAGAGGAAGAGAAAACAGCAATATTTGGTAAATCCTCCTTGCATGCCCATCAGCATGCCAATAAGCTTAAGATCCCTGCAAATCTTCCACTAGTAATTGTCATAGTTTATAGATTGGAGCAATATCTGCAGGTTATCATACGTCTCCTTGAGGTGGACAGAATGCAATTGAAATAGACATTTTTACATTGTCGTTATGAATAAGAAGAGTCTTGAAGCTTTTTGTTGAAGAATCAATGAATAGCGCCATTATGATGTACTGTGTACCTATGAGAGGGCTCCAAAAAGTCTATCGATATCATTGGATTAACACATTGGACCATCTACTTTAAAGAAAGTCGCTAAATTATGATTGCGCGTGCAATAGTGGCAAATGAAAACATTCTTTTGAAGTAAGTTCTTTTCCCTCAGCCTTAAAGCAAGGAGTTCTGCTTTATCTTTTGACACGCCAAGTCTCGTTTAAGATAACTAAGCTCTTCTTAGTTGAATTTCTCTGGGTTGCCATCGCTTTCATCTGGCATGTAGTCTGCATCTTCTGACTCTTTAGGCTGATTGCCACTTGCACCTTTATCTAACTTCATTTCATCTGATACAGAAGAGAGCCCGGAGGAACAGCAACAGGAAATGTTTCATCATGTGGGACTGGTCACATTGCAGACATAAAACTTGAATACACAATGTTGTGCTTGTTCTTCACAGAGAAACCCATGACAAAAATAACAATCGTCGTGATGGTTTTTTGGCTCCCTCCATGTCATCTGTACAACAAATGGCATCGTTGCTTTCCTTCCATTTAACCAATCACAGGTAGTGCAAATGATGTGAGGTGCCATGGCTTATCTTGGTTATCCAGTGAGCATCCAAAATATAACTTGCACATTTTGTGAAGATCTGACATTATGATACGACATTGAGATACAGTAGCAAATGAACCACAAACTTAACAAAAAAAGTCAGAATGATTTCTACACTGTTTTGGCATGATTATTTTATTTCTGATGATTTATTCAGTGTTGTTATTACCAAATACGTAATCAAAATAATTAATTTGAAAAGCAACATAAATACCAATCAATATTGGTAGAGTAATCACTGATACGGTTTATGTCAATTCGGCTACAATATCAATTTTCAAACCTAACGTGATACAACAAAAACAAAACCGGGTTTGAACATTATTCATCATAGGTTATCTAATACACATTAACCCTGGAATTACCAAGATTTTTTGCACACACTGAATACCGTTGGGGTCATAAATGACCACACGACAAATTTTAATTGTTAACCATGAAAAATTTAAACTAAACAGACAAAATATTATTCCAAATTAATTATTTATTATATGAAGGTTAAATGTTTTGAAATTTAATGCTTTATCATAAAATTACATGAAGAAGAGTTGCCATGAAAGCAGTTTTTGCATGCACTTGATGAACACAGTAAAGTACTACAGTCATTTGCATGAGACACAGACAATTTCTGAATGTTCTTTGCAAACATTGAGCTTGCAGGAGGTGCAAACTATGTTGCTTTTCTTGTCTTTTTCTCTGGAACAGCAGTGACACCTTGCCCTTTTCTTTGGGATCCTGACATTGTAAACAGCATCAGCGGCTTCTTTAATGCTGGAAGAAGTCTCGCTGCAATTACTATGAAGCAGCTGCTTTCCTAATTCCAAGGGGAATAGACGATGTCTGTGCTTTGACTTGGACTGCCATTCTGGATTTAGTGACATCCAAACAATGAAGGCGTTCAAAGCACTGATGTCCAACATGTTGTAGAAGATTGTCACTGGCCAGCATCTTGTCATTTGTTTTGTGGTATATGTACACAACATTTCATCTGCCGTATCTACTCCACTTTTACTAGAATTATAGTCCAAGATCATGTGTGGTTTTTTGTCTGGACGTTTGTTATCTACTTCTTCTTGATCATGCAAACTGCTCAGAAGAACAACCACTTTTCCTTTCTTCGGGCAATAGGAAACCAGAGTGGTGTCATCGCGAAAGGCAAACAGTGAAGTGAATACCTCTCGGCCCTTTGCTGTTACAAATTCTGGAGGTAATTCTTTTCTGTTCTTTCGAATTGTCCCCAAATGTGTCATTTGTTATTCTAGCAATTTCCGTGACAGGGATAAACTGCAGAAGAAATTGTCAACAGTAACATTTCTGCCAGATCGCGTCAATCCTTCAGTGAGTTGCAGCACAACCCTTTCACCCTGATTCTGCTCCCTGTTTTGTCCGAGTTCCCTTCCTGTATATACTTGAAGACGCAGAACATATGACGTTGCACTGTCACACAACATCCATAGCTTTATGCCATATTTCCCAGGTTTGCTGGGAATATATTGTCTGAAAGGAACATGGCCACGAAATGTAAGCAGTGCTCATCCACAGTAACATTTTTACCAGGAACAAAGGCATCACTTAGAGTTGCTTCCCAGGTATCAAAAACGTGTCTGATTGGAGCAAGCTTATCCATGCCTCGTTGTTCACGTCTGTTGGTTGCATCATCAAATCTGAGAGCACAAGAAATTTGCTGAAAACACTTACGGGCCATATTTTTGCCAAAAACAGAACAACCATCTTCAAGGTTCCACAACTGAACTATGGATTCATTTCGTGATTTGTACACACCTGAGAGGATCAGAAGTCCAAGAAAACTTTGAAATTCTCCGTCTGTCAAATCTTTCCAGGTGTCGTCATAAATGTGTCTTCCTTGTTTGCTCATCCACATCATGATTTCATTCAATAAATTCTTCCTCATGAACAAGTGGAATGCTGCGAGAGGGCCATCAACATTTCGTACAGCATACCTTGTAGGACCTTGTTGTATGGTGCGACGCTTCCGCTGGGGCCCGAGAGCTTACCAGCTGGAAGTGGCCTTTGAGTGTCCTCTTTTGAATAAAGCTATTTCCATTGTTGCCAGGGATTCTGGGACTTGTAGTTTTGCTTATTTCCTTAAGGACAAAATTGTAGTTATAACACGAGTGTTTCAAGGCTGCAAGAATATTTATTGTGGGGAATTTCCAGTGCATCAAAGCTCAAACACAAACAAACATAAAGGATGCATCTCCAACATATAGGTATTTCAGGAACAGAAGAAAAATGTAACAGAAATATCTCAGCACTGCTCAGCTGTTTCTTGGTCCCATAAACTTTCCACAGGACACTGCCCTGTGTGGGTATTCAACGGAAAACAATTAAACTGCAACAGCTGATTTTCTTTCTCACAGCAAGGCTTCTTATCCTCAGAAGACAATTAAGCTTATTAAACATAAAACAAGCCTTTCCAATTCTTCAGCAGGTATGGCAAGTACTTTCTATATTATTTCATACAGTTTCAGTGCTGTTCAACAATGCCTTCTTCCTTTAAACATAAAGAGCAATCCATGGGAGAAGATTCACTTTCTAAAGCTGGCAAACAAGAGTCTATTTGCATTCTTTCAACAGTATTAGAATTACTGGCATCTCTATCAGGTTTAACAGTTCTCCCTGACTTTCTTTCCTCCAGAAATTCCTTGAACTGGTTCAGGAGCAATTCAGCCTGTACAGCTTGCTTATAGCTTCTAACTCTGAAGGCTCGGCTGTCTTGCTTTTGTCAGTGTTATAGTTTTCCCCATATGTAAGACTCTCCCCCCACCTATTATCAGTTAAAGGTGTTGGGTCTGCCTTCTGGACAGTAGCAAAGGCAAATGGCTTCTCTAACAATGATTCAGCATTTATTTATTTTATTTAACAAACATTTATATACCGCATCTTCCTGAGATCAGTTGCGGTTCACAATAAACAACTAATTAACAAAGCAGCGTTTGTTTTACATGTAACGTCAAATAACAAAGAATATTATAAGTAAACAACAAATGTTAAGCTTGAGCAGAACATAAGAGTAAAAATTATATACATTATATACAGATACAGCTTTTAGGACTTTAGCATTGGGGGTAGTACAGTTTCAGCTGGTATGCGATGTCTGTTTAGATCGTGGTCAACTAAGGTCAATACTGGTTAGCCTTTATCCAAGTCAAGCATTAGAAATGGTAGCTTTACCTTTGGCAGGGTTTCTTAGACAACTGCTGAACCCTTTTTCCCTGCTATCCACCAGGTTCTGGAATTCAGCTTCCTTATGTCTATTTCCAGTGCCAGTTAGGTACCTGCTCTGAAGAGGCTTTTCTTCCTTCTTTCCTCTACAGCTGTTATAGTCCTTGTTGCTGTATGTCCAATTGCCGTCCCTCCAATGGCTTCCCTTGCTAGCCCTCTTGCTCCAAGGTTCTGCCTTGCTATAATGTCCTCTCCAAGGCTCTCTCTCTCCTTCACCTTCTTCGTAAGGTTCCTTTCTTGCTTGCTCTTTTCCTTCCTCTCCACTTCCCTTGACACTTCTCGTGCCTCTTCCCGTGCTCCTTCCTGTCCTCGTTTCCTTGCCTCTTCTCATGCTCCTTCCCGTGCAAACTCTCTGCTCTATTTGTGGATTTAAAAAGCATTTGCTTCCCGGCACTCCCTGTCCTTCCCCCAGGTGTGACCAATCAGTGAGGCAGCCTGTCTCTCCCTCTGAGCTGGGGCGTGGCCTGAGCTCAGCAGACAGCTGTGTTTTCTTCCTTATCTGGCTTGGAAATCCAGTGCACAAGTGCAGTATCATTTATTTCAACAGGATTTTCCTCCACCTCCATCTCCTCCTGGGGACTTTCACCATTACACATCCCCCCCCCCTTTAAGATATCACGGGCTGGCCTACTGTCAGTGGCACAGCTCGTGATACAACACAAGGGCTCTGCGGTTTTGTGTATCCTTTTTGACCTCTCCATTCCCGGGTCTATTGTGGCCATATGGGCTAAAGCTACCCTCTCATGCCAGGGCTTCAAAACATTTACATGATAGACTTGCTTATGGCCTGGTCCCACAGGCTTTACCACCCTATAAGGCCCTTTCCACTGTCTCTCAAACTTAGGTGCGGGACCTGCTACCATCACGATGACTTTTTCCCCCACCTCCAACTGGCGAGGTCGTGTACCGCGATCGTAGTGGGTTTTCTGCTTGGTTTGGCTATCTTTTAAATTATCCTCCGCGACACGGGAGGCGTGGCGCAGCCGGCCCTTCAAGTCCCTTAAAAACTCAGGCACTCCTACCTCTTTCACATCGGGTTTTACCCTCTGTTCCCGTAAAATGTCTAATACGCCGCGAGGGGATCGGCCATACATTAATTCGTATGGCGCCGTCCCTAGGGATGCTTGTTTTCTTTCCCGGCAAGCATAAAGGACAAATGGGAGCATTGTGTCCCAGTTAGCCATATCGCCCTCTAAACTGCAGCGTAACATTCTCTTCAGAGTCTGATTTTGTCTCTCTACCAGACCGTTTGTTTGGGGATGGTAGGCTGAAGTCTTAATATGGCGAATGCCGAACGCGTCCCATATTTGCGCTAAATATCTAGACATGAAGTTGCTTCCTCGATCCGTAAGGACTTCGCGAGGAAAGCCGACTTCACAGAACAACTTTATCAGCTCTCCTGCCACTGCTTTTGCTGATATGGTTCGCAGAGGCATAGCCCAAGGTAATCTTGTTGCCTGGTCCACAACTACTAGTATATACTGAAACCCACGGGGCGTTTTTGTTAGGGGTCCTACAATATCCATAGCTATTCTATGGACGGGTTCTGAAATCACAGGTGAGGGTACCATCGGTACCTCTTTTGGGTGAGCTGCAGAAACCCGTTGGCAGGCCGGACAAGCTTCACAAAATTTGGCCGTTTCTTTAAAGATGCCTGGTCAATAGAAACGTGCCAAAATTTGGTCCAAGGTTCCTTGAATGCCCTTATGGCCCCCAACTGGGTGGTCGTGTGCCAGCCTTAGAACTAAAGTTTTAAACGTTGCTGGTACCACCAACTGTTTACGCTCATTTCCTGTATGGGGATCCTTACTCTCCCTGTAGAGTATCCCTGCGTCTAGAAGGAACCTGGGTAGGGTGTCTCTTTCACTCTGGGCATACTTAAATGCCTGAGTGAGAGTGGGATCGGCTTGCTGCTCTTTGGGGAACATGGGGAATTTTTCAACTAATTCCGCCAGTACCCACAGCAATCCTTGTCACGCTTGTGCTTCTGCCCTATGTTGAGCGCGAGAGCGCCTCTCTCTACGCTTCTCCCCTCTTCCCTTCTTATTCTTATCCCCTAGGGTAGCTATCAAATCCTCATGTGAGGGAAGAATTTCTACAGGATCTTCTGGGGATTCCTCATCATCCCCTAGGGCTTTTAACTGGGACCTCGTAGAAATCATAGCTCCTTTCGAAAGCAGGCCCTGTTCCTTACCCCTATGAAATTGTGGCCAGTCCCCCCCCAGTACTACACTATGGGGCAGCCTGGGTACCACAGCTATGGGGATTTTTCTCCTTACCCCTAACCCATTCACTTGCAGTTTATAAATAGTGTAAAGGGAGGTGCCTCCATGGACACATTTGATTTTAACAGTGCTTACAGGCTGAATTGCTACTTTCTTATTCCTGGCCTCAATCTGCCGCCAGAGCGCTTTAGACAACATGCTCTGTTCAGCACCGGAGTCTAACAGCGCCGTGGTAGCAACTCCCTGTACTTCCACTGAGAGCAGGAATCCTTCTCTAACTTTTTGCGAGTTCTCTGCTACCAGTGCTGTCTTTACGTAACAGTCTCTTTGAAAATGGCCCTCTTTACCGCACTTGAAACATTTCTTTCTTGTTACATGACCCTTCAACATTGGCATACACATTCTCAGAGAATCATCATTTAACCCCATCCTCCTTTCTGATACACCAGTTACTGCTACCCTGGCAGCACTGCCACCTTCCTGTGCAGTTATCTCTGCCTCCATAAAACGTTCAGAAAGCATTACAGCTTCTTGAGGGGTACTGCAGTTCTGCAGTATAAGAAAGATATGGATTTCTCGAGGTAATGCAGTCATGTATTGTTCCAATACCAAACTATCTAGAATAGACTCAACAGATTTCCCTTCGGGAGTCAGCCATTTGTTTAATAAGCTATGGACTCTCTGACATAGGGCTTTGGGAGTCTCGCCTGGCTTTAGTTTTACGGCCCTTAGTAGGCGGTGGTAGACTAGAGGTATTAGGCCTAGCCTTTCTCTAACCGCTTTTTTAAGCTCGTCATAATTGTTAGCGAGCGTGGGTGGCATTGCTAGGTAAGCGGCTAAAGCATCCCCAGTAAGGGATGCCGCAAAGCATACTGCCCAGTGCTCCTTAGGCCAAGCACTGAGGTGAGCCACTCATTCAAAACTCTCAATAAAGTCATCTATGTCGTCCCTCTCTGTGAGCTGACCAAAATTGAATGTCCCGGCAGCTTGGAAACCAAGTGCACTTAAAGACGCTGGTGTATTGAAACCTGGAGGTGCCACTGGTGGTTCAGTCCGCTTCTTCTGATCCGCCAGCCATGCCTTCAGCATTTCCAGTAGCGGTTTCTGTTGGGCTTGTATATGCACAGCACTCCGCTCCTGCGCCTCCACTGACAAGTCCCTCTGCCGCTCGAATTGTGCTGCCATCCATTTAAATACGTCCTGGGACTCGAAAGTCATCCTGGAGCTCTGTAAGCACAAAACACACAGACCAAAGTGCGATACAAAAAAAAAAGATTTCCACCTTTCTTTTTTCCAAACAGCTTAGCTTTCACCCTTGCCCTGGTATCCTAACCAGCCCCGGCTAGATACCCTTTACCTGGCTTAGGTGAAGCTTCAAGCTTATCACCAATGAAGGTTTCTATAGTCTTCTCTGTACTGCCTTCTCCACTTCTCGGATGCTCCTCTGCTTGGCTCCTCAGGGAAGTGACTTCCAGCAGATGTCCTGACGTTTGCACCTTTGCGCATGCGTGGAATCCTCAATACTATGTCACTTGCGATGCTTCCCCTGGGGCCCGAGAGCTTACCAGCTGGAAGTGGCCTTTGAGTGTCCTCTTTTGAATAAAGCTATTTCTATTGTCGCCAGGGATTCTGGGACTTGTAGTTTTGCTTATTTCCTTAAGGACAAAATTGTAGTTATGACACGAGTGTTTCAAGGCTGCAAGAATATTTATTGTGGGGAATTTCCAGTTGCATCAAAGCTCAAACACAAACAAGCATAAAGGATGCATCTCCAACATATAGCTATTTCAGGAACAGAAGAAAAACGTAACAGAAATATCTCAGCACTGCTCAGCTGTTTCTCAGTCCCATAAACTTTCCACAGGACACTGTCCTGTGTGGGTATTCAACGGAAAACAATTAAACTGCAGCAGCTGATTTTCTTTCTCACAGCACGGCTTCTTATCCTCAGAAGACAATTAAGCTTATTAAACATAAAACAAGCCTTTCCAATTCTTCAGCAGGTATGGCAAGTACTTTCTATATTATTTCATACAGTTTCAGTGCTGTTCAACAATGCCTTCTTCCTTTAAACATAAAGAGCAATCCATGGGAGAAGATTCACTTTCTAAAGCTGGCAAACAAGAGTCTATTTGCATTCTTTCAACAGTATTAGAATTACTGGCATCTCTATCAGGTTTAACAGTTCTCCCTGACTTTCTTTCCTCCAGAAATTCCTTGATCTGGTTCAGGAGCAATTCAGCGTGTACAGCTTGCTTATAGCTTCTATCTCTGAAGGCTCGGCTGTCTTGCTTTTGTCAGTGTATGTAAGACTCTCCCCCCACCTATTATCAGTTAAAGGTATTGGGTCTGAGTTCTGGAGAGTAGCAAAGGCAAATGGCTTCTCTAACAATGATTCAGCATTAGAAATGGTAGCTTTACCTTTGGCAGGGTTTCTTAGACAACTTCTGAACACTTTTCCCCTGCTATCCTCTAGGTTCTGGAATTCAGCTTCCTTATGTCTATTTCCAGTGCCAGTTAGGTACCTGCTCTGAAGAGGCTTTTCTTCCTTCTTTCCTCTACAGCTGCTATAGTCCTTGTTGCTGTATGTCCAATTTCCGTCCCTCCAATGGCTTCCCTTGCTAGCCCTCTTGCTCCAAGGTTCTGCCTTGCTATAACGTCCTCTCCAAGGCTCTCTCTCTCCTTCACTTTCTTCGTAAGGTTCCTTTCTTTCTTGCTCTTTTCCTTCCTCTCCACTTCCCTTGACACTTCTCGTGCCTCTTCCTGTGCTCCTTCCCATCCTCATTTCCTTGCCTCTTCTCGTGCTCCTTCCCATGCTAACTCTCTGCTCTGTTTGTGGATTTAAAAAGCATTTGCTTCCCGGCACTCCCTGTCCTTCCCCCAGGTGTGACGAATCAATGAGGCAGCCTGTCTCTCCCTCTGAGCTGGGGCATGGCCTGAACTCAGCAGACAGCTGTGTTTTTTCCTTATCTGGCTTGGAAATCCTGTGCACAAGTGCAGTATCATTTATTTCAACAGGATTTTCCTCCACCTCCATCTCCTCATGGGGACTTTCGCCATTACAATGGGCATGACATTAGCTCTGGTGTATCTTCCAGAAGCTTGCTTTATAGGTTTCCTGTTCCATGATGTGGCATCCTTAGATTCATAGGCTTCAATGGCAACATTTGTGCTTAGATTTGATGACCTCTTAGCTCCTCTACGACCACAACTAAGATTCCTCACAGATGATACGGACACCGAGGACTCCTGCCTTCTTCCCCGTCCAGCACAGCCTCGACCTTTGCCTCGACCTGTAACTTGACTCTTTGCTGCAGGTGATGTTACCGGCTCAACATCAGTCTCACATTCACTTGGCGACCAACTTCTTTGTTCGTGTTTACCCATGAGTTGCACAGTCTTAACATTCACATTCACATATAGTGGCAAACCTTTTAATTTTACAGTTGATTTATCTGTATATTTATGTTTTAAATGCCTAACACAGGCTAGTTTGCCAAAACTCAGCCTAGTTGGGTTGCTTTGCAATAAAACATTGACTGAACCTTGCTGTGCCATGTGTCTACCTCCATTTATGCTCGTTTTTGGTCCATTCAAATTTGGATCTGCTCCAGGCATGAATATGCATTGGGAAAGTGCTCATTGTGACCATAAATCATCCAGAGGGTATAGAGAAGATGGTGCTCCACCTTGTAGCACTACACAAATGCTAAGTAGTAGCAGTAGTAGTGAAATTAAATTCATATGATATAGGTGGCAAGGAAGACATTTTTGATTGTATAGTATGCTAAAAAAAGGCTGGCATTTAAAAGCCTAAGTTTATCCACTTAAGGAGATCATTTACTAATGGCTAAGCTGCCCTAATGCCATCATCACAGGGTCCATTTTGGTTCCTACTGCCGCTAACCAGGTAGCAGCGAAATTGCACTGGTACCTGGTTAGCAATCCACAGCTAAAATTAGGCCAGTTTTTGGCTCACCTAGTTTTAGCCACAGATGCTTAGTAGAGGTACAATATCGCCGCTACCTAGATAGTCTCTGTGGCTCCAGGGCATGTGCAGCAATGGAGGATGGCATTGAATATCCGGTGTTAAGGGTCAGTGGGCAGTGCTATGCGCCATAGCAGCAAATAGTCTGCCCATTACAATTTTGGGCGCAAGGGGGTCATTCCATCCTGGACGTACAGGCCCTCTGCGTGCCCAGTTGGAACCGGACACACAGAGGAAGTTGTGATTCTGATCCCACAAGGCACATCTAGCCCCCGGGATCAGAATCATGAACAGGCCTGTTCATGCAGGCTAGGACTGCGATTCAGCCTGGCCTGCATGTACAGGCCTTGTCCGGCTAACTCAGTCAGGGCTTTTAAATGGAGCCGCAGTGCCATGGCGTCTGGTTACCTTGACACTGCGGCTCCATTTAAAAGCCACAATCCCTGGCTTTCCCCACTGCCCAACCCCCAATCTGGCCTCCCAGGGCCAGAGTCGGGCTGCGGGGAATGCCCTCTGTCCCCTGCTGCCTCTTCCCAGCACCGGTCCTGCCGTTTCCTCTGCATCAGGGAAGTTATTCCATCTTGGAGGTGGAATAACTTCCCCATTCAAGTCGCCAGCCCTGAACTTACAGGACCAACATTAGAATTGGCCCTGTAAATCTGGGGCCGATTACTGCCCACTGCCCACCCTAACACCACCCCCGATCCGCCCCTTTCCCGCCCCATCTAACTTCCCCGTACAATGCGCGGGGAACAGGGCCGGATTTACCTATACGCCATGTACGCCATGGTGTAGGGCCCACAGCTGGCAAGGGCCCACAAAAATAGAAGTTAGCTTTTTTTTTTTAAATAAAATTTTAAAAAAAACCTGCTGGCTGCCGCCGCGGGGCCCCCTCTGCTGCCGCGGCAGCATGGACTGACCCACGGGGGCCCCCTCTGCAAGGTCGATCCATCCCACCCTCCCTCACTCCCTCCGTGCAGGCTGTGAGAGGCGCGAAGGGAGCGTGTCTCCCTCGCGTCTCTGTTAAGCCCGCAGGGGCTGATGGGAAATTTCCCATCAGCCCCTGCGGGCTTAACAGAGACACGAGGGAGACACGCTCCCATCGCGCCTCTCACAGCCTGCACGGAGGGACGGATCGACGGATCGACCTTGCAGAGGGGGCCCCCGCGGGTCAGTCCATGCTGCCGCGGCAGCAGAGGGGGCCCCGCGGCGGCAGCCAGCAGGTTTTTTTTTTAAATTAAATTTTGCTTTAGGCCGACGGGGGGGGGGGGGGGGGGGGACGGGTAATGGGGGATTGGGGGGGGGGGGGGGGGGACCGGAAAAGGGGGGGGGGGGTTAAGGCATGAGGTTGGCTGAAGAGGTTAGGAAGGGTAAAGGGCGGTGGGGGGGGTTAGAACTGGTAATGGTCTTTGGGGGGCTTAAGACTGGTAATGGGCTGTGGGCTGATGGTGGCTGTCTGGTAATGGGCTATGGGGGGGCTAGGACTGGAAATGGGCTTGGGGGGGTTAATACTGGAGGTGGGCTGATGGGGTTAGTACTGGTAATGGGCTGTGGGCGGTTGGGGGGATTATAACTGGAAATGGGCTTTGGGGGGGGGGTTAAGACTGGTAATGGGCTGTGGGCTGATGGGGCTGTCTGGTAATGGGCTATGGGGGGGCTAGGACTGGAAAGGGGCTGGGGGGGTTAAGACTGGAGGTGGGCTGATGGAATTAGGACTGGTAATGGGCTGTGGGCTGATGGGGAGGTTAGGACTGGCAATGGGCTATGGGGGGCTGACTGGAAATGGGTTGATGGGGTTAGGACTGGAAGTGGGCTGATGGGGGGTTAGGACTGGTAATGGGTTATAGGGGGGGCTTAAACTGAAAATGGGGTGATGGGGGGTTAGGACTGTAAGTGGGTTGATGGGGGGCTAGGACTGGTATTGGGTTGGGGGGTTGCTAGGACTGGAAATGGGCTGATGGGTGGCTAGGACTGGAAATGGGCTGATGCAGGGACTAGAAGGGAATGGATGCTGGGTGAGGCTGGAACTAGAAGGGAGCTGATGTTGGGGGAGGATTAGAATGGGATGGGGCTGGAAGAGTAAAATGGAGAAGGGAAAAATATTTTGTGTGGGAGGGATAAAAAATCTACAATTGGCCGGGTATTGGGAGAGTAAGTGGGGATTGAGGATGGAGGGGTAAAATTTGAGTGGATGAAATAGGAATGAGGAAAGAGCAAAAGGAGAAAGATTAGTATGTTAAAGCAGATGTAGAGAGAGAATGGAAAAAAACTAGAAGAGAGAAGAAAGGACAAATGGACAGCAGACGATGGAGAGTTAGCAGAAGACACAAAGAAACCAGAAGAAAGTGGCTGGAGCAATTGCAGCTGAAAAAAATGCACAAAAGGTAGAAAAATATCTCTTTATTTTGAATTTATTAATTGGAATATGTCAGCTCTGGTAAATGTGCATCATTAACGTCTGCGCTTTGTTTAGTACAAGAGCAAATTAATGTATAGTTTTATTTCTACAGTGTTGTACATTCCAAGTTTGGCTTTTGGGATTCCCAGTTTAATTATTGTCTTCCTGTTTCTAAATTGTGATTACTTGTTTGGTGATGGTCTATGTTCTGCATGTGTAACTGAGCTGAGGTGTTCTGTTTATATAATTCCTATTTGACATTGCCACTTGTTCTCTTTCCCCAGTAGGTCATGTATTGTTTGTTTCTCTGAAATGTATTGGTTTAATATTTGCAGTGTTGCCTTTTGATTGGTAGAGTATGGTGCTTTGTGAGTCCTGGTAGTGCTGTTAGGATACGGCGGGTTTTGCTATGGGTTCTAAATGGGCAGTGTTTGTAGTAGTTCCTAATGTGTCTGGCAGTTGGCACTGGATTATAGTAATGTAGAAATCTTTTAGTCTTTCTTTATCCATACACTCATTAAGAGGCACGTTTACTAAAAGTTAGTATATGGTAACATTATGCAAATATTTATGCAAATGAGGCCCCTTATGCAAATGAGGCCCCGCACCCCCCTTGGGCCGCCCCTGCTGGGGGCCCACAGTTTTTGTTGGCGTAGGGCCTCACTCAAGGTAAATCCGGCCCTGGCGGGGAAGGAGGATGTGGCTGGGAAAGGGTACGAATAGCGGGGATGGACGTCCCGATGGGACGTCCATCCCCGCTATTCATGGCTCAGAATGACCCCCTAAATGTATAATTTTAAGTAAAAGTGGGATCAGGGGTGGGCCAAGACTGGTGTGATAAGATACAGTATGCAGAGAGCAATAAAACCTAGCCCCCTCTCCTGATAACCTAAATGGTTAACTCTGAATGCATAAATAGCAGATATAACTTTAAATAGATACATTACCTGTTTTAGAGTTATAAGTGGATATTCAGTAACCTTATTTATATGTGTAGGATTGCTAAAACTCCATATAACTTTAAACAGATAACATCCATGTAACTTTAATCCATCTAGGTGAATATCTACCTTCCTATCAAAGTAAGGATCCCTGTAGCTGTTACAGTCTGAAAAAGCATCATCTGAATTTATTTATGACTTTAAAACAAAATGGCATATAAATGCTTACTATCTGATCCAATTGTAAGAGAAAGTATTGGACTGGTTAACTAAATTTAAAAAAAGAATAACAATTGCTTCACATTAGCCATGTGCAAAAAGAGAAGCAAAATGGCATGGACACAAAGTATAAGTCTGGATAGCTTGGCTCTCTGTTAGAGGCATGCAGAGATTTTGTTTGATTATAAACATAGTACAAATGAAGGCAACTACCTCGTGGCATTAGATTAGCCATAGATGATTACTGAATTACAATTTCTGAGAAATCTATTTTATTATTCCTGGAAGAGCATTGAAATGGTTGCTCTAATCAATGTATTTATATAAAGTCTAGTGAGACCATCTGTTTACATTATTAATATAATCCCCCTTAGGATCTTTGGAGTAAATGGTAACATACAAAGAAAATATAAGATATGGATTGTGAGAAGATAAGATAAAATCTAATGTGGACAGTGGAAAGTGGTGCATGGAGGGAAGACTAACCCGAACTATAGATGCATGATGCTGGGTTCCACATTAGGAGTCACGACCCAGGAAAATGATCTAGGTGTCATCATGGACAATATGTCCTGCTCAGTTTATGAGAATGGCCAAAAAAAGCTAAGTTATAGGAATCATTAGGAAAGGAATAGAAAATAAAACAAAGAATATCAGAATACTCTGTCTCGCTCCCTGGTGCAACTGCACGCAGGGCCAGATTTAAGATTTTGGCTTCCACAGGCAAGACTAGACAGCAGATCCCTGAGTGTGGATGGAGGGATCAAGAAGCAGAGGAAAGCCATAGTGCCACAGAGGTTGCCCTTTGAATGAACACATTTGCCCAGGGCCCTAGAGTAGGTGGAACAGGCTCGTCTTTAGCCTGGGTATTGGTGCCTTCCAAATTTGGCACTACAGGCAGTAGTCTATGCTGTCTAGGCCTAAAGCAGAGCATGACTGCACCTTGAATACTAGGTGCAATGCTGATCTTTGCATTTCAAAAAAGATATAGAAAAGGTAAAGAGAGCGGTGACCAACTTGATAAAGGGGATGGAATGACTTTCGTATGAGGAAAGGCTGGAGAAAGTAGAACTCTTTAACTTGGAGAACAGATGGCTGAGCAGAGATATGATAGAGGTCTATAAAATCCTGAGTGGAGTGCAACAGGTAAATGCAAATCAATTGTTAACTCTTTCAAAATGTACAAGGACTGGGGGACATGCCATGAAGCTACAAAGCAGTATTTTTAAAACACATAGGAGAAAATATTTTTTCTCTCGACATATAATTAAGCTTTGGAACTCACTGCAGAGGAGGTGGTAGAAGTAGGTGGTGTAGCGGGGTTTAAAAAGGTTTGGGAAAATTCCTAGAGGAAAAGTCTATAAAGCATTATTAAGAAAGACCAAGAGCAAACCACTGCCTGTCCCAGGGGATAAGTAGCATGGAACTGGCTAATTTTGGAATATGCCAGGTACTTGTGATCTGGCTTGGTCACTGTTGGAAACAGGACATTGGGCTTAATGGACCTTTAGTTCAAACCAGTATGTCAGTTCTTATGTTCTTATTAAAGAGACCCTATAGATTTGATACACTGAGAGCAGTGGCACCATCCATTGGCTCTGCTAATGTTGGCAAATATCTGGCAATTTCCAGAGCAGGAGAGGTTCCCCCTGCCAGTCAAGTTCAGGCTGGGAAGGCCTTTCCTGAATAGGAGCAGTTTCCTGCATTTCACTCCCAAGCCATTGCAAAACTACATTGTTGAACAGAGGGCTGCCCAAAAAGGTCAGGCGCTTTAGGCAGCTCTGTCAGAGCCAATCACCAAGACCAGAACAGGAGGAGGAATAAAGAGACTTAGACACTACAGCTAGCAGAAGAGCTCAGCCTGAAGAACAGCTTCCGGCAGAGAGTCTGCACCACTCCACCCAGACTCCAATGTTCAGAGGACGGAAAGAAGTAATTTAACCATGGAAGAGAGAAGACAAGATCATCAGCTACATCCAAAGGCACTCATCCAAGGAGGTGCTCTACCACACAGGGCCAGGGGACTATGAGATTTCCGCCGCTGAGCTTCAAGTATTCAGGAAAGAGACTGATTAAGGATATAATTAACTGGCCAGATATCATCACCTACCTGTGTGATAACAAAACAGACCTGAGTGCCTTCCAGCAGAAGGACTGAAGTAACAAAGATACTCCAACTTGGATAAAGGAAATTACTTATTTTGTAGCATAAGTAATGTTTACCCAGCTGTTATTAATTGTTTTGTTTATCAGTGATGCTAAATCTTAAGTAAACCATTTGTTCAGAACACAAACTTCTGGCCTGGACTCTAATTACTGAGAAGGGTGAATGAGAGTGTGTTGAGCACTAAAATAGTTAATACTAGTTGCCACAAAAATAAATCCTCTCCTCAAGTCTGAACCCTGATAATTACAGACCATAAGCTCAGAGAAACTCTGATTAATAACTCTTGGATCTGTTGTGCTTCCCTTATCTGCCTGGCACTGCACAGAAAGAGGGGCTACATTATGTTCTTAAACACAATATGGAACAGATACTTCAATCACATCAACAATTTTTGGGAGAGTAGCATGGGGAAAACATTACAAAAAACAGCTTGATAATACACACATCTAAAAAAGGTGTAGCGCAAACATGTTTACTAAGCCCCAGACTAGTAGCAAGGCTTTGGTCTGTATTACCTGCACAGCACTAGATCTATGGGGGCAGAAACAGCCATCATGCTGAATTTATCATGGCTCATCATGTTAACCCTTCACCACACACGTGGGGTCATCTTGAACCCAAGCCTTTTGTTATGTCAAATTACTTACTTATTTATTTCAGCCATGACTTAAAACTTACGGCAGCTTCTCAGTATTGACAGCCATTGAATTTCCCGTAGAGTGTTATCATGTAATCGGAACAGTAATTTTATGTTAACATTTTTATGGTGTATATATCTATTATACACACCTGGGGTCAAATTGACCCCAGCTTAGCGAAACCAGTGTTGTCAGAATTCCTGTTTCAGGTTCATGTTGTAGTTATTATTGTTAATGTGGCATTGCTAGACTATTTCATCTGTAGGCTACTGTGATCTTCATGTGAAATTAAGGCAACATTTTTTAGCGTTTGAGTTCATACCAGGCATTTGTTCGTATAGACCTATTCATTGCTGTTATAGAAGTAATGGCGCTTTGCCGTCAACATTGTTTCTTTTTTCTGAGATATATTTGATTGGTAATAACAGTTATTTATTATGATTTTTGTTATTTTATTGTTCCAAGGAACTGTTTTCATCACAGTTTGTTTTTTTTGCAAAGAGATCACACTAGTGAGTTATGTTCCAAAGAAAAACAAAACGGTCATGTTTTGAGCAGCATGCATCATGACACGGCGATAGATGACAAGAATGAAAAGAAGCCTGAGATTATTCTGCACTATAATGCTACTAAGTCTGGAGTAGACAATCTGGACAAGCTTGTGCGTACATATACATGCAAACGTGGCACTAGAAGATGGCCGTTCTGCCTGATGATGAACATGTTCGATGTCGCTGGTGTGGCAGCTTACATAATTTGGGTGCAGCAAAAACCCGAATGGCAAACAGAGGTGTCCCACAAACAGCGACTGTTCCTAACAGAACTGGCAAAGGAGTTAGTTCTGCCACAGCAGACATTGTGATTGCAGAACCCAAGAACACTTCAGAAAGGGGTGCGAGTCTGCATGCAACTACTTGGATTCAGCTTACCTGGTCCTACAGGCTGTGAATCCAGAGGGGCATGATCGTGCTGCCAGCTTTGCACCAGATTATCAGATAAAAAAACATCAAAATACTGCAAGCGATGTGGTACAGCCTGTCAGACGGCTGCCTGGGTGAGAATGTTCACAGTCTTGGCAAGTACATATATCAATATGATTGGCAAGGGATTGTGGGCAATGCAGTCCATTCACACCAGACACAGCTGCTCACAATAATTAGTTGTGCTTGAGGGTAAAGCCAATAAGATATTTATTTATGGGGTTATTTCTCCCAACACAGATATGCTTGGTAGCACATAAATCAGGTTACTTGCTTTCAGTGTTAAACTTGGAAAAAACAAAATCAGGAAAACAACATTTGAACTTGTCAGGCAATTAAAGCAAAAGAATAAAGACCTGGTTGGCAACAAACTGGTCTTTTCTGTAGGCTTTAGCTAATATTTTCTTAGCAGTGTATCAAACAACAAACAAAATCCACAAAGAAAGGAAAAACTGTTCTTTTCAGGTTAACTTCTTATATCTTCCCAAATAGATTCAGAAGTGATTCCCTCAGAGCTCACAAGCAATTAGGTAAGGCTCAATTGCTAGCAGTTACCCAGCTGAAACCCCTTAGCTGGCTTGCTTTCTACTGCGTGGCTAAAAATCCTATTCAGGAGCTTTTCTGAGTAGATTAAAGAACAAGTTTGTATTTCTTTGTGATGGTTGTTGTATTTTATAACAGAAAATCACCAAAGGAGTTTAGACAGAGAGCAATCCATGTAAACACAGCCTTCATCTGCAATCCCTCCCCCTTCTTCAACAATCATGGGTTCAATATCATGGATTGGCACAGATGAATTTCTCAATGGAGCACTTTCAGGAGAATACTTGTTTCCCTGCTGTCTTTCAAGGTTATAGCTAGGGCATAGATCAGTGTTCATACCTGAGCTTCCATTGTTGTTAGATTTCCTCTCTATATAGCCTGGCCAGTATGTAGTCCAGTTCCTATGTCCAGCCTTCCAATCCAGATCCCTGGACACTGGATCTCTCTTCACATACCTTCTGGCACGGGTCTTAGGGTCCCTTCCACGTGCAGCCGTCTCCCTCACAGGTACCGTCTGGAGATTCCTAGCTCTGCAGCACCATTCCTCTGGCTTTCCCCAGTCCAATGGTGTATGTTGGCCCTTGGAATGCCTCCCAGTATACGTACTGCTCCGGACTCTTCTAGACCTCTCAAAGGCTTTTCTCTTCTTTCTTCCAAAGGGTTTCTTGCCCTCTCTGTCCGTCCGCTCTGGCTTCTGCTTCTGATGATCGTCCAGATGAAACTGAGGATATCCAAGTTGATCATGAAGATGATGATGATTCTGATGAGGATAATTCTCTGTAGAATAAACTCTACCTTTATTCTGCTTAGATGAGTGCTCCTCCCTAACACAGCGCAGCTGTGCTGAATCAGGCCCTGCCCTTTGAGATGAGTGCTTAGGGATTACCTCATAGCCCTCCTGATTGAACACACGTTTCCCCACTTCAGCTCCTCTAATGGCTGTTGGAAACCTGGTGTATTCTGGGACTGGTAGTCTTTTATGGGAAAATTCTGTTTTCTTATTTCTACCAGAACTGACAGGTTGCTTGTTCAGAGTCACTTCACCTTTTCTATAGCTCCTTCCTGAGCTATGATAAGCTTCCTTATCACAAGCCATATGCCCAGAACATTGCCAGCTGTTATGCAATGAACGTGCTTACTAAAAGACGCCTAGCTAGATGATTCTACTAGGGGTGTCGAGACTTAATTACAAATAAGTGATAAACTGAAGTTAATAGTTAGACTACTTTTATATCATAAACACTAAATATTTGTAAACAGCAAAAACTGAGAACTGTTTTTAATAAATTTATTAAAATACCAATCCTATGTGGATGAAATTGTTCACGGTTTCTGGTCATTTACTGATGGGGTCAATTTGACCCCAGGTGTGTAAAGTCGTCGGTAATTTAACATGTGTGATGAAGGGTTAATACCTCTGTGGGGAGCAATTACCACCGCCCATTCTGTTGGCGGTAGTTGCTCCCCGCAAGCACTTGCAGTATGGGCTTTCAAGGCCCATACTAGTGGCACCACGGCAGGAATACCCATGCCTCACCTAGTCACCGCCCAAACGTGTGCTGTCTGGTTAGCAAGGCACCAAAAACATGAACTAACCCTGTGCTACCTAAAAACTACAGCAAAATATATATGTTTTGATTTATTGTGTTTCGAAACAAACCACGCAATAATAAAATGAAGACCATTTTTTTTTTAATTTGTGGTGCTCATTAATTGCATAAAAATGTTTAGTATTTGTAAAGTGCATGTTGTTTACAAATAATGAATGTTATTTGCAAGCATTGCATGCTACAAATGAAATGTAATGAAACAAAGCAAAAAAACATTAAGGTATGCCATACTGCGTCGGTCCAAAAGTCCATCAGGCCCAGTATCCTGTTTTGAACTGTGGCCAATCCAGGTCACAAGAGTCTGTCAGGTTCCCAAAAGCTAGACAGATTCTTTTCCCAGGGGTAAGCAGTGGATTTCCTGAGTCCACTTTAATAATGGTTTATGGACTTTTTCTCCAGGAACTTGTCCAAACCTCTTTTAAACCCAGCTACACTAATATCCTCTGGCAACAAATTCCAAAGTTTGATTTCACGTTAGGTGAAAAATATTTATTATCTCTGATTAGTGTTAAATGTGCTACATTGTAGCTTCACTGAGTGTCCTCTGATCTTTCTACTGTACCTTTTGAAGGAGTAAATACCCAATCTATATTTACCGTTCTACTTCATTCATTACTTTATAGACCTCTATCGTATCTCCCCTCAGCCATCTCTTTTCCAATTTGAAGAGCCCTAAGCTTTCAAGTCTTTCCTCATAGGGGCATTCTTCCATCCCTTTTCTCATTTTGATTACTCTTCTCTGTACCTTTTCTAATTCCACTATATCCTTTTTCAGATATGGTGATCAGAATGGCACACAATATTCATGATGCAGTTGCACCATGGAATGATACAGAGGTATTATAATATCCTTGTTTTTAGTCTCCATTCCTTTCCTTATGATTCATAGCATTCTATTTGCTTTCTTGGCCACCACTGCCACTAAGCAGAGGATTTCAACATATTAACCTTCATGACACCTACCGCTTTTTCTTAGATGATGGTTACTAATGTGGAACCTTGTATTGTGTAACTATAATTTGGGCTGTTCTTCCCTAAATGGGTCATACCTATCCTAAATAGCAGGGGCTGGATGTCTGACATGGACATCCAATCCCCACTATTCCCCCAGACCCATTTCTGAGTGCAAGGCTCTCCGCATGTACTGTTGAGATGTGCAGGGAGCTCTCTATGAGAGTGGGATGGGATGGGCTGGAGGAGGACTGAGGGCGGGCCTGAGATGTGATCCCCAACCTGGATGTACAGGGCCTATTCCAGTGAAGGCCCTGCATGCCTGGGGTTGCTAGGTTAGATGGGGGACGTATTCCACCGCAGAGGTGGAATAAGTCCCCCACAAGGGCAGTGATCTGCACCAGCCGACCCCCCAAAGGACAGTGGCTGCAGGGGAGATGCTCCGCCACCCAATTGGGCTGTAGAAGGTCCCTTCAGGTGGTTGGGCGGTGGGGAATGACAGGTATGTTGCTGGTGGCACATCGGGGCCTCTGCATGGCATCTCAGTGCCATAGTGACAGGACGCCATGGCACTGGGAGCCATGCAGGTGCCGCGGGCGGGTTGTGCAGGGAGGGGGCTGAATGCACAGAGGCCCAGAATTGGGGCATGGCCTGCCTGTCCAGGCCAGTTGCATCCAATTCTGATCCGGTGAGGAAGTCTAGCTCCAGCGGGATTAGAATTGGGTGCAAATCTGGTCCATCCAGAATCTGGACGTTCCCCGAACTGAATTGGCCTCTAAGTGCATAATTTTACACTTATTCACATTAAATTTCATATGCAATTTGGATGCCCAGTCTCTCAATTTATGAAGGTCCTCTTGCAATTTTTCACAACCCTCTTGAATTTTAACAATTTTGAATAATTTTGTGTCATCTGCAAATCTGATCACCTCACTCGCTGTTCCCATTTTCAGGTCATTTATGAATATTTTAAAAAGCAGTGGGCTCAGCAAAGGGAAAAAAATTAGGAGGAGCAGCTGCAAAGGTTAAAGATTTACATCAAGCATGGGTATTGTTTAAAAACACTATCTTGGAAGCTCAGACCAGATGTATTCCATGTTTTAAGAAAATGGAAGGAAGGCCAAAAACTGCCAGTATGGTTTAAAAGCGAGGTCAGAGAGGCTTTTTTAGCCAAAAAACTAAATTTTACTCGGTATCTATTCTATTGTAGATTTTGGTATCATCCACAAAGAGGCAAATCTTACCTGATAGCCCTTACGCATTATAAGAGAAAATAATTTTTCACTCAACGCATAATCAAACTCTGGAATTTGTTACTGGAGAATTTAGTAAAAGCTGTCAGTGTAACTGGGTTTAAGAAAGGTTTGGATAAGTTCCTGGAGGAAAGGTCCATAAACCATTATTAAAAAGGACCTGGGAAATCCACTGTGGATCCTGCATACCTTTTGGAAGCCTATTAGGTACTTGTTACCTGGATTAGCCACTGTTGGAAACAGGATACTGGGCTTGATGTGCCTTGGTCTGTCCCAGTATGGCATTTCTTATGTTCTTATCCCTGCAGTACTCCATTATTCACCTTTCTCCAATAAGAAAATTGGCCATTTAGCTCTACTCTCTGTTTTCTACCTTTTAACTAGTTCCCAATCTACATTAGAACACTTTGTCCCATCCCATGACTTTTCAGTGTTCTCAAGTCTCTCATGAATGACCTTGTCAAAGGCTTTTTGAAAATCCAGATACACTATATCAACCAGCTCAACTTTATCTACTTGTTTTTTCATACTTTCTAAAAATATGTAGCATGTAGATTAGTAAGACAGGACTTTGGCTAAATCTGTGTTAGTTTTTTCATCTTAACACTAGAAGCCCCAAAAGGAATTTTACCTAGAAACCCCAAAGTGCGTCAATTGACGCATTATCACGACGACTGCGTTTAGCATGAAATGCAGATGTGAATTAATGTGAAGTTACTTATTTGTTAAATATGTGCAATATGTGATGTCATTACATGACGTCATCGTGTGTTTATTGTTTGTAATGTCGGAGTAAAACTGTAAACAGTGATTGAGATGTGCCACCTAGTGGGAACATGAATTTATACCTAGAAGCCCCAAAGTACGTCAATTGACGCATCCAAGACAATTGAGTGCGTCAATTGACATACTTTGGGGCTTCTAGGTATAAATTCATTTTCCCGCTAGGTGGTGCATCTGTCATTAATTTTCAATGCACATATTTGAACATCTTGACCTTGCTAACAAAGTCATGGAACATGACTGACATGGTTCTAGCAGTGGCGCTGGTATACAACTTTGAAGATGCATTTGCGTCAATTGATGCACTTTGGGGCTTCTAGTGTTAAACCATGACTATCTACAGCATATGTTCAATAATATTTTTCTTTATAAAGTTTTCTACCATTTTGCCTGGTACTGACATCAGGCTCACAAGTCTGTAGTTTCACTGATGACCCCCTCCCCTTCTTAAAAAATTGGCATTATGTTGGCCACTCTCCAGTCTTCAGGCACTATATATCATTTTAATGATAGTTTGCAAATTTTTAATAGTAAGTCTGCAATTTCATGTTTTAGTTCAGATCCCTGGGATATATACCATCTGGTCTAGGTGATTTGCTACTCTTCAGTCTATCAAATTGCTGTATGAAATCTTCCCAGCTTATCAAGATTTGTTTCAATTCCTTTGATATATCCTTTTAAATATAATTTCTGGCATGGGTAACTTCCCTATTTTCTTCAATAAAGACTAAAACAAAGAATATATTCAGTGTCTCTGCTATGGCTTTGTCCTCCCTTACTGCCTCTTTTACCCCTCTATCATCTAATAGTCCAACTGACTCTCTCAAAGGTTTTAGGCTATAAATGTGCTTCAAAACATTTTTATTATGAGTTTTTGCTTTCACAGCAAGCTTGTTTTCAAATTCTCTCTTTAAGGCACATTTTCAATGAGACTTTCAAGTGCAATCTTGGACGACAAAGCCAGAATGCCTGAAAAAAAAAGCAGGTACAAGCAAGTTCAGGCATAATTTCAGAAACGTGGATGTGCCCAATATGGATGCCAATAGAGACGTCTACCTAGACATCCCTAGAATAACACCTTAGAACATGGATGTCTAATAGCATAATGGTTAAAGTAGTGGGGTAAAAGCAGGGTGGCCAGGGTTCAAATCCTTGTGGGAGCCTGTGTGATTTTAGGCTAGTCTCTTAATTCTCCATCTTCCCTACATCCTTTGGATGTTTTAAGGCCACAACAAGCACTTTCCTGATACCTGTTCATGCCTAGAACAGGTCTGAATGTCAATGTTCCTGCAGGCATCCTGACATTTCTGAAATTTAATAGGGATGTCTAGTTAATTACACCTCTGCTACACCCCTTGCCTAATTGGACATCCCTGCACCAGAGACATCTCTAAATGTCATTTGTAAAATGGGTCAGGAGACGTTACTGTGATTTAGACATTCATGTGCATGTATCTGGATATTCAAAATCATGACTTAGACTTTTAAAATGACCTCCTTTGCATGCTTTGCATCTAACTTGCCAGTGCTTATGTTGTTTCCTGTTTTCATCATTTTGCTCCTTTTTTCCATTTTCTGAAAGATGCTTTTTTGACTATAAAGCATACTTACCTGCAATAGGTGATCTCCAGGAACAGCAGGAATCAGTCTTCACATATGGGTGACGTCATCATCAATGGAGCCCGGCATGGGAACAGTCCCCAGCATCCATCCAAGAATGATGTTGGGAGCGTTTCTTCATGCATGCCTGACTGCCTTCCTACCTTTGTTCTTGGTGTTCTCAGTCAGGTGAAGAGTGGAGACAAATTGAGAACAAAAATAAAAATGGATAACTTGAAAGGGAGGTGGGAGGGTTGTGAAGACTGATTCCTGCTCCAGGAACAAGCAGAAAGTCAGCCTTCACATAAGGGACTCCCTAGCTGCAGACTACCGAGCGAGAGGGCAAGTTGTCTAAAGAAAGGTTGCGTAGAACAGATTGCCCGAATTGAGCATTACTTCTGGAGTCCTTGTCCAGGTAATATTGCACTGCAAAGGTATGCAGTGAAGACAACGTAGCTGCTTGGCAGATATCTAAAATAGGGACAGAACAAAAGTTAGCCACAGTGGTGGCCGTGGTTCGGACATTATGAGCTGTAAGATGGAGCTGTAGAGACAGCCCAGCCTGCGAGTAAGTAAAAAATATGCAATCTGCTAACCATTTAGAAAGTGCTCTCTTAGAAATGGGTAACTCTAGATGACTTTGTACATAGTTTGAAAAGTGTTATTCTAGTTAATGTTCAAAACATGTTCAATGTAACTAAACGTGTATATAGTTAACACAAGTTCCATGTAAAATATACAGAAGTATATTGATTTTTGTTTGATGTGAACCGCCCCTGATCTCTGGAAGGGGCGGTATATAAGAAACTGTTAAATAAATAAAATAAATAAAAATAAATAAAGGAGAGAATAAATAAAGGAGAGAATAAATAAAGGAGCGGCAATCTCACCTTGCTTCCGCTCTCATCAGGAATCATATAGCTGCACTTAGCGGCCTTGTATATAGTTGCCTTTTGTACATAGTTTATTATGTTCGCTGTTTAAGAAACCTGTTTAATGTAAACCTGTTTAATGTATTGCCCTGTTCATTGTAAGCACTGATCAATGTTGTGAAGTGTAATTTCTGTTCACTGTAAACCGCGCTGATGTCGAATAGCGTGGTATAAAAGAAACTTTAAATAAATAAATAAATAAATAATAAATAAATAAAAGAGGATTGACGGTGGCTCTTAGTGTGGTCTAGGTAGAAGTCCAATGCTTTTTTACAATCCAGTGTATGCAGTTTGGCCTCATCAGGGGAACTGTGAGGCTTTGGAAAGAACGTTGGTAGTGAGATGGATTGGTTTAAGTGGAAGGAGGTGATGACCTTTGGTAAGAACTTAGGATGTGTCATTGTGGAATCTTGTATATGGAGCATAGTCCACTAAAACCTGAAGTTCATTAACCCTTCGGGCTAAAGTTACTGCAATCAGAAAAATAACTTTCCATGTTAGGAATTTTAAAGAGGCTGAAGCCATAGGTTCAAAAGGGCCGCGCTTGAGTTGTGCAAAAACAAAATTTAAATCCTACGCTGTGGATGGTAGGTGGAGAGGTAGTTTGGTCCGGAGAAGACCTCTCATGAATCTGGCCACCAAGGGGTGCATTGAGATAGGTTGATTCTCCAAAGTATGGTGAGAGCTCACAATGGCACATAAATGTACCTTTACGGAGTTTGTCTTGTGGCCAGAGGAGGAGAAATGGAGCAGGCATTGAAGCAGACCCAGAAAGGATCTATTGTTCTCTGTGAATACCAAATTAAGAATCTGCACCACTTGAAAGCGTAAGATCATCTGGTGGAATCTTCCTGGAAGATAGGAGAACATTTAAAACCTCCTCTTGAAGTCCTAGGTGTGAGAGGACAAAGCGCTCAGCAGCCAGGCCGTCAAGTGAGTTGTCTTGAGGCTGGGGTGCAGGAGGGTCCACAGGTTGAGAGGAGGCATCTGAGCTAGTTGGAGAAGTAGAAGAAACCACGGCTGTCTGGGCCAGTAAGGGGCAATGAAGATCATCATTCCGTGGTCGGCTCAGAGTTTGAATAGTGTCTTTGCTATGAGGGGAAGAGGAGGAAAAGCATAGAACAGATTCTGTCTCCAATGAAGGAGAACCACATCCAAGCTCTTCCTGTGAGGGGAAGGGATCCTGAAACAAAAACAAGGTAGTTGGGCGTTGACAGGAGAAGCAAAGAGGTCGAGTAGCGGCGTCCCTCAAATGTGGAACAAGTGCTATGCTACTAGAGGTTCCAGCCTTCACTCATGCGGATGGAGGATGCGGCTCAGCCTGTCAGCTAAGGTATTCTCTGAGAGGTGGCCTGTGGACTGCATCCACTGTTGTGACTGAGTCCATTGTCCCATTCTTATTTTGAGAAGGGTATAGGGTATGACATGGACTGTGGAAGCCATAGTAGGTGTAGGAATGTTCTGGCTGTTATTGACGTTTGCTGTTGGATCTGTGTGGCCAAGGCAATTAGTCAGGCATGTCTGTCATATGGCAGAAAAGCCTGGGCCTGGATCGTGTCTATTCGAGCTCCTATGAATTCTAGATCTTCAGTTGGAGTGAGGTGTGATTTTGGATAATTTATAACAAAACCTAACTCTTGTAGAACAAGGATGGTTTGTTTGAGGGCAGCAGTGACTGCCGGAGTGGTATCTGCCCTTAGTAACCAGTCATCTAAGTAAGGGAACAGAAAGATCCCCAAAGTTTGTAGGTAGACTGCAACCACAGCCAGACACTTTGGGACACACAACTTAGAATTGGCCTCTAAACAAACAAATTTAAAATGAATTTGGGGCATGTTTACTAAATCACGTTAGCCGTAAATGCGGCAGATAGCCCATGCTATTGGGTCATATTGACAGCTAACTCAGTGGAAATATAGATAGTGCAGTGATGTTTGTCACTCTCTGCACTCCTGTGTTGAATGTGGGGAGGGGCGGGATCAGGATGGGGAGAAGGTACAGCGAGAGGTGACAGCGTATGAGCAATTGTGCACTGGCTGTCAAAATCCCTAATCATGAGGCTGCAAAGAATGCCATTTCAAAAGTTGGTGTTAAGTGCAGCTGAGTTATGTTGACAACAGTGCCATTGGGGCCCACCATAGCCCCACCTCCAGCCCTCCAATTCAATCTTGAGCCCAGTACCATAGATCGTAAGATCCACAGTACCCACACTGTCCCACAATCCCCTCCCTTCTATCAGTAACCCCTCCCGGACAGCTGTTAACAGTATAGGTCTGGCTGTCCCAACCTGGCAAAGACTGTCTTTGATAATGAGTCTCCCTCACCCCCATCTACAAGGCTTCTCTAGTGCTTAAGCAGTATATGACAAATTATAATATCGTCACTTTTCAGAGCTTTACGCTGTGTAGCTATAAATATTAATTAAGCTCCACTATTTACCATTTATAACTAACTCACTATGAAATTTTACAATTTTTATTGTATTAGCGATCAGGTCTCAGATTTAATAGCGGCTGGTCACTGGATCTGCTTGTATGATGCAGTGAGAAATGCCATTCATACATCAATGACCTGTAGGTATCGCTTTTGTTTCTATTATTTATCATTAGGTATTCATTCTTATTGGCTTATCTTATCAAAAACTATTATTTAAGTATAGCCATATTGGTAGGGAGAGAGTGAAAGATGTTTTTTCTGGAAAATTACTTAGCTCTATTAGATAACCAACGTCTCAGTCGGATCTTCCTACAATCAGGTTGCCATACTCAAAAAACTCAAAAAACTTCTCAGTAATATCTTCCTGCAATCAGGTTGCCATAGGAGCCATAGAAGCAGCAACTTTCACTTCCAGATGATATTTGCGATTTCTGCTCCTTAAGCGGCTCTTTAGGCAGCTTTTTCAACTTCTCCTCCCAGGCGTTTTTTTCTCTCCCAGGCGGCTCCTTCGATTTCTCCCAAACAGTATGTTTCAATTTCTATTCCCTTCTTCAGCGGAATGCGGCTCCTTCAATTCAAGTTCAACTCGGCGTTTTTTCGAGAGCTGAACTTGAATTGAAGGAGCCGCATTCCCCTGAAGAAGGGAATAGAAATTGAAACATACTGTTTGGTAGAAATCAAAGGAGCCGCCTGGGAGAGAAAAAAACGCCTGGGAGGAGAAGTTGAAAAAGCTGCCTAAAGAGCCGCTTAAGGAGCAGAAATCACAAATATCATCTGGAAGTGAAAGTTGCTGCTTCTATGGCTCCTATGGCAACCTGATTGCAGGAAGATATTACTGAGAAGTTTTTTGAGTTTTTTGAGTATGGCAACCTGATTGTAGGAAGATCCGACTGAGACATTGGTTATCTAATAGAGCTAAGTAATTTTCCAGAAAAAACATCTTTCACTCTCTCCCTACCAATATGGCTATACTTAAATAATAGTTTTTGATAAGATAAGCCAATAAGAATGAATACCTAATGATAAATAATAGAAACACAAGCGATACCTACAGGTCATTGATGTATGAATGGCATTTCTCACTGCATCATACAAGCAGATCCAGTGACCAGCTGCTATTAAATCTGAGACCTGATCGCTAATCCAATAAAAATTGTAAAATTTCATAGTGAGTTAGTTATAAATGGTAAATAGTGGAGCTTAATTAATAAGCAGTATATGAGGCAGGAGCAGCCCAACACCTCTCCATCGGCTGACAAAATGGAGCCGATCTCATGGTGCTGACCCCTAGCGGTAAGATATTTGCAGCTGATAGAGACAGAGCATGAATGGAGAGGGACTGTTTCTGCCCTGTACACCCTGGACCACCAGGGAAGCCTCAGTAAGGACCAGGAGGGGGATTTCATGGGGACTCATGGGAGCCCAGCTGACTATCAAAGACAGTCTCTGCCAGGTTGGGGGTGGAACAGCCAGATCTGTCTTGTCAGTTGCTGTTTAAGAGGGGGCTGCTGGTGTTGGGGTGGAGGGATCTGAGGGCTGAGTAATTACCGGAGAATTGATGAGGGGTGCCGTAACATTGATGAGTCTGAAGGGGGACTGGAGAGGGGCCACAGGGTGACCCACCACCACCACCACCACTGTGCTTGAGAAGGACATAGCTGCTATTGCCACTTTTCCCTTCCCTGCTTTGTCCTGCATAGGCTAGCAGAGTGGGTCTAGTGCAGTGTGTGTAAGACCTACAGTATGTGCTATCTGCAGTGCTGATGGTGGCCACTCTCCTGCATTTACTATACAGGTTTTGTACCTACTGCCAGCATTTTGACATATGCCATGCGATAGGTGCAAAACACCGCCATTTAGTAAACACATCCCTAAGTGATTGAACAGGGAACCAATGTAGCTAAATTTAAAAAGAAGTTTAACTCTATCTCTGATGTTACCTCTAAAAATAACCTAACTGCCTGGTTTAGCAGAAACGGAATTTCCGTGTGTAACTTTGCAGATAATCCTAAATAACCCTATTGTAGTAGACAAAATGTGAAAAAGAATGGACTGGCAATCTCAATTGTCTTAGCTTCCTCTATTCACAACTGAGTTCTTAATGCATATCCCCTAAACAAGTCACACATTTTATCATATTCAGCCTACGTAAATATACCCAAACAGCAGACTTTTTTCCCTAGACTTTAATACTTCACTCTGAATGTGTGTAGAAGCTGGAGGGAAATGAAGAGATGAGGATGAAATGAAAGAGAACCAGGATGGCAGGAAGAGAGGACCCACCATCCTCCACCATGAAGGAGGCTGCAGGCAACAGGTTCTACACCTGCACTGCCCACAAACCAGGTTGCTGGGCCTGACAGAGCAGGAGATGGTAAAGAAGTATTGGATGACAGCATGTAAGAGGATTGTAAAGATGATCTGGATATCCTGAAAGGCAAGTCCCAATCCATATTTGATCTTCTCAAGCTATTGAGCTCATTATATGTCTAGTCTCTGCACCTCTTCAGAACATGTTGTCATGATGGGCACAATGTCAAAACCCACCTTTAGCAAATGGTTATGCCAGGTATCATGGGCAGTGTGAGCATGGCTTGATAATTGCTTCAAATACCAAATCAAAGGTGACAACCCAATCATGTCTTCTAATGAACTGAATGAACGCTAGTGAATACACATCCCCACAACCCTTGTTCTTAGTATTCAAATGTTCACTGCACTCAAAATGGGATTTTAGATGGGACATCGTGGAAGGATCTAGAACATCCAGACTAGAATGCCCAAAAATCCGGGACAGTGGCAATAGTGAAAGGAGGCATATATAAGTGTCTTCTGAAATCGCTCCATCTCCACCCCTAAAATTGAACATCCCAGAAACAGTTATGGATAGGGGCTCTGTGCAGATTATAAGGCCAGGTATGTGCACGGGTGTAGGCCATGTCACAAATGTGTCCGTCTCCAAATTGTACAACCTCAGAACCAAATGCATAGACATATTGTCAAGGGTATTTCAGAAGGGAGTTGACTATTTTATGAGATTTGCATGTCTGAGCCAGCCATTTCAGATACTCAAACATGTGGTGGCAGGCCTGTAATATGTTTGGAGTATGTATTTATGTGCAGGGTTCTTCAGCCAGGAAATATTAACCATGATAATGAATATGCATTATGCTCTTCCCCTTGGAAGCATTGCATCCATGAAAGAAGCACTAATTTGCACCTTATTCATGATCAGGAACAGGTATAGGCATGGATGCCTCAACAACCAGGACCAGACATGCTTGCGTCATTCTGAAATTGTACTGCAATGTGCATGTCCATTGCTCCGCCCAAGTCATGTCTCCTCCCCACCTCCATGCTACATGGAAGTGCTCACCCTAGGGACATCTGTAATTTGCAGGTCGGAATGCCCATTTTCAGACATCTAAATCACGAATAGAGCTTCTAAAATACCCCACTCTGAGTGCAAGGAGTCAGTTGAGAATTGGCCCCTGTGTTTACTAACAGTACAAAGATCAAACCTATTCAGACCTCAATTCTGAATGGAGATTGGCTCTTTATATTTGATGCAGTTAATATTTAAATGATAACAGCTAGTACCTAGCAGTTATTATTATTTGGGATTTCTCATTGGAAGACACAGATTGGTTTTAATCTTATGATTTGGGCTCAAATCAAGAACATAGGAATCAGTGTAAGATGTAAGCTGTTCCAAGTAGGTTAGTCTTTTGTTGGATCTGTGGAGTCAAGTCCAGTAGGTTCAAAATTTGCAAAAATGTAGGGAGTTTCTTAGATATAGCCCCAAGGACTCCAACCACAATGGGAATTACAGTAGATGTTTTGTTCCAAAGATTCAATCTGAAGATCTCTATATTTTGTCAATTTTTCTCATTCTTTGTCTTCAATTTGAGTATCACCTGGGATTGCCACATCTATAAACCGTGCTTTTTTCTTTTCTATAGCAGTAATTTCAGGCATTTTGTGTTCTAAATGCCTGTCTGTTTATATTTGGAAGTCCCACAGGATCTTGACCAGTACATTTTCTACAAACGTCTCTGCAGCATATTCCAAGAAATCTTTTCAAACAGGAATATCATATTTTTTACACAGGTACCAGTGGATGATCTTTGGTCTGTGCAAGGCTGTTACTGTTGCCTGTAATAATAATAACATTTATATCCATCAGAAAGCAGTAGTTAACAAATCAACATGCACAATAAACATATACAGGACAGTCCAAAACTCACAAACTCTCCAGCAGTCTACATCTAAGCAGATATAGCACATCACATGGTATGGAAATGACACATTCATTATCCATAGGCTTATTGAAACAAATGGGTTTTAACCACTTACAGAAGACCAGATAATCTTTAAGTGAAAATACAGCAAAAGGTAAGGAGTTCCACACACTGCAGCAAATACTGAAAAAATGCAGGCTCACATGCTCCTTACATATAGTACCTCTACTACAGTTGGTACATTCATTGATAGTGTGAAGCTGACCTAAGAGCCTGAGAGGGGGAATAGAAGGACAAAAGAGATTGTAACTCATTCGCATCAGACATGTATAACAATTTAAATGTTAAATGTACACATTTAAAGTTGGAAATGAGAATAACTACACAGCCAATACAGACTGATAAGTACTAATGTAATATGATCAAATTTCTTTGGGCCATAGATAATTCTGGTAGCAGAATTTTGAGCATGTTGCAAAAGAATAACCATGATGTGTGGTAGATCTCTGTATATCACATTTCAGTAGTCTAAATAATGTAAGACCAACATCTGGACAACTACTTGGAAGTCCAGAGGCAGGGAATGACCAATCATCAGACAAACCAGACATTGGCCTAGGGTGACAAATCTGGGGCTTGCAAAGAGCAGGGCATTCTAATCTAAACAATAGATTTTGACAGCTAGGGGAGTGCAAAATTTAAGGGCCAGTCCTGTCCAGAGCATTTATATTATGTATGCTCTTCAATGATGGATAAACCATACTTTAAGAACACATTACAAACTAAATTAGCAATCTGGCATCAAAAAGAAAAGTATCAAAAAAGATGGCCAAATAGCGATTTTTCTCCTTTATGGGGGCCCCATGACCATTCACAGTAATAAAAGTGATAAAGTCCAAGGGCCCAATATTCAAAAGCATTTACAGACCTGTAAGTCACTTAACCCTCCACTGCCTCGGAAGAAAGGCCTGGCAATCTACTTCCGGTGTAAATGCCTCTTAGAGGGATATTCAGCGGCACTAACACGGTTCATGCCGCTGAATATCCCCGATTAATGCTGCTATATGCCCGATGCTAACCGCTTAGCATTGGGGCATGCCATGTGTGCTCCGGGGTGTTCCAGAGGCGGCAACCATCGCTAAGTAGGCAGCAATGATATTGCACCACTGTCCGGTTAGCGAAACACAGGTAAAGACAGGCACAGGTTAGCTTCTGCCACATCGTTGGCTGTGCGGCGACTCTGAATAGAGGTAGAGGCACATAGCTGTTATGAATGAATAGCGGGCCCCAAGTCTTTACAGACCACTAAGGTCTCTGTTTTTTTAAAGTTAATAGATGGGCCAGCAATATGTTAAAAGTTTTGTGAAAACTTTAAAGAAGAATAATCAGCAGTTAGACAAAATCGCTTGCATATTAAAATATCATCAGCATAAAACCTGACTCCCAACCTGAGCTCTGACAGTAATGAGTAAAGAGGAACCAGATAAATATTGACTAAAGTTGATGAAAGAGCAGACCCCTGGAGCACCCCACATGTCAGCTTATGCCAGGAGGAAACATTATTGCTAAAGCATATTTGCTGTTCTCTCTCTGACAAATAAGAAGAAAAACACTTTAAAACCTTACCAGACATTCCTAAACCAGCTAGTTTCTACAACAAAACTGAAGGAACCATGGAATCTAACACAGAAGACACATCAATAAACAAAAGGAAATATGCTGATCCCTATGCTCCAAGCCCTGCAGTACCATAATTACTGTAGAGATACAAGCAATGTTTCAGAACTGTGATCTCTTCTGAGTCCATGCTTCCAAGGATCCAAAATGTAAATTTCAGTGCATATAGTGGTCTAAAAATGATTTAAAATAAATAAATCTTCCCACAGAATCATCTGATTGGATGGGGACTGTTTGCTCGATATGTTTGGCCAAAAAGGGGCAACAAGTTATTTGACAAAAATTATTCAGATGACCCAGACTAGCTGTTTTATATTTCATTATAGGACTTACAGAAGCACACTTCAGGGATGAAGATAACAAACCAATGGACAAGGAAATGTTTGAGTGTACCGAGAAAGAGCAAGACCGAATCCTTGAAATGTCTGGACCATAGAAATAGAGAAAGTGTCTATAGGGTAATATGTTGACTACATTTGAGATAATATTCTAGGCATCTCTTCAATGAAGACCTTGAAAAATGACTCTTCGATAGATGGTTCTGCTGGAGCAGGTGCAGAACCCACAGGAAAAGAGTCAACTTTGCTCTGTAGATGCTCTGCAAAGTCTTGGGCTTTTACATCAATGACCGCATCCTTTACATCAGTTTCCCTGAGAAAAAACGAACTGTGGAAAACAGTTCTGCTGGTTGTGATAAAGCATTCTTTATCTTTGTTGAAAAATAATCTTGTCTATCATGTTCTAATCTGAATTTATATGGAGCACAGATGGACAAATAACTTTGACGGGCTTCCTTGTCAGATGCTTGCAACAAAGTCTCTCATTGCGACAATGTTCTTGTTTCAGTTCTTGGACGGTTTCATTAAACCAGGGAGGAAAATAAGTTCTAACTCTAAGCTTGATGGCGGCTCGGGTTTGGCAAGCCTCATTCATCATGGAATCCCACAGTGGGATACAAATTGATCTGCAGGCATATTAGCAGGCACTTGCTCAGCATAGAACCATTGGCTCTAAAGGGCTGTCCAATTAAAAATCTGGAGAGCATGCTGGATCAGCATAGTATGTGGAAGAATCAGATGTCTTAGATAATCCTTTCATTAAATCGGATCAATTTATGAGCCATTCACGTTAGCACCTAGCCTCAGAAAGATGAAAAACTAATGCCTTTATCATGGGTTGAAAAACTAGGGGGGGGGGATATTCAAAGGCATTTATGCAGTTTGCAGACCTGCAAATCACATAAATGCCACTCACTGGCACTAACACAGTTAGTGCTGCTGAATATCTCTGGTTTGGGCTGCTAAATATTCTGATTCTAAGCATTTAGCGTCAAAGCATTCCAGGGGCAGAGCAAGGTTGGCACTGTGCGTTAACCAGGCAGCCACTTCCTAGTTAACCTTAACCGGCTAATGTTAGGACAGCTGAACGGTTCTGACGTTAAATCTGGCCGGCGGCTGAATATCACTGCTGACCAAATTGCAAAATAGCAATCTGGGCAACCCGAATATTCAATGCTGGGGCCCAGATATGGCCTGAGCATTTTATATCCAGGGCAAATGAAGAGCAGTGGTGGCCAGCCACTTTAAGTATGATGGCCACCACTGCTGAAAATCTCCTCCTCTAATTTGTATTTTAAAGGCCAAGTCCTCCATAAACATTATAAAATTATCTACATCAATTCTTGGTACCGTTCATTAATATGCAAATTAAAATCCTCCATAATCATTACAGACTCAAGGTAGCAATCTAGAGTAGTCAATCACTCTACAAAGGAGAAAGTGTCAGATATTGCACTGCAGGGAGGAATATATACCAGACAAATAGTCCAAACACCATTATGGGCTAGGACAGCATCTGAATGGTCAGTTTGAAAAGTTGCTTACAAATACAATTGCAACTTTGAGTTAACCAACAATATGGCACTGCAGCCAAGACCTTTGAAGAAAAAGCATTTAGATGTAATGGGCCTAATTTTTGAAGGCATTTACATGGGTAACTGCCCTACATGGGTAGAGCCTTCGCAAATTCCCTGGTTTGTCCCTTACGCGCCCCGATACTATGCGGTTAGCATTGGGTATGCTGTGGGCGTTCTTGGGCGGTGCATAGGTGGGCCATGACGCTACCCATGTAGCACCGATTTTCGATGATAAATGGTTAGCGCTCTGCACCTTAAAGATAGGCAAGGGAAACCCTTGCCTATATGTATGGTGCCAGGGCTAACCGTGCAGCATCAAAAATCAGTGCTACACGAGTAGCTCTTGCAGCCTCCTAGCTGTGTGACGATACCCAGATTTTCAATACCGGGGTGGCATATGACCCTGGCATGGAAAATCCAGGTTTGGTGGGAGGGGGGTGGGCTATGTGCCGGCATGGTGCATAGCACCGCCCAGATCAAAATCATGCCCAATAACTTTATTTCATTCAAATACAGATTGTTGGCAGCAGTGAGCAAGTATTGGTCAAGCTGAAAATATCAAAAAATGAAGAAAGAAAAAGGTTCACAATAAGAGGAACATTATTTTTGCATAACACGCAATGCCAATAAGGAGACAGACAATAAACGACCAAAGCCAATAGAGGGAAGTAAGGCATCTTCCAAGGGTCTGCTGTGTGCGCACTTCCAATGCTGCAGGAGTGGCAAAGAATGCATAAGTCACTTAAGCGACCCCACCCCACAGTAACCCGAATGGGGTGCATTACTGTGTCAGACATACCACATTAAAAACCAAATGATAGAAATCAACATGGAAAGTGCCATTAGGTTAGCAGAGCACAGCATTCAGCCAAAGATGAAGTAGGTAAGTCATGACCTTCCCCTGGTTTGGATGGGAGACCTCTGGGTGAGGGTGGGGGTTGTGAGTGGGGGCATTTGGGTTGTTTTGAAGGGGGGGGAGGAGGTTCTAGAGGGGGAACATGATATGAAGTTGGGAAGGGGTTAGTCACTGCACAGAGGTATTAATTTTATTGTTTCAGTGTTTCAGATAATTTAATATTTTATTTATTTATTTATAACAATTTCTTATATACCGCACTATTCGATATCAGCACGGTTTACATTATAACAAAATGACCAGAACAACAAGCTGTTTGGTTTTACATAGAACAGGAGTACAAACTTGGATAACATGAAATACATGAAATAATTACAAAGAACAAGATTGAAGGCAACGGTCACATAAGGAAAATATGTGCATCATCTGCAGGCGGGATGCTGGCACTATCTCATTACTAACAACGGTTACTTTCTTAGGTGGGGTTACCTAGATTTCGTTGCTGACTGGGTAGTATTGAGGAAAAGGTGATATTTGAGCGCCTTCCTGAACTGAGTTAGATCTACAATGGCCCGAATGTCGGGTGGTAGATCATTCCAGCATTTGGGGACGTAGAGACTGAAGGCCCTGTTTGCCGTTGTAATGTTGCATTTTGTCAATGCCTTCGGGGTTATTAGCAAGTTTACAGCTGTTGCTCTTCTGGATCTGTTGGGGGGCACTGTGTGAATGAGTTCTGTAAGTGAAGAAGATGAAAGGCCCTTGATGGCCTTGAATGAGAGGAGTAAGGTTTTAAAGATAAGCCTTCCATGGATAGGGAGCCAGTGAAGCTGCTTCAGGATAGGAGTCACGTGGTCACTTCTGGAGGCTCCGTGGAGGACCCTTGCTGCAGCATTCATGGCCAGCTGTAACGGGCTCAGTGTAGATTGGGGGAGACCTTGTAAGATGGCATTGGCAAAGTCGAAATGGGGTAAGATTAGTGCTTGGTATATAGTCCGGAAACATTCTGGGTCCAGTAGGGAGCGCAGATGCCTGAGCGTACGGATTTTGAAATATACAGCTTTGACTATATTGCCTATGTGAGATTTCATATCCAGACGTTGGTCCAAGGTGACTCCAAAGTATTTTATTGTTTCTTTAGTTTGCAAGTCAGCTTCCTTGACTCTTACATGTTCCATAACATAACACCCTTCCTTGACTCTGATTGTTCCATAACACATAATGTGGTTATGGAACAATCAGAAGGGTGTCAGGCTGCTGCACAAACAGTTCTTAAAATTTGGCCAAAGAGGAGGATCCAGACCGAGTTCTGACTATTTATTTTCTTATAGTGGGCTGACAGGGGGTCCAGTGGTGGGACATACAGAACAGTCTTTTCTTAGACTTAACATACTTGTGCTGACTTTCAGCTTAAACAGCCACGTGGCTCTTTTACTAAAATGCATTAGCTTTTTGCATTTAGGATGGGTCTCAACAAATGACAGGCATGTTTCCTTTGCAAACAGAAACTTTTACCTGTTGCCTGGGATTTTCTTGCCTCCTCCTTTCAGAAAGCAGTGATCACAGGACAGAAGACAGCTACAATCGTGCAAAGACCCTTTATATCTGACTGAATGCAGCAGGTTGCCCATCTCCCACAGGGAGAAAAGGAGAGCCAGATCAGGACCTGAAAATTAAAAAAAAAAAAAAATAAGAGGGGGAGAATTTTAAAGGGGGCATAACTTCGAAAAAAGAAGAAGGATGGAAGGAATGGAGGGCAGGGGATCAAAGTTCAAGGTCGGAGGGAGAAGGGGAGAGAATCTGGAAGGGGAACAAAGAGTGTGGAGGGGTTGGAGGGGGAAGGAAGATGTTAGGGATTAAAGGGATAAATGCATGAGGACAAAAGGGCACAATGTGTATATGCCAAAAGGTGTATCCCCCTCCCAGAACACACAGACAGGCACCCCATCCCCACACTACATTTCCCACCTCTACATGACACACACACACACATGCACTCCATCTCTGCATGACAGACATACTGTATACACAGGCACCACAGACATACAATCACACACACCTAGGCACCTCACCTCCACACCATACACTCACATCCAGGCATCCTACCTCTGCATCACACATACACACACACAGACACACACACATATACATAAACGGGCACTTCACCTTTGCATCACACAAAGAGAGGCTCCCCAGCTGTGAAGCACACACACACACACACACATACATCACAGCACCATACCCCACCCACACAAAGTCACCCACTTCCATATACTATGCACAGACAGACAAACCACTGTTCAACCACACACACACAAAGACAATTGGAGGCCGGTTTTGTACTGGCTGTCCATCCCCCGTATGGCTAATCAGAATTGGAACGTACAGAGGTAGAGCCAATTAAGATCCCGCTGGGGCTAAATGTGCCTGCGGGATCAGAATCGGGTCTATGGCCTGGATGTGCAGGCTGAGCCCCGATTCTGATTGGTTGCATGCCCAGTCACATACCCGGTTAACTCAGCCAGGCTCCAGAATGGAGCCGCAGTGCCATGGCATTCCATCGCCATGGCACCACAACTCCATTAAGGAGCCATGATTGCCGGCCGCCACCGAAAACCTCCTTTTCCTGCATCCCTTACCTGTCCATCGCTATCGGCTGCTGCTGTCACCCTGCGTCCAGGGGGACTTATTAAACCTCTGAGGTGGAACAAATCCCCCGGCTAACATGCCGAGCCCTGATGTACAGGGTTGACCTCAGGAATGGTCCTGTACATCCGAGGTCACGGCTCGCCCATGCCCCACCCTTGCTCTGCCTCTGGACCACCACCTCCCACCCCATTACAGGCTCCCCATACAACACAGCTGCATGTACGGGGAGACTTTGCACTAGAGCGGCAGTTTCGTACATCTGTCTGCTGGTAGTTTCTCCCATTCTTCAACTGCAATTTGTTCCAGCTCATGAATGTTTCCAAGATTCCTTTTGTCAATGGCAGATTTCAGCTCTTTCCAAAGGCTCTCAATTGGATTGAGATCAGGATTCATTGCTAGCCCGTTTAAAACAGTTCATTTGTCATTATTTTCTACTTTTGGATGTACTACTACTATTGAACATTTGTTTAGTGCTACATTGTGTACGCAGCGCTGCACAGACACATGTAAAAGATGGTCCCTACAGTAGCTATAGACATGGGATACATCTAGGGGGAATGGTAAGGCAACACAAAGGAGATCAGGTGAGTCAAGTTCTGAAAGCGGCAGCGAAGAGGTGAGTTTTCAGCCTGGATTTGAAAAGGGTCAGAGAAGACGCCTGACATGCAGACTCAGGTAGTTTGTTCCAGGCATAAGGAGCAGCAAGGTGAAAGGAGCGGTCTGGAGTTAGCAATAGAAAAAAGGGCACAGATAGAAGCAATTTGCCAGAAGAGCAGAATTCCCGAGGAGGGGTGTAGGGAGAGATAAGAGAGGAAAAGTAGTGAGGAGCTGCAGAGTGAATGCACTTATAGGTCAGCAGGAGAAGTTTGAATTGGATGTGGAAATGGATAGGGAGCCAATGAAGTGACTTGAGAAGAGGGGTAATAGGAGCATGAAGATGCTGGCAAAAGATTAGCCGCACAGCAGAGTGTTGAACAGATTGAAGGGGAGAGAGCTGATTCAGTGGGAGACCAGCAAGGAGTAGGTTACAATATTCTAGACAGGAGGTGACTAAGGAGTGGATGAGTGTCTTAGTAGTGTATTCAGAAAGGAATGGGCAAATTGTGTTGATGTTATAGAGAAAGAAATAGCAGGTTTTAGCTATCAAATGGATGTGTGTGGAGAAGGAGAGAGAGGAGTCAAAGATGACCCCAAGGTTGGAAGCTGAGGAGAAAGGGAGGAGTAGAGAGTTATTCATACAAACTGAGAAAAGAGGAAGGGGAGAAGAGGGTTTAGGGAGAAAAATAAGAAACTCAGTTTTGGCCATGTTCAATTTCAAGTGGCGGTGAGACATCCAAGCAGCAATGTCAGAAAAGCAGGCAGAGATCCTGGTCTGGATTACCGGAGAGATTTCAGATGTATGTTTTGGGTCATTGTCCTGCTGGAGGACACGTGATCTTCAACCCAGCCCTAGGTTTCTGACACTAGGCAGCACATTTCACTTCAAAATACCTTGGTAGTCCTCTGACTTCATGATTCCTTTAATGTGTTCCAGGCCTCCAGTTCCTGAGGCAGCAAAAAACAGCCTCACAACATATGGAATCTCCACAATATTTAACTGTAGGAAGGATGTTTTTTCCTTATAAGCTTTGGGCCTGATTTTTGAAAGCATTTACATGGGTAACTGCCCTAGTTACCCATGTAAAAAGCCTTAACCGGGATTTTCCAAAGGTACCTACATGGGTAAGGCCTTTGGAAAATCCCGGCTAAGTCTCTAATGCGACCAGATGCTATGCGGCTAGCATCAGTGTGTATTAGGAGTGGAAGAAAGGGCTAAGTGAGTAGCAGCGATTTTTGATGCTACACACTTAGCCCTTTGTGCCTTAAAGATAGGCGAGGTTTTTCCTCATCTATCTTTCAGGTTTAGGGGCTAAGCGGGTAGCATCGAAAATCGCCGTTACCCGTTTAGCCTCGGCGGCTGTCGACGTGTCCAAGCAAACCTGGATTTTCACTTCCTTCACCATGGAAGTGGAAATCCATGTTAAGTGGGTTGGTGGGCAGGCTATGCTCTGCGGTGGCGCATAGCCTGCCTAGATGAAAATCGGGCCCTTCATTTCTTCACCTGTAAATGTATCACTTGTCTGCATTGCCAAAGAGCTCAACTTTGGGTTCATCTCTCCACACAGCATTTTCCCAGAAGGATTGTGGTTTCTGAAGGTGGGTTTGGGCAAAGATCAGGTGTATCTTTTTATGTATGACGTTGAGCTGTGGGGTCCTCCTTGGCCTTCATCCATGAAGTCCTTCTTTGTTTAGTACATGGCATATGATTTTGGTGGAAACCACCACTCCAGATTGCTTCAGGTCAGCCTCTTTGGATGTTGTACATGGTATTTTTCCAACAGTTTGCACTAACCTTCGAAGACTTCTTGGATTAATTTTGCTCTTCCCACCACATCCTGGGAGGTTCTTGACAGTTCCATGAGCAGAAAACTTCTTAATAACATTGCAAACTGTAGACACACGAATCCCAAGGTCTTTAGAGATGGCCTTGCACCCCTTTGAAGTGTGATGTTTGGTGATAATGGCTTTTCTGATGGTCTCAGGAAACATTCTTGTCTTCACCATTGTGAAAATGGGACAGGGAGTGAATGTGGCCATTTTCAACATTAGAGCCATCATTCATTGGTTGATTCAAGTCACGTGAATACATCTAATTTTACTGCAATAGGAATGTGGTTCTTCTGTTCAAACTGATTTGAATTGTTTATAAAGGTGCCAATAATCATGTCCTCCCAATAATAAAAAAGACTGCCCTAATCCCCACCTATATATTCACAAAAATAAGAGGATATAAATTCTACCTGAATAACTAAATGATATCTAGACCATAATTTTTTTTCTTGGATCGTTTGCCTTGAGAGATTACTCTCCCCTGTAGCAAACCCTCCGTTTTTCTCTTTTATAGAAGGAAAATCCCTCTGCAACACACCAAGGGATGACACAAACCTACCCCCAGATGTACTTATGTGAAGCAGCACCATAAAGTCCATACATCCGACGCTGTCTCAAAATTTTGCTTGATGGCAATGGCTGTGACAAAACTCATAAGTAGAGGCCAGCCGGTTCCAGCAATTTATCATAACATTCATAGTGCTGGAACAACAAAGGACTCGTTCAGACCTATCCAGTTATGATAAATTGCTGGAACTGGCTGGCCTGTACTTATGAGTTTTGTTGTTCAGTTCTAAAATCTCTTTCTTTCGCTTATAGATCATCTGTGCTTTTGTCCCATGCTTTATTTAATTCAGATATTGCCTTTGCTTCCACTGGAAGGCTGATCCATATGTCTACTAACCTTCCTATAAACAAATATTCCCTTTGATTACTGCTGAATCTTCCCCTTTTTAACCTCATCCCATAGTCTCTCATTCAAGAACTTCTTTCCTAGGCAAACTTTCAGCCATGCACCTCCCCCCTCCCCAGGGTGTCCAGCATCTCCTCTTCCCTCCCCACCCTGTTTCTAGCCTCATCTCTTCCTTCCCCACCTCCACATTTACATAGTTTGCTCTTCCCCACCTCCCCCCAATGTTTTCAGAATTTCCCTGCTTCCCTCATCTTTTATCCTTGCCAGGCCTGTGTTATCATTTCTTCCACTCAGGAACTGCTGCTGGTGCATCACTACTGCCTGGGCCTCCAACACTAAATAAAAGTTAGCATGGCCAGCGTGGGACTTTGAGCATATACCAATACTCAAGGCCTGCTGTCTTCCACCCCCTCTGAAACAGGAAGTTCGGAGGGTGTGGGGGGCAGCAAATCTTGAACATGAAGAGATGCTCAAGACCTTATGTTAGCTGCATTGACTTTTGTTTAGTGTCTTAACTCCACCCTGATGATGCCTCCCAAATTGTTCCACCCTAGGTGGATGCCTTGTCCACTTCCATTTAATGAACAGACCAGTCCTGCCTACTGTGCATTTATAGCTTGAGATATCATATCTCCTCTTGCCTGTCTTTCCCTTCAGAATATACATGTTTAGATCACCAAATTTTCCTCATTATACTTAATGATAAAATAGGTTGACCTTTTAGTAGCTTCTTTGTGTACTGACTATTCAGTTTGAAGCCAATTTTATTGTAGACATCCTGCCCCTGTATGGCCAGTCAGAATCGGGGCATACAGTGGTAGTACCCGATTCTAATCCCATGGGGGCTAGACGTGCCCACAGGATCAGAATCGTGGCTACTGGCCTGGATGTGCAGGCCTTGCCCTGATTCTGGTTGGCCGCACGTCCTGAACCTACCCGGCTAACTCAGCCAGGCTCCTGAATGGAGCTGCCTGTTCAATGGCATCCCATCGCCATGACACCATGACTCCATTCAGGAGTTGCAATCCCCAGCTGCAAAAGACTGTCTTCTTTCCCCACAACCCAACCCCTGATCTGGCCTTCTATGGCCTGGGTCAGGCTGTGAGGAATCCCCTGCACCCCCTCACCTCTGGTCCCACCAAGCTCAGCTATCCACTGATGTCCAGGGAGCTTATTCCACCTTCGAGGTGGAATAAGTCTCCTGTTTACCAGGCCAACCCCAGATGTACAGGGCCAACCTCAGAATCTGCCCTATACCTCTGCCCACTGCTTGCCCTCCCCTCCCACCTACAAACAGAGCTCCCTCGCACAAATCGGCAATACCATTGGGGAGCTCTGCTGATCATTGCAAGACATGGGCGTTTAGCAGATCTGGACGTTGGGATCAGATGTCCAGACCTGCTAAAATCAGTTCAAGAAAGCATGGGACAAAAAGAGAAGATCTCTAAGTGAAAAAGGAATGTAGTTGGTTTGGAAGGGCAGACTGGATAGGCCATATGGTCTTTATGTGCCTTCATTTTTCTATATTTCTATGTTTCTATGTGCACTTTTGAAGGTGTTGCCATTAGAATTGTACTCAGTATTTCAAATGAGTTCTTACCAGAGACTTCTACAGAAGCAGCAGTACCTCCCTTTTCCTGCTGGCCATTCCTTTCTCAATACATCCACATATCCTTCTGGCTTTTGCCATCATCTTATCCACCTGTCTGACCAAGTTAAGATTATCAGACATGATTAATCCCAGATCCTGCTCTTGTTTTGTGTACAGAATTTCACCTCCTATATTGTACTGGTCCCTTGAGTTTTTGCAACCTAAATGCAGTTCCCAGCATTTTGGAACACTAAATCTTAGCTGCCAAACTCCTCATGTTTTCCTTACCTTCCGGGATGTCTACCCTGTTGCAGATTTTGATGTTATCTATTAAAAGGGAAATATTCCTAGCGTTTCTTCAAAATTGCTTTTAGGTTAGCTAGTTCTTCATGAGTACAGCCTTCTGAAAACCAGTTAAGGTCTACCTCACTTCCATTCCGATTTTTGGCAGTTTTCTCTGCTTTTACTCTAGGTTCTTCCTCTTTGAACATTGGAGAGAAATATTTATTTCATCATTTTTGATAACCCTTCTTATCCAATAAACTCTAAAATTGGAGCACAGTATTGCACTACTCCAATGAACCTCCCCTCCCCACCTGCCCCTGAACATAACCTCCTTTCCCCCACAGGTCCTTTTTATATAAATATATGACCCCCCAAAAAATCTGTCTCCCAATGGCCATATTTCTACAAGATGTCACAGTTTAACTCTAAGCACAGACCCAGGTCAGTTTATTAGCCTTCCCCACTTATAGCTACCAAAGGCTTCACAAAATAACCATGCCTTGACCTTCTTAATGAAGGTCAAATAGTCTTATTCTAATCACACATTTAATGAAATCTTGTTCTGTAGCCTAATAGCACAGCATGGCAAAATATTTAACCATTGTGATGGACAGTTATAAGGTTTAAAAATCATTCAGATATCCTGCACTGGTATCCAGATAGTGGGTAGCATTGAATATCAGGTTACTGCGATTAGCACCCGCAATTGTCCAGATAGTGGTGATAATCAACCCTATCTAGATAGCCTTTTCAGATAGCATAGTACATCTTTTTTTGCTGTGCTAAATTATGCAGATAAACTATCTGCATAACGGCAGAATTTTCAAAACTGCACTACAGCAGTTAGCCGTGGTGCTTAAATACAATATCAGCGGACTATTAAGTGGCAGCATTTAGAGAGGAGCTGTTAATGAATATATGGGCTGAGTGGCGCTGACCAGGTAAGTGCTGATACTTACCTGGTTAGCGCGATTTTCAGCCATCAGTTTCCCAGATTGCAATGTAGGCCTGCTTTTCAATAAGCCTAAGTTGTCTTGAAAAGGGCTGTCAAAAATTGCACTAACTACCCGTGGAGCACCCCTTGCATTAACGATAGCGCAGGGTGGTCCGTGGAGACATTCAGTGGCAATATCTGGATAGTGTCACTAAATATGGTGGTCTGTCCCCTTAACTAGCCAGCCTCCTGCTGGCCAGATAGCTAAGGGCTCTGAATACTGACTCTATCCAAATAGTTGTCCAGCATCCACAGATCATCCTGGAACTAGCCGGATAATGCTGAGATAGTGTGTAGAGATATTCACTCAGTGGTATTACCCAGAAAGTGCTACTGAATATCTCACAGTGCCCTTATCCAGATAACATTTGCAATTATCCAGATAAGGGTGTCTGAATATCGGCCCCTCTGCGTTTATATTTATTTCAATATAATTATATGCTTCATTCAACCAGCTAGAGGTTTATTACAATAAAATAATAAAATAGAATAATACATAGTATAACAACATAATACAAAGTGAAAATAAAATATATAATATACTATACAATTTCATCCCCATACTACCCACCCCCCAATTTCCTTCTTCAATAAAACAATTCAACTCTCATATAGCTCCTTCATTAAACATATGACTAAACAACCATGCCAGACAGTTCTTTTGCTGATATATTATTAAGGTTGACCTACAAACAGCAAAAGGTCATTAGTATTTTATAGCCACACCTCTTCTGGATCACAAAATAATGACCTAATCATTCTAAAGGGGACATAAGCTCTCAATAAATGTGACAAATATTATGGGCCTTTGTGAAATGGTGTTTTTGAGATCACACTCAGTTTTACAGAATTCTACTTTAACTGGGCAATCAATGCAGTAGGGTTTATACAGTCAGAGACTCTTTCCCCCATTAAAAAATGTGCATCTCTATTTTGCACTAACCATAAATACTTTAGTTGATATTTAGGTAGCCTTTAAGGTAAGCTGTTATACTAATCATTTTTATGGGTTATCAGCACATGAATTAAGGTGGCTAAATCCTCCTGATCAATAATGCCCTTCAACTTGTACGACAAAAGCAGGCATGCAAAGAAAGCCTTAATCACCTACAAAACCTGCCCTACCAGAGATAAATCTGCATCTAAAAAAATCTGTTAGTCTTTTCACTTTTGCAGTATCTCAAAGAGATATTCTTATATTTCTGTAACAACATTCCCATAAAGCTGATCAGGACTGCTCCACCCGTGCTGCTGCTGGTAGGGGTAGGCGCTGCCATATCATGCTTTTAGTCAGAAGAAGCAGGTTATGTCCTTTAACAATTGGACGTGCTTTCACTTTACCACTGGCAAAGGGAATTACAATAATAAAACTTACCAATCATCAAGGGCATGCATTTTTCTTATCTGTTTCTTCAAAATCCTTCCCTTCACCTCAGAGGCTTTTGCATTTCTTCCTGCTACTAGCATATAATATCTAAAAAAGTCTTCTCTTCTTGTCTTACCATATTAGGTACTATTTCTTCCATTTGCCTCTTTTCTTTCCTGACTACTTTCTTAGCTTCTTTTAGCTTTTCCAGATATTGTTGTCTATCTTCCTCTTTCTGCAGCCTCTACTAGTTTATGAATGTTAAGCTTTGTTGCCTACCTTTTCAGTGGCTTCTTTAGGAACCATGGTGACCTGTTTTGAATTACCTCTGTTTGTTTTCCTTATGAAACGTTTGGTGCAATTACAATATTTCCTTTCAATTTTGACTATTGCTGTTTTATTTCCCCTAGATTTTCCTATCTAGCTAATGATCCCTTGAGGTACTCCTCCACACCAAAAAAGTTAATGTTCCTGAAGTCTCAGGTCCTTGCTTGTGCTCTAATATTGAACCATGCCATTCAGTGATCATTGGATTCCAGGTGATCACACACTATAACATCAGAAACACTAACTTCATTTGTAAGCACAAGGTTCACTACCACCCCTTTCCATGTGGATTTTCTTACCAGTTGTTGGAACAGTTTTCTCTGCAGAGAATCCATGATCTTCCTCCTTCTAGATGACACCAGGACAGAGATGCCCTAAAGACTGAAATTAGCCAGTAGTGGCACTCCCCTTTTCTGACAATTCTGTGAATGTCTTTAATTAATTTGCTACTCTATTCTCTTGTCTGTTAAGGAGGTCTGTGTATCACACCAACATCATTTGTTGTTCCATTCCATTTTTACAGAGTGACCCTAAATGCCTTCTCTTTCTCTCATACACCCTACAGTTTATTGCTTTAATGGCAATATAAAGTTGACTTCATAATTGCTGTTTGGTAACATTGTCCTTTATCCACATGTGTTCCATGCAGAGCTGTGGGAAATGTGTGAGACCATATCTTCTATCAAAACCTCTACTTCCCTTTTATGAAAGTCAGGCTTTTCTGCCTCCCTCTCCCAGTCCTTTATGTTAATTTCTGATAGTCTTCACCTGGGCCTTAGTGTCCTTTTGCTGTTCAGAATCTGAGTGCTAACTATGGCTCTGACTGCCTCAAGCAACAGATCATTCTTGAGAGAACAGGTTCTCCTGTTTCCTCAGAAATCTTTATACCAAAAATTGTATTTACAAGGTGCCTAATTGATCACAGTCTCTGTAATGTGGAACTTGCACACTGTTATTTCATCTGTACATTTTCCTGTGCACAGTTTGGCTTTTCATTAGTTTGTTAACATTTCTGCTCCTAAGACTGAAGTGGCAATAGGGGTTTAAGATTTTGGCACAGTTATGCTTTATGGTCTTCATGATTCTGGAAGTTCCCTTATTGATTCTTGCAGAGCTAAGGTGAAAAAGAGCTGCATACATTAAGCAAATGAGGTGATGTAGTGACTGAAGTGTAAACAGATATTTTTGGCTTCTTATACTTATTTTGCACTGATGTCACAGTTTATGGATGCACAAAACAGTTTTCTTTTTCTATAGGAGACCAATGTCACTCAAGTACTATTTGCATATTAGGGAAAGAATAGTGAAGGGCAAACATACTATAACACGACTGATAGTCGTTTCCACAATTTAGAACAGGGGGCACTAGATACCTCAATATGCGTTCATTATATACTCACAATTATTCAGTTTCTCATGCAGTCCCTGCTCACACTATGAATAATGTTTTTGTGCGTGTACGTTTGTGTGTGTGTGTGTGTGTGTGTGTGGCCTTCCTGAACGGCTAATTTCTTTGACCTCTTTCCTGGCCTCAAATTGGGCAAATTGAGGCCCTCGTGAATATTATTAGAGAGACAACTGCTTTAATGGAAGAAAATGCAAGGCACTGTTTTCTTAGCTACATATTCCCGTGAGCTCTAGTACTGGTTCATTGACATACCTTAAATTCTTTCATTGGACGATGCTGCAGCTATTTTGCAGCCATGCCTCTTGGGAAACATGGATAATATTAATATTCTCAGATAAGTTCTGCAAACAGATGGCTAAAATTAAACTTTCTAAAAACTAAACCGATATCTGAAATGTAATAAAAGTCTACTGTACTACTTTGAAAAGAGAGAAAGCAGGTATTTGGGAGATTTTGTGGGAAATAGATGATACCCTGTGAACTGACTGCATTAATAAGGCCATCTGACTAGGACAGAGTTTCTGAGAAGCTTTCTCTGCCACTAAGGTGTCTCCCTGAATAGCTTTCACTGTAATTAATAGGATGCCTTGCAAGTTATCCTGGGAATAGGGCAGTGAAATGATTTTGAACCCTTCCATTCAAGGCTTGGGGTGAATGATACTCAAATAAATCAGAGCACAGAGAGAACCCTGGGAACCTTATAAACACTATAAAGTTTACTATGTTTTCATATGAAATTGTATTTGTAATCGAACTTTTTTTTTTTGCTGCAAAACAGATTCATAATGCTGTTTGTCCCTATATTCCTGGCACTAGTCCAATCTGAAGAACTATAAAAAGGGTCTGGTATTTTTCATGATCTGGTTACTTAAATTAATGCTTAATATTTTGGTTAGAAAGATATAGCTCCTTTTATCTCAAAGGCACTGGTTCCAATCAAGCTTTTCTTGGTAGTGACTAAAGGTCATTGGTGTCTGAAAGTTCTCGGCTGACTGATGTGGATTAGTTTTGTGTCTGTCCAGTTCTTGGGGGGGGGGGCATATATTCTCATCACTAAACCACCATCATGATGTCATTAGAAGATGACACAATGAATGGAACAGTGTGAAAACCAAATTACCTTGTGGTATTCTGGAAATTATCCTTCCAGAGGGGAGCTAAAAGACATGGCTAGAGCATTGTGCGGTTAAGGCATGCAGCAGGAAATTTCACTGGTGCACCTTGTTAGTGAGAAGATGGAAGATTTTGGTTTCAAGTGTTGCATTAACTTTATAAAGTAAATTTAGCAACAACATATGTGCCTGAAATTAATAAAATTACATTAGGTGTGTCGCCGCGCCTCCTGCCCGGGCCGATAGCCAGTAAGCAGGAGGGCGTCGCCTTATTGCTCTCTTCGAATAATGTCCATAAATATGGCTGCCAGCTAGGACTGCTGGGAAATGTAGTTACTTATTCTTTAGAGCAAATAGTGTGACCACACGGTGTTAGGCAAAAAACAGAGAATATTTTTATTTTTCGGGATTTCCCCCTCGCATCAAATTCAATAGCACTGAACATAAATTGGATACGTCTCCAAAACAAAGAATAAATTCCAACAGGTTGTATTCACAGAGCTGGTCAATCAGCAGTTAACTTTAGTACTAGGAACTGGCTGACAAAGCTCAGGCTGTTAACTTTTTCCAAGGTAACTTAACTTTCTTATGAAGACTGTTTTTCTCACATCTTCTTTACACAAGAGGCACACAGCTTCTAAAACACCCAGTAAGTTTTACTTCTCTTCAGAGCATTGAGGAAAACACATTGGCTTAAAACTTCTGGTTAGTTTTTCTTGCTGTGTCTTTCAGCTTCATACAAACAAGCTTTGCTCTACTTTAAACACTCATTCCCTTACATGTGCTTAGGCTCAGCACATCTCAAACTGATTAGCTCTGCAATATGAGCACTGCATTTCCTCAGACTCGCTTTCATACGGTTCAATGCAGCTTTCTATCTCCATCTCTTCAATGGATTAATTGCAGCTATTTTCAGGTGGAACAGGGTCATAGAGCTTACTACTCTGCTTCTGCAACAACTCATTCAGTTTTGCTAACAAAGAGTTTCTTTTGCTCTATCTCAGCAGAGAGACTTTGGCTAGGGAACACAGAAAAGCTATTTTCTCTACCTTTGCAGCTTAGCTGGCTAGCTGAGTTGCTTCTCCCACTAGGAACTGACTCTTTCAGCTTTCTTTCATGCAGGGACTTTGAAACATGCACTTGCCTTGACTCTGGGCCTCTTAGCTGTTCCAATCCTTCCTGCTCTGTGCCATGCTGCCTTCTCTCTTCATACAATTGCCTCTCTCTTGGCAATTTCCCTTTTTTTTTTTTTTTATAACTTTATTTTGTAAACCACCAAACAACATAAACAAGCATCATACAACAAGACCATCACACAACGAGACAGTCCTGATTCCAAGTGGGGTGTACTCTGATCCCCACTTGGAGACCAACTTAAATACAGGTGGGTTATAATAATTATACCTTCCCCCCTTCCTCCACTCCCTCCCCCCCCTCCCATCCCCCCTCTCCCCGCCGGCCACACTTCGGACCTGTTGGATCATCTTAGCAGTCCCCCTCTCCACAACCTATCACACCCCTCCCTGTCGGGTGCCCCTTTAACGCCCTACACACAAAATTTCTTTACGGCATCGGGCTCCAAGAGTGTGGATATAGGGTTCCCATACCTGTAAAAATATCGTCCAGCGCCTGACATTCCCCCGTGCTCCCCATTTTTCCATTAGCATTAATTGGTGGAAGCAGTTGCACCACTCCCCAAAAGTAGGTGCTTGTTGTTCCCTCCAGTATCGAAGGATAGAACCCTTCCCCACCAGACAGGCCTTGCGCATCAATAAACATTCCCCTTTCTTCGCAGGGTGGGGGAGGTCAAGCTGATCCAAAACCACGAAGGAGGCAGACCATCTCAGGCGCCGCTGCAGTAGCCGGCTGATAAAGGAACAGGTACTAGCCCAATACGCCATAAGATGTCTACAGCGCCACCACATGTGCAACAAATTCGCCAGAGGTTCCAGACAGCGAGGGCAGCGGCCGTCATCCGTTAAATGACTACGCAGTGCCCTCCGAGGTGAAAAGTAGGTGCGTGTCACACACTTAAATTGTATCTCCCTCCAGCGCGCTCCATGTGTAATGTCCACTATTTGCTTAAGGGCTTTACTAACTGTCCCCGGGGACACCGCTCTGCCCAACTCTACTTCCCACGCCTCTTCTACTTTCCGATAATCAGGGCGAGAACGAAAGCAGTCCAACCGCAGTTTCAACTTTGAAATCGATAGGGACCCGTCGTCTCCGAGATTAAAAAAGTCCAAAATCTGCGCCGAGTGCTCGATCATCAACACCTCTCTGGGTTGGGAAGAGATGTAGTGGGAGTCCTGCATGTAGGCAAAACAGTGTTTCGAAGGTAGGCCATACTCTCTGCACAAAGATAAGAAAGATTTACACTTCCCATAGGGATCGACCAAGTGCCCCACATTTATTATACCTCGGTTACTCCAGTCACGAAATGTTGCCGACTCGGTACCCAGGGTAAAGGTAAGGTTTCCTTGCAGGGGCAGCCAACATGAGGCCCTCCAAGATGTCCCCCAATAGTTATTGAGTTGTTGCCATGTACGCTTGACCGAACTGATCAGCGCACTATTTGCGACAGTGCTCGGGAAGTCTCGATCCGTTCCATGTAGAACCCCTAGCAGTGTCAAGGGGGCCACAAGCCCCTCTTCTACCGCTCTAGGTGTGTATGTGTCAGTTTCTCCCAACCAGTCACCCAGGTGTCTAGCCTGACAGGCCAGGGCATAGATCCCCAGGTCGGGTAGGCCCATCCCTCCTTCCCACCACTTCCCCACCAGCCGATGCAGTGGGATACGCGCCCGGGCTCCTCTCCATAAAAAGGATCGGATCGCCGCTTCTAAGCGCCGCAGGTCACGCCGCAACAACCAGACCGGGAGCGTCTGCATCCAATACAAAATTCTCGGTAGTATCACCATCTTGACCGCCGCCACCCTACCGGACAGAGAGAGCGGGAGAGACTGCCAAGCCCGCAGCTGCGTTTGTACGCGTTGCAATATCCGCTCCAAATTGCTCTTATATAAGTCCTGGGGATGTCGAGGCAACACTATTCCTAGATAGATAAAGTTGTTTTCCACCCATTTCAATGGAAATGGACCCACCCACCCTTCCCGGCTCCGGCTCAGCACATCTAGGGCCTCAGACTTATCGGTATTGATGCGTAACCCCAAAAAACGGCTAAAGTTTGCCATTTCCGCTAGCAGGGATGGTAACGATCGAGTAGGGGGAAGATAAGTGAACCAAAAGATCATCAGCAAAGGCTGACAGCTTAAACACGTGTGGGCCTATGGAAACTCCTTGTATCTCCCGGGAGGACGCAATGGTCCTGATGAGGGGGTCCAAAGTTAGAACAAATAACAAAGGGGAAAGAGGGCACCCCTGTCGGGTACCCCGTTGGAGAGGAAAGGCCTCCGAGAGAACCCCGTTGCAGAGCACTGCAGCTGTGGGCGTGGCATACAAACTCTCCACCATCCTGCAAAAGAGGGACCCTAGTCCATATTGCGGTAGCACGTGGCGCAGGTACTGCCAGTTGACTCTATCAAACGCCTTTTCCGCGTCGAAGCTGATAAGTAGGGACTGCAAGCGCCGGTCGTGTACCCACTCCAAAGAAGCTAGTATCTTTCGCATGTTTCGGACCACACTCTGCCCCTGGACAAAGCCCACCTGTGATTCATGTATCAGAGAGTCTAGTAAACCTGCCAGGCGCGTCGCCAGGGTTTTTGCAAACAATTTTAAATCGAAGTTAAGGAGCGAGATGGGCCGATAGGAGGACGCCTGTACTGGGTCTTTACCTGGTTTGTGGATCAGGACAATATGAGCATGATTGTCCCCCCACCGGAAATACCCCTGCTCTGCACGCCGGCCGAAAACCCCTACCAAATTCGGGGTTATACATTCGCTAAGTATTTTATAAAATTCGGCCCCCAAGCCATCTGGGCCCGGTGATTTATAACACTTAGCTCTGGCAATTTCAGTTTGTAACTCTTGTGGAGTTATGGGCTGTCCCAAAAACGCCCGCTGTTCCTCATTAAGGTGGGGTAAATCTAACCTCCGCAGATAATCCTGTATTGCCACAGGGTCGGCGGGCTCCGCCGAATATAGTGATTGAAAATAAGTGCGGAAAATTCGGGCAATCGCCGCGTTATCCTTTTGGAGAATTCCCTGTTCCTCCTGTAATGCTGCCACCAACGTCGAACCCCTCGAGCCTCTCAAGCAATGGGCTAATAATTTCCCTGGTTTGTCCCCATGGCAGAATAGTTGATGGCGATAGAATAAGATCGATTTCTTAGCTTTCTGGTGTAGCAACTCGTTTAAATCCACTTGGGTCTCCCAGAGTTTCTTCTTGTTAGCTATTGTTGGGTTTCGCGCCGTCAGGCGTCGCAGTTTGGTGACCCGTTTTTCAAGGCGGATAATGTGTTCCGCTAGGATGCGTCGCTTCCGGGCTGCAAAGCCCATGATATCACCCCGCAACACCACCTTGGCCGTCTCCCAAACTAATTCCGGATCCTCTTTATGACATTGGTGGTCTGTCTCAAATTCTCTCCAGCGTTGCCTTAGAAACTGGCGGAATTGCACATCGTGATAGAGCTCGAGGGGAAAGCGCCAAACTCGAGACCGAGCTGAATCCCTTCCCCAGTGCAAATCAATCCATACCAACGCATGGTCTGAGATCTCTAATGGGCCTATTTGAACCTCCTCCGTTTGGGCAAACAAGCCACTGGAGAGCAGAAAATAATCAAGACGAGCAAAGGTACCATGCGCTCAGGACTGATGGGTATAGTCCCTCTCGGAGGGGTGTAGCAGCCGCCATGGATCGACCAAACCCAGCCGCCCCCTAAATCGCTGTAGCGATCGAGCCGTCGGGCCTCGTTCCCGCGCTTCTCCTCCCCGGGAAGTGTCCAAATCGATATCCAGAATCCCATTAAAGTCCCCTCCCAGAAGTAAGGGGCAGTCTGGAAGCTGCTCCACTTTGGATGCCAAATCACCGTAGAAACGGGGGTCGAATGAGTTGGGGCCATATAGGCTCCCAATGATCACTGGTCGCCCTTCTAGGGATCCGTGCAGCAAAACAAATCTCCCATTGGTATCTATTATAACATTATCCGCCATAAAGCGCACTCGTTTGTGGATCAGAATGACCACCCCCCCCTTCTTGCCCATTGCAGGTGAGCCCCACAATTGCCCCACCCAATCTCTTCGCAATTTATTATGCTCCTCTGCCGTCTGGTGGGTTTCCTGAAGGAGGGCGATGTCACATTTATGTCTTGCCAAAGCATGTAATACTTTGTATCTCTTAATGGGACTACCCATCCCACAGATATTCCATGTAATTATCTTCAAAGGAGCGGGGAAATGTCCAGGCGCGTCCAAGGATTCATCTCCACTTTTGTGGAGGGGGCTCTCCCAGCCTGGAACCCCTTCCCATCATTAAAATACCGATCCTGATTCTGCCAACAAGTGTAATACGAAGTGTGAGCTGAGCCCTCCCCCCCCCTCATCCCTCCCTTCCCCCCCCCCAAAATTCCCCCAGATATCCCTTCTGCCCCCCCCCCCCGCTCCCATCTCACTCGGTCCCCCTTAAAGGCGGGACGTGCTTCCTGTGGCATTGGAACCTACCCCTCCCCTCGGTACGCCCTCTTTCAGCTACCTTCCAATTCCTTATCTTAAATCCCTCTTCCCCCGCACTCCCCAGCTGGTAAGTTGTGACTGCGCCTGCTGGTTCTTGGTAGGGAGTTGGAAAGGATCTACAAACATTCAGCGTGATAGCGTTATCGAGCCGCACACTGAGACCGCTTTCCAACTAGCCCTGAGGTCCCGCAATCAAAAATAAGGACCGAATAGTATACTCCCCAGTGCAGCGCTAGCAACCAATCATCGCACGGAGCCCGTCCCCCTCCAGGGAGACAGCGGTCTCGTGGGTGAAGGAGTGTGGACTCTAACCCCCCCCAACCCCAACCCCGAGATATGTATAGAATATCTACACTCCGCTGGATGTTAAACTGCTCCCCACGGCCCAAGGTGGGAGGCACTGGCCCTAAGAGTATCCAATGGTTCTGATTCCTCCCTCTCCCCCCCCTCCACCAGAGCCAGACCGCGGGGTCCCGCGGGGAGAGCCCTCCACGTGCCTCCTCTTTAGTGTTAGGGGATTACCACTCAGGACATGAGGCCCTTACCTAACGTGGACCTCAGTCCCTCTCCCCTCGGCCCCCACCACGGCCTATCCCCGGGCCTACGGAGGGGAAAGCAGGCCTCTCCCCACCTCTTCGCCTCCCTCCCTCCCCCCGCCACCCCCAACGTACTCAAACCGAAGGAGTAAATGGAACAATCTTTTACTTCATATTCACTCTGAGTGAGATAGTGATCAAATACAGTTTGGAACCTGTAAGTCTTTGAAAAATTAGGGATGCAACTTTTACAATTACTTATTTACAATGTGGCACCTTCCCCAACTGATGCCATACTCTTTAAATAGAGACTGTATAGATAAAATAAAAGATGAAACATAAGTTGAAGGTTTTTCTTGTCCAAGGGAGAGATAAAGGCTTCCTAAATCTCCATGTGTAAGAGAAAAATGCAAAATACAAGCACTCTGGTAACTTTAAACGGAAACAGTTGCCTTCCCTCGCTATTGTATTACTAATTCAGAGGCTGATACAAACTGAAGACATAGTTGCAAATTTTACACTTCTAGTAGAGCAACACTGTATCCCCCGAATCAGATACCTCACACGCCCTATCGTGCCACCATGTTCTCATACAGTTACCTCCCGGTCTCCAATCTCCCCAGGAGCTGAAACAACAAATGGCTGGTTTAGATTTTGTAGGCCTAGAAGAAACCCCGTCTGCCCCAGCATGTCCCAGGGGGCCCGCCGAGTTCAGGCAATTGGCGAACAGTACCCTGGCTCTTCCATAGCTCTCTTCAGCTGCAGATAATCCATCTACCCTCGCGGGGGAGAATCCGGTACGTTAAGCAAGCCATCTAGAAAAGTCTGAGCCTCCGCCGGGGTCTGTAGAAAGCGGGTCCGTCCCTGATGATCCACGCGAAGTCGGGCGGGGTACAACAGTGCAAATCGCACCCCTTTGTTCAATAGTTGCGTGCATATGGCAGAGTAGGCTTTCCTTTGTTGGCTCACCAGGACTGAGTAGTCCTGGAAAACTAGGATCTGATCTGGATCTGTAGGTTGCCTCTTATGGTTTCGGGCCATCTTTAAAACCTCTTCTTTCTGACGAAAATCCAAGAAGCGGGTGATCACAGCACGTGGTCTCCGTGCCTGCTCCCGCTTAGGGCCCAGCTTGTGCACTCGTTCCAGGTGAATGGGGCCTTCCACTCTGCCATTGGAGAGTGTCTCTATCCAGGTGAGTAGGAACTTGGGGAGGGCACTATCAGCTACAGATTCAGCGATCCCTATGAACCGGAGGTTTTTACGTCTTCCACGGTTCTCCAGGTCCTCCAGCTTCTCGCCTTGTTGCTTTACAAGCAGCTCTAAGGCCTCCACCTTCGTCTGAAAGGTCTGCTGGGTGTCCTCAACATCGGAGATGCGGGACTCCATGTGCTCCATACGCCCTGTGAATTCGGTGATGGCCTGGCTGACCATTTGCAATTGATCTGCCAACTCGGAGAAACGGCTGTCTAATGCCTTCACCACTGCAGCACTAACATCTGTCACCAGTCCCTGGTTGTCGTCTGCTGGCGGGCTTTTTGGCGTGCTCTCCACCATCTTTCCCTCGGGAGCTCGTGGCTTCTCTCTCCGGAGTTGTTTGGTGGCCATCAGACCGTCCCCGATATCGCCAGGGAATACGTGACCTCTCCAGCACTTCGTCAATTCACTGAGGCTGGGGATTACGGGAATTCCACTGAGGTAATGAATGAAATGTTGCCGGTTTCTCGGGGTAGGTGTCCGGAGCCCATCGCCACACGTCCGATCAGCTCATAGCCCCACCGGAAGTAGGCAATTTCCCTTTTAACTGTGTCTGCCTCTGATCTGTTCCTCTCAGATCCCACGGCTCATCTCTGCTCCTGGTTCCAGCTGCTCTTGTGCTTCTCGTTCCTGCTGCTCTTCTTCCTGCTGTTCTTGTTCTATCTGACTGCTCAAACACTGCAGTTTTAAACTGATCCCTCTTAGGGACCACACCCTTCTCCCAGCCCACGTGGGAGCTGTTAGGACTCAACCTAGCTCTGACGTGCTGAAGTGGGCGGGGCTTGATACTGGCTGCACTCTGACTCAGAGGTTTGTGGTTGCTAGGGAAACCCTGTTTGCTACTATTTTTAAAGGAACAGGATTCACTTTCTTGCCACTCCATGTCCCCTGAACAGCCTTCGTCATCACTGGTGTAAAAGTACACACAGTGCCATAAACATGTCTGCTGTACTATAGGTGTTGCTGAGGGCGCAGTCTTGGCAGAGGAGGGGAGGAGTCATGAAGTGCATACATTGCTTATGAATACGCTAATCTGCATGCATAGTTGCATACTCTACATATAGATACCTATGCCTGCTCTCAAGCAGGCATAGTGCCCATGTCTTCAGTGTAGACATAATTTATGCTGGATTTGCATAAGTATTTAAAAAGACACATATGTGCCTATGTGTCCGTATAAGATAGGGCCAAAATAGGTGCCTTCTTGCCCTCTAAACCTGGGTACCTTTATTTAGCAGCCTCATCCCTAGTGGTAGTACCACAAGACTACCACTATGGGTCAGGATAGCTATTTTGAGCCCGAGTGTCAATGGGGCAGGTGCATCTATGGCTCACCCCTACCCCAACATTGTAATATCAGGGATACCAGACATATTAGACATGGGGGGGGGGGGTAGATAGGGATGCTGATGTGGAGGGAAAGGGTATGCTGATGGTGGTGTCTATTGGGAGTATGATGATAGAGTAGGTTTGAGATGTGCAATTGGAGTTGAGATCATGCATTGGAAGATTGGGGATTACATTAGGGGTTAGGAATGTAGATCGAGGGATCAGAGATGAGCATTTAGGGTTGGTTTTGTGGTTCAGGGGACCAAGGCTTTTAAATTTAAGAGGAGCAGTCATGGCATGTAACCAGATTATATGAGCACATTCGGTGGCACAAACCGGGTATGTACCGCTGAATATCCCAGGGAGTGGCATTTACATGGTTTGTAGGCTTGCAAACCATGTAAATGCCTTTGAATATGCCCCCTCATAAGTTATACAGAGAGCAGCAAAGCTTTTTCAATCTATATATATTGGCATTTCAATGCCAACCTCCTCCCCTCCATAACTCCATTGTTCCCTCTTTCCAAAAACACCTTGAACTTAAAGTGATTTATATGGCCAGAAGATAGGCATTACCCAACCTGTCAAATTAAAATAGAACTTATGCAGTTTTCAGTCTATCCAAAGTAACTAGACCAAGAGAAGCATAAGTAGTCAAAAGAATGGTTAGTTTGCTAAAACTAGCGCTGCTACGAAGTACATGAGCATACTTAAGTCAACTACTATATACAGTAGTCTGCAACCTGTGTTACGTACAGGAACATACAAGCATATATCTGGACATTTTATATACTTGTATATTACTCCTCCCTATGACTTCAACCAACCCACAGGAATACCTCTTTTTCCAGAGTGGCAAAATTGCATGTGAAATGAGATATGTGTATAATATTTATCTTCTTTTCAGGGATTAACTTTCAAATTGCTAGGCATGCCCATATAATTCCTGAAGATACACACAGTACATGTGTTCTGACTAATGTCTTAAAAATTCACTCAACAGTCACTTACTTAACTCTGCATAATACTAGAGATATTTTCTGAGCTTTAACTACATTATCGACAATAGAAGGGATATTGTAAGGATCACATTCACCAAAAAAAAAAGGACAAATACATTGGGCTCAATATCAAAAGCATGTATGCTCCTAACTCTGAAACTTATGCTCCTAAATTGGTCTCCTTAAAAATTTACTAGGGCTAAGTGCCTAAATATTTTCTTAAAATTTCTTTAAACTCCTAAATATAGTAGCATAAGCATATGTAGGACAGGGATAAGATGTTAGGAGCTTAGCAATGATTTTCAGCACTAGGCACTTAAATTAGGCTCATAAACCTTGGCAATCGAATGACAGGCCTAAATTTAGGCGCACACATTTTAAGCTCCTAAAATGGATGAATTTTCAGCTGAAAACTTAAGCTCCTAAGTGTGACTAAAAATAGGACACAAATTTAAGACCCTAACTTAGAACCCTAAATTTAGGAGCTCATCTTTTTTGGAATATCGGGCACTGCATGTCTTAAAATACTATAGCTTAGAATAAATCACTATATTGTAATGGAACAGACTATTGCATTGGTGCTAACATTTGAATTTATTATATTTCTTATAGTGTCTCGTGCTGATCTATACTGGAGCACTGATCTAAGACGTATTTTATATCTTGACAATGTATGAGAATCGGGCATTTGGTGCAGATTTTTTAGATGGAGAGGATAAAGGGAAAGTAAGGAAGTACTGAAACATGTTTGAAGTAAAAACATAATCATTAACAGTTGTTAGTCGATTCAGTCCTATACATTGTAATTCTTACGTCTGACACTGTTAGTAAAATCATCATAAACAATAGCAATTTACCAATTGCAGTGAAGCTGTTTACATGCTATTATCAAGTTACAAATTTTCCTCGTATGAGTCATATTTGTGGACTCCCAAGAGTCATACCAACTTAGGGTCTCATTGACAAAGCTTTTTTTCTCTAAAGATATAGAATAGGAAAATATGCTTTTGCAAATCAAGCCCTTAGCCCTTAACTACTAGACTGAAGGCTGAATGGAAACTTGGTGCTGCTGTAGATTGATTCCTTGATCTGGCTTCTGTCCGGGCTGAGGATTCTGTAGAAGCAATATTCACTGCCTGTGGGCATGGGAATGAAAGAATGGTTCCCTAGACATCAATGGCCACATCCACGGTCCATATCTGAGCAAAGTTGTATGTTCACTAGAAGCTTGTAAACATGTAACTTTGTAATCCATGTATTTCTGGAACTTACGTGGATAGTATTGGGTCAAAAATAAAACTGAATGGCTTAATCTTATCTGTATAAGAAGAACTCAGGATCGGGGTGGGGCGAGGGCAGACTGAAAAATTATCCGGATGATAGTGATCTTCAGGTGTGTCCTGGCTAACTTTTATAAGGCATGTGCACTTCAGACTCATTTGGGCATCAAAAAGAAAGCGCATGCCAATTGCTTGTGCACACATATACCTATGAATTAATGCATGCACAATCGATTTGCATATGCAAAAAGATGTAGCACACATTGTAGGTGTGCAATTATGACAAATACAAAAAACCTTGGTGGGGGGAGGGGATATTCAGCAGCAGCGGCGGCTAGCCATCACTGCTGAAACTTAAGCCTGGATCTTCAATTCCAGGATCATATCCAGACCCCAGCATTGAATGTCTGCATTGCCCGAATTGCCAGGAAGCTAACTGGGCAGTGATGATCAGCTGCTGCCCTGTGGTGATGAAAGATAGGCCTGCCTTTGCTGCACTTTGGTTTCGGTGCTTTGCCATAACCTGGTAGTAGCTCAATATCACCACTACTTAGTTATTGCCAAGTGCCGTCCCCCAAATACCCCAATGATAACTTGAGGATTTCTGTGGAACTAATTGTATTAGTGCTGTGGAATATCCCCAGATAAGGGGATTAACATGGTTAGCAAGTCTGCTAAGTGCAGTGGTGGTGGGGGCAAAATACAGTGACAGAATTCAAAATGGCATGGGACAGACAAAGTGGATCCTTTTTACAGCAACAGGATAAATCATAATAAATTTAACTATTTAATTTCTTAACATACAGGGGTGTCCTACACAGAGCGGTGGGTTCACCCCTAAAACTAGGACATTGGGAGGGGTGGCCTGCACGGAGCAGCAGGTGCACTACTCTTGCCATCTTACTGGGCAGACTAGATGGACCATACTGGTCTTTATCTGCCGTCATTTACTATGTTACTATGAATATCCTCCCCCCCTTCTATTCAGCTTCATTTAAAACAAATAGGCCTGCTGAATAACCGGCTTAAATTAAATGGATATTGTCAGCAGTATGACCAGACTATCCGTATAGTCAGTGCTGCTATCTATATGGGCATTGGTGATGAATATACATATTAATTTAAGAATGGACTCCTAAATTAATATGGTCACCATGCCTGCTGAAATCCTGGCTCAAAGTGTTCAGAATTAGGGCCCATGTAAGGTAGGTTCCGGAAGGAAATGTGATCTGTGACTTCTGACCATAGATCGTCATTTTAATGATTGAGCAAGACTGCAAAATAAGGATGAAACCATGGTTAGTGTTGCTAATGAAAACTGTTGTTGCTGCAGCCCAGGTAATGTCTAATTAAGATGGGTAGTTACTAAGCTTCTGTGAGATATTTTACCACAACAATATTTACCACAAGATTCACTAACCTGCAGTACCTCAGTATCGCAGGTCAGTGACTCGAAAGTTGACTAGAAATTAGCATTGCTACAGCTACCAACATTGTGCCTTTCTGGCTGCAGTAACATAAAGGTGGAGCGTGATTCCATAACTTGCACATCCAGCTCGTGGACACGTCTAAGTCATAAACAGGCCCCTTTGAACCTAATTCTGCATCTTCGGGTCTGGACATTCCCGCGGATCTGAATCAGGGAGATAGATGTGTTCAGCGTGGCACGTGCAAGCGCTATTCAGCCGACCTGTGCCTCGGACGCAGTTAAACATTTTGGACATTCTTGTGCCCAACATATTCTGAAAGGTTACACATTTTGGATCCTGTCCATCCCTGTAATGTACCCGCAGGCACCACGCTGCTTGGGAAAAACATACATCTCCTAAGCTGCCTATCACAGACAGTAATGTGCTGATGCACACTAGACATATATACCAATAAGAAATGACAGATGCCGCAACTTAGACCATATACCAGACCCCCTCATGCCATGAAAAGTGCTAGGTAAATGTGAACATGTGCTAGGTAAATGTGAACATGCTAGGAAAAGTGCTAGGTAAATGTGAACATCTGTGTCAGGACATACCTTGCATCAAATGCTATGTGGCATTAGGAGCTGGCCCAAATGATTCCTGCCCTGGTCATCTCCAAAAACACGCCTTAAACTGCTAGGGATGAACCCTCATCAAGTGCACAAAACCACAAAATAACCTTGCAGACTCCCAAAGGATGCATAGTATTGCTGAACACAACTGTATGCCCTTTTCATGCCTATGGCCTATAAGTACACTCATTCTGCTGTTTCACACTACCATTCCCCTCTTATCTCTCCCTACATCCCTCCGCGTGAACTCTGCTCTTCTGTTAGATTGCTTCTATCTGTGCCCTTCTCTTCTGCTGCCAAATCCAGATGTCACTCCCTTCACCTTGCTGCTCCTTATACCTGAAACAAACTACCTGAGCCTGTACATCAGGCTTCACCTCTAGCCCCTCTCAAATCCAGGCCGAATGCTCACCTCTTCATTGCCACTATTGTATCTAATCCGTCTAAGCTCCTTTGTGTTTCTTGACCATTCCCTCTGGGTGTATACTGTCTAGCTGTTGTGTTGTCTGTAAGCTCCACTAAGCAGGGACCATCTTTTCATGTGTCTGTGAAAGACCTGTGTACATCTTACAGCGCAGAAGTAGTTGTAGTAGGGCCTTTTGGCTATGGCATCTGAGGCCCAACTATCTGTGTACTAGCATTGCTCACAGTGGCTATACCTGTTCCATTATAGAAATATAGAAATATGACGATAGAAAAAGTCTACATGGCCTGTCTAATCTGTCCTTACATATTAACAACTGCAACAGTCCCCTTTCTTCCTTTAGAGTTCCTATTGATGTCCACTCATAGCAGAACTTGCTTTCAATTGAAAGAGGCTCTCCCCCTGAACATTTATGCCACAGAAGTATTTAAACATCTCAATCATATCACCTCTATCCCGCCTTTCCTCTAAGGTGTACATATTAAGATCCTTAAGTCTGTCCTCTTATGCTTTATAATGAAGACCACTAACCATTTTAGTAGCCACCCTCTGCACCGACTCCATCCTGTTCACATCCTTTTGAAGGTGCGGTCTCCAGAATAGCACACTATACTCCACATTAGGTCGCACCAAAGACTTATACATAGGCACTATCACTTCCTTTTTTCTGCTAGCCATTCCTCTCCGTATGCACCCAAGCATCCTTCTAGCTTTTGTCGTAGCCTTTTCTGCCTGTTTTAGCTACTTTAAGATCATCAGACACAACCACGCCTAGATCCCGCTCTTCTTTAGTGGACAAAAGTACTTCACCTCCTATACTATATTGCTCCCTTGGATTGCTGCAGCCCAAATGAATGACCTTACATTTTTTAACATTAAATCTCAGCTGCAAAATTCTAGACCATTCTTCAAGCTTAGCTAGATCCCTCCTCTTATTATCTAAACCTTCCTGGGTGTCTACTCTATTGCAGATTTTGGTATCATCCACAAAGAGACAAACCTTACCTGACAGCCCTTCCGCTATATCACTAACATAGATGTTAAAAAGAATCGGACCAAGGACAGATCCCTGGGGCACACCACTGGTAACATCCTTCTCCTCAAAGTGAGCTCCATTTACCTGTACTCTTTGTTGCCTCCCACATAGTGTATGTTGGTATGTATAAATATCTTCTATCTGTGGGGTAATCCATAGTTAGCTTTGTGGCACTACTCTCCTGGTCAGGGCTGTGTGGGCATGGGAGGGGAGATCTCTGTGCCATCACACCAAGTAGCCAGCCTCCAGATACATCAACACTCACAGCTCTCATTGATCCTGGCTGAGGTAGGAATGTAGGCCGCATGGGAAAATCCTGGGAATGTTGGCACCACATCAGTCATGTCTCCCAACATATGTATGGCTGCCCTTTCACACTGCCAACAATATCTGATCTTATTCGAGGACCCTTTGTAAAATAATCCAGCAGGAATCAGCAACGCTATTGGTCCCACAAAATGTGCATTATGGACTTACATTAGTGCTATTTTCACTGTTGAGTGCCCTTATTCTGAGGGCCCCTTATTATTGATTTTTAGCTATAGTGAATCTTCTCTGAGTTTGACTGCCCAATCACACTGGCACATGGTGATGCTGCGGTCATCGATATGGTCCAGCTACTGGCCAGGCTTTCACATCCCCCCTGAATTGCAGATGAGCACATCAGATTTATTTATTCTATTTATTTATTTAAAAGGATTTCTATACCGCGTTATCCTTAAATCAAAGTGGTTTACAATAAAACCAAATGTGTTACATAAAATGAGGGTGGGGGGCATGCAAGGGATATTGCAAAAGGGTTTGATAAAGTGTAGTCAAGTAGGGGGTATTGCAATGTAATTATGTACATGGTGAGTTATATACAAGAGGAACTAACTATGAGAAGGAAGTATTGATTCATCCAAGGGCCTAAATGAGTTGGGTAGTTAGGGGTTGGAAAGGAGGGAGGGAGCAGAGGGAGGGAATAAGATGTCGGGGGTGCGGAAAGATGGGGGCAATTCTGAAGCAGTCAAATTGTGTCTTGTGGTCGGGTCATGTAATGTCGCTGAAGTATTCTGTATGGAGTGTGGTTTTGAGCATCTTCCGAAAGTCCTTGATGTTCTCGGTGGTTCTTAGACAGTTCGGGAGAGAGTTCCATAGGGCGGGAGTGGCTAGGGATATTGCTCTTGCAGAAGTAGGTTGGATCATTTTTGTGTAGGCGCTGGGGAGTTTTATGGTGTCCGTGTGCAGTTATAATGTGTAAGAAATATGAGCCCTGGGTCTGTGCCTACATGTCTAACTGGAATTTTTATGCCCGAAACTGTGTAAACAAAAAGTTCCCACTCGTGGGGTCATGGGACAGAAGTACTTGAGGGAATGTATGTCCAACAAGAATAGGACTGCTATTATATTTGGTATGATAAAGCTGTAAAGCAAAAAAAGGGTTAAATCCCAAATGTATGATAAACTGAAAGCCCTTGAGATTAAAGTTACTTATTTTGAGAATAAATGTAGGTTTGAGACTGTGGAGACAGCTACGTCCAGTGCATTTCCACCTGGGTATGAAGAATCTGATGTGTCCAAGCAAGAAAAGAATTGAACTGAGAGAGGGAGGCTGCAGTGGTAGCATTTGTGCTGGTGGGAGGGGGGGGGGGGGGGAATTTATTTTGAAAAAAAAAAAGATCTTTACAGATATTGTCTCCCAGATCTGTTTAGTATATGAATAAAATTGTGCTTCATTTTTATTTCATTTCCTTGTACAGTTTTTGCAGAATGTGACCTAAAGGAAAAATTACTATTTTATGGTCCATTCTCAGGTATACCTTACACCAGAGGTACTCAAATCCAGTCCTGGAGGGCCGCAAACCAGTCAGGTTTTTGGGATATCCCTAATGAATATGCATGAGATAGATTCAAATACAATGGAGGCAGTGCATGCAAATATATCACATGCATATTCATTAGGGATATCCCAAAAACCTGACTGGTTTGCGGCCCTCCAGGACTGGATTTGAGTACCTCTGCCTTACACCAAGACACCATGTATGTCAAAGTATATTTATATGTGTATATACAGTATATATGTATGTATATATAATTTTATTTGTGCATTTTAGTACGCAATCCTTTAGACAGGAAACTAAACATTTTGTGAGACATATTTTATTGGAAAATTTAAGGGTTACTAATATCAAAACATAACATCTTTCATGAGATTAGAGTCTTATGGGAACATAAGTCAGGAATTAAGAGAAAAAAAGAAATTGCAAACAATATGAAGGTTTAACAGATGCGAAAAATGTTCTAAGAATGTGCAATGTGATCTTTAAAAAAGCAGAATGAGGATGTCAGGACTGAGTTTGCAATTCAGGGAAATAGACTATACCATTACTAAGTTGTTTAATAGAAGAGTTACGAGAAAGTGTGATCAGGAGGGTTAATAAGCTTACTTTCATTACTACTGGCCTGTAATATATAAATAAGTATTATATATATCTAAAAGGGGAAGTAGCCTGTTCCCCCCACTTCTCCTCCTCCTTCTTTCCTTTCTGACATCTAAATAGAGGCAAATAGTAAATGGGAAAGTAATTTTTTGTAGCCTTTTAAAGGCTACAAGTTAATTCAGATGAATTTAGAGAAATGTAGTACTTCATTTTGAGCATGCTACTTATCTTTTGTTAAATCACTGTGTGAACACCCCCCCCCCCCCCCCCGAAAACTAACTATTCTCGGCAACAGAGTATGCTCCTGGTAAAACAGTATACAGGGTGGCCCAAAAAAAGTGAGACCATCTCGTAGCATATAAGTTATTTAAAAATTCAAAAAGACAGATGTAAACGATTGACAAATTTAAAAAAAATATATGGCGACCGGAAATTGTCAAAATAAAGACGTTATATAGCTAAAAAAAGTTAAATAAGTAAACTATTTAAGCTTTTAATTTACGAGATGTTCTCACTTCTTTGGGCCACCCTGTAGATGCAACAAGACCAGTAAAATAGTAGTTTCTTTAAGAAATATCCCAGATTGTCTGTCCTTTATGGAAGACAGCTGCCGCTTTGCTTTGCTTTGCTATATGTTTTAAAGGGGGAAAACCACTAATTATTTGATACAATTATACCATGTTTAAAACCTTAGTTTTGATGTATGTGGGAAAAACAAAAAGATTTGAAGTTTTGAGATTCTGAGACGTGCAGCCCGATATTTGTAATTAGAAATGTGGGCACTATGGGGGTCATTCCGAGCAGCATTTAACAGAGATGTACATCCAGTTTGGATGTACATCCCTGCTAAATGCTTGGGCCCAATTCTGGATCCAGAGCTCCCCACACGTAGAGTGGAGATGTGCAGGGAGCTCTGGATGGGGCCGGGAGAGGGCGGGCCATGGAGGGGTGTGGGTGTGGTGGAGGCGGGACCCTGACTCTGGACATACAGGGCTGATTTCAGTCTCAGCCCTGTACGTCCAGGGTGGCTGAGTTACATGGGGAATTTATTCCATCTCGAAGGTAGAATAAGTCCCCACCAACATTGCCAGACACACGAGGGGCACACCGAAACAGGTGAGCGGTACTATGGGTGTCACCGCTGCCCGATCCCAGCCTTGAGAGGCCTCTTCGGGGATCAGGCAGCGAGGAAAGGCACATTTGATCCTTTGTGGCTGATTGGGGCTCCTGTATGGTGTCCTGGTGCCATAGCGACCGGATGCCATGGAACCAGGGCTCCATGAAGGAGCATTGGGTGGTTTGCATGGGGAGGGGGCTGGACATGCTATGGGCCAGAATCAGAGCACATCCTGCCCATCCAGGCCCATTTCATCAGATGCTCCCATGGGTTCAGAATCGCATGCCTATCTGGCCTGTCTAGATTTTGGATGTCCGGACGGGCTAGATGGGCCCCGATAGGAATTGGGTCCTATGGGCCCGATTCTGATCCCGACATAGATCTCTTTGTATGTCCAGGCTGACCCAGATGTACAAAGGAGATTGAGATTCTGATTCCGCGGGGCAGTTCTAGCCCTGTGGGATCAGAATTGCAAACAGCACTGTACGTGCAGACCGGGACTGCGATTCAGTCTCGGCCTGCATGTACAGCAAAGTCCAACTAACTCAGTCAGGGCATTTAAATGGAGACACGGTGCGATGGCATCATGTTGCCATGATGCCATGGCTCCATTTAAATGCAGTGATTCTGGCCATCTGCTAAAAAGTTAATTCCCCACAGCCCAACCCCCGATCCGACCTCCTAAGGCCAGGATCAGGTTGCGGAGAATTACTTTTTGTTCCCCCAGCCCCTTCCATGCCCCGGAGCTGCTGAAAGAACACGTCCAGGAAAGTTATTCCCCGGACATTTTACCGGCCCTGGACGTACAGGGCCGACATCAGAATCGGCCCTGTATGTCCAGGGCCAGCGACCGCCCACTGCCCGCCCACTCTCCGCCCTCATCTATAGCTGTATTTCTTTCAAGCCAGCAACTCTGCAGGCAATAATACAAGTACTATTCAAGGAAGAGTGCTGAGGTGCCCAAGGTCCAGGACAGGACAATAAACATAAATGAACAAAGGATGTGCTTCCCCATGTGATGGGCTGGGCCACTCTAAATCTGATTTCCCCAAGTGACCTCCCCAAGGACCTCCAAGGCCTGATGTGACTGAAGTCATGCATATTCATGACTCTGAAGAGACATGACTAGGCATGGAGGATGTTGGCCAAGAAGAACCCGAGGAGGTCTCCTATCAGACCCACCCACAGATGCCTTGCACCCTCCTATTCCTCTTGCCTTAGAGGTATCCTTTGACAATCAGAGGTATCCTTTGACACTACAATTAATGGATAACCTTCATAGATCCTAGTAGATACCGGAGCCACAAGATCATTAGTACTCAGGTTGTGAACATATAGGCCTTACTAGGGCCTGTACCCTTGCCTCCAAATCTCTATTAGAGGGCATATTACTTCCTACAGAGACTGCTGATATAAACTGTTGTGAAAAAAATATATACATATAAATTTGTATCTTCTATCTATAGTTCCCTTGAAGTTTTCAGATGCCTTAGCACATAAGAATACATTAGCATGGTATGAAGAAAAAAAAGGACTTCGAATGACAGTAAACTGGTTCCGGATGGTTCCAAAGGGAAAAGGAGAAGGTAGAAGTGACCAAAAGTAACTTTATGAAGTGACATGTGTTTTAAGGACTATGTGGGTCATTCTGATCTCCATTAGTGGGTCTGGATGTCCAATCCAGATGCCCAGACCTGCTAAATGGCTAGATCTTTCATACGGCCACAGAGCTCCCTGTGCGGGTAGGCTGTAGGCAGGGATGTGACCTCGGACATACAGGGACAATTCTAAGGTCGGCCCTGTATGTCCAGGGTCACACAGTTAGATGGGGGACTTATTCCATTTCATAGGTGGAATAATTTCCCCTGGACATCGGGGGGCGGCAGTGCAGAGGGCCAGGCTTGAAGTGAGGCAGTGCAGGGGGTTCTCTGCAGCCCAACCACGGCCATGGGAGGCCCAATCAAGATCAGGCTGTGGGGAACAGTCCTATAAGCAATGCTGCTGGTGATAGTGATTCCCTCATGATGCTTCATGAGGGAGCCTGACTGAGTTAGCTGGGCAAGTGGCTGGATGTCCGGGATTCCTGAATCGGGGTACCTCCTAGATGTCCAGCCACTATGATGTGATTCTTCTCCCATGGGGATGTCTAACCCCCGCAGGACCAGAATCAGGTCAGCCCCTGGCTGTCTAGATGTCTAGATGGTGAGGCACAGATCGCTTCACACCACCAATGGCTTCCCTCTGGTTTTGGGCAGGTTCCTGGGGAGGGTCGCTGGTGAGGTGCAAACCTTTGCCATGATTATCCCTTTGCATAGATTTGGTCTCCTTTTTTTGGGGGGGGGGGACCTATGGGGCACATGTGCCATAGTTCATACAGTGCTGGTCACCAGATACAGAGTATTTTGTACCTTGGTCAGACACTATCACAGATTTGCCAGTATTCTTTTGATATGGGCTACCTTGGGAGCCGCCTGGTGTGCATTGTGCCACCGCAGAAAAACAATGCATGTTCCAGCGGCGCCCTACTATGTACCATTTGGACCATCATAACAGTGACCTTTCGTGGCTGGACGCTGTTGTGTTTTTTTCAATATGTGCACTACTATCACTTTTTTTTGCTCACTTGTTTGTGCAGCACATTGCCTACATTTAAATAGGCTCTCTCTCCTCACTGGGCGCCCTTACCGCCTTGTTTTTGATGGCGGAAATGTTCCTGGTGTTCAGAGGATGGCGTTAATGTAGCAGGGCCAGATTCTCTCCCACTCTTCGCCCATTGACCCCGTCTCTCCACCTTCTCTCCACCCTCTGGTACATTTAGCGCTGCTGGTAACATAGCGCGTGTTGACGTTACATGAGGTAATGTTACCACGTGTTAACATTACCGTGTGTATCGTTAGCACGCAGTAACATTACCGCTGCTACATTGCCACGCCTTAGTGAACATACCCCTTAATATAGATTAGAGTGTAGTTTCCCCAGCATTTTTTAAACCCGGATTTTTGGCGCCAAGAAAAGATGTGTCCTTGGGCAAGCCATTTAACCCTCCATTGCCTCAGGTACACTTAGATTGTGAGCCCTTCGGGGACAAGGGAAAAAAAGTACCTGTTTGTATATACATACATGTAAACCGCTCTGATGTGCATAGTAAAGGGAGGTATATTAAGTGCCTAAACCTTAAACCATAAACCATAGACATCTGGATGGCTCGGGTACGCACAAACCTCAATGTGCCTTTATGTAAATTAAAATAAAAAATAATGTCTCCATTACTTCTAATTTGAAAAGTCATCCAAGCCCAGATATATGCTCAACAATTGGAAAGAGATACTTGGAGACAGGCTTGATGCACCTTGCAACCTGATGGGCTCTGGGAAAACCCATTCTGGCCATGTGGTGTTTCCAGATGCACTTTTACCTCATGTTGCCTCCATGTGTCTTGGCCAGATACACAGAGGCAAAGGGGGGATGATTCACAAATTCTAACAAGATTTGTACAATTCAAAAATCGCCAAATTGCAGAAGAAGTGTGTGCAACTTGCCTGATTTGTAAACAGCACAACGGTGCTAAACATGTGAAGACCAGTCAAGGACACAAGCCACAGCCTTGGGGACCCTTTCTGAATTTGCAAATGGATTTTATCCAATTACCTGAAATGTCAGGGATTTGAATACTTTTAAGTAATGGTTTGCTTGTTTTTTGGATGGCTAGAAGCTTAACCTTTAGGAAAGCAGATGCTACTACTCTTGCAAAGAAATGTATCCAGCACTGTATTTCATACCATTATGGAGAGTCCCCATGTGGCTCTCCAATGATAGAGGAATTAATTTCAAAAAGAGCATTATCGGACAAATGATTACTCAACCAAAATTGGTAAAGATATGCCAGGAGACTGGACCTAATTGGAGTTCAAGCTTCATGCGTAGCTCCTATGGGCCTGAAAAAGGCTTAGTTACTAGTAAAACAACGGAAGCCTTTCCAGCAATATTTGTTCCCTAAGATGTCACTCTAGAAAAAAATTAAGTATAGTTTTTCCTTATTTCAAACAACTAATCCAGAAGGTTCAGTCTTTTCACTCACAGTTATTTGCTGCACTTCCTGATAACACTGAACAATGTCTATAGTCACGGCCTAATAATTGGATCTGTGCAGAGATATTCCAATGAAATAATTGCCTGGAACCCCAGGTGAAAGGGACCATCCTAAGTGCTCCTGACTACACACTGCAGTGAAATGCAAAGGACTCCCTACCTGGATCCATGCATCACACTGCCAAAGAGCCAAGATATCAGCCGAAGACTAGTGGGGGTCAATCTTTTGGAGGAACCAAGTTTAAGGGTTCAGGTGAAGCATGCTATGAAGTCCTGAAGAACTGCTGAGAAACAGGACCAAATTATCTGAAGAATGGAAGAAGAACTATTAGATTAATTCTGTAGAAAGGATCCAAGTGGAAATCAGAAAAGAGGAAGAGAGGGGTGTCTGTTGTGGACTTTGTAACTTTTTTTCTTGTTTTCTTCTTGTTAATGTTACCTTACCAAGTAGCTGCAGTTCCAGAGAATAATTCTGCTATATATATTTCTGAGAGTAAATAGGGATGAAGTCTCTGATTATAATGAACTAGAAGATGCAGTGCAGAGACTGATAGAGATATGAGTTGTCATCTCTATTAAATTGCATAAACACATGCTGGAAGGGGGTGTGAAGCTAAAATAGAAAGGAATATGTCTGTTAGACCATGATGGGCCTTGCTGAAGATAAGAAAAGGGAGCATAAGAGGCTGAACATCGTCAAGAGAAATAAGTTTGCTTGGTCAGGGAAATGTGGCAAAAGTGCTATCAACTGACCAATACGAATAAATGCAGAGATGTTGATATCCAGAAAGATAGGAACATTGCAGCTACAATACATTTCTAAAACAGATTTGAGCCATTATCAGGATGAAATACCTGCTCCTGGTATCTTTTGGTTCTGCAGGAAGTTGGCTAATGTTTACATGTAGATCATCTATAAGCTTTGATGTATTTGTATATAATGTGGAGCTGCTTCAGTGGTAGAGAAAGCAGTCTACACAATGTCTATCTGTTTCCTCTCTAACCTGACAATAATAAATAATACTCAAAGTAAGCATAAGTAACAGCTATTAGATTCACTAGAGCTATGTATGCATCGGGTGTCAGAGATTATTTGACTTTGATAGAGGGCTGGGTGAGTAACAAAAAAGAACTTGATGGAAGAAGAACGTGCTCGGCACCAAGCAATTCACCTAGATAACATGCTCTAGATTGTGATTGGTCACTATCTCTTGGGAGGGGTATGACCAAAAGGGGGGAACAGTGGAATAAAACATCTATGTAAGGTGATAGCCATTATCATATGGCCCAGGGACAGATTACATGCCTCTGATCTGAGCATGAGATGGCAGCCTCCTAGTGTGGAACAGCAAAGAAAACTCAAATATACATAAGGATATGACAAAGGGAAATGTGTAATGCAGGTTGAACTATAATTTTAGATATGATTGCAAAGCTTTTGTTGTTTGTATCAGAATACATATACCTTGCACAGTTTGTAACCTCCCAGACTGGAGCTTGACACTGGGCTGGCTCAGTATCACTTTCCTATCTCCCTGTATATTTTTTTGCAATAAACCCACAAAGAGGAAGCTGTGGTCTTCTCAGTCTCTGTGGTGATTAGGGACATTCTGATGAGAGATTTCCCTCTGAGTAGGAGGGGGATTTCGGCATAGATGAAGCACACAAGTACAAGCATAGATGATTAATACAGTTATTTACATGCTTGCTTAGAAAAAGTAAGCACAGGTATTTATACCTGTTGGCAAATTGGTGTGTGCTGACACCTATTTTTAGCCATGATTTATGTCACTTATGTTAGCATTTTATAAAGATAACTAAGCACCTACTTGTCGTTATAAAATTACACCTTCACAGGTAAAGTATGCTTTAAATGCTTAACTTTATTTATTTATAAATTTAAAAGAATTTCTATATCGCTTTATCCTTAAATCAAAGTGGTTTACAATAAAAACAAAGGTGTTACATAAAATGAGGAAATGAGGGTGGGGGCATGCAGGGAGATATTGCAATGGGGTTCGATATAGTGTAGGCAAGTGGGGGTATTGCAATATAAGTATGTACATGGTGCGCTATATACAAGAGGAGCTAAATACAAATATTGATTCATCCAAGGGGGTTGGGGAGTTAGGGGTGGGATGGGAGGGGGGAAGCAGAGGGAGAGAATAAGATGTTGAGGGGTATGGAAGGGCGGGGGGCAATTCTGAAGCAGTTAAATTGTATCCTGTGGTTGGGTTATGTAATGTCACTGAAGTATTCTGTATATAGAGTGTGGTTTTAAGCATCTTCCGAAAGTCCTTGATGTCCTCAGTGGTTCTTAGGCAGTCTGGGAGTGAGTTCCATAAGGTGGGAGTGCCAGGGATATTGCTCTCGCAGAAGTAGTTTGGTTCACTTTTGTCTAGGCGCTGGGGGGTTTTATGGTGTCCATGGTGCGTCTCCTCCTGGGTCTGGTGCTTGAGTCTGTGGTGAGGACAATTTGCAGACTATTTGCAGAAAGGTTTTGTTTGATTTTAAAATGTTTAGTATGGTTTTATATTTGATGCGTGAAGTAATGGGGAGCCAGTGGAGGTGGTCCAATATGGGGGTGATGTGCATGTACTTTGAGGAACCAGTTATGATACGAGCAGCAGTGTTTTGTGCCATTTGTAAGGGGCGGAGTGCCTGTTCTGGAAGTCCAAGGTATAAGGGGCTGCAGTAGTCAAGAATGGGGGTGATTAAAGCTTGGCAAACGGTGCGGAAGTGTTCTTGGCAGAGCAGTGGCTTCAGGCATCTGATGATTTGCATTTTGAGATAGATGTTCCTGGTAGTTTTGCTGATGTGCGACTGGAGGTTCAGATTTCTGTCAAGTGTGACTCCAAGGTATTTCACTTACAGTTGAATGTGTATCGTGGTGTTGTTCAGATTGATTATGGGTGGAGGGGTGAATCCAGAGTTTTGGGTGATAATGACAGCTTCTGTATTATTGTGGTTTATCCTTAGATTGTTTTGGAGTAGCCAGCAGGTCATTTGCTGAAGGCAGTCTGCTATTTTTGTATAATCTCCGTCCTCAAGGTTGATTGATGGGTAAATCATTATGTTGTCTGCATAAATTGTGTAGAGGATTTTGTGTTTATTGATGATGGAGTAGATAGGTTGTATGTATAGGTTAAACAATAAGCACTGAAAGGGAGGAACCTTGAGGCACATCTCGTTTGACTATGAATGGTAGGGAGGTGTTGGGGTCACATTTGACCTGAAATTGTCTGTTTGTTAGGTAAGAGGTAAACTGTGGTACCATGCAGTCCAATCTCTTGTAGTCTTCTTAATAGTACGCTGTGTGAGACCAAGTCGAAAGCAGAAGTGATATCAATGAAAATCATCAAAAGTCCCATCTTGACACTATCAATGACTCTGGTTGATATTGGACTGCTGCCCGGTTTGCATCTGTGGCTTGAACTAGGCGAGCCAAAGTTGGCCACAGATCGCTAACCAGGTAGTGGTCCAATATTTCCGCTACCCGATTAGCGGTACTCCCCACCTCTGCTCTGCCTCAAAAGCCCCCAACATGCCCTGATGATAACCGGATAGCACCAGGGTGCAGAGAGGACATAGATGGGGAAATTCAACAGCACTAACCATGTAGGTGCCGTTGAATATCCCCATTTAAGGTATTTGCATGGTTTACTGGGCTGTAAATGCCTTTTGAATAACAGGCTCTCAGTTCTAAGGTCTTTTTTGATATATTTGCAGAAACTAAAATCGGTGTGGCCCATTTTGGATTTAAGTGATCTTAAAATGTAGCCAATGCTTTGATCTTGAACAAGATTGATTATTGCAGCTCCTTGTATTTATGTCTTTTGATAGGAATGATATGTTGGTTAGAACTACTGTCAGTAATGGTGGTGAAGATTTTGACAGGGGGTTAGAGCCTTGGATCATGTAAACCTGTTCCCAGTGAAGCTCCATTGCTTTCCTGTGAAGTGGAATGTTAAGCTTAAGCTGTTTACTGTTTGCCTCCAAGTGTTTGTATCGCTGTGCTCTGTTATCTGTCTCAAAGTGTGAAATGCTATGAACCAGGATAAGCTCTTCATTCTTCTCAGCTGAGGAGGATTCTGCAGGGCCTCTAGTTTGTGGAATGCCCTTCCATCATATATACATCTAGAACAGAATTTGCTGTCCTTCTGTAAGCTACTTAAATCTAGGGGCCTGATATTTCAGTAGCGGCAGCAAGTCAATCTAACATGGCCATCAGTTACCTCTGAACTTTAAACCAGGATATTCATATCTGGGCTCTGGTACTGAATATCTGGATTGCCCAGATTGCCACGAAGCTCACCGGGCAATAGTGATCTTGCATGCTGCCTGGTTAGCTTCTGCAGTGAAAATTAGGCCAATCTTTACTGCGCCTGACTTTTGCCATGTGTCACTAACTGTAACTGCAAAACCCAACCACTCAATATTCCTAATAATCCACACACTTTGAGTGCCTTAATAGTGACTGAAAACCCAATAATATCCACTATAAATATATTGTTTTTTTTGTTTTTTTGTCGGACGTTTTTGCCGTGAGTGATTTATCCCTCTCGAGGCGTAACTTCCCTTTTAATTAAAATTTGGTATAACAACCACTTTTGGTAGATACGTATTGTGAGATAATTGCACTAATTTTCAGTGCTATAACACAACTACTCACGATTTTATGTGCCGAAAAAACGGCTCAACTTCAGTCATGCAGATTAACTACGAGCACAGTACTGCGTTTAGAGCCTCAATTCCTCTTCTGGCCCTGTTTCAACGCTTTAACCACTGCAAAAAGAGAATTATTCATCTTCGATGGTCCTCCCACCAATGGAATAAAAATGATTCATCCAAAGGTAATTTCCGGAGAGACTATTGTGTCGAGATGATTCAGAAACTCAGTCCAACTTGTGTCACTAACTGGGCAGCAGCTCAATTTCGCTCTTTTGCGTTGACCTTCTATCTTGCTAAGCATGATGTTTTTCTCTAATGATCTCTCTCTTCACATGATGTGTCCAAAGTATGAAAGTCAAAGTCTTGTCATCTGAGCTTCTAAAGAAAGCTTAGGTTTGATTCCCTCTAGTACCATCTGGTTTGTTTTTCAGGCAGTTCATGGTATACACAGTATTTGTCGCCAGCACCATTATTCAAAGGCATCATTTTTCTTCCTCTTTATCTTTTTCACTGTTCAATTTTTGCATCCATATGACGTTATTAAAAATACCATGGCTTGAACAAGTCAATTCTTTGTATGGAGAGAGACATCTCTGCTCTTGGGAATCTTGTCTAGGTCCTTCATAGCCAATCTGCCAAGAGTAATGCACCGTCAAATTTCTTGACTGCTTGTTGTTTCTTTATTGGTAGTTGATCCAAGTAAGTTAAAGTTGTCCACTATTTCAATTTCTTCTCCATCAACGATCAACTTATTGGTTAGTGCTGCTGAATATACATGAGTGCCGCAGTAGCATGCTCCAATGCTAACTGGCTACCACTGGGATGTGCCAGGGGCATTCCAGGGCAGCACCCATCACTAACTGGGCAGCAGCAATATTGAGCTGTGATCTGTTTGTTGGCCAAGAACTGCCTCATACTGAGCATGGTGTGTGTGGGCGCATTGTCGTGGTGGAGCAGCCATGACTTGTCTCTCCATAGAGCCTGCCTGCTGCGCCGAACCCGGTCATGGAGGCAATTGAGGACTTGCTGGTAGAGCCTTCCTGCTGCGCCAAACCCGGTCATGGAGGCGATTGAGGACCTGCTGGTAGAAGTGACTGTCTGACCCTGAGGCACAAAATCTTGATGGACCACTGCCTTCTGGTTGAAGAATGCAATCAGCATGACCTTGATCCTTGATTTGGACATTCGCACCTTCTTGGGTCTGGGTGATAGTCGAGTCTTCCACTGCAGCTCTGTTTCTTGCTTTCAGGGTCATACTGGAAGACCCAAGTCTCACCTCCTGTGATGACTCGGCCAACGAACTCTGGATCTTCTCCGATCTTCTCTAGCAAGTCTCGACAAACTTTGACCCGATATTCCTTCTGGTCATCCGATAAAAGCTTGGGCACCATCTTGGTGCATACCTTCCACATCCCCAGCTCCTGAACCACGATGGTCCACACTGACTCCCTGTTCAGACTGAGCTCCTCAGTTATCATCCGCACCGTCAATCTGTGATCACTCTGCACCAGCTGGTTCATTCTGTCAGTGTTCTCAACCATCTTTGTCGTAGAGGCTGTCCTGACTTGGGGTCACACCAGTATTGAAGCATTTGTTCAACTCAAAGACTCGTGGTCTTGACATTGCATCTTCTCCATAAGCCTTTTGGAGAAGTTGTAGACACTCAGTTGGACCCATCTCCAACTTAACTAGAAATTTCAAGTTGATTCCTTGCTTCATATTTCTGCCACCTCCAGTTGCATGACAAAGTGATGGAGCAGTGTGCTACAAAAAAACCTGAAAAAGAAAAACAGAGTGAGAGAGATGAAAAATATTATAGCAGAATAGTGGCGAGATGTTGCACAACACAGTGACATAAGCGGTTAGCCAATTGGCATTCAGTCATGGAGGTGGCTGCCACAGTCTCGTTTCTTTTTTGTCACACCTCGTAGACCAGTAGAATTCAGGAAAGGTTGGCTATAGTGAAATGCAAAATATATCCCTGTCAATAATAAGGGACCTCAGAATAGGCATATGCAACAGTGCAGACAGCACTAATACATACACAAAAGCACAATCATCGGTCTCTACAAATGTGCTCATGAATAAATACTGTGGATTTATTTCATTCCATTTATTTCTTCTATTCCACACTCTCCAGCATAAGCAAAATTAAAACAACCATAAGCAATAAATCCTCATTAAAAACACACCATGAATCCCTCCCCCCACCAATACCACCACCAAGATGCTATATAGAGCTACATACTACCTTTAAGTATTACAGCTAGGGATAGACAAGTCAGACTGTAAACTTTAATGGGCTTCTTCAAGGTTTGAATGTATACTTGATATAATATGTTGCCCTCCCTAAGAAGTAATGTCAAAACTTGGATGTTCTTTAAAATGTGAAGAGCTGAATTAAGGTTGAAACTGATTCTCCCATTAACTTAGAAAATTCCAGACTAAGAGATCCTTTTACTAAATCTCGCTAAGGTTGTGCATGTGGAGGCCAATTGTGGTTCTTGCATGTCTGACTGCATTGGCCATGCAAAAACTGGATGTGCGGGAAATTGACCCAATTCTGCCACCGCGGGGCCTGGATGTACCCACAATGGCAGAATCGGGGGCTTGGACATCCCGGTGCTCCCCATATGCTGATGAGATCAGTGTACAGAGAGCTGCCTGTCCAGATAACAGAACGGCACAGCTGGGGCTCAGGAGCTGTGGCATTCTGGCACCATGGCAATAAGCCATCCACAAGACAGCTCGGAATGCCATCGCATGCATCTGCCCCTGCAGCCTTCTGTCCAGCCATCACTGGCAGCATCTGTGGGCTGGATCATGGCTACAGGTGCACGGTATGGCAGGCTGAACATTTGGTGGGGGTGTGTGCATGTGGTGTGGGGTGCCCCTGACACTTATTCCACCTTTGAGGTGGAATAAGCCGGGCATATAGGTCAGCGCCGAGGGACAAACAGAGGCATGATTGGAATTGCCTCTATATGTCCCAGTTGCTTGTCCCTCTCTTCCACCGCCCCCGCTCTGCCCCTGCACTGTCCCCTCATGCCCCTTCCAGTGCTCCTTGCACAAACCCTTTGTACATGCGGGGAGCCAGGGCCGGCCCGTCCATTGAGCAAGAATGTTTTTTGCACAGGGCCCCGCGTTTCAGGGGGCCCCGCGCAAAAAACATTCTTCATCATCCCAAGTTTAAAAAAAAAAAAAAAACAGCTGCTTCTGCCGCGGTAGCATCAAGAGTGCCGCCGCAGGGCCCCCCCTGCCCGGCAGAGCCTCCCTGCATCGTAGGCTAGCGTTGAATCCCCGAACGCGGGCTTCTTTCAGAGCCGCGAGAGTTTCCTTTCTCGCAGCTCTGTTAATCCCGCCGGGGATTTCCCATCAGCCCCGGCAGGATTAACAGAGCCCCAAGAACGGACACTCTCGCGGCTCTGAAAGAAGCCCGCGGCCGGGGCGTGAACGCTCGCCTACGATGCAGGGAGGCTCCGCGGCGGCACGCTGGATGCTGCCGTGGCAGAAGCAGCTGTTTTTTTTTATTTTTTAATTTGGGATGATAGGGGGGAAGGGGGTTTAGGACTGGTAATGGGCTATGGGGGGGGGAGGCTAAGAATGGAAATGGGCTGATAGGGGAGGGTTAGGACTAGTAATGGGCCATGGGGGGGAGCTAAGACTGGAAGTGGGCTGATGGGGGGGGGTTAGGACTGGTAATGGGCTATGGGGGGGGATAAGACTGGAGGTGGGCTGATGGGGGAGGGTTAGGACTAGTAATGGGCCATGGGGGGGTGCTAAGACTGGAAGTGGGCTGATGGGGGGGTTAGGACTGGTAATGGGCTATGGGGGGGCTAAGACTGGAAATGGGCTGATGGGGGGTTAGGACTGGTAATTGGCTATGGAGGGGCTAAGACTGGAAATGGGCTGATGGGGAAGTTTAGGACTGGTAATGGGTTATGGGGGGGGGGCTAAGACTGGAAGTGGGCTGATGGGGGTTAGGACTGGTAATGGGCTATGGGAGGGGTTAGGACTGGTAATGGGCTGATGGGGGATTAAGACTGGTAATGGGCTATGGGGGGCTAAGACTGGAAATGGGCTGATGGGGGGTTAGGACTGGTAATTGGCTATGGGGGGGCTAAGACTGGAAATGGGCTGATGGGGATGGTTAGGACTAGTAATGGGCCATGGGGGCTGCTAAGACTGGAAGTGGGCTGATGGGGAGGTTTAGGACTGGTAATGGGTTATAGGGGGGGGCTAAGACTGGAAATGGGCTGATGGGGGTTAGGACTGGTAATGGGCTGATGGGGGATTAGGACTGGTAATGGGCTATGGGGGGCTAAGACTGGAAATAGGCTGATGGGGGGGCTAGGACTGGAAATAGGGTGATGGGGGTTAGGACATAATGGGCTGATGGGGAGGTTTAGGACTGGTAATGGGTTATGGGGGGGGGGGCTAAGACTGGAAGTGGGCTGATAGGGGAGGGTTAGGACTAGTAATGGGCCATGGGGGGATGCTAAGACTGGAAGTGGGCTGATGGGGGTTAGGACTGGTAATGGGCTGATGGGGGATTAGGACTGGTAATGGGCTATGGGGGGCTAAGACTGGAAATAGGCTGATGAGGGAGCTAGGCCTGGAAATAGGGTGATGGGGGGGGTTAGGATGTAATGGGCTGATGGGGGGGTTAGGACTAGTAATGGGCTATGGGGGGGCTAGGACTGGAAATGGACTGATGGGGGGTTAGGACTGGTAATGGGTGGGGGGGGGCTAAGACTGTTAATGGGCTGGGGGGGTTGCTAGGACTGGAAATGGGCTGAGTGGAAGGAGGGCTTGAACTGCAAATACCTGATGGGGACGGGGGCTTGGAATGGAAATGGGTTGTGAGGGGGAGGGAGCTAGGACTGGAAATGGGTGAGTGGGGGGGGCTAGGACAGGAAAAGGGCTAATGGAGGGGCTAGAATAGGACTGGAAATTGGCTGTTGGGGGGGTGCTAAGATTGGAAATGGGCTGTGGTGGGGGTTTGGATTGAAATAGACTCATGAAGGGGCTAGAACTGGAAGTAGGCTCATGGGGGGCTTGGATTGGAAATGGGCTGAGTGGAGGGGAGCTAGGATTTGACATGGGCTGATGGGCTCATGGGGGGCTGGGATTGGAAATGAGCTGATGGAGGGATTCGGATGGGACTGGAAATAGATGGGGGAGCTAGGACTGGAAATAGGCTGATGGTGGGTCTAGGATAGGACTGGAAATGGGCTTATGGGGGACTAGGACTGGAAATGGGCTGATGCGTGGACTAGAAGGGAGCGGATGCTGGGTGGGACCAGAACTAGAATGGAGCTGATTTTGGGGGAGGATTAGAATGGGATGGAGCTGGGAGAGTGAAATGGAGAGGGAAAAAATATTTTGTGTGGGAGGGAAGACAAATCTACAATTGGCCGGATATTGGGAGAGTAAGTGGGGATTGAGAATGGAGGGGAAAAATTTGAGTAGATGAAATAGGAATGAGGAAAGAGCAAAAGGAGAAAGATTAGTATGTTAAAGCAGATTTAGAGAGAGAATGGAAAAAAATTAGAAGAGAGAAAAAAAGACAAATGGACAGCAGACGATGGAGAGTTAGCGGAAGACACAAAGAAACCAGAAGAAAGTGAGTGGAGCAATTGCAGCTGAAAAAAAATGCACAAAAGGTAGAAAAATATCTCTTTATTTTGAATTTATTAATTGGAATATGTCAGCTCTGGGAAATGTGCATCATTAACGTCTGCGCTTTGTTTAGTACAAGAGCAAATTAATGTATAGTTTTATTTCTACAGTGTTGTACATTCCAAGTTTGGCTTTTGGGATTCCCAATTTAATTATTGTCTTCCTGTTTCTAAATTGTGATTCCTTGTTTGGTGATGGTCTATGTTCTGCATGTGTAACTGAGCTGAGGCATTCTGTTTATGTAATTCCTATTTGACTTTGCCACTTGTTCTCTTTCCCCAGTAGGTCATGTATTGTTGTTCTCTGAAATGTATTGGTTTAATATTTGCAGCGTTTCCTTTTGATAGTTAGGGTATGGTGCTTTATGAGTCCTGGTAGTGTTGTTAGGATACGGCGGGTTTGCTATGGGTTCTAAATGTAAACCAAACAAACATGATTCCCCTATAATATATCACCAACCCAAATAACTAACAAATATGCCCTAAACTCTAAGACCAACTACTATCCCCACTCTTAAATACCAATTTTTTTGTCGGATCGTTCACCGTGAGAAGAAACATTTCATCTCCTGAAGTGAACCCTCCTTTTTACTCAAAATTGAAACGGCTGCTTCTCAGCCAAGCCGACCAAATCAGCACAATGCTGTTGTCAGCAAAAAAGTATTTATCTAAAACTTCAAAAGAGTCAGTTGGATCCCAAACGATCCTCGGGCTACAAAAACCAAAGCCGCAGCTCCATAAATCCCCCTTGAAACAGAAAAATATTTTAGAGGACTTAGCCGTTCCGTAACAGCTAAGTCCTCTAAAATATTTTTCTGTTTCAAGGGGGATTTATGGAGCTGCGGCTTTGGTTTTTGTAGCCCGAGGATCGTTTGGGATCCAACTGACTCTTTTGAAGTTTTAGATAAATACTTTTTTGCTGACAACAGCATTGTGCTGATTTGGTCGGCTTGGCTGAGAAGCAGCCGTTTCAATTTTGAGTAAAAAGGAGGGTTCACTTCAGGAGATGAAATGTTTCTTCTCACGGTGAACGATCCGACAAAAAAATTGGTATTTAAGAGTGGGGATAGTAGTTGGTCTTAGAGTTTAGGGCATATTTGTTAGTTATTTGGGTTGGTGATATATTATAGGGGAATCATGTTTGTTTGGTTTACATTGGGCTGATTTCCAGGGGTGTATTGGGTAGGATATTTTCTGATGGGTTCTAAATGGGCAGTGATTGTAGTAGTTCCTAATGTGTCTGGCAGTTGGCACTGGATTATAGTAATGTAGAAGTCTTTTAGTCTTTCTTTATTCATACACTCATTAAGAGGCATGTTTACTAAACGTTAGTGTATGGTAACATTATGCAAATATTTATGCAAATGAGACCCCTTATTCAAATGAGGCACCGCACCGAGTCTCCGCACATGGCCCCGCACCCCCCTTGGGCCGCCCCTGCGGGGAGCACAGGAAGGATGAATAGCGTTCAGGGGCTAAATGTGTTATTCGTGGTTGGGAATATCTTAATGATTTTAATATACACTAAGGTCAAATCCTCCATGCTAACCATCAGGGGCATGACCAGCATGTTCACCACAGTTAATGCACAAATGCATATTTTATCACATGCAGCAATTAACACCATGTGCACCTATTGATACCAATAGAGGTAGCGTTAGGTGAAATCTTGCTAATTGGCACATTACATAAGAACATAAGAACATAAGATATGCCATACTGGGTCAGACCAAGGTCCATCAAGTCCAGTATCCTGTTTCCAACAGTGGCCAATCTAGGTCATACGTACCTAGCAGTTTCCCCAAAAGACACAGGTTCCACAATGCTTGTATTGGGTCAAGCATTGATATCCTGGGTCCCTTCTTAATAATGGTTTATGGACCTTTCCTCCAGGAACTTGTCCAAACCTTTTTTAAACCCAGCTACACTAACAGCCTTTACTACATCCTCCGGTAACAAATTCCAGAGTTTGATTACACTTTGAGTGAAAAAATATTTTCTTTTGTTAATCTTAAATAGTTTACCCTGTAGCTTCATTGCATGTCCCCTAGTCTTTCTATATTCTGATAACGTAAACAATTGATCTACGTTTACCCGTTCCACTCCGTTCATTAATTTATAGACTTCTGTCATATCTCCCCTCAGCTATCTCTTTTCCAGGTTAAGGAGCCCTAACCTTTTTAGCCTTTCTTCATAGGAGTATCCTTCCATCCCCTTTACCATTTTGGTGGCTCTTGTCTGAACCTTTTATAATAACGCTACATCCTTTTTAAGATACAGCGACCTGAATTGCACACAATATTCAAGGTGCAGTCTCACCATGGAACGATATAGAGGCATTATAATATCTTTTGCTTTATTTTCTATTCCTTTCCTTATGATACCTAGCATTCTATTTGCTCTCTTGGCCGCCGCTGCACACTGGGCCGAGGGTTTTAACATGTTAGCCACAATGATGCCTAAATCTTTTTCCTGGGTGGTGGTTCCTAATGTGGAACCTTGCATCGTGTAACCATAGTTTGGGTTGTTCTTCCCTAGGTGCATAACTTTGCACTTGTCCACATTAAATTTTATCTGCCATTTTGATGCCCAGTCTTCCAATTTATCAAGATCCTCTTGCAATTTTCCACAATCCACTTGGGTTTTAACAACTTTAAACAGTTTTGTGTCATCTGCAAATTTTGATAACCTCACTCGTTATTCTACTTTCCAGGTCATTTATGAATATGTCAAAAAGCAGCGGACCCAACACAGATCCCTGGGGTACACCACTATTCACCTTTCTCCTTTGGGAAAATTGGCCATTTAGTCCTGCCCTCTGCTTTCTATTTTTAACCAGTTCCTGATCCACAGTAGTACACTACCTCCTATCCCATGACTCTTTAGTTTTGCCAAAAGTCTCTGATGAGGGACCTTGTCAAAGGCTTTCTGAAAGTCCAGATACACTATATCAACCGACTCACCTTTGTCCACCTGTTTATTCACACCTTAAAATAAACATAACAGATTAGGAAGACAAGATCTTCCTTGTCTAAAACCATGTTGGCTGTCTCCCATTAGGCCACTATCTACATGCTGAGTAATTTTATTCTTTATGATGGTTTCTACCATTTTTCCTGGTACTGACGTCAGGCTCACCGGTCTGTAGTTTCCCAGATCACCCCTGTAACCCTTTTTAAAAATTGGTGTTACATTGGCGATCCTCCAATCTTCAGGTATTAGAGATGATTTTAATGATAGTTCACTGATTACTAATAGCAGGTCTGCAATCTGATATTTCAGTTCTTTCAGCACCCTTGGATGTATACCATCCAGCCCAGGTGATTTGCTACTCTTCAGTTTATCTAATAGTTGTAATACATCTTCCCGATGTATCGATATTTCCTTCAATTCTCCCGCGTTTTTGCTTCTGCAGCAAGCTTCTTCTCAAATTCTCCCTTTGCCTGCCTTATCAATGCCTTGCATTTGACTTACCAGTGCTTGTGCTGTTTCCAGGTTTCGTCATTTCTCTCTTTTTTCCATTTTCTGAAAGATACTTTTTTGGCAACAACAGCCTCTCTGACCTCACCTTTAAACCATGCTGGCAGTTTTTTGGACTTCCTTCCACTTTTCTTAAAGCATGGAATACAGCAGGTCTGGGCTTCCAAGATAGTATTTTTCAACAACACCCAAGCTTGATGTAAGTCTTTAACCTTTGCAACTGCTCCTTTTAGTTTTTTCTTAACTATTTTCCTCATTTTATTATAGTCTCCCTTTCGAAAGTTAAAATGTAGTACTGTGGGAGGAATTGCAGCGGAGACAACAGGGCTTGGCAGCCAGCTTTCTTTCAACACCATTGGATGCAAGTGAAGCCCCTCCCAGCTGACATCGAGGCTCCTGCACTCTTAAACGCCAGTTCCCCTGAGGGAGGTGAGGAACTGCGGTGGAGACAACAGGGATTGGCAGCCAGCTTTCTTTCAACACCATTGGATGCAAGTGAAGCCCCTCCCAGCTGACATTGAGGCTCCTGCACTCTTAAACGCCAGCTGCCTTCGCGGCTGTGGTCGCGGCCCGTGGTCCCATGCCCAAAGGGGGCATGACCAAAGGGGGAACGCCCCTTTGGTGCCCCTTCAGTGCCATTTCGGGGCCCATGCCCAAGTCACTGAAGGAATGCCCAGGGGACATTGTAAACGAAAAAATAAGTCTTTGAAGCAATCTTCTGATAGTACTTTGACGTCTGGTGCGGTTACTGGCCCAATGGACCAACATGTGGTTACTAAACCTAAGACTGCTTCTGCTGTTTTGATTTCCTCTTCTCCTGCCTCCGGAGCATCCTTGAGTTCCATCAAAAGGACCCCTCCCCCTAATCCTGGTTTGGCTAAAACATTGGCTTTGGACACCTTCTCCTCTGAGGCTTCGTCTGCCTCCGGGGAGGAGGAGGGCACTCAAGTTGGTCTTGCAGAATCGTGTAAAGTTTCTTTTAGTCCCCTTTTGGCTATTGATATTGAGGGTACTTCTTCTCTTCTTGTTGTTCTAGATCCTGAAAATGTTACTTTGTCTGATGTTTGGAAACAAGTTTCTGCTACTAATTCTTTGTTAAAAACGTTATGGCTCAGACAGCTGTTTTTTTCTCAGCAAGTTACAAAGCGGGTACAAGATTTGGATTCCACCGTTGGGAGATTGTCCCAACGTGTGGATAAATTAGAAGTTCAAGCCGGTGTTTTTCAATCGGCTAGTTCTACCTCTTTAAAGGATACCCTTACTCTGTATAAGCAGCTAGAATCACTTGAGAATATGACTCGTGCAAATAATCTGCATATATTGAATTTTCCTAAAACTCGTTTCATGTCACCTATTTCTTTATTCCAACAGTACTGTAAAGAAATATTGTTAATTTCTGATTCTGAATCTATTTTGCTTGCCTGTTCTTTTTATTTGCCTTCTCAGGAATTATCAGGGGATACCAATGTTGCTCTGTCGGAGGACCATAGTGATTTAAATTTAACAGATTTTCTTGAAAACTCTCAGGCTTTGATCCCCTCACGTGCAACATTGGTGCTCACTTTGGTCAATTTTTCAGATAAGGCCCGAATTATAAAAGCCTTTTTCCAAAGAAAGAATGTATCTTTTCATGTCCATAAGTTGTCTATCTTTCCCGATGTTTCCCGGTTAACTCAGGCACGAAGGAGGTCCTTCCTCCAGCTTAAACCACGAGTTTTGGCTGTGGGATGAACCTTCTTTCTGCGGTACCCATGTAAATGTCTTGTTACTTTACAGGGAATTAATTATGTTTTTGTTGATCCATTATAACTCGAGACACTCTTGGTGTCCTCTTAAATCTGAGATTTCCATTTATTAGTTTCTGTTGGGTCCCGGTTGGGGGTATGGAACCTTTACTAAGTATTACCCTTGTTTGTTCTTTGGCTAATGTTCCTCCATGATGTGGGCTATATAACGATCTTGGTGATGTTATATTGTTATTGTTTCTTTTTTCTATTTGTAAAATGCATGGTTCCAGACCGCTATTTTCTTTAGTTTTGTATTTGTATGCTATAAAATAAAAATTAAATTAAAAAAAAAAAAGTAGTACTGTGGATTTCCTTACTATCCCTCCTCCAGTAATTAAATTAAAGGCGATCATGCTATGATCACTATTGCCAAGTGGCCCCAACACCCTTATCTCTTGCACTAGACCTGGTGTTCCACTAAGGACTAGGTCTAATATGGCTTCCCCTCTGGTCAGTTTATGAACCAGCTGCTCTAAGAAGCAATCATTTATTTCATCTAGGAACAGGGCCGGATTTACCTTGAGTGAGGCCCTACGCCAACAAAAATTGTGGGCCCCCAGAAAAGATAAAAACGAGCATGCCGGGTCAGCTGCGCGCTGTTGGCCCTGACGTCATAATTAAACTGGGAATCCCAAAAGCCAAACTTGGAATGTACAACACTAGAAATAAAACTGTACATTAATTTGCTCTTGTACTAAACAAAGTGCAGATGTTAATGATGCACATTTACCAGAGCTGACATATTCCAATTAATAAATTCAAAATAAAGAGAGATTTTTCTACCTTTTGTGCATTTTTTTTCAGCTGCAATTGCTCCAGCCACTTTCTTCTGGTTTCTTTGTGTCTTCTGCTAACTCTCCATCGTCTGCTGTCCATTTGTCCTTTCTTCTCTCTTCTAGTTTTTTCCATTCTCTCTCTACATCTGCTTTAACATACTAATCTTTCTCCTTTTGCTCTTTCCTCATTCCTATTTCATCCACTCAAATTTTACCCCTCCATCCTCAATCCCCACTTACTCTCCCAATACCCGGCCAATTGTAGATTTTTTATCCCTCCCACACAAAATATTTTTCCCTTCTCCATTTTACTCTTCCAGCCCCATCCCATTCTAATCCTCCCCCAACATCAGCTCCCTTCTAGTTCCAGCCTCACCCAGCATCCATTCCCTTCTAGTCCCTGCATCAGCCCATTTCCAGTCCTAGCAACCCCCCAACCCAATACCAGTCCTAGCCCCCCCATCAACCCACTTCCAGTCCTAACCCCCCATCACCCCATTTTCAGTTTAAGCCCCCCCTATAACCCATTACCAGTCCTAACCCCCCATCAGCCCACTTCCAGTCCTAACCCAATCAACACATTTACTGTCAGCCCCCCATAGCCCATTGCCAGTCCTAACCCCCCCCCATCAGCCCACAGCCCATTACCAGTCCTAACTCCATCAGCCCACCTCAAGTCCTAACCCCTCCCCATCAGCCCATTTCCTGTCCGAGCCCCCCCATAGCCCAGTATCAGTCCTAACCCCCCCATAGCCCCTTACCAGTCCTAACCCCCCATCAGCCCACAGCCCATTACCAGTCCTAACCCCATCAGCCCACCTCCAGTGTTAGCACCCCCATCAGCCCATTTCCAGTCCTAGCCCCCCCCATATCCCATTACCAGTCTAAACCCCCTCCCAACAGCCCACAGCCCATTACCAGTCTTAACCCCATCAGCCCACCTCCAGTCTTAACCCCCCCAGCCCATTTCCAGTCCTAGCCCCCCATAGCCTATTACCAGACAGCCCTCATCAGCCCACAACCCATTACCAGTCTTAACCCCCCCTATAGCCCATTACAAGTTCTAACCCCCCCCCCCCCCCAGCCCACAGCCCATTACCAGTCCTACCCCCCATCGGCTCAAGTAAAATTTAATAATAAAATTAAACGCTGGCTGCTGCCGCTACCGTCGCGGCAGCGGCAGCATGGACTGTCCCGGGGGGCCCCCTCCGCCCGACTGAATCCTTCCCTCCCTCCCTCCCTGCCGGCTTTGAGAGGCTCGAAGGGAGAGTGTCTTCCTCGCGTCTCTGTTAAGCCCGCAGGGGCTGATGGAAAATTTCCCATCAGCCCCTGCGAGCTTAACAGAGACGCGAGGGAGACACTCTCCCTTCGCGCCTCTCAAAGCCGGCACGGAGGGAGGGAGGGAGGGACGGAGGGAGGGATTCAGCCGGGCGGAGGGGGCTCCCGCGGGACAGTCCATGCTGCCGCGGCAGCAGCCAGCGTTTTTTTTTTTAAATTTAATTTTAGGAACCCTAACAATTTTTTCAATTTTTGTGGGCCCTTGTCAGCTGTGGGCCCTACGCCACGGCGTAGTTGGCGTATAGGTAAATCCGGCCCTGTCTAGGAACTTTATCTCCCTAGCATGTCCTGCCATGACACTGACCCAGTCGATACCAGGGTAATTGAAATCACCCATTATTATTACTGCGCTGTAACGTTTGTTAGCTTCCTTGATTTCTTTGAGCATTTCATCATCCATTTGTTTATTCTGGCCAGGCGGTCGATAGTACACCCCCACTGCCATCGCCTTCCCCTTTTTACATGGAATTTCAATCCATAGAGATTCTACAGCAAATTTTGTTTCCTGCAAAACTTTAATCCTTTCTGACTCAATGCCCTCTCTAACATAGAGTGCAACCCCTCCACCAATTTGATCAGCTCTATCATTACAATATAGTTTGTACCCAGGTATCACAGTGTCCCACTGGTTGTCCTCCTTCCACCAGGTCTCTGAGATTCCAATCATATCTAACCTCTCATTTAGTGCTATATATTCTAACTCTCCCATCTTATTTTTTAGACTTCTGGCATTGATGGTGACTTCATGCTACAGTGCTCTCCATACCCATATTCCTCTCCTAATCCACCCATTCTCCACATTAGCATGCCCCTGCATTATCATTCACTGTGGCCTTTTATCACATGCTAAAATATGTGTTAATCAGTTATCAGCATTAGGACAAGGGCCCCCGAGTTGGTTCTGATCTAGGGAATTTAAGATGAGCTACAACAAATTTGCTTATCTATAAATAATACTGTGTTATGCATGAAAATGCAAATAGATATAGATATGTGCTTGTGTATAATGAAAGAGAGCCCATACAAAAACAAAGTACAACTAACTCACAGAGAAATGGGAAAGTCTTCCGATTCCCGTTTCTGGTGAAGATAATTTTTTCACAAGGGAAAGGGAAGAAAAGAAAATATACAAAGTATACTGAGAAATGAACAGCACAGTAATGTATGGCAATAAAATCTGTGTTTAAAATTGTTTTTGGAATGTAGCCCAATTTGCAAATTATTCTAAGGGTCACATTTTTCCTAGTGAATTTAAGACATGTGCAGGGTGGCAGATTTACAGCATTTGAAATTGATGTCCTGCATGTATTCACAGAAGTGATACAAGTTTAAGCAGAGGCAATGTAAGCTTTCTTTCACTATCTTGCCAATGTGCCTGAACCCTCCTCTTGAGAACACTCCTCTAACTGTGATTCAAGCTGGTATGCAAAGGTTAGTCTCTCTTCTGAGTGACAATAATACTGCCAGCTATGACATTGTCAATTTATGAAGCAAAAATGCAATGTGTGCCTTTGAGTCAATGCTGACTCCTGGTGACCCAGCAGCTCCTGGGTTTTCTTGGCAGTGTCACTGGAAGTAGATTGCCAAGCTTTTCTTCTGAGGCAATGGAGGGTTAAGTGACTTGCCCAAGGCCACAAAGCGTGCTAGTGAGAATCGACCCCTGGTCTCTTGATTACTAAGCCAATGCTCTAACTCAATTTATGATAGTGGGTTTCATTTTACTTTTGTAGAACTCTGTCTACTGTAAACTGGACCAAGATCACTACCAATCTCATATGGGCCGCCTATGGTAAAGACTACAGAGTTGCCAAGTTACTTAGTTCCAGGAGTGAGACTTTAAGCTTGTTCTGGATTTCTGATTAGTTCATTCTGATGCATTATGGGACCTGCTGCACTGATTCCAATGGATAAAATCAGGTACTACAAATACCATACTGCATTGCAATGCAGAATTAAATCTAGAAATGCCAAAAAATCACACTCCTGGAACCTGGTACCTTGGTAGCTGAGACTAGTGGTTGCTATAGACCTGAGTAAGATTGCCACCTCACCCAGATCAAGCCAAACAGGCAGACCTAATCTTGCTTTTTGCCCCACTTCATACATTGAGAAACAATTCTACCTTTTTTTAAGGGAATCAAAACTACAACTTTATGCACACAATAAGACAACCCCAGAGCAGAGCTAGACATCAACTGGTGATTTAGAAGTGAAAGATTTGTCAATCTCTACCCATCTATGGAGACATCCATTGCTGCATTTGAATCATTTGAAAAGCAAAGTGATGTGTGCTGTTGAGTCAGTGCTGACTCCTGGTGACCTAGCAGACCCTGTGTTTTCCTGGCAAGGTGTAATTGGAAGTAGATTACCAGGCCTTTCTTCTGAGGAAATATAGGGTAATGTGACTTGCCTGAGGCCACAAGGAGTGCTAATGGGAATCAAACCCTGGTTTCTAGGTCACTAGGCTGCTGCTCTAACCATTAGGCTACTCCTCCATGAAAAAAATGAGAGTACTCTTGTTTTGTAGGTAAAAAAAATAAAATACTATTTCATGACCAATGTTTCCGCTAACCTGCGCTGGGTCCACTGCCAACATTCCTGCCGGCGGGGGGGGGGGGGGGGGGGGGGGGAAGGGGCAGGTGCAGAGCAATCAATGCTCTGCCCCTCCCCCCACCAGTAGGAATGCTGGCGGAGGACCCAGCGCAGATTAAAGAGAACATTGGGTGTTATCTGGTTAATCTTCAACAAACCACATAAGGTTAGGCTGAAAAAAATGTGCCCTAACTTTATGTAGTTTTTGCTATCTGGATAATGACTGGATATTGCCACTATCCATTTAAGACTGGCAGTGAGCAATGAAACTGGATGTACAGCGTCAGAGAAAATCTGATATAATTTTTAAACACCGCTGCCAGTGCTTAAAAAACCCCACGTCATTGAGTTTAAATAGGTGCCTAATGAAGCCCATGGTTTAGGGTTCTGGAGGGTGAATATTTGTAGTTTTGGCGAACTGCAGCTGTCATAAAAGTAGGTATTCAGGCTGGTCAAAACATTAGTAGGCAGAGCTGTGAAACAAATATTTGAGGTGTGTAGAAGGACAAGGAACCACCTAAAATACTCCATTAGGAAGCAATTTTATAAAGGTTACTTGGGCTGTATATGCAGAAAATGGCCCATACACACCAATGTGGTGCACACAATTGTATAAAGGGATAATATGTTTATATATTAGGCAGCATATGTAACTGTGTGTGCCTAAAATAGGGCCATGATCTAGGCATGATTAATGGTTGCTGCTGGAGAAATGATTGGGTGTTAGTGTCATTCAGTGTTTTTATTTCTCATTCTTTGTCTTCTCACACATAATACCCTCTTTTTCCTCTACTACTCCCTTTTTCACCTTTCTGCTCTCTGCCACCTCTCTTCCATTCTTTCTGCTTGCTCATTGCCTGTGTGTTTCTCTGTCTAGCTGTTGTTTCTGTCACCTTACCTACCTGTTCTTCCTGTGTGTCACTATATCTCTGGCCCTCTCTGTTTCTCTGGGGTAGTTTCTCCAAATGGGTTAGTTTTGAGCATATCAATCAAAGAAAGCCCTTAGTAACCCCTCTATCACTATATTTCAAGACATTTTATTACAAAGTATCATACAAAACCACTATAACATTCAAAAACAGGCTATAACCGGACCTCAGGTTTCACTCGCCCTCCATTTGGCGAAATACATCACAATAGGGAAATGGCAGACACTTGCATCATAGGTCCTTAGCCTAAATAATTTATTCTTTATTCTAATAAATACAAAGCTCATCTATTTTAAAAAAAGCTCTACATTCCACCAGTAAGCTCTAAAGGATTCACATAATACTACACTTAATACCACACCAATAAACAATCATACATCCAACACGCTCTCTTTTAACCTACACACATACTACACATACTACCACAGGGAGTGTCTGCTGTACTCTGTACAGTTAATAATAGCGCCCAGTGCTCCTCAAAGCCGGCAACGATGTTCACAACATCTTCATCCAGTGGACTATACGCCCAAACAGGTGTAGTCACAGCTACTCACGATTTATAGTAATAATATGCTGAAAAGACAAAAATATACTTCTTTAAACAAGCAGCATCACCTGACTTCAGAAAAGGAGCAATCTGGTACTTATCTATTAAAAGCCCAGCTTCAACGCAGCCCTGCAGTCACTAGCAAGTAACATCGATAGTCGCCGTCCGACAAAAGCTTTTGTTTCGCCACCAGGCTTCGTCAGGAACCAAAACTATCGAATTGCCCTTACACAACAACTTTATATTTAGACACATGTAATGCCTCCTCAAAAGAACGCTATACTTCGGCATCTGATGTCAACAAATTTAAAGCACTAAACCACCAATCGACTCACCAGCCGCTAACCCAACCTCAGAAATTCAACAACTTTATACAAAAAACAAATAACTCCACTACAAAATGATAAAGAGAAGAAGAGAGAAGAGTGTACTGCAAAAGTCTTATTCATCCTAAAAAAATAGAGACCAATCAATTTTATCATTCAACCCAGAAGTGTGCAGAGTATTCAAGATGTAAATCCATTTCTGTTCCTTCTGTAATAACAGGAGTCCTCTATCACCTCGTCGAATGTTTAAAGGTACCACTTCAAGAACGGTACACTGAAGATTCTCAAAGCTATGGTTGAAGGTAAGCCAATGTTGTACGAAAGGAGTTTCAAGCTGAGCTTTAGAGATACTATATTTATGCTCTGCTATTCGTGTCCTCAAGGGACGAGTGGTTTTTCCCACGTATGTCTTCAAACACGGACACCAAAGAGCGTAGATAACGAATGCAGTATTACAGTCAGTATTCTCACATAAACGCCGTAACTTCAATGCAGATTTAATATGAATCACATCAGTCATGTACTTGCAATAGGAACAACGGCCACACCGTGTATGATGAAAATCTTCCCTTACAGGCTGTCGGCGAGGAACCGCTGGACATAAGCGGTCTCGCAAATTTCTACCTCTTTGATAAGCCACACGAAGGGAACTCCCAGATAATTTTGGGTGAGTCATCAACAAATTCCACCGCTTATGTAAAGCTGCAACTATGCGGCTAGACAAACTTGAAAAGGGGAGAACGCAAGTTATAGTAGATGATATCTCTGCCGAATCAAGGTCCCTACATGATGATCTAGAGCATAAGAGCCACTCTCGATGATTGAATTTAGCTCTTTTGTAGGCCTTTTTCAACACTGAGGCCGGATAGCCTCTCTCTTGAAACTTTGCAATCAGAACTTTAGCTTGTGACTCAAATTCCTGATTTGAAGAGCAAATATGACGAAACCTTAACATCTGCGAATAGGGTAAATTCTGTTTCAAGTGAGTCGGGTGGAAACTCGAAAAATGCAACAACGTATTCCGGTCTGTTGGTTTTGTATAGACGGTGGTAAGAAATTTATTTGAACCCTTTACAACATTAACATCCAAAAAGTGAAGTGCAGATTCTTGAATATTAATCTCAAACTGGATATTCACATTACAGCTGTTCAAATACCGAAAAAAATCTTCCAGCACAGCTCGCAAGCCACTCCAGATCAAAAAGATATCATCAATATAACGATACCACTTCAAAATATATAATACAAAACGCCCTCAGAAAGAAGTAATACCTAAAGGATTATGCATATGGAAGGCACCTGGTATGTTTCTGGAGGATGAAACATTTATCCTGCATTGGAATCAAATACTTAACAAGTGTTCGCTGGATTTAATGCTTTTGATTATTGATTCAGCACATTCTAAGAATTTAGCCCTTATTAAAGAAATTGAAGAGGACTTAACTAATCTGAAATCTTTGGAAGATATTTCTGATCGTCATGCAGATCTCCTTAAGCAAATAGAGCAGTATCGGGCTGAACTGAAGGCACAGAAAATTAAAAAAATTTTTAGAGATGAAAAGCGTATGAAGGAAGGGACTATTTATAATTGGTCTATGCGAAGGAAGAACTATTCAGATTTTTATAGGAGGAATGATGGTGAGGGCGAAGGCAGTTCCGTATATTCTTCAGACTCGAGTGTGGACGGTGGACATTCAAATGGGAGTCTTAAGATGGGGGATAAGAGATCAGAGCAACCTAATAAGCAGCAGAATCTACCTGGAAAAAATGTTTTAGGGCCTTCGACACGATCCCGTCGCAAAAAAGAATCAGTTCATTTCCAGTAATTAATACGGTTCTTAATTTGTCAAGTGTGGAACTGACATCAGTACAACTAGATGTTTTGTCTAAGGGCTTATCATTTGTATATGGCCCCAGCTATGACGGCTTCTCTAGCCATGCAGCTGTTGAAAAACTCATACGCTCTCTTCAATTGAAAATTTTTTTTGCAGATAAACCATCGCTGGATGACTCTTCAGTAGTTAGTTTAAAATCTAAATGGATTCCTCCAGGTCCTATGGATCCAATTGTTTATACCTTTAAACACTTGATTTTGTCCGATATTCAAAAGTTAGAAGTGGATCATATCCATTTTTCCAAAAATTTGACATTTGCTGAGTATGAGGCATTACAAGAGCTTTCTCATATGAATACAATTACCATTAAATGTGCTGATTAAGGAGGCGCGGTAGTGGTAATGGATACTTCTGTTTATCATACTGAAGTGCTTCGACAATTGAATATGATTCATCATTATAAACGATTGTCTGCAGGTCCGACTGAAGCACTACAAAAAGATATCTTATCAGTTACTACGAGTGCCTTTCATATGGGCTTTTTAACAGAGAAAGAGAAGAATTATTTGAATCCTTTGCATCCTAAGATACCAGCCTTTTATGTACTCCCGAAGGTGCATAAGAGTCTGTCTAATCCCCCTGGATGGCCAATTCTCTCAAGCAATGATTCTATGCTTGAGAGGGTCGGGATTTATTTAGATAAATTTTTACAAACTGAGGTTTTGAAAATTCCTTCCTACATTAAGGATACGATGCACTTTTTGCAAATTCTTGCAGACTTTAATGAAATCGGACGGGTCACTTGGCTGGCATCTTTAGATGTTGCTGCCCTCTATACCTCAATTCCACAGGACAAAGCTATTCAAGTTTTGACAGCAGCTTGGAATGCATGACCTGGTCCACAAAGAGTTCCTACTGATTTTTTGGTACAACTAGCTGAGCTAGCCTTAAAGAGGAATTATTTTGTATATAAGCAGGATTATTTTCAGCAGATTTCGGGCACGGCTATGGGAGCTACATTTGCTCCTTCATTGGCTAACCTTTATATGCATTTTTTTGAACAACGTTGGATATATTCCTCACGTTTTGCATTATATATTTTGAAGTGGTATCATTATATTGATGATATCTTTTTGATCTGGAGTGGCTCGCGAGCTGTGCTGGAAGATTTTTTTTGGTATTTGAACAGCTGTAATGTGAATATCCAGTTTGAGATTAATATTCAAGAATCTGCACTTCACTTTTTGGATGTTAATGTTGTAAAGGGTTCAAATAAATTTCTTACCACCGTCTATACAAAACCAACAGACCAGAATACGTTGTTGCATTTTTCGAGTTTCCACCCGACTCACTTGAAAGAGAATTTACCCTATTCGCAGTTGTTAAGGTGTCGTCATATTTGCTCTTCAAATCAGGAATTTGAGTCACAAGCTAAAGTTATGATTGCAAAGTTTCAAGAGAGAGGCTATCCGGCCTCAGTGTTGAAAAAGGCCTATAAAAGAGCTAAATTCAATCATCGAGAGTGGCTCTTATGCTCTAGATCATCATGTAGGGACCTTGATTCGGCAGAGTTATCATCTACTATAACTTGCATTCTCCCCTTTTCAAGTTTGTCTAGCCGCATAGTTGTGGCTTTACATAAGCGGTGGAATTTGTTGATGACTCACCCAAAATTATCTGGGAGTTCCCTTCGTGTGGCTTATCAAAGAGGTAGAAATTTGCGAGACCGCTTATGTCCAGCGGTTCCTCGCCGACAGCCTGTAAGGGAAGATTTTCATCATACATGGTGTGGCCATTGTTCCTTTTGCAAGTACATGACTGATGTGATTCATATTAAATCTGCATTGAAGTTACGGCGTTTATGTCAGAATACTGACTGTAATACTGCATTCGTTATCTACGCTCTTTGGTGTCCGTGTTTGAAGAGATACGTGGGAAAAACCACTCGTCCCTTGAGGACACGACTAGCAGAGCATAAATATAGTATCTCTAAAGCTCAGCTTGAAACTCCTTTCGTGCAACATTGGCTTACCTTCAACCATAGCTTTGAGGATCTTCAGTGTACCGTTCTTGAAGTGGTACCTTTAAACATTCGACGAGGTGATAGAGGACTCCTGTTATTACAGAAGGAGCAGAAATGGATTTACATCTTGAATACTCTGGACCCTTATGGGTTGAGTGATAAAATTTATTGGTCTCTATTTTTTTAGGATGAATAAGACTGTTGCAGTACACTCTTCTCTCTTCTTTTCTTTATCATTTTGTAGTGGAGTTATTTGTTTTTTGTATAAAGTTGTTGAATGTCTGAGGTTGGGTTAGCGGCTGGTGAGCCGATTGGTTGTTTAGTGCTTTAAATTTGATGACATCAGATGCCGAAGTATAGCGTTCTTTTGAGGAGGCATTACATGTGTCTAAATATAAAGTTGTTGTGTAAGGGCAATTCGATAGTTTTGGTTCCTGACGAAGCCTGGTGGCGAAACAAAAGCTTTTGTCTCTTTTGAGGAGGCATTACATGTGTCTAAATATAAAGTTGTTGTGTAAGGGCGATTCGATAATTTTGGTTCCTGATGAAGCCTGGTGGCGAAACAAAAGCTTTTGTCTCTTCTGAGGAGGCATTACATGTGTCTAAATATAAAGTTGTTGTGTAAGGGCGATTCGATAGTTTTGGTTCCTGACGAAGCCTGGTGGCGAAACAAAAGCTTTTGTCGGATGGCGACTATCGATGTTACTTGCTAGTGACTGCAGGGCTGCGTTGAAGCTGGGCTTTTAATAGATAAGCACCAGATTGCTCCTTCTCTGAAGTCGGGTGATGCTGCTTGTTTAAAGAAGTATATTTTTGTCTTTTTAACATATTATTACTGTAAATCATGAGTAGCTGTGACTACACCTGTTTGGGCGTATAGTCCACTGGATGAAGATGTTGTGAACATCGTTGCCGGCTTTGAGGAGCACTGGGCGCTATTATTAACTGTACAGAGTACAGCAAACACTCCCTGTGGTAGTATGTGTGTAGGTTAAAAGAGAGCGTGTTGGATGTATGATTGTTTATTGGTGTGGTATTAAGTGTAGTATTATGTGAATCCTGTAGAGCTTACTGGTGGAATGTAGAGCTTTTTTAAAATAGATGTGCTTTGTATTTAGTAGAATAAAGAATAAATTATTTAGGCTAAGGACCTATGATGCAAGTGTCTGCCATTTCCCTATGGTGATGTATTTCGCCAAATGGAGGGCGAGTGAAACCTGAGGTCCGGTTATAGCCTGTTTTTGAATGTTATAGTGTTTTTGTATGATACTTTGTAATAAAATGTTTTGAAATATAGTGATAGAGGGGTTACTAAGGGCTTTCTTTGATTGATACGTTAGTGTTTCCTTTAGGCAGTGGTTATTTGTGTTAGTTTTGAGCATACCATGACAGTTGTGAACCTCACTCCTAAGCCAGGGTATGTCTCTCAAATTTACTGCTATTGCTCGGCATAGTACTTGTACTATGCCAAAGAGTTCATAAAACGTAAAATGTATGGGCAATTTGTCAAGATGCGACTGGATGTTCTTCTTTATCAGGCCTGTAGTTCCCAATATGATGGGAAATATTTCTGTATCTTTCTGCCACATTTTCTTGGTTTCTGACTGCATTCCTTTCAAGATCTTCTCCCTTTCCGCACGATTCACAGAATAATCACGTGGAACCAAACACTTCTAATATCAATGCTGTTCTGGTGTTTTTCTCCTGTATCACTATGTCAAGTTTCCTTGTACGAGTTCCATTTTCTTATCCACCAGAATGGGAATATCCCAAGTTATCATAACTTCTTCATTCTCTGTAATTCTCTTAGGGTCATGGTCCCAGTGCTTTTCTGGTACAGAAATGTTGTAGTGCTTCAACGTTTCCAATGGATGAGAGGTGCCACTTTGTATATTTCTGCTATTAGAACTTTACAGCCAGCTAAAAGGTGAGCAACTGTTTCGAGCTCTTTTTTACAGAATCTACATAACTCTGTTTTACCTGTTTTTGCTATGCTCACTGTACACCATCTCATCCTTAATCCACTGTCCTGGGCTGCAACTATCAATCTTAGGTTTCATTTTGCCTCTCCTTAACCACCAATGTGTCCTTGTTTGATCAGCAAATGGCTCTTGTAGTAATGCTTTGTATTTCCCATTGTATTTATGAATTTACTACTTCTTGTTTCTCATTGGCTGATCTAATACTTTGAAGAATTTTTTCTCTTGTTTTGCAAATTCTGTTGCTTCCTTCGCTGTATGTACTGGTGAATTCTCAACCATTCCTTCTGTTCATCAGAATGCCTATCCTTGTTTAATAATGGATACAGACTCTGGCCATTGACTTTCATTCTTCAACACTTTTCATACATTTGGATCTGTTGATGCTGTTAAGTAGGCCTGGAGGCTGACACATCTTCAGTAGTAGACTGGCTAATCTACTGCAGAGGGCTTTAAATCAGATTCATTGGGGATGGGTGAAGAAAGCTCCCAGGTAAGTGAAACATTAAATACCTTTATGGAAATGGGTAAAAGGGGTAACATATGGAAAGTAGTATGTATAAATGTCTGTAGCATGGGAAATAAGATCCCTGATATTGAAGTTTTGGTGGGAGTGGCCAACTTGGATTTAGTGGCAGTTACAGAAACATGGTTCATAGAAATCCATGACTGGGATGTAACTATACCAGGCTATACTTTATTCAGAAAGGTCAGGGTAGGAAGAAGGGTCAGAGGAGTAGCACTATATGTAAAAAATAATATTAAAGCTTTGGAATTATAGAGCTTAAAAGGGACAGAGGAAGCACTGTGGGTTAAACTAGAAAGAGGGAAAGAGAAATCTATTTGCATTGGAGTGATATACAGACCTCCCTCACAAGAGGAAGAGGTGGATGGAGAGTTAATTGAAGACATATGCAGCATTGCTAGGAATGGGGAAGTGCTACTGATAGGGGATTTCAATATGCCAGATGTTGATTGGCACATTCCTGCTGCAGTATCATCTAGAAGTAAGGAGATCCTGGATTCTCTACAGGGAGACCTATTCAGGCAATTGGTAACAGACCCCACATGTGAAGGGGCCATACTGGACTTGGTGCTTACCAATGGTGAAAGTGTTTCTGATGTTATAGTGGGAGATAATTTTCCATCCAGTGATCACCAGATAGTGTGGTTCAGTATTAGGACTAGGGCTGTTAGAATCCATTCAAAAGCGAGGGTCTTAGACTTTAGGAAAACTAACTTTGCCAAGATGGGCCAATACCTCAGAGAGTCGTTAGCAGGATAGGAACAGTTGGGGGATGTAGAAAAACAGTGGGCAAAACTGAAAGGGGATATTTTAAGGGCAACCAACCTTTTTGTTAAGATGGTAAATAAAGATAAAAGGAAAAGGAAACCGCTATGGCTTTCAAAAAAAGTAGCTGAAAAGGTGAAGAAAAGAGGGAGGCCTTCATGAAATACAAGAGATCACAGAGAGAGGAAGACAGGCATCTATATTTGGAAAAACTTAGAGAAGCTAGCAAAGTAGTCAGGAAAGCAAAGATTCAAAAAGAGGAGGAAATAGCCAATGCAATAAAATGGGGGGATAGGATATTTTTCAGATATGTTAGTGAGAAGAAGAAGGGCAAAAGTGGCATTATCAGACTCAAGGGTAAAGGGGAAGAATATGCAGAAGCTGATGAGGATAAAGAGGAATTGCTTAACAAATATTTCTGTTCTGGGTTCACAGATGAAGAACCAGGAACAGGACCTCAGAAAACACCCACAAACAGGAAGAGAAGCGAGGGGCATCTTGAACAATTTTCAGAAGACTGTGTTCATGAGAAACTAGCTCAACTTAAAGCAGACAAAGTGATGGAACCGGATCGGATACACCCTAGAATACTGAAGGAACTTGGGGACATTCTAGCAGCTCCACTGACTGACCTATTCAATGTCTCATTAGAGTCAGGAGTGGTGCCAAAGGACTGGAGAGAGGCTCATGTGGTGCCTTTACACAGAAGTGGAAGTAAGGATGTGGTTGAAAACTACAGGCCGGTTGGTTTAACTTTTGTGGTGAGTAAATTATTGGAAATGCTGCTGAAAGAGAAAATAGTGAGGTTTCTGGAGTCCAGCAGATTACAGGATCTGAGGCAGCATGGATTCACCAGAGGCAGGTCTTGTCAGACAAATTTGATTGATTTCTTTGACTGGGTGACCAGGAGTTGGACCAAGGGAGAGCCCTATATGTGGTGTATTTAGATTTCAGTAAAGCCTTTGAAACCATTCCTCACAGGTGACTTATAAACAAACTGAGCACCCTAGGAATGGACCCTAAAGTTACTGCTTGGGTTAGAAATTGGTTAAGTGGGAGGCAACAAAGAGTACAGGTAAATGGAGCTCACTCTGAGGAAAAGGAAGTTACCAGTGGTGTGCCCCAGGGATCAGTCCTTGGTCCGATTCTTTTTAACATCTTTGTTAGTGATATAGCAGAAGGGCTGTCAGGTAAGGCTTGCCTCTTTGCGGATCATACCAAAATCTGCAATAGAGTAGACACCCAGGAAGGTGTAGATAACATGAGGAGGGATCTAGCTAAGCTTGAAGAAGGGTCTAGAATTTTGCAGCTGGGATTTAATGTTAAAAAAATGCAAGGTCATGCATTTGGGCTGCAGCAATCCAAGGGAGCAATATAGTATAGGGGGTGAAGTACTTTTGTCCACTAAGGAAGAGCGGGACCTAGGCATTACTGTGTCTGTTGATCTTAAAGTAACTAAACAGGCAGAAATGGCGACAGCAAAAGCAAGAAGGATGCTTGGGTGCATACGGAGAGGAATGGCTAGCAGAAAAAAGGAGGTGATAGTGCCTCTGTATAAGTCTTTGGTACGATCTCATTTGGAGTATTGTGTGCAATTCTGGACACCGCACCTTCAAAAGGATATAAACAGGCTTGAGTCAGTACAGAGGGTGGCTACTAAAATGGTTGGTGGTCTTCATTATGAAGCATATGAGGACAGACTTAAGGATCTTAATATGTACACCTTAGAGGAAAGGCGGGATAGAGGTGACATGATTGAGATGTTTAAATACCTCCATGGCATAAATGTACAGGGGGAGAGCCTCTTTCAATTGAAAGCAAGTTCTGCTATGAGGGGAGATGGGATGAGGGTGAAAGGGGATAGATGCAGGAGTGATATGCAGAAATATTTCTTTACGGAAAGAGTGGTGGATCCATGGAATAGTCTCCCAGTGGAGGTAGTAGAGATGAGGACAGTATCTGAATTCAAAAAAGCATGGGACAAACACAGAGGAGCTCTAAAGGAAAAAAGGGGACTGTTGTAGTTGTTGATATGGAAGGACAGACTAGATAGGCCATGTGGTCTTTTTCTGTCATCATTTTTCTATGTTTCTATATGTATAATCAATTTCTATGAGGCCCATTCCTCCTTCAGCTCTAGGGATGTACAGTCTCTGCATCCTGAAAAGTGCACTAACATCAAAGAATAAGATACAAGCCATCAATCAGCTTGCAATCCCCGTACTCTCATATAGCTTTGGAATTGTAGACTGGTCTCTGAAGTATCTTGAGAAACTAGATATATGAACAATAAACTACCTCGTAGGCATGGAGGAGTTTACTTGTTCATACATCTAATTTCTCAAGATACCTCAGAGGCCAGTCTACAATTCCAAAGCTATATGAAAGTACGGGGATTGCAAGCTGATTGATGGCTTGTATCTTATTCTTTGATGCTAGTGAACTTTTCAGGATCAGCTTCGGTCTCCTGTAATATTCTTTGCTGGTCTTTTCTCTCAGAATTATGCAGAACTCACCACAAAAGTTTATGCAGAATTGTTGCTCCTTCCTCTACTCCTTGGTAATTATATATACCTTCGGATTTAAGTTCCTTTATGTCACAATCATCATTTAGAGAGATGTTTTCAGTTATCCTCAATTTTCCTCCATGCAAGGTTACCTCAGCACCTTAGTCCAGACCAAAAGTCATCTTGGTGTCATCGGAGAAGCTTTTTACCAGATGGAGTTGTTCAGCTAGATGCTTGTCACTAGAACAATAGAGCTTCAAATCATCTAAAACAGTAGGTGTGATGTCACCTCTGGGTCTTTGCCAGCTTTAGGGTTAAGACTTAAACCATACCTCAAAGAGTTAAGAAGTGAATACAAAGGATTAAGTGCTACACAAAACAAGTGTGATAACAGAGAATATCTGTGAAATATTCCTTGTTGGATCTTAATATTAGGAATGGTGAACTCTCCATCTGCCTACTGTAGGTGGAGTGTGGTTTGCCATATTCCCATGGTGAACTTGATGCACTCAATCACTTTAGAATTTATTTTATACATTTCAAGGCAATTTATGATCCAGAAGTGTGGGACACTGCCAAAGGCTTTCTTATAGTCAATTCACGCTACACTGAGATTTTCTATTATTCTTAGCACTAGTTGTGCTGGCTTTCTTTAGCAGTAGCTGGTCTTTGGTTCCATATGCTCCCCTTTTGTTACCTTTTTTTTCTACTGCAATCATATTATTGGAATCAATATAGTCATAAATTCTGTGAACATCTACTGCAGTAGAAACATAGAAACATGATGGCAGAAAAAGACCACATGGCCTATCTAGTTTGCTCTTCAATATCAAATACAATAGTCACCTTTTTTCTTTTAGAGATCTATTAAATACCTCATAGATTTTAGGTAGAAAAGTTATTGGTCTATAATTTCTGGGAATGTTAGTTGGGTTACCCTCTGGGAAGAGAAGTGTTTTCCCTGTTACTGGCCACTTTATCTTTATCTTTATTAAAACACTTGATAGACCGCCCAGGCCAAAGCATCAGGGCGGTGTACAATCGTAAAAATTGTGCTGTTAAATCTGGTTGCCTGATAAATTGATTTTTTCAGTTTGCCAGGTTGTGGTAAGGGGATGTTAAGTTTGAACCAAAAATTAGTTACTCCATCTGGGTCAGGACTTTTCCAGTTTGGGGCTCTTTTTAATCTATTTTCCAGTTCTTGTGTTGCTACCTCAGGCTAGTCCATAGCTTTGATGTTCAACTTTTCCAAATGCTCTCTTGTGATGGGTAGTCATTCAGCTTTTTGCTTGGGCTCTACAGGGCTTTGCATAAATTTATCCAGAATTTTTCTGTTTCAGTGTTGGTGGTATTTTCACCACACTGATGCTCTTTCCCATTTCTCTGTAAAACTGCTTTGGGTTCTCTCTAAATAAAGCGAAGTTGGTGATTCTCTTCTGAGGGGTACTGAGGCATCCATCTGCTGACCAGACTTCATCTCCAGGGAGGTGTTCTGTCTGCCAGGTGCCAAAATCTGAGAAGTTATGGAGAGTTTGCTGAAACTCATCAAGCTTACTGATTATTATCCAATTATGCTCATCCATGTCAGCACAAAAGTTACTGCTAGGTATCCCTCTGAGTGTATCAAGCATGACTTCATGGTTCTGGGGCAAAGATTTAAGCAGATATGTATGCAGGTGGTGCTCTCTTCAATCCTCCCTGTTGAGGGAAAGGCTGAGGCAGAGAAGCTCACATTTTGGAGATGAATGCATGGCTGCGTGGATGTTGTCATTGAGAGTGTTTTGGTTTCCTGACCATGGGATGATTTTCCAAGGGCTTCAGAGAAGAGATGGAATCCATCTGTCCAAGAGGACTTTAAACTAGATTAGTTGGGGATGGGTGAAGAAAGCCCCCAGGTAAATAGAAACCCTCAGGTAAGTTAAACGTTTAATACCTCTGTAGAAAAGGATAGCAGGGGCAAAGTCTTGAAAGCAGTGTGCATTAAGACATGTAATATGGGAAATAAGATCCCAGATGTTGAGGCTTTAATGGAAGAGGCTGACTAAGATGTAGTGGCAGTTACAGAGACATGGTTCATGGACATGAATGGTGGGGATGTAATTATACCAGGCTATACTTTATTCAGGAAGGACAAAGTAGGAAGAAATGGAGGTGGAGTGGAACTATATGTAAAAAAAATATCATATTAAAGCTGCAGAGTTACAGGGCTTACAAGGGAAGAAGACACTGTAGGTTAAACTGGAAAGAGGGAATGGGGAATCCATTTGCATTGGTATGATATACAGATCTCCTTCACAGGCAGAAGTGGACAGAGATTTAATTGAAGATATTTGCAATATTGCCATGAAAGGAGAAATGCTACGGATAGGTGATTTCAATATGCCAGATTTTGATTGATGCATCCCTGCTGTGGTGTCTTCTAGAAGTAAGGAAATCCTGGCTTCTGTACAAGGAGAGTGATTCCAGCAACTGGTAACAGAACCCACACATGAAGGGGCCATACTGGACCTGGTGCTTTCCATGGAGAAAGTGTTTCTGAAGATATAGTTGGAGATCATCTCACATCCAGTGATGACCAGATGGTGTGGTTCAAAAGCGAGGGTCCTATACTTTAGGAAAACTAACTTTTCCAAGATGGGACAAAACCTCAAGCAGTTGTTAGTGAGATGGGAACAGCTGGGAGGTGAAGAAAAGCAATGGCAGAAACTGAAAGGGGATATTTTAAGGGCATTAAACTTTCTTGTTAGTAAAGTAAATAAATGTAAAGGAAAAGGAGGTCACTATACAGTAGTTCTCCAAAAAAGTAGCCAGAAAGGTGAAGAAAAAGAGGATGGCCTTCATAAAATACAAGAGATCACAGAAAGTGGAAGACAAGCATCAATATTTGGAAAAACTTAGAGCGGCTAGGAAGTAGTCAGAAAAGCAAAGATACACATAGAAGAAAAAATAGCCAGTATAGTAAAATGAGGTACAAGACATTTTTCAGATATGTTAATGAGAAGAGGAAGTGCAGAAGTGGTATTGTCAGACTCAGAGGGTAAGGGGAGGAATATGTAGAAGCTGATGAGGATAAAGCAAAATTGCTTAACAAATATTTTTATTCCGTGTTCACAGATGAAGGGCCAGTAGCAGGACCTCAGAAAACATCCACAAATAGGAACAGTAGTGAAGGGGATCTTGAACAACTTTCAGAAGACTGTGTTCATGAGGAATTAGCTAAATGAAATGTAAACAAAGCAATGGGGTTGGATGGGATTCATCTGAGAGTATTGAAGGAACTTGGGGAAATTCTAGCAGCTCCACTATCTGACCTTTTCAATGCTTCTTTAGAGTCGGGAATGATCCTGGAGGACTGGAAAAAGGTGCATGTGGTCCCTTTACACAAAAGTGGAAGTAAGGATGAGGTTGAGAACTACAGGCTGATTAGTCTGACCTCAGTGGTAAGTAAATTAATGGAAACACTGCTAAAACAGAGGATAATGAGGTTTCTGGAGTCCAATAGATTGCAGAATCTGAGATAGTTTCACTAGGGACACGTCTTGTCAAGGGAGAGCCCTAGATGCACTTAGATTTCATTAAAACCTTTGACGCTGTTTCGTACAGACAACTTATAAATAAATTGAGCATCTGAGGACCAGACTCTAGGTTAGAAACTGACTGGGTTAAAAATTGGTTGAGTGGGAGGTGACAAAGTATACAGGTAAATGGAACTTATTCTGAGTAGAAGGATGATACCAATGGTGTGCCCCTGGGATCTGTCCTTGGTCTGATTCTTTTAATATTTTTGTTAATGATATTATAGAAGGGCTGTGGTATAATTTTTGCCTCTTTGCAGATTATACTAAAATCTTCAATAGAGCTGATACCCAGGAAGGAGTAGATAGCATGTGGAAGACTCTAGCTAAGCTTGAAGAATGGTCGATAATTTTGCAGATGAGATTTAATGCTAAAAAATGCAGAAATGGTCACAGAAGAAAGTGTATAAGTCTCTGGTCTGACACCATTTGGAGTATTGTGTGCAGTTCTGGAGACCACACCTTCAAAAGGATTTAAACAGTATGGAGTCTGTGCAGAGGGTAGCTATCAAAATGATCACTGGACTTCGTCATAAGGCATATGGGGACAGACTTAAAGATCTCAATATGTGTACTTTGGAGGAAAGGTGGGAGAGAGGAGATATGATAGATATGTTTAAATACCTCTGTGACATAGATGTTCAGAAGGAAAGCCTCTTTCAATTGAAGAAACTCTGCTACGAAGGGACATAGGATGAAGGTGAAAGGGAATAGACTCAGGAGTAATATGAAAAATATTTCTTTACAGAAAGTGTGGTAGATGCATGGGACAGTCTCCCAGTGGAAGTAGTAGAGACCTGAACAGTATCTGAATTCAAGAAAGCATTGGACCACACAATAAATCTCTAAAGGAAAAAAAGAGACTATAGTAGCTTGTATGGAAGGGCAGACTGGATAGGCCATAGGGTCTTTTTCTGCCATCATGCTTCTATGTTTCTATGATTCTATATCTTTCTTTCCTGTTTTCTTCATATCTCCACAAGCTTTGTACTTCTCCTGTTACTTTTAATTTTTTATTGGAGCATATGAATTTAAGGTCTTCTTCTGTTAAAGTATCATGTTTCATCTGTGATGTTTTGGATCTTTTGCATTATCTTTGGTGATCTTGATCCTTTGAGATATCCATCTATCAAGGCATGCAGTGAATTTATTTTTTTCTTCAATACTTTTTTCCCAAGGAGAAGTTGTTATTTCTCTGTATGCCTGTCTATGCATAGCGGTGAGTGTGCCTGCATGTCACTGTGGGGGATATATAGTTATGGGTACTAGCAGTGTGTCTGGTGTTGGTGGCTTTCTAGAATACATATTGTGATCTCACTGAGCTGCAGTGCTTGTGTCAAAAGGCTGCATCAACCTTTATCAGCTGTGTGAGGCTCATTGTCAAAATTTAAGGTTTCTCTAAAGCATTCCTTTTTTTCTAGCCTATCCTAGTGGTTCCTGCTCATGTGCATGCTATACAAGCATGCGGTCTCCTGACCTTTTCTTTGCCTGGTAGGAAACACAAAGGCTGGCATTCCCAAATGCAGATTGCGGAGCCAATTCCCTCACCAGCTCTCTCTGTACATGCAGAGCATCAGGATGGAGAGAGCTGGCAAGGGGCAGGAGGGGTTGGGATCTGGGCGGAACAGGGGCAGGCCATCCCAGCAGGATGTATAGGACCGATTCAGGTCCCGGGCCTGTACATCCTGCCGGGCTTGCTGGGGCATACTGCTTATACCACCTCAGAGGTGGTATAAATAGTACAAGTTGGCAGATCAGGGCAGGTGAGCAACCCCTGGGGCTAGGGCAATGTGCAGAGGATCCCCGTCACCCGATCCATGATGCGGGAGGCCAGCTATGTATTGGGCAGAGGGGTTGTTATTTTTGATCTCTTTCTTAAAGGACAAGTTATTTCACTCGAAATCCCTATGCGCTATATCAAAGCTCTTGTCACATTCTTTTAATGCTACAAGTTTTTCATCTATTTCAGCTTTGTATATTTCCTATTTTTTATTTGCTGTGCTGATCAGTAAAATCATTAAATCTAGGGAACATTTATTTAAAATGGCGTTCCAACACTTTACAAAACCATTCCTGTCTAAATATAAACCTGGTGCCTTGTTCATTCTTAGGCCTCGGGGTATAATTTTAGACCAACAGCACTCAAGGAGATATGCAGCATGTAACTCTTCTTTTACTTGTTTCTGTGTGAGACGTATGATGTCTTCCCATTGATTGATCCTTGTATCTACTTCATTTTCTATATTGGAAATCAGAGCTTCTTGCGGTAAAAACTTGTCTAACGCATCATCCCTGAAGCTGAGCACATCCTTCCAGGGGGAAAACATGCTGATAAACTCAGTCCAACAATGACAAAGCACAACTCCACGTGCCACTAAACAGCCCAGTCCAAATAACGTGGATAGCGAGGAAAGGATGTATTTTCTTTTTATTAAAAAAAGCTTAAGCCACTGGCCCGACACAGGCCGTGTTTCGTTCTGCCTTCATCAGGGGCTAAAGATGGCTTAACTACAAACATACAAAGACAAATATAAAAATGATAATAATTACATCATAATAAAACTATCAAGACAAAATAAATTAAAATCTATAAAAATGGATTAAAAAACCTAAGATGAACTGTAACCATAAACCATATGATATAGCGCATAAGGATTTCGAAAGAAATAACTTGTCCTTTAAGAAAGAGATCAAAAATAAGAAGATGGAGAAATTTAGAAGGGATGAAGAAGATTATATGTACGGGTATGTATATCCATGGTGCAAGAAGATAGATGGGGACCGATTATGATTTAAGAAAAGATCCACTATGTTTGATCAAAAAGATTATGGTAGGGATGAACAACATAGTGACATCCCTGGTGAACAAAAGAAAAAATGCACTAGAAGCGAATCAGTGGAATCAATTGATGCATCGGCATCACTGTTTCCAGCTCAGAATGAACGATCAAAACCAATAGGAGAATATAAAAAAGGAAAAGAGAAGGAGAAACATTTTTTAAATATGGATTCCCTTTGGAAAGGGGGAGGTCGGGACTTCTCCCGAACACGATACCCACAGAAGGATATGAAATGGGACAAGGACATAAATCAAGAGAATACATACGGGCAACACAATCAATACAGGGGTCGGGATGGGGTTGAGGCCGGGGGAGGGGATGCACAGGATCCGAGAGGTCCACAGAAAGGAGGTATTAAAGTCAGATAAAGTTAGTAACGTTATTAATATATCAAAATATAATCTCACTCCTGACGAAGAATCACTTTTAAACAAAGGTTTATCCTTTGTGCCAGTTAAAAAGTATGATCCGTTTAAAACTCATATTGACTTGTACAAATTTTTTTGTAAAATATGAATAAGATAATTGTTTGCTAATTGTGATCCATCCCTTAATGACCAATCTATAGTAAAGAAAAAATCATGCTGGATACCCCCTCCAAACACTGACCCCCTAATTGAAGCTTTTGAAAAAATAGTTGTAAAAGAGATTGATCAAATAAGTATAAAGGGTAAAACACCTTATGACAATCTTACCATTAAAGAGAAGGAGGCGATAAAATCTTTACAAAAAAATAATGATATCATTATAAAACCAGCGGATAAAGGGGACGCTATTGTTATTTTAGATAAAAATTTTTATATTGATGAGATTCAGAGACAATGAAAAGAAACAACCTTTTATTCCAGATTGCATGATGACCCTACAAGTTCTTTGAAAAAATCCATCGACAATATAGTGTTAATTGCTTTTGAATTTGGACATATCAAGGATAAAAAAAAGCGTTTCTAATAGTAGATCATCCGGTAATTCCTACCATTTATATTAATCCTAAAATTCATAAATCTTTAGAAATACCACCAGGACGACCTACAGTATCACCCATCGGTTCTCTTTTGGAGCCAATTTCACAACTTATGGATGTCCTTTTACGTCCTTATGTTCAAGAGATTTGGTCATTTGATCGAGATTCATCACAAGTGATTCAAATTTTGGCTTCAATGCAAGAATTCAATTCAGGGTGGCTTTTAGTTACACTAGACATAGAATCTCTATACACGAATATCCCGCAGATGGAAGCATTGTTGAACAGTATTTATATAATAGGAAAACACATAAGCGGATTCCTACTGCTTTTTTAATGGATCTGGCTCGCATGGCTCTCTGTGAGAATTATTTTTGTTTTCGAAATTTGTTTTACACACAGGTGAAAGGTGTGGCTATGGAGTCATCTATGGCCCCAGATGTTGCTAATTTATATGTTTTTAATTTTGAAGAGAACTATATAAAAAACAGTCCGTTCAAAACCAATATAAAGTTGTGGATAAGCTATATAGATGACATCTTTATACTGTGGGATGGAACTGTAGATCTTTTATCAAAATTTAATGAATGGATTAATATGTGTGACGATAATTTGTGGTTTCAAATTACTTTTGAAGAACATCAAATACCTTATTTGGATCTACTTATTAATAAAACTGAAGATAGTTTTAATACTACACTTTTTAGAAAACCCACAGACAGAAATCAGCTTCTTCATTTTAATAGTAATCGTGGTATCCGGATGCCCGGTTTCGCCTGCCGCAACAGGAACACCCGTCCCCACATGCCTGACTACTTAACCCTCCACCCTCCCCCTCCACCCCCCATTACCGTTTTCCCACAGAATACGCACACACTGAATTCTGGAACAACATTTTTGGTCGCAGCTTTATTAACCATATTTTAACACCGGCCAAACATGGGCCAACACAGCATTCTTATTTCCAAAACAACTGGCCCCCCCACCCCCCCTAATCTGGATGATGCCCCCACCACCCGTTTATTAGCAAGGTGGTGCATCATCTTCCCCCCATTCCCCCTACCGCCCGCCTCACCGTGTTATTAGCAAAGGCAGGTTCCAGTTGCCTTCCACCGGGCAGAGACCCCAACGGTGATGTCTCTCCCAACCTGAGGAGCACTCCACTCCCCTCAATGCGACATCAGCCGTATATGCCCCGCCAGGTCGACGAGCGCTAGCTTGCTACCCCGCCACCGGCACAAGGTAGCCCACCTATCCTTGTGCTGCCCCCCCCACCTCAGCCCAAGGGTGCAAAACCTGGATCCCACTGGTCTGCTGGATCCAGCGCCCGATCTGCCTGTTAATCTTGACTAAGCCTCAGGACCACCGACACCGCAGCCAGCAAGCAGGGCATGGAATGATGTCGGACCAAATAATGGCAACCCCAGGTAATAAATCACACACAAGTCCAATGTCCCTATAAACAGTTCTAATGAGCTGCCTACATGACCAGCTTGACAGATCGTTGCCGCCCAGATGAAGCAGCAGTCCGACTAGCTGCTGCTGCTGTCCGATTTTCGACTGCACGAAGGGTACCAGCTGCCACCATCTCATGCCACGCGCTCCCATCCAACACAGCAAGATTCTCGATGCCGCAAGCCCAAGGTGCCTTCCCAGTGGCCACGACAAGGCCCTGCACTCGGCCCAATATACAAAGGAATGGCCGATGATCCACCACTCTCCGGAGCACGCACCATCTGCAAGAAGATAAATCGGACTGCAACCAGCGGGCAGCTCTGCAAAAGGAATGAAAATGTTAGTACACTCCCCCCCCCCCATCCTCCTTCAGCTGCAGCATTGAACTGCATTAACGTCCTTGAGGACTTCCGCAGACATGCTCTACCGCCCGCAACCCAGCACCAGACTCTTGCGAACAGACATAACCCACATATGCGCCCGAGCGCCACCTGCCAATCCGCTGAATCACCCATCCGTCGAGTCCTGCTGCTGCCGCACTCATAGCGGCACTGATCCTGAAGGAATGTGAGGCGAATCTCCTCTCCTCACAGCCCAGATGTCGCAAAGCCAAATGCAATACAGCAGTGAACTGAAACTGCGTTACCAGCTTACCATTCTCATGGACAAATAAATAGCCCGCCGCCCTTGATCGCCGCTGCAAAATAGTTCTGCATATTATGTACAGGACAGGATGGCAAGGGAAAAATTGCCTTCAATATCACCCACCCCCCTTTACCCATCTGGTCCGTTTTAGATTGCGGAATAAAGATGCGCACCTGCGCCGCATCTAACGTCACATGTTTGACATCCATATCCCCGAACGTGCCCGCCCTTGCTGACCTTGGCACAAGCTTGCACACACGGAATGCTCCGAAAAATGCAGTCGCAAACAATGCCCGTAACAGGATGGACTCAAAATCCGAAACTGCGATTTGCGGTAACGCCCTACAAATCTGGAGTAGTAGTTCATGAGACACCGGGACCCTCCAGTCTCGGAACCTGGGGCCCGCCCTGGCCCAACCTGTCAACATATGCTTCACCAAAAATGCTACATGAGGGTTACCCCACCCAGCCGCCTTACAGAAAAGGAAAACCCTGCTATAGCCGACATGACCGCTGATCTGGCCCAGCCCTTCCTTTTTGCCCACAATACGAATTGGCCCACTATCTCATCTGGAACTCGCCCTCTCCCCCATCCCTTTGTGCTCAAAATCCCACTCACCTGGGAGTATCCACGCAAGTACATTGCCCATGTTCCTTGCGCCACTGACGCGGCTAACAACGCCATCATGTCAGGATCCCAACCTGCCAGAGATGATCTGACACCACCGAGGCTGTTTCTTCCATGTCCAGAGCCAGAAGCCGGAACTGCAACCACTGAAAATGGGACAAAGCATCAGCAATGGCTTTCTGGGTACCCGGCACATGCCGCGCTCTTGCCGTGACATTCAGCTGAAGGCAAGCCAATACGAATACCCTCGTCAGTGCCCTCACTCTCGGACACTTGGGTGCAAGCCGGTTGATCACTTCTACCACCGCGGCATTGTCACACCAGAACACTACCCTCCTGTTCCATAACCACTCTGGCCACACCCACAGCGTGACCACGATGGGGAATAGTTCCAGAAATGCGATGTTGCGGGTCAAACTGGACACCCCCCATTCGATAGGTCAAGCCTCTGCGTACCAAGCCCCTTGGCAGTAAGCCCCGAAACCAGAACTGCCCGCCGCATCCGTAAACAATTGCAAATCCACATTTGAAAGCTCCGGCAACTGCAATACCATGCAACCATTGAAATTGGCTAAAAAGGCGTCCCACACCCGCAAGTCCTCGCACATTCCGGGTGACACACGAATCCGGTGATGCGGCCGCAGCACCCCCGCCATTGCCAAGGACAACCGCCATGTGAAGGAGCGCCCCATGGAAATAACCTGGCACGCAAAGTTGAGATGCCCGACCAGTGACTGCAGAACCCTGAGGGTAGTTTTGCCCGAAAATCCCACTGCCCCGACCAGTTCCCTCAGCCGTTCGACTTTCTGCGCCAGCAGCCACACTAACATCCTCCCCGAATCTATCTCTATTCCTAAAAAGGTTAGGCACGTGACTGGACCCACTGTTTTGTCTGCCACTATAGGTATACCAAAGTCACCTGCCAATCTATGGAAAGCGTCCAACAATGTGGCACAAGTCCCCACCTGCCTGGGCCCCACGAAGAAAAAATCTTTGAGGTAATGCACTATGGTGGAGAAACCTGTCCGCTGCTCTAAGACCCAATGTAAGAAGGTACTAAAGGCCTCAAAGTAAGCGCATGATATCGCACAACCCATAGGCATACACTTATCGAAGTAGAACTGTGAACCAAACTGGAATCTCAACAACGGGAACGCCGAAGGGTGAACCGGCAACAATCGGAATGCTGATTATGCACTACATCGGCCAATGATCTTACTAAACTAGCGTTCCTAGACCGCCCCCCCCCCCTCTACCACACCGTGGGATGGAATACGGAAGCCTTCCAAGAACCCCAGTAAAATAACCCTCCAAGCCTTCCCCTGTTGGGACCACCCTATAACAAACCAGCCACGGACGCATGGCATTGGCTCTGATGGGCGTAGCTGCCAATACCCACGTTGCTCCCTCACTTACCCCCCACTGGGGCTCCCACCACCCCTTTGCGGCTGCATTTTGTGGCTGAATGCCCGCTCCCGCACAGAGAACAGGCGTGCCTGAACTTATAGTCCGGGAATGGACACAAAGATTTGTTGAAATGCCAGCACACATCCCCCCCCCCCATACCCCCCTTTGGCTGAGTAGTAGAGATGCCTGGCACTCGAAAGGACCGCGAGCCTGCTAGAGCCATTTGAGCCCCTGTCTTGACCCCGCCTCCCCCTGCACCCCCACCTTGCTCTTAGCAGACATTTGCGTTAGCCACAAATTAATGTATTTTGTCCCCCATGAGAGATGCCCATTCTCCTCCATCATATCCCTAAAATCCTCGTCATAGTTTAGTCACGCCCAACCATCATGTGCCTGTGACGCTGCTAAAATTGTGTCCGCGTAGGCCAATAGGGCACCGTATTGCCCCGGAAAATAGTGACCCCATACGCTAGCCAACCTTAAGAAGGACCATGTCCAATTGATGGTATTGCAGGAAACCTTCCGCACCCTACCTGCTTTTTCATCCCCCTTACACTTTTTCCTGCTTTCCCCCGAGCGTTTCTGACCCTCCAGCAGGTGAAAGATGTCAATATACCTGCGCCGTTTGATCCGATGTCTCAACTTCCTCGGTACACCCTCAACACAGCTCCGCACAATGCACTACAGTGACCCCAGATCCCTCTCCCTTGTTGCCCACCGCTACTGCCAAATCCCCTGAAGAACCACCGGACGCGGTCAAGGTCGACGAAGATGATGAATCACGCCGGCAATGGCAGCCCCGTTAGTGCTTCACTTTTGCCTTCCTGCCTAACCCAAGGCCCGCCCCCAATGTGTGGACCCCCCCTCCTACACCGTCCCCACCACTCTCATACTCACCAACTTCTGGGTTGGACGCAGCTAGCGTGCTCGCAGTCTGATCTCCAGCTGCCGTGTTGGGCTGCACCGCCGCCTGGCTTGTAGCTACCCCTTCGCTGGCCCGACCGGGGTCCAACATACTCATTCTTATACTGACACCCTCGGGGACCTGCACAGGAAGAGAAGGAGAGAAACCAGCAGCCACAGCCCCGGGAGCCCTAGCCACCCTGCTCTCCTCACCACCCCAGCTCCAGGCTGAAGCGCCCAGACCGCCGGCCTCCCATCCGGCTAATCCCCTCCCCGGTGTCCCTGCCCCACCAAACCCCGCTCCGGACCAATCACTCCAGCCACCCTCCCACGGCCCCATTCCCCCATATCGTCCGGCCCCGAAGGACCAAGGACCAGGGGTCCCAGTGATTGCTGGATGTGTGAAGCACCCACCCACCTGACAAGGAGTATAAAACCCTGGAAAAGGTGGCGGGAAAGGAACACCCAGTGGCCCTTGCCCCAACATGTCGGCACTCAACCCTTCCCCCTCCGCCCCTGACCCCCCCCCCCCCCGCTCCAGCGACAAGTGCCGGCCCTCCCACCCCTCTCCGCAGCTCGGCAGTGGGAACCACAGTAGCACCCCCAGCTTCTTCCCTGGCTGCCTCCAGCCGCATAGCCCCTGTCACCTCTGACCCCAGGACTTCAGGTGCAGCCCTTCCTGACCTGCCCCGAGGCCTTGCACCCCTCTGAAGCCCCCTGCCCTGCGGCTGCCGCACACCCCTTCTTATGCCCCCAACTGTTGGTGAACCCCTGCCTGATGGCCCCGAAACACCTGCCGCCACGTGCCCACGCCACCCAGCCTTCCGCCCGCTAGCCTTTGTTCCGGCCGGCCCTGCCCCCTTACTTCTACTCACCCTTTGCCCTTTTGGGGTCCGCACCATATTTGCAGCCCTGCACAGAACAGTAACTCCCCCCCTTTTCCCACTAAACACATGACCCCGAGTCAAAGAGACCCACGCCCTTCCCCCCCCCCCCACAGCCTGCTCTGGGCTACTGTGCGGACAAAGCCTACGGGCCCCCTGCAGAGTGCACAAGGCTGTGTGCACTGCAACAAACTTTTCCCCTTTGCTTTATTTTATTTTATTTTTATCTATTATATATATTTTTTTTTATAATATATCTCCCTTCAGCCGTCGACCTACTGCACCCCCCCTACTCGAGCACTCCTCTCCTTGCTCCAAAAACCCCCCTTTCCAAGCACCCCCCTTCTGACCACCCCCCCCCCACTTTTAACAAAGTACCCCCCTTACCGCGTCTCAGCCGCCGCTAAAGGGCCCTTAAAACCCCCCGAGAAACTCCATTCCCCCACTATAAATTGAAGCCCCAAGCTGACACACACCGTTCGTCTTGCGAGCCAGCAGGAAGAGGGAGACCACGTGGCTGATCTCCCATTCTCCCTGCCGCTCCTCACCGCTCCCCCAGCTGCTGGCTACCAATCTCATTGCCCCAAGTCATCAACGTGAGGGCGACTCCTGGACGCCGCAACTCATCCCTCACTCCCCCCCCCCACCCCCGCGCAAAACCGCCGGCAAAGGTTCGGGCCCCAGGGACCCGGTTATTAGAACAGCCTCGGGACCCGGCCCTGCGGCGCATCGGGATTTTTCACAATGCTGCACTTAAACAGAATATACCGGTGGGTCAGTTTTTAAGGGCTCGTAGAATATGTACCTCTAACCAGGATTTTGAACAGCAGACAGCCATTATGAAGGATAGGTTTAAAATCAGACATTACCCCAAGCATTATATTAATAAGGCATATAACAGAGCTCGCCAATGCTCTCAACAGGAATTACTACAGCAACAGAAAAAAGATAGTGATGTAAGCATAGTGTGCCCGCTTTTGTATTCTTATCAATCTGGCCGTGAAGAAAAAATAATAAGAAAACATTGCCATTTGATAAAAGTCCTTCCAGGTTTTCAAGATTTGAAACTTACAGTTGCCCATAAACGTAATGTTAATTTGCGCAATATGCTTGTTCCATCTGCATTCACCGAGTGTAAATTACGTCCTAGATGTAAAGGACATTTCCAATGTGGTCGTTCACTGTGTGTTCATGTGTTGACTGTTAAGAATCAATATATCCATCCAATAAGTAATCGTATCTTTTATATAGATGACTTTTCTAATTGCCTTACCAGCCATGTCATTTATGTAATACAATGCCCCTGTAATAAATTATGTGTAGGCATGACCACCCACCCGATTTGTAATAGAATTACAGAACATAGGAGTTGTATCAGAAGGGGGGTGGTAGATAAACCCCTAGTCAACCATTGGCAAGAGTTAGCACACAAAATATCTGACCTAAAATTTTTTGTCATCAAGAAAGTGAAATTAAATTGGAGAGGGGGTGATGTGGAAAAAAACATCCGGCGGTTAGAAGAACGATACATTTTTGCTTTGCATAGTTTACATCCCAATGGACTGAATATGGACAGAGATCTGTCAGTCTTCCTCTAAAGTTTGTACGCGTTTTCCAAGTTTCCTGTAGCATTTTGTGATGATGGTCCTCGTGACATCTTTTGACATAAGATTAGCTACATAAGAACTTAAGAACATAAGATATGCCATACTGGGTCAGACCAAGGTCCATCAAGCCCAGTATCCTGTTTCCAACAGTGGCCAATCTAGGTCATACGTACCTAGCAGTTTCCCCAAAAGATGCATGTATTGTAGATGTATATACATCACCTATCCTTTAATTTAATTTATAGATTCATAATCTGCCGGTTTTCTGGTTGTGAAGTAAAAACATGTTTTTGAATATGGATAGAGATTTCTCCACTTTGTGTCCCTTGCAGTGGTTTGGAGTTTTTGGCCTCCTCGGGTGGCCTTGTGAGGGTGTTGTCGTTGCTTCTGTGGGATTGGACCACCTACATGCTATATAGATGCATATATATGGACTACAATTTTAAGTTCATATTTTGCCTTCCTTTTTGGCTGTGGAGTTTTAAAAAAAAAACATTTGGATTTGTGGAAAGGATCATGTTGGTGTTATTAGTAAATACGTAATTCAGAAAATAATTATCAAAGGGTGCCTCATATATTGACCCTCTCTAAAAGAAACATCACATGTATAAGTATTATGGCATTTAGATAATTTACATAATCCCGCCCTGCACACCGTGTCTCTTATTTCTCCCGCTCAAATTGTAAGTTTCCTTTAAAGCGCAGACGCCGGCATCTCCGAGTAGGATTATTATCTGAATCAGTAAAGTGGACAGCAGTGCCTAATAGCTGAGCCATAAATGTGAGTTTTTGCAGAAGGAACTGTAATTTGGCTTGCGAAAGATTTTTGATAGATCAATAAGTGATTCTTGTTCTATAAGCCCTTTTATGTTAGGTCCTGTTTGATATTGGGAGTTGGCATTTTTACCCTGTAAGGGTTTTTTTTAAATGGATCTTATGGCCGAGAATGGATACGTTTTTGTAATGTTTTTGAGGAAATGTTTTAAGAAGTTGTATGTCATAAGTTTATTTCAAGTTGTGAGTACTTTGATTCATATGAAGAGCGGGTATAAAATAAATTAAAATTAATACACCGATTTTCAGACTTTACATGACTGCATCAGGGCGATTTTGTTCGAGTTTGAGAGCTTACTTGGATAATATAACGCTGGCACTGAAGTCTCTTACATAAGAGTGATTTCCTCCTATATGGAGTAGGGTCCAAATAAGTCAGATAGAGGCTCTAATTTGATGTCTAATGTTTCATTATTGAAGCAAGATGTAAGTACTTCTGTATTAATTTTACAGTGAAATTCTACAGCGATTCAGACAGAAACATTTTTATCTTGAAGGACTTTCAAGAGTATACAATATGTACCATACACAGCACATACCAAGTTTCTGGTTTACTCAGGTAGAAATTTTTTGATATTTTAATGTGCTATTCAAAGCCGTTTTAGCGGGATTTACAGGCAGCATGACTAACCGTATAAGTATTGTAATATTGGAAATTTGAACAAATAACAATTAACTATCTCTGGATTAGTGAAATATGCATATTATTTACTTGCTTTTAATATGTCTGGATTAATAAATTTATATAGAGTTTCACAGTTCAAATGTAGCATATTTATAGTTGACAATGATATGAGGTTTTACCAACAGTCTCGATTCCACTGATTTGTTCCGTGTTACACCTTGGTAAATAGAAATTCTTTTACCTTGGTGTTTGTATAGTTCAAAATTCTTACTAATAATCGTTTTGATTTTTATTAATTATATAGTGTCTTAATGGATTACATACTTAGTGTACATATTCATGTCTTCTTGTTTTCCCATGTGTAGAAAATATTGAGTGTGTAAATGAAGATAGAGAAGTTTTTTATGTTAAATTATTGCATGTCAACATTTTTTACAACTTTTACTACAGGATTACTTAAGTGATATGCAAAACATATTGTTATTATCTCTATTTATATTTACCGATTACAATGCAATTCTGTGCTGTTTTAGTATTTAATATTTACATATTTATTATGATTATGTTCACATATGAATGTTTTTAATCTCAATATGGGTATATGGTTTTATGGTTACAGTTCATCTTAGGTTTTTTAATCCATTTTTATAGATTTTAATTTATTTTGTCTTGATTGTTTTATTATGATGTAATTATTATCATTTTTATATTTGTCTTTGTATGTTTGTAGTTAAGCCATCTTTAGCCCCTGATGAAGGCAGAACAAAACACGGCCTGTGTCAGGCCAGTGGCTTAAGCTTTTTTTAATAAAAAGAAAATACATCCTTTCCTCGCTATCCACGTTATTTGGATGGGGCTGTCACCTGCATTCAATATCCAGATTTGCTGCACAACCGCACACAGCGCAGAAGCTAACCATGCAGTGGCGATATTAAGCCACTGCCCATTTAGCTTCAGTGGTGAAAACTAGGACAGCTTTTGCTGCCCTTAACTTTTGCTACTGAGGGATAACTGGGTAGTAGTCAAATACCGCTGCGGCATGGTTATTCCTATGTACTCCCTCGGAGCACTCCTGACATGCTCCAGTGCTAAGCGGTTAGCATTGGGGCATATAGTTTATGGGCATTTACACGACTTACAGCTCTGTAAACTGTGGAAATGCCTTTGAATATCGGACCCTCAGGGTTCAAGGGAGCAATATGGTATGAGAGGTGAACTACTTCTGTCCACAAAACAAGAAAGGGACCTGGGAATGATTGTTTCTGATGATCGGAAGGGTAGAAAAGATGATGGTGAAAAGCTAGAAGAATGCTTGGGTGCATAGGAAGAGGACTGGCCATCAGGAAGAAAGAGGTGATAGTGACTCTGTGTAAGTCTTTGGTGAGACCTTATTTGGAGTACTGTGTGTAATTCTGGAGACCACACCTTCAAAAGTATATAAACAGAATGGAGTCAGTGCAGAGAGTGGCTACCAAAATGGCATATGGGGACAGACTTAAAGATCTCAATATATACACTTTAGAGGACAGGTGGGATAGAGGAGACATGATAGAAATGTTAAAATACCTCTATGGCATAAATACACAGGAGAGCCTCTTTCAATTGAAAGCGAGCTCTGCAATGAGGGTGCATAAGATGAAGATGACAGGGGATAGACTCAAGAGTAATTTGCAGAAATATTTCTATACAGAAAGAGTGGTAGATGCATATAATAGTCTCCAAGTGGAGGTACGAGAGACCAGGATAGTATCTGAATTCAAGAAAGCATGGGAGAAACACAGAGGATTTCTAAAGAAAAGAAAGGATTGTAAAGCTCAGTAGTTGGTATGGAAGGGCAGACTGGATAGGTTGTATGGTCTTTATCTACCATCATCTTTCTATGTTTCTATGATCACTAAAGTGGTACTAGAGGTGTCTGGTTTGAATGGTGTGCCAATTCAATTTTGCATTTGTGGGTGATAATAGTTACCCCTAAATACTCTAGTTGCTATTTCATTAATCCAACCCTCTTCTATTTCCTTTACATTACCTTTCCATTCTTAATTTGATTTGTGTTAGCCCTCTCCGAATTGTCAGGCCAGCATAGCATTGGGAAAGTGTAATGCTGCTTCTTTAGAGTAAAAGAAAGGTGTACTTTGTAATCTGGAGAATTAGTCTTTCATCTTTAAAGGGAGTACAAGAATTTATTCAGGATATGGAAAAGTTCAAATGAGGACAAGAGAATGGTGTTTTGGATTATTTATTTATTTAGCTATTTTTCTATACTGCTATTTCTATAAGTCAAAGTGATTTACATAATAAACAACAGCTTAACAGGGCTTTACATGGAACACAGTGCAATTAACATAGTTACAGGAACATGGAACATAGAGTAATTAACATAGTAATAAGAACAAGCATAACAAAGTATAAGAACATGTCAGGATATGTGCTAACCTCCCATGAATTTAACACTTCCTAAAGCAGTGGTTCTCAAACCATTCCTAGAGGTCTTCCTTGAGTAGTTTTCAGAATATGCAGCGTATATTCATGAGATGTATCTCTATTTGCTATGTTAGTTTTAAGCAAATATATATCATACTGTTAATACTCATTGTGGATATCCTGAAAAGCTCAACCACTGGGGATTTCTGAAAACATTCGGCAGCCACTACCCTAAAGCACTGCATATTTATTTTTCTAGGCTAATGAGGTGTTTTCTATAGACGGCATTCTCAAAGGCATTTACATGGGTAACTGCCCAAGTTACCCATGTTAATGCCTTATGTGGAATTTTCCAAAGACACCTACCCGGGTAGTGCCTTTGGAAAATCCCAGATAAGTTCCTAATGTGCCCAGATGCTATGCGGTTAGCATCGGGGTGTCTTGGAGGCATTCCAGGGCAGAGCGGGGGCAGAGGAAAGGGCTAAACAGGTAGCAGTGATTTTCGATGCTATCCGCTTAGCCCTCTGCGCCTTCAAGATAGGCGAGGTTTTCTAAGGAGGTAGCATCAAAAATCATTGCTACCTGTTTAGTTTCAGTGGCTCCTGGCGCGTCCAGCCAAAACCGGATTTTCACTTCCATTGCCACAGAAGTGAAAATCCGGGTTAAGGGGGTCGGTGGGCAGGCTATGCACCAACATGGCGCATAGCCTGTCTATATGAAAATCGGATCCTATGTGTATGCCGATCAATTCTCCATTCCTACTATTTTTTATGGAAAAGGGATATGTATGTAGACAATAAATGAAACCCAGCACTGGCTGAAATGTGGGAAAGCACTTTTGGCTTCATGTTCTTTGATCATTCTTGTGTTATGCCATAAGCATGCGGTGGGTACTTCCACTGTCCTGCTCTAGATCTTTCTAACATCAGCAGTGTATTTTTTAATGTCCAAATAATAAAGGTCATATATATTGTAATTAAAGTGATGGTGTATTGGAATCTGGAGGGTGGAAGTCGGCTTAAAATACTGAGTAAAGAAAGTTTAGTCAGGCCTCTTCAAAAGCCTTTTGTTACACTGGAAATGAATACATTTCTTTGCCTGGGAAAATGCATACATTATTTAAAGATATTTTTCTAAGCCTAGTGAAGCCCTAAACAGGTAGAAAAGGCAATGGCAAAAGCAAGAAGAATATTTGGGTACATAGGGAGAGGAATGGCCATCAGAAGAAAGGAGGTGATAGTGCCTCTGTAAAAGTCTTTGGTGCAACCTCATTTGGAGTATTGTTGTGCAATTCTGCAGACCGCACCTTCAAAAGAATATAAACAGGTTGGAATTGGTGCAGAGGGTGGCTACTAAAATGGTTAGTGGTCTTCGTTATAAAGCATATGAGGACAGACTTAAGGATCTTAATATGTATACTTTAGAGGAAAGGCGGGATAGAGGTGATATGATTGAGACGTTTAAATACCTCCGTGGCATAAATGCACAGGAGGAGAGCCTCTTTCGATTGAAAGCAAGGTCTGCTACGAAGGGACATAGGATGAGGGTGAAAGGGGGTGGACTCAGGAGTAATATGCAGAAATATTTCTTTACAGAAAGAGTGGTAGATGTGTGGGATAGTCTCTCAGTGGAAGTGGTAGTGATGAGGACAGTATCTAAATTCAAAAAAGCATAGGACAAACACAGAAGATCTCTAAAAGAAAAAAGGGGACTGTTGAAGTAGTTGATATGGAAGGACAGACTAGACAGGCCATGTAGTCTTTTTCTGTCATCATGTTTCTATGTTTCTATGAATTAGAAAGTAATTGGTTTCCCACAAAATGTTAAACTCCGAAGTGCAAATATTGGGAGACATTTGGGTTTATCTGAATCATAATTGTAAGAAAAAGGTACTTGATAGATAATCACCAAAACCAAAAAAATAAACAAACATTGGCAGAGACAATGACAACCATGCCCATAACATAATTTAAATGTGCTTTAGACAGAGTGCAGCAGTATTTCATTTCATTTTCATACATTTTGACTTAAATACAATCTCTTTTGAACAAACTCAAAATGGTTTGAATTGAAATTAAAATTTAATCAAATACAGTTCATAATATCATAAGGACATAAAATGATAAAACAAAGCAGGCAATCCACCCACACCAATACAGAGTAAATATATCAGCGCCCTAAACATTCCCTTGCTTATACCCCACTGTAAAGCTAGGAGGGAAACACTAAGGATCCACAGAAGCATAAAGGCTGTAACCCACAGGGTAAAAGACATAGAGCAGAGGTACTCAAATCCAGTCCTGGAGGGCCGCAAACCAGTCAGGTTTTCGGGATATCCCTAATGAATATGCATGAGATATATTTGTATGCACTGCCTCCGTTGTATTTGAATGTATCTCATGCATATTCATTAGGGATATCCCGAAAACCTGACTGGTTTGCGGCCCTCCAGGACTGGATTTGAGTACCTCTGACATAGAGGTTTGATGAGACTACATTCCCCTAATCTTAGAGGCAGGGGAAGTCACCATAGGACAGGGGTGGCCAGCTTCGGTCCTATTGCACCAAGATCCAGCCTTGTTTTCAGGATGTCCCTAATGAATATTCATGAGATATATTTGCATACAATGGGAGGCAGTGGATGCAAATATACCTCATAAATATTCATTAGGAACATCCTGAAAACCAGGCTGGACCGTGGTGCACTAGGACCGGAATTGGTCACCCCTGCTATTCTGGGATAGGCGTGGCCTTGTGGGAGGAAGCCCTGAGAGCAGGTGGGCGGGACTTCCAACTAAGTGGCAGTTACAAACCCATAAGCATGGCAGTTGGACGAACCTTCACAGATGGTGCTTGACATGCGAGCACATGAAAGTGGAGATGCTTGAAATGGATAATCCAGAGAATGGTGTGATTGGGGAGGAGAGAATGGAAGTCTGCATACTATGGCAAGTAAGACCCTCTCAAGGGAAAGCAGGTAGGAAACAAGATTGCTGTTTTAAGGAACTGAGTTCATTTAGGCCGCCTGCTTGCAAGGAATGTTTGAAAGCTGTCAGGAGTTGGAATTACCACCATAATATTTTGACATTGGACTTTTGATGGTAAGAGTGGAAGAACACTAAGAAAAGAATTAGCATTTAAAAGCTACTATTTTGTAAATTTTGTGACTCCCTTTATTGCTTAAGGGGGTGGTTGATAGCAGAAAATGTATGTCAATGCTGCCATGGGAGGTGCACATCATTTACAGAAAACCTGTCAATGTGAGGTAGAACTGAACACTGAAGTTTAGATGTTTGTAGTGGATGTTAGTGGATGCTGATGTGGGAATATTGTACAAGAAAGTAGAAGAAGAGCTAGTACTAATCAAAATTTGATATCCTTCAGTGTTAATCATGCTAGCCAAGCACAGACATGTTTCATGCCATGGGGCAGGGGTCCCCGGTAGGCCATCCATAACCAGGTAGATGGCCTGGGATCCCACGTCCCCCTGCCCCACAGTTTTGGACTGGGCTGGCTGCTCATGGATGGGGCTTAGGCCTTCTTGCAACAATTCTGCTGGTGGGAGGGGGGGGGAAGAGGGTTGTCGGCACACAGAGCATGATTTAAATCAATTGGCTCCCTTCCAGGTTCTGCGGAGGTCCTCCTCCTGTTGTGGAGTCCCACGGGGCCGGCAGAAGTTATTACTTACCGGGTCCAGCCGCCTCCCTCCTCTTCCTCATTAGCAGCTTTGGCTCGCCATGGTGGATTTTTCTTTACAATGGGTTTTTTCTTTACACCCCTTTGGTATGCGGAGCTCGGGCTTTGAGACATCCTTGATCCAGGAGGTATTGCCATGGTAGTGGTGAGTGCTGGGCCTGGGCAGGTTTTGGAAGTTGAGGCAGAGGGGGCAGTTTTGTTGGAGGATTCTCCCTTGGAGCAGGTTCCAGGCATTTCTGCCCAGGGGAGGGGGGGGGCTGGTTTTAGGCCACTGTGTGGGTGAGGAAGGGGCCGGGCTAGAGGCCAGCTGTACTCCAGGTCAGACTTTGGACCTGCAGTGGCCAGGTTCAGTGGGCTCATGGAAGGAGGGTGGGGAGGAGCCTGGAGCCTACATGGGCTTCCTCCCTGGGTGTAGTGGGTGTGGTTTTGGATGCCTGCCTGGGCATGGAGGGGTGTGTCGGGGGCCTTGAGATTGCTACTGGCAGGATTGCTGGTGCAGGGGGCCAGGGAAGCTGCAGTACACACCGGGACTCTCTGCTGAGTCTGATTTTCCAGTAGACCTTGGGGCGGTTTTGGACCAGTTGCTCCTTTTTATTGGTTAGATCCTGGCATGGGCTGGGGCTGAGCGGACCCACCAGCATATCAGGTTGGATGGTTGGATTTCCCCAGCTGCTCCCATCCACAAGGGGAGCACCCTCTGGAACTATTGAGCTGGGGAGAGTCAAGGCCTATCCAGACCTTCTTAGCCTGGGTGGGCTGTGGCCATGCCTGCTGCTTGATGAGCTGCTTTTCCCCCTGCCCTTTTTCTCCTCTGGTAACTCCGCAGGGCCCTTCAGAGGTACAGCATCACCAGGAGGCTGGGAACAGTGGCCTTGAGGGGCCTGAAAGGGGTGAGGTGCAGGGTCAGCTCAGCCTGAGGTGGGCTTCCGATAGAGGAAGTGCAAGTGGCAAAACTGATCCTCGGTATGGACCAGGGGCACCAACCTTGAGGCCATTACCTGATGGACCACAAACTGCTTCAGGTAAGACTACCTCTGGTTTGGGGGAGGGACCGGGGGCTTCTCGGGCACATGGTACAGCTGTCCTCGAAGAAGCATAAGTATTGGTGTCGGTGCCATCAGGGGTATAATTCTTCTTCTTCTACTTCTTCGTCCAAGTTGTCCTCATCATCTTTGGGATCTGTGGTGATGCGGGAGCCCTTGGGGGGCTGGGATAAGAGCTGACCCCGCTCCTACTCGCTGCTGCCCCAACAACTCCTTTCGAGACCTCTGAGACGTCTCTGCTACTGTAGGTCAGAGAAGCAGGAAGCACACAAGTCATTCATGAGATTCCGCCTCCGCTTCCCACAGCCAAGATACCATTGTGGGGCCGGCAGCATTGACGAGCAAGGGAGGTCCAAAATGGCTGCCACACATGAGGCAAGAAGAACCTGGCAAAAGGAGCCATGCCAATGAAGGCAGCCAGAATTTGTCTTGCCATGAGCTTGCAGCCAGCCAAGACAGCCATGCTCCCAGGAAACAGGCAACCCCACCACAAACATGGGACATGTAGGGGAAACATGGGGCATATAGGGGGGAACATGAGGCTGTGCATGCAGTGTTTGACACTGGCACCTGCTTCCCATGGCCGTAAGACTCCTCAAATGCCCGACTCTGCAGCCTGCGGTTTCCTGACTTCTCCCCAGGAGGCAAGAGACTCACCATAGTGGCTCTCTTCAGCCCAGTATTGCGATTGCCTGGAGGGTGGGGTTGGCTGTTCTGCTGCTGAAGAAACTACTGTTGCTGAAGCATGGAGCTCTGCTACTGACTTCTTTCTTTTATCTTTTTTTTTTCTAAGGAGGTTTTAAGGACTTAATCAGCAAATTCAGAACTAAGGCCCAACCCTCTTGCTCCCTACAGCACTGGTCCTCCTGACCAGGCGCAGACCCCTTAGGGCAGAAAACTCCAGAGGGGTATTCTAAAATATATCCTGGAGACCTTTGCCAACTGTGTTCTACTGGAAGCTGCTAGGCTCACGAGCTTCACCGCACCAGAACACATCCACTATCTGCTAGAGACAAAAAATAAACTAGAGGATGCCCCTAGCTGCACCAGATTTAGTAACAGAGATGATGTTACTGATGTTCTGGCCTTTTCTGTCTCTATCATCTGCTGGCAGGGAGCATAACCCACTTGTCTGGACTGGTCTAGCAGGACGATCTGAAAGTTACTTTTTGCAGATAATACCAAAATCTGCAACAGAGTATATACCCAGGAAGGTGTAGATAACATGAGGAGGGATCTAGCTAAGCTTGAAGAATGGTCTAGAATTTGGCAACTGAGATTTAATGCTAAAAAATGCAGGGCTATGCATTTGGGTTGCAACAATCCAAGGGAGCAGTACAGTATAGGGGGTGATGTACTTCTGTCCATGAAAGAAGAATGAGACCTAGGCATGATTGTGTCTGACAAGCTCAAAGTAGCTAAACAGATAGAGAAATGATGGTAAAAGCTAGAACGATGTTTGGGTGCATAGGGAGAACAATGGCCAGCAGAAGAAAAAAGGTAATAGTCCCTCTGTATAAGTCTTTGGTGTAGCCTCATTTGGAGTATTTTGTGCAATTCTGGAGATCACAACGTCAAAAGGATATAAACAGTTTGGAGTCGGTGTAGAGGATGGCTGCTAAAATGGTTAATGGTCTTCATTATAAAGCATATGAGAACAGACTCAAGGACCTTAATATGTATACTTTAGAGGAAAGATGTGAAAGAGGTGATATGATTGAGATGTTTAAATACCTCCGTTGCAGAAATGCACAGGAGGAGAGCCTCTTTCAATTGAAAGCAAGCTCTACTACGAGGGGACATAGGATGAAGGTGAAAGGGGAGAGGCTCGGGAATAATATACAGAAATATTTCTTTATGGAAAGAGTGGTAGATGTGTGGAATAGTCTCCCAGTGGAGGTAGTAGAGATGAGAACAGTATCTAAATTCAAAAAAGTATGGGTCAAACACAGAGGCTCTCTAAAGGAAATAAGGGGACTCTTGTTGTGGGTGATATAGAAGGGCAGACTAGATTTTTATTTATTTATTTAACAGTATTTCTAAACTGCCTTATCTTAATAATCAAGGTGATATCACAGCAAACAATCTGGTAAAGTGAGTGTGTTATACATGCAGTGAGGGTGAAACTTAGTTGAGTGCGTGTTGTAATGTGTGCTAGATTGGTTTGAGCTATATACAAGGTGGGCTATATACAGTGGTGCTAAAAACATTTTCCATACATACATTGTTTAGGCGGTATCATGTACTGTTATACATTCTCTGAGGTTATGTGATGTGTCCATAGTGTTCTATGAACAGCATGGTTTTCAGCTGTTTTCTAAAGTCTTTGAGGTCTGTAGTTGCCCTCAAATCGTCCGGTAGTTTGTTCCATATTGTTGGCGCAGCCATGGAGAGTGCTCTGTCTGTTGTGTCCTTGCGTGTGTGTTTGTATTCACTTGGGGTGCTGACTCGGTTGTGTGTTTGTTTTCTTCTAGGACGTGTGCTGGTGTCAGGTTGTATGAGGGTGTGCAGGCTGTTGGCTGATGTGTGCTGATTTATCTTAAATAGGTTTATGATAGTTTTGTATCTGATGCGTGCACCGATTGGGAGCCAGTGTAAGTCCTTTAAGGTAGGTGTGATGTGCTCTTGTCTTGCAGTTCCAGATATGATTCGTGCTGCAGTGTTTTGTGCCAGTTGGAGTGGTTTGAGGGCTTGTTTCGGTAGTCCAAGGTATATCGGATTGCAGAAGTCCAGTAGTGGGGTTATCAGTGCTTGACAGACGGTACGGAAGTGATCTGGGGCGAGGAGTGGTTTCAGTCTCCTGATGATTCGCATCTTGTAGTAGGCTTTTTGGATTGTTTTGTCTATGTGTGGCTTGAGGTTGAGTTTATTGTCCAGAGTAACTCCGAGGTATCTTACTTCTGATCTTATTGGTATAGTAGTGCTTTGTATCTTTATATTTGGTGGGTGTATGAAGCTTTGGTTCCGAGTGATGATTAATGCTTCGGTCTTGTTGTAGTTTATTGCGAGGTTGTTGTTTTGACACCAACTCGTCATTTGGGTAAGGCAGTCTGTTATTTTAGAGAAGTCCGGGTTGTCGATTGATATCGGGGTGTATATCATGATGTCGTCTGCATATACTGTGTATTGAATGTTGTTCTCTTTCATGATGTTGCATATTGGTTGGATGTAGATGTTAAATAGGAGTGCTGAGAGTGCGGATCCTTGAGGTACTCCCTGTCGGACATTTATGGGTCGGGAGGTGTTGTGTCCCACCTTGACCTGTAGCTGTCTTTTGGTTAGGTACGATTGGAACCATTTCAGTGTGATACCGTGTATACCAGTGTTCTTTAGTCTTTCCAGGAGCGTGTTGTGGTCCACTGTGTCGAAGGCTGAGGAGATGTCGATGAAGATCATTAAGATTCCATTCCTGGTGTTGTCAATTATTCTTAGGATGCTGTCGAAGAGGTAGATCAGTAGTGTTTCGACTCCATGGTTGGGACGAAATACGTGCTGGTTGTCGTCAAGTGTTTCGTGTTTGTCGATGTGTTCCTGAAGCTGTAGTTGAACCGTTTTTTCAATGATTTTTGCGAGGAAGGGTATGCTGGAGATTGGTCGGTATGCTGCTGGATCTTTTTTGTCGAGAGTTGTTTTCTTTGTGATTGGTCTTACTGTGGCAAGCTTTAGTTGCTTTGGCATGAGTCCTTGAGTGAGTGAGTTGTGTACCATTTTATGTATTGTGGGGATGAAGCTTGATTTGGTGGCTTTGACCCATGACACTGGGCATGGGTCTGTAGGAGCAGTGCTTGCGTTGATTGTAGAGATGATGTGGGATATCTGTTCTGTTGAGGGTGTGTAGAATGTGCCCCAGGTTTTGGAGTGTATGTCCGTCCTGTTGTTCCCACTAGGTGTTCGTTCTGTGGAGTGAAATTTGTCTTTGATAGGCCATGTGGTATTTTTCTGCCATCATGTTTCTATGTTTCTTTTAATTAATTTTATTTTTTGTATTTTCCTTCAGTTACCCATGTAAAGACTGGTGCCCAAGCTCCTTGCATACATTGCTGAGGTCAAGGTTATGCCTACAGGAAGTCTTTATAATTTATGCCAGGGGTCACCTAAAGAGCATGACATACTCCTTTGGGCCTTCCCTCAGGTGCCTCCGAGGGTGTCCCCACTATTGAGCTCTGAATCTTTTAAATAGCCTTACCCTTTTAATATTTACTCTTTTTCTAGCAACCCAATGGGACACTGGCAGCAGAGGCCTTGGGACCTTGGTTTCTTCGTTTCTTCTAGCAACATCCACTAGTACTTATAGGACTCCAGATCATCTGGTTCCCTGCCTGGTTATGCAGAATTACTGTCTGGCTTCCACCTCGAGTCTCATTCCGTCTGAACCTTGTCGCGTTTGGTTTATGACCATCATAGCATTATCTTAGGTGTGGCTAAAAAAAGAAACCCACTACTTCATAGATTCTTGACCTACAGATTATAATGTGTATATGGGTTTTAGACCTATAAGGAGAGCGGGGAGGGAGCCGCCTTCCTAATCTCTAATAGGCTTCAAAGTAAACAAGTTTGGTATCAACCTTTGAAATCTTCAGATATAGTACTTACCCAGATTAAACAAAATCCTCTTGTACATTGTCTATTAGTTTATCAACCGCCTCTCAATTCTCAGCTTCACTGAGGAGCTTAACTAACCTATAGTCAATTTTAGCTTACTTCCACATGACTTAATGCTGTTGGGAGATCTTGATATTCAGTATGACTCTCCATCCATAGAACTGGAGAAGTTCTTTTTGCTAAATTTAAGGGATCTTGATTTCTCAATTTTCTCCACATTATCTTTCCATTCAGCAGTCACTGCCTTTATCTAGTTTTTATTAAGAGAGACAGAGTATATTCCCCCTGTCTTCTTTCCCTATATCATGGTCATATCATTACCTAATCACATTTAAGGGGAGGAATATGTAGAAGCTGATGAGGATAAAGCGGAATTGCTTAACATGTATTTCCGTTATGTGTTCACAGATGAAAGGTCAGGAGCAGGACCTCAGAAAACACCCACAAAAAGGAACACAAAGCGACAGGGATCTCAAATGATTTTCAGAAGACTGTGTTCATGAGGAACTAGCTAAACTAAAAGTAGGCAAAGCGATGGGACCAGATGTGATACATCCGATAATACTGAAGGAACTTGGGGACATTCTAGCAGCTCCACTGACTGACCTTTTCAATACCTCTTTGGAGTCGGGAGTAGTGCCAGAGGATTGAAGAGACACATTAGCATAAAGATGGCATCAGTATGTCCAATACTAAAGAACAACAAGCTTGACATATAAGACCCAGCTTCATATAGACCAATATCCAATCTACCCATCATAGAAAAGATAATTGAAAAAGTAATACAAAAGCAGCTACAAGATCACATCATTATACATGCCCCACTCAATCCACAGCAACATGGCTTCAGACCCCACCATGGAATCAAAACACTTCTCTCATGGATCATCTACTCCATTAGGTTTTCAAGTAGGCTGGAGTAGTCTCCAAGGAGAGGGTGTAGTTAACTGTAGCATTTGATTTGGTGTGTCATCATATCCTACTGTGAAGACTTGAAGCAATCGGCATACCAAACACTACACTAAAATGGTTCAAATAATTTATTTATTTTATTTAACAAATACTTTTATACCGCATCCTCCCAAGGATCGGATGCGGTTTACAAAGAACAAATGATGCAAGGCATGACAGATGTGCATGTCTAGTCTTAATATATGGAACATTTGGAAACTTTTTAAAAGTAACTTTTTACATGTAACATAATAACTATGTACAGACAGTACAAATTACATTCCAGGTTACTTGCGTGGAAGCTAATCTGAATTGGTTAATTTATAAGGGAGTGGATTCTCATCTATATACAGGGTGGGGTGTTTGTTAGTTACCATGTTAGCTTGGACTTGCTTTTAGTTTCTTGTCCGTTATCCTTTGTCTATTTGTGTGTCAGTGTTAGTGTTAATCTGTGTGCCATAGTGTTTCTTGTATAGATGTGTTTTTAATTTTTTACGGAAGTCCCTAATATCTGTAAGTTGTCTGATGCCCTCTGGAAGATCATTCCAGAGAGTGGGGGCTGAGTGTGAGAAAGCCCTATCATTGGTGAGTTTCTTAGCTTTTGTAAATCCTTTTGGTGTCTCTATTTTATTTGTGTGTTTACTCCTTTGGCTGCGTGTAGGTATTTCCTTGGAGACTAAAGTGTTTAGTATCAATGGTGCAAGGTTGTTTATAAGTTTGAATGTACATACTAGAATTTTATATTTTATCCTGCAATAAATTGGAAGCCAGTGAAGCTTAGCTAGTATGGGCGTAATGTGTTCCATTGTTCGGGTCTTCATTATGGCTCTTGCTGCTACATTTTGTGCCAGCTGGAGTCTTTTAAGCGCTTGTTTTGAGATGCCTTGAAGGATTGTGTTGGCAAAGTCAAAGTGGGGTGTAATAATTGCATAGATTATTGTCATGAAATCATGTAGGTGAACCAGCGGGCGTAGTTGTTTCAGAGTCTTTATAGTGTATTATTTTGTTGTGTTTCTGATGTGTGATTCCATAGGTTCTTGTCGAGTATCACTCCTAGATACTTAACTTCTGCTTTTGTTTTGATCTCATGGTTCTGCAGGATGATTGAAGCTGGGGGGTTGTACGTTTTGTTCCTTGTGACGTATAGGACATCTGATTTTGCGTAGTTAATGTGTAGATTATGAATTATTTAGCCATGTTGTGAGTTTGTTGAAGCACTCTGTTATTAATTGCATTGGTGGGTTTGGGATCTTGAATGGGAGGTATATCATTATATCGTCTGTGTAGATATGGTAATGGACGCAGAAATGTTTGAAGATATTGCAGATTGGTTGAAGGTAAATATTAAAGAAGAGTGCCGACAGGGCAGATCCCTGTGGGAGGCCTTGCTCTTGCTTGAATGTGTTTGACGTTTGGCTGTTAATTCTCACAGTTTGTGCTCTGTTACTTAGGTATGAGGTAAACCAGTTGTGTACTGTGGAGCTTAGTCCTATTTGTTGGAGTCTGTTTAACATTGTTGTATGGTTAACGTTGTCTAACGCTGCAGAGATGTCTAGAGAAAGTTAGATGAATGCTTGTTTTGAGTCATCTATTCCTCTTATCAGTGTGTCGAAGAGGGCTGTGAGTAGCGTTTCGACTCCATGGAATTGGCGGAAGCCATATTGCTGTTCATCAAGTGGGGCCATGGCGTCAATGTGGTCCTGGAGTTGGGTTTGGACATACCTTACAGATTGCCAATAGGTGAAAATAGAACCAAACAAATCCACCCCTTACAAACAACGACAGTCCCCTAAGCTTTATCAGTTTTGCTATTCAATATATATATATAGCCAATATGCACAATAATAGTCTCACAACATCTACTACCATATATACACAGATGACATCATGCTTTACATACCCTTCAATACGACAGAGCCACAATACACAGTAATAGCAAACTGTTTTAAGAATGTGACCCACTGATCACAGGTCTGCGACTAAAAAGCTGTTTGATTATTTTCATCTAATTTCCATGTATTTTGGTGTGCTGAAAACAAATAAAATATTGAAAAAACTCCTAGACATCATGATTTGCCACAACATGCAAAATTGTCTTCAAATTTATCAAATTTTTTCAAATTACTATTAATTAATTCAAATTACTATTAATTAATTCACATAAGTGCATTTAAGATATAAAATGCCAAAAAAACATTAAAGGGGTAGTCCGAGTTATGTAAAAAAGAAATATAGCACTGTAAATCTGATGGTCAGCAATATATACATAAGCTAAGCAAGTTTTAAGTCTGTGCTTCTAATGGTAGAAGGGGTTAATCTTTCCTGAAGAATCCAGTGGGAAAGAGACACAGGGCAGATAGCAGCAGCTCAGGTCAGTGCAGGGGGGCGTGGCCAGCACTGTGACGTCTCATGTACAGACACAGAGCTGCTCTCTCCTGCATGCCACACTTGTACGCGAATCATCATCAGGTTCTTGGTTCTAGGCTGTTCACACTTTTTCATCGCAATTCGTGTTAGCTCGTCATTCTTCAACCATTATGTTATGGCTCCGCAAAAGTGTATTAATTCGCCAGACAGTTTCTGTTTCATCTGTGGTGAATATACAGTGTTGAAGCAACAGCAGAATATTACAGACTTTGTGAAAAAAGTATACTTTGCATACTTTGGACTAAAAATTGGAGATCAAGATAAAGTCTGGGCGCCTCATAAACTGTGCAAACGGTGTGTTGAGGACCTACGAAACTGGTTCAAGGGTAAAAAAAAATCTTTCTGTTATGGGATTCCTATGGTAAGGTGAGAGCAAAAGAACCATAGTGACGACTGTTACTTTTGTTCATGCGATGTGAAAGGGTTTAATTCCAAATGGAAGCATTCCATTTCATACCCCAATCTTCACTCGGCAATTCGTCCCATCCCCCATGGCACAGATATACCAGTACCCAAGCCCCCTGCTGCCTTGGAAGAGATACCTAGCTCCGATGAAGGTGAAGTCATACCTGAACCAGATGACGAATCAAGTTCTGACTTTGAAGATGATACAAGACCAAAGTTGTTTTCTCAGGAGGAGATGAATGATTTGGTAAGAGACTTGAATCTTCCCAAAGATGCGGCTAAGTTACTCGGATCAAGGCTGAAAAGCAGGAATTTATTGTTGCCAGGAGTGTCATCTTCATGGTTCAGACATCGTGAAAAGGAGTTTGTTCCTTACTTCGCCCAGGAAGACAAGTTGGTTTATTGCATCAATGTTGAAGGTCTGATGGGTCAATTTAAAATCCAATATGATTCAGAGCAATGGTGTCTTTTTATAGATTCTTCAAAAAGAAGTCTCAAAAGCAGTTTTACTCCACAACGGTTTTTACATTTCCATACCTGTAGGTCATTCCGTACACTTGAAGGAAACCTACGAGAACTTGGAATTGGTTCTTCGTAAACTTAAATATGAAGACCATGGTTGGCAAGTGTGTGGGGACTTGAAGGTCTTGTGCATGCTGCTCGGGCAACAAGCTGGGTATACCAAATATCCTTGTTTTCTGTGTCTATGGGACAGTCGAGACCGACAAAATCACTGGACCAAGAAGAGTTGGCAGCCGAGGGTGCTAACAGTCGGTGAAAAAAATGTCCTCCGAGAAACTTTGGTACCTTCCCATAAAGTTCTTCTACCACCTCTCCACATAAAATTGGGATTGATGAAGCAATTCGTAAAATCACTTCCAAGAGATGGAGAATGCTTCAAATACTTGGTCACCCAGTTTCCAGGCCTGTCGGAGGCAAAATTGAAGGAAGGTATATTCGTCGGACCAGACCTTAGAAGGCTTATAGTTGATCAAGAGTTTGTCAATACCATGACGGATCCTCAAAAAGAAGGGTGGATTGCATTTAAAGAAGTCGTACAGAAATTTTTAGGCAATAACAAAGATCCTCACATAAAAAGATCATCGGACGAATGCTGAAAGCATTTCAAGCTTTAGGTTGCCTGATGAGTTTGAAAGTGCATTTCCTCCAGTCCCACCTTGACTACTTTCCTGAAAATTTGGGCGCTGTGAGTGAGGAACAAGGTGAACGATTCCACCAAGACATTAAAGAGATGGAAAGGAGATATCAGGGAAAATGGAGCATTACAATGATGGGAGACTACTGTTGGATGCTTCAGAGAGACATTCCAGATGCTACTCACAAGCGTAAATGCACCAAGAGGAGCCTCACAAGGAAGAAGAATCGAGTTTAGTGTGTGTAGGTGAGCTCATTTCAGTTCAAAAAAGGATTTTCATGAAAATATTGTAATAAAACTTTAATTTTATAAGTCTATTTCCATTTATTTTGAGGTATTGCCTTATTTAACATAGTTACCTAAATTGTCAGGAAACGTGATGTCCTATGACAAAATGGAGGTCATTTTCGGATTCAGCGCACCAAAAAACATAAAGATTATGTGGAATAACCAAAACAGCTCTCGAAAAAAAAATTTATTTATTGAACAACTGCTTTCAATAAATTACAAAAAGAGAGAAGTACTATACATAACCAGAAATGAAGCATTTACCCCACCAATGACACTAAGGGGCTTGTTTACAAAGCCGCGGTAGTGGTTCGCGATCGCTATCGGACCTGCGGCCCCATTGAAATCCGATAACGATCGCAAACTGCTACCGCGGCTTTGTAAACAAGCCCCTAAGAGTCAAGGATGCAGAGTTAGAAGTGAAACCTGAAGTAAGATATTAAGGAAAAACCCTTGACCAATGACTGAATGTAAACTCCCACATCAAAAATACCATTAAAACAATACACAGCAAAATACAAACATTACAACACTTTTGCCCACTACTGGAACCACATGATTTCTGCACAGTTTTCCAAGCAGTAATCTCCCCACACTTGTATTTTGTTGTAGATACTGTTACAGTAAACCCTACATCCTCTACAAATGGTACAACAGATAACAGCCCAAATCATACAAGAAGCAAAAAGACACAAGCATATTATACCAATTCTGAAGCACTTACACTGGCCCCCAATAGCTAATAGACTCAAAAATAAAGCTCTATTAATGATATTCAAGATAATACACTGCCTAGCACCTACATGCTTAACACACATAATACATACCACACAAAACACCAGAGGCCAAAGGTAGGGCTCACAAAGCAGGTTAAGCATACCAATAGAGAAAGGCAAAAATAGCCAATATGTTTAGCAGCTGATTTACAAGCAGCTGATTCTGATGGGCAGTGGGTTTTCAATAATTATGTCCCTACTAGGGATGACCCAGAGTTTTTTCAGTCTTTGATGAATGAACTTACTCAACTGGGTGCAGGTGATGTCCTCATGGAAGGAGATTTTAAACTCCCACTAGATCCACTGATGGACAGGCAGTCTCAGTGTACTTGGAAGCTCTCCACCATATGGGAAACCTTGAAGTCTGTTATGACTGAGAGTGGCCTATGTGATCCCTGGTAGTTATGGCATCCTAAAGATAAAGGGCCCAATATTGAAAGGGATTAACACGGTTAGCAGACTTTCACCACCCTTTGAGATAGCATTAAGATACCCATGCTAATGGCAACATTTGAGGTTAGTGTGTACCCATAATGCCCATGCTAACCACGATGCATCATCAACATCCATGTTCTTTCCCTAATCTGCCCAGTCTCTTCCCAATCATGCAATAACTGATTCCTGTAGGATTTTTACCTTGGTGCCCTGCACTAACAATGTGGCATGCTTAGGATTTGACAAACCCTGTGCTAACGGTTAACATGGTTTAGAAAATATGCCCCTTAGAGTTTTGTGTTGAATTCTATTAGTGCATGTGACTGCTGGAGTTTAGAAATTGTTCACATCAAAACTCATAGCTGGAATAAAAGAGCAAGTTGGCCAGCTGCTCAAGTGTTTATGTGCCTTTTGAAACCTATCCAAACAGACACTTAAGGATTAGAGAAAAATGCAAAAAATCCCTGCAAAATTGTTAGTGAATGTAACAGCAAAGATATTTGTTCCCTTTTTATTTTAAATTAGGACATCTACAATAAACAAGTTTGCAGTCGCAAAACTGACAGGGCTATATAAATAAAACCGCTTTTTTAAACATAAATTGCTAGACTTCAGGAAGCATACATCTTGCATGATTTTTACAGATTTTTTTTCATAGTTTCTATATGAGGTTTTGGAAATAGAAAATGTAAGTGGAAAATGCTTGGTTTGTCATTCTAGTTCCTTCTTAAGGAAGACTTTGGGGTCTGTTTACTAAAGTGGAGTAAGTGTTTGCACTTACCATGCATTAGGTGCAAAAATTAACCCACTGAAAGGATAATTTGTAAACTCCACAGTTAATTCATGTTGCCATATGTGTATTCAGGTGTTTCCGCTTGCTTAACACTTGCTTGTCACTTGAAAATCACAAAGGCCCACCGAGTCTCAGCATACAAGGGCATAAGGTGAAAAAACAGCCCAACCCAAGATCAGGCAGTATACACCAATATCAAGCCCGATAACATCAATGACCCGGTGGCCGGTGGCTGGCGAAACCCATACCTAGCGTCTTCAGTGAAAACAAAAACAGTACTTAACAGCCAGGTAGGGAAAACAAAACACGCCAACCACTTCCCCGTGGCGTGTTTTGTTTTCCCTACCTGGCTGTTAAGTTAAGTACTGTTTTTGTTTTCACTGAAGACGCTAGGTATGGGTTTCGCCAGCCACCGGCCACCGGGTCATTGATGTTATCGGGCTTGATATTGGTGTATACTGCCTGATCTTGGGTTGGGCTGTTTTTTCACCTTATGCCCTTGTATGCTGAGACTCAGTGGGCCTTTGTGATTTTCAAGTGACAAGCAAGTGTTAAGCAAGCGGAAACACATGGGTGTATGATGGAGTGATTTCTTTGTTTTATGATAGTTTTTCACTCTGAGAATTTGACCAATTATATATGTGTATTCAGGGCCTGCTTTATAAAGTGAGATACATGTGTATTTTAATTTATAAAATGAGCTGTGTCTCTATGCCCCTAATCTAGTTGCTGCAGTTATACCTATTCTAGAGCAGGTGTAAATTCCCTGGTTTAGATTTGGTCAGAAACGTGCATTAAGAAAAATATTTTATAATTTGCTTAAATTTAGGCCATATCTATGCTCCACCCAAGTTCAGTCCCTGTGCACACCCAAACTGAAAGTAAGTGCGATGGGACTTACGTACTTACAAAATAGCAAACACTGAAGCACGCATGTAAGTCCTTTAAAATAGGGACCTTCTGTTCATAACTAGTGCGTAACGTTCCGCATGCCCCTTATAGAATCAGCCCAGATAAGTGGAAAGCCTGTGTGGTAACCTTTTTAGGGGTATGGTCAATAACCGCCCTAAAGATTTCCACATTGTGGACATTTGCTGCACATTGTCGATAGTGTGGTACATGACATTACTGACAATGCACTAGTAAACCCTCTATTGCACTGCTGATGCACATTCATTGCACTCCCAATACCTTCCCAGATATCCATAAAAGCTAGTCCTCATCCCACAAACCCCTTCACTGACACCCTCCCCCCATTCCCTATCTCCCCCTTCATCACCTTTGAACATCCAAAGAAGTAACCCCCCACTCCCTGATTTCCTCTTACACCTGTGGACAGCAATAGAAACATCTCCCAACCCACAACATTCCACCCCACCCTCTGTTTCTTATTAGGGGTCCCTAGTGTCCAGTGGGGAGCAGGAGAAATCCATAGTCTTTCCAGCCCTGTTGACTGCCCTGGTTCAAAATGTCATCTCTGGCAATATAACCGCTAGGGGTCAAGTTGCCAAATAAGAGGTGTCAAAAGGTGAAACGTACAGCGGCATGTCCACAAGTGTGTATATGAATGTGTGTGTGGAGAGAAGGTGTGCAAGAGAGGGATGTTTGTTTTATTTGATATAAGGGCGGAGGGCTTGTGAGGGATGTAGTTGATGCCACTATTGGCTACATGTGGAGTTGGGTGAGTGGTAAGTAAGAACATAACATAAGAACTTAAGACTGATTTAATACTGGGTCAAACCAACATCCATCAAGCCCAGTATCCTGTTTCCAACAGTGGCCAATCTAGGTCACAATTACCTAGCAACTTCCCCAAAAGACACAGGTTCCACAATGCTTGTATTGGGGCAAGCAGTGGATTTCCCAGGTAACTTTAATAATGGTTTACAGACCTTTCCTCCAGGAACTTGTCCAAACCTTTTTAAAACCCAGCTACACTAACAGCTTTTACTACATCCTCCGGTAATGAATTCCAGAGTTTGATTATACTTTGAGTGAAAAAATATTTTTTCTTATTAGTCTTAAATAGGTTACACTGTAGCTTCATTGCATGTCCCCTAGTCTTTCTATATTTTGATGGCGTAAACAATCGATCTACGCTTACCGTTCCATTCCATTCATTACTTTATAGACCTCTATCATATCTCCCATCAGCCATCTGTTTTCCAGGTTAAAGAGCCCTAACCTTATTAGCCTCTCTTCATAAGTGTATCCTTCCATCCCTTTTACCATTTTGGTGGCTCTTCTCTGTACCTTTTCTAATAATACTATATCATTTTTAAGATATGGCGACCAGAATTGCACACAATATTCAAGGTGCAGTCGCACCATGGAACGATACAGAGGCATTATAATATCCTTTGTTTTATTCTCCATTCCTTTCCTTATGATTCCCAGAATTCTATTTGCTTCCTTGGTCACTGCTGCATACTAGGTGGAGGGCTTCAACATGTTATCCAAGATGACGCCTAAATCTTTTTCCTGGGTGATGGTTCCTAATGTGGAGCCTTGCATCATGTAACCATAGTTTGGGTGTTCTTTCCTAGGTGCATAACTTTGCACTTGTCCACATTAAATTTCATCTGCTATTTGGATGCTCAGTCTTCCAATTTATCAAGGTCCTCTTGCAATTTTTCACAATCCTCATGTTTTTTAACAACTTTGAATAATTTTGTGTCATCTGCAAATTTGATTACCTCACTCATTATTCCCATTTCCAGGTCATTTATGAAGATGTCAAAAAGCAGCAGACCCAGCACAGATCCCTGGGGTACTCCACTATTCACCTTTCTCCATTGGGAAAATTGGCCATTTAGCCTTACCCCCTGCTTTCTACCTTTTCACCAGTTCCTGATCCACAGTAGTATACTGCCTCCTTTCCAAAGGCTTTCTGAAAATCCAGATATACTATATCTACTGACTCTCTTTGTCTACCTGTTTATTCACACCTTCAAAAAAACATAACAAATCAGCAAAACAAGACCTTCCTTGGTTAAAGCCATGTTGGCTGTCTCCCATCAAGCCATGACTATCTACATGTTCAGTAATTTTGTTCTTTATAATGTTTTTCTACCATTTTTCCCAATACTGACATCAGGCTCACCAGTCTGTACTTTCCTGGATCACCCTTGAAACCCTTTTTAAAAATTGGTGTACACCTGGATGTATACCATCCGGTCCAGGTGATATGCTACTCTTCAGTTTATCAATATCAGTGTATCGATATTTCTTTCAATTCTTCTGCGGCATCACATTTAAATACCATTTCAGTCATAGGTAACATTCCTACATCTTCCTCAGTAAAGAGTGAAGCAAAGAATTCATTCAGTCTCTCCGCTAAGGCCTTGTCCCCTCTTAGTGCCCCGTTTATCCCTCTATCATATAATGGTCCAATTGACTCTCACATGTTTTTTGCTACAAATGTACTTGAAAAAGTCCTTATTATGCATTTTTGCTTCCACAGCAAACTTCTTCTCAAATTCTTACTTTGCCTGCTTTATCAATGCCTTTCATCTAACTTGCCAGTGCCAGTGCTTATGTTGTTTCCAGTTTTTGTCATTTGGCTCCCTTTCCATTTCCCGAAAGATGCTTTTTCAGCAACAACAGTCTCTCTGACCTCACTTTTAAATCATGCTGGCAGTTTTTTGGACTTCCTTCCACTTTTCTTAAAGCGTGGAATACATCTGGTCTGGGTTTCCAAGATAGCATTTTAAAATAATACCCATGTTTTATGTAACTCTTTAACCTTTGCAACTGTTCCTTTTAGTTTTTTTAAACTATTTTACTCATTTTATCATAGTCTCCATTTTGAAAGTTAAAAGGTAGTACTGTGGATTTCCTTACCATCCTTCCTCCATTTATTAAATCAAACGCGGTCATGCTGTGATCACTGTTGCCAAGTGGCCTCATCACCCTTAGCTCTTGCACCAGATCTAGTGTTCCACTAAGGACTAGGTTCAAAATGGCTTCCACTCTGGTCAGTTCATGAACCAGCTGCTTCAAGAAGCAGTCATTTATTTCATCTAGAAATGTTATCTCCCTAGCATGTCCTGCCATGACACTGACCCAGTCGATACCAGGATAATTGAAATCACCTATTATTATTACTGTAACATTGTTAGCTTCCCTGATTTCTTTGAGCATTTCATCATCTATTTGTTCATAGTACCCCCACTGCCATCACCTTCCCCTTCCCCTTCCCCTTTTTACATGGAATTTCAATCCATAGAGATTCTATAGTGAATTTTGTTTCCTGCAAATCTTTAATCCTTTCTGACTCAATGCTAACATAGAGTGCTACCCCTCATCCAAGTTGATCTGCTCTATCATTACAATATAGCTTGCACCTAGGTATCACAGTGTCCCCCTGGTTGTCCTCCTTCCACCATGTCTCTGAGATACCAATTATATATAACCTCTCATTTAGTGCTATATATTCTAACCCTCCCATCTTATTTTTTATACATCTATCATTTGCATACAAGCATTTTAGAAGCTTTATTTTATTCATATTAATCTGGTTATCGGTAGGCAGGGGTAATTTGGAATCTTTAAGCTCTGTCTGCTCTGTTCTAAAGGGCATTTGGGTTACTTTTGGCCTTATTGGAACTTCTCTGTCGATATGCCCTAACTTTAATCTTTTGCTAGTATCCTTCAAGGATACATTGTTCTGAACCATGCACTCTTGGACGACTGCTCTGTCTCCTTTTTAAAGGTTAATGCTAGCAGCCTGGTTCCATCCCAGTTAAGGTGGAGCCCATCCTTTCAGAAAAGCCCCTCTTTTCCCCAGAATGTTCCCCATTTCCTAATAAATCCAAAGCCCTTTTCCTTGCACTATCGTCTCATCCATGCATTGAGACTCCGGAGCTCTGCCTGCCTTTTGCATCCTGCGAGTGGAATGGGAAGCATTTCGGAGAATGCTACCCTGAAAGGTCTGGATTTCAACTTCCTACCTAAAAGCCTAAATTTGGCCTCCAGAACCACACTTTCCTATGTCATTGGTACCGACATGTACCAAGACCGCAGAAACCTCCCTAGCACTATCAAAGACCTTGTCTAGATGGTGTGTGAGGTCTGCTACCTTTGCACCAGGCAGGCATGCTACTAGGCGATCCTCATGTCCACCATCTAGCCAGAGAGTTTGTGCTGCTGCTTCTAGACAGCATGTAATGAAGATTTGCATAAACATTTTGAGATATGCAGCCTCTTCTCAAAAGGAGTTGAAGAATAAAACTCTGGAGGATTCTTACCACTGCTGGGAAAATAACAGTTGCATTCTATGATGAACTCTGCTATTACTACCACCGTCTCTATTCTTTCCCATTAAATGATTTTTGATTAGATCTGCAAAACAGGATCCTTCTCTGTGTGGGCTTGAACTGAATCCAAACCACCCCAGCTCAGCTCATATTAATTTTATTTCTAGGCGTCTGAAGACTTTGATTTATGATTCAGGATTAAAATGGTAAAAGGTTAAAATTTAGCTTCAGCCCCAGAAGTTCATCAAATACCACAAGTACATAGACCACAATATTTCTGCAGTGAATACGTCTATCAAAGACATGAGCTAGTTAAATCGAGGAATAGATGAATTAGATGTGACCAGTTCAGATCTCAATTCTGCTTAATGTGAAAAAAATTGCAGAAAATAGTCAAACCCACCCCTTCAATATTAACCAATAAAAACTAAGCCAGGAGCAGTAGGCGGTGCTAGAACTAGAATCCAACACTAACTGGATGATAAGGAAATTTAAGAGAAGAATAAACATGAACAAATATGAATCTCGATTCTGTTAAAAGGTGCCGAATGTGGTAGAGAAAGGCACTTTAGCTCACGCAGAGCAAGGTAGACTGTGAATGTCTTGTGCAAAGTGAACAGAATGAAAGTTTTACCCAAGACCAGCATAAGGACATATAAAGCAAATGCATAAGGAAAATAAACAGAATGAGCCTGACTTTTACTTGGCATCCAGAACAATCCTGTCTGTTGAAAGTGCAAACATAAAACTTTGCTCAAAAGCTTTCAGTTGCAAATCTGCCTGTGCCATACCACTACTGTGCATAGTACATCTTCCAATATAAACTAAACAGAATTCCACTCAGTGCTTTGTACTGTAGTATATAACATTCTTTGCTTCTAAGAATAGTCCTTGGGAGTTATAGTCACTGATTTGTTTTTTTCCCTAACTACAGTATTTGCTTAATGTAACTTCTGAGTCAGCTCAGTATTAAATGGAGAGCTAATGAGTCATCTCAGTGAGCAGAACCAGAGCAAAAAATGTGGCAAAGTTGTAAGACATATGCACAAAGGCTTACATATTGATCAAATATATTCTGTTTAAAGCTGGGTTGCTTTCCCCCAAATCATTTACCACAACATATTTGGATTGTGCAAAGCTATGAGGCAGTATTCAAAACAAGTTATCCATTGCCTGTCAGGTGGTGAATGCATAACTGGCTTATCCCTATATTTCAAAATTTGCATGGATAATATTGGGCTGTTTAAATCACTAAATGACCAGATACTATTTGCATAAATAGGGGTCAGGTTAGAGATAGTATGGAAGATGTGTTAAAAATTAAGTCAGTTTTCAAACAGACATACAGTACATTCACCAGAGGCCAGTGAACATATAAATCCTCTTTCCTTGGATTTTAAGGCACTAAGGACTTGATTTTAAAACAAGATATCTATTTGAAAAGACCAAAGAGATGCCTATTTTATTTTATCTGCCTCTCAGAACCAGCACCCAAATGCCAACACACATATTTATACCTGCTCCAAAAAAGGTGTAAATGTGTGCATGTAACCACTACCAACATACAGGGCTAGTGCAAGGAGATGAGGCACTCTAGGCGAGCCCTCTCCCCCAGCTGCCCCTCATTGCAGTCACTTCTTCTTCCACCCCCAATCAAAGAAGAAGTCTGCATCAGTGGGGGCAGAAGCAAACAGCCCTGTGGTGCCGAAGTTTGAAGGTAAGAGTTGCAGGACTATTTCAAGGCACTGTTGCCACTGTAGGTCCTGGTGAGGGGTGACAGCGGCGGCAATGGGTGCTCCCGGAGGGCCAGCACTGGAGGCAACAGCCTAGTTCACCTAATGGTAGCACCGGCCTCCCCACATACTTCATAAAATACATGCATACATCGCAATTCCATCTATGCGCCACACAAACTATGCTCCTAGGAATGCCTCCGCACAATCATATCTAACCTCTCATTTAGTGCTATATATTCTAACTCCCCCATCAGATTTTTTAGACTTCTGGCATTTGCATACAAGCATTTTAGAGGCTGTATTTTATTCATATTAATCTGGCTATCGGTAGGCAGGGGTAAGTTGGAATCTTTAAGCTCTGTCTGCTCTGTATTCAAGGGCATTTGGGCTACTTTTGTCTTTATTGGAACCTCTCTGCTGATATGCTGTAATTTCAGTCTTTTGCTAGTATCCTTCAATCGCTCCCTATTACTTTCCCAGATAGATTCTTTACAATGATACAAAACCCGCTTTTTCAAATCTGCAGTCTGATGTTGTTTTTGTAGTTAATGCTCCACCAGGGGTGCATCTAAAGTTTTAGTCGTTATCCTAGTACGGTGTTCATAAAGGCGCAGGCAAATCTTATGTTTAATTCGGCCCACATAAATTAAAGATCACAAAAGAAGAATTATAGTCAGTTCTTGCACATGAGTAAAATCTTTTTCCGGAAATTGGATGGACCCAATCAAGTCCCTCCATAGTAGAGTCACACCAATTACAGTTACCACGGCGAGCATGTTCATGCACTTTCACCTAGTATTTGCTAGGATCGACTGTAGGGATTATATAAATTGGCCATTTACTACTAGCAGAGTTGCCTAGTTACCCAGTTCCAGGAGTGAGATTTTAAACCAGTCTTGGATTTTTGACAATCTCATTATGATGCATTATGGGACCTGCTGCACTGATTCCATAGGGTAAAATCAGGGACTACAAATACCATACTGCATTGTAAGGCAAATTTAAAACCAGAAATAGTAAAAAAAAAAATCTCACTCCTGGAACTGGGCAATTTGGAAACTCTGCACTAGGCACATGCATTAGTTTTATAGAAATATAGTAACATGGAGGCCAATTCTGTGTCATGCACACATGGCTGCTGTGCACCCACAGAACTTAGATAAGGCATTGATACACATGATTCCGCTACCACGGGGTCTAGATGTATCCGCGATGGTGGAATCGGGGAGATGTACATCTGGTGCTCCCCGGATTCCATGGGGAAGAGCACACAGGAGCCTGCCTGTCCCCCCGCTTGAACACCATGGCAACTGGCAATTTATCCAGCAGCTTAGAATACCATGGGCCACATAGGCCCCCGTTGCCCACTTACCTTTGGGCCCTGGTGGCCCAGATGAGCTGGATCATGGTGGCATGGTCCCCGGAGGCCATCACCATTGCAGGCAGGGGGCTGCAGAGAGTGGATTGTCTGGATTGTCTGGATTGTGTCAGGGTGGAATAAGTCGGGCATCCAAGTAGGTGCCAGGGCACATACAGAGGCTTGACTTGGATGGCCTCTGTATGTACTGGCATCTGGCCACTCCCCTGCTCTGCCCCAGCACTGCCTCCATCCAGCACTCCCTGCACAAATGCTGTTTACATGCGTGGAGCAGAATCGGGTCTTGGGGCTGAGTGCGGGTTGGACATCCAGCCCGTCAGTCCAACCCCGCTGTTCACATGACAGAATGCCATCATAGTGAATGACAGATAAAGACCAGCATGGTCCATCTAGTCTGCCCAGTAAGATGAAGAATTGGAGAATTGCACCTGCCACTGTGCGCAGGTTACTCCTCTCTATGTCTTTAAGGTTGTACCTGCCACTCCAGGCAGGTTACCCCTCTCTATTTAGAAGTTATTTATGTTTGCTTTGATTCAATCCTCTTGTTATGTAGTGATCCTGTGTGTCTCTCCCATGTCTTTTTGAACCTGTCACTGTTTTTGCTCCTACCACCTCCTTCAGGAGGACATTCCAGGCATCTGTCACCCTTTCCATGAAAAAGTATTTCCTGATGTTGCTTTTAAGTTTACCTCATTGCAGCTTTATTTCATGTCCTCTAGTTCTACAACTTCCTCATCTTTTTCAAAAGGTTTGTCTATTAATACCTTTTGCGTAGTTAAACGTCTGATCATATCCCCTATGTCTCTTCTCTCCTCTGTTGTTGTTGTTAAGTGCCGTCGAGTCGGTGTCGACTCATGGCAACCCTCTGGATAATTGTCCTAAACTGGGTTCGGTCTTCAGTCAGGTGGCTCATTGTTGACAGAGTGACACCCATAACTCCTGTTATTGTATTGATCCATCTCATTGCTGCCCTTCCTCTTTTGCGTTGACCTTCTACCTTGCCAAGCATGATGTCTTTCTCTAATGATCTCTCTCTTCGCATGATGTGTCCAAAGTTTGAAAGTTGAAGTCTTGTCATCTGAGCTTCTAAATCAAGCTTAGGTTTGATCTTCTCTAGTAATGACTGGTTTGTTCTTCAAGCAGTCCATGGTATACACAGTATTTGTCGCCAGCACCATAATTCAAAGGCATCAATTTTCTTCCTGTCTATCTTTTTCACTGTCCAACATTCACGTCCATTTAACGTTATTGAAAATACCATGGCTTGTTTGAGCTGAATCTTTGTATGAGAAACTTGTCTAGATCCCTCATAGCCACTCTGGTGTCGTTGGATTTCTTGATTGCTTGTTTCTTTATTGATAGTTGATCCACGTAGGTTAAAGTTCTCCACTATTTTGATTATGTCTCCATCAAAGATGAACTTATTGATTTTGCTAGTTGTCAGGATCTTTATCTTCTTTAAATTAAGGTGCAGGCCCATTTTAAGACTATGTTCTTTGATCTTGAGAAGCAAATGTTTCAGATAGTCTTCACTTTCAGCCAGTAAAGAGGTATCATCAGCATAGTGAAGGTTGTTGATGAATCTTCCACCAATCTTCACACCTCTGTTGTCTCCATACAATTCTGCTTCTCTGATGAATTGTTCTGCATATAAATTAAACAGGAAAGGGGAAAGTATGCAGCCTTGTTGTTCACCTTTGCTGATTTTAAACCATTCTGTATCTCCTTGTTCTGTTTGAACTGTTGCTTCCTGATCAATGTAAAGGTTGTGCAAGAGAATAATCAGGTGTTCTGGTATACCTATGCTTCTTAATGTGGCTCAGAGTTTCTCATGGTTTACACAGTCAAAAGCCTTACTGTAGTCAATAAAACACATATTACTACTACTACTACTACTACTATTTAGCACTTATAGTGGAGGAGTGGAGGAGTGGCCGGGGCAAGGTACTTCAGGCCGGAAGGTCGGGGGTTCAAATCCCACTAGAGGACAGCAACCTTGGGCCAGAAGGACCCTGTGGGCCAGAAGGACCCTTGGGCCAGGTGCTCCCTGTGGGCTTGGGCAAGCCACTTAACCCTCCATAGCCCATGTTCCCTGTAAAATAGTTATCTCCAAGTTATAATGCCCTGTTCAATGTAATTTCAGTTTGTTCAATGTAAACCGCACTGATGCAGAATAGCACAGTATATAAGAGAATGTAAGTAAATATAGTGCTGTACAGATATGACATGCATATTGTGGCTCTGCAGGCAGAAGAAAATGTTTTAAACTCAGAAAAAAGAGGCAGACACCGGCTGCAGCATCACGAGGAGCCATATAGGGGGAGCAAGAGGGACCTCTGGAGGACTGAGGAACCACGCCCTAGAGTCAATGATGCAATACCGGCCTGCACCCAATCCAGAAAGGGAAGGATTCCTTTTAAAAGCCCAGATGACTGGAGAAAGTCAGACTGGCAGGGAGTTGTGCAAGGAGTTCCAGTTCCAGATTCGCAGGAGATCCAGATCTAGGAAGGAAGCTAACTGTGGAAGGAGAAAGGAGAGCTTTCCTGGAAGGAGAGGAGGACCCAGGAATAGGAGTCCTGACAGATGGAACCGGCCTAGCAGACTCAGCAGAGCCAGGTGAAGAAACTCGCTTTAGATATCTCAAAAGGGGAGAGGACACACTTTCCAGGAGGGAAAGATACCGTGTGAAAGCTAACCCTAGAAGGAGAAGGACTGTACCAGAGAGTCCAAGGCCTGAGTTTGGCAAGGGCCAGCAACTGTTGAAAGGCGCAACAGGAAGTAACCAGGAAAGAGGTGAAAGAGGAATTTTGAAAGGTAACTTTCAAGGCCCTGGGAGAAAGAAGCTGTGGTGTACGTGCGGCTTAACCCCGGCAGGAGGCCGACCTGAGAACCGGAGGCCTACCTGGGTGCCAGAGAAACCAAGCCCCAGCAGGAACAGGCCTCAGCCCTCACCTCACTGTGATAACCTTAGAAGAAAAGGTAATTACTATTTTACTGACTATGATTGTACGAATGCGGTGACGCAGAAGGAGCAAGGCACTGGAGAATGCTGTCCTACTAGATGCATTCATGCTGCAAAATATAAACCTGTACCAAACAAGAGACTTTCTAGAGAAGGAACAGTGTGCAGGAGAGACTGTCCACATTCTAAAAGTGTACAAAGCAAAGGCTTACCTTTAGATGCTGAACACTGGGGCATCATACAAGCATTATACAAAAAGCCTGAAGGCGAGCCCCTAGACATTCCAGACTGCGAGACAATGCAGGTGGAATTCCCAGATGATCCCTCGGACCTCCCGATGGATTGTAGCTATTGCCTGGCCGAAAGAATTGAGCCCTTAGCGGAGGAATAGCTGTGGTCAGGGGTAAAAGTTTGATTCTGTATTCCGTTTGGTATTGCTGTGAAGTTAACAGGTTTTCTTCAGTTCATGTTTTCTTTTAACCTGGAACAAGGACATTCTTTTGTGTTGATGTAAGCTGTGCTATTTGAACCTATTTGCAACACGGGAAATAAAAGCCTTAATTTTTCCCTACCCTCGGACTGTGATATTCTTGGGAGCTTTTAGTTACACAGAAGGCTACCAGGACTATAAAAACCTGGGCCCTGTAATTGAGCTAAACTCCTCCACAAACAAACTTTGCATGTCCACCCCCTTTCTGATGTGACCCGCCATTGCCACCAGGGGGGCGGTGTGACATGTAAAAATGGCGTAGTTGGCAGGATTTTGCCCAGAACTTACCTCAGCACTGAAAGGAAAAGGCTTAAAATTCCAGAGAGTGAAAAAAGGAAAAGTCTGGTTGGGCTGCTGAAAAAAAAAAAAATCCCTAAAACCCGGAGTGGATCAGCTAGAAACTGGACCGGAGGAGAGAAAAACCCAGAGCGGAATAGCTGAGAACCGGAACGGATTGGGGGAAATCCTGAACAGAGAAAATCCTGTTGCCGATTCCTCAAGCCGAGAGCGGTGGCGAGCAACAGCAACTTCCATTCCAATGCTGATTACACACCAGAATCAGGTAAAATGTAATTAAGCCTGTCTAGTGTGGGACAACGGAGGAAGTTTAAAAAAAAAAAAAAAAGAGAAAAAAATGTTTAGGGAACCGCACTTGGTGGTGTCTTTTTTTTCTATCCTTGCAGGTGCATCATGGAGCCAAGAGAGCTATGCGCGTGGATGGCCCACCAATTTGACAAACAAGCAGAGGTGGCGCTGAAGAATCAGGCTCAAGCGTTGCAGGCCATGCAAGCCCAGCAGGCACCAGTGTTACAAATGATGGAAAGCTGGTTGGCGCAACAAAAGGAAGATATGGCAAGGATCAATGCAGAGAAGTCGAGCGCGACTAGTCTAAACAAGCAAGCGGTTGGACAATGGACATGTCATGATTTAGTGGTAGGAAAATTGAGTCCTGAAGATAATGTGGATGATTTTCTAGACTCTTTTACTAGAATAGCTAGTTCAGCTAACTGGCCACCTGAACAATGGTCAATACGTCTCGCAGCGTCCCTTACGGGCGAGGCACTGGCTGCTTACCGGTCAATGCCGCCTGCCTTAGCCAACACCTATGAAGAGGTAGTGTTAGCAATTAGGGATCGCCTAGGTCTTACCCCATTGACGTACAATAAAATGTTCAGGGCTACTACCCTTAAGGCTGACGAAACGCCAAAAGCCCTGGGGTACAGAATCAGGAGCTTAGCGTACAAGTGGCTACAGCCGGAGAGGAAAAATATAGAGACACTAATGGACGCCGTAGTATTAGAACAATACATGACAGCGGTGCCCAGTAGGGTACAGAACTACCTAATGTTACAAAATTGCTGTACCACTACAGAGGCCATAACCCTTACTGAGTGGTACCTAGAGGCTGAGAAAGTCACCCAACATAGGATGGGTAACCCCAAGATAGCCATAGGTATGGAAGTCAGGAAAGTAGGGAGCCCTTCCCAACCAGTATATGGTAATGTAAAGAGAAATAACCTTCCAGATAAGGAAAAAGTTAAACGCTGTTTTTCCTGTGGTAAAATGGGACATTTAAAAATTGATTGTTATGCTCGAACTGCTCTTGTGGGGGAGGCCCCAAAGACAGTCCGAGAAGGGTTTGTGTTGACTGTACAAATACATGGAGTGGATGTAAGGGCGCTTCTGGATTCAGGCGCTGATCAAACAATGATGTCCCAAAAGTTATGGTCAGTGATCAGAGGCCAGGGAGGATCAGTTCCTGAATATCCAGAAGGCCGTGTTAAGATCAAATGTATTCACGGGGCAGCCACAAGCTATCCTCTCTATAGGCTATGGGTCAAAGGCTTGGGAATAAAGAAGGAAATGCTGGTAGCAGTCGTGCCAAAATTGCCCCAAGAATTAGTGTTGGGCCGCGACTGGCCGCAGTTCCGGAGGAGCCTTAAAGAGGGCTTGTCTCCAACCAAAATCCCAAATTCCACCTGTAGTTGGCATGAGTCTATGGATAACCCGGAGTCACGGTCTAAGCTGGCCGATTACTCCATCACCCAGCGAAACAGCCTAGCTGCGACTACGAACCCTATGGTTCCTAGCCCTCTGTGGGAAAAGCCGAAGAAAAATCGAGAGAAAGAATTACGGGAGGTGCCTAAAAAGTTCGTGATGAAATTTTGCAGGACTTCTGAGAAAGCCCGGTGTCCGCAAAGAGCTTCCGCCCAAGCCGCCGGCTACGACCTTTACAGCGCTGAAAGCCAGGTCATCCCATGCCAAGGACGCAAGTTAGTCAGTACAGACCTACAAGTTGAACTACCTCCAGGGTGTTACGGGAGAATAGCTCCACGATCAGGACTGGCTGTGAAACACAGCCTGGATGTGGCTGCAGGGGTAGTGGACCCTGACTACAGGGGTGTCTTGAAAGTACTCCTCTGCAACTTTTCGGACGAAGATTTTAAAGTTCAAGTGGGGGACAGAATAGCTCAATTAATTTGTGAGCGAGTGGGTTTCCCCAGCCTGGAAGAAGTCGCCATGCTGACTCCTACTAGCCGAGGAACGGATGGTTTCGGCTCCACCGGGAGGGCAGAGATGGAAGGCTTCGTGGCCGTAGGAAACGACCCCCCAGAAGAGGATCTTGGCCCTCAAATAGAGGATTGTAAGGAAGGCTCCATACCCAAGGTGGGCGAAGAACTTTCCGTAAGCCAGAGAAAAGAATTAGTCCAATTACTAGAGGAGTATACAGATGTTCTCACTCCGATACCCGGAGAAACGTCACTAGTGGCTCATGAAATTCTAACGCCGCCGGGAAAAATCATCTGGCAACGTCCTTATCGCTTGCCGGAGGCTAAGAGGCAAGAAATTGTCAAGCAAGTGGAAGAAATGCTGCAATTAGGGGTTATCGAAGAGTCGCACAGTCCGTGGTGTAGCCCAGTGGTACTGGTGCCAAAACCAGACGGGTCTCTACGTTTCTGTATTGACTTTCGCCAACTGAATGCCGTATCCACTTTCGATGCTTACCCCATGCCCCGAATTGAGGAGTTGCTCAACCGGCTCGGCCAAGCGAAATTTCTGACGACATTAGATATGACGAAGGGGTATTGGCAGGTCCCTTTGACGCGGGATGCCAAACCCAAGACTGCCTTCAGTACGCCCTCAGGTCTCTTCCAATTTCGTAGAATGCCGTTTGGTCTACATGGGGCAGCGGCCACGTGCCAGCGCTTAATGGACATCATTCTACGACCCTACCAAGTGTTCGCCACGGCCTACATGGACAACGTGGTAATCCACAGCACCACCTGGAAGGACCACCTACACCAAGTGGGCATTATATTAGGTGCTATGAGAAAAGCGGGCCTCACGTTGAACCCAAAAAAGTGTACCTTCGCGGCGAAGGAAGTTAAGTATTTGGGTCACCTCGTGGGCCGTGGAACAGTACGTCCTCTACAAGATAAGGTAGAAAGCGTCAGGAACTTCCCTGTCCCACGACATAAGAAGCAGTTACGGAGCTTCCTTGGCCTTATCGGCTATTATCGACGCTTCATACCACACTTCGCGGAGGAAAGCCATATTTTCACTGAGATGCTGAGGAAAAATGCCCCAAATTTGATAAAGTGGACACCAACGGCGGAGACAGCTTTCCAACGTTTGAAGGGAAAGCTATGCCAAGCACCCGTGCTACGCGGGGTGGACTTCCATCAGACCTTCCTGTTGCAAAAGGATGCGTCGGAGATGGGCCTCGGCGCCGTGTTGTCCCAGATACAGGATGGGGCAGAGCATCCTATTCTGTTCCTGAGCAGAAAACTATCGCTGGCGGAACGAAAGTACGCTACGATTGAGAGAGAATGTCTCACTATCAAGTGGGCCATAGAGGCATTAAAATTCTATCTAACAGGGAGAAAATTTGTCCTCATAACCGACCATGCCCCTCTGAAGTGGTTGCATACCATGAAGAACGAAAATAACAGATTGACCAGATGGTATATGGCTTTACAGCCTTATGATTTCAGAATAGAACATCGAGCTGGGAAACTACACTTTAATGCGGACGCAATGTCGCATATTCCGTGCTGTGTGGAAGAGGCTTCACCAGCCCGTCATATTTTAAGAGGGGGGATATGTGGCACTGCAGACCCTCTGCAGGCAGAAGAAAATGTTTTAAACTCAGAAAAAAGAGGCAGACACCGGCTTCAGCATCACGAGGAGCCATATAGGGGGAGCAAGAGGGACCTCTGGAGGACTGAGGAACCACGCCCTAGAGTCAATGATGCAATACCGGCCTGCACCCAATCCAGAAAGGGAAGGATTCCTTTTAAAAGCCCAGATGACTGGAGAAAGTCAGACTGGCAGGGAGTTGTGCAAGGAGTTCCAGTTCCAGATTCGCATGGAGATCCAGATCCAGGAAGGAAGCTAACTGTGGAAGGAGAAAGGAGAGCTTTCCTGGAAGGAGAGGAGGACCCAGGAATAGGAGTCCTGACAGATGGAACCGGCCTAGCAGACTCAGCAGAGCCAGGTGAAGAAACTCGCTTTAGATATCTCAAAAGGGGAGAGGACACACTTTCCAGGAGGGAAAGATACCGTGTGGAAGCTAACCCTAGAAGGAGAAGGACTGTACCAGAGAGTCCAAGGCCTGAGTTTGGCAAGGGCCAGCAACTGTTGAAAGGCGCAACAGGAAGTAACCAGGAAAGAGGTGAAAGAGGAATTTTGAAAGGTAACTTTCAAGGCCCTGGGAGAAAGAAGCTGTGGTGTACGTGCGGCTTAACCCCGGCAGGAGGCCGACCTGAGAACCGGAGGCCTACCTGGGTGCCAGAGAAACCAAGCCCCAGCAGGAACAGGCCTCAGCCCTCACCTCACTGTGATAACCTTAGAAGAAAAGGTAATTACTATTTTACTGACTATGATTGTACGAATGCGGTGACGCAGAAGGAGCAAGGCACTGGAGAATGCTGTCCTACTAGATGCATTCATGCTGCAAAATATAAACCTGTACCAAACAAGAGACTTTCTAGAGAAGGAACAGTGTGCAGGAGAGACTGTCCACATTCTAAAAGTGTACAAAGCAAAGGCTTACCTTTAGATGCTGAACATTGGGGCATCATACAAGCATTATACAAAAAGCCTGAAGGCGAGCCCCTAGACATTCCAGACTGCGAGCCAATGCAGGTGGAATTCCCAGATGATCCCTCGGACCTCCCGATGGATTGTAGCTATTGCCTGGCCGAAAGAATTGAGCCCTTAGCGGAGGAATAGCTGTGGTCTGGGGTAAAAGTTTGATTCTGTATTCCGTTTGGTATTGCTGTGAAGTTAACAGGTTTTCTTCAGTTCATGTTTTCTTTTAACCTGGAACAAGGACATTCTTTTGTGTTGATGTAAGCTGTGCTATTTGAACCTATTTGCAACACGGGAAATAAAAGCCTTAATTTTTCCCTACCCTCGGACTGTGATATTCTTGGGAGCTTTTAGTTACACAGAAGGCTACCAGGACTATAAAAACCTGGGCCCTGTAATTGAGCTAAACTCCTCCACAAACAAACTTTGCATGTCCACCCCCTTTCTGCTGTGACCCGCCATTGCCACCAGGGGGGCGGTGTGACAATATAAAAGATATACATATAATAGACAGTCCCTGCTTGTCAGAGTCATGCTCATTTGAGCTTACAACCTAATACTCATCTGAGTTTACAATCTAATACAACAATACAAAGCAATGGTCAGTTCAGTGCAAAGCATAATATGGTCTGTGTAATTCAGTCATGGGAGATTGATGGGAATCAGGTTAGGATAAGGGTGGAAGTCAGGATCTGCAGGCAACAGTGAAGAGGTTGGTTTTCAACTTGGATTTGAAGAGGGCCAGTGAGGGTGCTTGGCGTATAGACATAGGTAGGTTGTTCCAGGCATAGGGTGCAGCGAGGTGAAAGGAGTGAAGGCATGAGTTAGCTGTGCAAGTGAAAGGCCTAAATAAAAGTAATTTGTTAGCAGAGCAAAGTTCCCGAGAGGGGATGTAGGGAGAGATAAGGGATGAGAGGTATTGAGGGGCCACAGAATGGATGCATTTATAGGTCAGTATGAGAAGTTTGAACTGTATGAGGAATTGGATGGGGAGCCAATGAAGTGACTTGAGAAGAGGAGTAATGTGGGCATGGCAAGACTGATGGAATATTAGTCGAGCAGCATAATTTTGTATAGATTGTTGGGGAAAGAGATGATTCGCGGGGAGACCGGCAAGGAGCAGGTTGCAGTAATCTAGACGAGAGGAAATTAAGGAGTAGATAAGCGTTTTGATAGTGTGTTCAGAAAGGAAGGGGCAGATTTTGCTAATGTTGAAGAGGAAGAAGCAGCAGGTCTTAGCTATGAGCTGGATATGTGTGGAGAAGGAGAGAGAGGTGTCAAAGATAACCCCCACATTGCGGGCTGAGGTAACAGGAAGGATCATAGATCCATCCACTGAGACTGAGAAAGGGGAAAGAGGAGGGGAGGAGTTGGGGGGGGGGAAAGACAAGGAGTTCAGTCTTGGCCTTGTTCAGTTTCAAGCGGTGATGGGACATCCAGGCAGCGATGTCGGAAAGGCAGGCTGAGATCTTGGTCTGGATTGCTGGAGAGATATTAGGTGTAGAGAGGTAGATTTGGGAGTCGTCGGCATAGAGATGGTACTGCAAGCCATGGGAGGAGATAAGTGCGCCAAGGGTTTGGGTATAAAGGGAGAAAAGGAGGGGGCCCAAGACGGATACCTGTGGAACACCAACATGGAGCGGGGTGGGGGCGGAGGAGGAGCCCCCAGAGCATACACTAAAGGAGCGATGGGAGAGGTAGGAGGAGAACCAGGATAGCACGGAGTCCTTGAAGCCAAGCGAGGAGAGGGTGTTAAGGAGAAGATTGTGGTCAACAGTGTCAAAGGCCACGGAGAGGTTGAGAAGGATGAGGACAGAGTAGAGGCCCTTAGATTTAGCCAGGAGCAAGTTGTTGGAGACGTTTGTAAGGGCCGTTTCAGTGGAGTGTAGGGGCCAGAAACCTGATTGTAATGGGTCTAAGAGGTCATGGGAGGTGAGGAAGTCGAGGCAGCGGTGGTGGACTGCTCATTCTAGTAGTTTAGAAATGAAGGTAAGGAGGGAGATGGGTCAATAGTTAGAAGGGCAGGTGGGATCGAGTGAGCATTTCTTGAGGAGAGGTGTGACAATAGCCTGTTTGAAGTCGACTGGGACAGTTGCAGTAGAGAGTGAAAGGTTGAGAATATGAGAGATAGATGGAACAATGGTGGGGGAGATGGGATGCACGTTCCCTTACCACCCGCCTCCTTCATCGGCTCTCCCCAGTCGGGGGATCGAGCCTCCAGAGGTGGGAGCAGCGCGGAAGCCATCTCTGTCCAATCGGGACAGCTTCAACAGCTTCAAGAGTTCGCGCCGGCAGGCGCACGTTCCCTTACCACCCGCCTCCTTCATCGGCTCTCCCCAGTCGGGGGATCGAGCCTCCAGAGGTGGGAGCAGCGCGGAAGCCATCTCTGTCCAATCGGGACAGCTTCAACAGCTTCAAGAGTTCGCGCCGGCAGGCGCACGTTCCCTTACCACCCGCCTCCTTCATCGGCTCTCCCCAGTCGGGGGATCGAGCCTCCAGAGGTGGGAGCAGCGCGGAAGCCATCTCTGTCCAATCGGGACAGCTTCAACAGCTTCAAGAGTTCGCGCCGGCAGGCGCACGTTCCCTTACCACCCGCCTCCTTCATCGGCTCTCCCCAGTCGGGGGATCGAGCCTCCAGAGGTGGGAGCAGCACGGAAGCCATCTCTGTCCAATCGGGACAGCTTCAACAGCTTCAAGAGTTCGCGCCGGCAGGCGCACGTTCCCTTACCACCCGCCTCCTTCATCGGCTCTCCCCAGTCGGGGGATCGAGCCTCCAGAGGTGGGAGCAGCGCAGAAGCCATCTCTGTCCAATCGGGACAGCTTCAACAGCTTCAAGAGTTCGCGCCGGCAGGCGCACGTTCCCTTACCACCCGCCTCCTTCATCGGCTCTCCCCAGTCGGGGGATCGAGCCTCCAGAGGTGGGAGCAGCGCGGAAGCCATCTCTGTCCAGTCGGGACAGCTTCAACAGCTTCAAGAGTTCGCGCCGGCAGGCGCACGTTCCCTTACCACCCGCCTCCTTCATCGGCTCTCCCCAGTCGGGGGATCGAGCCTCCAGAGGTGGGAGCAGCGCGGAAGCCATCTCTGTCCAATCGGGACAGCTTCAACAGCTTCAAGAGTTCGCGCCGGCAGGCGCACGTTCCCTTACCACCCGCCTCCTTCATCGGCTCTCCCCAGTCGGGGGATCGAGCCTCCAGAGGTGGGAGCAGCGCGGAAGCCATCTCTGTCCAATCGGGACAGCTTCAACAGCTTCAAGAGTTCGCGCCGGCAGGCGCACGTTCCCTTACCACCCGCCTCCTTCATCGGCTCTCCCCAGTCGGGGGATCGAGCCTCCAGAGGTGGGAGCAGCGCGGAAGCCATCTCTGTCCAATCGGGACAGCTTCAACAGCTTCAAGAGTTCGCGCCGGCAGGCGCACGTTCCCTTACCACCCGCCTCCTTCATCGGCTCTCCCCAGTCGGGGGATCGAGCCTCCAGAGGTGGGAGCAGCGCGGAAGCCATCTCTGTCCAATCGGGACAGCTTCAACAGCTTCAAAAGTTTGCGCCGGCAGGCGTGCCCGCGCCTGGCGGGCCCGCGCCTGAGGGCCCTTTGGCGTGGCCCTTAGGCGGCGGCTGAAAGACGGGGTACCTGAAAAAGCGAACCCCTACCATCACCAACAGCTCTCCCCAGTCAGGGGATAGAGCCTCCGGCATCACGGAAACAGCGTCAGCAACATCGCCTAATCGGGACTGCCTGCTTGGTCTTTAAAAGCTCTACTCTGAGTAATCCTTTGCTGAGGCCTGGTGGAGGCACATGGCAATGTAATCTGCTCATCAGCCTCCGTATATAACTGGGACCTCGACGACACCGGGAACTGCAAGTATTACCAACACTATTTGAACAGTATTAGCCTCTGTAATACTTCATATCCAAAAACGCTACCTATTGCCATTATTTACTGTTGCCAGTATATACCTTCATTTTACTGTATTTACTGTTACCATCACTTACTGCTGCCAATATTTTCCTCTCATTCACTGCATCCATTGTAGCCTATATTTACTGTTGCCAGTATCTACTCTCTATCTACTCTCATTTACTGTATTTACTGTTGCCTGTATTTACTGTCGCCAGTATCAACTCTCATTTACTATATTTACTGTTGCCAGTATCTACTCTTATTACAGTTGCCAGTCCACGACGGTTGCCTTATGTACTATCGCCTGCATTCACAGTACTATTGCAATTAATCTTTCCTGAGTGCAAACACTGCATCACACTGTACTGTAGCCAACATTTCCACAATTATCTTTCTCATTACCAACACCCAAGAGAATGTACAAAGTTCTGCTCCTATTTATGACCTTCCTTACCCTTGGTCTCCCTTACTCATCAAATGCTCTCAACCATGATACATATCACATACCAATCCTACGCTCATACGGAAGGAGATGGTCCGAATTCCCCCACCACTCTACAGCAAAAAATAACTTTACATCCCACTCCCATCTACTCAACATTCCTCTCCAAACCATCAAAAGGATACAAGAAGAGAAGCATCATCACCAACGCCTGCTAAAATGTGCACTGATAAATGCCAGATCAGTACGATCTAAATGGCCCGCAGCCATCGACCTGATACCCCAATATAATCTTGACATCTTGATGATTACTGAGACTTGGCTATCCGAATGTGACAACGTACTACTGAATCAGATGCTGCCACCAGGTTTTGTGATATACACATCTCACAGATCCAGTCAAAAAGGAGGCGGAACCCTCATCCTGGCCAAAGCTGATTTACACTTCAAGATGTGCAACTCCTCTAGCTCAACGTACCTTGACTCCCTCACTATAACTAATGAGTTCTGCACAATCCACCTTTTCTATCGTGCACCCTCCCCCTCACCAGATGATCTTCCAACTATAATTGAGCAGGCATGTTCCGCATCCACCTCACGCTCACCAAGTTGGCTAATCGGTGACTTTAATCTCCCATCTCTTCAAGACAGCCACTCAGCAGCATTCCTTGACGCCCTGGAGGACCTAGGTTACAAACAGCATGTCGATTCACCCACCCACACTAAGGGTGGTAAACTAGACCTCATTTTCGCACCTCTCTCCAACGACTCAATACCCCTAACTCTCGCATTATCGGTAATACCAGTACCCTGGTCGGACCACAGTCTTCTCAGTTTCAATATATCCATTAATGCATTCCACAAAAGCCGAAAGTCCCCTAACACATCTGGATCCCACTCAACCCGCTTTAGACCACTTAACCAGAGCATAGTCCTAGAGAATCTCAGACCTCTCATGGCCAACACAACCATGGACTTAGATGATCTCATATCCAAATGGGATGAAAACCTGAGAGCTGCCTCCTGCCCATCACTCACCGAAAAGAAAATTCGAAAACGTGAACATACTCCATGGTTCTCCACAGACCTTCGTTCATCCCTCCACCATTTACGCAAACTCGAGCGACAGTGGCGACGAACTCACTCCCCCGAGGCGCTGGTAGCATACAGCTCATACCTATCTACCCACCGAGCAAAGATAGCACAGAGCAGGAAAACTTACCACTCAGGATTAATAAAACGCTCCATCAACAAACCACATGCTTTGTTCAGCATAGTAAAGTCCATAACAGGTGAACCGGTATCAGCTCAACCTCCCATGCCGCAGCCGCAGGACTACGCAAACTACCTGCAGTCAAAGATGATAAAAACCAACACAGACATAAATGTCAATAACGTCCCCACTTCACTTAAGACATCCCATGCTATGCCACTTCACAACTTCTCCACTGTATCAAATAGCGAGGTTGTGAACATTATTGCCTCAATCAACCCCAGTACAGCTCCTAATGACCCGTGTCCAGCCAGCTGGATCAAGGACATGCGACATGACCTCAGTCAAATATTGAGCAAAATACTGAACCAGTCTTTCTCATCAGGTTCATTCCCACAGAGCCTAAAACACACTTCCATCAAGCCCCTACTGAAGAATAATAGACTGGATCCATCCAAGGTTGATTCCTTCAGACCTATCTCGAGCATCCCTCAGCTTGCAAAAATCATTGAGAAGGCCGCCCAACAACAAATCCAACATCATATTGACACTGAAGCACCACTAGATCCATCGCAACATGGCTTCAGGGAAGCACATGGAGTTGACACAGTCCTTACAACACTATTCAATGTCCTAGTGACAGGAATAAACAACATACAACAGGGTTTCGTCCTCATCTTCCTGGACATCTCCGCTGCTTTCGACTCTGTGAGTCATGATATACTCCTGCAACGCTTGAAAGATAAGGGGATTCAAAGCACAGCACTCGAGTGGTGTAAATCCTACCTATCTAACAGGTGGCAACAAGTAAAAACAGGCCACGCATCCTCAGAACCATTCCTGCAATCACAGGGTGTACCTCAAGGATCGTCCTTATCGGCACTAATGTTTAATATCTACATGCAGCCGATATGTGACTTGATCAGATCCTTTAATGTACAATGTCTCGCTTACGCAGACGACATCCTCCTATATATGCCGTTCACAATTGAACATCCAGTATTCTCCCCAATAATCAAATGTTTTGAGGCTGTAGCTGAATGGTTGCTATCACAAAACCTTCGGATAAACCACAGCAAAACCGACGTTCTTTTTGTCACAAGGAACCGTAAGTTCATACCGCCTCCATCACTACGCGTCAACAACATAGAGTTGAAATCAAAAGCTACCATCCGTTACCTCGGCATCACATTGGATCAGCACTTGGATATGACAACTCATATCAAGAACATCACAAAAAACGTATATTATAAGATCAAATCGCTACATCACCTCCGCTCCCTACTAGAACCCACAGACTTCCGAACAACCTTCCAAGCATTAGTCCTCCCACACCTGGATTTTGCCAACATCATCCTACATGGCCTCCCTCAATCAACGTTAAACCCGCTCCGCCTAGCCATGAATACAGCCGCCAGAGTCCTCTCCGGCTCATCAAGATCTGACCATATAACACCCATCATGAAAGAACTGCATTGGTTACCATTACATGCCAGAATCCAGTATAAGTCTTTAGTCCTTACTTTCAAGGCACTAAATAACTGCCCCCCTACGCCAATCAGCAAGCTTATCCATGGCACCCTGGAAAACAGAAAAAGGAGAACCACATCAATGAACACCTTAATTGTCCCGAAGATAATAATGAAGTGTACTAAGGCCACCTCCAACAGGGCCTTCTCCTTATTTGCTCCTCTAAACTGGAATGCACTACCTCACGAAATCCGTGCTATCAAAAACCTAATCCTATTCAGAAAAACATTGAAATACCACCTGTTTACAAAATGCTACCCAGAAGTCAACCTAGTCACTAACAAAACTACCACCTCAATACAACCTGAAAAGGGCTAGCAGGTCAACCTTTCTCTCTAGTCTTATTAGTGAACCACATTGTCACATCCAATCGAGTTTGATATTACTGTATATACCATTAAGTTATTCTGTACATAGTTCCCCCGGTTGTCCTATTGTTGAATTTCCCTGTTCAATGTAAAACTCAATGTTACCTGTATGCATTGTAGTATGTTCTTGTTCTATTGTACACCGCACTGATTATAATAGCGCGGTATAAAAGAATTGTTAAATAAATAAATAAATAAATAAATAAATAAATGTAGGAGATGGGTGGGGATAGGGTCAGAGGAACAGGTGATGGATTTGGAGGAGGAGAGCAGTTTCCTCTTCGGAGATCATAGGGAAGGAGGATAGAGTAGCAGAGGAAGTATGGATGGGGGAGGAGAATTGGGGAGGGGGAGGTAGATGAGGGAGTGGGGAATTGGAGAGTGATCTTGTTGATTTTGTCGTGGAAGTAGTTGGCCAAGGTTTGGGCAGAGAGGGAGGGAGGGACCGGGGGTGGGGATACCTTGAGGAGAGAATTGAGGGTATTAAAGAGGCGGCGAGGATCAGAGGTGAGGGAGTTAGTCAGATGGATGTAGTATTCTTGTTTGACAAGTGCTATGGCTGACTGGAAGGAGCCCAGCATGAATTTGAAGTGAATAAGGTCTTCCGGGGAGCGGGGTTTGGCCCAGGCACATTCATCAAAATGGGCACATGTGCGTAAATAGCAGGTTGTGGGTGAAAGCCAAGGCCGGGGGGTAGAATGTCTGACAGGACGAGGGGTGGGTGGGGCAAGAGTATCAAGAGCAGAGGATAGCGCAGCATTATAAGAGGAGACTGCTTCATCGACGGACTTGGAGGACACAATAGAGGAGAGAGATGGAGAAATGGTAGAGGAGAGAGTCAAGGGATCAGTATTATGAAGATTTCTAAATAGGTTAGAGGAGACAGGACGAGGTTGAGACAGTGGAAGCTGAAGATTAAAGGTTAAGAGGTGATTATCAGATGAAGGAAGGATGGACGTTTGAGGGAGAGGAATTAGAGAAGAGTACCAGGTCCAGGCAGTGGCCGTGTACGTGGGTGGGGGCAGTGGAGCAGAGTTGTAGGTCAAACGAGGAGGTGAGGGCAAGGAACTTTAAAGCGTGGGGATCAGAGGGGTTATCAACATGAATATTAAAGTTGCCGAGAAGAAGAGTGGGGAAAGAGGGATCAAGGAAGGCAGAGAGCCAGGAGTCGAAGTCAGTGAGGAAGATCGAATTGGATTGGTCGGGTGGGTGGTAAATAACAGCTACCTGGAGGGGAAGTGGTGATAAGAGGCGAATGGAGTGGACTTCGAAAGAGAGGGAGTAGTGTGACTGAGGCAGAGGGAGAGGTTGGAATTGGCAAGAGGGAGAAAGTAGAAGCCCAACAGCTCCACCGCGACCAGTGGTTCGAGGTGTATGGGAGAACTGGTAGCCCCCGTGGCAGAGAGCAGCAATGGATGCAGTATCTTCTGGGAGGTGCCAGGTCTCAGTTAGGGCAAGCAGGTGTAGCACTAGAGATGAAGAGATCATGCGTAAGAACAGGTTTCTTATAGACTGAGCATGCGTTCCATAGGGCACATGAGAACGGGAGAGTGGAGGGAGAAAGGAGAGGGATATGGATAAGGTTAGACAAGTTACGGGAGGATTTCTTTCCAAAGTAAGACGGTGGTCTAGTGGGGCCGTTACATGGGGAGCTATTTTCAGAATGATACTGAGATCTAGAAGGGTCATGGTATGGGTGGGTGTGTCTATCAGGTAGGATTCGTGAGGATCTATTTTTAGAGTGAGACAGAGACAGAGCTCTGGAGGGGGTAGGGTTTGGGTTAACATCTATGGATGATTGGTGTGAGTGAGGGAGGGTGGATGGGGAAAGGAGTGGGATATGGATGAGATTAGATAGGGTATATGAGGAACTCTTCTTAGGGTGAGAAAGAAATCAAGGGGGGGCCGGGGTTAGGGTTGATATTACCTGATGAGAGGAGGAAGAGGAGAAGTAGGGAGCAGGGTAGAGCGGAGGCAGTACGGGGGAAGTGAGGATGGGGTTGCCTTAAAGAGAGAGGGGTTGGTTGAATGAGGGGGAAGGTGTGATGAAGCTCAAGGGCAGATGCAAGGTTAGAGGACAGGATGGAGGGGGAGGGGAGGAAGGAGGAAGGAGAGTATGGAGGAGAGGAGTGAGGGTGTTGGTAGGAGGGGAGGCAGTTGTGGAGTATGAGGAAGAGAAGGACAATGTAGTGTGGGGCCATAAAAGATATATAAGCAATATATATTGAGTTACATGCGGGGATTACATACTACGCAGTGTGAGTTACAAGTCCAGGTAGTGGGGAGACTGTAGCCTGTGCAGCAAAGTTGAATGCAGGCAATGGGCAGCAGGTTCAATGCAAACAGTGGGAAGCAGGTTCAAGCAAACAGTGGGAAACAAGTTCAATGCAGGCCATGGGTAGCCAGTTCAATGCAGGTTATGGGAAGCAAGTTCTATGCAGGCAATGGGAAGTAAGTTCTATGCAAACAATGGGAAGCAAGTTCTATGCAGGCAATGGGAAGCAAGTTCTATGCAGGCAATGGGAAGCAAGTTCTACGCAGGCAATGGGAGGCAAGTTTTACGCAGGCAATGGGAAGCAAGTTCTACGCAAACACTGGGAAGCAAGTTCTATGCAGGCAATGGGAAGCAGGTTCTATGCAGGCAATGGGAGGCAAGTTCTATGCAGGGAATGGGAAGCAGGTTCTGTGCAGGCAATGGGAGGCAAGCTGTATGCAGGCAATGGGAAGCAAGTTCAATGCAGGCAATGGGAGGCACATTCTAAGTAGGCTGTGGGTAGCAAGATCTAGGCATTCAATGTGAAGCAGCAAGTTCTATGCAGGTATAGGAAGCAAGAGCAATAGCAGGGTGCCTGGGGCTGGATTTGACGATTTGCGCCAGGGCGCTCTTCTTGGTCCTCGCCTAAGGGCCAAGCCAGAGGACCCTCTGGCGAGGCCCTCAGGCACGGTCCCACCAGGCGCGGGCACGCCCAATGGCACTCCAAGAATGAAGAGGCCACTGAGGAGGCATGCAGCGTGGCCCGATGCACCCGATGGCACTCCAAGAATGAAGGGGGCCGCTGAGGAGGCGTGCTGCATGGCACAATGCACCCTTTGGTGCTCCAAGAATGAAGGGGCCGCTGAAGAGGCGTGCAGCATGGCCTGATGCGCCCGATGGCGCTCCAAGAATGAAAGAGCTGCTGAGGAGGCATGCGGCATGGCCCGATGCGCCAGATGGCACTCCAAGAATGAAGGGGCCGTTGAGGAGGCATGCGGCATGGCCCGATGCGCCCGATATAGATATCCTTTTGATATTCTTTAGTATTTTCAAGGATCCATCTCACATCCGTGATGATGTCTCTCATTCCTTGCCCTTTCCTAAATCCTGCATGCACTTCAGGCTGTTCTCGTTCCAGGTATGGTTGTAGTCTCTGCTGAATAATTTTGAGTAGAATCTTTCTGGCATGTAGGATCAGAGCGATTGTGCGATAATTTCCCCAGTCAGTTGGATCACCTTTATTTAGTACTGGTATAAACATAGAACTTTTCCAGTCAGTTAGCCATGATATTGTCTTCCAAATTTCCTCACTTCAAAAAAGATTCCGATATGATCAAGGAAGATTCCCCACTAACTTTTTGTTGGAGCTGCCATTGAAGCTTTGGATTTGCTGCGATTAGATTGACCTGAAGCAGGGTTAAAGATTTTGTCAAACCCGAAACGTGACACGTCATCATTTCTGATTTTTGGCGGCTTAAATCAACAAAGCTAAGTATAGTGTTCATACTTTTAAATATTGAAATGATTAAAAAGGAGAGGCCTCAGTGGTGTACAGACTAGTTCTGTTCACTTTGTTGGCAGCTCCAACAAAAAATTAGTGAGGAATCTTACTTGATCATATCGGAATCTTTTTTGAAGTGTGGTTTATTTTGATTCTGATTGGGTTTTTTTACTTTGGTTCTTTCCAAATTTCCTGGCAGAGCCTTGTAAGTATGGTATGTGACATAGTGGGTCCTTCCAGCCCGGTAGAAGAGGCTAAAAAGCCAGGAACAGGAGTAGGGCTGAGTTGTAAACAAAAGCACATGGCTCCTGGTTACCTTAGAAACCAAGCACAGAGGCAAGAGAAACACCCGTGCTACCATTCAGGGAATGAGTCACGAGCTAATGCAGGACACCTGCTAGGGGGTGGAGTTGAGCACTGCCCTAGAATTCACCCTGATAAAGAGAGTTCAGTTGAGCTTATGGGGTTAGAAGGGGAAGAAAGGGTAGAAGGAGAAGAAGGAGCTGAGGCATGTGTGCTGGATAAGGAAGCTAATGAGAGCTACGGTAAAGACAGCAGTGCCAGGAAAAAGCCAGAGTCTCTGTGGAAGGGTGAGACAGAGTCTTTCTTCAGGAAAAGAAAAGAAACCCCAAGGGAAGGATATAATAAGGGCAGAGTGGATTACCTGCAGTATCCAGGGGAACACAGAAGTGAAAGGAAGCCAGGAAGGCAAGTGAAATCTTCTGTGCAAGGCTTAGGTTGGGAACCTACAGCCAGTCCAAAGCCACAAAGAAAACCTCCACCAGCTAGGCTAAAAGGTAAGCCAAAAGGCTGGTATAAAAATAGTTACAGTGATTGTATTTACCCAGAGGGTTGGAGCTGGGAAGAGAATACCTGTGCTGATAACGTTTGTGAAAGCCAGTATTTAACTCAGGAATATCAGGTGAAACCTGAAGCAGTTAGAAAGGGCGTGGCACCAGGATTGCCGTTACAAACATTTCCTTCTAGCCAGGAAGAGTTAATGGACTTTGAACCTGAGTGTGTGAATATTGATGAAGATATCATGGACTGTACGATATCGCTTGCTAATGAAATAATCTCATTATGCTGAAGGCATGCTTTGAAAGAGAAAGTACAGCACTACTAGCATTGAGAACCAGAGAGCTGTGAAGAAACAGCATTGTTACGTTGGAATGCTAGATATCAACCTGTTTATTGCTGAAGTAAGCCTTTTCTGTTAAAGAACCTTTGATTTGTCCTTATGCCAGTAAATACCTGGTTTGTGTTACTTTGTTCATGGTGAAATCCACCCCGGGAGGAGAAATAAAATCCTTTGGTTGCTTAAACCACTTTTCCACAACTGCTCCTCATTGATTCGGTGAAGGGACTACATTTCCTAAAAAGCCCAGCTTCAGGATTTGTAAAGTAGCTGCTTCAGTGGGGAAAATCCACTCACTTAACCTCTACCCACTTATACACGGGGGTTTAAGGAGAGCTGGTGACAGGTAACAGCTGCATCCAATTGATGTAATGCTTCAGTGGGAATGCTATCAATGCCCGGTGCTTTGTTCTTTGATAAGGCTTTCAATGCTGCTTCGACTTTCTCTTTCATCCGCAATGGTTCCTTATCATAAGGTACAGGTTGAAACAGTTGTTGGTCCTCTTGATCTTTATCATATAATGACTCTGTATATTCTTTCCACCTTTTCTTGATCTTCTCAGCATCATTCAACATGGATCCTTGAGCATCTTGTAACATTCCATTTCGAGGCTGGAATTTTTTCTTTAACTCTCGTAGATTTAGGAAAGCCAATCTTGTTCTTCCTCTAATAGTTTCTGATTCTATTTCCTTTCATGTGTCACTGTAGTACTTCTCCTTGTCTTGTCTTGCTGCACATTGGAAATCTCTGAGTTCTGCGATTGCCTTTCTTTCTCCTCTGGCTTTAGCTTCTCTGCGTTTCTGGGCAATTTTCAGAGTTTCTTTGGTCATCCATTTTGGCCGTGTTTGCTTTTTCACCTTTTGTAGAGACTTCTTACTTTCTTCCAACAAATCCTTCTTAATCTCATAACTCTTCTGGAGCTCTGCCATTTGTATCTAAAGCAGCAAATCAATTTTGCAGGCAGTCTTTAAATTCCGGTGGTATATTCTCAAGGTCATATTTTGCTACATTCATGAGTGGCTTGCTCTTTTTCAACTTTAGCTTGAATTTGCATACTAGTAGTTGGTGATCTGTACCAAAGTCAGCTCCAGGTTTTGTCTTTGTTGATGTGTTAGAGCTTTTCCATTGTTGACTTCCAAAGATGTAGTCAATTTGATTTTTGTACAATCCACTGGGTAAAGTCCATGTGAACAATTGCCATTTGTGTTGCTGGAAGAAGGTGTTTGAGATGAACAGATCGTTGGTCTTGCAGAATTCTATCAGTCTTTCTCCAGCTTCATTTCTGTTACCAAGTCCATATTTTCCAACCACTTTGCCTTCTTCTTTTTTGCCAACTTTTATGTTCCAGTCACCCATGACTATCAGGATATCCTGTTTGCATGTTCTGTCACTTTCAGCTTGTACTTGTTCAAAGAGCTCATCAACTTCGTCCTCTTCTGCAGGTGTTTTTGGGGTATATACTTGAATTATAGTTATGTTTATGGGCATTCCTCATAGGCGAATAGAAATTAAGTGTTCACTGATTGCATTGTATTTCATTACAGTTCTTGCAAGTTTCTTCTTAATTATAAACACAGTTTCTTCTTTATCTTTAATTTCCAACATAGTAGACCATATGGTGATTAGATGCAAAGTACCTGACGCCAGTCTATTTCAGTTTGTTGACACCCAACAGATTGAGTTCTACACATTCTATTTCATTCTTGACCACCTCCAACTTCCCTTGTTTCATGCTTTGAACATTCCATGTCCCAATATATAGGACATCTTTCCAGCTTCTGGCTCTCATTTCTCCTGTCCTCTATGGTATACATATTTAGGTCTTCAAGTCTTTTTTCATATGCCTTCTGGCACAGGCCCCATATCATCTTGGTTACCTTCCTCTGAACCATTTCAGGTCTTAATATATCCTTTGTAAGGTACAATCTCCAAAACTGAACACAATACTCCACTGAGGCCTCACCGACCTATACAAGGGCATTAATACCTTCTTCCTGCTGGTTATTCCTCTCTGTATTCAGCCTAACATCCTACTGCCTTGTCACACTTTGCTACCCCGAAATCCTCAGTTACTATCACCCTGAGGTCCCTCGCTTGGTACATATGCATCAACTTCTCATTCCCTATTGTGTTCAGCTCCTTGAGATTTCTTCTGTAGACCTCTATTATATAGTATCTCCCCATAGCCATGTCTTTTCCAAGTTGAAGAGCCCTAAGATTTTAAGCCTTTCCTCATAAGGGTATCCTTTCATCCCATTTATTTAACAGATTTTTTATACCACTTTATCATTTCAGTCAAAATGGTTTACATTGTAACTTCAACTTGGTAATGTGCATTAAACAAGGGACATTAATAACTTGAATTTTCTAATGCAATAGAGGTTTAAGTGACTTGTCTAAGGCTACAAGGAGTGCTGGTGGGAACTGAAACCCTGGTTTCTTGGTTCCCAAGCACATGCTTTAACCATTAGGCTAATCCTCCACTCCTCCACCATTTTGGTGGCTCTTTTCTTTACTTTTCCTAATCCTGCTATATCCTTTTTAAGATATGGTGATCAGAATTTCATACAATATTCAAGGTCACACCATGGAACCATACAGAGGCATTATAATATCCTATGTTTTATTCTCCATTCCTTTCCTTATGATTCCTAGTATTCCATTTGCTTTCTTGGCCATCACTGCACATTGGGCAAAGGGTTTCAATGCATCATCCACAATGATGCCTACATCCTCTTGCAATTTTTCACAATCCTCTTGTATTTTAACAACTTTGAATAATTTTGTGTCATCTGCAAATATGATCACCTCACTTGTTGTTCCCATTTCCAGGTCATTTATACAGTAAATATGTTAAAAAGCAGTGGGCCAAACACAGATCCCTGGGGTACTCCAGTATTCACCTTTCACCATTGAGAACATTGGCCATTTATCTCTACTCTCTGCTTTCTATCGTTTTTTTCCAAGGGCTTTATGGACTAGCAAAGGATCTGTACTTTACAGCTTCATATCTCACATTACATAGGGCAGATCATCTGTACATCATCTTGCAACTCAGTACAGCCTTATCTTTAAAATTTTATTTATTTAACCTAAAAGTGAGAGTAATTTTTTAACCCCCCCCCCCCCCCCCCCCCCCGTCTCCTGTCCGGATCTTCCAACCCAGGTCTCTCCTTAGCTTTACATCCCAATGTTGCCTATTACCCACTTCCCATCTTGAAATGTATTCCACTATTAGCATCCTCAGCATTCATATGCCTTTACAAAGGGCTCCACACCTCTTTCCATGCTATAAATTCCCCACAGGTGTCGGTCTCCAGAATTGTACACAGTACTCCAAATGAGATCTCTCCAGAAACTTATATAAGGTACCATCACCTCCTTTTATCTGCTGGTCTTTCCTCTCCCTATGCACACAAGCATCCTTCTGGCTTTTACAGTCACTTTTACTGCCTGTTTGGCCACTTTATGATCATCTGACACTATTACACCCAGGTCCCACTCTTCTTTCATGCATTAAACTATTTCACCCCTTTTATTGCATCACTCTCTTGTGTTTTTGCAGCTCAAATATGACTGCATTTTATAGCATTAAATTTGAGATGGCTAGTCTTGCAGATTTTTGTATCATTTGCAAAGAGGCAAACCTTTTCCAACAGACTTTCTGCAGAATCACTTACGAAAATGTTGAAAAGTACAGCACCAACCACTGATCCATGTGGAACACCACTAGAAATGTCCCTATCTTCCGAGTTAATTCCATTTACTACTACCTCTATAGCCTCCCACTCATCCAGTTTCTTACGCAGTCATTCATTTTAGGGTCCATCCCAAGGACACCCGGTTTATTTATAAGTTGCCAGCATGGAAAGTTTCAAAGGCCTTGCTAAAATCTACGTATTCTACATCTAGCACTCTGCCCCAATCCAATTATCTGGTCACCCGGTCAAAGAAATCAATCAGATTTATACGACAAGGCCTACCTTCTTTCTTTTGATGCTATCTAAGCTATATTTAATTTTTTACCATTCAAAACAAATTTCACAGTTTTGAATGACAATGATGTGACAGCATGAAGAATAATGTCTCACTTGCAACTGAACCAGCAAATCTTTGGTTTGGAAAGCAACCCTCTACTGATCTTTTAAGTGTTAACAGCCCTTAGTGACTCAGCCTTAAGACTATCAACCAGCTTTACATAGGTCAAAAAAGGATTTTTAGAAGATAATGACATCTAATCTAGAATTAAATGAAAAACATAGTAAAGTAGAATCAGATCAGTTGTTGTTTTAGGTCTAGGTAGAGGAAAGGCCAACAATTGAGTGGGAGTACACCATCATATAGGGCTTCATGATGGTTAGGATATGGAGAATGTTGATTGCAAACTACCTGAAGCAACTCATAGCAAATAGATTATGACAAAGAAAAAAGTATGCATTTAGGTGTCAGTTTGCAAATTCTAGAAGTCTAAAAACATAAGAAGAGTGAAGTAGAACATATGATTTTAAATGAAAGACCTAGTGAAAAAAAGATAACAATAGGATATTTAATAGAGTTAAGCAGGATAGAGATTCTGCAAGGAAATAAACTTTTATTCTGGAATTTCTAAGGATGGAAATACCATGTGTGAAAGGGAAGAGTATAACAGTAGGGATTTATTATCAATCATCCAAGCAGGATAATGAAAAGACCGTGAAACACTAAGGGAGAACAGAAGGCCAATCGGGCCTATCGGGTGCAGGAGAAGGCAGCTTTAAAATCAAGCAGCATCTCCAGGAATGCCCACGCCTGAGTGCCTCACCAGAGGGCCCTTTGGCGTGGCCCTTAGGTGGAGATTTGCTATCTGTGCACCGTGCCAACCCAACCTAACCCAACAATGATCACAGGCCTGTAACTTCGAACAGTGTGCAGCTTCAAAGGCTATAGACGTTGTTCCTCATTTAGCTAATACCCCCTGTATTGCACTCTAGCATAGATGAATGATTGCAATAGGCTGATTTATGTTAATTTGATGTTCCAAGGACAACAGGTTCAATAGTTCACTCTGTATAGATACACTGTGGGGGCTCCCTGATATTTTATTAGCCATACATCATAAAGGCAATAAGTTCCAGTTGTCCATAATTGCCCAGTCACCATCTACGCCTGCCATGATGCATATATGTATCTGATTCATTCACTCTGCTCCTGCTCTGCTCTGAATGCATCCCTAGGCTTGTTCACGAATGCTGCAGTCATAGGTTTCCCTCTAATACTTAACCACACATAGTGCCACATAGTTCAAGAGAGAGGAACACAAACAAGTGCCATTGTTATAAACCTAGCCTGGAATTCAAGGTATTAGTCTGACCACAGCAGTTCTGAACTCAGACACAGCGTACTCGCCACCTTGTTAACCAGTTCAATACACCCAAAACTATCACAGCACCTCACAATGAAGGACAGCATAAATCTACCAACAACTCTCCCCAATACCCAGACAGACTGCTTCGATATAGCCTAAGAAGATATCTCCATGGGGATCCCAGAGAAATGATCAGAGAACAGCATGCAACCAAAGGGCCCCCACTACAGACAATCATGTTCGAGCCTAATCCTTCTCCTACTTCTGTCACTACTAGCCTATCTTTCAGTAACTCTTACCCACAATGGACATCCCATCACAATCATTTGACATAGCACCTCCAACGTAATGATAACCACCCCACAATACCCAAGGATTAAATACACAATTTCTAATTTGGATCATACCAACAGACTTCTCTACTTCATCACCTAACAGACAACCTACCACACTTACCTACCTGAAGTGTGCTCTTATCAACACTCGTACCATGAGGAATAAGATTCTAATCTTAACTGACCACTTCCATGATAATGACTTAGACCTCATGTGAATCACTGAGACATGGCTATCAAATACAGATTCCATACTAATGAACCAACTACTGCCACAAGACTGTGACCTATTCCACTCTCATAGAGCTGACCACAAAGGAGGTGGAGTCTTGATCCTAGTTAAACATCACCTACAACTCCGCCAGGATACTATCGACACAGCACATGACTTGGATCTCCTTATTGTCTCTAATAAACTCCTGACCATCTGCCTAACATACAGAGCACCCACCCTATGGGTGTTCAACTCCCCATCATACTTCAGTCAGCTTGTGATATGTCCACCCTTAACAAACACACTATTCTCCTCAGTGATTTCAACCTACCATCAGCACAGCATGAAACAGAAGATGCCTTTAGAGAGGTGATGGATGCCCTTGATTACCACCAAATTGTTGATGGGTCCATGCATGAAAAAGGAGGGATGCTGGACCTTATCTTCTCCATCAAGCAACACACTCGCCCCCACCAGCTTTCCCCCAACCATGCATATAGTCCCATGGTCAGACCACACAATCCTCAGCTTCTCTATACCTACAACCCTGGACCAAGCACAACCACCCAACCCTCCACCCCCCGCCATGACAATTCAAGAGCTGGAACAAGGAAATATTCCTTAACACTATCCTTCCCAAGTTGAACACAACCAGCAATGACTTGGACATACTATGGAAAATTGGCATGACACGTTATCTCAGGCCACCTTAGCCCCTCATTCTCCCAGAACCATTACACGGCACAGAAGGGCTGCATGGTACTCAACAGATTTAAGGCACTTAAAGCATAGGCTCCAGAAAACTGAAAGAAAATGGCGACATTCCAAATTTCCATCTGACTGTGAATCATACATCTGCATGTTGCAAGAATACCAAAATGCCATCAACATAACCAAAAAAGAATATCACACAAAACTAACATTTAGATCAATTAACTGCCCAAGGGAACTCTTCAACACTGTAAACACAGTGCTAAGGAATCCTTCAACAGGAACGAACTCTGACTCCCCCACATCTCAAGGATTCACAAATCACTTCCAGGCTGCTACCTCACTAAGGACCCAACATCCTCTACACTCCTAACAACATGCACGAGTATGTCCCCTCACCTCTGGAGTAAATTTAGCCCTATATCACAAGACCTAATGCATCATAACAAGTCTCAATATAACTTTCCAGCTCGATCCATGCCGAGTAGGATGGATCATATCAACTTGCTTAGAGCTGGCTCCAATAATCCTAAATATCATAAACTGCTCCCTCTAACAAGGCTACCTACCAAAGCGTCTTATGTGGGCATTCATACACCCAATCCTCAAAAACCCAAGACTAGATCCAACAATACCAAGCTCATACAGGCCCTTTTCTAGCTTACTCTTCCTAGCCAAGATAATCGAGAAAGCAGTCCAAATGCAGCTGCAGGACCACGTTGACACACATGCCCCCCTTGACAAACAACAGCATGGATTTAGAACCAACCATGGTGTTGAATATCTTATCACCATACTCATGGACAAACTTATGCTGGGCACCGGGAAACCCAATCAAGAATTTGCCCTCATTTTTCTTGACATAAAAGCAGCTTTCAACTCAGTGCCACATAAGTGGAGGAGTGGCCTAGTGGGTGGGGCAAGGTACTTCAGACCGGAAGGTTGGGGGTTCAAATCCCACTAGAGGACAGCAACCTTGGGCTGGAAGGACTGGGGTTTCTAGTCCCACAGGTGCTCCTTGTGGTCTTGGGCAAGCCACTTAACCCTCCATAGCCCATGTTCCCTGTAAAATAGTTATCTCCAAGTTATAATGCCCTGTTCAATGTAATTTCAGTTTGTTCAATGTAAACTGCACTGATGCAAAAAAGTGTGGTATATAAGAGAATGTAAATAAATAAAATAAATAATGCATTACTACTCCAACATCAAGCAATTGGCATATGCAACACTACCCTCAGATGGTTCTTGTATCTAACCTCAAGGCAACAACAAATTTGCATAAATGGGATAGCTGTTACTTCTTCTGACATAACCCAAGGGATGCCACAGGGATCAGCATTGTCTGCACTTCTGTTCAACCCATCTGCTCCCACAACGTCCTGCCATCACTTATATGCAGATGGCATAATGTTGTATATTCCTATCTCCACCTGTAACTCGGTTTACATCCCCCTGATTGACTGCTTTTCCGCTGTCTCACGGTGGCTTAAAGCACATAACTTCAACTTGAACTACCAAAAGACAGAGTTACTACATGTTACCAAGGATCCCCGTTTCATACCTCTACCATATGTAATCATGGGGAGAGAAAAGATCCATACTAAATCTAGTGTAAGATTTCTTGGCATCACCCTGGACCAGAGTCTTACACTAACTCAACACATAAACATTGCTTAAGTCCCTTTTACCAGAAAATGAAAACAGTCAAAGCTCTCAGACCACTCCTTGACCAAACCCACTTCTGGACAGTTTTCCAAGCCTTGACTCTACCTCATTTTGACTATTGCAACATACTCCTCCACGGTCTACCTGCCTCATCAATCCACCTGCTGCAGATGACCAGAATACACTGCAAGAGTGCTAACTGGAACCCTCAAACGAGAGCATATTACCTCGATACTCAGTAACCTCCATTGGCTTCCTATAAGAGCCCATGTTAAATACAAAGCATTGGTCACTATCTTCAAGGTGCTCCACCAGCTATCACCATACTATCTAGAAACTCTTATAAAAAGTCCAGCAGACAATCGACCCAGAAGTACCAGCACACAATCCATTCTTGCCATCCCTACAGACAACAGGAAATACAATGCGTGAACCTCAAACAAGGCTTTCTCCCTGCTTGCCCCGATGCTCTGGAATGCCCTACCAGATGACATTTGCACACTAAGGGATCTCAAAGACTTCTGAAAGAAAACAAAAACTTACCTGTTCCTCAAATATTTTGCCATGGCACTGGACTAACTATGCCTACCAAGCGACTGAGCCTACCAAGCGCTTGAGCACATTTCCTTGTCCCATACTAACTATGCATCCCAAATGACTCCTTTGCTAACTTCACTATCCCCTTTGCTATGCCCCCTACCAACCCTGCCCATACTATTGTATATAGCTACCTAAGTTTCATGTTGTCAGGAAGGTTCAATGTTTCTCTTTTATGGTTCTATGTATGACCCGTTGCTTCTGTTCAATGGTAACTATTTACTGTTAAATCCATTGCTACTATTTGATGTAACCTAAACTGCCTTGATGTGTCAAAAGGCAGTATATAAAACCAGTTAAATAAATAAGTTACTAAAAGTGGGCATTCAATAAATGAGAGATATTAATTACCCCAAAATCACTTACGCAAATGTCTTATCAGAGTATAAGAAAGTTAAGGGGTCAATATTCAGAAGCCTTTATCCAGCTAACCCAAGAGGTTATCCAGCTAAGGTTACTGAGAGAAAGATTTAGCGGCACTTTCTGGATCGGAGGATTAAGTCTGCAAGCCGCATGGACATTGTTTTATTCAAAAAGACTGACGAAGGGCAATGGTGTGAGCTTTCTTGGCTTCTGCGATTCTGAGAGCCACCATATATGAAGCTTCAACAGCGGCTATGTTTTGCTGGTGGAACTTTCTGCCAATATCAAGTCTGCTTTTCTTGATTCCATCAGCTTTGTTCTTAAAATACCAAATATCCTTGCCTACAAAGGTGGGATTCTTACTGTCAAAATGCCGTTTCAGTTTGTTTGGCTTCATGGATTCCGCTGATAGAACTTTGTTACAAATAACACATTGTGGTTTCTCAATCCCTGCTGAAAATATGGAGGTGAAACCATACCTTAAAAAGTCATCGCAATATTTTCTTTTCTTGGTATTCTTCTCTCTGTCATTCATTTTCAATGGAATCGCTGGTGTTATATAATATTACATAGAAAATTTAATTTTAGTAGGACCCATAAGTAAGTAAGGATAGCCTAAGTAATATATAAATTGATTAAATTCAAAGTATTTGGCATTTTAGGCTTTGCGATCAAATTAGAACAATAAATTAGAAAAGAAATAATAATTCCTGGGATTTGTCAGGCGACCCCTGGTAAATCCTGAGGCGACCCCCGTGGGGGTCCTGACCCACAGGTTGAGAACCGCTGATCTAGACAATGGCGATATTCTGCCACTCTCCAGATGGCCAAACTGCACAAAGTTAGGACAGCTATTGAAATGACCTAACCTTATACTGGCACTTATTTGGAGGCACTTAACACTAACCAGATTGTTGCTGGGAGCACTTTCACCCTGCCTATGAACCACCCCAGCACTGTCTGAATGATGCTGTGGCAATTAGAAGAGATATAAAGCAGCACTGTCCGGTTAATGTTGCTGAATAGCCTTCTTAACTGTGTTTATCCAATTAGCAAGTCCTGCTAACCAAATCATTCCCTTTGAATATCAGGCCCTAAATTGCTAGTTTTAGTTTTTATAGTGGAGGATGTTAGGGAGATATCTATACCGGAACACTGATGATATTTACTCTTAAAGTTCTAAAGGAACACAAATTTATTTATTTATTTAACCAGTTTTGTATACCACCTTATCCTTCAATCAAAGTGGTTAACAAGACAACATGGGGTTTACATGCAACAGGTGAGGAATAAACATATACGAACTATTATAAGTATATGGCATATAAGCTATTAAAATTTAAATTGCTTCTCCATATGCCTCTATGAACAAATGCGTTTTCAGAGATTTGCAGAAGTCCTTTAGATCATTCTGGGTTCTTAAGCCTTCAGGGAGGGAGTTCCACAAATCTGGCACTGAAAGTGAAAAAGCTATTTTTGACGTTGCTTGTTTTGATCTATGGTAACCTGAGGGTATGCTGAGCCTGTTAACGCTTTGAGTTCACCTAGGCCTACTGGTCATGTCCTTAGATATTGTGGTCTGGAGAATATCTGCTGAGGAGTGATGTATAACTTTAATGATGATCATAAGAGTTTTAAATCTTGCCCTTGCAACAATAGGAAGCCAATGCAGCTGTTGGAGTATGGGAGTAATATGATCGTATTTTGCAGTGCCTTTGATGATGCGTGCTGTAGTATTCTGAACTAGCTGAATTGGATGGATAGAATATCACTCAAGTCTGTGTCTGAGGACTGGAGAATAGCCAAATTAAAACTGATTTTTCACAAGGGGCTTCAGGGGTGATCCAGGTGACTACAGACCAATGAGCCTGGCATCAGTCCCAGGTAAAATGGTGGATGCTAATATTATGAACAGAATTACTGGTAATATAGATAAGCATTGCTTAATAGGGAAGAGCTGGCATAGATTTAATAAATAACCTCCCTTTTCTAATCTATAAGAAGTTTTTGAAGGTGCAAATATACAGGAGGACAAAAGAGAAGCAGTTGATAAAGGCTCTTATTTTAGAATCATCTACACTTACAAATCAAGTTGAAAGAAGTCCAACCTCCCCACCCATGGATTCTTTCCTTATATCAGCATCCAACCCTGGACTATCCTGGTTCTCTTCCTGATGTGAGTACCCAGACCTCTCTCCCAGGCTGTTGACCCTTACTAGGGTCTTTCTGGTGTCTAGTTAGATGCAAGAGTGATCCCTAGTTGCTCCTTTTCTCTTGAGCACCTGGGTTCAAAAATGGCACTCCTGACTCCCTAGCAGAAATCCTGCATACTACCATTATGGGATAGTTTTTATTAAAGCAATTTTCCATGAGTAAAACATGATTTACCCATGAAAAACAAACTTCCAATTTTTTTGAAAGTGTTAATTCATTTTCAAACATGTCATACTCATGGTAGTTCAGAAGGTTTATTTGGTCTCCTGGCTGTAGGATAATGGATATTACTGTCAGACCTTAAAGTCTTCCCAAATTAGTGTTCTCTTTTTCTTGAGGGCAATGTCTTTATGCATACCATGATAGTAATGAACCTTTCTCCTAATCTACAGTATGTGGAATATGATCTCACTCTCTCTAATGTATGTGTGAATGGAAATTTTTCTATTAGGCCCATGGTTCCCAATATGATGAGAGAGGCTTCTATATCTTGCTGCCACATTTTCTTAGTCTATTTCTGCATTTCTTGGTACTTCAGGATGTTTTTCTGCACAGTTTTACAAAATAATCTCTTGGAAGTGAAACCTCTGTTATCAATACCATTCTGGTATTTTTCTCCTTCACCATTATGCCCAGTATCCTCACCTCCAGTTTTTTATCGGTTGGAATGGGAATGTTCCAATTGATCATAATCTCTTCACTATCTGTAATTTTTGTAGGGTTGTGATCCCAGTTCTTTTTTGACATAGCGATGTTGTAGTTTTTACGAAGTTTCCAGTGGATGAGGTGTGCCACCTTGTTGTGCCTTTTCTGTATAGAAATTTTCTGCCATCCAAACTTCCCAGCCAACTAAGAGATGAGTAATTATTTCCAGCTCTCACAGAATCTATATATCTAATCATGGCATGCATAGGAAAAACTGCTAAAACAATCATGTCCATAATCCACTGTCCTGGATTGCAACTATTAATCTCTCATCCTTGTGTTTCATTTCAGATCTTAACCATTCATGTGTCCTAGTTTCATCAATATTTGGTTCCTGGAGCAACACTTTGTAATTTCTACTCTATTTGTACGTTTGCCACTTGTCTTTCCTTGTCTTCTGATCTAATCCTCTATTCTACTGCTTCCTTTCCTATGCGTGAAGGTGGATTCTCACTCAATACTTCTACTTGTCACAATGCCTGCAGAGTTTGATAAAACTGGATTCTGGACACTGACTTTCATACTTCAATACTTTTTATGTGTTCATTTCTATTGCTGCTGTTAAGTAGACTTGGAGGCCTCTTATGGTAACCCTATATGTATAATCTACTTCTACTTCTATGAGGCCCATTCCTCCTTCCGCTCTTGACATATACAGTCTCGGTTATGCTGATTCTTATAAACTACCTCATAGGCATGGAGGCAGTTTTTTATTGATACATCAAGTTTTTCAAAATATTTAAAAGACCAGTCTACAATTCTAAGCTATATGAGAATACAGGGATTTTAAGATGATTGATTGTTTGTATCTTATTCTTGGATGTCAGAGCACTTTTCAGTATCTGTTTTAATCTCATTTACTACTCTTTGCTGGTCTTTTCTCTCAATATGCTGGATTATTGCTCCTTCCTCTACTTCTTCATATTTTTATATACAGTTGTGGTCAACATTATTGGCACCCTTGCAGATCAACTCCTTAATGTCTAATATCTCCAAAAAATAAGAGGTCAGTGAAATGGCTTTGGACTATATATGCACATATATTTGACACACAAAAAATCAAATAAAACAAGACCAATTAAAAAAGGAAACAATATAAAACTGGGACATTGCCAGGACATGATTATTGAAAATTCAAATCAGTTTGAACAGAAGAACCACATTACCATTGTAGTAAAATTAGACACACTTGTGATCAATTGTCAGTACTCACATGACTTGAATCAACCAATGAATGATGATTGTAATGTTTAAAATGGCCACATACACTCCCTGCTCCATTTTCACAATGGCGAAGACAAGAGAGCTGCCTGAGACCATCAGAAAGCATTATCACAAAACATCAAAATTCAAAGAGGTACAAGGCCATCTCCAAAGACCTTGGAATTTCTACATTTTCTACAGTTCTACAGTGTCTACAGTTCACAAAATTATTAAGAAGTTTTCTGCTCATGGAACTGTCAGTAACCTCCCAGGACATGGTGGGAAGAGGAAAACGAATCCAGGAAGTCTTTGAAGGTTAATGTGAACTGTTGGAAAAACACTATGTACAAACATCCAAAGAGCTTAAGGCTGACCTGGAGCAATCTGGATTAATGGTTTCAACCCGCATTATATGCTGCCGCACTAAACAATGAAGGACTTCATGGATGAAGGCTAAAGAGGACCCCATTACTCAAAGACAGACATAAAATGGCACCTCTGATCTTTGCCCAAACCTACCTTGGAAAACAACAATTCTTCTGGGAAAATGTTGGGTGGACAGATATAACCAAACTTGAGCTCTTTGGCAATGTTAGACCAGTGATATATTTAGAGGTGAAGAAATGAAGCTTATATGGAAAAAAACACCCTTCCTACAGTTAAATATGGTGGAGGTTCCGTAATGTTGTGGGGTTATTTTGTTGCCTCAGGAACTGGAGGCCTGGAACGTATTAAAGGAATTATGAAATCAGAGGACTACCAAGGTATTTTGGAGCAAAATATGCTATTTGTGTCAGAAAACTAGGTCTGAGTCGAAGATCATGGATCCTCCTGCAGGACAATGACCCAACACATACATCCAAAAGTACAAAAGAATGGTTAAAAAGGAACAAATGGACTGTTTTAAACTAGCCAGCAATTAGTCCTGATCTCAATCCAATCGAGAACCTTTGGAAAGAGTTGAATCTGCCATTGGTAAAAGGAATCCTGGAAACATTCATGAACTGGAACAAATCACAATTGAAAAGTAGAGAAACTTCCAGCAGATAGATGTATGAAAATTATAGATGGCTACAAGAAATGTCTGGAGGCTGTCATCACTGCCAAGGGTTTTTCAACCACATATTAGTGAAGGGTACCATTAATCCTGTGCAGATCATATTTTGTTTTTTTCTCAAAAATTACTACGTTTAAGTTGCACAGACATCTTTTTTTTTGTTGTATACCTTTTAACATACTATTAAAATATTATGATGATATACAGTTGGAATATTTCCAGTGTTTCTCAAGATATTGTACAGAACATACCTAGAATGCAAGCGTGCCAATAATGTTGACCACATCTGTACCTTTCTATTCAGGTTCCTCAATATCGCAGTCATCGGTTAGAGAAATGCTTTCAGTTTTTTCATTGTTCCTCCAAGAAGGTAGCCTCGGCACATAGGTCTGGGCCAAAGGTCATCCTGATGTCATCTGAAAAGCATTTTACAAAACAGAAATGCTCTACTAAATGTCTGTTGCTGAGACTAGACCTTTGTCATCTACAAACAGTAAGCATGATGTCACCTCTGGGTCTTTGCTAACTTTAGGATTAAGGCTAAACCCATATCCCAAAGAGTTAAGTGTACTCAAAGGATTAAGTGCTATGCAAAACAAGGCTGGCAACAAAGAGTCTCCCTGAAGTAAGGGATGATGAACTGTCCAACTTCAGTGAAATGTGGTTTGGCACCTGTCCATGGTAAATTTGATGTATTCAATCAATTTAGAGTTTACTTGATACAGTTCAAAAGAATTTTCTTGGGTGCTTTTAAAATGGTGAATATTGAAGTTTTAATTGGGTACAGGAGTTTTTTGGGGGTAAGAAGACTGATGTATTGCAAACATCCCTTTTTTAGTTACTATGTTGGAAAATGAAAGAATCGCTTAAAAAAAAAAAAACTATGCAAAGGGCAGAGGGCCTTTGGATAGCTGCCCTGCATGACTTTTTAGGAGTGCCGTAATTGAAACTATAGGATGGCTAACTGGATTTGTGAATACAATTTTAAAAGAAGGCAAATTTTGTATTGGTCCAACTAGTAAAAAGAAGGGATTTAAATCAAAATTTGCATAAAAATTATCATCCAATAGCTAACATGCCTCTTCTCCCTGAGACTATGGAATTGGCTATAGTAGTACCTGGAAGACTGTGATATATTAGACTATACCTAATCAGGCTTTCATCCCTATTATGACACAGAGATATAATTGGTCTCACAAATGAGTTGTGATCAATTGTTGATAGAGCTGACAATGCCGTTTTGATGCAATGTCATCTTTCCTCCACCTTCGACATAGCAAATTATGATATTTTACTTGTCAAATTAAATGAGATTGGATTGGCAGGTGAGATTTTGAATTGGTTCTGAAGATTTTTAAAGAGGCAGCTCATGTGGGGTGGAGGAAAAAGGTTCCTGAGTCATGACCAGGGCTTAATTTGTGACAAAATGGGCACCTCTTAAGCCCAGTAAGTAATTGTAGGAGCTCAGCCCGCAGCATTTTCAATAAAGCTTTAATAAAAATGCTATGGAACAGGCTTTTTCAGTGCAGCACAGCTGTGGGAGCAAATAAAAATGCTCCTGCAGTGGCTGCAGTAAGAGGAAGAGAGGAGGTAGCTGATGGGTGGGGGGGCAGGCTGGGGCTAGGGCTGCAGGAAATTGGAAGAGGAAGGAGGAGGTAGCTGATGGGGGAAGCTGGGAGGCTGTTGTAGGGTGAGAGAGGGGCTGGGGGCACTGGAACAGGCTGATGGTGGTAGAGACTGGAGAGAACTGAGACAGGAAGAAGGCTAATGCTGGGAAGTGGGTTTTGACTGGGAATGGGTTGATACTGGGATTTGGGGGTTCTGGGGCTGGAAATGGGCTGATACTGGGGCTGGGGGGACTGGGACTGGAATTGGACTGATACTGGGGCTGGGAGGACTGGAAATGGGCTTATACTGGAGAGGGGACTGGTGCTGGGAGGGGGCTAACTTAAGTGTCTGGGGGCCTGGTACTGAAAGGAGGCCAAGGCCAGCAAATGCTGGGGTCAGGGTTTGAAAAGGGAGATGCTGGGATAGTGAGAAGGGAGAGAAGGACAGATATTGTGAGGGCTGGGGAAGAAGTCAACTCATAGGCAGGGGAGAGGGTGGGATAAAAGATAAGATGCTGCAGTAAGGAGGAGGAAAGGAAAAGTTAATGTATATTGGAGAATGAAGTAGATGGGTGGGCACTGGGGACATGGGGATGGGGAGAACACGGACTTGTTCTTAGGTGGAGAATTTAAGACTGGGTGAGAAAACAGAAGAGACCCTTAATATAGGCTGGGTATTGGGCATGTAAGTGGTGACTTAGGGCTTGGGTGGGATTGTCAGTGAGGACTCGGTGACTGAGTAGGGTGAAAGAGTGGGAACTTGGGGTTATCTGGAGGGTTATTTGGGAATTTTAAGAAATTGACCAGAAATTAGGAAGGCAACGGGAAAAGGTGACAGGGTAAGGGGTATGATTAGTGCTGTGGGACCAATTGCAGAAATATGGGGAGGGGCTTGGAAGATTTGGGGAGGGATTGGAGATGGTTGAAAAGGATAGAGGGTTATGGAGTGGGTGGGAGCCACATGAAAAGATAATCTTTCTTGAAGTTGGTGAGAATAGAAATGGGGGAGATGAAAGTGGAAATGGAAACTTGGATTGGGGGAAGACATAAGAAAGGGCCTAAAAAATAAAATGATTAGACAACAAAGGTACAAAAGAGTGGCACTTTTTAGAGAATGAAATGTCAGTTTTGAAAATGTGTATTTCATATAGTTCAGTAGAGAAGGAAATGATTTCAGGATAAGATTATCATTGAGCAAGCAGTTTCATTTATGCAATAGAAATGCTGTTAATTTGTGATGCCGTCCTCAAACTGCCTATGGTCCACGATTCTAGAGTATAATTGTGTTGCCCCATCCCCCGCTGCAATTGGGAGGCGTGCTGGCGGAAGACTCCTGAGTAGATCCAAGCTGCTGGCAGGAATGTTGGTGCTAAGAAAAGGAAAAACCTCAGTATGGCATGATTGATATACAAAAAGCCTTTTGACTAATGGATAATAAATTTAATTTAATACAAACTCTTATGTTTATGTTTATGTTTATTACATTTGATATACCACTCAGGCCAAGAAGCATCAGAGCGGTTTACAATCCTACATTTATGTTATGGAAAATAAGAAAAGAACGCCATTAATAAGATAGGACAGAGTAGGAGAAACAGATAGACAAAGTGATAGCACAGATAGGAGAAAACAGAACAGCAGACTACCTTCACAGACTACAGGCATGACAAATAGACTCACAATTTCTGTATGATTTTAATCATTCGCCACGGACCCCGCCTAAGGGCCACGCCAAAGGGCCCTCTGGCGAGGCCCTCAGGCACGGGCGCGCCTCCGGAGCGGCGGTTTATATGCCGGTGAGCAGGGCAGTTGCTAGGCAGTCTGTGAGGTGAGGAGAGGTTCCCGCCCACACACCAAGATGAAATCAGCTGCATTCCCTGATCTTAAATGAGCCTCCGGAGCGGCAGTTTATTATTACACAAATAACTCAAGAGAGCACTATGCAGACCACGAAGCAAAAGTGACACACAGAAAAGTTTATCATAAACTAACAGCATTCACAAAGCATAATTAAACAAAGGGAACTATGTCAATTTACATTTCTGAAATGGGCATGTTTTTCAGGCCTTCCTAAGTTGTGCATGATTAACTAAAGTACAAATCATTAAAGGCAACACATTCCATAAAATTAAAATGGTGCCCACAATGAATTTCTTGAATATATCTCTCAAATTAAACTGCATGTTCAATGGTAAAGCTAGTCTAAAGGCATCAACACATTTTAAATGCTGAGAGGGTACAACTAGGCCACTCCTCCACTACTCAAGGAGTGGAGGAGTGGCCTAGTGGTTGGGGCACAGTACCTCAGACCAGCAGGTCAGGGGTTCAAATCCCACTAGAGGACAGCAAACTTGGGCCAGAAGGACTTGGGTTTCTAGTCCCACAGGTGCTCCTTGTGGTCTTGGGCAAGCCACTTAACCCTCCATAGCCCATGTTCCCTGTAAAATAGTTATCTCCAAGTTATAATGCCCTGTTTGATGTAGTTTCAGCTTGTTCAATATAAACTGCACTGATGCAGAATAGCACAGTATATAAGAGAATGCTAATAAATAACTTGGACGTACATTCATGTATTAATCTATTTAGAATCTTAAAAGCTGCTTGGCAGGAGCACTGGTGCTAAGAAAAACAGAAATCTCAGCGTGGCAGGAATGGTGCTTATCACTACTCATGGTGGCATTTTTTAACAATCTTTGGTTGCATATATTCCTCTCTTGTAACCTTTCTGTTCTATTGCCATGATGTTACTGGAATATATATGATCATGAATATATCTTCTGTGTGGAATTTCTCCAAATGAGTTAGTTTTGTGCATAAATCACACCAACACCACTGCACTAAAGGAAACTTACCCAATAAAACAACCAACCCAAGAAATACCCTTAGTTAATTAATTAACAATCTCATCCCACACCTTCACTCAACCACAAGTGGATGCAAAATATATCATTTCGCTCATGGAAACCAGTAAACACTCCATATGCCAAATACAATTACTAAAAGGAGAGAAAAAAGACCTCAGTACGACCAATGCTCTCTCTATGTGGCAAATCTCATCTCACACATCACTGGTCTTCAAAAAAACTCCCCTAGTGTATTTAATTAAATAAATTGCCCACATCTCAACCCAATGCATCAAAAAACCCACTTTTTTAATTTATTGATTATAAATTATTTCATAAATTCAATTTATAAAACATAAGAATGCATTTGTATTCCCTTAATTCCAACAATCACATACAGTGTTGTAAATATTTCACGCTCTGCTGTCATAGCCAAAAACTGCTCGCAGAGTCAGCCCAACAAATACAGCATGCAGCAATGTCCTAGAACAGAACAGAACAACAGGGTAGTCTCAAAAATGATAGACAAACTGTTCAGCTAGTATATTGCACTTGTCTTTCAAGTGTCCACCATCCACCTAGAAGACCGTTTGGCCTAAGACCGCCCAACAAAGATCTTTGTTTCTCCCATATAAGGTTTCCTCAGGGGCACTGCAGATTTCAGAGGACTTATTAATCATTTTCAGTACCTGACATCACTACTCTTAAAATACTAAAATACCAAACAGCTAAATGCTCGCCCAATCCATCCCTGGGGAAGGGGGGACCCAACTTAATTGGTGTAGCAATACTTCACAAACATGTACATTGAATTGATATCAGCGGCTAAACTTCAAAGACATATCCTCAAAGCATGTCGCTCATTATAAACTTCAAAAATGAAAATTCACACAATCAAAGAACATTAAGTGACTGAGCTTTGAAGTCATACCTGCAGAACATACCATTTGTCAAAAGATAGGTACTTAAAGGAGGAGGCTCTCCTCTAGCAAATCTTCAGGAAGAATAATTTGCTAAACCTGAAAGAAGTTCAAAAAAAGAGATTCCACTCAATATTATCATTAAGACCTTTTGGTTCAAGAGTATTCCATTGAAACATCCGTTTTTGTTCACACTGTAACAGAGTTTTCCCACAATCCCCTCCTTGCACACTGAATGGAATGAAATCAAGCACCGCACACCGATGGTCATCAAAAGTGTGCTGAGACTAACTGCAATGTTTCACTAGCGGTGCATCCATTCATAGCTTAGACAAACTATATTTGTGTTCAGACAAGCAGACCTTCAGTGGTCGGGTCGTCTTCGCTATATATAACTATTGATAAGGGCATCTGATGGCATAGATGACAAAGGAAATGATACAGGAAATTGGTCATTTCAAGTGGTAAGTCTGATTACACTGGTAAACAAATTTTTACAAAAGTCATGTTACCGAAATAAAAATAGTCATTTCTTATCAATTTTTATATGCTGAACATGAATATGACAGTGAAATTGCTAAGTTGGCTCTAGTTTTTTTGTAATCTACAAGAATTAATGTTTACATCATGAAATGCATGTCAATAGTAAATATAATAGGCCTTTGGTTAATACCTGTAAAAAAACAAGTCATAGACTAGTTCTTAGATTTTTTTCGTCTGTCGCTTGTACAGCTGTTCGGTAGCTTTTCTGGGGAGTGTCCAGCAGTAGTCAGCCAGCATTGTAGTGGACCATTTTCCCTGGTATCTTTGCTCCATCGTTGCGATATCCTGGTGAAAACGTTCACCCTGTTCATCACTAGTCATACCACAGTTGTCAGGACATATTGCAGCCAAGTTTCTGATACTGCATTAGCATGTCTTCTACTAGTTCCTTGTAGTTTTCTGCCATAACATTCCCGAGAAAGTTTGTTGACACTAGGCGGAAAGCATTCCATGCTTGTTTCGCATCACCCTGAAGCAAATTGTTGAACCGGTCATCTTTGAAGAGTTCTCGAATCTGAGGACCCCAAAAACTCCCTCTTTAATCTTTGCTTTGCTGAGTCAAGGGAATTTTTCATGCAGGTATCGGAAAGCTGGCAAAGTGCGGTCCATGGCTTTCACAAAGTTTTTCATCAAACCTAGTTTGATGTGAAGGGGTGTTAGCAGGATTTTGTGAGCCTCAACCAGAGCTGGGTGCTGGATATTCTTCTCTCCAACTGTTACATTTTGTCTGCGATTCCATTCCTTCCGCAAGTAGTGCCAATCCCTTGCTCGGCTATCCCACTTACATTAGAAACACATGTATTTTATATATCCCTGCTGCAGTCCCATTAAAAGGGCAACTATCTTCAAGTCACCACAGAGGTGCCAGCTGTACTTGTTATAATTAATGGAAGTCAGTAGATGCTTTAAGTTATCGAATGTCTCTTTCATGTGGATGGCATGCACTACTGGAATAGACGGAAGACGGTTTCCATTGTTCAAAAGCACAGCCTTCAGACTCAGTTTCGAAGAGTCTATAAATAGTCTCCAGTCTTGTGGATCATGAGTGATTTTTAAGGCATTCATGAGGCTTTTAATATCAGAACAGAATACCAGATTACTTTCCTTTTCGACTGCGTATAATACACATGCTGACGTCAGATGGCTTTAGCAGCCGTCTGGCAGTAGTATTGCATTGCATCAGAAAATGATGCAATCAACTTTGGATGGTTTTGTGCATGCTGGTATTATGCAATGTGATGCAATATTACATCATTCAAGGCTTATTTGGGATGTTGTTGACGTCCTACTGGAAAACTTTACACGGTGAAACGTCAAAAATGAACTACATGCAATATCTTCAAAACGAGAGCCAATAATTTTTTTTAAATGTTATATTCGTGTTCAGCTCACCAAGATACTACAGATTAGGGCCTTTTAAAGTCAGTAATGATTTCAATGTTGACCAGTGTTATTAAACACAAATGAGGAACCTTCTTCTATAATTTTACAGCAAGAACATTTACCACAGCAAATATGCCCTACAGCAATGGAAGCAATAGGCGTTCTAGGAAATGCAGAACATAACAGATCTCTAAAATTCCAACCTCTACTGTAGGCTATATGGGGATAGCTGTTCACTAAACATGGATGAATCGAGTGGATTGACCACCTACGTCTTATAGATGCAGCCAATCATTGAGACAGTCCTGAATACTGTAATACACATGTAATAACTTCTGAGTCCGAAGAATCCACTTGAGACATCACACGAGAGTCAGAATCCGATGGTAACAGCAACCATTCTCTGATTATATCATGCACGCTTATAAGCTTTATTCAACACTAAACTAGGATAACCACGTTCTTGGAATTTGTAAAGCATATTCCCTGCTTGAATTTTAAATTCAAAACACCCGAAACCCAGCCAGATAATGCTTGCATTACTGTCTGTATGCTGTTCTGCATAATCGTCACTTGGTGTTGCTATTGATCTCATATATTTTGGCTTTGCTGAACCCTGTGAAGCAACTATGGGGCTTCCTACAAGCTAAGTGTTTATAATTCCTTTTTGTTATTTCTTATTATTCTTTTATGGTTCATTTTGTGGTGTCTCACATTTTGACGCCTTTTAGCATCTTTATATTAGATAAAAAGGGAATCTGTTGTTTCAAGAGGCGCATATGGTTCTCCAGACAACATTTCCAACAATAAAAAATTGAGGCTTATTTTTGCTTTATTGTTTAGCTCTATTATACCCTGGCTCTATTTTTACATTATTGCATCTTAAATTTGGCATCCGTCAAACATATATGCCAACATTGCAATAATTGAGATTATTGGAGACTATTCTTCAAATTTTAGGGATGGTAACTTGAATACTACAACAAAGTGTTCCTAACTGTGGGCTTAGAATATAGAGTGGTAGAAAAACCATCACAAACCTTTGCACGAAAACATCCAAGAAGTGAACAGAGGATTCATGGCTCGACATATCAAATTTGATAGCTGGATTGTGAGAATTTAAATACTCAAAAAAGCCAGAAGTTGATCATGAGAGCCTCTCCACAAAAGAAAAAAAGTAATCCATATACCTTCACCATTCCAAAATAAAATGCTTATATGCAGAAGGGTAAATCCAGTCATTCTCAAAGTTGTGGAACAATGGAAGAGAGTGTGTAAGTGGTTGGAAAAATGGAAGGAAGAATGAGTGGGAGTGCTAGAGAAAATATGAGAGGGATTTTATATAAAATTTAAATAAAATTTTACTGGAAGGATAAATGGTGATTGGGTGAAAGGAGAGAGGATATTAATTCAATAATGGATGAGGATGTATGAGCAGGGGAGGGTGGGAGAGGGTGGTTAGAAAGGGAATGAGTATTTAGAGTAATATTATATGAATTAATGAATAGAATATATAATTGTTAATAAATACAAATGTTGTGGGAAGTTTGATACATAAATGTTATGTGTAGTTTGATACATGTTAAGTGATGTTTGTAATGATACTAAATACTTAATAAAATGATCAAATGGAACAAATAATGCATATAAAGATTGTCTAATGAGGGGGCAAAGTGGCACCCATCACAGTGCCTAAAATCTGCTGGAAAAATTCTGATTTATAAATAAATTTGTTTCTTTTCAGTGCCAACTCCGCTATTTGTAAAAGAAAAACAGTGGGAATCTGGTGTGGCCGGCGTCTAGCTTCCCACACAGAACACAACACATTCAGAGCTTCCTCTTGTGGGATGGAGGTATAAAGAGCAGCGATGTCAAATGTAGCCAGCCACTATACACTGCAGCTATCTGAAACATCTTGTAATAGTTGCAAAAAATGAGTTGTATCCTTAATATATGAGGAGATTTTAGGAACCTTGCCTTTTAAAAAGATATCAAGGTATCTACCTGCATGCTCCAACAGGGAGTCATTGCTAGATACTATTGGTCTCCTCCCTGGAGGATTACAAAGCACTTTATGTATTTTTGGTAGAATGTAGAAAGCCAGTGTTTTAGGAAACCTGAGGCTCAAAAAGGCTCTCTCTTTATCTGTCAGATATCCTGATGCACAGGCTGCCTCTCTGATGAGGCGAAGCTCTTGTTGCAATTCTAAAGTTGGATCAGCTGATAACTGCTGATAGTGGTTCACATTCAATAACTGACAGTACACCTCTTGTTCATAATCTTTATTTTATTTATTTATTTTTTATACTGCGCTCTTTAGAATCAGTGCGGTTAACAGGTACTTTTTATTCCCTTGTCCCCAAAGGGCTCACAATCTAAGTGTACCTGAGGCAATGGAGGGTTAAGTGGCTTGCCCAAGGCCACAAGGAGTGGCTGTGGGACTAGAGACCCCAGTCCCTCCAGCCTGAGGTTGCTTGTCCCCATGTGGGAATTGAACCCCCAGCCCTCTGGCCTGAGGTAACCTGTCCCAACCACTGAGCCACTCCTCCCTCTGTATTAAGCACCAAAGTGGCATTCTCTTTGTTGGCTCACTTAATAGTAATCAGGTCATTAGAACATAGATCCCGCAAAGCTTGTAATTCTTATGATGATAAATTATAGGAAGAGTTCTTATATCTCTGTTTGTAGATTCTCAAATCATGCAACAACAATTTTTTAAAATTATACAAAGCTGGTTCTAGGGGACTTGGAGGTATCCAATTAGATTTAAGATGGACAACGGAAATATCTACTGTCGATATTTGGTCTGAAAAATATTTTCTCAACTGCAGAGACCTAATAAGTCTCTCTATCGCTACATGACTTTGAAACCCAGCATAGAATGGACCATTTACAAACGAAAGTCCTCTGGAAAGCACCATACGCTGAAAAACGGTGAGTGCTATCGATGACAAATTTACAATAGTATCACTCACCAAGGATCTGAATGCTGTTTCCTGCACTGCAGCCAAGTGAATGAGCCCTGAAAATCTTCCTTTTGATAACCAGTCTCCCAATCCCTTTCCCGACTGTGTCCACCCTTCCCAAAAAAAGAACCTCGTTGACTGTCATCAGTACTAGAGTCAGATGTATGTGCGGAGATTTCAGGACCTGCTACTTTACATGTAGGTCCCTTAAATCAATTCCACACAGATGGTTAGTTGTATATTGACCCTTTTTTCATAGCTTTCTCATCATTCAATCTCTCCACTATGGCCTTGTCCCCTCTTAGTGCCCCTTTTACCCCTCTATCATCTAATGGTCCAACTGACTCTCTCACAGGTTTTTTTGCTATAGATATACTTGAAAAAGTCTTTATTACACATTTTTGCTTCCACAGCAAGCTTCTTCTCAAATTCTCTCTTTGCCTGCCTTATCAATGCCTTGCATTGAACTTGCCAGTGCTTATGTTGTTTCCAGCTTTCATCATTTGGCTTCTTTTTCCATTTCCTGAAAGATGCTTTTTTGGCAACAGCAGCCTCTCCAACCTCACCTTTAAACCATGCTGGCAGTTTTTTTTGTCTTTCCTTTCACTTTTCTTAAAGCATGTTTAAACAACACCCATGCTTGATGTAAATCTTTATCTTTGCAACTGTTTCTTTTAGCTTTTTCTTAAATATTTTCCTCATTTTATCATAGTTTCCCTTTTGAAAGTTAAAAGATAGTACTGTGGATTTCCTTGCCGCCCTTCCTTCATTTATTAAATCAAATGTGATCATGCTATGTTCGGTATTGCCAAGTGGCCCCAACACCTTTATCTCTTGCACCAGATCTTGTGTTCCACTAAGAACTAGATCCAAAATGGCTTCCCCTCTGGTCAGTTCTTAAACCAGCTGCTCCAAGAAGCAGTCATTTATTTCATCTAGAAATTTTATCTCCCTAACATGTCCTGCCATTACACTGACCCAACTGATAGCAGGGTAATTGAAATCATCCATTATTATTACTGTGTTGTAACTTTTGTTAGCTTCCCTGATTTCTTTAATCATTTCATCATCCATTTGTTCATTCTGGCCAGTCAGTCAATAGTATATCCTCTTATCTTTTTAAAATACTGTAGGCATAATTCAAACATGTTAAAATACACTCTAACAAGGTGCTCTGTTACAAAGGTACCCTCCATGTGCCCAAGTCAAATAGAAACTAGTTCAGATTGAGCTAGGAGCTCAAAACAAGGGAAACTTTTTAACAAAAATAAATAAAACCTGCTTGATTTTAATTCATAAAAAGGTAAGACATGCAATGCTGGGTCAGACCATCAAGCCCAGTATCCTATCTCCAACAGTGACTATGTAAAGACCACCCTGGCAGAACCTTACAGTGATTAAAGAGTATAAGCGGTATGTTAACTGAAGTGCTGTAATGTTTTGCACTCCCCCCCCCCCCCATTTTAAGCAAAAATAAACATGTGGTAATTGAAAACCCTGTGCAGTAAATGCAGGGAATGTGCCCAGCATCTGCCTTGGATTTGGCACATGGGAAAGGCACTTACCGCATGGGAGCTACAGTATATTCCCTGTCTCAGCAGATAGGGCGGGAGCAGGAAAAGCAGATCAGGCAGAGATGACCCCATTTAAAATAAAGGACTGCCGTTTAGTGGCACATTGGGATTCCCACCCCTCTACATGCCGCATGTGATTTCCACCCCCTTTCCCCCGGCACCCAATCACCCAATCTCCAACATGATCCAAGGCCTCCCCCAAGACCCCAGTTTCATAGATGTGGAAATTCAGTGAGAAACAAGGTGGGTAATCAGGCCAATAGAAAAATAATTGTCTGTCTGAACAGACAATTGTTTGGAGAGAGCTGATCTGACATTTACGAACTCTATACTGAGCACGTTCAGCATTTCTCCTGATGATTGAAAGAGAGTAAGAGGAGCTGAAGTCTCACTTAATTGGCTTGCTGCTGCTGTTAATTGATTGCCTGGGAAAAGGCAGTCTAATTCTCACAGAAAAAGCAACTAGATCATTTCTAAGTTTTTGTGTTAGAGAGCAGGAAGTATGAAACTGAGCCTTTCTTACAAATGCTGCTCTGGCCCCTCATCCCTTCTCAGAAGTCATGGTGGTCATAGCAGCCTTCCTGCGCAAGCAAGTCCGTGTTCATCCATACCTGGATGACTAGATACTTCAGTTTGACTCCTGGGAGAAGTCTGTGGTGGACACATCCCAGGTGAACCAGTGGCTGGAAAAGCTGGATGATCAATTATCCTAAGAGCAGCTTACCCTTCTCTCGAGACTTAGAATATCTGGTTGCCCACTTTGACACTAGTGTGAAAAGAGTGTTTCTCACTCCAGAGAGATTGGCAAAATTGCAGATGCAGGACAGGGACTTTTGTTCTTAGGCAGTTAACAGGGTCTGGGACTACCTGCAAATACTGGAATCATTAGCTTTGACTCGCAAGTTGGTGCATTGGGCCAAAGTGCATATGGACCCCCTGCAGAGGTATCTGCTGGCTTACTGGTCTCCTCACTCCCAATTGTTCAATCAGTGCCTCTCTCTTCCTCCATAAGATTAATGGGGGAGCTAGCCTGGTAACTGCAAACTCAGTCTCTGATGGACTGAATGCCTCTGGAGGTGCCGGGTTGGGTGATAGTCACCACAGGTGCCAACCTTTTGAGTCAGGGTGCTCATTGTCTATATGGGTAAGTTTGCACATGGATACTGATCCCTGTATGAAGCCTTCTGACTGATCAATAAACTAGAGGAGAAGGTGATTTGTCTATCTCTTGAGAGGTTCCAGACCCTCCTGGATAGCAAGGCAGTCAGACAGGTCCCGGACAATCCAGGGCAGTGGCATACATCAACAAGCAAGGCAGCACTCACAATATCACAGTTCTATCATTTTTGCAGAGATTCATTTGGTGGATCTGTTAGTGGCACACTTTGCAGGCGTCAACAATGTACAAATAACTTCTTGAGCTGGAACACCATGAATCCTGGCAAGTGCCTTGAGCATTAAACCTCATTTTGCAGAGGTGGGGCCTGCCAATGTTCTTTGTGATGTCCACCCAAGAGAATGTCAAGTTGAAGGGGTTTTCAGCCACATGAAATATTCACAGGCAACAAGCTTGTATGCCCTTCTGCAAGTATTGCCCCAAGAGGAGCTTCTGTACATTTTTCCCCAGTGACCCTTTGTGAGTAGAATTCTGTATAGATTTGATCTCAACAAGGATTGGTCATTCTGGCTGTGTGCACCATGGCATGTAGATCTCTTGAGCTAGTTGGTGGGTCCCATCTATAGCTATTTCAGGAGAGGAGACTGGTGTGGCAAGGTCCCCTGGTCATGGTGGACCCTGAGCCCGTCTCACTTATAGCCTAGCCCTTCGAGAGGCTCAAGTTGCCTAAAAAGGATACTCTGGGGTGGAAGTCGACATCCTTCTTATGGCTCGGAGGGCTTCTATGTCTTTGACCTATATTAGAATCTGGGCAAAGAGGCTGCCGTTGAACCCAAATATGGCCACCTAATTCTGAAGCTCTGTCTTCAGATGCATGTTTTGTTTAGCCAGAGTATGCTAAAGAAAAAACTGAGGGGAGAATGTTTAACCAAGTAAGGGCATGAGACACTGTACCATGACAGCTTCTCCTGGCTATATGATGTATCACTCCCATGCCAGACCAACAGGCAGCAACTCCTGCACTGCTGTCCTGCAGGCCAGAATGAAACGTGTGCACAGGAAGTCCCAGAATAATGGATCAAAGTGATCCTTGTGCCAAGTGGGCAAGCTCAAGTCATACATGAGAGGCCAGCAATCGCCCTTTGGGAGGTTATCCAACTCAATACATTTAACACTAGAAGCCCCAAAGTGCGTCAATTGACGCAAATGCATCTTTGAAGTTGTATACCAGCGCCACTGCTAGAACCATGTCAGTCATGTTCCATGACTTTGTTAGCAAGGTCAAGATGTTCAAATATGTGCATCAAAAATTAACGAGATGCACCACCTGGTGGGAAAATGAATTTATACCTAGAAGCCCCAAAGTACGTCAGTTGACGCACTCAATTGTCTTGGATGCATCTTTGATGTACTTTGGGGCTTCTAGGTATAAATTCATGTTCCCACTAGATGGCGAATCTCAATTACTGTTTACAGTTTTACTCCGACATTGCAAACAATAAACACACAATGACGTCATGTAATGATGTCACATACTGCACATATTTAACGAATAAGTAACTTCACATTAATTCACATCTGCATTTCATGCTAAGCGCAGTCATCCTCATAATCCTGATACTCCATGAATAATTACTCTGTAATTAGTTACCCCTGTTACCTCCAGGTTATCTCGTCCATGTTCAATGTAAAAACTCAATTGTCGTGTGACATTGCAGTATGTTTTTTGTTCAATTGTAAACCACACTGATTTTAATAGCGCGGTATATAAGAGAAGTAAATAAATAAATAAAATAAAGAAATAATGCGTCAATTGACGCACTTTGGGGTTTCTAGGTAAAATTCCTTTTGGGGCTTCTAGTGTTAAAAAGGTGAGCCACAGGCAGTCTGGTTTAGTGTTCATTGTGATCTGTAGCCTGGTTATATTTTGTCACTCTGAGATGAGGTGTGGAGGATGCAATGAAACAACTTACTGCCGCTGAATAGAGGCCTGGAGTTATTAAACATTGCTGCAACTGAACCGAGGCACCTTGTGCACAGAAAGGTTCATGGAAGTCATTACTGCTTACTACTTGTCTTTTTTTAAAATAGAAAAAAAAAAGATTTGATTTCCCTGCTTGACTGAGAGTTCAATAGCTCTTGTGCAGCAAAGTGGTAATTATCCTTTCTTTGAGTAAGCATGGTATGAGTGACTGACTTCTTAAGATACAAGCTGCCCATTCTGGATAGTCTGAGCTGCTGCTTATTCTCTTTTCTATGCTAAGAAGGCGAGCTAGCTCTGTATTCTTTTTTTCTGAAAGTTAGCACCAGTATATTAAACTTAAAGGCAAACCCAGCTTTGCCTCCATTTTACCTAGATACCATAGACTTCCGCAGCTCAAGTCAGGCACTGGCTGCTTCTGCTCCCACAATGGGAGATCTCCTAGTCACTAAATCAGACATGGCAAATTTAATTAAAAGATAGATGAAACCAGAACTAAAATCGTTGGATGAGGGGATGTCCCAAAATATCCATCTTAGTGAACAAATTGAATCTGTGGCTTACTTCAGTATGAAAGCTAAAAATAATGAAAGCTATCAAAGGATACTAGAGATAAACACGGAGACCTGGAGAATAGCCAAAGAAGAATTCTAGGTCTCCCAGAGCCCTCTTCTGGATCGGATGACTTACTTCAGATTGGGAACATGGAACATGGAACGTACGAAGCATGAACCAAGGGAAGTTGGAGGTGGTCAAGAATGAAATGGAACGTGTACAACTTGATCTGTTGGGTGTCAGCGAACTGAAATGGACTGGCATCGGGCACTTTGCATCAGATGACAACATGGTCTACTATGCTGGAAATGAAAGAAAAAGAAGAAATGGAGTTGCATTTATAATAAAGAAGAAACTTGCAAGAACTGTAATAAAATACAATGCAGTCAGCGAACGCTTAATCTCTATTCATCTACGAGGAATGCCTATCAACACAACTATAATTCAAGTATATGCCCCAACCACAGCTGCAGAAGAGAATGAAATTGAAGAGTTCTATGAACAAGTACAAGCTGAAATTGACAGAACATGCAAACAGGATATCCTGATAGTCATGGGTGACTGGAACACAAAAGTTGGCAACAAAGAAGAAGGCAAAGTAGTTGGAAAATATGGACTCAGCAACAGAAATGAAGCTGGAGAAAGACTGATAGAATTCTGCAAGACCAATGATCTATTCATCTCAAACACTCACTCAAACACTCACTACATTTAAGAAACAAAGCTTAATTTAACAAAGAATCAATGTAAATAGACAAAGCATTACTAGCCAATGTTAAAATGTATATAGTTCTGTAACAATAATCCATGTTAAACTGTATTTAGTTCTGTAACAATGTTCCATGTTATCGTTTATTATGTTAACTGTACATAGTTATGAAAAAAACGATGTTCTATGTAAAACCATGTTCACTAAATGTTACCTGTAAACCGCCTTTGATCTTTGGAAAAAGCGGTATAGAAATAAGCATAAATAAATAAAAATAAATAAAAACACCTTCTTCCATCAACACAAGCGGCGACTGTACACATGGACTTCACCCAATGGATTGTATAAAAATCAAATTGACTACATCTGTGGAAGTCAACGATGGAAAAGCTCTATAACATCAACAAAGACAAAACCTGGAGCTGACTGTGGTACAGATCATCAACTACTAGTATGCAAACTCAAGCTAAAGTTGAAAAAGAGCAAACCACTCATGAATGCAGCAAAATATGACCTTGAGAATATACCACTGGAATTTAAATACTGCCTGCAAAATCGATTTGCTGCTTTAGATACAAATGACAGAGCTCCAGAAGAGTTATGGAATGACATCAAGAAGGTTGTGTTAGAAGAAAGCGAGAAGTTTCTACAAAAGGTGAAAAAGCAAAAACGGCCAAAGTGGATGACGGAAGAAACTGAAAATTGCCCAGAAACGCAAAGAAGCTAAAGCCAGAGGAGAAAGAAAGACAATAACAGAACTCAACAGAGATTTCCAACGTGCAGCAAGACAGGACAAGGAAAAGTACTACAATGACGCATGCAAGGAAATAGAAGCAGAAACTATTAGAGGAAGAACAAGATCGGCTTTCCTAAAGCTACGAGAGTTAAAGAAAAAGTTCCAGCCTCGAATTAGAATGTTACAAGATGCTCAAGGTTCTATGTTGAATGATGCTGAGAAGATCAAGAAAAGGTGGAAGGAACATACAGAGTTTTTATATGATAATGATCAAGTGGACCAACAGTCGTTTCAACCTGTACCTTATGATCGGGAACCATTGGTGATGAAAGAAGAAGTTAAAGCAGCACTGAAAGCCTTATCAAAGAACAAAGCACCAGGCATTGATAGCATTCCCATAGAAGTATTACAGCAATCTGATGCAGCTGTTACCATACTTACAAGGCTCTGCCAAGAAATATGGAAGACAATATCATGGCCAACTGACTGGAAAAGATCTGTGTTTATACCAATACTAAAGAAAGGTGATCCAACTGACTGTGGAAATTATTGCACAATCACTCAGATCCCACATGCCATCAAGATTCTACTGAAGATTATTCAAAAGAGACTACAACCATACCTGGAACAAGAACTACCTGAAGTGCAAGCAGGGTTCAGGAAAGGGCAAGGAATGAGAGACATCATTGAGGATGTGAGATGGATCCTTGAAAAGACTAAAGAATACCAAAAGGATATCTATTTGTGCTTTATTGACTATAGCAAGGCTTTTGACTGTGTAAACCATGAGAAACTCTGGGCCACATTAAGAAGCATGGGTATACCAGAACACCTGATCGTACTCTTGCACAATCTGTACATTGATCAAGAAGCAGCAGTTCGAACGGAACAAGGAGAAACAGAATGGTTTAAAATAAGCAAAGGTGTAAGACAAGGCTGCATACTTTCCCCCTACCTGTTTAATTTATATGCAGAACAAATCATCAGAGAAGCAGGATTGTATGAAGACAACAGAGGTGTGAAGATTGGTGGAAGACTCATCAACAACCTTCGCTATGCTGATGATACCACATTACTGGCTGAAAGTGAAGATGATCTGAAACATTTGCTTCTCAGAATCAAAGAACATAGTCTCAAAATGGGCCTGCACCTTAATGTAAAGAAGACAAAGATCATGACAACTGGCATAATCAACAGGTTCATCGTTGAACGAGAAGAAATTGAAATCGTGAACAACTTTAACCTACTTGGATCAACTATCAATAAAGAAGCAACAAGCAGTCAAGAAATCAGACGACGCATTGCTCTTGACAGAATGGCTATGAAAGACCTAGATAAGATTCTCAAGAGCAGAGATGTCTCTCTCCATACAAAGATTTGACTTGTTGGTATTTTCAATAATATCATATGGATGTGAAAGCTGGACAGTGAAAAAGATAGACAGAAAGAAAATTGATGCCTTTGAATTATGGTGCTGGCGGCGAATACTGTGTATACCATGGACTGCCCGAAGAACAAACCAGTCGGTACTAGAGGAGATCAAACCTAAGCTTTCTTTAGAAGCTCAGATGACAAGACTTCGACTTTCATACTTTGGACACATCATGCGAAGAGAGAGATCATTTTCTGGTATATTAAGTTCCAACGTTCAGCCAGTCAGTCCTTAACTCGTCCTGAACGCTAACAGAACGTGCTTCCTGTTCATTGACAACCCTTTTTGCTTTTGCTTGGGATTGAATTGCTCATTTCATGTAAGTTTGGCTCATTCATTGGTTTGCACTTATTTTTGTTTAAGTTACTCCGTGTATATTTTTGGTGGTGCCCATGTTTTTTAAGGTTATGTTTAGTTGAGTATATTTTAAATAGAGCTTCACATTTACCCTCAGTTTATTCATGTTGATGTCTTTAAAATGTGCCAACCAACTCAGCTTAATGCCATCTTTTTTTTTCTTTTCTTCTTCTTTTCTTCTTCTTTTTATCTGTATACTTTTTTACATTCTCATCTTTTGAGAGAATTTTGTTTTTATCCATTCATTTAATAGCACGTTTGTCCATTAGTGCCAATTGCCTATGCTCAGGTACAGTGTTTTTACTTGTTTGTTTATGCTTTACATTATATATTTTTATATGTTTGCAGTTAATTTTTATACAAGGAATCTCCTTACCATTCTGCCTATTGGCCATTAACCAATTGTGCCTTGTAAGTAAACATCTGTTTATGTTATTATTAGTATCATTTTTATCACTATTTATTATATATATATATATTATTATTTGCATGCTATTTGTTCTGTGTGTTCTGCCCTGCGTCTTTTAATTATTTATTATCTTATTTGCCATATTGTTTACTTATTTATTATCTTATTTGTTATATTGTTTATTTATATTTTTAGCATTGTTAAATGCTTGTTTTTAACAGTTTTTTCTTTTGGTTGTTACATTTGGTTTTTAGTGGCTTATATCTTGTAAACAATACATGCCTGTATGTTTTTATCTTTTTATCATTTGTGAGGTTGATGTTTTTTACTGTATAATTATTTAACATGTTTTATGTTTATATGTTTAAGTATATCCCCCCGAGGAAGGCATACGCCGAAACGCGTAGGGGACACAATAAAGGCACATGTGATCATCCATCTCTCTTGCCTCTTTTGTACACCTACTTTATCAGCAAGAGCGTTTGCTCTTCTTGTGCCCGGGCGAATACTGTGTATACCATGGACTGCCCGAAGAACAAACCAGTCGGTACTAGAGGAGATCAAACCTAAGCTTTCTTTAGAAGCTCAGATGACAAGACTTCGACTTTCATACTTTGGACACATCATGCGAAGAGAGAGATCATTAGAGAAAGACATCATGCTTGGCAAGATAGAAGGTCAGTGCAAAAGAGGAAGGCCAGCAATGAGATGGATCGATACAATAACAGCAGCTGTGGGTTCCAGTCTGTCAACAATGAGCTGCCTGACTGAAGACCGAACACAATTTAGGATAGCTATCCAGAGGGTCGCCATGAGTCGACTCCGACTCAACGGCACTTAACAACAACAACATACCAGCAGTTTGTTCTAGAGAATAGAAATCTAATCAAGTTTGATAGAATCCATAAGCCTTGTACCCCCTCGTAGTAATAAAAATTCTCTCTGGTCTAGGGTAGCATGTTTTCATTCTTATGAGGTGAAGCAAAGACTGGTGAATACATTGAAAGAGCACAGGTCTCCGCAATTCCATGAGAATGAGATTTGCATTTTTCTTGATCTATCTCATCTTACCCTGCAAAAGAGGAAAAACTTTTGGATGCTTACCCAGTTTTAGCAAGTAAAAGGAGTACATTATAGATGGGGCTTCCTATTTGCTCTTTTTTGAATTCAAGAATAAATCTTACCCATTTTCAAATCTAGATTGTCTATCTAGAACTGGTGGAGGAATTCAGCAAAAAGTACAACAATAGATCACAGGGCTTCCTCTCAGAAAACACAAGAGGATCTTGATAAAATGGAAGACTGGAGGATTGGGCATCCAAATAGCAGATTAAATTTAATGTGGACAAGTGCAAAGTGAGAAGCTAAACCCAGAAGAGAAAGATAAGCAATCATAGAACTCAACAGAGATTTCCTACATGCAGCAAGACAAGACAAGGAGAAGTACTGCAATGTCACATGCAAGGAAATAGACTCAGAAACAATTAGAGTAAGAACAAGATTGGCTTTCCTAGAGCTGCGAGAGATAAAGAGAAAATCCCAGTCTCAAATTGAAATGCTACAAGATGTTTAACCCTTTCCAGGCCGAGCCCAAAACTCTCGGGATCCAAAATTCTGACTAAATATTCCTATCAAATGGTATATAATACATGATCATAGCAGAAGGAAAATCACTATTAGAACATAGTGAATAAGACGGGTACAATTTTCCTGAAATATGCAAAAATTAACCCGGCTGCAGAATGTGGATTAAAAATTTAAAGTAGGCCTAGAAAAGGTTAAGGATCCATGTTGAATAATGCTGAGAAGATCAAGAAAAGGTGGAAAGAATATACAGGTCAATATGCCATACAGATCAAGTGTACCAATAGCCATTTCAACCTGTACCTTATGATTAGGAACCATTGATGATGAAAGAAGGGGGAGGCTCTCCTCTACAAAATCACTGGGTATTGATGGCATTCTCATTGAAGTACTACAGCAATCAGATGTGGCTGCTGCCATACTTACAGTGCTTTGGCAGGAAATTTAGAAGACAACATCATGGCCAACTGACTGGAAAAGATCTGTGTTTATACCAATAATAAAGAAAGGTGATCCAACTGACTGTGGAAATTATCACACAATCGCTCTGATCCCACATGCCAGCAAGATTCTACTCAAAATCATCCAGCAGAGACTATAAACATACCTGGAATGAGAACTGCCTGAAGTACAAGCAGGGTTTTTGAAAAGGCGAGGAATGAGAGACATCATCGCGGATGTGAGATGGAACCTTGAAAAGACAAAAATATCACAAATGAACATCTATATGTGCTTTATTGACTACGGCAAGGCTTTTGACTGTGTAAACCATGAGTTCCTTGCATGAGAAACTCTGGGCCACATTAAGAAGCATGGGTATACCAGAACACTTGATAGTTCTCTTGCACAACCTTTACATGGATCAAGAGGCAACAGTTCGAACGGAACAAGGAAAAATGGAATGGTTTAAAATCAGCAAAGATGTACGACAAGGCTGCATACTTTCCCCTTATCTCTTCAATTTATATGCAGAACAAATCATCAGAGAAGCAGGATTGTATGAAGAGAACCGAGGTGTGAAGATTGGTGGAAGACTCAACAACAACCATCACTGTGCTGATGGTACCACAATACTGGCTGAAAGTGAAGACGATCTGAAACATTTGCTTCTCAAGATCAAGTAGCAGAATCTTAAAATGGGTCTGCACCTTAATGTAAAGAAGACAAAGATCCTGACAGCTGGCAAAATCAATAAGTTCATCGTTCATTGTTGAAGGACTACCAAAAGGGACTGCTACAGCTCCAAAAAAATCTGCTTTTGTAAATATTTATCTTCTGGGAAATACTCTAAATCTTGGGGAAAAGGGAATTCTTTGGGTAAAAGCTGATAAATCTGTGTATTTTAGAAACCAATGTTTCTGTTGAGTCAGTCAGTTCTTAGTACTACCAGAGAGTTTTTCATTTAAATCAAATCGGCGTATAGCTTATCATAGAAAGTAAAATAGAATAAATAGTCTTTAAGCAGAAATAAATACATTTGTTTCTAGAGACCATAGGCCTTCCAGTTAGGAGACAAAAGATCTTTGAAGTTATATTAAATAGGTGTTAAAGCCAAATGCTAGATCAAAGGGTCCATTTGAAAGGCCACCTCTATTTATTTATTTAATAGGTTTTTTTTAATACTGCTTTATCATTTTAGTCAAACCCGTTTACATTGTAACTTCAACTTGGTAATGTGCATTAAACAAGGACATTGATAAATTGGATTTTTCTGAGGAAATGGAGGGTTAAGTGACTTGCCCAAGGCCACAAGGAGTTCTGGTGGGAATTGAGCCCTGGTCTCTTGGTTCTCCAGCCAGTGCTCCAATCATTAGGCTACTCCTTCACTCTATCAAATCAAGAGCTGTTTGAATCACCCAGGAAATTGATAAGACATTACCTTAGAGACATATATCAGGGTACTGGGTAGCAAGCCAGCTTTTATTTAGTCTTCTTTCCCTCCAACCACCCAGAGTTCCACCCACCCCAGGCATAGTCTTAGCTTTATAGACTCTTAAGCCTATTAAAGGGAAGATGGTCAAATTCACTTGGAGGTTCAGCGGGTTATCCTTATCAGGAATAGTTTAATTAAGGACCTGAAATTATTTAATCTTGAGGTGAACAAAGTTCATTAAATGTATTAGGTATAGTTGAATAAGTACAAGTATCCAGAGCAAACTTAAGTAAACAACTTAAATAGTTAAATAAAACCTTAAAACTAAGATGCAGACAGCAGTCCAGCAGCGAGATGGGGAGCTATCCAGTTTTTTGCATTGAGTGTCACATTTATGATTTTCTCCCAGTTGGTGAGGGGTCGTATGTGTGCACTAGGTGCAAGGAACTCTTTACTCTCAGGGAATGAGTCCAATCTCTGGAGGCTAGAGTAGAAGACTTGGAGGACATAAGGAAGACAGAGAGGTATACAGATGAGACCTACAGGGATGTAGTACTGAAGTCCTACCTCCAGTCTGGCAACATCCCTGTTGCCATGGAGGAGAGAGGTCATGTGACAGGAGAGCATCACCCTGGTGTGGCAGGAAGTGATCCTGTAGCTAGGACCTGTCCTCCAGCTGATGTAAAACCCTCTCACACTGAAGAGGTTTCTCCAGGGCCATGTGCCCATGAAGGAAGGGTTAAGATAGCTGTTATAGACCTGGTGGAAGGAGGACAACCAATGGGACACTGTGATATCTGGGTACAAACTATATCACAATGATAGAATAGATCAAATTGGTGGAGGGGTTGCCCTCTATGTTAGAAAGGGCATTAAGTCGCACGGGATTAAAGTTTTGCAGGAAACAAAATACACTGTAGAATCTCTATGAATAGAAATTCCTTGTTAAAAGGGGAAGGTGATAGCAGTGGAGGTATAATACTGACCGCCTAGCCAGAATTAACAAATGGATGATAAAATGCTCAAAGAAATCAGGGAAGCTAACAAAGGTTACACCACAGTAATAATAATGGGTGATTTCAATTATCCCAGTATCGACTGGATCACAAAATGCTAGGGAGATAAAGTTTCTAGATGAAATAAATGACTGCTTCTTGGAGCAGCTGATTCATGAACTGACAAGAGGGGAAGCTATTTTGGACCTAGTACTTAAGACAGTATCTGGTGCAAGAGATAAGGGTGTCGGAGCCCTTAGAAATAGTGATCATAGTATGATCACATTTGATTTAATAAATGGAGGAAGGACAGCAAGGAAATCTACAGTGCTACTTTTTAACTTTCAAAAGGGAAGCTATGATAAAATGAGGAAAATAATTAAGAAAAAACTAAAAGGAACAGCTGCAAAATTTAAAGATTTACATCAAGCATAAGTGTTTAAAAATACTATCTTGGAAGCCCTGACCAGATGTATTTCATACATTAAGAAAAGTGGAAGGAAGGCCAAACAAATGCCAGCATAGTTTAAAGGTGAGGTCAGAGAGTCTGTTGTAGCCCAAAAAGCATTTTTCAGGAAATGGAAAAAGGAGCCAAATGGTGAAAACCGGAAACAACATAAACACTGGCAAGTTAGATGCAATGCATTGATAAGGCAGGCAAAGAGAGAATTTGGAAAAAAGGTTGCTGTGGAAGCAAAAGCGAATAATAAAACCTTTTCCAAATATATTTGTAGCAAAAAACCTGTGAGAGAGTCAGTTGGACCATTAGATGATAGAGGGATAAAAGGGGCACTAAGAGGGGACAAGGCCATAGCGGAGAGACTGATTAATTCTTTTCTTTGGTCTTTACTGAGGAAGATGCAGGAAGTTACCCATACCTGAAATGGTATTTAAAGGTGTTGCATTGAAAGAATTGAAAGAAATATTGAAACACCGGTAAGATGTATTACAATTATTTGATAAACTGAAGAGTAGCAAATCACCTGGACCAGATGGTATACACCCAAAGGTGTTGAAAAAAATTGAAATATGAGATTGCAGACCTACTATTAATAATCTGTGAACAATCATTAAAATCATCTGTAGTACCTGAAGATTGGCGAATGGCCAATGTAACGCCAATTTTTAGAAACGGATCAAGGGGTGATCTGGGAAATTACAGACTGGTGAGCTTGATGTCAGTACTGAACAAAATGGTAGAAACCATTTTAAAGAACAACATTTCTGAACATTTAGATAGTCATGATTTAATGGGAGAAGCCCAACATGACTTTAGCCAGGGAAGGTTTTGTCTTCCTAATCTGTTATATTTTTTTGAAGGTATGAATAAATAGATAGACAAAAGTGAGCTTAAAAAGCCATGGGATAGTGTACTATTATGGATCAGTAACTGGTTTAAAGATAAAAAGTAGAGAGTAAGCCTAAATGGCCAATTTTCTCAATGGAGTAAGGTGAATAGTGGAGTACCCCAGGGATCTGTGCTGGGTCCACTGCTTTTTATCAGATTCATAAATGACCTGGAAATTAGAATAATGAGTTAAGTGATCAAATTTGCAAATTACACAAAATTATTCAAAGTTGTTAAAACATAAGAGGATTGTGAAAAATTACAAGAGGACTTTGATAAATTGGAGAACTGGACATTCAAATGTCAGATGAAATTTAATGTGGACAAGCACAAAGTTATGCACCTAGGAAAGAACAACCCAAACTATGGTTATATGATGCAAGGCTTCCACATTTGGAACCAACACCCAGGAAAAAGATTCAGGCGTCATCCTGGATAATACATTGAAACCCTCTGCCCAGTGTGCAGCGTCAGCCAAGAAAGCAAATAGAATGCTAGGAATCATAAGGAAAGGAATGGAGAATAAATCCAAGGATATTATAATGTCTCTATATCGTTCCATGGTGCGACCACACCACTAATATTGGGGTATGTTTACTAAACTGGGGTAATGTCATTCGCGTTAGTTTCTGCGGTAAAGGTACAGATGTCCATATAAAGGCGTGGGCGGGGCATCAGTATGGCAAGCCGTCAGGTAACGTGCCTTATAAGGCGCGTTATAAGGCACATTACAAGGCACCTTTATTAGGCACAGTACAAGGCATGTTATAAGGCACCTTATTAGGCACAGTACAAGGCACGTGCCTTAATGTGCCTTGTACTGTACCCAATAAGGTGCCTTGTACTGTGCCTAATTAGGAGCCTTATAACGCCTTATAAGGATTGTTGGCAACTGTGGTGAGGGTACTATGGGCTGGCATCACAGATCTGAAAAGATATGACTGTCATAGGCAAGCAAAATATCTGCCTTGGACAGGAGGGAACAATGAGGAATCAAACCAATGACCTCCACCTAGAATGTCAGTGTACTAACCAGTAGGCTATACCTCTATGGCCTGTTGCATAGCAATGGCTGGGTACAGAAGGACTGCAGGTCACTGCACAAACCGTCTGCTCAGTGTGCCAGGATAGGGTAACCTCACCAGCACCCATGATGTATTGCACATGCAGAACAGCAGCCTACAGCTGACCACCAAATGGGGTCTGCACCTCTCCGGTACTGCAGCATGGTAAGACGGACTGACAGTGCGTGATACTGGCAAAGAGTAGCTACAGACCATGCCATTGTGCAGGTTCTGTGTTCACCCTGAGGGATAGAATGGGTACCCAGCACTAGGTCCACAGTACATGGGGTGCTAGAAATAGGTCTTGCTGCACATTCTCAGCCCTGCCAGTGTGTGACAGCCATTTCCAACAGTGCAACTGAAGGTACATCTGTTCCATCTGTGGTCTGCAGTCACATGTGGGTCTGGACACCACCTAAATTAGTGCGTACCTGGTATCAGGGCAGGGTACCTGTTATCAGGGCAGTGGGGTGTCTAGACTCGCATGAGGGTGATGTAGCTCTGCCACTATGGGGCCTCAATCACCCCTTTTGTAGATGAGGGTGTGGTGGGACAGGTGCCTGCACCCTGCAGAATGGCTGCAGTACCAGCAATCACAGTCCTGCTGGCAGATGACAGTCCTCCAGGGCAGACTAGCAGTGATGCTTGGGGTAGGCTCAATTGCCCCATGCCATGGTCTACCATTCATCAACAGACAGCACAGTCAGACTGCACCTGTAGCATCCTACAAGGTGTTCCCACCATGCACAGGCAAACTGCAGACAACCCACTAACCAGGCCATAGTGCATGCTCACAGGGGAACTCTGTGCACAGACACCAAACAGGTATCTCCGTGATTGGGCCCCAGAACGGGGAACACACAGGTATCACTGGAAACAAATAATGTGTGGCACTATGTGGGAACAAAGACATGCCATGGTCACTACTCGGTCAGAGTGAGAGTGACACCCCCCCCCCCCGCATGTCATGCTGTGGCCACCCTGTCCATGCAGGTGGTGGTCGAGCACTACAGTGCCCCAGCCATCGCCCTTCACCCTGTGCAGATGCATCCTAGCCAATCCGCCCTGTCTGGGCCATACCCACAATACCTTGCTCCTCATTATGCACATTTGCAGGCTAATGCTGGAAGCAGTATAAGCAATGTGGGCTCAGTGAGGTGTTGGCAGACACAAAACAATGGAGAGACATACGCACACTCCCACATCTATCTCAGCATTGTGCAGAGATGGAGGTCGTTGACAACCCTACCCGCTGCACTGGTCCTGATCACAGTGCTGACATTCCTAATCTGTGCAGGGGGTAGTAGTGGTGCTCTGGTGATAACCGCTGCTCTGTGCTGGGGCCAACAGCCTGACACTCCATGAAGCTGTCGATAGTGGAGCCCTTGTGAGTGGGTATCCGTACCCCTGTGCAACACTGCTTTGGGGTTTGCCCATGTTGTTGTTGTGGCTGCATTGTGGGCTAAAACTATGGGGAGATGCTCTGCAGGATCCACAGATGGGACCTGAACCTCTGCTCTTGGACATGTTGGCTGAGTGTACTGCACCACACTGTTGCCACAGCAACATAGTGATCCCTGGGGCTATCTTTATGTTCCTCAGCCAGACCTCTTCTGTTGCACTGCACACCACATTCTGGTACATGGCATGGACTAGGTCCACTGCAGGCGGGTGCCACTGCTCCCTCCAGCACAATCACCCACCCCCTCTGCCATGCCACCATGACCATATGCTGTCGGTGCCGGTGGTGCGCCATCCCAGGCCATCCAGAGGGCAGGTAGGTGGCTACCTAAGGTGTGGGTTCTGGGGTAGGGGTGCCTACATAGATGTTCACGCTTCCCCAGGCACTTCCTGTCAATGTTATGTGCCTCTTAGGTTGCCTGCTGGGTAATGTCTCCTGGATGCGACACTGTGGGCCACAGACTCATGGGCATGTCTGACCCTGGTCAGTTCCTGTGTTGCTGGTTTCCATTTTCTGCATTCCTATGTGCCACCTTGGCAACCGCCTAGTCCACCCTGTGCCCCAGTAGCCCCCACTGCATGTCCTGCCTGCGCCCCCATGCCCAATTTGCGCCATCACCATAGTGGCCTTTCATACCAGGGCACTATGCTGTTGGTGCAAATGTATCACTACTATCACTTTTCTGGGGCTCCCTGGCTATGCTGTACATTGACATAGAACTGTTTTCTCTCTCTTGCAAATGTGTGCTAACGCCAGGTTTTCAGTTGCGTTAGGATTCAGCCCTTAATTTCTCTGCGTTACTGTGATAGGGGCCTCTCCCCGCCCACTCCACGACCATTGACCCCCTTCTCTCCGCCCTCTCTCCAACCTTTTCTGGACTTACCGCGGCCAAGAACGTTAAGGCACCTTAACGTTGTAACATTAAGGCACCTTAACGTTACATAACCGCCTTAACGTAGCCGCTGCTATGTTACCACAGTTTACTAAACATACCCCATTGTGTGCAATTCTGGTTGCCATATCTTAAAAAGGGTATAACTGAATTAGAAAAGATACAGAGAAGAGCCACCAAAATGGTAAAGAGGATGGAACGGTACCCCTTTGAATAAATGCTTAAAAGGTTATGGCTCTTCAATATGGAAAAGAGACGGCTGAGGAGAGAAACGATAGAGGTCTATAAATTAATGAATAGACTGGAACAGATAAACGTAGATCGATTTGTATGCCATCAAAAAGTAGAAAGACTAGGGGACATGCAATGAAGGTACAGTGTAACATGTCTAAGACTAATAAGAGAAAATATTTTTTCACTCAACTTGTAATTAAACTCTGGAATTTGTTACTGGAGGATGTAGTAAAAGCTGTTAGTGTAGTTGGATTTAAAAAAAAGTTTGGACAAGTTCCTGGAGGAAAGGTCCATAAGCCATTTTTAACGAGGACTCAGGAAATCTACTGCTTGCCCCGGGACAAGCATTGTGTAACCTATGTACCTTTTTGGGAACTTACCAGGTACTTGTGACCTGGATTGGCCGCTGTTGAAAAAAGGATACTGGACTAGATGGACCTTGGTCTGACCCAGTATGGCATATCTTATGTTCTTATGCTTTAGAACGTCTTCCAGATTTATTGTGATTTGCTTCAGTTTCTCTGAATAATCCACAAAGAAAGTTCTGGTATAAGAATCTCTCCAGCATCTTGTGCAGTGAAGACCACATCAAAATATTCATTTCATTTTTCTGCCATGACCTTAATCTCCCTGATCACACTTTATCCCTAATAGTCCAAATGACTCCCTTGCAGGTTTCTTTCTTTTAATGCACTTGACAATTTTTATTGTTAGTTTTTACCTCTTGGACAAGTTCCATCTAAAACTCTCTATCAAACTGCATTGATATTTTATTTCTAATTTGCAAATAAAAAAATAATAGTAAAAGCTGTTGTGGGGAGTCGCATGACATGGTGACGGAGAGGGGAATGTGATGCCTCAAAGCTTCAGGGTCCTCCCTAGCCCGCTCTTTCTCCAGGGCTTCAGAAATGCATCACTGAGTGCACAAATGCCACACAAAGATGTGGAGCGCAGAGTGATCATTTGTACTTATTTCAAGGATGTCCCAGTCATTGTGGAAAGAGAAGCAGATTGTGAGTGAGCCAGTGTGTGCATATGAATGTGTTGATCTGTATTGGGTGTACGGCATCTGCATGTGCGTGTCAGGATTTTTATCCTGGTGGTGAGTAGCCTAGTGGTTAGAACACTGGCTTGGTAACCAAGCAACCAGGGTTCAATTCTCACTAGCACTCCTTGTGGCCTTGGGCAAGTCACTTAACCCTCCATTGCCTCAGAAGAAAGGCCTGGCAATCTACTTCCAGTGACACTGCCAAGAAAACCCAAGAGCTTCTGGGTTGCCAGGAGTCAGGACTGACTCAAAGGCACACATTGCATTTTGTGATGATGAGTGGTGTGTTGTGTTTTGAGATGTGTGTGTGTGTGTCTTTGCAGTGTGTCAGACGTATGTGTGCATGCACAGCTATACCAAGGACAGTGCGAGTGGTACGGCCACACAAGGTGCAAGTATAGAAGGGTCATCAATATCATTACTGGGTTCCAGGAAGCTCATCAAGACCAATTTCCTGCACGCGATTGGGTGTATGGGGGGGGGGGGGGCACCAGGTTTGCAAGTCGCGCAGAGTGCATTTCTAGCTTTGTACGGCCCTGTGTGTGTGTGTTTGTGTGTGTGCCTGTGTAGATGCATGCGGAGAGACAGATGGACAAAAGAAGCTTCCCAAGTAGATGCTGCTGCTTAAACAAAACACACCCATTAAATAAAATAATCCAGCCCTGCCAACAAATGACCCTACTGTGGAAGTTGTAATAGTTAAGTACCACATTCAACTGTTTTATTTTCAACTGTAATTTGTTGTATAGTTTTAAGAGTTTATTTAGCTTGCCTTAGGTGTCTATTGTTTCATTCACCATGTTGTCAGTGCTTTATATTAGAGATAAGAATTGATTTATGCACTGGTAATGGAAATATACTTTAAGGAGAAGGAGTTCAAGATTGCAGGGAAATAGAAATATGCTTAGTTAAGAATATGTTGTGTCAATTTTCCAGGCTTTTTAGTCAGTGCCAAGCATTTTTTAGTAGATGACTGTTGAGATACATGGGTGCTGTCCTCCTAAATGCAACTTTGCCATGGGAAAACATTGTTATTCCTTTTCATACAGCAGAAGGTTTGCCCAGATTTCCTTCTTTGGCATGCGGCAGAGCAGAACAGCCTGAGACTGTAGGTAAGCTTCCCATTTTTGAAGAAAAAAGCAATGCTCAACAGCTGAAGCACTTAACTCGGTGCTGCTCTCCAAACAAAATAGCCAAGAGAAAAACAGGAACATAAAGGCACACACTTCTGTAAAGCCAAAGCCTTAGACATGCGGATCCAATAAGCTTGCAGCAATGACAAATGGCACATACCAAGCCCCTGGCCAAAGGAAATACATACCACAGGCCCCAGTGGTGTTTGGCTGCTATTGCTTTCTAGACCTCCTTTCCTTTATCCTTTATTCTCCTTACACTGGTGTAGTGGATCATTTTGTGTAAATGTTGCTCTTCACAGACTTGAGCTTAGAAATCTGGCCGCCCTCTGGTATTCCAATACATATGTATTTGGTTGTTTGCATGAAAACAATTAGGACAATTTTTTTTTTTTTGCCGAATATCTCAGCAATTTTATTCAAGTATGTGAGATTTTATTCAATTTTATTTTATTCAATTTTATTCAAGTATTTGAGTGGAGGAGTAGCCTAGTAGTTAGAGCAACTGCCTAGTACCCAGAAGATCAAGGGTTCAATTCCCAATGGCACTCCTTGTGACCTTAGGCAAGTCTCCTTACCCTCCATTGCCTCAGAAGAAAAGGCTGGCAACCTACTTCCAGTGATACATTGCCAAGAAAACCCAGAGGTAGCTGGGTTGCTATGAGTCAACACTGACTTGATGGCACAAAAAAAAAGTGAGATTAATACATTAACTGAGGCAGCCCAGACCTGGGGCCTGCACAGGGACCCCCATCTCCACCCCCCCCCCCACCCCAACCCCCCCCCCCCGACACATCAAAGACAATATAACTTGGTCAACCATTGGTTGCAGCTTTATTGCAAAACAGAATTTCATAACATAACAACACTCCATACCCTCCCTCCCCCACTCCCCGGCCGAGCCGGCCACATACAATCGAGCCCCCTGCTCACCCTGTACTGGATACTTCATACCACCAGCCATATCACTAGCAAAGCAGGGCAGCATCCCCACCCTGTCCTGGCCACGGCAAAAGACCATGGCCCTCAAGAGCCCCCCACTGCCAACCTTGCCATATTATTAGCAAAGGCTGGCCCCCATCTTGGTGATAAACAGAGCCAAGATCTCCTGACCAATGCTCAAATGTTCCCAGTTATTTATTTATTTATTCATAAGTTTTTCTATATCGCCCCTTCCAGAGATCAATGGCGGTTTACAATCAACCAGCAATTACATTAAACTCTTATTTATAAGTTACCTAATGTTTGAACCTAGTATACACAAAATACAGTAAAATTATTTTACAATACAAAAAATTATTTTCCATAAACATATTATGCAATCAACTTATTTACAATGGGGAAATAATCATTAGTGAAGTGCACTACGAAGATACCTTGGATTTGATTATGCTGAGGGATATATTAGGGAAGATCAGTTTGTATATTCAAGGATATTCATTTTATGTAGGGTATATTTTATGTATCTCGGTTGTGTTACCAAAATGTTCTTTGAATAAGGTACGTTTTGATCTCTTTGCGGAAATCTTTAAGGTCCATAATGTTTCTCAGATTATCTGGTAGTGCATTCCAGAGTATAGGTGAGAAGTTGCACAGTTCCAGTATCTGAGACCCTTGGGCACCCACCCCCCTCAGCTGCAACAATCCCCCCCCCCACCCCTTGCTCTGTTCCTACAAGGGAGGGCAGGCAGCAGCAACACAACATCACCAGGAGCAGGAGGTAGGAAGAAGGGGGGAGGGAGCCCACTCCCAGTCTTAAATGCCAGTGCAGACCCCTCCCCCACCAGCTTGCCCGAGCCAATGAAATCCTGCCCCTGCCTGCCAGAGATGGGATTTCAAATCTCACACCACCACGTTATCCAATGACCCCCCCCCCCTTCCCCCATATTCTGGTGTGACAACGACGTAGTGGTTGAGGTGATCAATCGGCATTCCCTTCGGTGAGTGCGAGTAACGGCGTTGATGCGTGCATTTTTGTTGCACTGTTTGCAGCTGAACATTTATGTGCGGGCACACCACATGCCTGGCTCTGCTAAGTGGATTGTTGATTCTCTTTCTCAATTCAAGTAGTCCCTGTTCTGCACCTTGGTGCCAGCAGTGGACAAGCTGGGCTTGGGAGTTCCAGTGCATCATTGGCAGCTTGGCCGGCAGGCGTGAGGGATCTGCTGCAGAGGTCTGTCTCAGCCCCGCACATAGAAAAAAAACATGTCGATGCAATGCTCAGGTGGTTTAGTTTATTGGGACCCTTGGTTGGGTGGGGGCCGAGTGTCTGAGGGGCTGCTGGCACAGTACATTGTAGCAGCTCGGGAAGACAGTTTTTCATGGTCTTCCATTCGGTTTCACTTGGTGGAGTTTGCCTTTCTTGCGAAGGCAAGGGGTTGGTGCCATCCTATGAGCGGGTTCCTTGTGCGGTGTCTGTTGGTGGGCAGGCATCCTAGCCAGGAGAAGATCATCTCCCTCAGCAAGGCCCCTCCCATCACCCTGCCAATGATACCAATGAGCTGCCCGGCCCCACTCTGCCTACCTCTGCAACTAGGCCCCTCGTGGCCTACCAAAACTCTGCCCAACTATTGCTCTCACCACATTCACTGCATGCCCTGAGGCCTTGATCTCTACTCCTCCATGCCAATGTGGCATGGCTGGCAAGCGCCATTCCATCCTCTCCTGACAAAACCTCTTGCACTGCTGCCTGCTGCTGCTTCCGACCCCTGATGCTGACCCCGATCCAGCCCGGACACACAGAGCAATGCGCTACCGCCGGGCTAAGCCAGAACATGCCTCGGACAGGTGCAAGAGATAGGAAGACAGAGGGAGGGAGCCCGCTACCGGCCTTAAATTCCAGCAGGGCTCCCCTACCAGCCTGCCAGAGTCAATGAAATCCTGCCCCTTCCTGCCAGAGACAGGATTTCAAACCCCGCCCCAGAACACCATCCAACAGCTGTCAAACACCTTCCCTTCCATCCCTTTCTCCTTCTTGCAATGCAGACCTGTCTCCCACATGCCACGGGACCAGTTACCAGCGGCCACCTTGGACGAGGGCCCATGGCTTTCCCCATTATGAAGACTGACTCTTCTTATGGGCACTGTATATACTATCTGGCTTAATATAATTTCTGCTCTCCTCATTAACCCATCCATGTCACTTGCCTTCTCCCTCCCTCCCCAACTTCGTCCCATGACTGGCAGTTAAGATTAAACTCAACTGTAATAAAAGCAGAGGGTCTAGACTGTACATGTGCCAGCTGCTGACATCAGCAAAGAATCTGGGCATGAAGCCTAAAATAGCTGTTCCTGTTTTGCTTTGTCTGTTTTGTTTTGTTTTCTTTTTGCCTGAAATTCAGGTGTGTGTCTAAACAAAAGGACTCAGACATAAACAGCACTTTTTATAGATGAAAAATTGCAGGACAGAAATTAAAGCATTAGACAAACATTCCAATATGCTTTAAGGTTGTTTATGTGGTTGCAGTGAGATCCAAGTGAAAAATCTGCAAAGCTGTCCCGTTAAGAGGAGAGGTTGGGCACGTGTAAGGCTGATGTAAAGTCAAGACATCTCCGCTCCTCACCATGGACACATGTTTTTTATCAAAGAAGGATCACAGAAATGTACAGAGATGGACATTCACATGCAGTGGGAGGAGTCATTTTACAAAGATACATGTGAAAAATAGACATCGAAGGTGCTGGCATTTCACAACTGGTGCATGTAAATTACGGCATATGCGTATAGATCTTTCCCATTTTGCAAATCTAGACATGTAGGTGCCACTAATTAACTACAGAGGCATCTAGCTTTCCCTCGTGATTAAAAGAGGGAAGTAAACATTAGGGATAAAACAGGATATATCCCTTAATCCCTCCTATTTAGGGAAGGGCAAAAGGAATAACTATTTTTTTCCTATTCATGTTGGAGAGCAGGTATAAATCCAGATGTGTACAATTTTAGTCTGACACGTGCATCTTCTATATGAAATCATTGATACATGTTTGGGATTTTGCTACTGTTCTGGCCATGTCCCTGATGCACACCGACATACCCCCATGCAACATAGATATGATAGGACCCCGTTTTGCATGTAGATGTCCATTTCAAAAATGGCCTGTTATACATGGATGCAACTTACACGTATAAGCGGTCATATTTACATGTGTAAATCATGGATATGGTTTCTAAAATAGCCCCACAATGTGCATGTGTCTACTTGAACAACCTTTAGCGTTCTTCTTTTTTCCCTTTTTTACAATTCAGGAGAAATGATAGGCCTAGCCAAAAGGTCCGCTTTTTGAAATTATGGTTTGTAAGCCAACTAGTGGGCTTCTGCTTTTTTTGTCTCTTAAATCTGTTCATAAATTATTACGGGGTTAATTCAGAACTTTGAGATCTTGGTAGAGGTAGATCTTAATTAGCCTAGGGATGTGCATTCTTTTGCACATATTTGATTTATTAGCATACCTTAAAATATTTAGGGGTATGTTTACTAAACCACGCTCATGTGCGCGGCGCACAATAGCGTGCGCTAAGGTACCTTAGCGCACGCTAATGATGTGTGTTTGTGCCCCGTACACGTGTGCGCCACACTAACATGCCCGCTCATGTGCGCGACGCGCAAATGAGCGATAGAGGCGTGGAAAGGCTCCCGGAGGGCGGAGGAAGGCTCCCCAGGGGCGGAGAGATGGGGTCAAGGGGTGGAGAGTGGGAGGGGAGAGGCTCCCCGCACAGGAGCGGGGCTGAAATTCGAGTAAAAAAATACCGCGAGTGAAAACCTCGCGGTAGAGCCGATTTAAAGGGAAGAGAAACCATTTATGTCAGCAATGTACAGCAAAACCAGGGAAACCTACAAAACGTGAGCAGTGTGATACATGTGCACGGAACAAAAAGGCAAATAAACATTAAAAATGACCCCAACAAAATATAATACAATTATAATCAAGCTGGGCAATAGTGATAGTAATGGGAAACATCAAAAAGCACTCCCAAGAAAGCCCCAAAAAATAAATATGAATTTTAGAAGGGTCTACGCTCCGTCCCCATACAAGGTGAATGATCCCACAGTGAAATAGCACTGATCAGGGTTTCCCTATCCATTGGACAGGTTACCTATGGCATGCACATTTCCACAACAGCAGGGCGGGCAGGTCGGAATGGGCAATTGGACAGATGCTGGGAAAGGGGATACAGAGGGCTGCAGGTGGCACATGCTGTGGTGCAGGTGGGGCACAGTGCAGACTAGGCAGATGCCTAGATGGCACCTAGGAATGCTGAAACTGAACAGCAGCCAGACAGCAACTGATGAGGGCCCAACATGGGCACGAGAGTGTTTATCACTGTGTTACAGGGGATAGTACCCAGCAGGTACCCCCAAGGGTACGGAACATTGGCAGGCGGTGATTGGGGGACGTGCGGACAGATATGCAGGCACCCCTACCCCAGAGCCTGCACCATAGGCAGCCACCTACCCGCACACAGGATGGCCTGAGACTGCGTACCACCAGCACCACCAGCAGAAGGGCATGTCAGCATGGTGGCACAGGGGTACTGGAGGTGGAGGGGGGCAGTGGCAGCTGCCCAGAGCAGACCATGGCCTAGCCCTGTGTAGGTGGGTGCAATGCACTGCAACAGACAGGCCCTGCCGGACAAACAGTCATGGTATCATCAGGGAATGCACTGTCTCTGTGGCAACTCGGTGGTGCAGTGCACACAACCAGTGTGTTTGGAGACAGAAGGTCACAGGTTCAAGCCCCAGCTGGGGCTCCTGCTAATCCAGTCCCCATATTTTACCCACAACTATATCGTGATAGTAAAGACGAACCTCTATTGCAGAGAACATAAGCATGGCTCAAACACCTCTATTTTACCCTACAGAGCACAGACACCAGAAACATGTACATTACCTACAGCAGATTACCCCAAATGCAGTCCTGGAGGGCTACAAATCCTTCAGGGTTTATGCTGTCTCCAATCTAAGGATGGAGCGGTACTGGTGGTGGAGGTGGCAGCAGCTGGTGGCCACAGCAGACCATGGCCTAGCCCTGTCCAAGTGGGTGCCGTGCACTGCAACAAACAGGCCCTGTCAGATGTACAGTCATGGACTCCCCAGGGAATACAGTATATTTGTGGCAACACAGTGGTGCAGTGCACACAGACAGTGTGTGCAAGAACAGAAGGTCACAGGTTCAAAGCCCAGCTGGGGCTACTGCCAATCCAGTCCACATATTTTTCCCACAACTAAACCGTGATAGTAAGGACAAACCTTTATTGCTGAGAACATACGCATGGTTCATACGCCTATATTTTACCCCACCGAGCACAGACACCATAAACAGGCGCATTACCTAGAGCAGAGTCTCCCAAATGCAGTCCTGGAGGGCCCCACACCATTCAGGTTCCATGCTGCCTCTAATAAAGATGCCTGTGCTGCATATCTATGCACCACCCCCATGGTATGCAGATGTATCTCATGCATATTCATGAGGGACAGCATGAAAACCCGAACAGTGTTTGGCACACCAGGACTGGAGTTGGGAACCTCTGCCGTAAAGCAGCAGCCAACAGGGGCAGACACACCCACACCCACACCCACAGGCCCCATTGGCCAATGCCTCCTGGAGAGGCAGGACATTGGGCCCTGCGTGCATCTCCCAATACTAGCACTTGCATACCTTAGCAATGCCACCCTACACCTGGGCATACAGTACACAGCTATCAAACGTGTCCTATGATTACTGGCAGATAGCAAGTCCTAGGTTAAGCACAGTTTGCTCATTGAGCTCCATCATAACAATCTTTCTGATGTCTGCGGTGTGTGCTTCAGGTCTGGTCTCTGACAGTGTTTACCACCCTGGGGAGTGACCCCCAACAGTATTGCGTACCATATCCATGCCTGTACTGTGCCCAGGACTGGTGTGGTGGGCAGGGCTGCTAAACTCCTCTATAGTAGCACAATGCTGGCATAGGTGTGGGAGTGTGTGTCTGTCTATACAGTGTGTGGTGGCTGCAAACACCTTCCACAGCCCACACTGCCAGCACTGTTGCCAGTATTGGCCTGCCAATGTGCATAATGAGGAGCAAGGTACCATGGGTATGGTCCAGACAAGGTGGCCTGGCCAGGATGCATCTGCACAGGGCATAGGGAACTGGCTGGGACATTTTAGTGCCCGGCCACCACCTACACAGACAGGGTGACCTCAATATGTCCTGCTGGGAGATCACTCTCACCCTGACTGTGCAGTGATGACAGCATGGCTAGGCACCCCCATAGTGCTATATAGTGTTTCTGTCATGTGATATTTATGGGTTTCCTTTTCCGGCTCAATCACTGATTTATCTGCTTGTTGTGTATGCTGACATCCCAGTTCTGGGTGCATGCATTTCCACCAGGAACATGCACTATGGACTTGCTAGCAGACTGTTTGCAACTGGTATGTGTCTTGATGGAGTGCTGTGCAGTGGCTGAAGGCTTGCTGCAGGAGAATATCAGATAGTGGTGTGGTGCAGCTTAGCATATCCAGGCCTAATGTCTGTCTGCTATTGTGTTATGGATGTGTACAGAGCTGCATTGACTACCCTGTACAGTGTCTGTTCCCCAACAGAACTGGGGTTGATGGTCCCTGCTACTGCCATCATTGCAGGGAGGTAGAAAGTGGATCTGTTGATGGGAGACTCTGTTTACCACCCTCAGTTCTGAAAGAGGAGGGTGGTGGTACATAATCCTCCTAGGGGTCTATGAGAGCTACACCTGACTGAGACAGACAGATATATCCAAGGTGTTTCTGCAGAAACTACCTATCTCACACAGTAACACTGCTTTGGACCTCCAGCATGGCCTATTTCTGCTATGGAAGGTGCTGTGGACCTGGTGCTGGGCGCCTCCCCGCACACTCAGGGTGAGCAAAGTACCCGCACAATGTGACGGTGTGTAGCTACTCTGTGCCAGTAAAACACACGGTCAGTACCCCCTACCAGGCCGAGGTGCTGTGGGGATGCACATGGTCAGTTCCCCCTACCAGGCCGAGGTGCTGTGGGGGTGCATACACCATCTTGTGTTTATCTGTGGACAGCTGATTTGCATATGCAGTGCATCATGGGTACGGGTGTGCTAACCCTATCCTGGTGACCACAGCAGGCTGTCTGTGTGGTGACGTGTGCTCCCTCTGCAGCCAGCCAGGGACTTTGCTAGCAGCTGTAGAGCTGTAGCCCAATGGTTGCTTCACTGCCGCTGGCGCCAGAGGTTGTGGGTTCACACTCACAGTGGGGTTATTTGACAGGGCTGCCCAAAGCTTTATCTATTTTTAATGTATATTATTGCTGCCAGCAAAAACACCCTCATCGTACTGTACCCATAAGGTGCCTCAGAGGGCGCTTTATAGGGCACCCTATAGGTCACCTTATGGTTACCATCCATATAAGGTGCACTATACATTATCCTGTGGAGCAACTTATAGGGTGCCCTATAGGGGACATTTTAGGGTGCCGTGGCGGACAGTGCACTTTATAATGTGCCCTATGGAGTGCCTTATAGGGTGCCTTATGCGGCACCTTCAATTACAGCACGTGATGGCATGTTTGCTGGCAGCAATTAAAAAATACAAATAAAGTGCTGCAGGAAACAATACACACATTGCTCAGCTGATGCCTCAGCCAGCCTTATGTATTAGGCACACTGGGGAGCAAACTCATGACCCCTGTATCAGCAGTCAGTGCTTTAACCATTGTGCTACACTGCTGCTCCTCCTTGCATGTCAGCGCACCTACTTAAGATTTCCATGCGTTTAAATGCACAGTGCTGCCATCAAACACAGTGCTATGACCTTACTGTGCCTCATAGGGAACCCTATATGGCGCCCTATAGGCTGCCCTTTCAGCAACATTGTAGGGTGCCGTGGCGGACAGTGCACTTTAAAATGTGCCCTCTGGGGTACCCTATGAGGCGCCTTATGCAGCACCTTATGTTACAATACTTTGAGGGTGTGTTTGCTGGCAGCACTATTTAAAATAAAAATAAAATGCCCCCTACTGCAATATTACCTATAACAGGTAATTCCTCAGCCAGCCTTCTTCATTAGGCACAGTGGGGGATTGAACCCATGACTCCTGCATCATTGGTCAGTGTCTTAACCACTGTGCTCCACCTTGCATGTCAGCGCACCTACTTATGATTTTCATTCCTTAAACTGCACAGTGCTGCCATCAAAAACAGTGCTGTGACCTTGCGGTAACTCATACGGCACCCTATAAAGCGCCCTATGAGCAACATTCTAGGATGCCTTGGCGGACAGTGCACTTTAAAATGTGCCTTATGGGGCGCCTTATGTTAACACGCTTTGGAAGTGCGTTTGCTAGTAGTGATAATTAAAATAAAAATAAAATGCCTCCTAAAGCAATCTTTCCCATAATAGGTAATGCCTCAGCCAGCCTTCTTCATTGGGCACAGTGGGGATTGAACCTATGATCCCTGCACCATTGGTCAGTGTCTTAACCATTGTACTGTGGCTCTGTTCCTGTGTATTTTCATCAGCGCGCCACTTATGCTTCCCGCGCAACTTTCTCATGCGCTAATGTGCGGGGCGCACTTGAGCGCAGCGCACATTAGCGCATGATTAATCCCGGTTTTGCTTTTTCAGAATGAAACGCCCACTCCTTATATGGCACCCGCACACTAGCGCGCTGCGCACATTACCGGGGTTTTACCCCTTAGTGTGTGCAAAATCAATTTAATGATTGTTAACCTACAAATTCACATACATACAATTGATTTTCGTGCATTAAAAAGTTCTAATGCATGTTAAAAATGTTATTAAAATGAATGTAGGAAACAAACTGAAAAAATGCCTGAAAACTGGAAATGTAAGACAAAGAAATCAAAATGTTTGCCCTGTACACACTTCTAATTTACCATGTAGAGAGATGCTTTCCTTTGAAGCCAAATTTGCCATTTTTTTCTTATATTTTGAAAACTGCATGAAAGCCTTGGCCCTCAGCTGAAACATATCACATGACTCCCCTCCCCCCCTCCCCCCTTCCCCCCAAACACACACATACACAAACAAATACTCCCTTCCAGTCAAAAGTCTATAAGAACATAAGATTTGCTATACTGGGTGAGACCAGAGGTCCATCAAGTCCAATATCCTGTTTCCAACTGTGGCCAATGCAGGTTACAGGAACTTGGTAGGATCCCAAAAGGTAGACAGATTCTATGCTGCTTATCCCAGAAGTAACAGTTGATTTACAAAGTCCTCTTTAATTACACAGGTACACTACCAAAAAACTGCCTCCAGTTTTGCAACTGATTCCTATAGATTTTGGGGTGCTGAATCCAGGAAAAATAGCCAAAATGTTCCATCACGTCACGTTTTCTTGCAAAATTAGATTTCTTACCCATATAAGGAATGTTAACATAATTTCTTTTTAGCCGACTGCAGTTTATTTTCTTGGCCCAAAATAGAGGTTGTAATGGTTAACTAACTAGAAACACTCCTCATGATATTTTAGAGTGTTTTGTATTCATTTTATACATTAACAGGACAATTGGGAGGCGGGGGGCTAAATCCAGTACTCGCGCTGGCGCATGTTCTTTCCTGTTCGCCTCGCCTCGTTCGCTCGCTCAAACACGGTGGTTGCGACATGAACGTTCCTGTCAAATTTCAGTTTCTTGCAAGTTCATTATTACCTTTTGTTTGCTCAGTCGTAATCCAGCTTTATTCCGAAGTGGTTCACTACAGTTGTAGTTTGCAGTGCTGTGTATTTGTGATGGCTCACAGAGCCAGAGGTTGCGTCAACTCTCCGGACAGTTTTTGTTTTATTTGTGGGGAATATACCGTGAAAAAGCGGCAGAGGAACATTTCTGCATTTATTAAAAAAGTATATTTCGCCTATTTCGGTTTGAAGTTAGGCGATCAAGACAAACCGTGGGCTCCTCACAAAGTGTGCAAGACATGTGAGGAAGATCTACGCTTATGGATGAAAGGTAAAAAACAAGCATTTCGTTTCGGAATACCTATGATGTGGCGTGAACAAAGAGACCACAGCAGTGACTGCTATTTTTGCTCTTGCATTGTGAAGGGATACAACTTAAAAAATAAGAACGTAATAAGTTACCCCAACCTTCCCTCAGCAATTAGGCCTATGCCTCATAGCAACGAAGTACCTGTGCCTGAACCACCAAAATCTTTGGATCATATTTGTGTGGACGGTTCTGATCATGATGAGACTCATCAGATGGCTTTTCCCGATGAGTCCAGTACTTCCGAGTTTGAAACTGAACCAGATCCGAAACCTGAACTTTTCTCTCAAGCTGAATTGAATGATTTAGTCCGGGATTTAGGACTCCCAAAAGATGCTGCCCAACTGCTAGGTTCTCGGCTTAAACAGAAAAATCTATTGTCACCAGGAACAACTTTTTATTGGTACCGCAACCGCGAGACACAATTTTTGAAGTATTTCAGCAAAGAGGAAGATTTGGTATTTTGCAACGATATATACGGAGTGATGGAAAAGTTTAAACTCAAGTATGATCCTGCTGAATGGCGGCTGTTCATTGATTCGTCAAAAGACAGCATAAAAGGTGTTCTTCTTCTTCATAATGGCAAAACATTCGCTTCAGTTCCTATTGCTCACTCTGTTATTCTCCAAGAAAAATACGAGAATTTGGCCCTGATTCTTCAGAAGATTCGTTATGATGAGCATAAGTGGATGATTTGTGGAGACTTTAAAATTCTATCCATGCTATTAGGGCAGCAATCCGGTTTCACCAAATATCCCTGCTTCCTTTGCTTGTGGGATAGCCGGGCCCGCGACCTACACTGGGGGAAAAAAGACTGGCCAATTCGGGAGTATTTGAGACCCGGTGAGAAAAATGTTCTTCATGAGAGCTTGGTACCTCGTGATAAAATTCTGTTACCACCTCTCCACATTAAGTTGGGTCTCATTAAGCAATTCATCAAGTCCCTTCCAAAAGATGGTGAGTGCTTTCGGTACCTTTGCTCAAAGTTCCCCCGACTTTCTGAAGCAAAGCTAAAGGAAGGAGTGTTTGTTGGCCCTGATATAAGAAAACTCATTTCAGATGGAGCATTCGCTGAAACGATGTCTGAGAAGGAAAAAGAAGCCTGGGATTCCTTCAAGGATGTTTTCTCAAATTCTTGGGGAACAGGCGGGATGAGAACTATAAGGATATTGTTGCCAGGATGCTCAATGCCTTCAAAGAACAAGGCTGTAACATGAGCCTGAAAGTCCATTTCTTGCACTCCCATGTGAACTACTTTCCCGAAAACTTGGGGGCGTACAGTGAAGAACAAGGTGAAAGGTTTCACCAGGACATCAAGGACGCAGAGAGAAGGTACCAAGGAAGATGGAACACCACTATGATGGCTGATTTCTGCTGGTTGTTGCTGCGGGAAACCCCAGATGAAAAATACGCCAAGCAGCGCACCAAGAGAAGCATTCGGGGGAAGAAGAAACGGGCCCACCAGGAGATTGATTGACCCAAGAATGACTTTAAAATCTAAACTGTGTTGACAAATATCGTGTTTTTACTAAACTTTGAAATAAAAATTTGCTAGTTATTACCACAGTGTCGGATCTCATTTATTAGAATTTTATTCTCACACACCATCGGGTGTTTGTCTTCATGTATTGCAATGGTGCGGTTTGCGTTTTCTATTCTTACATACATACCTGTACAACATTTTTTGCACATTTCTTTGCTTTGCTTTGTGTCTAACCTCGCTCTTATATGCTCAATGTTTGTGCACATGTATGTGGCTGTTTTAAGTGCAGACAATTTTGCTACCATCACAGTGTGTTTTGTTGACATTACTCTATTCTTATGTGCTGCCTTGTTACAATTTTCTTTATTCTTATTTGAATAACTACTAAACAATTAGTATAAAGAATTCATCCAAGAAACTTTTATCTCGATCGCACTCAATCTGAAACATTCACCTCAAACTGCTAACCCAATGTAGAAAAAAATCTGTACGTGATGGAGCAAATTGGTTACCAGATTTGGATTCAGCGCACCAAAAAACGTAAAAATCAATCGAAACATTAGAGGCAGTTTAAAAAAATTTTTTTTAGTGTACCTGTGTTATGGTTTATGGACTTTTCCTCCAGGAACTTCTCCAAACCTCTTTTAAACCCAGCTGCACTAACAGTTTTTGCTATATCTTTCAGCAACAAACTCCAGGCCTTAATTATGCACTGAATGAAGTAATATTTTCTCTGATTAGTCTTAAATGTACTATTTGAGTTTCCTAGTTTGTCCCCTAGTCTTTACATTTTTTAAAGGAGTATACAACTGATTCATGTTTACTCGTTCCACTCTGCTCATTTTTTATACACCTCCTATCATATCTCCCCTCAGCCATATCTTCTCCAAGCTCCAAAGCCCCAACCTTTTAAGCCTTTCCTTATAGGGATAGTTTTCTATCCACTTTATCATTTCAGTCATCTTTCTTTGGACCTTTTCTTTTTCTGCTATATCTTTTTTAGATACGGCGATCAGAACTGTACACAATACTCGCGGTGTGATCGAACCATGGAGTGATACAGAGGCATTATGACATCTTTTGTTTTGTTCTCCATTCCTTTTCTAATTTATTCCTAGCATTCTATTAGCTTTCTTGGCCACCGCTGCACATTGAGCAGAGGATTTCCCAGTGAAGGTTTGTGGCATTTTAAAATTCAATATTAGTTGAGCAGGAACAACTGGGGATCATTCCTGCACCCTTTGGAGATCCTATGGCTTGTGTAAGACTTAGAAGTGATATACAGGAGGATCAGAAAGAGTTCAGAGAGAAAGAAATAATCTAGACAGTTTGGGCAGGCGAGTGGGATTTCAACACCAGATGCCTGCTTTCCTCTTTGTTTTGTCGTTTTTTTTAAATTTAATTTTTGATTCCTTGCATTTCATTATGTAGTTTCATTTCAAATAGATAAAACAAAATAAATTACAAATGAAACAAAAAATTAACTGCATACCCCAATTATTGAGAAAAATTTGATAAAGGAATGAAGATACTCTGGAGCAGAAGGAAAGCTGTACTAGACCCACAGTAAATGTGCTCTATCAGAAGAGCTAGCTGACGTGTAAGGTCTCAGCAGGAAAAACAAGCAGCCAGGACAGGAAGAGCAACGTAACTGGGCTCCAGGCAAGAATGGATGGAAACCTGGCCAGGATACCTGTCATTATTTGTTACAATGCTGCATTTCTTTTTACACACCAGATTTGCATTTAAAGCAAGGAATCAGTATCAAGCTAGGATCAGTCATCCTCAGCTTTAGAGGAACACATAAACCATTTAGAAAGAAAATCTTCTCCAGTAGCTCAGAACTGGCCACTGCAGGATTTCTAAGTGCCCCATTGCATCATCTCTTAATCTTCATGGACTCCCTTAAACTGCATGTAGTGGTTGGGCTTGGGTATTGTAAGGCTCAGGCACATGAAGCCCCTGCCCCTACTCTCCACTCTTCTCATGATCCTGCTTGTGCCTCTGGCCTATGCCTTCCATGTTCTGCTGCTAGTTATATTGACCCATGCTCTTAAACTGACAACCAGCATGTCTCCTCTTCCACCCATGTGGTTTAATCAACTGTTTGAACTCTGTAGACTTTGCAATACAGAGCAATGACTATTGAACTATGCAGGTGAAAGAGAGAAGTGCTGGCAATTTGGTTTGGAACAAGGACCAATACCATTGATAATGGAATATGAAAATGGGAAGTAAGAGAGAGAGCAAAACATTAAGAGGTTTAGGCTGGGTATGAGAAAATCAGAACTCTTGGATTGGCCGGAGAAATGAAGTTTAAGAGGACAAAGAAACTTGGGGCACCTGGGAATTAATTGGGATTTTGGGGAAGCATCAAGGACTCAGGGTTAGGAGAAAGAATAGGATGAAGGAGAGTGGGACTCAAGGACTGGGGGAAAGGGGAATTTAGAGATTGTGTTTCATAAAGATAGGAATTGAGTAGGGGTTGAGGGACAGCAAGGTCTCCATGACTGGGTAGGAGATATGAGAGTAAGTAAGGTAATTGAGCTGGGAGGTTATGAGAGGGGATGATGAAAAATGGTAATAGATACGAAATGGATGTAAGAGAATGGGATCTGATGAGTTTTTAAAGGAGTTGAGAGATGGTCTAAAGAACTTAAGAGAGCTGATAATGGGTGAGAGGCAACCATAAAGCACAGGGAAATGGTGAAAAGCAGTGGAAAAGAATGTATTTGTGAAAGCAGTGAGAGAAGGTGGGAACTGAGTTGGTTAGGTGCAAAAAGGGGGTAATGAGAGCCTGTGTAGGGGATTAGAGACTGAGAAATGGCTAGGGGCAGAACAAGATGGCCGCCACCTAGCTCTTCAGAGTTTGTGAGCTTTTTATTTCCACGTTTACCTGCATTCTTTTAGTCATGGGTAAGCCCAAATTCAACATTAGGCTTCAGGAATATGTCTCACGTTCTTCTCAGCCTGTGAGTCAGACCCCAATGGATTTACATTTAGTTACAAAGATCATGGATTTAGAAAGTGGCATTTTGCAGAGTTTAGCAGCAGGGGAAGGTAAGTTGTCACTGACCCAGGAGGCAGAAGTCTCTCTAAACCACATCTCTCAGGTCTCGTCACATGCCTAGGAAGCCCTCAGATGCTGGGGAGCCTGCACTCTGAGCCAGTGCTGAAGACAGTTAGAAAAGAGGGCGTGCTCAGCTTGGGAAGAAGGCAGCAAAACAGATTGGTAGCTATAGAATCTGATGGTAAAGTGACATCAGTCCCTGCAAGGACCAACTTTCTTCACTATTGCTGGTTGGGGTCAAGCAGTGCTGCCAAACTCTGTGACCCCAAGAGAGCCTTCAGTGCTGCAAAAATGTGTCTTCCTCTTCAAAAACCAGAAGAGATAAATTTGGAGATTATTTGGGAGACTGGCTACAATTTCTTTGTTAATACCTTCTACTGCTATGTATTTGCACACTCGATCTGCTTTGGTTAAAAGACATCAACAATAGCTATCCATGTTGGAAAATAAATGTACTGAGTTGGATACTAAGGGGCATGTTTACTAAAGTCAGCAAATTTGCGCGCCGCAAAATAGCGCACAGCAACGCGCCACTGAAACGCCAATAAACGCGTTTAAACGCCCCGCACACGTGCGTGTCACTCCCGCACAGGTACGCGGCACACTAACGGGCCCCGTACAAGTGCCGGGCCGCAAATGTCCGATAGAGGCGTGGAACGGCTAAAGGAGGGCAGAGGAAGGCTCGGGAGGGGCGGAGGGACGGGGTCAATGGGTGGAGAGTGGAAGGGGAGAGGCTCCCCGCACAGTATCGGGCCCGAATTTGCATGTAAAAATAGCGCGAGTGAAACACTCGCGGTAGAAAGCATTTAAAGGGAAGAGAAACCATTTCCGTCAGCAATGTACAGCAAAACCGGTGAAACCAGCAAAACGTCAGCAGTGTGATACATGTGCACAGCACAAAAGTGCAATTAAAAGTTGAAAATGATCACAGGAAAAACATTTAAAATAGTAACCCAGCTCCGGAACTGTTGTAGTAATGGCCTAAATGTAAAAACACACCCAGAAAAGTGCCAAAAAAAAGGAATGAACCATGGAAAGGTGTATGGAGCGGAGACTCTTCCAAAAAAAAAAATCCCCTCTTATGTAGCTTTCCTGGGAGTGTCTCCCATGTTTGTTCATGAAAATCACTGTAGCCCATGTTGGTTATATTTTATCGTCCCTTTCCGTGGTCATGTCTGGGTATTATGTGCACGTTTGTCACCGGACAGGGTGAAGGAGCCCACAGTAAAAATGTGCAGAGCAGGGTGTGTGACCCCATCCTGCCAGGTTTATCATCTCCAGGTACTGCACCATCTCTGTGGCCACAGTGTAGTGCAGTGGACTGAGCCAGTACCTGTAAGATCATAGGGTCACAGGTTCAAATCCCATCTGGGGCTCATGCCAGCCTACTCCCAAAATCTTACCCACCACCAAACAGAGATATGAAAGACACCCCTTTATTGCAGAGAACATAAGCATGTTTCAAACATCCTTCTTTTACCCTACACCGCACACACAGTAGAACAATGGGCATCACCCACATCCAAGTCCCCCAAATGCAGTCCTTGAGTGGCTCCACTCAATCAGGCCATATGCTTATGCTAAGATAAGGACATGCTAGCATGTTGGTGGAACTGTACAGATGGTGGAGGGGGAAGTGCCTGCTAGCCACAGAAGACAGTGGCCTAGCCATGTGCAGGCTGGTCCCGTCCACTGCAACAGACAGGCCCTGATGGATGTACAGTCATGGACCATCCAGGGAACACAACCAATCTGTGGCTACACAGTGGTGCAGTGCACACAGACACTGTATGCAAGTGTAGTAGGTCATAGGTTCAAAGCTCTGCTTGGGCTATTGCCAATCATAACCACATATTTTTCACACAAATAAACCGTGGTAGTAAGCACAAACCTTTAAGGCAGAGGACAATGGCATTGGTAAAACCCCTAACATTTACCATCCCAAGCATGTGTGAGTTGTGGGGAAGTGTGGAGGACTAGGTAGTCACCCCAGACCCATAATGCACAGTATATGTAGTTGCGTACATGCACAGTGGATGTTCAAAAACTGAGTGGCCCCAGCACCAGCAGGGCCTGCAGCATGTTTGCAGAGGTGTACTGTTATCAGAGGGGGGCAGTGGCAGGTGGCCAGAGAAGATGGAGCCAGAGCCCCTGACACGTGGGTGCAGTGGACCACAACAGAAAGGCCCGCTAGGACAACCAGACATGCTATTTGCAGGGTCTACATTGACTCTGTGTCTGCAGTGTGGTGCAGGGGACACAGCCAGTGTATTGGGGAGGCAAAGATAACAAGTTCAACTCCCAGCTGGGGCCACCGGCAACCCAGTGCACATATTTTATCCACCAGTAAACCGTTATAGGGAATAAAAACACCACTTGCAGAGAACAAAAGCATGTTCCGAGGATCTCTATTTTACCATAAGTAGCTCATACCCCTCAGAAATGTACAACACCTACAGCAGAGTACACACAATGTAGTACTGGAGGGCCACATGTCAGTTAGCTGTGATGCTGTCCCCAATATAAGCCCATTTCATCATGGTGGTGTACGCCTACTGCTGGCAGAGGGGGCAGTGGCTGCTGCACCACAGCAGATGCTCGCCTAGCCACCCTCATGTGGCTGCAGTCCAATCGAACAGACAGGCACCGTGTGACAAACAGCCATGGACTCCCCCGGGAATGTACTGTTGTTGTGCTAAGACGGTGGTGCAGTACACCAAGCAAGTGCCTCCAAGAGCAGAAGGCCCCAGGTTCAAATCTCAGCTGGGGCACCTGCCATCCTACTCCCCATGTTTTTCCCATGCATGAAACCTGTTAGTAAAGACTGGGATTCCCCTGCTGAGGACATAAGCGTTGGTACAGATAACATATTTTACATTAAACAGCCCACACCACATAAACATATGCCTCACCCACAGCACAGTCCCCCTAATGCAGCCATGCAGGCTAAAAAAACACTCAGGGTCGCTGATGTATCCAATAAAGATGCGTGTGCTGCAAGTTAAGTGACCACCACCATGGTATGCATCTGTATCAGAGTCATATTCATCACGGACATCATGAAAACCTGACCAGTGTTTGCACCACATTGACTGGAGTTGTGAAAATCTGCCCTAGAGCAGTGGCCAACAGGGGCAGAAACACCTGCACCTGCAGGCCCCATTATCCGAAGACCAATGCAGCGGCAGGATGTCGGGTCCTGTGTGCCCCTGCCAAAAACTAGCATGTGCAGAAATCACCAATCACACACTACACATGGGGATACATCACACACATATCAGAAGCCTGGTATGAGCAGTGAGTGTTAGAAATGATGATGCCAAGCACAAGCAGATCATCGAACTGTAACATAACAACGTCTCTGATGTATGTACAATGTGAGTTAGGTCATGTGCCCTGCAGAGACTAGCAGCCTGGAACATTTCTCCAAAAGTGTACCCCAAAGTTGCCATGCCCGCAGTGTGCCCATTACTGTTGCGTTGGTCATTGCTCCCAAATAACACTACATCTGCTCAATGATGTCCTAGGTGTAGGGAGTGTGTGTCTGTCTATCCAGTGTGTGCTGGCTGCCAACACCTCCCACAGCCCACACTGATAGCACCGTTGCCAGTATTCGCCTGCAAATGTGCATAATGAGGAGCAAAGTACTCTGGGTATAGAACAGACAGGGCAGCAGGAGCAGGATGCAGCTACACAGGGCAAATGTGCATGCCTAGGACCATGTTGTGCCTTGCCATCACCTCCACAGACATGGTGTTCATAGCATGCACTGTGTGGAGGTCACCCTCACCCCGAACGATCAGTGACCACGCCATGGCTAGGTTCCAACATATTGCCATACAGTAGTTCTCTCATGTGATGTTTATGGGTCCTGTATATATGGGGCCCAATCACTGAGTTAACTGCATGGTGGTTGTGCTCACATCCTAGTTATGGGTGGACAGAGCTTCCCTGGTAGCATGCACCATGGACTGGCAAGTGGCCTGTCTGCAGTTACCATGTGTCTGGCTGGAACACCTTGCAGGGTCAGTAGCTGGGCACCCACCGTGCCGTCAGATGGTGTTGGTTGAGCTGGGTGTCTTTAAATCTACTGTCTGTCTAATCTAGAAATATGGATATGTTCTAAATAGCAGAGAGTGACCTGGAGGTTTTCTGTACGACAGCTGGAATGAGTCTGCTGTTGCTGGCAACTGCTAGCACAGTAGTTGTCCTATAGAATGTGCATATGGTAATATTGTGCTCCACAGGCAAGGTTAGGTGTTCAGACACAATATGCCTATGTGGCTGGAAACCACCCACATCATGAAGGGCAGGGCACCCACAAAGGATATGCACCCTTGGGTGAGCATTGTAGCCCACAAGGCCCAAATGGGTCAGGGAGATACAGATGCTTTAAGGAGGACTGTATGTGTGTCCAATGTATCAACCTATCAGACATCGTCTGACAAGCTCACCTGATGTATAGGCCTTCTCAGCCAGGACAGGTGCTGTGTGTCTCCCCTCACACTCAGGGTGAGTACAAGCCACACACACTGTGATGTTCTGTACCCACTCTGTACCTGCAACACAGAAGGTCCGTGGCCAAAACTAGGCCTAGGTGCTGTGGGGTTGCACACCCTCTCGTTGGACCATTATTAGACTGCTGCTTGGCATGTGCAGTGCATCATGGGTGTGAGTGGACCTACCCTACCCTGTTAACTGCAGCACAAAGTCTGCATAGGTTCTATTGCAGACAGCCAGATGTCACATCACAATCACAGAGCTGTAGTCCAGTGGTGAGTGCAATACCTCAGAAGCAAAAGGTTGGTGGTTCAAATCCAAAGTGTGATTGTACAAGCAAAGTATTTTATCTATCCGGACATTGGCCCATAGACTCCGCCAGTCAGCAGCAGTGCAGGTCAAATGTCAGAAAATCAACATACATTGAACATGGCAGTGTCACATTAGGCAAATGTTTTTTCAAGGTTCATGGGGGCTGTCAGGCCTGGAACGTGTGTAATGTCCTTAGTACTGGCAACTTAAATACCATCACAGTGGATTAACCCAAGTACACCCTATAAGGTGGTCTGTGGAGCACCTGCTGCTGACAGCACTGTGAGGATCTCCAAACAACCACCAGTAGTGTACAGTCATGGACCTATCATTGGCTGCAGTCACCAATAACCCCACTGTGTATGGAAGTACGCACCTCTGGCTCCCCATGCAGCAAGGGTAGGTGTGGGCCACAGCTCGATTGCTAAGAACAGATGCCTGGCTGGCTAAAGAGGCAATCATGCAGATTGTGTGTTGTTGTTACCAGGGTTGCGGTGCTCCATTAGTGACAATGGTGTATGACACATGATGTATGCAGCAGTGTGCATGTCTTGCCACCAGCAGCACCTCTGTAATGTACAAAGGGTTCTGGGGCATGTAATAATGTTGCAAATTATGAAAATATATGTTGTGCACAGCATAGATGTACATGGCAAGCACCATGGCCAATGGTGTAACAAAGTATGATCATGTGAGCTGCCTGAGACAGGCACTCCAGAGCGCAAATGGAAGATGTACCCCATGATGCCTGGTTAAGCAGTCAATGGATCAACCATTGCGCTATATCTCAGCCCCCATGACTGTATGCCAGCACACATACCATAGGTTAATGTGCAGTGTGGTGACATACTGACCACATTACCCTCTACTGTCCAACACACAACCTAATTTGTATTCCTTTATGTCTTAGGGGTATGTTTACTAAAACCCCGCTAATGTGCGGGCCGCGGTAGTGAGCGGATGCCATATAAGGAGTGGGCATTCCGTCCTGAAAAAGAAAAGCCGTGATTGACATATGCGCTAAGGTGCGCGGCGCCCATGTGCGCCCCACACATTAGCGCATGAGGAAGCTGCGCGGGAGGCATATGTGGTGCGCTGATGTGCACACAAAAGAGCAGAGCCACAGCACAATGTTTAAGGCACTTACCAATGGTGCAGGAATCAGGGGTTCAATCCCCCACAATGCCCAATGAAGATAGCTGGCCTAGGCATTAATTTGTGAGGCATTTAAATAATGGGCCGCATAAGGTGGCTTGCTAATGATTTCGGAGGCATTTTAATACTAGGCGGCATAAGTGGCGCACTGATGTGCACACAGAAGAGCAGAGCCACAGCACAATGGTTAAGACACTGACCAATGGTGCAGGGATCAGGGGTTCAATCCCCCACAGTGCTCAATATAGACAGTTGGCTGAGGCATTACTTTAGGAGCTAGTCTAATATTGTGCAGCATAAGGCGGAGCACTGATGGGCATTAGGTGGCAAGCTATTGATTTAGGAGGCTTTTTAATATTGGGTGGCATAAGGCGGCACGCTAATGTACAAGCACAGAAACAAAACCACAGCACAGTGGTTAAGACACTGACCAATGGTGCAAGGATCAAGGCTTCAATCCCCAACAGTGCCCAATGAACAAGGCTGGCTGAGGCATTACATATTATGGGGAAGATTGCTTTTTGGAGTCATTTTATGTTTATTTTAATTTTCACTACTAGCAAACGCACTCTCAAAGTGTGTTAACATAAGGCGGCCTATAAGGCACATTTTAAAGTGCACTGTCAGCCAAGGCACCCTAGAATGTTGCTTATAGGGCGCTTTAGAGGGTGCCGTATGAGGTACCGCAAGGTCAGAGTACTGTTTGTTATGGCAGCACTATGCAGTTTAAGGAATGGAAAGCATAAGTAGGTGCGCTGACAGGCAAGGAGGAGCAGCAGTGGAGCACAATGCTGATACAGGGGTCATGAGTTTGCTCCCCAGTGTGCCTAATACATAAGGCTGGCTGTGGCATCAGCTTTGCATTGTACATATGTTTCCCTGCAGCACTTTATTTTTAATTTATTGATTGTTGCCAGCAAACACGCCCTCACATGCCATAATTGAAGGTGCCGTATAAGGCACCCTATAAGGCACTCCATAGGGCACATTATAAATCGCACTGTCCGCCACAGCACCCTAAAATGTCCCTATAGGGCATCCTATAAGTTGCGTCACAGGATAATGTACAGTGCACCTTATATGGACGGGAACCATAAGGTGCCCTATAGGGCGCCCTATAAAGCACCCTCAGAGGCACCTTATGGGTACAGTACGCTGAGGGTGTTTTTGCTGGCATCAAAATTTGTACATTAAAAAAAGGTAATGCATTGGACAACCCTATTAAATAGCCCCACTGTGGATTTGAACCCATGACCTTTGGTTTCACAGACAATGAAGTAACCATTGGACTACAGCTCCATTGCTACTAGCAAGTCCCAGGCTGGCTGCAGAGAGCCTGCACGTCACCACACAGACAGGCTGTTGTGGTCACCAGGATAGGGTTAGCACACCCATACCCATGATGCACTGCACATGCAAATCAGCTGTCCACAGATAAACACAAGATGGGGAATGCACCCCCACAGCACCTCGGCCTGGTAGGGGGAAGTGACCATGTGCACCCCCACAGCACCTCGGCCTGGTAGGGGGTACTGACCGTGTGTTAACTGGCACAGAGTAGCTACACACCGTCACATTGTGTGGGTACTGTGCTCACCCTGAGTGTGCAGTGAGGCGCCCAGCACCAGGTCCACAGCACCTTCCATAGCTAAATAAGGCCATGCCAGAGGTCCACAGCAGTGTTAAACTTTGAGATAGGTAGTTTCTGCAGAAGCACCTTGGATATCTATCTCTGTCTGTCTGTCTGAGCTAGGCATAGCCCACCCACCCCCCAGGGCAGCAAACAGGGCCCCCCCATCAATAGATCCACATTCTACCTCCCTGCAAAGGTGGTAGTAGAGGGGACCATCAACCCCAATCCTGCTGAGGAACAGACACCCCACAGGGCAGTCAATGCAGCTCTATACACAGCCATAACACAATAGCAGACAGACATTAGGCCTGGATATGGTAAGCTGCACCCCACCACTATCTGATATTCTCCTGCAGCAAATCATCATCCACTGCACCCTGCAAGCCACTCCATCAAGACACATACCAGCTGCAAGCAGTCTGCTAGTTAGTCCATAATGCATGTTCCCAGTGGAGATGCATGCACCCAGAACTGGGATGTCAGCATACACAGCAAGCAAATATATCAGTGACTGGGCCCCAAAAGGAAACCCATATCTATCACATGAGAGAAATACTATAGAGCACTATGGGGGTGCCTAGCCATGCTGTGGTCACTGCACAGTCAGGGTGAGAGTGATCTCTCAGCAGGACATACTGAGATCACCCTGTCTGTGTAGGTGGTGGCCAGGCACTAAGATGTCCCAGTCAGTGCCCTATGCCCTGTGCAGATGCACCCTGGCCAGGCCACCCTGTCCAGCCTATACCCATGGTACCTTGCTCTTCATTATGCACATTGGCAGCCCAATACTGGCAACATTGCTGGCAGTGTGGGCTGTGGATGGTGTTTGCAGCCACCACACACTGGATAGACAGACAGCCACCCCCACACCTATGGCAGCATTATGCTACTATGGAGGAGTTCAGCAGCCATACCCACCACACCAATCCTGGGCACAGTACAGTCATGGATATGGTACGCAATACTGTTGGGGGTCACTCCCCAGGGTGGTAAACACTGTCAGAGACCAGACCTGCAGCACACACCGCAGACATCAGAATGATTGTTATGGTGGAGCTCAATGAGCAAAATGTGCTTAACTTAGGAATTGATATCTGCCAGTTATCATGGGAAACGTTTGATAGCTGTGTACCATATACCCAGGTGTAGGGTGGCATTGCTAAGGTATGCAACCGCTAGTATTGGGAGATACAGGCAGGGCCCAATGTCCTGCCTCTCCAGGAGGCATTGGCCAATGGGGCCTGTGTGTGTGTGTGTCTGGCCCTGTTGGCTGCTGCTTTACGGCAGAGTTTCCCAACTCCAGTCCTGGTGTTCCAAACACTGTTCGGGTTTTCATGCTGTCCCTCATAAATATGCATGAGCTACATCTGCATACCATGGGGGTGGTGCATAGATGTGCAGCACAGGCATCTTTATTAGAGGCAGCATGGAACCTGAATGGTGTGGGGCCCTCCAGGACTGCATTTGGGAGACTCTGCTCTAGGTAATGCGGCTGTTTATGGTGTCTGTGTTTGGTGTGGTAAAATATAGGCGTATTAACCATTCGTAGGTTCTCAGCAATAAAGGTTTGTCCTTACTATCACGGTTTAGTTGTGGGAAAAATATGTGGACAGGATTAGCAGTAGCCCCAGCTGGCCTTTGAACCTGTGACCTTCTGTTTTTGCACATACTGTCTGTGTGCACTGCACCACCGTGTTGCCACAGATATGCTGCATTCCCTGGGGAGTCCATGATTGTACATCCAACAGAGCCTGTCTTGCGGTGGATGGTGCCAGCCTGCACAGGCCTAGGCCACTGTCTGCTGTGGCTTGCAGCCACTGCCCCCTCCACCACCTGTACCCTTCCGCCAACATGCAGACATGTCCTTATCTGGGAAAAAGCATATGACCTGATTGACTGGTGGCACTCCAGGACTGAATCAGGGTGACACGGCTGTAGGTAATGGCCATTGTTATGGTTTGTGTGCGGTGTAGGGTAAAATATGGGTATTTGAACCATGCTTATGTTCTCTGCAATAAAGGAGTGTCTTTACTATCACTGTTTAGTGGTGGGTAAAAATGTGGAGCCTGGGTTGGCAGGAGCCCCAGCTGGGATTTTAACCTGTGACCCTCTGGTTTTACAGGCACTGGCTGTGTCTGTTGCACCACACTGTGGCCACAGAGACAGTGCAGTCCCTGGAGATAGGAAACCTGGCCTGACGAGTCAGAAACCCTGCTCTGCACAATATTACTGTGGGCTCATTTACCTTGTATGGAGACAAACGTGCAAATAAACCTCACAAATGACCTCGGAAAAAGGGGCAAACACCCATATCCAAGCTGGGCAACAGTGATATCACTGGGCAACATTAAACAACACTCCCAGGAAAGCTCCAATAAACTGAAATGATTTTTGAAAGGGTCTACGGAGCGTAGACCCTTCCAAAAATCATTTCTTTTTTTTGGAGCTTTCCTGGGAGTGTTTTTTATTGTTGCCCATTGCTATCACTGTTGCCCAGCTGACCTGTAATTTTTACAATATTTCTTGTGGTCATTTTAAAGTTTTATTTGACATTTTGTTCTGTGCACATGTATCACACTGCTCACGTTTTGTAGGTTTCCCCGGTTTTGCTGTACATTGCTGACGGAAATGGTTTCTCTTCCCTTTAAATCGGCTCTAACGCGAGGTTTTCACTCGCGGTATATTTTGGACCGAAATTCAGCCCCGCTCCTGTGCGGGGAGCCTCTCCCCTCCCACTCTCCACCCATTGACCCCATTCCCTCGCCCCTCGGGAGCCTTCCTCCGCCCTCGAAATGCCTTTCCACGCCTCTATCGCACATCAGCGCGCCGCGCACTTTTGCGGGCGGCGTGCACTTTTGCGGGTGGCGCGCACGTGTGTGGGTGGCACGCACGTGTGCGGGGAACCAAAAATGCACTATTAGCATGCGCTAAGGTACCTTAGCGCATGCTCAAGTGCGCCCCGCACAATTGCGCGGTTTATTAAACATACCCCTTAGTCCCACTCTGGCCATGAGAAGTTCTGGCCTATAAGCTCTCGGGGCCTACAAATGCCAGGAAGGCCTGCTAGAAAGGTATCATGGCAACTCTTCAGCATAGAGGAGTAGCCTAATGGTTAGATCATTGGCTTAAAAACCTAAGGACCACTGTTCAATTCCCACTAGCACTTCTCCTGGCCTTGGGCAAACCACTTAACCCTCCACTGCCTCAGAAAAATCCAACTTATCAGTTTCTCTGTTTAATATACATTACCAAGTTTGTTACAATGTAAACTGCTTTGACTAAAATGATAAAGCAATGTAAAAAACCCATTAAATAAACTACAAAATGATTTCAGGATTGTATTGACCCTGAATTTGGAAAAATTCTCCCTCTTGTACAGGAATCCTTGACACCAGCTCCTCCCCTGCTCTTCTCATTCCCCACTTTAGATCTTGCATAAGATTATCATTAGACAAACATGTTTCAGAGTGCTCATCTTTCGGGTGCCCTGGATAAAGTTCTCAAGGTGGGGGATTGTGGTAGGAGACTTTAGCTCAGTGGTTCTCAACGTAGTCCTCTGGGATCCCTGGTCCGGTTGGGTTTTCAGAGTATCCACAATGAATATGCATGAGCTAGATCTGCACACAATGGGCGCAGTGCATACAGATCTATATTATGCATATTCATTGTGGATATTCTGAAAACCTGACTAGCCTGGAGGTCCCAGAGAACCTGGTTGAAAACCACCGCTCTAGCTCTAGCACTTCAGACTCTTCTCTCTGGGAGAGGGCATCTGCCTTATTTTTCTGGATGCCCAGTCAGTGGAGGTCCATGACAAAATGAGACAAAGGGAGAGGGCTTAATGAAATTCAATAAGAGTAAATTAATTGCCACAGAGAGGATTTTTTTCAGCCCAACACTGCTGTGCAACCCGATATGCCTGCATCAGGGGTATTTTGTCACATAAAATCATAAAACAGAGAAGATATAAGCAAGATATATAGAAAAACATCATAATAACAAATACATAATATAATAAATACATTACAAGATACATAATATAAAATAATAATAATAATAGGGAAAACACATAAAGATGCTGCATGAGCACAAAGGAAAAGGAACACAGGAAGGGTAAATTTTAAATTTGCATCTATATATAGCCTATATAACTTGTAATCAAATAAATATACTTACAATGCAAAAGAAAGGAACATGTGTGGAAAAGTGACTGCAAAAACCCATTACAACATGCTATGTTGTCCAGTGGTGCTGTAGTGTACTATAACAATACTTACATTATTGCAATCCAAGAAAAATATGTAAACACATAGACAATGCAGGCCATATTTATAAAAAGCCTTATTAATAAAAAACTACCCTAAATGGTTAACTATATAAATAATGTGTTGCATTAGTAATGAACCACACAGACATAAAAGGTCATGTTTGGAGTTCATTTTCCATATGGCTTTTTACAATCATGAAAAACATTACTAATTAAAATGACATACAGTAACTAGTAAAAATGTGGTGTATGGAACATCGCTAAAAAGCCAAAACCTGATTGAAAGCAATGCTACGTGTTCCCTTTATAGATAGATTAGAAGCAGAGCTACACTACTCCTTTCATAGATGAATGAAAACAAAAGTATTTTTAAAAAGGAACAATAATGAGGAAGTGAGCACACAACTTGCCAAAATCAAAAGAACAAAACAAAACAAAAAAAAAAACAGCTCATAGAGTTGTTGGTGCATCAATAAAAAATACAACCATTACTATGCAAAGAAAACAAGAGTGCTTTGAGAGCTTAATACAGTAAAACACTCACATGCAGTGAGAAAGTGCTTCTGTGGTTTAATAAGACAAAAGCTTCTTTGCTACTCCAAACCATCATTAAAAATGATCAGAAGTAGTAAAACCTCTTGTATGCAGTAAAAAAGTACTTCACTAGCTTAAAAACAAACAACAGCTCTCTTACTACTCCAAATTACTTCAACATATATATGCAGCCCATCTGTGCACTCGCCCACTCCTTTGGCATCTCTTTCCTCATATACGCCGATGATGTGTTGCTCTACATGCCATATACAACCAACCAGCCTGACCTCTCCCCATTAACCGCTTGCTTCGATGCCATAACCGACTGGCTTCAAACACAAAACCTTAGGATAAATTTCAAGAAAACAGAAGCTCTATTCATCACCAGGGACCAGTCTTTTGTTCCGCCAGCAACACTAAAAGAGGCGCCGAGCTTCAAAGCAAGACCACAATCCGCTACCTGGGCGTAACACTCGATCATCAGTTGGATATGAAAGCTCATATAAACAACACTGTCAAGGCAGTATACTTCAAGATTCAGACAATCCGCCACCTACGCCCCCTTCTGGAACCAGATGACTTCAGGACAATCTACCAGGCCTTAGTCATCCCACACTTTGATTTTGCCAACGCCATCCTTCAGGGTCTACCGAAAAACACACTGCTCCCACTCCAGCTGGCCATGAATACAGCAGCCAGAATACTACACGGTGTCACCAAGAGGGATCACATAACACCAATCCTGAAGCACCTCCATTGGCTACCAGTCTACTGCAGAATCACCTTTAAGATTCTACTATTGACTTTCAAAGCCATCAACAGACTCACCTCCTCGTCCATCTCAGACCTCATTCTCCCCCCCCCCCAAATAGAGCTAGAAGATCAGTCTTAGCCAATACCCTATGTATCGCTGACAAGATAACAAAATGCTTACAAGTAACAAGAAAGAGGGCCTTCATGCTCTATGCACCATCGCATTGGAATGCTCTCCCACCCGACATCCGGGCAATTACGGACATTAAACAGTTCAGGAAGGCACTGAAACACTACCTCTTCCTGCAGCATTATGGTACCTTACAACAACCACCGAACAGCACTCACCAAGACACGCACACCAGAACTCCTACTATACACGCACCCTGCGCACCATGGTAGCACTACCAGACCCCAGCTAGGGCATGTATATAATTCACCTAATACTGTAAAATACATTAGCCCAGAACTTGTATATAGTTGCCCCAGTTAATCCAAGTTGAATAACCCTGTTCTCTGTAAGTCCAGTACGGGCGTTACCTGTGTCTGAACAAAGCTGCTGTTATCTGTAAACCGAGCTGATTTTGAAGAGCGCGGTATAGAAAAGACTCCAAATAAATAAATAAATAAATAAATTAGCATTAAAAATGTTCAGAAGTAATAAAACCTCGTGCATGCAGTAAAAAAAAAAAATGTGTTAAGAACACTTCACTAGCTTAAAAAATGTGCTTCACTAACTTAAAAAGCAAACACAAGTCTCTGCATGGCCAACCTCAATGTACAAAGTAATTAGAAACCTAAAAACCTTAAATTGTAGTCTTGCCACACAGACTATAAAAATAAAACTCACTTTGTATTCCTAAAAAGCTAAATAGAAACCTTTTTATGCAAAAAAAATGTAGCCGAAGAAGGTTACCAGATCATGGCATCAGCAATGTTCTTTGACATGCAGGAGGTGGCACCATTCTTCAAAGTCAATCTTAATGGCTGATAGCTTTTTTCATAAATATGGTAATTTTTCCAAGTTGGACACAAAGGAAATTGGGGCTTCCACTTGAGAAATCAAAGGACTAATGAATCCTCTTTTTCAAGTCCTCCTTTTCATGCTTTGAATTCTAGCTCTAGGAGAAAGCAAATTCTGTTGAAAGGGACTTTTGCCCTGAGTTGTAAGTCCATTAGATAATCATAAGGTCAATGAGAGTGTAAATGTCTATGACCCCTTATCAAAAACTTCATAATACTCCAAGTATTTCTCTGGTAGATGTCCTTTTTTTTTCTCCTGGGTTGCCATATATCCCCAGATTTCTGAGGCACATCCTTTAGGTCATCTTCCTTCATTTCTAGATTAGGCAGATATTTCTCTTGACAAAACATAGATCGTAAGGTGATCTGTGAGTTCTCTTCTTGATATAGGGTTCATGCTATTCTAGCCAGATCATACCCAGAATTATAGCAAAATGTGGTGCACGAATCAAATAAAAGTGTATCATCTCCTGGTTATCCTGTATCATCACCATTATGAGAGGTTCAGTCTTTAGAGTTACAGGGTCTGATAACAGGGCTGAGCCGTCAATAGTTTTCATCACTACTCTCGCCGCTTTTCATAACCTGGAACTTGATGCTTCTAAGCAGAGATAAGGTCCATGAAGCATACTGAGGCTCCCTAGTCAATCATGGCATATGCTAGGAGTTCCTTCTCCTTCCCTAGAGGGCAGATTGGGGTGACCACATGAGCAGGTCAGGTACCCATCATGAAGTTTGGTATTAGAGGGTTGGTCTTGCTTCTAGCCCTCTCCTACCTTGGACTGTTCACAATTCTGAGGTTTGCTTCTGCAGTTACTTTGCTTCTTCTTTTCTGACAGGTGCTGCCTCATAGTACCCATTACCATGGATTCTTCTAGAGGTGGTTCTCTTTCTAGTGGTGTGAAACACCAAGCCTATTCTGGTCTGTTAACTTGACTTTTTAAGATATATTCTGATAGTCATTTCTCTATGTAGACACATAGCATGAATAGCTCCTTTTGGTAGACTGGAGAATCCAATCATGCCAGCTCATCCTTAATAGGAACAGTAAGGCCTCATCAATAATGGATGCAGAGGGATGACTCATTCCAGCCAAGGTCATTAGCCCAGTGCAAGAATTCTGTAGCATACTCTCACTGTTCATCAGCCCTGATGGAAGGTCATCATGTTGTTCTCTGCCAACTGGGCTCAGTCTGGTTACTACTACTACTACTGATCATTTGTATAGCACTACAAGGGATATGTCGCACTGTACAGAGACATGTAAGAGACAGTTCCTGCTCATAGGAGCTTACAATCTAGTCAAGACAATCACAAGAGTTGAGGACAGGGATACAACTAGCGGAATGCTAAGGAAACACATGGGAGACTAAGCAGATCAAGACCAAAAGTGGCCTCAAAAAAGTGAGTTTTCAGCCTAGATTTGAAAAGAGCTAGAGATGAAGCCTGCCATACAGACTCAGGTAGTTTGTTCCAGGCATAAGGAGCAGCAAAGTAGATAGATCAAAATCTGGATTTGGCAGTAGAAGAAAAGGGCACTGACAGAAGTGATTTTCCAGAAGATCGGAGATCCCAAGGACGGGTGTAGGGAGAGATAAGAGAGGAAAGGTAGTGAGAAGTAGCAGAATGAATGCACTTATAGGTCAGTAGGAGAAGTTTGAACTGGATACAGAAATGGATAGGGAGCCAATGATGCAACTTGAGAAGAGCGGTTATATGAGCATATCGAGGCTGGTGGAAGATTAGCTGTGCAGCTGAGTTTTGAATTGATTTAAAGGGAGATAGATGATTCAGAGGGAGATCAGCAAGGAGGAGGTTCCAATAGTATAGATGGGAGGTTCCCGAAAAGCATAGGAAAGGGTAGCCAGAAAGTGTTTCAGGTTGTTTAACACAGGTCCATTCTGTTCCAGCAAGGAATTGGCCTGTGCCAGGGCTTTCTTTTGTGGGTAAGCTACTTAATAAAGCTTATTTTGATGGAGTTAGATGAGTGCATATATGGATAGTTTATAGGTTATAATTTATTTAAAACTTTTATGTACCACCTTTCATTTTATAACAAAACTGCTTTGTTTGTTTACTGTATCCTGTTGTGCTTGCTGCTACTATTTATTTATTTAACATGATATCAAGGCAGTTTTACATTGAACAAACATTAAATGGCATTATAACTTGGAGATAACTATTTTACAGGGAACATGGGCAATGGAGGGTTAAGTGGCTTGCTCAAGACCACAAGGAGCACCTGTGGGACTAGAAACCCCAGTCCTTCTGGCCCAAGGTTGCTGTCCTCTAGTGGGATTTGAACCCCCAACCTTCTGGCCTGAAGTACCTTGCCCCAACCACTAGGCCACTCCTCCACTCCACTGTTGTTATGTTCTGTGTTTTAGGACCTGTACTTGCCATTTACAAGCCTCCCAGTGAAATTGTTGCTGATCCTGCCTCCCAGAAGTGACGCGACTGCGTTCCCATGGTTGCGACCTTTCCAGGTACTCCTGCCCTACATAACCACGATGTTTGCATCATTCCAGACCGCAGTGGTGTGTGCTGCGGGCACGCGCCAAAGGCGCGCGACCAAGGAGCAAGTCCTGCTCCTTGGTCGAGCTCCTTGGGGCGAGTCCGGGGTGTCTGTAAATCTGTGTATCTGTTTCCTTAGATCTCTGGCTGTTTGTTGAGTTCTCCTTTGTCTTAGGAGCATGTCCGCCATCCCAGTCCACTGGGGATGGCGTCCTGCTGCACCAGGCCTTCACACCCCAAACTTGGCTACTCGTTCTCTGGCCATTCTAGTGTTGTGTAACCGTCACGGCCCTAGTTCACTTCAACATCCTTTCTCTGCTCTCTCTTCGTCAGTAGTCCCCCTTATGTCTTTGAACTTAGCTCTATTGAACTGTCGCTCTCTTCAATCCAAGTCTTTGCTGATCCAAGACCTTATACAACATCATTCATTGGATTTCTGCTTCCTTACTGAGACTTGGCTTAAGGAGGGTGATGATCTCTTTTTAAACAAGTGTTTGCCTCCTGGGTTTGCGGCCTTTTCTTGTGGGAAGAGGGGGGGGGGGTGTGTAGCTGCCATTTTTCGGTCAGAACTTAATGTCTCTGAGATTACTACAGCAACATCTGTTCATTACTCGGAATCCCTTTTTCTTAGCTGTCAGGCTTTTCCCTCACTCTTCTTTCTTTTACTCTACCTTCCTCCATCCCTTTCTCCCATGCTTTGGGAGACAGTTATTCAGACTATTTCTGAGACAGTCCTTACGTATGCTAGCGTCACTATTCTTGGTGACTTTAACATTTATATGGAATCTCCTTCTTGGCTTAAAGATCGTGTTTTTTAAAATCTGGTAAATGACCTTACCCTGACCCAACATGTCATTCTCCCCACGCACAGTGCAGGGCATACTCTTGATCTGTTTATTACTGCTCCTGACTCCACCCTTTCCTCTATAAAGGTTTCTACGTTTAAGGTTCCCTGGTCAGACCATTATTGTGTTTTATTATCTGCCTTATTACCTCCTCACATTACCAAAACAGACTCTATTGATCCCACGTCATCTTCTTCTGTGTGTTACCAACGGCATCTTATTCCATCTACCCTTCAGTCTTTTCCCTCCACTCAGGCTTTATTCCCTACAAATTTTGCTTCCCTTCTGCCTGATACACAAGTTAGCACTTGGAATTCTCTTCTCCGCTCTGGTTTAGATTCCGTAGCTCCCCCTCGTCCCTCTTCCCATTCTGCCTCATCTAAGCATACTCATTCCTCTTGGTGCAGTCTTGGTCTACGCTTACATAGATCTCAACTTCGGTACGCAGAGCGTTTTTTGCTCAAACACCCTTCTCCTGATGCTCTTGTCCATTTCAAACAAATTTATTCCAGTTACAGGTCTGCAGTCTCTTCTGCAAAGTAGATGTACTACTCCTATGAGATCTCTGAGGCTGCCAACTCTACTAAGCAATTATATGCTATTCTTCGTAAGCTTTCTACTGTCTCACCCTCTTCTTCTACAGTATCTCTGATGCCAGCCCCATCTTCACTGGCCACATATTTCTGTGATAAGATTGAGAATCTGTGTTCCTCTTTCACTAACCAACTTTCTTCACCTTTATCGCCTTTGGTCCCTCTTTCTGAATTTCCTACCTCCCCTCCTTCCTGTCCAAACAGGGCACTGGCTCATACCTGGCTGCTATTTCACTCTATTACCTCTGCTGAACTGTATGAGACTCTATCAAAGGCCAGAAAGACTACCTGTGCATTAGATCCTATTCCTTCTGGTTGGCTAATGGAACCTAGCCTGCAATTACTGCCAATCTTAACCATTATACACTCTAGTCTTTCTGTGGGTATCTTTCCCTCTCCGTGGAAGTCTGCAATTGTTCGACCTCTTCTTAAACAGCCCACATTGGATCCCTCTGTCCTATCACACTGGTGCCCAGTCTCAAATTTTCCATTTTTGTCCAAACTCCTTGAACAGTTTGTATTCCAACAACTATCTTTGGATTTATCATTGGCGTTTTGATCTTGTGGATCACAGAACTCTTCTTTCTCACCTCTACGATGCTGGTTTATGTGGCACGGTGTTACAGTGGTTTCGTTCATTTCTTAGTTCACACACTTTCTTTGTTCATTCTGGAAACCAATCATCCTCCCCTGTCCCTTTATCCTGTGGGGTACCGTAAGGCTCTGTCCTCTCCCTTCTATTGTTCAATATTTTCCTCTCTCCTTTGCCCCACTTGAATCAGCAATTTCCGGTCTCCACTTACCTGTATGCGGATGATATTGTTCTTTTTCACTCATCTCCAGTTAACATAGATATCTCTCCTCTTAATGACTGCCTCTCTCATATTATGTCCTGGCTTTCCTCCAACTTCCTACATGTAAATCCTTCAAAATCAACTGCAATGTGGGTATCCCTAAGTACTCCATGTCCTACCATTGCTCCGCAACTTGCGTCCACTTCCATTCCTCTAGTATCTTCTTTTTGGTATCTGGGCATCACTTTAGACTCCTCTCTCTCTTTTCATGAACACTTATCTCTTCTTATACGCCGTTCATTCTCAGCTCTCTGACAGATTAGAGCAGTCCGTTCATTTTTGCCTCCATCATCCATTGTCACTTTATTGCTTGCACTAGTTATTAGTAGATTAGATTATTGTAACGTTATACTGGCTAATTTACCTCTTTATCAACTTCAGTGTTTACAACTACTCCAAAATACAGCTGCACGGCTTGTTTCGAATGCTCGACGATCGGATCATGTTACTCCACTTTTGTTTAGTCTTCACTGGTTGCCACTTCGCTTTTGGGTCCAATATAAAATATTAATTTTAACCCACAGGGTGCTCTATTCGTCAACTCCATTATACCTGTCTGATATCATCTCTTTACATACTCCCTACCGCCAATTGCACTCCCTTCATGTTAATCGCCTCACTCTCCCATCTCCTTCTCAAGCACACCTGGAACAGACTCGACATGCTGCATTCTTTTTTCTCAGCCCAGCACTTTGGAATGCCCTGCCGTCTTCACTCCGTTTAGAATCTGTTTACTTAACATTCAAGAATTTGCTCAAAACCCACCTGTTTCAACAAGATTGTGACCTCAAAGAATGACTTCTCTAGCCTATTGTCTGTGTTTTGCTGTTTTCTCTGTTCCTTTCCTGTCTCAAATATGGCGTTCTTTCTCCTTCTGCAGCAATGTTTTAATATTTTATTGTAAACCGCCCTAATGGCTTGACATGGGCGGTATATCAAATGTAAATAAAGATAAAGATAAGATAAAGACATTAAAATATTAAATTAAAATCAGAAATGCCATTGCAATAATTTAAAATACAGTCAGAAGAGAAGAAAGATAATTACAGTTGTGATTAACGTTATTGGCATCCTTGCATTTTAAGTATGCTGTGTACAATATCTTGAGAAATAATTGGAAATATTCCAACTGTATGCCATCATAATATTTTAATAGTATGTTTCAAAGATATACAACAACAAAAAAGATACCTGTGCAAATTAGACATAGTCATTTCTGAGAAAACAACAAAATATAATCTGGGCACCATTTATGGCACCCTTCACTAATATTGGAACCCTTGGCAGTGATGACAGCCTCCAAACCTTTCTTGTAGTTATCTATAAGTTTCATATATCTGTCTGCTGGTAGCTTCTCCCACTCTTCAACTGCAATTTGTTCCAGCTCATGAATGGTTCCAGGATTCTTTTTACCAATGGCAGATTTCAGCTCTTTCGAAAGGTTCTCGATTGGATTGAGATCAGGACTCGCTGGTCTGTTTAAAACAGTCCATTTTTTCTTTTTTAACCATTCTTTTGTACTTTTGGATGTATGTTTTGGGTCATTGCCCTGGTGGAGGACCCAGATCAAGCTTTCTGACACTAGGTAGCACATTTCACTCCAAAATACTTTAGTAGTCCTCGGACTTCATCATTCTTTAGTACATTCCAGGCCTCCAGTTTCTGAGCAGCAAAAAAGCTCCACATTATGGAACTTCGACCATATTTAACTTTAGGAAGAGTGTTTTTTTTCCTTATAAGTTTCATTTCTTCGCCTGTAAATTTAACACTGGTCTACATTGCCGAAAAGCTCAAGTTTGGTTTCATCTGTCCACAGAACATTTTCCCTGAAGAATTGTGGTTTCTCAAGATGGTTTTGGGCAAAGACCAGGAATGCCTTTTTATGGCTGTCTTTGAGCAGTGGGGTCCTCCTTGGCCTTTGCCCATGAAGCCCTTCTTTGTTTAGGCATGGCATATGGTGCAATTTGAAACCATCACTCCAGATTGTTCCAGGTCATCCTTAAGCTCTTTGGATGTTGTACATGGTGTTTTTCCAATAGTTCGCACTAAACTTTGAAAACTTCTTGGATTCATTTTCCTTTGGGAGGTTCTTGACAGTTTCTTGAGCAGAAAGCTTTTTAATAACATTGTGAACTGTAGACACAGGAATCCCAAGGTCTTTGAAGATGGCATTGTACCCCTTTGAAGTTTGATGTTCAGTGATTATGACTTTGCTGACGGTCTCAGTCAGCTCTTTTGTCTCCACCATTATGAATGTGGCCATTTTAAACAATAGAGACATCATTCCTTGGTTGATTCAAGGCATGTTAAACTCAATAAACTGAAAATTAATTTTAAAAAACTGAGGTCCTCTATGTTTCTCAAAACGTAAGCTTTATTCCCCAACCAAGATTCTATTACAAGGATCTGAGATAGAGATTAAAAAGGACGATAAATATCTGAGTATCATCATGGATCAATCATTAAACATGGTTTCCCACATAAAGGCAATTACCAAAATCATATACTTCAAACTACGGATTATCCAACACCTCAGACCCCTGCTAGAAAGTCATGATTTTAGATCAGTTCTTCAAGCACTAATAACACTCCACTTTGATTATTGTAATAGCATCCTTCAAGATCTCCCCAAGAAAACCATTTACCAATTACAATTAGCACAAAATCTGACTGCACGAATAATACACAAGGCTCATTATTCTAATCACATTACACCACTTCTACAAAATCTCCACTGGTTGCCCATTGCAACAAGAATAAAATATAAGTGCATCATGATAATATTTAAACATCACAATAAAATAACCCTAACATATCTATCCTCCCTATTCAATCAGGGTCGGCCCATCCATTGAGCGATAATGTTGTTCGCACAGGGCCCCGCACAAACTCCATTACCACTCAATGGACACTTGGACAGCGCTCCTTTTTCTCCCTCAGACAACTTGGACAGCGCTCCTTTTTCTCCCTCAGACAACTTCGCTCTATCCGTCCTTTCCTTTCCTCCTCCGCGCTGGCTACCCTTCTCCTTTCCCTTGTGATGTCCCGTCTCGATTATTGTAATGTCGCCCTTGTTGGTCTGCCCAAATCCCAATTGTCTCGTCTTCAACGTGTTCAAAACTCAGCTGTTCGTCTTCTTGCTCATGCCTCTCGTTTCGACCATGTCACCCCGCTTCTCCTTCACTATCACTGGCTGCCTATTCCTTTTCACGCTCAGTATAAAATTCTCATTCTCACACACAAGGCTGTCCGCACTGGTACTCCCTTCTATCTTGCCAGATACACTTCCGCCCCCCCCCCCCCACCGCCTACTTCGTGCCATTCACACCAATCGTCTATCTCTCCCCTCACCTTCTCAGGCTCATCTTGTTTCCACCCGCTCCTCTGCCTTCTATTTTCTAGCCCCTAGCCTCTGGAACTCGCTCCCCCCCTCACTCCGTGCAGAGGAATCTTACCAATCTTTTAAGTCACAACTCAAAACCCATCTCTTCAGTTTAGCGTTTAACCTACCATCCCCGGCTCCCCCTTCCCCCTCCGTCATTCCCTCCCCCCCCCCGTTCCTTGATGTTTAATTATTATATTGTAGTCTGTTGTTCTTCTTGTCATTTCTTTCCTCTTCTATCCTATCAGTTTTACTGGCGTTCCTTTTCTTTTCTCAGCCATTTTTAAGATGTTTTAACTATATTGTAAACCGCTCAGGTGCCACCAGTGTTGGGCGGTATAAAAAGTTTTAATAAACATAAACATAAACATAAACAGCTGCAGATGGAGCAGGGGAAGCCCGCACGAGGCCCCGGCTCCCTCTGCACAGCTGCCAGCATGAAGAGCTTTTTCCTTCATGCTAGTGGCTGTTTCATTGAAGCCGCGAATGCCGGGAAAGGTTAAAGGCAATTTGACAGTGCCACTTGTTCTCTTTCCCAGTAGGAGATGCATTGGTATTCTCTGAGATGTATTGGTTTAATATTTGCAGCATTGCCTTTTGATAGGTAGGGTTTGGTGCTTTGTGAGTCCTGGCAGTGCTGTTATGATATGGTGTATTTGCTATGAGTTCTAAATGGTCAGTGTTTATAGTACTTCCTAATGGGCCTGGCGGTTGGCACTGGAATATAGTAACGTAGAAATCTGTCTTTCTTTATCCAGACACTCATTAAGAGGCATGTTTACATAAAATGCATTTTAACATTATGCAAATATTTATGCAAATGAGACCCTTATGCAAATGAGGCCACACAATTAATCTCCGCACATGGCCCCGCACCCCCCTTGGGCCGCCCCTGTATTCAATCCACCTCTAACACAAGAACAAGGAGGATCTGCTCCCAAAACACACCACTTCTGCAGTACCAAGTTACCAGCGCTAGAGCCTTCACTTATATTACTCCACTATTATGGAACGCTCTTCCTGACTACTTAAGAGCAATGAAAGATTTACAACAGCTCTGCAAGGAACTAAAAACATATCTATTTGTTGATTTCTATGGAAATTCTATTGAAATACCCATGATGCAACTGTTGTAGTCACACACATATCAATACTGCTCCTATTTACCACAGAAATAATGTATACTAAATCCCATATGCTACATCATTGTATATAGTTATTGTAATATAGTTTGCAGCAAGTTATATGTACTTGAATATTTAAAGTTTAATGTAAAGTTCAATGTAAAGTTTATTGGTTTTTGTTCTATGTAAACTGTCCCAAATCTCAGGAAGGGATGGTATATTAAAACTTGCAAATAAATAAATAAATAAATACATGTGAGTACTGACAATTGATGACAGGTGTGTCTAAATTTACTGCAATGGGAATGTGATTTGAATTGTTTATAAGGGTGCCAATAATCATGTCCTCCAAAATTAATAATCCAATGGTCTTTGATTTATGAATCTTGGATTTCTTGTCCGTATGTTTATGTATATAATAAATGCCGATGTCCTGTGTACTGATCCAAGAGCCACAGATATGGGGTGTGGATAGCCTGTTGGTAGAGAGGGTAGAATGACTGTGTTTTGTATGAATTAGATGTATGTCTGAATAAAGTGGGTTGAGCAACTTGTAAAATGCCCATTAGGTGCATGTGTGTTTAACCGCCAGAGGGAGAATGGATGGATGTATGCATAATTGATCGCCCATGTAGCAGAAGTTAGCATGCTGGTGCACACAAGATTGATTTGAGGTTGGTTATTCTTATGGACTTGTGCCGTAATGAGAGCTTGGAGGTGTCATGCGGGAACGGGAAGGCTGCGGGGCCACGTCCGGGCAGCCGCCATTAACCAGGGGGGGGGCGGCTCGTCGTGTGCGCTTTGCGTTCAGCGTCACAGGGGCTGTACATCAAGACTCAATGCGTCTTTTAATCTCATTGGCTCCTGTGGGCTGAGTGAGGGGTGCGGGAGCCAATGAGATGCGGAGGGAGTCCCGGCAGGCAGTGAGCGAGGCAAAGGTCCGGAGAGGCATGGGACTTTGGGGACGGAGCTGGAGGTGGCGGTCGTCCCACCCTCCCTCCCTGTTTTGGGGTTGGTGAGGGCCTGGGGGGTGAAGGGGTGTTGCAGCTGGAGGGGGTGGCGGGATCCCGGAGGTTTCCGGGGTCCAGAGCCGGAGGCAATCCTTAGGGCGGGGGTGGGGTACCCCCGACCCGGACAATCCCTCGGGTTTTTGCTAATAATATGGCGAAGCCAGAAGAGGGAGGGCTATGCAAATAGCCATGGCCTGGACACGACAGAAGCGGATACGGCGTCACCTTGCTACTCACATGGCTGGTGAGGGCTCGATCTGCAGTGGGGGTAATTATGATGTAGTTGGAAATGTTGTTCGGTTATTGTTGAAAGGTTAATAAAGCTGCAACCAGTTTAATTCCCAAAATGTGTTGTGGTGTATCATTGTATAGGGAAAGGGGGTCAAGGCTGTGGGTAGGAGGGGGGAGAATGGAAGCGACCTGTCCGCCGTACCCGATTACTTCTATATATAAAGTAGGGTTGAATACCAACTCATAGCTGGTTGGTTGAGAAGAAATAGGGGTGAGTTTATCACCTTTCATTGATAGGATTCCTTCTGTGTGCTGATTGGGCAAGTTGGTGTATTTAAGTGTGCATGCACCGCGTTGTGTGTTCGTTTGTATGTGGAACAAACTGCAGAACGCCTGTCCCAGCAGTAAGATTTCTGGTCTCTGTGTTAAAAATAAGAGGGTTGTGTTTCTTATGGAATGGGTGGCTCTGCTGTAACAATGTGTGTATTTGATTTTCTGTAGCATAGAATGCTGGTATCTGCAGCCCTATTTCCCCTGACAAAGCAGTTGCAAAATGCTGTGAGGGCATCTACAGTGTCATTGGGGCATTGTGCAGATAAGTGTTACGTTGTTTGGGTCATGCTGCATAACTTATATGCTGCAGTTTTGTCCTGTTCTGTATGCCATATTTTATGGGTTGTGAACTGTAGAGCCTTATATATTTGTTTTTTGGGAGTTTTTGGTCATTGCTACCAATTCGTGCAAGAACTATCTTCAAGACCTTGATAATCACTTTTAAATCTGTTCACAATCTCTCACCTGCATCCGTAACTGCCCTCATCCATTCCACATCCCCAAATAGAATAAGAAGAACCACGGCTATAAACTCCCTAAAAGTCCCAAAGGCACTTACTGCCTGCACCAAATCAACAGCCAACAGGGCCTTCAGTCTCAGTGCACCAAGATTCTGGAATGCATTACCCCATGACATCCGGGCTATTAAGAACCTACCACAGTTTAGGAAAGCCCTCAAAACTCACCTCTTCAACAAGTACCTGATAGACCATGACTGCACCCCCTAGAACCTCAGGACATCACCGATACCATTCTCAGTCAAATTTACAATACCACAAGCAACTCACCATGTGGATACTCAAACCTATAAAGTGAACTGTGTTTTCTATGCAACTGCTTTGATTATGACTCCATGTAATAAGTCTGTAAATAGTTACCCCTGTTAGCCAAGTTTCTGTCCCCTGTTATATGTAAACTCATACATGTTAACTGTAATGAGCATTTGTTCCATGTGAACCGCGCTGATGCTGAATAGTGCGGTATATAAGAGACTGTAAATAAATAAATAAATAAATAAATTGCTGTTCCAAAGCTAAATCCAAGGCCAAGATTGATATGCCTGGACAAAATATGCTCAAGGGGCTGAGATCTTTTTTTCTCCCAAGATTTTTATCTTCTGATAAAAAAAGAAAGAAAAGGAATATAGTGCAAACATATAGATATGTAGCCCTTTCTTGATGATATATAGTGGAATGAAGTTTTTTTATTTGAATAGTCATGTCCTGGCAATGTCTCAGTTTTTATACTATTTCCTACATTTCATTTTTTAAATTGCTCTTGTTTTATTTTATTCTTTTATGTGCCCAATATGTGTGCATATTTAGTCCAAATCCATTTGATATTGGATATTAAGGGGTTGAACCTCAAGGGTGACAATAATGCTGATCTGTAGATAAGTTTAAGAAATAGCTGGACACGGAAGGAAAGTAGTAGAAAAAGGGAGACTATGGACACTGGAGAGGAAGCATCTAGATGAACATTCGCTTAGGGTTTCACATTTGGGCCAGTTGTGCTCTCCACCTAGGCAACCTGGCTATTTGTCTGGCTTGATTTAGGTAAATTCTCAGTCATAAATCTAACCAATTATATTTGGCTGAAAATTAGAACCAAAATTACCAGTTAAGGACTGCTAACATTCATAGTATACTATAAATGGATTTTCTTAGTAACTAGGTCCCATAGCATGAAGTGGGACCTGCAGTAAAATAACGCACATGGGGCATGTTTACTAAAATGTGCTAAGTTAGGTCATGGTAAGCCCTCAAAATTAGTGCAGGAGGTAGCATAGACCCATGCTGTCAGGGCACTCACTCTAATAGCAGAAATCACAGGAAACGCACACCAGTGACAGCCATGCTAACTGCGATGTGCCATAAACACCCACACTCTGCCCCTATCCTGCCTAGTAACACTCCCTTCCCACCATAACATTTAGCATGGGACTTTTACTGCGCTGCCCTATGTTGTCAACATGGCGCGATTAGTGCATGGTGAACTCCATGGCAACCATTAGGACACTTTAGTAAAATGCCCATTAGCAGGACTGTACCTTAGTAACAATGGTCCTAAATTTTCCAAATCCCTTAATATGCACAGTGGCTTTTTGAAAACCGACCCATCAGTCTAAACTTGTTTAACATATTCTAAAAATAAAAAATATATATTTCCTCATCTCACTCAAATTTAATTATAATTCTTTGTCATTACTGTATATTTTCTAACAGTTTTCTTAGTAGTAGCTGCAACAGTAAAGTTATTGATCTTGAACTTATTAAATGATCTTAAATTTAAACATTTGAAAAAGAATCCTCTGTTATGCACTCCATAAACAGCATAGTCACATCTGAATTTTTAATACATGCTATTCTTTGGTTAGCCATACGGAATGATCCTTCAATGAAAAATCTTAATTTAGAACTAAGTTTCCACATTGAGGGTTATGTTGTGTATTCTGTACTAAGTTTAGTCACTGTTTCTTTAACTGGGATTTTCCTAATTTTCTCAATGATTGTGGTTTCTGTTATACAGAGAACAAAATATTTATTTATTGGATATGCGCATTACCTATCTATAGTGGATGTATCTCCATTATGGGAAGAGAAATCATAGGATGTATTTCTGTATTCTTTGGAATATTTTTGACCATCTTTCATTACAGTACCAATCACACTACCATAATATTGGAGAACCATCATGGCACTAGTTAAAAAGCCACATGGAAAACAGTGACTGCATTAAAGTGTCTAAGTTATGTAAGAATGGTGTGTCACCTGTAATTATAAAATTGACTAACTGTATTAGTATCTCTGAATCCTTTTTGCCAGGTTATGAGTAATGCCACATAAATTCTGGGGTTTTGTTTTCCAAGTTCCTTTTTTTAAGACCCTTACTAAATGCTTTGATTGAGACATATTCCCTGAATTGAATTCTTCATGATCTAAGGGGCATGTTTACTAAAAGCCGTACAATTGCGTGCCGCACAATAGCGCACGGAAACGCGGCACTCAAACGCTTAGAAACGCTCTTAAACGCCCCGCACATGTGCGTGTGGGCCCCGCACAGTTGCGCGCCGCACTAACGTGCCCCGCACAAGTACCCGGCCCGCAAATGTCCGATAGAGGCGTGGAAAGGCATTCTGAGGGCGGAGGAAGGCTCCCGAGGGGCGGAGAGACGGGGTCAATGGGCGGGGAAGGGGAGGGGAGAGGCTCCCCGCACAGTATCGGGGACGAATTTGCAGGTTAAAAATAGCGCGAGTGAAACACTCACGGTAGAGGGCATTTAAAGGGAAGAGAAACCATTTCCGTCAGCAATGTACAGGGAAACCGGGGAAACCTGCAAAACGTGAGCAGTGTGATACATGTGCACAGAACAAAAGTGCAAATAAAGATAGAAAAAGACCCAAACAAATATATTAAAAATAGGAAGTCAGCTGGGCAAACATAAGAAACACACCCAGGAAAGCTCCAAAGAAATGAAATGAAGTATGGAAGGGGCTACGGAGCGGAGACCCTTCCAAAAACCATTTCCTTTTTCCTGAGCCTTCCTGGGAGTGTTTGCTATGGTTGCCCATTAATATCACTGTTGCCCAGCTTGGTTATATTTATCCCCAGTTCGTCGTGGTCGGTTGAGGGGTTTATTTGCACTTTTGTCACCAGACAAGGTGACTGAGCCCACAGTACAAATGTGCAGAGCAGGGTTTTTGACTCCTTTGGTCAGGTTTCCCACCCCCAGGGACTGCACTATCACTGTGGCCACAGTGTGGTGCAGTAGACAGAGGCAGTACCTCTAGGACCAGAGGGTCACAGGTTCAAATCCAAGCTGGGGCTCCTGCCAACCCAGTCCCCACATTTTACCCACCACTAAACAGAGATAGTAAAGACACTCCTTTATTGCAGAGAACATAAGCATGGTTCACACACCCATTTTGTACCCAACACCGCACACACACCATAACAATGGGCATTACCAACAGCCGAGTCCCCCAAATGCAGTCCTGGAGTGCCACAACCCAATCAGGTCATATGCTTTTCCAAGATACGGACATGCCAGCATGTTGGCGGTAGGGTACAGGTGGTGGAGGGGGCAGTGGCTGCTAGCCACAGAAGACAGTGGCCGAGCCATGTGCAGGCTGGCACGTCCACTGCAACATAGGCCCTGTCGGATGTACAGTCATGGACTTCCCAGGGAATTCAGCACATCTGTGGCAACACAGTGGTGCGGTGCACACAGACAGTGTGTGCAGGAGCAAAAGGTCACAGGTTCAAAGCCCAGCTGGGGCTACTGCCATTCCTGTCCACATATTTTCCCCACAACTAAACCATGTTAGTAAGGGCAATCCTTTATTGCTGGGGATATACGCATTGGTCATACGCCTATCTTTTACACCACCAAGCACAGACACCATGACCAGGGGCATTACCTAGAGCAGAGTCTCACAAATGCAGTCCTGGAGGACCACACACCATTCAGGTTCCATGCTGCCACTCATACAAATAACCGTGCTGTATATCTATGCACCACCCCCATGGCATGTAGATGTAGCTCATGCATATTCATGAGGGACAGCAGGAAACCCCAACCAGTGTATTGCAAACCTGGACTGGATTTGGGAACCTCTGCCGTACAGCAGCAGCCAACAGGGACAGACACACCCACACCCACACCCACAGGCCCCATTGGCCAATGCCTCCTGGTGAGGCAGGACATTGGGCCCTGCGTGCATCTCCCAATACCAGCACTTGCATACCTTAGCAATGTCACCCTACACCAGGGTATATGGTACACAGCTCTCAAACGTTTGCTATGAGTACTGGCAGATAGATATCCCTACGTTACGCACAGTCTGCTCTTTGAGCTCCATCATACTAATCTATCTGATGTTTGCGGTGTGTGCATCAGGTCTGGCCCCTGACAGTGTTTACCACCCTAGGGAGGGACCCCCAACGGTATTGCATACCATACCCATGCCTGTACTGTGCCCAGGACTGGTGTGGTGGGCAAGGACTCTGAACCCCTCTCTATAGTAGCACAATGCTGGCATACGTGTGGGAGTGTGTGTCTGTCTATACAGTGTGTGTTGGCTGCAAACACTGTCCACAGTTTTGGCCTGATGATGTGCATAATGAGCAGCAAGGTACCATGGGTATAGCTCAGACAGGGTGGGCTGGCCAGGATGCATCTGCACAGGGCATAGGGCACTGGCAGGGACATTGTAGTGGCCGTCCACCACCTCCACAGACAGGGTGACCTCTGTATGTGCTGCTGGGCTTTCACTCCACCCTGACTGTGCAGTGATGGCAGCATGGCTAGGCACCCCCATAGTGCTTCATAGCACTTCCCTCATGTGATATATGGGTCACCTGTTGGGGCCTAGTCACTGATGTATCTGCTTGTGTGTGCTGCCATCCCAGTTGTGGGTGCATGCATTTCCAGTGGGACTAACCAGCAGACTGTTCACAGCTGGTATGTGCCCTGCTGGAGTGCCTTGCAGTGGCTGATGGCTTGATGCAGGGGAATATCAGATAGTGGTGGGGTGCATCTTGGCATATCCAGCCCTACTGTCTGTCTGATATTGTGGTCTGGGTGGGTGTGGGGCTGCTTGGACTGCCCTGTAGTGTGTCTGTTCCCCAACAGGACTGGGGTTGATGGTCCACTCTACTGCCATCATTGCAGGGGGGGGTGTGTGTGTGTATATAATGGGGATCTGTTGATAGGAGACCCTGCCTGTTTGCCACCCTCGGCTGGGGGGGGGGGGGGGGGGGGGGCCGGGGGGTTCCCCCTGACTGAGACAGACAGAGATATCCAAGGTGTTCCTGCAGAAACTACCTATCTCACAGATTACAACTGTTTTGGAGCTCTGCCATGGCCTCTCTCAGCCATGGAGGGTGCTGTGGACCTGGTCCAGGGCGCCTCATCGCACACTCAGGGTGAGCACAGTTCCCGCACAGTGTGACTGTGTGTAGCTACTCTGTGCAAATTAAACACCCGGTCAGTACCTCCTACCAGGCCAAGGTGCTGTGTGGGTGCACACGGACACGTCCCCCTACCAGGCCGGGGAGCTGTTGGGGTGCATTCCCCATCTTGTGTTCATCTGTGGACAGCTGATTTGCATGTGCAGTGCATCATGGGTATGGGTGGCCTAACCCTATCCTGGTTCCCACAGCAGACTGTCTGTGTGGTGACATGCAGGCTCTCTGCAGCCAGCCAGGGGCTTGCTGGCAGCTATATAGCTGTAGCCCAATGGTTACTTCACTGCCTGTGGAGCCAGCGGTAATGGGTTCGAGCCCACGGTGGGGTTATTTGATAGGGTTGTCCAAAGCTTTTTTTAGATTTAATGTACATATGTTGCTGCCATCAAACACACCCTCAGTGTACTGTACCCATAAGGTGCCTCTGAGGGTGCTTTATAGGGCACCCTATAGGGCACCTTATGGTTGCCGTCCATATAAGGTGCACTATACATTATCCTGTGACGCAACATATATGGTGCCCTATAGGGGACATTCAAGGGTGCCTTGGCGGACAGTGAACTTTAACATGTGCCTTATGGGCCGCCTTATGTTAACACGCTTTGTGAGTGCGTTTGCTAGTAGTGATAACTGAAATAAAAATAGATTGCCCCTACAGCACTCATCCCCATAATACACACTGCCTCAGTGAGCCTTCTTCATTGGGCACTGTGGGGGATTGAACCCCTGATCTCTGCACCATTGGTCAGTGTCTTAGCCATTGTGCTGTGGCTCTGTTCCTATGCTTGGGCATCTGCGCACCGCCTTATGCCGCCCAAAATTAACAGTGCACCGCCTTATGCCGCCCAAAATTAATATGCCTCCTAAAGCACTTTTACCCATTACAGTTAATGCCTCAGCCAGCCCTTTTTGTTGTGCACAATGGGGAATTGAACCCATGGCAGCTGCACCCACAGTCAGTGTCTTAACCATTGTACTTTGGCTCTGCTCCTTTGTGTGTGCATATCAGGGCGCCACTTAGCCTTCCCACGCACTATTATGCATGGCGCACAATAGCGCGGCGCACAATAGCGCCCCGCGCAAATGTGCGATCGCTTACTCCCGTTTTTTTTCTTTTCTCTGCCTGAACCGCCCACTCCTTATATGGCACAGGCACACTACCGCGGCCCCGCACATTAGGAATGTTTAGTAAACAGACCCCTAAGAGTCGTCCCTGCTCTTTTGGGAAATGCAGTACTCCATTCCTTTAGGTACCATTTAAATTTGCAGTACTACTAAAAAAATATTTCCATGTCATTTCATGTGAATTTTTAACCTCAAATGGCAGGTTTTTAAACCAGAATGACTGAAAAAAATCTTTCCAGTGTAGTTAATGGCTGTCAAGCATGGGGTAGCCTCTAGCTTGTGGCTGGAGGACATTGGGTCTTCCAGGAAAGCTAGTCTGCCTCCTGGTGAGGTGGCTTTATTCTGCACATTCCTAGCTGTGTCTTGGATTTCTGGTAATCTTAGTTCGTGATTCTTCATTGGCCAAGCGGAAAACAGTCCATGGCAGGCTTGGGTATTTTTGCTCCACCTCTGGGCTTGTTCTCCACTAGTGCATTTTTATTGTCCAGCTTTCTTGCTCCCCAAGGTTCTGCATGTGGTTCTTGTTGTATTTGTCTTACTTCCTGATAGAAACTTAGAAACATGAGGGCAGAAAAAGACCACATGATCCATCTAGTCTATCCTTCCATATCACCCACTACAACAGTCCTCTTTTTCCCTTTAGAGAGCCTCTGTGTTTGTTCCATGCTTTTTTGAAGTTAGATACTGTCCTCATCTCTACTACCTCCACTGGGAGACTATTCCACGCATCTAGCACTCTTTTCGTAAAGAAATATTTCCGCATATTACTCCCGAGTCTATTCCCTTTCACCCTCATCCTATGTTCCCTCTTGGCAGAGCTTTCAATTGAAAGAGGCTCTACTCCTGTGCATTTATGCCATGGAGATATTTAAACATCTCGGTCATATCACTTCTGCCCCGTCTTTACTCTAAAGTATACATATTAAGATCCTTAAGTCTGTCCTCATATGCTTTATAATGAAAACCATTAACCATTTTAGTAGCCACCCTCTGTACTGACTCCAACCTGTTTATATCCTTTTGAAGGTGCGGTCTCCAGAATTGCACACAATACTCCAAATGAAGTCACACCAAAGATTTATACAGAGGCACTATCACCTCCTTTCTTCTGCTGGCCATTCATCTCCCTATGCACCCAAGCATACTTCTAACTTTCGCTGCTGCCTTTTCTACCTGTTTAGCTACTTTGAGATCATCAGACACAGTCACACCTAGATCCTGAACTTCTTTCGTGGACAGAAGTACGTCACCCCCTATACTGTACCACTCCCTTGGATTGTTGCAGCCCAAATGCATGACCCTGTATTTTTTACATTAAATCTGAGCTTTCAAATTCTAGACCATTCTTCAAGCTTAGCTAGATCCCTTCTCGTTTTATTTACATCTTCCTGGGTGTCTACTCTGTTGCAGATTTTGGTATCATCCGCAAAGAGGCAAACCTTACTTGACAGCCCTTCCACAATATCACTAACAAAGATTTTTAGTGATATCTCAGGATTCCAATTCAAAAGAGAGATTTTAGGGGTCCTGGCTTTCTGCAATCATATTATTATTGGGTAGAATCAGGGTCTATAAATTCAACACTGCTTTGGGATGTAAGTTCAAAAAACAGGTTTGGCCAAAAGGTTTCCCCCAAGCTAGATAATTTGGCATGTCTTCATTAGTTTCCTCATGATGTGCTCCCAGTGGTTCCTGGCACGGCCCAGGTGTGCTTTATTTGCCTTCTCTTATGCTTGGTTACCTCCCTGATGGATGAGAACAGCCCACATCAGTGCAATCTGAAATGCTTTGTAACTGCACTGACCCTCAGATTTGGCATGTCCACACCTGGTCCAAAGATTCCAAAGTCTGTGGCTTCAAGCCATATTTCCAAGCCTCCTGCTTCCAAGACCCTAGCTCCTTGTATTTCAGTCTAGGTTACACTTACCTTTGCTTCCTTGTTTCCTGCTTCCAAGGCTCCAGTTCTTGATATTCCAGTACAGGCTATATATAGTTACCTTTGTTTCAGTGTCTCCTGCTCCCAAGAGTTCAACAACCATGCCTCCAGCCTTGGTTTTAGGGGATCTCATATTGCAGGCTCCAGGTTCCAGAAACTCCAGCCCTGTTTATTCCTCCTTCCATTTCAGAGATCCCAGCTCCAGAAACTCCAGTTTCCAGCTTCAGTGATCTTGCAGCTGACTCCAAACATTTTGGTACCTCAAACTGTCTTCACCTTAACCTGTCTAAAACTTCCTCTACTTGGTTCACTTTTGGAGGCCCCTGTCCCTCACTTGCACCCTCCATTGGTAATTCCACAATTCCTCTGGTTTCTTCTTTTTGCTATCTTGAGGTTCTGCTTGATTCTAATCTCATTTTCACGGATCATATCTCTCACTTAACTAAGACATCATACTTCTTCCTACGTCAAATATGTTCTATCAGCCCTTTTCTCTCTATCTCTGCTCTAACTACTGTAACTGTAGCCACAGTTATCTCTCAGGTTGATTACTGTAACTCTGCTTTCACAGCTATCACTCGCACTCAGTCACGTCACTTGCAACTGTTACGAAATATCACAGCCAGAATGATCACTTACTCTTCTCGCATGGATCATGTTACACCACTATTAGTTCATTTCCATTGGCTTCCTATTGACTTCCATGTTCACTTTAAGATTCTTATTCTGGTGCACCATGCTATCTATGCTCACACACCACAGTATCTCACTGACCTCCTTCAGTTCCACGTTCCCACATGCAGTCTCCGCTCTGTACACGTCAATCGTCTTCATCTTCCCTCTCCCTCACGTGCACACCTTCAATCCACCCGCCACTCTACTTTCTATTTTCTAGGCCCAGCCTTCTGGAATTCGTTACCCACACCCCTCCGACTAGAAACAAATTATAATATTTTCAAATCTCAGCTTAAAAACACTTATTTACCACTGCTTACAATCTCCCAGTTTCACAAAATTGACCTGAGTCTGTTTGTATTGTTGTCTATGACTGTCTATACTCTCCTCTTTCTGTCTTGTCATTATGCTCTCTTATTTCATCTTTTCTATTGAAATTGTAGTTCCTCTTTCTCTTCTGGCCTTGTGCCACTTTCTGTTTGTTAACGTGATTGTAAACCGCCCTGCTGATATATAAGGGCGGTATATCAAATAAAAATAAACTGAAATTGAAACAGAGATTCCGACTACACTCCTATTTTGGCAGCTTGACCCCTAGTGGTAGGAACATGAGGTACTGCTAGGGGGTCAGAGCCACCATTTTGAAACTGATTAACAACAGGGCTAGGATTGAAGGGGGATCACTCCTACCCTGACACTATATCACCAATGATATGTGCTGGAGAGGAAAGGGGACCTCAGCTATCTTTTCTGTGGGATGAGGGGGAGCTGCTCACATCTGGGGATTTCTGATTAATGCTAGTGATGGGGGTGGGGGGATCAGAGGTGGTCAAGGTTGGTTGGTTGATGCTGTTAGAAAGGTATGGATTGTAATTTTGGCTTTGAGTTATGACCAAAGGGGTTGGAATGGTTTGCCACAGCTTTATTGTGCAAAAGGCAGGCAAGCCATTCAGCAGATGCTGGAAAGCAATGAGTACAAATCCTCAAAGTCTAGCCAACAAAGTTCCTGATCTGGAAGCCCTAATGGTGGAAATGGACTTGGCCATTGTGGCCAGTACAGAAACATGGTTTAACGAGTCGCATGAAGGGGATATAACCATAGCTGGCTATAATCTATAATCTATTTAGAAGAGATAGAGAGGGTAGAAAAGGAGTAGCCCTGTATGTTAAAAGCATTATTAAAGCTCTGAAATGCAGGGGACATGAGGAAAAGAAGAAGCGCTCTGGATTGTGTTGGAAAGAGGAGATTGCACTGTCATCCATACTGGTGTAGTCTACAGGCCTCCAACTCAAGCCAAAGAAATGGAAAGCGAATTGATTGTTGATTTTGCAAAGATAACCATGAAGGAGAAGTGATCATACTGGGTGACTTTAATCTACCTGATGTGGATTGGAGTGTTCCTTCTGCAAATCTGGAAAGAAGTAAAAAAATTGTGGATGCCTTCCAAGATGTGTTACTTAAACAAATGGTGTTGGAACTGACCAGGGAGAGCTCCGTGCTGGATTTAGTGCTCAACAACGGAGATAGCGTGTCAAATATCCAGGTGGGTGCCTATGTGAGCAGCTGCAATCATCACACGGCGTGGTTTGAGATAAAAGCAAAGGTGGAATCCAATCACAGCAAGCTCAAAGTCCTAGACTTCAAAAATGCTGTCTTAGTAAAATGGCCAAATACCTGAAGGAGGAGTTGGTAGGGTGGGAGGGGGGGATAAGGGAGGTGGAATTGCAATGGACTAAACTAAAGGAGGCAATAAAAGGTACAATAGATACATACGGAAGGAAAGTAAATAAAAACAAGAGGAAAAGGAAATCTCTTTGGTTCTCCAAAGAAGTGGCTGCACAAATAAAGGCAAAAAAATACAGCTTTCACAAAATTCAGAAGTTTGCAAACAGAGAAACACAGAAAAGAATAGAAGATCAAACTAGAAGAGACAAAAAGAGAAATAAGGATAGCAAAATCAATGGCAGAAGAAAAGATAGCTAAAGATGTAAAGTTTTGCGACAAAACATTTTTCAGGTATATTCAGGAGAGGAGGAAAATCAGAGGTGGAATTACAGGACTCAAAAGTGCTGGGAATGGATTCATGGAAAGTGACATTGAAAAAGCGAAAATGCTAAACAAATACTTCTGCTCTGTTTTCACTAGAGAAAATTCTGGAGAAGGACCACCTGTGACTGACAAATATACAAATGGGAATAGAGTAGATATCACACCATTCACAAAAGATGATGTGTTAGAACAACTTGCAAAACTGAAAGTAGACAAGACTATGAGACCAAATGGGATATATCCCAGGTTACTGAAAGAGCTCAGAGAGGTTTTTGCAGGGTCTTTAAAGAATGTTTTTAATAGATCCTTGAAGACAGGAGAAGTCCATGGGACTGGGGAAGGGCTGATGTGGTACCTCCCAACAAAAGTGGTAATAGGGAAGAAGTGACAAACTACAGGCCAGTAAGCCTTACCTCGGTGGCGGGAAAAGTAATGGAGGCCCTCCTGAAAGAGCGAATAGTGGACTTCCTAGAAACTAACAGGTTGCATGATCCGAGGCAACATTGTTTTACCAAAGGACGTTCTTGCCAATCAAATCTGATTGAGTTCTTTGACTGGGTGATCAGAGAACTGGATCAAGGGTATGCGATGGATGTTATCTATCTGGATTTTAGCAAAGCCTTTGATACTGTTCCTCATAGGAGGCTTATCAATAAACTCAACAGTTTGGGGATGGGTGCCAAGATGCTGAACTGGATCAGAAATTGGTTGACTGACTGATGACAGAAGGTGAGGGCAAACGGAACTCACTCGGATGAAAGGAAGGTGATTAGCGGTGTGCCCCAGGGTTCGGTCCTGGGACTGGTACTGTTCAATATATTCATGAGTGATATTGCCAAAGGGCTGAATGGAAAAGTATCTTTTTGCAGATGACACCAAAATTTGCAACAGAGTGGACTCCCCTGAGGGAGTGGAGAACATGAGGAAAGATCTACAAAAGCTGGAAGAATGGTCTAATACTTGGCAGTTAAGATTTAATATGAAGAAGTGCAGTGTTAAGCACTTGGGAAGCAGAAATCCAAGGGAATTGTATTTGATAGGGGGTGAGAGATTGATGTGCATGGAGTAATTGTTTCTGATGACAGGGCAGTGGCAAAAGCCAGAAGGATGCTTGATTGCATACAGAGAGGAATTACCAGTAGAAAGGAAGAGGTACTAATGCCACTGTACAAGTTGCTGGCGAAGCCTCACTTGGACAATTGTGTTCAGTTTTGGAGACTGTATCTTGCAAAGGATATAAAAAGGCTGGAAGTGGTTCAGAGGAAGGCGACCAAAATGATTTGGAGCCTGTGTCAGGAGGCTTATGAGAAGAGACTTGAAGACTTAAATATGTACACTCTGGAGGAGAGGAGGGACATAGTAACATAGTAAATGACGGCAGATAAAGCCCAGCATGGTCCATCTAGTCTGCCCAGCATGATGGCAAGAGTAGGTGCACCTGCCGCTCCGTGCAGGCCACCCCTCCCCACGTCCCTGTTTAGGGGTGAACCCACCACTCCATGCTGGACACCCCTATTTGTTGAGAAATTAGATGGTTCAGTTTATTTTTATTTTATCCTGTTGCTGTAAAGGGATCCACTGTGTCTGTCCCATGCCATTTTGAATTCCGTCACGGTGTTTGCCCCCACCACTTCCATCGGGAGGGCATTCCAAGCATCCACCACCCTTTCCGTGAAAAAGTATTTCCTGATATTGCCTTTCAATTTACCACCTTGCAGCTTCCTGTTGTGCCCTCTAGTTTTACAGCTTCCCCGTCTTTGGAAGAGGTTTGTTTGTTCATTATATCCCTTTAAGTATTTAAAGGTCTGAATCATATCTCCCCTGTCCCTCCTCTCCTCCAACATGTACATGTTTAGGTCTTCAAGTCTCTTCTCATAAAGCTTCTGACGCAGGCTCCAAATCATTTTGGTTGCCTTCCTCTGAACAGCTTCCAGTCTTTTTACATCCTTTGCAAGATACAGTCTCCAAAACTGAACACAGTATTCCAAGTGAGGCCTCACCAGTGACTTTCTGCTGGTGATTCCTCTTTGTATGCAGCCCAACATCCTCCTGGCTTATGCCACTGCCTTGTCACACTGTTTTGCCACCTTGAGATCTTCAGAAATAATCACACCAAGGTCTTTCTCCTGATCCAGGCACATCAACCTCTCGCCCCCTATCGCGTACATTTCCCTTGGATTTCTGCTACCCAAGTGCATGCTCTGCACTTCTTTGCATTAAATCTTAATTGCCCAGCATTTGACTTTTCTTCCAGCTTTTGTAGATCTTTCCTCATGCTAACCACTCCATCGGAGGAGTCTACTCTGTTGCAAATTTTCGTGTCATCTGCAAAAAGACAGACTTTTCCATTCAGTTCCTCAGCATTATCACTCACAAATACATTGAACAGTGCCGGGCCCAGGACCGACCCCTGGGGCACCCCGCTAATCACCTTCCCTTCATCCGGGTTACAGGGGAGATATGATTCAAACATTTAAATACTTAAAGAATATTAATGGACAAACAAACCTCTTCCAAAAACAGGGAAGCTGTAAAACTAGAGGGCATAACATGAAGCTTACAAGGGGGTAAACTGAGAGACAGTGTCAGGAAATACTTTTTTACTGAAAGGGTGGTGGATGCTTGGAATGCCCTCTCGATGGAAGTAGTGGGGGCAAACACAGTGACAGAATTCAAAAAGGCCTCTCCTCTCTTTCTTCATCTTCAGTGTGCCTGTTATCTTTCCTATCAAGAAATGTAATTCCTTTATGTTTCCAGCTTCATGCCACTAATGTTTTATTACAATATTGTAAACTGCCCTGGTGCTTCCGAAGGTGCAGTCAATCAAGAAATAAAGATAAGATAAGAAAGATAAGAGGCAGTCCAACAAGATATTCAACAGTAACACTTAACCACTTAGCAGGTGCTGATAACTGGATAAGAACATAAGATATGCCATACTGGGTCAGACCAAGGTCCATCAAGCCCAGTATCCTGTTTCCAACAGTGGCCAATCTAGGTCATACGTACCTAGCAGTTTCCCCAAAAGACACAGGATAAGCTCCTATCCAACTCACTCTTTGTTCTTTCATAGTCAAAAGGAATAAGACAAACTACTACATACCCCAATAGTAGGAGAGCTAACAGGCAATACTACACAAATGGAATCAGAACAGAGGTGGCAGATCTCACATAAGAGGCTAGGTTTTTCTTTTTTACTGATGGGACAGCCATGGAAATGATGGGGACTTTGGTAGGTTTTTCCCTTGCTTTTTCTAACAGGTTCAGGCAGGGTCATACCAAGCAATAAATGCCACTGTGCAAATTGCACATCTGGTGCATCCCCTCCCCCACAGTCACAGGTTTTCCATTTGTCCTATGCCCAGCATCTCCCTATGTTGCCTTACCCCACACTTCCATGTCCAGCAGGCTCTCTGCACTACCTACCCTTGCCTCACCACCACTTTTCATCTTTTCTTGGCGGCAGTGGTGGCAGCAGCAGAACAGACATAAAATTGAAAAAAAACTCAAACCCTCAGATCTTTCCGATTTCCTGCTTGCATTAAGGTCTGATCCCTCCCTCCACTGACATATGTCCACATCAAAGGAGGGAGGGCACTGTGTAGCAAGCCAGCTTTTATTAAGTATTCTTTCCCTCCTACCCACCCCAGAGATAATCTTAGCTTTTTAGGCTATTAAATCTATTAAAGGGAAGGATGTTCATATTCACTTTCAGGTGTGGTAGATTATCCTCATTAGGAATTCAATAATTAAGGATCTCAGATTAATTAATCTTGAGGTGAACAAAGTCCATTAAATGTATTAGGTATAGTTGTATTAGTATAAGTATCCCCAGCAAACCTAAGTAAGTAAACAACTTAAACACCTAAACAAAACCTTAAAGCTAAGATACAGACAGAATGGGGGCATTCTAGTCTTTTGCATTGAATGCCACATGTATGATTTTCTCCCATTTGGTGAGGGATCTTATGTGTGCACTAGGTACAAGGAGCTCTTTGCTCTCAGGGAACGAGTCCGATCTCTGGAGGCTAGAGTAACAGACTTGGAGGATGTAAGGAAGACAGAGAGGTATATAAATGAGACCTACAGGAATGTAATACTAAAGTCCCACCTCCAGTCTGACAGCCTCCTTGTTGCCATGGAGGTCACATGACAGGAAGTGATCCTGTAGCTAGGACCTGTGCTCCAGGTGATGTAAAACCCTTTCGCACTGAGGAGGTTTCTCCAGGGCCATGTGCACATGAGGGAAGGGGTAGGACAGCCATTATAGTTGTTGATTTGATCATTAGGCATGTTGATAGCTGGCTGGCTGGTAGAAATAAGGATCGCCTGGTAACATGCCTGCCTGGTGTGAAGGTAGCAGACCTAACGCACCACCTAGACAAGATTTTAGACAGTGCTGGGAAGGAGTCTGCTGTCTTGGTGCATGTTGGTACCAATGACATAAGAAAGTGTGATAAGGAGGTTCTAGAGGCCAAATTTAGGCTTTCAGATAGGAAGTTGAAATACAGAATTTCCAGGGTAGCATTCTCAGAAATGCTTCCTGTTCCATGCACAGGATCCAATAGGCAGGCAGAGCTCTGGAATCTCAATGCATGGATGGGATGATGGTGCAAGGAAGTGGGTTTTGGATTTGTTAGGAACTGGGCAACATTCTGGGGAAAAGAGTGGCTTCCAAAGGGATGGGCTCCATCTTAACCGGGATGGAACCAGGCTTGTGGCATTAATCTTCAAAAAGGAGATAGAGCAGCTTTTAAACTAGATAATAAGGGAAAGCCGACAGTCACCCTAGAGCGCATGGTTCGTAATGCTGTATCCTTAAAGGATTCTAGCAAAAGAATGAGGTTAGGGCATATTGACAGGTTTCAATAAAGACAAAAGTAACCCAAATGCCCTTAAGTACAGTGCAGACAGAGTTTAAAGATTCCAAATTACCTCTGCCTACCAATAACCAAATTAATATGAATAAAATACAACCTCTAAAATGCTTGTATGAAAATGCTAGAAGTCTATAAAATAAGATGGGAGAGTTAAAATATATAGCATTAAATGAAAGGCGAGATATGATTGGTATCTCAGAGACCGGGTGGAAGGAGGAGAAACAGTGGGATGCATTATATCACAATAATAGAGCAAATCATATTGGTGGAGGGGTTACACTCTATGTTAGAGAGGTCATTGAGTCACACAGGATTAAAATTTTGCAGGAAACAAAATACACTGTAGGATCTCTATGGATTGAAATTTCATGTAAAAAGGGGAAGGCAGTGGCAGTGGGGGTGTACTACTAACCTCCTGGCCAGAATGAACAAATGGATGATGAAATGCTAAAAGAAATCAGGGAGGCTAACAAAAGTTACAATGGGTGATTTCCATTAACTCAGTATTGACTGGGTCAGTGTCATGGCAGACATGCTAGGGAGATAAAGTTTCTTGATTAAATAAATGACTGCTTCTTGGAGCAGCTGGTTCATGGATCAACAAGAGGGTAAGCCATTTTGGACCTAGTCCTTAGTGGAACACAAGATCTGGTGCAAGAGATAAGGGTGTTGGGGTTACTAGACAACAGTGATCATAGCATGATCATGTTTGATTTAATAAATGGAGAAAGGATGACAAGGAAATCCACAGTACTCCCTTTTAACTTTCAAAAGGGAGACTATGATAAAATGAGAAAAATAGTTAAGAAAAATCTAAAAGAAGCAGCTGCAAAGGTTAAAGATTTACATCAAACACGGGTGTTATTTAAAAATACTATCTTGGAAGCCGAGACCAGCTGTATTCCATGCTTTAAGAAAAGCTGAAGGAAATCCAAAAAGCTCCTTGCATGGTTTAAAACTGAGGTCAGAGAGGCTGTTGTAGCCAAAAAAGCATCTTTCAGGAAATACAAAAAGGAGCCAAATGACAAAAACTGGAAACAACATAAGTATTGGCAAGTTAGATGCAAGGCATTGAAAAGGGAGGCAAAGAGTAAATTTGAAAAAAAGTTTGCTGTGGAAGCATAAACACATAATAAAAACCTTTTCAAGTACATTCATAGCAAAAAACCCATGAGAAATTCAGTTGGACCATTAGATGATAGAGGGGTAAAAGGGGCATAGTGGAGAGACTAAATAAATTCTTTGGTCTTTATTGAAGAAGATCTAGGGAAGTTACCTATGACTGAAATGGCATTAAAAGTTAATGCCTCGGAAGAATTGAAAGAAATATCAATAAACCCAGAAGATGTATAACAACTATTGATAAACTAGAGTAGCAAATCACCTGGAATGGATGGCATACATCCAAGGGTGTTAAAAGAACTGAAATATGAAATTGCAGACCTACTATCTGTGAACTATCATTAAAATCATCTGTAATACCTGAAAATTGGTGAAAGGCCAATATAACACCAATTTTTAAAAAGGGTTTCAGGGGTGATCTGGGAAACTACAGACCAGTGAGCCTGACATCAGTACTAGGCAAAATGATAGAAATCAATATAAAGAACACAGTTACTGAACATTTAGATAGTCATGGTTTAATGGGCGAAAGCCAACATAGCTTTAGCCAAGGAAGGTGTGAATAAACAGGTAGACAAAGATGAGCTGGTTGATATAGTGTGTCTGGATTTTCAGAAAGCCTTTGACAAGGTCCCTCATGAGAGACTCTTGTCTTAATTAAAAATTAATTGGATAAGAGGCAGTGTGCTTTGTGGATCAGGAACTGGTTAAAAGATAGAAAGCGGAGGGTAGGGCTAAATTGCCAATTTTCCCAATGGAGAAAGGTGAATAGTGGAGTACCCCATGGATCTGTGCTGGAAATGGGAATAATGAGTGAGGTAATCAAATTTGCATTTGACACAAAATTATTCAGAGTTGTTAAAACCCAAGAGGACTGTGAAAAATTGCAAGAGGACCTTGATAAATTGGAAGACTGGACGTTTAAATTGCAGATGAAATTTCTTGCGGACAAGTGCAAAGTTATGTACCTAGTAAAGAACAACCCAAACTATGGTTACATAATGCAAGGTTCCACATTAGGAACCATTACCCAGGAAAAAGATTTAGGCATCATTGTGGATAACACGTTGAAACCCTCCACCCAGTGTGAAGCGGCAGCCAAGAAGGCAAATAGAATGCTAGGTATCATAAGGAAAGGAATAGAGAATAAAACAAAGGATATGATAATGCCTCTGTATCGTTCCATGCTGCAACCACACTGTAAATATTGTGTGCAATTCTGGTCGATGTATCTTAAAAAAGAATATATTTAAATTAGAAAAGGTACATAGAAGGGCCATCAAAATGGTAAAGGGGATGGAAAGATACCTCTATGAGGAGAGGCTTAAAAGATTAGGGCTCTTCAACCTGAAACAGAGACGGCTAAGAGGAGTTATGATGGAGGTCTATAAATTAATGAATAGAGTGGCACAGGTAAATGTAGATCGATTGTTTACACCATCGAAAAGTAGAATGACTAGGGGACATGCAATGAAACTACACTGTAACCCATTTAAGACTAATAAGAGAAAATATTTTTTTACTCAACGCATAATGAAACTCTGGAGTTCATTACTGGAGGATGTAGCAAAAGCTGTTAGTGTACCTGGGTTTAAAAAAGTTTCAACAAATTCCTGGAGGAAAGGTCCATATACCATTATTAAAGAGGACTCAGGAAATCCACTGCTTGCCCCAATACAAGCACTGTGGACATATGTGTCTTTTTGGGAAACTGCCAGGTACTTGTGAGCTGGATCGGCCACTGTTGGAAACAGGATACCGGGCTTGATGTACTTTGGTCTGACCCAGTATGGCATTTCTTTGATTCTTATGTACCCTCAGAATCAGAGAACACATGGATAAAACAGAGTCCAAAGTGACTTCAAACCTCCTTTTAATTGCAAATCATCTTTATTGAGATTAGGTACCCAACAACAGAGTAACAAACATAGATAGGTCAAACAAACCCGCAAACCTACCAACATATCAACATAGCTTGATAGCTTGAGATATCTCCACTCTTAGTAGAGCCTATTTGGAGGTACCGTACACTAATCCCACACATAATAACATTCCTCTATGAACACTGATATCTAAGTTCATCTCTACTATGTTAGGTGGAATATGTATAGTACAGAATGTAACAGTACAGTACAGTATAGGTAAAATGCTGATAATGACAATGGCAATACCTCCTCTGTAAAAGAATATAGTATGCTCCAAACTGCGAGAGCCTTACAAATTAATACTGGAAGCCTAGGTTAAGTAGTGGGCGGTGATCGCCACGAATCTTGCTATACCCCCCAAAACTCCCTAAATCTTCTCATCCCTCCCACCCCTTCTTCTCCCCTTCCCTCTCTCCTCCCATAGCGACACCACACATCTTGCCGTCTAGAATTAGGTCCTTGCCACACAACCAGTCACTCTCCCAGTGTGACGACTACCTTGATTGAACACCCATTCACACATTCAGCAGTGCTCCCCATGACATTGGGGAGAGCTGCTCAAGATAAGGCTCCCAAATTTCCAGGAAACCCTCCCACGCCTTGATCCTCAGTTGCTTTGCTGTCATGCACTCCATGTACAATAAATCAGAGAAGTAGTTTTCCCATTGGTAAAAGCCCGGGACCTCCTCAGAAAGCCATCTACTTAATAAACCCCTTTTTACCAACAGGAACTCCCTGTCACTGAGATGTCTGAGAGGTGCTGTGGCATGTACTGCTCCTTCTGACTGCCCAAACAAGCACATCCTGATGGAAGGGGTCAAATGAACCTGTAGTATTTCCCCCATTTTGGCACACACATTCCTTCAAAGTGTTTCCACTTTTGCACAAAACCAAAACCGGTGGGATAAAGTGCCATGCTGCCCCTACACCATCTGCATAAATTGTCCATGCGTAAGCCAGCTTTATGTGCCCACACATTATGCGCCACAAACATTTGTATTGGAGCTCCTGCAAATAGATGCACTCAGACAGGGAAGTACATTTTAGGAAAGCTGTACAAAGCACTGAGGATGAGGCTTTATTCACCCCATCATCCCTCCAGCACTCTGAGAGTCATTCAAAGTATCCCCAATCCAGAGCAGGACAAACTAGTTCCCAGATTTCCTTCGTCTATGAGCCCTCCCTAGCTAGTAGTCCTTCAAACTGTACCATAGGGTCGCCCCCTTGTAAGAGGTTTGGCTCCATCCACCTTAAGGCTCCGACATAGTGTTGCACCTGTAAATAGCAGAAATCCCTCTGTTCAAGCCCGTACCTCTTCTGCAAGTTCCCCTGGACAAAGATCACCTAGTCTTGTGAGTCCTTTTGAGGCCCTTTGCTGTGGTGCAGAGGATGATAGACTCAGAACAATCTCCGGTTACCCACCAGCAGAAGCAAATGTGTACACTTCCAAATCCAGCCATATCTATGACAAAGAGCTCTCCAGGCCTTCAGCAGGGCTCTGAGATATATGCCCTACTCCAACCTCTCCCTAAATGCTCAGGTGATGCACGAAGAGCATATAACCAGTGTTGAGGAGCCAAAAACCAATCTAAGAATGAAACAGGAGTGCATCTCTCCCTGCCAGTGGCCACATCTACTATGTGCCGCATCATACATCTGAGGTTATAGTTACGGAGAGATGGAAGGTCCAAGCCCACCTCATCATACCTATGTAGCAGAGCCTGAAGCAGAATCCGCAGATGCCTCCCTCTCCAAAGAAAGCGGTTCACCTTTTGTTCAAGAATCTTCCGATCTTTAGAGGATACCCATAGGGGGAGCTGGTGTAAAACATATAACCAGCGAGGGAGCTCCATCATTTTAAACAGGGCAATATGGCCTTTAAGGACAGTGGGAGCTTCACCATTTCTGTAGATTGGACAATGTTCTAGCGAGCATGGGCGGAATATTCTTAGCATACAGTGTGGCTGGATCCACCGGCAATCACACCCCCAAGTACCGGTTCGCTCCTTCAGTCCAGATCAGAGGGAACAGCCCACTCACCCTGTTTGCATTCTCTCACCCACATCTAAAGCCATTGACTTCAATCTATTTATTTTAAGGCCTGAAAAGCTACCTAAAGTCTCTATGAGCTGTAGTGTTCTCCCCAGAGAAACCTCTGGTTCCCTCAGGCAGAGCAGTAAGTCATCAGCAAAGGAACTAAACTTCAGTTCTTCAGTCCCCAATCATAATATTCTCACCTGCTTATCCAAATGTAATGCCAAGAGCAGTGGTTCTAGTGGCAAGACAAAAAGTAAGGGAGATAGAGGACACCCCTATCAGGTACCCCAGCCTAAGCTGAAAGGCTTCAAAAAGATACCATTCACCCCAACTCTCACCTGCGGTTCCATGTACAGGGTATGGATCCAATGCAAAGAATCCCCCGCGAAACCAAAGCTGTGAAGGGCATTCACAAGTATGAACAGACCACTCTATCGAATGCCTTTTCCATATCAAAGCTTAGAAGAAGCAATGGGAGCTGGTGAGATGTACAATATTCCATTGCAAGAAGCAGCTGGGAAATATTTCTAGCCATGCCCCATCTTGGGACAAAGCCAACCTGTTGGGGACCAAATAGTCAGTGAGTATAGGAGTCAGGCGGTGTGCTAATACTAAGGCCAGTACTTTTGCATCATAATTGATCAGAGAAATTGGATGAAACAATGCCTAATCTAGAGGGTCCTTACCCAACTTAGGCATAACCGTGATGTCAGTATACTGCATGTCCCTGGGGAAGATTCCCTCCTTGAGGACGTCCTCATACATAACCACTAGCGCAGGTGTAAGACACAGCTCCAGCAGCTTAAAGTATTCTGAGCCAGGCCCATCTAGGCCAGGCATCTTATGCAGTTTACCCTGCTTTGTCACCTTCTGTATCTCCGGACCTGAGCTCAAAGCATTTAGGGCTGCCATGTCAGCCTCTGTCAATTGTAGAATGGGAAGGGCTTTAAAAAAGCAGCTCTGGCATCAGAGCCCATAGATGCAGTTGTGTAGAGTTGGGAGTAGAACAAACGAAAAATTGCAGCAATCTGCCACGACTGGCTGTATAAAGAACCCTTTTCATCTCTTAAAATGGGCACAAAGCGAGACCCACCCAAATCCCATACCACCCTAGCCAGAAGCTTCCCCAATCAATTTCCATACCAGTAGAAATGATGTTTATAATATTGCATAGACATAATAGTCCTCTTATGTAAAAGAGAGTTAAGGGCAGCCTGCACGTCCTTATATTCCTGATAACCCGGTTGTTCCCCCACTGATTAATCCTGTCTTTGCAGGCTTGACAGCTTATGCTGCATATATAGGAGACTGCAATATAGGTGTTTACATCTTTGTATCATTGAAGGTATCATGGAACCACGTAGCACAATTTTGCTAGCTTCCAGAACAAGATGGGGGTTGATTTATGTATTTCATTAAAGTGGGTATTCTCATCACATTTTTTCTCTAGAGATCTCTTGAATTTGGCATCCTCCCATAGAAAATCTGGGAATCACCAGCCTGTGCACACCTCTCCTTTAGTAGCCCAGTCCATCCAGACCATCCTGTGCTCTGAAATCACCACAGGATCTATTTTCATGCAGAGTACCTGGTCAAAGTCCCCTTCTGATATCAAGATGTAATCAATGCAGGATCATGTAGAGTGTGCTCGGGACAAAAGTATGTATTCCCAGATTTCTGGGTGGAGGACTTGCCAGACATCTGCTAGGTTACCCATTTTACATATGTAGCTGATGCCTTTTTTGATCCAAACAGCAACGTTACCTCTACCATACCTGTCCTACTTCAGGTCATGAGGGCAGTTGAAGTCACCCATCAGGATGACTGTATTATGTTTACTAGAGGACACTTGGTGAAGGATATCTCCAAAAAGAAACATGGTCATACTTATTTGGGGTGTAGATGTTACTAATTTGAAACTCTTCATTATTTAGTTTAGCCTTTAAGAAACTAAACTAAGGACCTCCAACTAAGGACCTCCAAGGGCAGGCCTTTTTTGACCAATATCACTACCCAGCTTTCTGGGTTCCTGAGGAGGCCCCATAAACGTCACCCACCCAATCATATACCAATTTCACGTAATCTACTTCATTTAGGTGGGTCTTCTAGAGCAGCACTAACTGGGCCCCTTTTCATTTTAAAGCTTTTAAGATTTTTGTCTGCTTAATTGGAGATCCAATTCCGCCCATATTCCATTAGATTATCTGTACATTAAGTAATGTGGCCCCATCAGTGATAGGACTGCCAAAACCATAATGTCAGAACGCACTGGGGCTGCCCAGCCTCAGCACCTGGGCATGTGTTTCACCTCCCTATAGAGATATGTATACACTGCAGGAACCCTCCCCTTCCCCCCTGTAGGCAACTGTTATGTACCTCTCTCAACTACCTCCCTCCCTCCACAGGACAAATATAACAACAACCAACGCCTCACCCAAGCCACATCCATGTTCCCCTCACTTACTCCCCAACCCCTACTCCCACACCCTCCCAATCCGACTCGACCCACTAACTATCTCACACACATACCACTCAACCCTTAAAACCAGCAGCCACAACCAACCTCTGATGCAGCAGAGTAGGCCACCTTCAGCCCAGAGGTTATGACTCAAACAAATGCCACAAAGTCCAAAATGGGAATAGTAAGGGCAGCGGCAGCCAAGAGAGCTAGCTAGTCTCGGTGGCCCCCCAACTGAAAGGAACTATCATTCTATGGTGCAGCCCACTGAATTACCATAAGAAGGTGCTTGTGTTTCAGGTATAAGAGACAGGAGGCGCTATAGGCAGGGGGTGGTAGTGAGGCAGCATTCAAACAGTAGCCATGCTGATAAGCAATAATGGTAGCATGAGTGCCACCTTGTGAGCTATTGCTAGCACCAGAGTTGGTGGAAAAGCTAATGGGGCCAATGGTGGCAGTCAGAGCTTTTAAAGTGCTTGGCTGCAACAGCATTAATTAGCCTTGGCTATTCAACACTGTAGCCTATCCAGCGTCTGATGCTGAATATCCAGTTCCTCCAGGTAGCATTAAAGCAGCGATTATTCAACTGCTAACCAGATAGCACAAACCAGATGAAGTAGGACAGCCATTGACATATCCTAACTTTATCCGCTTTACTTATTTGGATAGCAGTTGAATATTTCCACTAACTAGATAGCTACCAGCACTGACCCTGATCTGCTTACAGACCGCTCCAGTTTTAACCAGGAATCTTTTCTGTGGTCTCTGGGGGATATTCAGTGGTACTATCCAGGTAGTGCCGCTGAATAAAGGGATCACCAGCGGTCCTGCTAACTGACTAAACCCTTTTAAATACACCCCCAAGTATTTCTAAATGCAAACTCCCCTTGTTCCCTCAATTTTCATGTGACTGGAAGGAGGAATGAGTGTAGAGATCTACTAAAGGGCAGTTGCCCACATTCTGTGCCTTCAGTATCTGGAATGCAGCACCTCGTGTGCGCTCAAGGTGCGCCTGAGAAACTGTGGGGAGGGTTAGGCAATGGCTGTGGACAGAACAGAGAAGTCGATGAAGATGATGAAAGTAGAGTAGATCAGCCAGGTATTGGGTGGGTGGAGGTGTGGAGAACCTTGTGTACAAAGGTTAGGATTTTGTATTGGACCCTAATATTGGACAGGTAACCAGTGGAGACAGGCTAGAAGAGGTGAGATGTGGTCAAAACTAGAGGAGTGAGTAAGGATGCGAGCTGCTGTGTTTTGGAGCAGTTGTAAGTGGTGCAATCTCTTGGAGGTGCAATCTCCTGGCCAATGTTGTGCAGCTTTTCCTGCCCTGCCCTCCAATCAGTGTGCTCAGTGAACATATATCTTCCATGGCAGGGAGTACTGTGGTTCCCTATCATTCATGGCTAGGACCGGACTTGGTGGAAAAGCTAGTGTTTTGAAGACAAACCCTCCCCTTGTTTGGTTTCCCCTCATTGTCATGCATCTGGGAGGAGGAAGGAATGTAGAGCTATACTAAGGGGCAGTTGCCCATGCTCTCTGTCTTCAGTGTGTCTATTAGCTGTATTTTGGATAGTTTACAGTGCGTTCTCCCCAGAATGTTGCCCATTTCCAGTGACTGCTTTTCAGCCCCCCATGACAAAATTTAAACGAAAATAAATAAGAAATTAAAAAAAAAACATAAAGCAAAAACTAAAATAAATAGAAAGGAAATAAAACAAAAAGAACCAAAAATGTGTATTCCTTTACTAATGGTGCCAGTTTCACTGTCCCTCCATTTCTATCATAGTCTGCCCCTTTGTTAAAAGACATTCCTGCTCCTGAGATTGAAACCACAACAATCCTAAAGTAACAGTCGAAAAGCCTGCTCCTACATTTTCAGTGGGTCTGTTTAAGCCCACATGGCAAAACTGAAAAAAAAAAGAAATAAACCCAAAAAATATAATAAGGAAGACCTCCTTTCTCTTTGCTTCTTTCTGCTGCTGCTGCTGCCTGTGACACAGTATTGGCTTAACTCACTGCTGCCCTTCACCCTTCCCCTGCTGATTTGGGTGTTGCATGTCATTCTTCTAGCTAGTGGCTCTGTGCTCAGTGCACTTTGGCTCTTTCTGGGCTATTCTTGCACTTCCTCCTCCTGATGTGCATCTTTGTGGATGCCTTTTATATTGTTCTATAATTTTTTGGGTGTTCTTCTACCAGCTTTGGCATACAGTTCCTAACGATCCAAGTCCAGGAGAAACTAAACATAGCATAGTGGGGCGACACGACCAGCCTACCAGTCAATAAACCTTGAGCTGTCTCTTCAAAGTTCTTTTCAAATGATTACTGTACTTGTTTGGAGGTTCTAGCAGGGGAGAGCAGTTACTGTTATACCCTTGATTGAAGAACGGTATTTCTATCAGGAGAGATGAGCAATGGCGCGCTAATGGAGGAAGAGGGACACTGCCTAATCAGCTCGATAGCTGGATCAATCCTAGTTGGCATGTAAACAAGTTTGGTCATGCTACCTCTCTTCTATTCCAGCAACACTGGCTCCGGTTCTTTATTGTATTCACTATAAAATTCTTACGAATGGGACAAAGAAACAAATGCTTCAGTTCCCGAAAACTAAGAAGCCAATTCAGAACGGGGCCCATCCAAATGTCCAAAATTTGAATGGGTCGGATCTGCACCCGATTCTGCACCCGCAGAGCTAGTCGTTCCCGCAGGAACAGAATCAGGTGCAGAGGGTCTGGATGGGCAGGACGTGCCCCACTTCTGGCCCGCTGCACGTCCGGCCTGTTCCCCGTCCAACTCCCCCAATGCTCATGCATGAAGCCTCAGTGCTATTGCGTCCTGTCGCCATGGCACCGGGATGCCATGCAGGAGCTCCGATCCACCTCAAGCATTTAAAAATACCCTTTCCCTGTCACCCGACTCTGGATTGGGCCTGTCAAGGCCAGCATCGGGTGGCAGGAATCACACTGCTCTGCTCACCTGGCTGCACTGTCCTCCAATGTTGGGGGGGACTTATTCCACCTCTGAGGTGGAATAAGTCCCCTATCTAATTCAGCAACCCCGGACATACAGGGCCTCGACCGGAAAAGGCCCTGTATGTCCGGGATCAGGGTCCCACCTCCACCCCACCCTTGCTCCTCCTCCAGCCCTCTGCCTGCCCCCATCCAGAGCTCCCCGCACATCTCCTCTGTGCATGCGGGGAGCTCTGAATCTGGCATTGGGAAGACTGGGAGGCAGTATGGCAAACATTTCAAAGTAAGTTTACTGGGGGCAGAGGGCGGCCACTGTCCTGCCCTAGTCCCTGCCCCCAACCAGTGAGGGTCCTTCTTAGAACTTACACCACGGGGGGGCGGAGCCTGATGTCCAGCGGGATGGTCGCATAACGCTGAGGCTCCCGAGAGGCCTACTCAGAATCCTGAATTAACACCGTACATACTTGGAACTTCTACTCTGATCTTGCCGGGGCACATTGGTGAGATGGCGGGGACCAAACCCACGCGCCTGGAATTTGGATCTCCAGCGGCTTCTCACGGCAAACGTTCCAAAACTGAACCCCCGTCCCCGCAGAAGGGGCTGGCCTTGCGCGAGGGCCCCGAAATGCAGCAGGAAATCCTCGCAGAGATTAGAGGGGTCAAAGACCTCGTCCAGTCAAACGGTGAAGCACTCCGAGCGCTGCGGGAAGAACTTGGTGTGCTGCAAAGCAAGCTAGAAGGGCTTTCTTCGCTTCAGGACAAAATGGAGAGCATATTGGACTCCCATGCGGCCCGGTTGTCCAAACTCGACAAAGTTGAACGTCAGGTGCGGGCCTTGCAGAAAGAAGTGGAAGATGGCAATAATAGAGCGCGCCGCAACAACATACGACTCGTGGGCATACCGGAGGGAGCGGAATCGGGAGACATGAAAGAGTTTTTATGCAAAATCCTCCCTTCCCTGCTCCAAATCACCTTTACCAAAGATTTGGAGATCGATCGCGCTCATCGTGTACCCACAAGCATAACGCTCAACAGGAAGACCCCGCGGCCTATCATTTTTCGACTTTTGAGATATCAACACGTGGAGCAAATTCTAAGTGCCTCTCGGGCAAAGGGCCATATGGAGTTTGAGAGCCACAAAATCTCCTTCTATCCTGACTTGGCTAAACCCACGGTCGACCGCCGAAAGCGCTTTCTGGAATTCCGGCCGAGGCTTCAACAACTACAAGCACGCTATGGCCTGATGTACCCGGCCAAGCTCCGAGTCACGCTTCACAATCAGACAAGAACATTTGAGGACCCTGATCTACTAGCGGAGTTTTTGGATTCCAAAGAAGCCGACTTGATGCGCTGACTTCCAGAATATTCCTGCAAGTATTCTCATATCCGCTGTACCTGCCATATCGGACCTGCCGCAGCCCAGCAAAGAGTCTGGCGAGGGCAGTTTGTTTGCCTTATTTTGGATGATATCTGTGACCCGACTCCATCTACCCACAGTAGCCTCGATGAGTATCAGAGACAGTGTTAATTATGGACTCTGGTGTTTCTTTTCTTTTTTTTCATGTCTTTCTATTTCCTCTCTAGGGCCTCCTCCCGCAGACATATGGTCGCCATATTCTTTGGGGGTTTTGCTTCTTCTCTAAGATACTTTGGTACATACTTTTCAATATGGGGTGTATTAGCCAGCATACTCGGTGATTATGTCATTGTTGCACAGATTCTGATTATGTTGTATGTTTTCAAGCGCCCTTACCTAAAATGTCTATTACCGATTGATGGCACCATGTAAGATTTTCTCATTGAACGTAAAAGGAATCAATAATCCGATAAAACGGAAGAAAATCCTAAGCTACCTAAGTCAGGAAGCTGCGGATCTGATTTTTCTCCAAGAAACGCATTTAAATTCGAAGGAAACTCTTAAACTCAATATTAAACCTTACATGGTGGCCGCCTATTCCCCAGCCGTTTCTAAGAAATGTGGGGTTGCCATACTGGTTAGGAAATCTTTGCATGCTACTATTATTGCGACTAGCTCAGATACAGAAGGTAGATGGTCCAGAGTTCACCTCAAGATAGGTAGCCTTGAAGTTACATGTATATGCCTTTACGCTCCTAATGTGGATGACCCTGCCTTTTTTGCTACCATTGCTCAGGTTGCGCAGGCCTCTGCTAATACTTCATTGATAATTGGGGGGGATTTCAATCTAGTCCTTGATCCCCTGATTGACAAACAGCCGCCTAGGACAAGTGGTCCCCCCAAGAGTCACACCACGCTTACCTCCCTGATCAAAGATCTTGCTTTAGTTGATCTATGGAGGTTACTACACCCCAATGAGCTTGACTTCACCTTCTTTTCTTCCCCTCACAAATCCCAGTCTCGCATAGATTTCTTCCTAATATCAAAACTGTTAGTTCCTCAGGTGGACACTGCAAGGATTCACTCCCAACATATTTCAGATCATGCTGCTATTTCCTTTCAATTACACACTACTGCACCCCAGGGGAATTCGGGGGCCTGGTTCTTTGATAGAGCCCTGTTAACTCAGCCAGAGTTCCAGTTAGAAATTCGAGCAGCCATACAGGATTACTTCCATTTTAATCTACCCCAGGATACTGCGAATTGGGCTTGGTGGGAGGGCTTCAAAGCGGCCATTCGAGCAACGATCACTAGCTATCAAATCCGCCTGCGGAAACAACGCAAACAGCAGCTACTCATACTAGACCAACAAATAAAAGCAGGCGAACGAGTTCTAACTTCACGTACTGATCCATGTGTATTAATTCGATTACAGCGTCTCCGTTTTCAATATAATTCAATCCTCTCAACTGCAGCTTCTAAGAGTATTGAGCTTCAGCGAGGGACATATTATCGTGAAAATAACCGTGCCGGTCGACTCTTAGCAAACGCCTTGAAAGGTCAAAAAGAAGCCAAACGTGTGGCGGCCCTTCGAGCTCCACAGGGAGGGGGCATAGTGACCACAGACTCCGACATTGTAGAGCTCTTTCGGGATTTCTATACCCGCCTATATCAATCTGAATGTGAGTTCTCGTCAGAGACATTCGAGCGATTGCTTTCTGGCATTCAGCGGCCGACCCTCTCTGAAGATGATAGGGATGCGATGGATGAACCCTTCTCTACTTCAGAGATCCAATCTGCCCTAAAACGAACAGCCTCGGGCCGTGCCGTAGGGCCCGATGGTCTCCGACCGAATTCTACAGAACGTTCAGTGCAGATTTAGTTCCCTATTTAAAACTCTATTTTACTGCCCTTGCGGTAGATACATCCTCTTTGGGATCCTTTTCTGCAGCTAACGTGGTAGTATTTGAGAAAGAAGGCAGAGACCCGCTACTAACCGCCAATTACCGTCCAATCTCCCTACTTAATGCCGATTATAAGATCTTCGCAACGATCTTGGCCACCCGGCTATCTGACAGGATGGCCACCCTAATTCACCCCGACCAATGCGGTTTTATACCCGGCAGATCAACTGCTGACAATGCTCGGACCTTGTGCCATGTGTTATCCAGTGCTGCCAATCTAGACCATCCATGGGTGGGTCTTTCCCTGGATGCCGAAAAAGCCTTTGATCGCCTAGAATGGCCCTTCTTATTTGCAGCTCTCCGATGGTATGGCTTTGGGGAGGGCTTCCTCCGATATCTCCAAGTCATGTATACTCAACCCGTCGCCAGTATTTGTGTAAATGCCATCAAGTCTCAACCATTTAATCTCCAAAGAGGCACGCGTCAAGGTTGCCCCCTATCACCAATGCTCTTTGATCTAGCTCTTGAACCCCTAGCCCTCCTTATTAGACAGTCCGCACGTATTCGAGGTGTCCCCTTCAGTCATAGGGAGATTAAACTCTCTGCATATGCAGATGACCTTATGCTTTTCGTATCCCTCGATTCGGTTCCAGCTGTCTTGGATCTGATTGACGGATACTCACAATTATCGGGCTATAAAATTAACTGGACCAAATCTGTAGTATTCCCACTGAACCGCTGGGTACATGAGGCTGACATGCAGGCCTTTCCCTTCCTTTGGCAATCCCGCATGGTGAAGTATCTCGGGGTCCATTACTGTTCTCCTTTAGAAGACACTATCAGTTTTAATGCCAAAGAGGTAGTCTCCAAAGTCCGTGAGCTCACAAATCGTTGGTCTCCCTTATCTCTTACATGGTGGGGCCGCCTAGAAACTGTGAAAATGATGATAGTCCCCAAAGTGAACTACATTTTAGAAATGCTGCCATGCTTACTCCCGCTACATACTTATAAAGATATTGAGGGCCTTCTCGTCCGTTATCTCTGGCAGGGCAAGCCACCAAGGATAGCTAAACAAAAACTACAGTCTGCAAAGGAAAGAGGGGGTACCAGATTTCCTGATTTTCTTAGATATCATCATGCCTTCCTACTTAAGCAAGGTGCCCGATGGCTAGATGCCTCAACAGACAGCAGACCAGTTTGGCTTGACATAGAAGAGGAGCTTAGTAGCCCAATTCCGTTGACCCATCTCCCCGGTATGTCCTATCAAGTAGACACCCGCCATCCACCAATGATTGTCGATACTCTTGCGGCCTTTAACACTCTCATTCTATCACTGGGCCCGGACGTATGTCCTCAGGACGGACTCCTGCTATGGAATAACCCCAGAATTCAAGTCCTAAATAGAACGATAGCATGGAAACCCTGGTACTCAAGGGGGATCTGGACACCCCAACAGCTTTTCTCTGCAGCTCGTTGGAAAACCTTTTCTGATTTACAAAAGGAATTTGCGTTACCAGCGCAACACTACTTTCAATTGATGCAGCTTCAACACTGCCTCAAAAGTGCTCGAATCATGCCGCCCTCTGCCCCTACTGAGGACGGGCTATTAGAGATAGTTCACTCTATTAGTAGTACACATGGAGTAGCCTCTAACTTTTATAAAATATTATGTCAGGGTACAGACACGGCCACTTTTAGAGCCCAACAAGCCTGGGAGCGCGAACTGCAAACCACTTTAACCCCTGTGCAATGGAGCGTTTTCTGGAGCAAAGTAGTGCGGGTTTCCCGGTCTGCCTCTGTTACCCAAACTCTCTTCTTTTTTGCACACAGATGCTTTTATACCCCAGAAAAAATAGCCAAATGGAACACAACTGCTAGGGACCAGTGTTGGTCTTGCCATACTGCTGTGGGAACCTTCGCTCATGTTATTTATGAATGTCCTCAACTACTGGTTTATCTGGTGCTGGTTTGGGGTTGTATTCAATTTATCTTACACCTTCACGAACCTCTCTCTTGGAAGATCGTGGGACTCCGCTCTGTGGCGGAGGTCCCCTCTCTGCCTAAGAAGGGTCGCTTTCTCCTTGATTTCATGCTGGGTATAGCCATATGCTTAATCACGAGGAATTGGAAGGATAGCTCTCGACTTACTGTCAATGAATGGTGGAACCTCGTCTGCTTATATAGTAAATATGAGCAGATACCTCGGAGAGCTATTCCCCATGCCCAAACTCACTCTCGCTTGTCTAAATGGCAGATGCTTAATGATTATGTACAATCTGCTCGTTGTTCCAACATGCCTGCATAATGTGCCCTCATCATGTTTCAGATCACCGTTAGGTTTTGTAACACAATAATGTAAGTACACGCCCGCTTCGGGAATGATTAGTTTTCTAGAGAAGAAGCAGGGGGGAGGGGGGGTGGCAGGGGTTTACTTTGGTGTATGTATTACACTTTATGTATCTGTCTTTTAGCTGTATGTCTTCCTTTTCCTTTGTTGTTATAAAACGAAAATAAAGAATTAAAAAAAAAAAAAAAAAGAACTTACACCACTGCTCAGTCAACTATCATCCAAGCTTTTCAAATTGGATTTCAGACATAAGCCGAATGAAATACCTAGGTCCAATATGTGAAAGATGTGTAGCATTAAACGTTTCATATATTTTCAGGATCTCTCCTGTCTTCACTCCTTTACAAGAGAGAGTTGGAGAAAGAAAAGTCAAGGATTAGAAAGGTTTGCTGAGTTAAGGGTATGAAATGTTACAGAGCATATAGGATAGGATAGAGCCCAGAGGGATATCACAGATGAGAGACCGAGTAGAAGTAAAAGGGCCTCATATAAAAAAGAAGTTTGTGTCTGCCTGATAATGGTTCAAAGTAATTTTGTGAAGGATCAAATAGACATATTTCCCATAGCTGAAGAAGGAGAATATTATGAACATCAGGCTGCATGAGTAAGATTTAAGGTTTATTGATTTGATAAAGTTTATTGATTAAATACATAGGATGATTAGGGAGAACACTAAAAGACAAATGCTGGACTATTGAACATCAGTGACTATTCAGATACCAGAGCCTAAAAACCAGAAGCTATTTAAATGCCATGGCTTTTGCGCATGAACAGGTGAGATGGGTATTTTATCAAGTTCCTTCAATTATGGTGATTTGATCACGTTGCCTCTTCCATAGACTTTGTGAATGTCAACAGCAACAGTCTACCTTATAGGTACATTATACAGAGAATGGTTAGCCATAATGTATTACACTGCAAAATGGAAAAAAAGCTCTCCAGCTACTAAAAACCAACCGGATTAAGAAATGATTCTATATTATGGGAATGGAACAATTTGAATCTAGGGTCAGAGGAGCTCTGCAAATGTTTAAGAGATGCAGAAGCCAGTAAAGAGGTTCATTTGAGGGAAGATATGAACTAATGAATACATTTCAATACTGCATTGAAATACGGAGTTCTAAGGTTCTGCATGCCTGGCTGGGAGAAGGATAGTGGATTTGAATATCAGCACCTAAGTCAATACAAACTAAACATCATACCATAGCTTGTTCTAATCAAGAACCAAGAGGAGCAAACAACTGGCAAAAGAAAATAAAAGACAAGGGAACTAATGAACCCTCAGCAGGATCAGCCCTACTCCATAGGTTTAATTGCACAATACAAGGGCTCCTGAACCATGGTGTGGAAAGCATGAATGAATAGCCAGGTTTTTAATCTTGCCTTTAATTTAATACAGCTGGATTCAAATAACAAGTTCAGAAAGGACTACAACTAAAAACTATCTAAGGGCTTGATCATAATTACTTCTGTGCTGTGTCTATAATGGAAACTGGAGTAATATTTATCAAAGATGTGACATTTCTCTAGGCAATCCTTCACTGTAGCATGCCACCCTTTTAATGATTTTACATAATAAAGGTTAATAGGATACTGGCTGAAACTAAAACAGAATTTTTGGATCAAGAGCAATTTTTAGATATTTGCTACCTTTCCAAACCTGAGTTCAAGACAATTACAATTCAGATGCAGTGAGTATTTTCCTTGTCTCAGCAGGCTTGCAGTCTAGTAAATGTGCGGGGCAGATCAGATTTCATGCACTGAGATTTCTAATAAACTCTTCCAGCAGCAACAGCCAAAAAGAATGGCTAGAATGGTATTGGGGAAAGTACTGTTCTCTTTTTAAGAAGAGGAGAGACCAAGTTGATTTCAACTGGGGCAGGGAACAACCTTCTTATAAAGCAGTATTTGCTATAGCTCTCAGAAGCTCACAAATAAGTCACTGGTTAGTCTTCAGGAGCCAAAATGGGCAAGGATTCAACTTACAGGTTGTGGGTTTGTTACAACAAGATAGTACTTAACCCTGGGAGTACCGATGGGGTCAAAAGTCACCCCATTGCAAGTTTCACAATGCGTATCTCGGAAACTAGTTGTTTGAGAATGCAATATTTTTATGACTTTTCACATATCAATATTCTCTTTATATTGCACCATAAAAGGAATAATTTTCATACGCTAGGTGACGCTAGTGATGAATTGCAGCACAGAGTACCAGTGGGGTCATTTTTTACCCCAGTTGCTTACGTCCGGTTTGGATCGTGATACAATTTGCTGTTTTGTGAATTTTTTGATCTGACAAAGATATTTATCATTAATTATGTATCATTTATTTTTTTTACTCTTATTTTATGAAAATTACACATTTTCTGTAATTGATATCATACGTTCTCTCATTATGCCCGATGAAATCTAAAGGCTTTCAGCTCGTTCATCATGATTATTGAACACCTATAGTAAAACTGCTTTGCATTGTATTCAACTTTATCTTTGTTTATTTATTTTAGGTTATTATTTATGATGTCAAAACGAAAGTATTCAGCTGCCCAAGTAAGAGAGAGATTGCAATGAGATGCTGACAGTGACGGCTCTGAGTCGTCTGATGATGCAGCATATTCAGCAAGCGAAGGAGCATATCAGCCAAGTTTGGGCGATAAATCTGTTGATGACAGTCATGATTCAGATGGCAACAGCAGTTGGTCGCCAAGTGAATGTGAGACTGATGTTGAGCCGGTAACATCGCCTGCAGCAAAGAGTCAAGTTACAGGTCGAGGCAAAGGTCGAGGCTGTGCTGGACAGGGAAGAAGGCAGGAGTCCTCGGTGTCAGTATCATCTGTGAGGAATCTTAGTTGTGGTCGTAGAGGAGCTAAGAGGTCATCAACTATAAGCACAAATGTTGCCATTGAAGCCTATGTATCTAAGGATGCCACATCATGGAACAGGAAACCTATAAAGCAAGCTGCTGGAAGATACGCCAGAGCTAATGTCATGCTCGTACAACAAGGTCCTACAAAGTATGCTGTACGAAATGTTGATGGCCCTCTCGCAGCATTCCACTAGCTCATGAGGAAGAACTTATTGAATGAAATCATGATGTGGACAAGCAAACAAGGAAGACACATTTATGACGACACCTGGAAAGATTTGACAGATGGAGAATTTCAACGTTTTCTTGGACTTCTGATCCTCTCAGGTGTGTACAAGTCACGAAATGAATCCATAGTTCAGTTGTGGAACCTTGAAGATGGTCGTTCTGTTTCGGCAAAAAATATGGCCCGTAACCATTTTCAGCAAATTTCTTGTGCTCTCAGATTTGATGATGCAACCAACAGACGTGAACAATGAGGTGTGGATAAGCTTGCTCCAATCAGACATGTTTTTGATACCTGGGAAGCAACTCTAAGTGACGCCTTTGTTCCTGGTGAAAATGTTACCGTGGATGAGCAACTGCTTACATTTTGTGGCCGTGTTCCGTTCAGACAATATATTCCCAGCAAAGCTGGGAAATATGGCATAAAGCTATGGATGTTGTGTGACAGTGCAACGTCATATGTTCTGCATCTTCAAGTATATACAGCAAGGGAACTCGGACAAAACAGGGAACAGAATCAGGGTGAAAAGGTTGTGCTGCAATTCACTGAAGGATTGACGTGATCTGGCAGAAATGTTACTGTTGACAATTTCTTCTGCAGTTTATCCCTGTCATGGAAATTGCTAGAAAAACAAATGACACTTTTGGGGACAATTTGAAAGAACAGAAACAAATTACTTCCAGAATTTGTAACAGCAAATGGCTGAGAGGTATTCACTTCACTGTTTGCCTTTCGCGATGACGCCACTCTGGTTTCCTATTGCCCGAAGAAAGGAAAAGTGGTTGCTCTTCTGAGCAGTTTGCATGATCAAGAAGAAGTAGATAACACATGTCCAGACAAAAAAACACGCATGATCTTGGACTATAATTCTAGTAAAGGTGGAGTAGATACGGCAGATCAAATGTTGCGCACGTATACCATTACAAGATGCTGGCCAGTGACAATTTTCTACAACATGTTGGACATCAGTGCTTTGAACGCCTTTATTGTTTGGATGTCACTAAATCCAGAATGGCAGTCCAAGTCAAAGCACAGATGTTGTCTATTCCTCTTTGAATTAGGAAAGCAGCTGCTTCAGAGTAATTGCAGCGAGACTTCTTCCAGCACTGAAGAAGCCACTGATGCTGTTTGCAATGTCGGAATCCCAAAGAAAAGGGCAATGTGTCCCTGCTGCTCCAGAGAAAAAGACAAGAAAAGCAACATAGTTTGCACCACCTGCAAGCGCAGTGTTTGCAAAGAACATTCAGAAATTGTCTGTGTCTCATGCAAATGACTTTAGTACTTTACTGTGTTCATCAAGTGCATGCAAAAACTGCTTTCATGGCAACTCTTCTTCATGTAATTTTATGATAAAGCATTAAATTTCAAAACATTTAACCTTCATATAATAAATAATTAATTTGGAATAATATTTTATCTGTTTAGTTTAAATTTTTCATGGTTAACAATTAAAATTTGTCATGGGGTCATTTATGGCCCCAACGGTATTCAGTGTGGGCAAAAAATCTCGGTAATTCCAGGGTTAAGTCTGAAGAGTACACTTGAGTAAACTTTGTCAAAAAGCTGATTTCGCCAGCAAAAGAGAAGCTTCAGGTACATTAAACTCATGCCTAATCTCAGAGATCTTATTTACAAAGAAATTAAAAAAAATTCTGACAGACCTGAACAGGTCACAAAAGTTATTTAGGCCTATTATGAGCTGTATCTTATGAATTTGAAAAACATTGTTACATAGTTGTAACAAACTCTGACTTGGCCCTTGTGTTTCTTCTGTTTCCTGTTCATTTTGACCTGCAGATTATGACTATAAAATGCAAAAATGGATGCCTTGTCCAGAAGAATGAGGAGAATTCAGAGAGAGAAGCAGAACCAAACTTCATGTCAAAAGCATAAAAATGTGCTTTGACCATGCAGAAACCATACTAAGGCCCCTTTTGTTAAAGTGTAATGCAGGAATTAATGCATACTGCTAGCGCATGCCTGTGCTACAGTCAATGCAGTGGCTTGATGCATGTGTTATTGTTGGTACATGCCACCAAGTTGGTGTTGACACATGGCGACCCTCTGGATAGTTGTCCTAAACTGTGTTTGGTCTTCAATCAGGTAGATTTATTTATTTTATTTATTTATTTAACTGCATTTATATCCCGCTTTTCACCGGGTCAAAGCGATAGAGTGTCATCCATAACTGCTCTCATAGTATCGATCCGTCTCATTGCTGGCCTCTCTTTTACATTGACCTTCAACTTTGCCAAGCATGATATCTTTCTCAAACTTTATTTATTTTAGTTTATATAGCAGCATTTTTATCCCGCCGTATCTACAAGCCATGGTGGTTTACATGGAACAATAAACCAAACATTTTACATTGAACATTTGTTAAGAGTTAAATTAATGATCTTTCTCGTCACATAATGTGTCCAAAGTATGAAAGTTGAAGTCATCTGAGCACAAAGAAAACTTAGGTTTGATCTCTTGTATTGGCTGGTTTATTCTATGGGCAGTCCATGGTATACACAGTAATCCTCGCCAGAACCATAATTCAAAGGCATCACTTTTCTTTCTGATGATCTTTTTCAATGTCCAGTTTTCGTATCAACGGTCGACATTAAGGACTTTAGAAAGTTACTCAAGACCACGCTCTACATAGAGCACTATGGCGACATCACGTGACTTATCAAGAAACCCCTTTGATCTATTTGTTCCTGACACCGTTCTACCCCACCACACCTCTGCCCCCCTCCTTCCACTCCCCCACCTCTACCCTAGCCTACCCCACCTCCCCTTGTATATAGCTTACTGTAGATAGCTCAACCTGTATATATTGCACCTTATAATCAAGCTACACCTATATTACACATTCACAAACCCTACTTAACAACCACTGCATGCAGTCACCCCCGCACTATTCAACATGATTGGTTTGCAGTGTAAACTGCTTTGATTCTAGGATAAAGTGGGTTATAAATCCTTTTAAAGAAATAAATATGACATTATTGAAAATACCATGGTGTGGACAAGTCTAATCTTTGTATGGAGAGAGACATCTCTGCTCTTGAGAATCTTGTCTAGATCCTTCATAGCCATTATGCCAAGAGTAATGGGTTGTGTTGGATGATTCTTGTCTGCTTATTGTTTCTTTATTGATTATTGAACCAAGTAGGTTAAGGTTGTCCGCTATTTCAATTTCTGCTCCATCAATGATGAACTTACTGATTTTACCAGTTGTTGGGATCTTTATCTTTTTTACGTTAAGATGCAGGCCCATTTTAAGACTATGTTCTTTGATCTTGAGAAGCAAATGTTTCAGATCGTCTTCACTTTCAGCCAGTATTGTGGTATTATCAGCACAGCAAAGGTTGTTGATGAGTCTTCCACCAATCTTCACACCTCTGTTGTCTTCATACAGTCTTGCTTCTCTGATGATTTGTTTTACATATAAATTATTTTTTTAAGTGTCATAAAGTCAGTGTTGACTCATAGTGACCCAGCTTCCTCTGGGTTTCTTGGCAATGTATCACTGGAAGTAGATTACCAACCTTTTCTTCCAAGGCAATGGAGGGTAAAGTGACTTGGTCACAAGGAGTGCCAGTGGGAAATAAACCCTTGATTTTCTGGGTATGAGGCAGTTGCTGTAACCACTAGGCTACTCCTCCACTCTCCACAAACTAAATAGGTAGGGAGAAAGTATGCAGCCTTTGTACACATTTGCTGATTTTAAATCATTTTGTTTCTCCTTGTTTCGTTCAAACTGTTGCTTCTTGAAAAGTTAGTTGTGCAAGAGAACTATCAAGTGTTGTGGTACACCTATGCTTCTTAATGTGGCTCAGAGTTTATCATGGTTTATACAGTCAAAAGCCTTGATGTAGTCAGTAAAGCACGTATAGATATCCTTTTGGTATTCTTTTCTTGTCAAGGATCCAACTCACATCTGTGATGATGTCTCTCATTTCTCACCCTTTCCTGAACCCTTCTTGAACTTCAGGCAGTTCTCGTTCCAGGTATGGTTGTAATCTCTGTTGAATGATCTTGATTAGAATCTTGCTGGCATTTGGGATCAGAGCGATTGTGCAATAATTTCCACAGTCATTCAGATCACCTTTCTTCAGCATTCGTCTTTTCCAGTTAGTTTGCCATGATGTTGTCTTCTTAATTTCCTGCCAGAGCCTTGTAAGTACGGTAATAGCTACATCCGATTGCTGTGATACTTCAAGGGGAATGCCATCAATGCCTGGTGCTTTGTTGTTTGATAATGCTTTCAATGCTGCTTCAACTTCTTCTTTCATCACCAATGATTCCTGATCATAAAATACAGGTTGAAATGGCTGTTGGTCCACTTGATCTTTAATGGTATAATGACTCTATATTCTTCCCAGCTTTTATTGATCTTCTCAGCATCATTCAACATGGATTCTTTTTCATTTTCATTGGTGTTCAAAACACAGTACAGGAACCAATATAAATCACCCTATCATAAAGAGGAATTAACATAAATAGACATTAAACATAGAGTAAATCAAAGTTGCTAGAGAGGGCAAACCCAGTAAAGAGAACAAATACACAATGGGCCTGATTCTGATCCCACGTAGATCTCCTTTGTACGTACATTGGAGATTGAGATTCTGATCCCGCAGGACACGTCTAGCCTTGCGGAATCAGAATCGCGAACAGCACTGTACATGCAGGCCTGGACTGCGATTCAGTCCCGGCCTACACATACAGCAAAGCCAGACTAACTCAGTCAGGGCATTTAAATGGAGCAGTGGAGCTATTGCATCATGTTGCCATTACGCCGCAGCTCCACTCAAATGCCACGATGCCAGCCTCCTGCTAAGGCCAGGATCAGACTATGGGGAATTAACCCCCCCCCCCCAGCCCCTTCTGTGCCCCGGAGCTGCCGAAAGAACATGTCCAGGAAAGTTATTCCACCCAAGAGGTGGAATAACTTCCTTGGACATTTTGCCGGCCATGGATGTACAGGGCTGACAGCAGAATTGGCCCTGTATGTCCAGGGCTGGCAACCACCCATTGCCCGCTCACTCTCTGTCCCCGTGCCGCCCCTTCTCCACCCCCATATAATTTCTCCGCACAATCGGCAGGGAAGTTATACTGGGGCAGGAGCCAGCACGAATAGCCCATTGGGACATCCATCCCTGCTATTCATGCATCAGAGTAATCCCCAATATGTTCAGAGAGAAGACCTCTCTACTCAAGATTTCTCATGCAAAAAACTCTCTACTTGCAGAGGTTCATAAAAAGATAAATAGAACCCTGATAAGAAATGATACATTTGCAAGGGAAACATAAAAAGATTGTGGCTCCTACTTCCAATACATGGTGTTTAACCTTTTCAGGCCGAGCCCAAAACTCTTGGGATCCAAAATTCTGACTAAATATTCCTATCAAATGGTATATAATACATGACCATAGCAGAAGGAAAATCACTATTAGAACATATTGAATAAGACGGGTACAATTTTCCTGAAATATGCAAAACTTAACTTGGCTGCAGAATGTGGATTAAAAATTTAAAGTAGGCCTTCAAAGGGTTAAGTTGAAGATATCAAAGCTGTGTAACCCTGGCAATGTCAGTAAATATAGAAACTTTTTGACCACAAAATAATGAGTCCCTATTGGCAAAGTATGCTTTAAATATCAAGGATTTATCCAACTCAGACTGCAATATTACTAATAACATGGCTCTGGAGGGGAAGGTGTCCTGAGAATCTTTCAGAAATTTAGTTAAATCCTAGGAGACAGAACCATTGTACCCTCCAGAAGTCACATCCCCCTCTGCATTAGGCAAAGCCCAAGAAAGTATATAATACTAGTTAGATATCACTATAAGGTCACCATTGGATAGTTTAAAACATTCAGTGAAATATTTAGTAAGCAAAATCTTAGGAGATAATAAATAAGTCTTAGAAAAATGAATAAAGCTCAAATTATTCTTTCTAGTCCTATTTTCTAAAAATTCTAATTGACCGTGTACTTGAAAACTATCCTTAATTGAGAAAACATTATCAGCTTGAAGTGTCCCAACCTTTCAGACTTCAACTCTAACTCTTGTAGTCTTTCATGTTCATCTGATATCGCCACAGTTTTCTTAGAGAAAGTATAAATCTGCTCAAACTTCCCCTTTAACAACTGATTAGTCTGTTGTACCAGTTTCCAAATAATATCAAAGTAATATCAGTAGGAGTTTCAGAGTGCATAACTGCTAGAGAATCCTGTGAAATTACCACAGGTAGAGGAAGAGAAACCTTAGACTTCACTAATTGCTCTAATTTCAAGGCTGTGTCTTCCTTCCCTCTTAGAAACAGAGGAGGAAGAAAGACTTTCTCCAGATTCAGAAACTAGATGGACCCCAGGACAGGAAGGGGGGTTCTCTCCATAAGGCTCAAAGAGGCACCCACAGGGGAAGAGGTTGCCAAAGTCGCGGGTTTCTTCTCAATAGCAGACGATCCACTGGTCACATGCTTATCCATTAGCCCCAAAATCCCAGAGCCAGGTACCTGAGTGGAATTCTTCTTACTTTTAGCCTTCCTCTTATAATCCTTGGTCATCTTCCCTTCACACCCAAGGGCTAAGCCTCAAGGCCTCGAATGACACCGAATGGGCACCAAAGGGGCATGGTCTTGTGATCCTTTTGTCGCGCGCTAGTGGCCGTAACACGGCACAGATGAATTTAAGCAGTTCCTGTGTCAGTTTATTAGTGACCTCACTTCCGGGGGGGGGGGGGGGACCATTGGCGATCTCCTCCCAATGGGAGAGAAAAAAGCAGGAAAACCACCTCCAAAAGGGCTGCTACTGCCACAAATCAGGTCATCCCTGAAATACCCTCTCCAGACACCAAACATGGATCCTTGAGCATCTTGTAGCTTTAGGAAAGCTGATCTTGTTCTTCCTCTAATAGTTTCTGATTCTATTTCCTTGCAAGTGTCATTGTAGTACTTGTCTCGTCTTGCTGCATTTTGGAAATCTGTTGAGTTCTGTGATTGGCTCTCTTTCTCCTATGACTTCATCCGTTTTGGCCATTTTTGCTTTTTCACCTTTTGTAGAAACTTCTCACTTTCTATGAGCACAACTTTCTTTATGTCATCCCATCTTTTCTGGTGCTCTGTCATTTGTATCTAAAGCAGCAAATTAGATTTCACAGGCAGTCTTTATAATTCCGATGCTGTATTCTCAAGGTCATATTTTTGCTGCATTCATGAGTGGCTTGCTCTTTTTCAGTTTTAGCTGGACTTTGCATACTAGCAGTTAGTGATCTGTACCACAGTCAGCTCCAGGTTTTGTCTGTTGTTGTTATTGAGCTTTTCCATTCTTGACTTTCACAGACGTACTTGATTTGATTCTTGTAAATCCATTGGGTGAAGTCCATGTGTACAGTTGCCGCTTGTGTTGCTGGAAGAAGATCTTTGAGATGAATAGATAGAATTCTGCAAGACAAACAATCAGTCTTTTCTGGTTTCATTTCTATTGCCAAGTCCATATTTTCCAACCACTTTGCTGCCTTCTTTGTTGCCAGCTTTAGCATTCCTGTCACTCATGACTATCAGGATATCCTGTCTGCATTTCTTTCAATTTCAGTTTGTACTTGTTCATAAACTGATCAAACTCTTCCTCTTCTGCATCTGTTGTTTGGGCATATACCTTAACAATAGTTGTGTTGATGGGCATTCCTCTTAGACGAATAGAAATTAAGTGTTCATTGATTGCATTGTATTTCATTACAGTTCTTGCAAGTTTCTTCTTAATTATAAATGCAACTCCACTTCTTTGTCTTTCATTTCCAGCTTAGTATACCATGTGATTATCAGTTGCAAAGTGCCTAATTCCAGTCTACTTCAGTTCACTGATACGCAACAGATCGAGTTGTACATGTTCCATTTCATTCTTGACCACCTCCAATTTCCCTTGGTTCATGCTTCGTATGTTCTGTGTCCCAGTATGTAAGACATCTTTACAGCTTTTGGCTCTCATTTCATGCACAGCTACATCAGCAGTCAGGCATCCTGAGGGCTCTGATCCAACCGCATCTTAAATGCTGGCTTTACTCTGAAAATTTTCCGTTCAACCCCTGTGGCCAGTTGAGTGCCTTCTGACCTGGGGTCTCATTGTTCAGCACTATAGTGCAATTTGTTCTGTTGTGACTATCCATTGGGTTTTCATGGCAAGATATGGAAGTAGATTGCCAGGCCTTGCCCACGACAAAGCTACCCCCATCCCCTCTTTTGTTCAATATAGCAATGGAGCCTCTGCTTATTGCTATCTGACAAAATGACAATATTTGGGGTTTACATGTGGCACCTCTTCATGCAAGCTGGCGGCATATAAAGATGATTTCATTCATTTTTCTGCGGAAGCCTTTACTTTCTATACATGCTGTGTTTGAAACCATTGAAATATTTGCTAAATCTCAGGATACAAAATTAACTGTGACAAGTCTGAAGTTATACCTTTCAATTCCTTCAGTACACAAGTGGAGGTGGCTGGTTGCAGGATCAAGTGGAACCCACAGGGTATGAAATATTTGGGGGCTCTTTATCATTGGGACCTTGAACAGATGCAGCTCCTCAATATGGGAAGAATTTTGAAGCTGGTGGACCAAGCTACTAGCCACTGGCCACCTCTATATATTTCTTGGTGGAGACGGCTGGAGGCCATTCGCATGGTGCTGACATCACAAGTTAATTTTATTCTTAGCCCCATGCCAGATTTTTGTCTCAGGGTTTTTATGCACGGCTTCAGAAATTGATTTCACAGTTTATTTGGCGTGAGCATAGGCCCCATATAGCTAGTAAGGTTTTGCATATGTCAAGGGAGATAGTGGGGGGTAGGCCTACCTGATTTTTATTTGTACCACGTGGCATATTTGGCACTATTTGGTGTACAATGGCTTGCTCCTCCCTAGCCGGCTCTTGTTCTTAGAGCGTGGCATGCTCTAGATTAGGAACTTGTGGCACCCTTCTCCTTTTATTTATATATTTATTTAACAGTTTTTCAATACTGCTTTATCCTACAGTGGGTTACTTTGCAATCAGCGTGCCTGCGGGCTGCAAGAGAACATAAAGAAACTAAAAAGCGTCACTTTTCAGAGCTCGTTGCTATTCAGCAGTATAATATTAAATAAGCTCTACTTTTTTACCTTCATATGTAGATAACTAACTTTCTTAACTTATTCGAGACTATAGCAATCAGGTCTCAGAATTTAGACTGCTTATTCAAGTTTGCTCATTAAAGGCGAAACTAAGCGTCTGTTGTACATCAACGACCTGTGTGGTATTGCTAGTTTAGTCTTCCACTGTTACTTAATGTTTTCTTTCTCTCATTTCGTTTTTTTGACTTTTTTTGAAGATTTTTTTAATATTGTTTTATATAAACTATCCATAACTCATATATAAAGCATATGCAAGAAGCCATTGTGAAGCAAGTGAAAATAGTGAAGGGTTACTTAGCTTTGCTCAATTTTATGACTCACAGTCCCCCAATGACTTCACGTGAAGGGGGTCGTGAATATTCCATCCAGTTCGTCAAGCCGAGATTTTCACTTTCACTCACTACCACACCAGTCATGTGTTATTTCGGCTGAAAATTCAAGTTTTCACTTTTACTCACTGCCACGTTGGTCATTTATTATTTCAGCTGGAACTCCATATGGTTATGGGAAGAACTCAAACTGTTCAGATTCCCGACGCTGCAACTTGGCGCCGTGGCGTTTCACCTATAATGTTTCATCAGGGGATTGCGGCTCCTCTCCTTGAAATATGTTATTCACTCAAAAATGTGCGGCGTTTTTTTGAGTGAAAATCTCGGCTTGACGAACTGGATGGAATATTCACGATCCCCTTCACGTGAAGTCATTGGGGGACCGTGAGTCATAAAATTGAGCAAAGCTAAGTAACCCTTCACTAATTTCACTTGCTTCACAATGGCTTCTTGCATATGCTTTATATATGAGTTATGGATAGTTTATATAAAACAATATTTAAAAAATCTTCAAAAAAAGTCAAAAAAACGAAATGAGAGAAAGAAAACATTAAGTAACAGTGGAAGACTAAACTAGCAATACCACACAGGTCGTTGATGTACAACAGACGCTTAGTTTCGCCTTCAATGAGCAAACTTGAATAAGCAGTCTAAATTCTGAGACCTGATTGCTATAGTCTCGAATAAGTTAAGAAAGTTAGTTATCTACATATGAAGGTAAAAAAGTAGAGCTTATTTAATATTATACTGCAAGAGAACATAGCCACTGGAGTGAAGGAAAATGTTGCCCTTCACTCTGGTGGCTGTGCAGAGGTGAGCTGGGGGCTTCGGGCCTCACCTGCTCCCTATGAAGCTGGTCATGTAGGTGCACAGCTCCTCGGGAGGAGAGCTACAACTGGAAATTAGCTGATTGGAGGGAGCTTAGACTGGAAATGGGCTGATAGGGGGGCTAGAATAGGACTAGAAATGGACTGATGGGGCTAGGACTGGAAATGGGCTGATTGGGGGAGGCAAGGACTGGAAATGGGCTGATGCGGGGGAATGGGAGAATGGGACTCGAAGGGGGCAGATGCTGGGAGGGGCTGTAACTAGAAGGGAGCTGATGTTTGGGAAGGACTAAAAGGGGAGGGGGCTGGGGGAGTTAGGATGGAGAGGGGAAAGATATTTTGTATGGGAGGGAAGAAAAATCTATGATTGGCCGGGTATTGGGAGAGTAAGTGAGGATTGAGGATGGAACAGTGAAATTTGAGTGGATGAAAAAGGAATAGAGAAAGAGATGGAGGAAGGAGCAAAAGGGGAAAGATCAGTATGTTAGAGCAGATGTAGAGAGAGAATGAAAAAAACTAGAAAAGAGAAGAAAGGACAAATTGACAGCAGACAATGGAGAGTTAGCCGAAAACATGAAGAAACCAGAAGAAAGTGACTGGAGCAATTGCAACTGAAAACTAAAATGCCCAAACAACAAAAGGCAGAAAATACTTTTTTATTTTGAATTTATTAACTGGAATATGTCAGCTCTGGGAAATGTGCATCATCAACATCTTTGCATTTTGTTTAGTACAAGAGGAAATTAATTTATAGTTTTATTTCTCCAGTGTTGTTCTACATTCCAAGTTTGGCTTTTGGCGTTCCCAGTTTAATTTTTGTCTTTATATTTCTAAATTGTGATCCCTTGTTCTATGATTGGTGAAGATCTATGTTCTGCATGTGTAACCGAGCTAAGGTATTCATGTAGTTTCTATTTGACAGTGCCACTTGTTCTCTTTCCCTAGTAAGAGATGTATTGGTATTCTCTGAGATGTATTGGTTTAATATTTGTAGTGTTGCCTTTTGATAGGTAGGGTTTGGTGTTTTGTGAGTCCTGGTAGTGCTGTTATGATATGACGGGTTTGCTATGGGTTCTAATTGGGCAAGGTTTATAGTACTTCCTAATATGCCTGGCAGTTGGCACTGGAGTACAGTAATGTAGAAATTTGATAGTCTTTATCTTCACTTCCCATGCAAATGGTATTCAGACACTCATTAAGAGGCATGTTTACTAAAAGTTAATGCGCATTCACAAATATTAATGTGAGTTGAGTGCAGGAACACCAATTTATTTCTATTGGTGCAGTGGCACTTAACGCACATTAATATTTAGTAAACTTGCCCCTAGGTCCACTGACAGGAGAAAAAAGAGGCTTGTGAGAAAGCCGTCTAAAATTTTAGATAGGTAACATATACATTTTAAGATAAAATAAATTCAGTTTATGCAAAAGAGATCCAGCAGATATGCAATGAGGCCCTTCAATGAGTCTCTACATGGCCTCGCATCACTCTTGGGCCGCCTCTGAAATCAATGCAGTAACATTTAAAGTGAGAATACCTGTTTCACTGTACATAGTTACACCTAGTTTTCCATGTATCACTGCTGAAAAAATACCTCCCCAACCCCTTTCTGGTTTAATAGATCCAGCTATCAACCACAGTGAGAGTGGCAGGGCTAGAAGCATTTATAGACTGGGAGAAGTGCAGACAGGAAGAATGATCCTAGAAAGTAAAAAAAAAAAAAAAAAATGTGGAAGAGCCCATTACAAAGGTACCACAAAGCGAACCCCTAAAACTAAGTGTGAGGGTCTCATGAGACACTGTTAGGGATACTGGGTAATAACCTGTGAGAGACAAGTTGTATCTGAGTGGTTAGAGAAGCAGAGAAGCCTGCCTCTTCCATTGACTCTCCTTTTCTGACTTTGGGCAAGCCTCTCTATCTTCCATTCCCTCAGGAGCAACTCAAATTGTATTTGCTTATCTCTACGGCACTTATTTTATTTATTTATTTAGATAGTTTTTGTATACCGCCTTATCCCTTCAATCAAAGCGGTCACAACACAATTGGTGGATACATTTAACATGCGGGGATATGAGACACATACACTAATACGTACAGGGAACATGGGCAGTGGAGGGTTAAGTGGCTTGCCCAAGACCACAAGGAGCATCTGTGGGACTAGAAACCCCAGTCCTTCCGGCCCAAGATTGCTGTCCTCTAGTGGGATTTGAACCCCCCCGACCTTCTGGCCTGAAGTACCTTGCCCCAACCACTAGGCTACTCCTCTCTCCACTTAACAACAACAACATGAGCAAGCAATGTTTAAATATTTTCCATCTTCCTATTTTTCCATTGGCTAAAAGTGTGACTGCAGCATTTTCACGTCAAAATGTATAAAAACGTTTTTACCTACCTGTTCTGGTAGCTGAAGGGTGTGGATCTACCTGGATCCAGTGTCACTTCTACTTTGACATCCACTGCAATCAACTCACAATTTCACCTTGTTGAGTTCCTTTTCATGTCTGCATTACAATAGCAACAACATATACGGTAACGCAGTTATCCCTACTGCACAGTAGGCAAATCAGGAAAGCAAGTTCAGCTGCAAGTGTTTTGCTGCAAAATTGTTTTATTTTATTTCAAACCTAGTTGTAATCTCTATTTTATTATTACATAATGTTCTATATTGTTTTGCATAGAACCACAGTCATGATCATTATGGTTTCCAATAATCTCCACTGCAGATGCTGAGGAACTTATATTTTCCTTTGGTGCATTGCTGGCATGTGCTGAACACAATGAACATAAATATTGATAAAGTCACATGGAAAACAATCTACTTCCACAATACTGCTGAAGAAATGGCAGAATCACTGGAATGTGTGGAATAACTAGTTCCAAATATTCTATTAAATCTACCATGCTACTGATTAGGAGTATGTATGGGGAACAAACTTTGGGCCCAACATTGAAGGGATTTATGCTCCCAACTTTGAGAGTTATGCTCCTAAATTAGCCTAAACTCCTAAATTTAAGAACATAAAAAATGGGTGGCAAAGGGGGTGGATTTAAGACAGGGGAAAAAAATTAGGAGCTTAGCATTGATCAGCACTAGGCATTTAAATTAGGCTCATGAATGTAGACAAATGAATGGCAGGCCTAAATTTAGGAGCATAAATTTTAAGCTCCTAAATTATGATGAATTTTCAGCTGAAAACTTAGGCTTCTATGTGTGGCTGAAAATAGGGCACAAATAAGTTCAATTTATTGTACATAACCCACTCTCCCATCCCACTACTTTATGAAGTTCAAACAACCCATGCATATAACCTCCATTCTATATATATATAAGTTAATGTTCTATATAATGATTGTCACTTCTTTTTATTCTATATACACCACTTTGACCTGGTGAAAAGCAATATATAAGCATTCTAAATAAATAAATAAATAAATTTAGGAGCTCGGTTTTTTTTTTTTTAATATTTCGCCATAAGTGTCTTTCTAAAATACTGCATAAAAAGTAGAGATTGTGCCTTAAATGCAGTTGTAGACATTTACACTTGCTCAAGAGTGCTGGAGGTGCTACAAAAAAGTTTTTGTCTTGTCTGTGGCAGCAGTGTGGAAGACTAAAAAACACATACTCACCTCGCTGAACAATACTAAAGGTTTCTGGTGGACTAGGGAAGCATCTCCCCTCAGGACTGCATCATCCAATTGTGGTAGGGCAGTCAAAAATCACAGAAATCCCTGGTTGATTACTGTAAACAGACCCTTTATTGGCCATTCATCATAAAAACCACATAAAGCAGCTAAACATGCAAAATCAAGCACACTGGCCAAATAAGGATAAATGACATCAAATATCACAATTCCCAACCACGCTGGAGCTAGTTCAAGGACTGGTTCCTTGCCTTTGAAATTCTTCCCTTCTCCTGTAAAATGACCTTTAAATTCTTGATGGATGCTGAATGGACTCTTCTTTCTTTGAGGACTTATGGAAGGTGGCATCAGATCCTCACCCTCTCCGTCCTGTATCTCCTCTGCAGTGCAAACAGGCTGTGCCCTTCCCAAAAGATACAATATAAAAGATACAATGCAAAATGATATGCTCCTTGAGATTTTCAGAGAAGCATTTCCTCTTGTCTCTTACCCAAGGGACCCTGGTATTCTTGTCATGCTGTTCTCTCACCAGTAACCCTCCTCTTCAGGTTTACATAAGGGCTACTGCCTTCTTTTTCCTTGAACCCAGCTAGAACTCTCCTCCTCCTCTTGGTGAAGTACTTAGTTTCAGGGTAAGGAAAGTAGGCTTGGGGAATCATCTCCCAGGATGAAAGTGAGTTGCTTTCACAAGGACTCTTATCTTGCATGTTTTCTAGTCTGTTATGGACTCCTCAAGCCTCTCTCCCCCTGGACAACCTCCTGGATAGGTTTCTAAAGAAGGAAGACTCCTGGTTCTTTGACATCTATCTTTTAACATTTCTGCAAATATTTATAAGTGTGTTATTTCCTGTCTGCATAGCCAAACCTTGACTGCAGAATGACAACTACTCTGGAGCTCGAACTGGAACAACGATTTCTTGTCGCCATTCTGTGGCCACTGATAACTTATATCACGTAGACTTAGGACATGCTCTGACCAGTCAAAGCACATGGTGAAGTTGTCTGTGATAGGAAGGAACAAAGCCTCATCTGCACTTTGCAATGCAGTGCTGCTATTCTTGCCTCTCCATTCCCACAGTAAGTGCTGTGATTGCTGTTTGAGAATAGGGCCTCATACAAGGAGTTCAGGGCTTTTGTACTGCATGTGGCACATGATAGTATAAACACTATGGGCTCGATGTTCAATTAGGCAGGCTATGCGTCGCTATGGTCTACTTGTTGACCTGTGGAAGACACATTTTGGTGTCTTGCTCTTCATATAATCACTGCAATCCAAAGTCTAGATTCAGCAACTAACACAAGCCACCATGGTGAAAGGATGCTTTCTTCATAGTAACATACCATCACCTTCTGTCGTCTGTCAGTCAACCAATTTCTGATCCAATTTACCATCTTGGGATCCGTCCCCAAGCTACTGAGTTTATTGATAAGCCTCCTATCAGGAACAGTATCAAAGGCTTTGCTGAAATCCATGTAGATGGCTGCTCAAATAAAGGCAAAAAGCCTAGCTTCTAAGTCTACACTCAAGCAGCCACACCTTGCTATGGATTCCTGCTGCCACTCCCTATATTTATGCCCACTCTTAAGCCTATTCATAACATTGGCCTCTCTCTCCACACACTATGGCCTTTAAGAAAACATGAAATCCATCAAGGACTTACGGGACTTCAGAAAGATACTAAAAACATTCCTTTTCACAGAACATTATGGACATACAAATTAACAACAACACTTGGTCAAACTCACTCGTCTCCTCTGTTATACTTACTACCCATAAAATCCATTTCTGTTACTCCATCCCCTAGCCCATTGTATCCACCATACCCTCATAACTTATGAAACAATGTTTATTCCAGTTTCATATTATTAAAAGGGCCCAATATTCATTTGGGCAGGCTATGTGCCTCTGCAGCACATAGCCATACTTGCCGACCCTTAACCACGGATATTTAATGCTGGGTCATATGCAGCCAGACATGCCCAGAAGCCACAGTAGCTAACTGGGCAGCAGCAATATTGCATGCTGCTTGGTTAGCTCCTGCAGCTTAAAGATAGACGAGGGTTTACCTCACCTACCTTTTAGCCACAGGTCCCTACCTGGGCAGCATGCAATATCACTGCTGCCAGGTTAGGGACTGTCTCCGCTCCGCTCCTCCCCAGAATGCCCCCGACATGCCTCAATGTTAAGTGGTTAGAATCAGGGCACATAGGGGAGAAGAGCGGATATTCAGTCACTCTAATCATGTTAGTGCTATTGAATATCCCGTTCAGCAGTAGTTAAACGGTTTACAAGTCTGAAACTGTGTAAGTGCCTTTAGAATATCAGGCCCTAAGTTCTTTACCCATGTTATTTTGTTTGCTTCCAAGTATTTTTCCCTGTTTTAATGTACATTTTACTTCAAATTACAATGTAAACTGCTTTGAATCTATGATAAAGCTGTATAGAAAACCCACTAAATAAATAAGACATACCTTTCAGTAAACTTATCCATGCCACTCAACCTGACACCAGACAAGGTCGGTAGGTCAGGCCTCACCGCTTCAATATCCAGGCCCCTGTCACACCTTTAGATCCAAAGGCAAAGCACCTTTCTCCTATTTCCATGCATCCTTAGCAACCAGAAGAAATGTGTCCATGTACTGCTCACCAAACTCTAATCCCCTTGTGTCTGTTTCCCTCCCTTCTACATTTCTCTGCTGCTAGTGTGATGCCATTCTTAGAACAGCCAAATAGCCATCAATGGCACCTAGCCTAATGCTCTGTTCCCCATATTCACATAACCAACCATCTGTTTCTTTTGCCTATGTCCCAGTATGAGGTTTCAGGATCTCCTCCAGAGTCGTCACCAAGTATGGGCATAGGACTGACCCTGCAACCAACTGCAAAAAGAGAGGAAGCTGCCCTTTCTGCAGCCAGAGAGCCATAAACCCCTGCCCAACATCAAACAGCTTCGCCTTCTACTTATCCCCTCAGATCACCCCCCCGAATAGGAGGATGTCGGGCAAGTAGTGGTCCTCCATTTTGTTGTCATCCAAGGCCCAGAGAGCCCCTCGGAGCCATCTTCTGCCCCTCACACATTCATAACAACTTCTTCCGGATCTGTTGGAGAAGTTTCATCTCCCTTCACAGTGGCTGGGGGAGATGGGGAAGTGGCAAGAATTTAGATGTGTTTTGCATTCAGCAATACATAGTGCTATCTTGTCGCCATTCTGTGGCCGCTGATAACTTATATCACGTAGACTTAGGACATGCTATGACCAGTCAAAGCACATGGTGAAGTTGTCTGTGATAGGAAGGAACAAAGCCTCATCTGCACTTTGCAATGCAGTGCTGCTATTCTTGCCTCTCCATTCCCACAGTAAGTGCTGTGATTGCTGTTTGAGAATAGGGCCTCATACAAGGAGTTCAGGGCTTTTGTACTGCAAGTGGCACATTATAGTATAAACACTATGGGCCCGATGTTCAATTAGGCAGGCTATGCGTCGCTATGGCGGGTAGCCATACCCGCCGACCCCTAACCCCGGATATTCAAGGCCGGGATCATATGTGGCCCCAACATTGAATATCTAGGGATTGCCACACATGCCGGCAGCCTATCTTTTAGTTGTAGGTTGCTAATCGGTTAGCATCGGGGCATGTAAGGAAGATAATCGCGGCTATTCAGCGTACTAACCATGTTAGTGCCATTGAATATAACTCTCAGCGACAGTTACATGGTTTACAGGACCATAAACCATGTAACTACCCTTCAAATATTGGGCCTTTTGTTACCTATAGCTTAGAGGCAGAGGTGCAGTCACTGTTTGTCATGTGGTCAATCTATAGAGCTTTATACTATCTGAGTTAAGTCATTATATCTATCCCCTGATGCTTTCCATCCAGCAGGTGCAGCTGCAGGGCCATCAGATGAAGCTGAGTGCAGGATGAAAGAACAAGCAGGTCTCTCACATGTACATTTTGGCCAAAGACCTGACCCAATGCTAACCAACATGCGGCAGTGTGCGTCCAGAGAGGAACAGGTTTCACAAACGATGATGGAAGAGGAAGCCTTGAATCAGGAGGCAATGGAACAGAGCATTCATACATATCTGAAGGAGGAGGCCATGGTAAAGGATGATCTCTAGGAGGTCACTTCACCTGCAGAAATGCAGGATCCATTAGGGTAGGTGGTGCACAATATGAGACAGCTCAGGAGCTGAAGGATGAGGTGTCAAGCCTCTGGACTGAACTCCATGAGCTCAATATCTTCTCTGGATAATGAACAGCAACATGCCTTTCTAGAAAAAATAGGGAATGACTCCCATTGCTAGGCATGCCATCCACCACCTCCCTGATTGCCTCCAATTTTTAGTCCACTTCAGTTCTCTTCTGAGTCTCTGCACCCTATGGTGAGCCATCAGTGTCTGGTCTTCCCTCAGAGGTAGAATGAGATGTAAAAATCCCTTAAAAGGAGCCCTCAGATTCTCAGCAGAGTCAAATGCAACCAGTTGCCCTTCCTCTCCCAAAAGCCAAAAAGGAGGGGAAAGTTGTAAATAGTTGTACAATAAAATATTAACACTCATGCACAGGAAATATCTGTGTACAAGTTGATTCTTGCAGGCACAGCATGAATTGTGTTTGGGAAGTGTTTGTTCATGATGTTGTGTTGGCTCCTCCTTATCACTGTCAGTACTTTGTAGCAGAGGGACTTCTTTTCCATATGGGCATCCTGTAGGTAAGAGCGAGGATGTGGAGCAGGTAGCAGGCCAGACAAATGTCATATGCTTTGCTTGCAGTGTAGAAGGAGAGAAAGAAGATGGCCTTCCACAGATAATCAAACAAAAGAGCAGCGGAGGCAATGACCACGGCCTACCAAATTGATAAGTAAAATTCTTTATTAAGGACCCAACTGTACAAGTTTCGGCCGAAGCCTTCGTCAGGGGTCTAAAAAACATAAACATATAACGTAAACATAATAAAAACATAAACATCATTACATATTAAAAAATATATAGATATCATTACATATAAAAATTATGAAACTAAAATAAAAGGGTTATATGATTGATCTGAACATTACCAAAACACCACATAGAAGGTGTGGGAACACGTCTATGGGATGTAGCTACCACTCTTCCCAATCTAAAATATGATGGAAATACAAAATAAAACAAAAGCAGCATTAGTCCACATAAAATTAATCAAACATATACATAACTGAAGAATAGCTTTCAGGATGTGCGCTTTTGAGTAAGCGGAAGGTAAGAGCTTGTTTAACCAAAGGAATATTGCCTAGCACCTGTGCTTGGTGTTACTTAAGAAGGAAAGGATAAAAGGGAACATTTTTACTAAGCTGAATGAAGAAGCTTGTGTTTTGTTTTCTCTGCTATTTTGTGGATTAAAACGCCAGCACAGAAGTAATGACTGTGAAACACATTTAACCTGAGTTTTTTTGTAAATATCTTTGGAAATACTAACTGGAGAGAATATCCTGATGCTTTATGTTGAACCTTGTGACAATTTAGTTATTGGACTTTGTGCTATCTATATTTCACACAGTATGGGGAACTGCATCTCTTATCTGATGTGGCACCACATGTGGAGTCTGGCTTCTTGGGGTTTCATTTTAATTTTTGTCTACATATTTTTATTTTTGCTTTAGGTTCTGGTCACTTATTCTGTACTTGGTGAGGGTCTGTGTTCTGATTGTGCAACCAAGGCCAGGTGTTCTGTTAACATGGAGTTTGTACCTAGGGATCTGTACTGTAGTAATTTCACTTGTTCAGGTTTTCAAATAGATGTATGGATGTTTTGGGGCCCATTGCAGTGTTTATAGTGCTGCTTTTTTCTTGATAGGCCCCTTATTGTATGAGTTTTGTAAGTATATGCTGATATGGTATGGTAGATTTGGCCTTGCAGATCTTAGTGACTTTAGTAGGGTTTTATATTAGTTCCCAATATGCCTGGTACTGGAGAATGTTTGTTGTTGGTGAGATGACCAGAATCAGATTTTTTTTTTATATATATTGAGTTCTGTGGGTGAATGTCTTACCTCTGCTTTGCACCCATTGTTGGAGGGGGTTCTGTGAATGCAAAATGTATGTTCAAAAAGAAAAAGCAAGCACCATAATGCAGTTTATAACAAAATACAAATTAATTATAATTTGGAGTTATAAACTGCTGTGGTTCTCACTCTCTCTTTTAATTCCTTGGTGTGTGAACACCTTGCATTTGCTCCACATTATCTAATTGACTTTTTGATTTGGTTCAGTCCCTGACTGGAGTTTTGAGAAAGATCCCCACCCGGGGGGAACACCAGTGTGTGTGGGGGGGGGGGGGCACCATCTCATCCCTCGCCTCAGGCAGCAGATTGCCTTGAGCCGCCCTTGCAGAAGAAAATATGATGTTATGTTTTTGCCGCCCTTGAAGAAGAAAATATGATGTTATGTTTTTGCCATGCATGTAATGCTATGCAAGGGCGGCTCAAGGCAATCTGCTGCCTGAGGCGAGGGATGAGATGGTGTCCCCCCCCCCCCCGTGCCCTCCCCCACACACACCGGTGTTTCCCCCGGGTGGGGATCTTTCTCAAAACTCCAGTCAGGGACTGAACCAAATCAAAAAGTCAATTAGATAATGTGGAGCAAATGCAAGATGTTCACACACCAAGGAATTAAAAGAGAGAGTGAGAACCACAGCAGTTTATAACTCAAAATTATAATTAATTTTGTATTTTGTTATAAACTGCGTTATGGTGCTTGCTTTTTTTTTTTGAACATACATTTTGCATTCACAGAACCCCCTCCAACAATGGGTGCAGAGCAGAGGTAAGACATTCACCCACAGAACTCAATATATATAAAAAAAAATCTGATTCTGGTCATCTCACCAACAACAAACATTCTCCAGTACCAGGCATATTGGGAACTAATATAAAACCCTACTAAAGTCACTAAGATCTGCAAGGCCAAATCTACCATACCATACCAGCTTATACTTCCAAAACGCATACAATAAGGGGCCTACCAAGAAAAAAGCAGCACTATAAACACTGCAATGGGCCCCAAAACATCCATACACCTATTTGAAAACCTGAACAAGTGAAATTACTACAGTACAGATCCCTAGGTACAAACTCCATGTTAACAGAACACCTGGCCTTGGTTGCACAATCAGAACACAGACCCTCACCAAGTACAGAATAAGTGACCAGAACCTAAAGCAAAAATAAAAATATGTAGACAAAAATTAAAATGAAACCCCAAGAAGCCAGACTCCACATGTGGTGCCACATCAGATAAGCGATGCAGTTCCCCATACTGTGTGAAATATAGATAGCACAAAGTCCAATAACTAAATTGAAAATATAATTATTTTTTCTACCTTTGTTGTCTGATGATTTTTGATCATGCTGGTCCCGATCTGAGGTTTCCGTTTTTCTTCTGTCTTCTCTTAGCTCTTTTTCTATGGTCTATAGTCCATCTGTCATTTCTTGTCTCTCCTTTTGCTTTCTTCATTTCCTTCCATCAGCCTTTTTTCAGTCCCAGTAACTCTCTCTAGTATCAGCCCCCTTTACAGCCTCCCCTCCCAGTACCAACCCCCTTGCCTTCCCAGTATCGCCACTGTGTCTATTCTCTTCCAGTCCCCCTCCTTCCCCATCGTCCAGCCCCTTCTAGTTAAAATACCATCCCAGGTATCAGCAAACATCCAGTCCCAGTGCCCCCTCCCATGTCAGCTCCCTTCCAGCTCCCCCTCTTCCCTGTCCATCCGCCTTCCAGTGCCAACTCCGGGTGTCAGCTCCCTTCCAGCTCCCCCCCCCTTGTCTGCTCCCTTCAAAGCCCCCCTTGTCTGCTCCCTTCCCTCCTCCCCCCTTCACCTCACCTCACTGATTCATCCATTAAAATCAAAGGAAAGCAGCCAGGGGAACATTTCTCCATTCCCGCGGCTCTGCTTTCAAACTGCTGGGTCGCATGGATCCAGCGGGGTGGGGGGGGCCCGAGGTCATCGCTTCCACCGCCATTCCGCTTCCGCTCCTGCTGCTTCCTCCAAAACAAAAGCAGCTCTGTTCCCGTGGCTGCTTTCATTTTGGAGGAAGCAGCAGGAGTGGAAGCAGAAGGGTGGCGGAAGCGATGACCTCTGGTCCCCCCCACCCCACCCCGCCGGCTTCACGTGACCCAGCAGTTTGAAAGCAGAGCCGCGGGAATGGAGAAATGTTCCCGCGGCTGCTTGCATTTGATTTTAATGCAAATCCAGCTGGACGGCTCGGCGGTTCTATCAGGCAGTTTCAAGGGAGCGGCAAATCAGTGCCGCCCCCTAGAAACTGCCCCCTGAGGCCACCGCCTCAATTGGCCTAATGATAGAACCACCCCTGATGCTATGGTTAATGTAAAGAGGTTTGCCAACAGCAGGGTGAATAATAGGGTGCCAATCGTATGACGCCTATGTATCATTCATTCTTGGCTTACTGTGGGTTAAACTAGTAAAAGGGAATGGAGCGTCTATTTGCATTGGTGTGATATACAGACCTCCTTCACAGCCAGAAGAACTGGACAGAGATTTAATTGAAAACATTCACAATATTACTATGAAAGGAGAAGTGCTGCTGATAGGTGATTTCAATATGCTGGATGTTGCTTGGCACATCCCTGTTGCTATGTTATCTAGCAGCAAGGAGATCCTGGATTCCCTACATGGAGAACTATTCCAGCAACTGGTAACAGAATCCATATTTGAGGGAACCATTCTGTGCTTGGTGCTTACCAATGGAGAAAGTGTTTCTGATTTTATAGTGGATGATCATCTCGCATTCAGTGATCACCAGATGGTGTGGTTCAGTATTAGAACTACAGCAGATAAAGGTCATTCAAAAGTGAGGGTCCTAGACATCAGGAAAACTAACTTTGCCCAGATGGAACAATATATCAAGGAGTCATTAGTGAGATTTGAACAGCTGGGGGATATAGAAAAGCAGTGGAAGAAACTGAGAGGATATTTTAAGGGCAACAAACCTTTTTGTTAGGAAAGTAAATAACTGTAAAAGGAAAATGAGGCCATTATGATTTTCAAAAATAGTTGAAAAGGTGAGGAAAAGAAGGTGACCTTCATAATATAAAAGAGATCACAGAAAGAGGAAGACAAGCATCGTTATTTAGAATAGCTAAGAGAAGCTAGGAAAGTAGTCGGGAAAGCAAAGATACAAATGGAATAAAAAATAGCCAATGCAGTAAAATGGGGGGACAAAAGATTTTTCAGATATGTTAGTGTGAGGAGGAAGTACAAAAGTGGTATTGTCAGATTCAAGGGTGAATGAGAGGAAAATGTAGAATCTGATGAGGATAAAGTAGAATTGCATAACAAATATTTTTGTTCTGTGTTCATCGATGAAGGTCTAGGAGCAGGACCTAAGAAAACACCCATAAGTAGGAACAGAAGTAAGGGGGATTTTGAATGATTTTCAGAAGACTGTGTTTGTGAAGAGCTAGCTAAACTAAAAGTAGACAATGGGATGGGGCTGGATGGGATACATCCAAGAGTATTGAAGGAACTTAGGAAAGTTCTAACAGCTCAACTAACTGACCTTTTCAAGGTTTCTTTAGAGTCAGGAGTGGTCCCAGAGGCCTGGAGAAGGGCACACGTGGTCCCTGTACACAAAAGTGGAAGTTATAGTGATCGGTTAGCTTTCAGAGCATGTAGTGGCAGTATCCGTGGATATTCAGCGGTACTAACATGGTTAGTGCCACTGAATATCCTGCTTAATGGAATTTACATTGTTTGCAGACCTTCAAACTATGTAAATGCATTTGAATTTTGGAACCTTTGTTCTTTATAATGGTTTCTACCATTTTGCCTTGTACTGATGTCAGGCTCATCAGTCTGTAGTTCCCTGGATCACCCCTGGAAGCCTTTTTAAAAACTGGCGTTACATTGGCCACCCTTTAATCTTCAGGTGCTACAGATGATATTAATTAGAACATAAGAACATAAGATATGCCATACTGGGTCAGACCAAGGTCCATCAAGCCCAGTATCCTGTTTCCAACAGTGGCCAATCTAGGTCATACGTACCTAGCAGTTTCCCCAAAAGACACAGGTTCCACAATGCTTGTATTGGGTCAAGCATTGATATCCTGGGTTCCTTTTTAATAATAGTTTATGGACCTTTCCTCCAGGAACTTGTCCAAACCTTTTTTAAACCCAGCTACACTAACAGCCTTCACTATATCCTCCGGTAACAAATTCCAGAGTTTGATTACACGTTGAGTGAAAAAATATTTTGTCTTATAAATCTTAAATAGTTTACGCTGTAGCTTCATTTCATGTCCCCTAGTCTTTCTATATTCTGATAACATAAACAATCGATCTACATTTACCCGTTCCACTCCATTCATTAATTTATAGACTTCTATCATATCTCCCCTCAGCCGTCTCTTTTCCAGGTTAAAGAGCCCTAACCTTTTTAGCCTTTCTTCACAGGGGTAACCTTCCATCCCCTTTACCATTTTGGTGGCTTTTCTCTTAAACTTTTCTAATAACGCTATATCCTTTTTAAGATACGTCGACCAGAATTGCACACAATATTCAAGGTGCGGTCTCACCATGGAACGATATAGAGACATTATAATATCCTTTGTTTTATTTTCCATTCCTTTCCTAGCATTCTATTTGCTCTCTTGGCTGCCGCTGCACACTGGGTCGAGGGTTTTAACATGTTATCCACAATGACGTCTAAATGTTTTTCCTGGGTGGTGGTTCCTAATGTGGAACCTTGCATTGTGTAACCATAGTTTGGGTTGTGCTTCCCTAGGTGCATAACTTTGCACTTGTCCACATTAAATTTCATCTGCCAATTTGAAGCCCAGTCTTCCAATTTATCAAGATCCTCTTGCAATTTTCCACAATCCTCATGGGTTTTAAAAACTTTAAATAGTTTTGTGTCATCTGAAAATTTGATAACCTCACTCGTTATTCCCTTTTCCAGGTCATTTAGGAATATGTCAAAAAGCATTGGACCCAGGACAGATCCCTGGGGTACACCACTATTCACCTTTCTCCATTGGGAAAATTGGCCATTTAGCCCTACCCTCTGCTTTCTATCTTTTAACCAGTTACTGATCCACAATAGTACACTGCCTCCTATCCCATGACTCTTTAGTTTTACCAAAGGTCTCTGATGAGAGACCTTGTCAAAGGCTTTCTGAAAGTCCAAATACACTATATCAACCGACTCACCTTTGTCTACTTGTTTATTCACACCTTCAAAAAAACATAACAGATTAGTAAGGCAAGATCTTCCTTGTCTAAAGCCATGTTGGCTGTCTCCCATTAAGCCACGACTATCTACATGTTCAGCAATTTTGTTCTTTATGATGGTATCTACCATTTTTCCTGGTACTGTCTTCAGGCTCACCGGTCTGTATTTTCCCGGATCACCATTGGAACCCTTTTTAAAAACTGGTGTTACGTTCGCCATCCTCCAATCTTCAGGTATTACAGATGATTTTAATGATAGCTCACAGATTACTAATAGCAGGTCTGCAATCTCATATTTCAGATCTTTCAAAACCCTTGGATGTATATCATTTGGTCCAGGTGATTTGCTACTCTTCAGTTTATCAAATAGTTGTAATACATCTTCCCAATGTATTGATATTTCTATCAATTCTTCCGCACCTTTAAATACCACTTCAGTCATGGGTAACATCCCTACATCTTCCTCAATAAAGACCGAAGCAAAGAATTCATTCAGTCTCTCCGCTATCACCTGGTCGCCTCTTTATCCCCTCTATCATCTAATGGACCAACTGACTCTATCACAGGTTTTTTGCTACGAATGTACTTGAAAAAGTCTTTATTGCACGTTTTTGCTTCCTCAACAAGCTTCTTCTCAAATTCTCCCTTTGCCTGGCTTATGAATACATTAATTATATTCATAGATGACTAAATATAGATCTGCAGGTTCATATTTAAGTTCTTTCACATCTGGGATGTATGCCATCTGGTCCAAGTAATTTGCTGTTCTTTAGTTTATCAAATAACTGTATTACATCTTCCTAATTTATTGAGATTTGTTTCAATTCCTCTGATGCAACACCTTTAAATATCATTTCTGGAATGAGTAAGTTTCCTACATCATCTTCCGTAAAGACTGAAGCAAAATATTCATTCAGTCTCTCTACTATGGCCTTGCCCTCTCTTAATGCATCTTTTATACCTCCATTATCAACTGTTCCAATTGACTCTCTCACGGATGTTTTTCTATGAATGCACTTGAAAAAGATTTTATTATGCACTTTTACTTCCATAGGAAGCTTCTTTTCAAATTTTCTCTTTACCTGCCTTACCAATGCCTTACATTTAGCTTGCCGGTACTTATGCTGTCTCATGTTTTCATCATTTGGTTCTTTTTTCCACTTTCTGAAAGATTTTATCCTAACTATAATAGCCTCTCTGACCTCATCTTTAAGCCATGCTGGCTGTTGTTTCGCCTTCCTTTGACCTTTTTTAAAGCATTGACTGCATTTGGTCTGGGCTTCTAAGATAGTATTTTTAAATATCATCTAAGCCTGCTGTAAATTCCTTACCTTTACAGTTGCTTCTTTTAGTTTTTTCTTAACCATTTTCCTCATTTTCACATATTGTCCTTTTTGAAAGTTAAATGCTAGCACAGTGAATTTTCTTGTTTATCCTCCCTCCATTTATTAAATCAGATGTAATCATGTTATGATCGCTATTGCCAAGCAGCCCCAAAACAGTTACCTCTCACACTAGATCCCACATTCCACTGAAGACTAGGGGGTATGTTTACTAAACTCCGTTGCTGTGCGGGTCCCCGTTAGTGTGCTGGTGCCATATAAGGAGTGGGCGGGCCAGGCAGAAAAAAGCAAAAACCGGACCATACGTGTGTGCGTCGCGCTAATGTGCGGGGCCCACATTAACGTGTGGGAAGGCTAAGTGGGGCGCTGCTGCAAAACCAAACAACAGAGCCGTAGTACAACGGTGAAGACACCGACCAATGGTGCAGGGGCCAGGGGTTCAAACCCCCATTGCGCTCAACAAAAAAGACCAGCTAAGGCACCAACATTTATGGGCAAAAGTGCTTAGGAGGCATATTAATTTTGGGCGGCAGAAGGCGGCGCACTGTTATTTTTATTACGGCATGAGGCGGCGCACTGTTTAGTGTGGGCGGCAGATGGCGGCGCATTGGTAAATTTGGGTGGCAGAAGGCGGTGCGCTGATAAATGTGGGCAACAGAAGGCGGTGAGCCGGTGGGCAGAAGGCGGCGCGCTGATGTGTGAGGGGGCAGTCCAATAGTGGGAGGGAGAAGTGGCGCGCTGATGTGCAACTGACAGCAACAGAGCCATAGCACAATGGTTAAGACACTGATCACTCATGTGGGGATCATGGGTTCAATTCCCCACAGTGCCCATTGAAGACAGCTGGCTGAAGCATTATTTTAGGGGCATATCCATGTTGTGCGGCATAAGGCGGCGCGCTGTTAATTTAGTGCGCCAAAAGATGGCGCGCTGATGGCTACAAGGCTGCGTACGGATGCACAAACACAGGAACAGAGCCACAGCACAATGGTTAGGACACTGACCAATGGTGCAGGGGTCAGGGGTTCAACCTCTCACAGTGCCCAGTGAACAAGGCTGGCTGGGGCAGTATGTATCATGGTGAGGAGTGCTGTAGGAGGCCTTCCATTTATATTTTATTTCCCACCACTAGTAAACCCGCTCTCACAGTGTGTTAACATACGGATGCCCGTAAGGCACATGTTACAGTGCACTGTCCGCCAAGGCACCCTAGAATGTCCCCTATAGGGCACCATGTATGTTGCGACACAGGATAATGTATAGTGCACCCTATATGGATGGCAACCATAAGGTGGCCTATAGGGCGCCCTATAAAGCACCCTCAGAGGCACCTAATGGGTATAGTAAGCTGTGTGTGGTTTTGCCGGCATAGACATATGTACAGTAAATAAAAATAAAGCTGTGGACAGCCCTATCAAAGGGCCCCACTGTAGGTTCGAACCCATGACCTCTGGCTGTACAGGGAGTGATGTAACCATTGGGCTATGGCTCTATAGCTGACAGCAAGCCCCTGGCTGGCTGTAGAGAGCCTGTACGTCACCCCACAGACAGTCTGCTGTTGTAGACAGGATAGGGTTAGGCCACCCGTACCATGATGCACTGCACATGCAAATCAGCTGTCCACAGATGCACACAAGATGGGGAATGCACCCCAACAGCTACCCGGCCTGGTAGGGGGAATTGTCCATGTGAACCCACACAGCACCTCGGCCTGGTAGGGGGTCCTGAGCAGGTGGACTACCAGCAAAGAGTAGCTACACACCGTCACATTGTGCGGGTACTGTGCTCACCCTGAGGGTGTGATATGGCGGCCAGGACCAGGTCCACAACACCAGCCAAGGCTGGATGAGGCCATGACAGAGCTCCAAAACAGTACTAACCTGTGAGATAGGAAGGTGCTGCAGAAACATGTTGGATATCTCTGTCTGTCTCAGTTAGTGGAAACCCCCAAGAACCCCTAGGTGGTCAAAGAACACCCACCACCCCCCCCAGTGGCAAACAGGGCCCCTCACCAACAGATCCCCATCCCACCCCCGGCAGCAAAGTGGACCATCAAACCCCAGTCCTGCTGGGGAACAGACACCATAAAGGGCAGTCCAAGCAGCTCCACACACACATCCATAACACAAGATCAGGCAGACTTTAGGCCTGGATATCCAAAGATGCACCCCAGCACTATCTGATATTCACCTGCAGCAAGCCATCAGCCGCTGCACCCTGCAAGGCACTCCATCAAGACACATACCAGCTGTGAACAGTCTGCTGGTTAGCCCTGATGGAAATGCATGCACCCAAAACTGGGGTGGCAGCACACACAAGCAAAGGGTTCTGTGAGGAGGCCCCAACAGGAAACCCATATATACCACAAGAGAGAAACACAATACAGCACTATGGGGGTGCCTAGCCATGCTGTCATCACTGCACACTCAGGGTGAGAGTGCTCCCCCAGCAGCACATACAGAGGTCACCCTGTCTGTGTAGGTGGTGGCCTGGCACTACAATGTCACAGCCAGTGCCCTATGCGCTGTGCAGATGCATCCTGGCCAGCCCACCATGTCTGACCTATAGCCATGGTACATTGCTGCTCATTATGCACATTGGCAGGCCAATACTGGCAGTAGTGCTGGCAGTGTGGGTTGGGGAAGGTGTTTGCAGCCAACACACACTGTATAGACAGACACACACTCCCACACCTATGCCAGCATTGTGCTACTATTGAGGGGGTGATTAGCCTTGGCCACCACACCGGTCCTGGGCACGGCACAGGCATGGATATGGTACGCAGTACTGCTGGGGTCACTCCCCAGGGTGGTGAACACCATCAGAGGCCAGGCCTGGAGCACGCACCGCAGACACCAAACAGATTGTTCGGATGGGGTCAACTAGCAGTATGTGCGTAACGTAGGGATATCTATCAGCCTGTACTCTTAGCAAACATTTCAGAGCTGTGTACCTCAGGTGTAGGGTGACATTGCTAAGGTATGCAGGTGCTGATATTGGGAGATGCACGCAGGGTCCAATGTTCTGCCTCTACAGGAGACATTGGCCAATGGGGCCTGTGGGTGTGGGTGTGGGTGTGTCTGCCCCTGTTGGCTGCTGCTTTACGGCAGCGCTTCCCCACTCCAGCCCAGTTTTGCATCACACTGTTCGGGTCTTCCTGCTGTCCCTCATGAATATGCTTGAGCTACATCTACATGCCGTGGGGGTGGTGCATAGATATACAGCACAGGCATTTGTATGAGTGGCAGCATGGAACCTGACTGGTGTGTGGCCCACCAGGACTGCATTTGGGGGATTCTGCTGTAGGTTCTGCCCCTGTTCATGGTGTCTGTGCTCAGTGGGGTAAAAGATAGACGTATTACCATTGCATATGTCCTTGTCACCAAAGGTGTGTCCTTACTGTCATTGTTTATTTGTGGGGAAAGTATGTGGGCAGGATTGCCAGTAGCCCCAGCTGGTCTTTGAACCTGTGACCTTCTCTTCTTGCATGCACTGTATGTGTGCACTGCACCACCATGTAGCCACAGCTTGGCTGAATTCCCTGGATAGTCCATGACTGTGGATCTGGCAGGGCCTGTCTGTTGCTGTGGACTGTGCCAGCCTGCACATGGCTAGGCCTCTGTCTTCTGTCGCTAGCAGCCACTGCCCCCTGCACCACATGTACTCATCTGCCAACATGCTGGCATGAGCTTCTCCCATAAAAAGCAGGTGACCTGATTGGAATGTGGCAGTACGGGACTGCATTTGGGGTACTTGGCTGTGGGTAATGCCCATTGTTGTGGTGTGTGTGCGTTGTTGGATAAAATATGGGTGTTTTCCCCATGCTTATGTCCCCTACAATACAGGGGTGTCTGTGCTATCTGTGTTTAGTGCTGGGTAAAATATGGGGACTGGGCTGGCAAGTGCCCCAGCTGGGCTTTGAACCTCTGACCCTCTGGTCTTAGAAGTACTGACTCTGTCCGCTGCACCACACTATGGCCACATAGATAGTGCAGCCCCTGGAGGTAGTAAGCCTGGCAGGATGGAGTCACAAACCCTGCTCTACGCAAATTTACTGTGGGCATATGCACCCTGTCTGGTGACAAACGTGCACATAAACCCCGGAAATGACCATGGGAAATGGGGGACAAAATATCACCACGCTGGGCAACAGTGATATTAATGGGCAACCATAGCAAACACTCCCAGGAAAGCTCCACAAAAGGAAATGTTTTTTGGAAGAGTCTCCGCTCCGTAAACCCTTCCAAAATTCATTTCTTTTTTCTGGAGCTTTGCTGGGTGTGTTTTCTGTATTTGCCCATCACTATAACTGTTCCCCAGCTGAATTACTATTTTTAATAGTTCTGTTGTGGTCATTTTCTATTTTTATTTGCACTTTTGTGCTGTGCACATGTATCACACTGCTCACGTTTTGCTGTTTTCCCCGGTTTTCCTGTACATTGCTGACGGAAATGGTTTCTCTTCCCTTTAAATGCTTTCTACCGCGAGTGTTTCCCTCGCGGTAGTTTTTACATGCAAATTCGGGCCCGATACTGTGCGGGGAGCTTCTCCCCTCCCACTCTCCACCCATTGACCCCGTCCCTCTGCCCCTCTGGAGCCTTCCTCCGCCCTCCTTTAGCCGTTCCACGCCTCTATCGGACATTTGCGGGCCCGCACTTGTACGGGGCCCGTTAGTGTGCCGCGCACCTTTGCGGGGATGACACGCACGTGTGCGGGGCGTTTAAACGTGTTTATTAGCGTTTCAGTGCCGCGTTTCCGTGCGCTCTTTTGCGGCACGCACATTTCCGGTTTTTAGTAAACATCCCCCCAGGTCTAAAATAACTTCCTCTTGTGTTGGTTCCTAACCCAGATGATCTATGAAGCAGTCATTTATTTCAATATCAGGGAAATTAAAATCTCCCATTATTACTGTGTTGTAAACGTTGTTAGCTTCCCTAATTTCTGTCAGCATTGCAACTTCTGTCTGTTCATTCTTGTCAGGTGGACAGTAGTACACCCCCAATGGCATTCCCTTCCCATTTTTACATGTAATTTCTATCCATAGAGATTCCAGTGTATTTTGTTTCCTGCAAACCCTTTATCCTGTTTGACACACTGCCCTCTTTAACATACAGAGCCACCCCTCCACCTGACTGAGTAATACTAAATCCTACAATTTAACAGAAAAACCACTGAACTAAAAACGCTATGATTAAACCCTAAAGTACCACTACTTGTATCTGTATATAGTTTATCTGTATATAGTTTATTGTGCATAGTTTAAAAGCAAGTTTTATGCTGTTATGTATTGGCCTATGCTGTTAACCAATATATTGTTTATTGTTACATAATGTTCGATGTAAAACCAAGCTCATGCTTTGTGGATTTTGTTTTATTGTAAACCGCAACTGAACTCTGGAAGATGCGGGATATAAATGATTGTTAAATAAATAAATAAATAAATAAATAAATAAATATGATCTACCCTATTATTGCAATATAGTTTGTAGCCTGGTATCAGTGTCCCATTTGTTATTCTCCTTCCATCAGGTCTCCAAGTTGCCAATTATATCTAACTTTTCATTTATTGCTATGTATTCTAACACTCCCATTTTATTTTTTAGAGTTCTAGAAATTGCAGACAGGCATTTTAAAGTTTGTTTTTTGCTCCTATCAACAGTTTGGCTATTTGATGACAGGGTTAATTTTAAATCTTTCAACTCCGTCTGTCTGATTTTTACTTAAAGGTGTCTGGGTTACTTTTACCTTTATTGTAACCTCTCTATTGGATTGCCCTAACTTCCCTATTTTACTAATATCCTTCAAAGATACATCATTTTGATCCATGTGCTCTTGGCGACTGTCGACTTTCCCCCATTATCTAGTTTAAAAGCTGATCTAGCTTCTTTTTAAAGGCTAATGCTAGCAACCTCATACCATCCTGGTTAAGGTGAAGCCCATCCTTTCGGAAAAGACCCACCTTCCCCAAAATGTTGCCCAGTTCCTAACAAATCCCAAACCCTCTTCCTTGCAACATCGTCTCATCCATGCATTGAGACTTCAAAGCACTGCCTGCCTCTTGGTTCCTGCACATGAAATAGGAAGCATTTTTGAGAATACTGCTCTGTAAGTTCTTGATTTCAACTTTCTACATAAAAGCCTAAATTTGGCTTCCAGAACCTCCCCCCCTTCCCCCTCTTTCCTATGTTGCTGGTACCAACACATACCGACAGCAGGCTCCTCCCCAAAACTGCCTAAAACCTTAGCTAGGTGGCACATGAGGTCCATTACCTTCGAAGCAGGGAGACAGTTAACCAGGCGATCCTCACATCCACTGGCCACCAGCCTGTTCTGTGTGCAATTATCTGACAGGAGTAGCAGCTAGCTTCTCAATGGACAGCCACCATCATCTTTGGTTTGGAATGTTAACAGAAAGGCATTGTTAGGGTTTATAACTCTTAATAGACATTCTGAACCACAATTAGCCAGTTAGATGTGTGGGAGAGATCCTTTTCTCGTGAATATGTCTAGAACCGTATTCTAAAAACACACGTATTTGCACATACTCGGCGCTAGCATGGGGATCTCTGAATGTGGACTGGAGGGGGCAGAATGGGGCCTGGCCAGCAGCAGAGATGTATAAAGCGTATTCAATGGAGGCCCATATACATCCTCAGAGTTACCTGTGAACATCCAAGTTATACCTGTGGAAACGTGGAATAAGGTCAGGAGTTAGAAATACTCTGCTCTGATTCCCAACGCATCCCATAGAGATGAATGGCTATAACACATCTGTACTAAACTGGTGTGTCTGCTGTCTGGGAGTGCACAAGATGCATTTGTACAGAATGGAATGCACAGGTGAGGGACGTTTGTAAGGTTAAGGAACAATATAGAACAGCCTTACAGAAATATAAAGCTCTGCATTAGACTTTATTCTGGCTATGCTGACATTTGCTGCTTGTGCCAAAGGGGCTATTCTCGGCTTCCCTAACAATCCCAATGTCTGGAACAATGTGAATGTAGATGTAAGGATGGTATGCGAGGTAGTAGGGAGCAGAATCGTGTTTACCTGAGACATGCAGATCAGCTGTGGAGTCCTGAGAAGCCACGCCATCATAGTCTCATAGAATGTGTGTATGGGTGCAGGGCATGGTTTTTGCAGAGGATGGTCTTTGTGACTGCAAGTGAGAGGGGGAGTGTGCATGTGTGTGTGTGGTGTCTAAGTACTGCACAGGAGTATCAGTTGTGCTCATGCACCAATCTGGGGGGACACGAATGTTTGGCTGGTACCTGGACCATAGGGATGACCGCAGCATCACCAGGTGCCAGTGTGATCAGGGAGGTTAAATCAGAGCAGGTTCTCTATAGCAAAACATCACAACATATCCCTGTCACTAATAGGGGCTCCTCAGAATGAGAGCTGTCAACAGTGCAAACAGCATTAAGACATGCCTAGGGGTGCCATCAAAGGTCTCTAGAAATGTGCACAATTGTAGAGAGTCACATGCATCTCACAGTGCCGTAACCTAAGGTGCCTCATAAGTCGCCCCATAGGTCACATTATAAAGTGACCTGTCTGCCAAGGCACCCTATAATGTGCACTATAGGGCGCTGTATAGGGAGCCTTACAGGGCGCCTATGAGTCACCTTAGGCTACAGCACTGTGAGGGTGTTTCTGCTGGCAGCACTGATTGAAATTAAAAGGAAAAACCTCAGACAGCATTCCTAAATGACACCACTGTGGGATCAAACCCAAGACCTCTTCCTCCACAGTCACTGAAGTAACCAGTAGGCTACATCTCTATAGCTACTACCACACTGCTGGCTGGCTACAGAAAGACTGCAGGTCACCACACAAACTGTCTGCTGTGGTTACCAGGATAGGGTAAACCCACCAATACCCATGATGCACTGCACATGCAGATCAGCAGTCTACAGCTGATCACATAATGGGGTATACACCCCCACAGCACCTAGGCCTGGTAGGGGGAACTGACCATGTGTGTTACTGGCACAGAGTAGCTACAGACCATGACATTGTGTGGGTCCTGTGCTCACCCTGAGGGTGAGGTGGGGCACCCAGCACCAGGTCCGCAGCACTTGGCTTGGCTGAGATAGGCTATGCTGTAGGTTCCCATCAGTGCCAGTGTGTGATAGGTAGTCTGCTTTTCCCAGTCATGTCTAGCCCTTGTGGACTATGATGCACCCAGAATAGTGCATATCCTTTGTGGGTGCCATGGTCACATGTTATAGGTGAAGGGGGGTGTTTGGACTCAAAAGCAGATTGTGCAGCACCACCCAACCCGCCCTTTGTGGCTCAGGGTGGGGGGACAGGATCGCCCACCAATAGATCCACATTGTACATCTCTGCAATGGTGGCAGTAGAGAGGACTATCAACCCCAGTCCTTCTGGGGAACAGGCACCCTACAGAGCAGTCGATGCAGATCTGTACACATCACATAAGGCAATGGCAGACAGACAGAACGCTGGAGAAGCTCAGCTGCCCCCCACCATATCTGACATTCACCAGCACCCTGCAAGGTGTTCCAGCCATACACATGCTAACTGCAGACAGTCTGCTAGCTAGTACATAGTGCATGTTCCTGGAGGAACTGTGTGCACCCTAAAATGGGACGCGAGCATACACCAAGCAGGTATGTCAGTGATTAGGCCCCAGAAAAGAGAACCCATAAATTTCATTTGAGAAAAATGCTGCACAGCACTATGGGGGAACCTAGCCATGCCGTGGTCACTGCTCAGTCAGGGTGAGAGTGACCTCCCAGCATGACATGCTGTGGCCACACTGTCCGTGCAGGTGGTGGTTGGGCACTACAATGTCCCAGCCATTGCCCTATACCCTGTGCAGATGCATCCTGCCCAGGCAGCCACACCAGGCAGGCAGCCACTGGAAAGGCATACACACACTCCCACACCTATGCCAGCATTGTGCAAATATGAAGGTTTGTGGCAGCCCTGGCTGCCACATCAGTCCTGGGCACAGTGCGGGCATTTCTATGGTACGCAATACTGTTGGGGTCACTCCCTGGGGTGGTAAACACTGTCAGAAGCAATAACTGAAACACACTCCACAGATATCAGAAAGGTTGCTATGATGAATCTCTATCAAAAAAATCGTGTTTAACTTAGGATTTGTTAGCTGACATTAATCATAGCAACCTTTTGATATATGTGGAATGTGTTCCCATTTTTAGGATGGCATTGCTAAGGTATGAAGGTGCAAGTATTGGGAGATACTGCTCCGCGCAGGGCCCAACAGCCTGACTCTCCATGAGGCTTTGGATAGTGGAGCCTATGGGTGTGGGTGTTTGTGCCCTTGTTGGACGCTGCTTTAGGGCAGAGGTTCCCAACTCCGGTCCTGGTGGGCCAAATACTGTTCAGGTTTTCATGCTGTCCTTAATGACTATGCATGAGATACATTTGCATACAATGGGGGTGATGCATACAAATGCAGCACAGGTATATTTATTAGGGACAGCATGAAACCTGAATGGTGTTTGGCCCTCCAGGACTGCAGTTGGGAAACTCTGCTCTAGAGATTGCACATGTTTATGGTGTCTGTGCTTTATAGGGTAAAATATAAGCGTTTCAGGCATGTTTAATTTATCTGCACTAAAGGTTCCGTTTTTATTACCATGGTTTAGTACTGGGTAAAATATGGGTACAAGGTTGGCAGGAGCCACAGCTGGGACTTGAACTTGTGAGCTTCTGCCCCTGAACAAGCTGGCTGTGTGTACTGCACCAAACTGTTGCCACAGGGGCAGTTGATTCCCTGGGGATACCATGACTGTTCGTCAGACAGAACTTGTCTGTTGCAGTGCATGGCACCCACCTAAACGGGGCTTGGCTGTGGTCTGCTGTGGGCAGATGCCACTGCCCCCTCCACCACCACCAGCCCTCCGCCACCATGCTGACATGCCCTTATGCCAGTGGTGCTGGTGGTGCACATCCCAGGCCATCCAGTGTGCCGGTAGGCAGCTGCCTATGGTGTGGGTTCTTGGGTAGGGGTGCCTACATGGACATGCATGCTTCCCCCCGGCACCGCCTGCCAATGTTATGTGTCCTTGGGGGTACCTGCTGGGTAATATCCCCTGTGACACTGTGGGATACACACTCATGCCCATGTTGGTCCCTCGTCAGTTGCTGTCTTGCTGCTTTACAATTTCATCATTCCTATGTGCCACCTAGGCATCTGCTTAGTCCGCACTGTGCCCCAGCTGGACCACAGCATGTGCCACCTACAGCCCCCTGTATCCCATTTACAGCATCAGTACAGTTGCCCTTTCCCACGAGCCCACTCTGCTGTTGCTGCACATGTGCACACCCTAACAAACCTGCCCAATATAAACGACAAAAACCCTGTTCACCGCTATTTCAATGTGGGATCATTCACTTTGTAGGGGGACAGAGCATAGACTCTTCCAAACAAGATATCTTCCTTTTTACACTTTGTCAGTATTGTAGCTTTATGTTTATCATTAATATCGCTATTGGCTAGTTTGGTTATTGGCATTTCAGATGTGGTTCTCATCATTTTATATGTTTATTTGCCTTTTTGGTTCCTGAACATGTTTCACTACTATCACTTTTCTGGGTTTCCTTGCCTTTTCTGTACATTGCTGACTGAAACGGTTTCTCTCTCCTGCAAATGTGCCTCTAACGCGAGGGTTTCACTGGCGTTAGGGTTCAGACCCGGATTTCACAGCATTAGTGAAATCCAAGGGTGTTGAAAGAACTGAAATATAAGATTGCAGACCTGCTATTAGTAATCTGTAAATTTTCATTAAAATCATCTGTAATACCTGAAGATTGGAGGATCGCCAATGTAACGCCAATTTTTAAAAAGGGTTCCAGGGATGATCTGGGAAACTGCAGACCGGTGAGCCTGACGTCAGTACTGGGAAAAATGGTAGAAACCATCATAAAGAACAATATTACTCAGCATGTAGATAGTCATGGCCTAATGGGAGACAGCCAACATGGCTTTAGACAATGAATTCACTTGTCTTACTAATCTGTTATGTTTTTTTTGAAGGTGTGAATAAACAGATAGACAAAGGTGATTTGGTTGATATAGTGTATCTGGACTTTCAGAAAGCCTTTGACAAAGTCCCTCATCAGACTTTCGGAAAAACAAAGAGTCATGGGATAGGAGGCAGTGTACTACTGTGGATCAGGGACTGGTTAAAAGATAGAAAGCAGAGGGTAGGGCTAAATGGCCAATTTTCCCAATGGAGAAAGGTGAATAGTAGTGTACCCCAGGGATCTGTGCTGGGTCCGCTGCTTTTTGACATATTCATAAATGACCTGGAAAGGGGAATAACAAGTGAGGTTATCAAATTTGCAGATGACACAAAACTATTTAAAGTTGTTAAAACCCAAGAGGATTGTGGAAAACTGCAAGAGGATCTTGATAAATTGGAAGACTGGGCATCAAAATGGCAGATGAAATTTTAATGTGGACAAGTGCAAAGTTATGCACCTAGGGAAGAACAACCCAAACTATGGTTACACAATGCAAGGTTCCACATTAGGAACCTCCACCCAGGAAAAAGATTTAGGCGTCATTGTGGATAACATGTTAAAACCATCGGCCCAGTGTTCAGTGGCGGCCAAGAGAGCAAATAGAATTCTAGGTATCATAAGGAAAGGAATGGAAAATAAAACAAAATATATTATAATGCCTCTATGTTGTTCATGGTGAGACTGCACCTTGAATATTGTGTGCAATTCTGGTCGCCGTATTTTAAAAAATATATAGCATTATTAGAAAAGGTTCAGAGAAGAGCCATCAACATGGTAAATGGGATGGAAGCATACTCCTATGAAGAAATGCTAAAAAGGTTAGGGCTCTTTAACCTGGAAAAGAGATGGCTGAGGGGAGATATGATAGAAGTCTATAAATTAATGAATGGAGAGGAACGAGTAAACGTAGATCAATTGTTTACATTATCAGAATATAGAAAGACTAGGGGACATGCAATGAAGCTACAGGGTAAACTATTTAAGACGAATAAAAGAAAATATTTTTTCACTCAACATGTAATCAAACTCTGGAATTTGTTACCGGAGGATGTAGTAAAGGCTGTTAGTATAGCTGGGTTTAAAAAAGGTTTGGACAAGTTCCTGGAGGAAAGGTCCATAAACCATTATTAAGAAGGGACCCAGGATATCAATGCTTGACCCAGCACAAGTATTATGGAACCTGTGTCTTTTGGGGAAACTGCTAGGTACATATGACCTAGATTGGCCACTGTTGGAAACAGGATACTGGGCTTGATGGACCTTGGTCTGACCCAGTATGGCATATCTTATGTTCTTATGTAGTGTGCCTGGAGCCTCTTCCCGTCCACTCTCCGCCCTTTGACCCCTATCTCTGCCCTCTGGGAGGCCTTACTCCACCCTTCAGAGCCGGATTTCACAGCATTAGTATGCCTTAACACCACTGCCGACATTATTGCGCGATACGTGACGTTATCGCATGATACGTGATGTTATCGCTCGATACGTGATGTTGTCGTGCGATAATGTTACATTATCGCGTGATAACATCGCCCCTGCTACATTAAGATGGTTTAGTAAACATACCCCATAGTCTTAAAATGGGCCTGTACATTGCAGTATGTTTTTTGTTTAATTGTAAACCGCACTGATTTTAATAGCGCGGTATATAAAGAAGTAAATAAATAAAAAAATTAAAAAAAATGTAAAGAAGACAAAGATAAAGGACAACTGGCAAAATCAATAAGTTCATCGTTGAAGGAGAAGAAATTGAAATCATGGAGAACTTTAACCTACTTGGATTAACTATCAATAAAGAAGCAACAAGCAGTCAAGAAATCAGACAACGCATTGCTCTTGGCAGAATGGCTATGAAAGACCTAGACAAGATTCTTAAGAGCAGAGATGTTTCTCTCCATACAAAGATTCGACTCATTCAAGCCAAGGTATTTTCAATAACATCATATGGATGTAAAAGCTAGACAGTGAAAAAGAATGGATGCCTTTGAATTATGATGCAGGCGGCTAATACTGCATATACCATGGACTTGCCAAAGATCAAACCAGTCAGTATTAGAGGAGATCAAACCTATGTTTTCTTTAGAAGCTCAGATGACAAGACTTCAACTTTCATACTTTGGACACATCATGTGAAGAGAGAGATCATTAGAGAAAGACATCATGCTTAGCAAGATAGAAGGTCATTGCAAAAGAGGAAGGCCAGCAATGATTTGGATCGATACAATATCATCATCTACGGGTACCAGTCTGTCAACAATGAGCTGCCTGACTGAAGACTGAACACAATTTTTAAGACAATTATCCAGAGTCGCCATGAGTCGTCACCGACTCAACGGCACTTAACAACAACAATAACAACCATTACCTTGCTTCTCTTATCTCTCCTATACCCTTCCTCGGGAATTCTGCTTATCAGAAAAATCACTTTTATCTGCGCCTTTCTCTTCCACTGCCAACTCTAAACCTTGTTCCTTGCACCTTGCTGCACCATATGCCTGGAACAGAGTACCAGAGATGGTACGTCAGGCTCCACTCTGGTTCTATTAAAAACCAACCTCTTCAAGGTTGCTTTTGGATCCTGACCCATTTGCTCTCCTGTTTAACACTCATATGTGTTTTAAGCATTTCCTCCTAGTTTTGCCTTGGTCCCCTATTTTTTTTTTATGTTTGTTGTGGTTGAATAGATTGAAAGAAGTGGTGGTCTCTTACATGTATTGGTACAGCACTGCATATGCCTGTATAACTTCAATTTACCCATATAATTTCCTTTCACACTTGTCCTCTCTATAAAAGGCTATTTGTAATACTAATGTTTGGGGCAGCATCATATGGTGGTCAGGGGGAGAAATGGAGCTAGATAAAGGCAGCACTAGTGCTTGGCCAGCCTAGGTGGGCTAAGAGGTGGGAAAGACCTGGAGATCAAGCAGGAAAGGAGACACTGGGGATCACTGAAGCAGAGGGAGAGGACTGAGGAAGAGGAGGGAGGAGAGAGGACCCAGGTAGGGAAGGAAGGCATTGGGAATGAAGATGGACCGAAGGGCCATGTTGAGTGAAAGAATAAAAGAATAAGGAACATCCATGATGGCAGCGAGAAGAGAAAAGGTCTGCAGCTCTTTCTCTTGCTCATCAATACTCATCGCAGAATGAGCAGCGCCTCTGGGATAATCCCAAATATCATCCATTGCATATAGTAACATAGTATATGATGGCAGATAAAGACCAGTTTGGTCCATCTAGTCTGCCCAGCAAGGTGCATCTGCTGCTCCGTGCAGGTCACCTCTCCCTATGCCTTTGTTTAGGGGTGTACCCACCACTCCGTGTAGGTCACCCCTATTTGTTCACTGTGCTAAAATCGCCCTTTCCTCATGTTCTTTCATCTCAGGACTTTTACAGCTAATCCAAGCTAACCCCATGCTTCTCTATGAAGTGGCTGGGCACCAGCGCAAACATAGAACTTGGGCTGCAGGCTGCAACAGCATGTACGAAACTTGTGCTGAGGGAATGGACGTTGTGCCTGCACACCACTACTGAAGCCCAAATTGCAAAGCAAGAAAAGAAGTTGAGTCACACCACCTATAGAAGGAAAATGGGAAGCTCTTCCTGCAATGGTCCACTACATAGCCAGTAGGGGAAGATAGGGAGGTCTCTTCTCTTTGGCGGGAAGGAGAGACAGAAAGAGGACACTATTGCTTCCCTAGACAAAGAAGAGGAAAAAAAACCGAGGGTTTGGCTACTGATGTTAGGCACAGTTTATAATATGCTGAAATACAATTAACAATTGCTAAATCCAAAAGATAGGCAGTTATGTCTAACCTCTCTATCTCTGACATTGCTTATACAAATTTAGCAATCAGATCATGCCTATGAAAATATTCCTGAATTTTGTTAACATTTTTGATTTGGTATTCCATGAAAGACCAATTGTCAAAGTAGAGTGGCATAAATAGAGCAATTTTATAAAAGGGAGTCCCTGGCAGAGAAGGCACATACAGTAGGTGCATATACTGCATCTGTTTTATAAAGGCAAGATATATGCCATTGTGCCTCTATAAGAGAGCCAACACAAAGGCTCCTGCACAGAGTTAGACTTGCCCTGAGGCAGGATTGACTTTGTGAACATGTGTGGCAGTAGGATTTGAGCATATGCGGGTATTTCATAGAGTATTTTGCCTCTACTTTGCCCATTCTTCACTCTTGTGTTCCTGGGAATGCCAAAGCATATAGGAGCATGTTTACTAAAGTACATCAAGCAGTTAATGTGGGTTGTAGCACGCAGTTACCAATAGCACCAACCCACGCTAAATGTGCTAAGACAGCCAGAATGCTCAAAGTCCCATGCTAACTACTTAGCATGCAATAGGGTGGGGAGACTGGACATGTACTACACAGTGAAGTTGTCATGTGATGATTATTACTCACTATCACTTTTGTAGTTAGCATGGGTACACTTAATGCCTCCTCAAGAGGAGATGTTGAGTCCTGGAGCTAATTGTCAATGAACTTAATATGTCCTAACTACAAGGGACATGTTGTACTCCCTCAATAGTCAGCAAACCACTTTTGCTCTTAGCCCACATTAATGTTTGCTATTAATGCATATAAGTGCAGAAACTAACTAAACTTTACTAAACAGGTCCCATATTGCGTTAAGATTTATTTGCCCGATATTCAAAGACATTTACACAGTTTGCAGACCAATTGGCATTGAGGCATTCTGGAGGCAGCACCCGGGGATAACCGGTCAGTGGTGATATCAGCCGCTGACCAGTTATCCTTTGGCAGCAGAGGTTAAGCACAGAAAAGACTGTCCTAACTTTCGCTGCTGAAACTAACCAGGCAATGTCTGAATATGCTGCTGCCTGGTCAGCTTCCTGCTTCGGTGGCAAACCTGGATATTTAATGCTGGTGGCCGGATATGGTCCCAGCATTGAATATTCAGGTTTAATGTTCAGAGGCAGTGGCTAGCCACTGTAATCACACTAGCCGCTGCCGCTGAATATCGGGCCCCATATGTTCTGAGTGCCTAGTGTTATGAATATCTCTGAGCAATTTTATAAGCGCCTACTTGAGCACGTAAAATGCTGTTCTACAGCATATCAAATTACCCTCTCAGTGAGCTGAAAACAATATGGTTATAATTGTAATAAGATGAGAACAAAGTATCTGGAAGTGGACAGGGGATTGGTTATATGACAAGGGTACACAAGTTCAGTCCTCGAGAGCTGCAAACAGCTCAGGTTTTCTGGATATCCTTAATGAATATGCATAAGATAGTATGCATACAGATCTAACTCTGAGATATGCAGATCTACCTCATGTATGTTCATTAGGGATATTCAGAAAACCTGATCTGTTTAACAAAACCAGTATTTATCAGTTGTCTTGAAATTAGGGATGTGCACAAGCAAGAAAAATTTGTTTGGTTTACTTTCTCCCGCATTTTCTCCAATTTCTGGGTGGGTTTTATGATTAGTTTTACACAGTTTAGGGGTTATTTTGAAAGCCCTGTCTATGTTTTGGATGTCTGCAAATGGGCATTGAGATATCCAGAGTACGGATATGTCTCCAGAGCCAAAGGGAGATCCAAGTATTGTTTCCAAAAATGATAGACCAATAAGTTGTCTAAACTATAGCCATACCACTCTGAATGCACCTGATCTTGGAAACTAAGTAGCTTTAGGCCTGGTTAGTACTTGAATGGATGACTACCTTGTAATACCAGGTGCTGTAGCTTATTGCATGGAAGAAAGGTCTGGCGATTTACTTCCAGTCGAGGAGATAGTCACAACATGGACAACTATCTACAAGGTCACCAGGAGTCTACATCAACTGGACACACAACTTATCTAATTGTAGTCTATATCACTGCAATAGATACTAACAAGATGTAGGATCACATTGATTCCAATAACATCAAGGCAGTATTAGAGAAGGAGCGTATATGGAACCAAAGAACGGTTATTGCTAAATAAAATCATCATCATTGCTAGTGCTAAGAAAGGCAGAAATCTTAGTGTACCATGAGAAAGCCATTGACAGTGTTCCAGACTCCTGTATAATAAACAAAACAAAACAAACTTTAAATTGATTGAATATATCAAGTTCACTACACTTATGTGGGAGTGGAGAAGTAGCCTAGCGGTTAGAACACTGGCTTGGTAACCAAGCAACCAATCCATCTAAGAATTTATCAGGAAGTATCCTTGTCTCTACTCCTGTTTTGTTTAGTATTTAATCCTTTGAATGCACTTCTTAACTTTTTGGATTTCAAACTTAGCCTTAATCCTAAAATTGATAAATACCTAGAAGTAACATTCAAACTTACTATTTATTGATCACTTGAAACTCTATAGTTCCAGTGTAAATCATTTGAAACTCTATAGTCAATATTTAATGGATTAACTCAATTTAATAAAAAACATTTAAGATGACATCAGCATAACTCTTGGGTTGGACAAATGTTCTAAGGCAGCTATCCTTGGTGGAAAGTTGAAGAAAACTGAAAACATCTTTCTAACTGATGACTGTGACATACAGGAACTTGAACAGGAAGTTGTATATAAATATCTGAGAGTAGAGGAAGGAGTAACAATCCAGTAGAAAGTTCTGAGAGAAAAAGACAAGCCAAGAGTATTACAGGAGATTAAAACTGATACTTAAAAGTGCTCTAACATCAAAGAATGATACAAGTCATCAATCTGCTTCTAATTCCTGTACTCTTATATAGCTTTGGAACTGTAGACTGGGCTCTCAAATATCTGAAAAATCTGAAAGTATGAACAAGAAAGCTCCTCTTTGCCCATGAGGTAGTTTATAAGACTGTACATTCCTAGAGCTGAAGGAGGAATGGACTTCATAGACATAGATTATGCATATACAGCTACCATCATAGACCTCAAGGCCATTCAACAGCATAAACAGAACCAAATGCAGAACGAGTGGAGAGGAATTAAACTAGGAGCATAAACAGAGCCAAAGGCAGAACGAGTGGAGAGGAATTAAACTAGGACAGGCATTTTAACAAAAAGGAAGAATGAGTGAGTATCCATCTGTACACGTGAAGGCACATCTTTAGAGGCTGTTTAGGGGATGGATAGGACATGGAAGTGAAAATATGTGAAAATCAATGTCAATTTTAGAAGAGAGACCATTCTAAAATCAGCATTTTTCAGCCACTTAAAATTAACATACAGTAGTTGTATAAAATGTGCAGTGATAATTTTAAATGTCTATGTGTCATGAAATAGCAACACCTACACATAGAATCTACAGTATACAGTTGTGGTGGTACACATGCATTCCAAAATGCATATCGATGGGCATCCCCACCTGCATGCTCAGATAGACCAGGAAAATGTGAGAGGCATGAATGAGCAAATATATATACAAGACCCCCCTCCATTCTGAAACACTGCGTGTGTATCTAACACATGTAAGTTCTAGTCCACTGGAAAAATTCAGATGCCAGATGCATTCAACATGCACAAGGCACAACTTACCCTGCAGAACCAAATCTATTTTTCTGGCACCTACCCTTAGAGAGCACCAACATGGCTTCAAAGTGATAGCCCAGTTTCTCATCAGCTGAGATCCATGCCACTAGTTAGACTATTATTGGCTGATAAGGAGGTCCTACACTGTATATACCATGGACTGCCTGAAGATCAAACTAGTCAGTACTAGAGGAGATCAAGCCTAAGCTTTCTTTAGAAGCTCAGATGACAAGACTTTGACTTTCATACTTTGGACACATCATGCGAAGAGAGAGATCATTAGAGAAAGACATCATGCTAGGCAAGATAGAAGGTCAATGCAAAAGAGGAAGGCTAGCAATGAGATGGATTGATACAATATCAGCAGCTATGGGTGCCTGTCTGTCAACAATGAGCCACCTGACCGAAGACCGAACACAATTTAAGACAGCTATCCAGAGGGTCACCATGAGTCAACACCAACTCAATGGCACTTAAGAACAACAACATACCATCCTGGAGCGGACAGGGCACTCTATATTGCAACACAGAGGGTCTGGGAGAGAATCTACGTGGCTCTGGCAAGTAAGAAAACTTTTTTCACATAAATACCTACATCTCATAGGGAGTCACCTAGCTTCAGACCGGCATGGAAATTATGGCTATCCCAACCATTGGGCAATGCTGGGTAATTGCATAGGGCATCAGATTTTGAGGGCCACCAAAAAGCAGCAGCACATTTAGCCAGTCAGCAGCAATACTGAGCCACTGACTGCTTAATTTAAACCAGCTAAAGTCAGGCCAAAGAATTTGGCCTGACTTTAGCTGGTTTAGCTATCCAGTTAAATTTCTATATGGGCATACTGGATATTCAGTTCTGCTGGCCAGATATAGCCATGGCACTGAAAATCTGGTCATTATTTAAAGCAGCGATGGCCAGACATTTTAATTGCGCTGGCCACCTCCACTGCATATGCCCCCCTAATTTAAGCTTTTTTAAAAATGTAAATAATCGGTCTTCCAGATCATAAACTGGTGGTTAGTAGTGAACTAGGACCCAAGAAAGCCAGGGTTCAAATCCCAGTGACACTCCTTGTGGCCTTGGACAAGTCATTTAATCCTTCATTGCCTCATGTGCAAACTCAGGAGCCCTTTCAATAAAGGTTGCTATAATGTTGCACCTAACAAGACCATTATGCTCAACATGATAGCTTGTTAAGTGCAACACCACCATGTTAACTGTCAGAGGCATGGAAAGCATATTCCTGGCAATTAACATGGCACACTTTTCCTTAACGCGACATGGAAATGGTGTGGGTACACTTACCTCTACCTATGGAGGTGCTGGTGAGTGTACCTGTGCTAGTGGCATGCCTTGCAGTTTACATAGGGCATGCGGACTGTAAGATTCTCACCCCCGCCCTACAGCACATTTAGTGCAGAAATCGGGCAGCGTTGACTTTGATGAACCCAGGCTAACAGTTACTGGAGGTCACAGTGCAGAGTTGATGCATGCTGTAATCTGTGCTAACGCTTAGTGCACTTCAGTAAAAGGGCCCCTTAAATTGTTACCCTTCAGGGACAGGGCAATACCTACTGTACCTGAATGTAACTTGCCTTGAACTACTACTAGGAAATTTCCTTAAAGCTTTTATTTTTTTCAACTGCCTAGTTTATTTTATAAACTACATAGAAACTGAAGCCCCAGTGAGTCGCAAAATCCTCAGGATTCCCAAACCGAGACAGCTGAAAAAGTAGCATTGGATAGGATAGGAATTTTTGATGAAGTCTGCAAACTGTTGCACTTTGCAGGGGGATATTCTTTGCACTGACACTTCAATCTGTCTTGTTTTAAAAAATATCTATGAAGGAAATCAAATAAGACTATACTTCCCAGCAAAGCCATTGAGTATCCTTTAGCCTTCCTTAGTGCCCATTTCTCCAGCAGGTCCATGAGGAAAGCATTCACACCAGGAGCCTTTCTGCAGTTCCAACAACTCTTTCCCTTCCTTCTCTTACAGTGCCTTGTGAAAGTATTCATTCCCTCAGTGTGGAATTAAAATGGAGATTTTGGGGGCTAGCCCAATCTGAGTTACCACTTTGAAGATGCAAAACAATAAGTAAGACAAAAAAACCCAGAAATCATGAGTGTGCATTGGTATTCTTCCCCCCTCCCCCCACCAAAGTCAATATTTTGTAGAGCCACCTTTTGCTGCAATTACAGCTTCAAGTCTCTTGGGGTATGTCTCTATTAGCTTAGCACATCTAGCCACTTGAATTTTCACCCATTCCTCAAGGCAAAACTGTTCCAAGTCCTTCAAGTTAGATGGGTTGCATTGATGTACAGCAATCTTTAAGTCATGCCACAGATTCACAGTTGGATTGAGGTCTGGGCTTTGACTAGGCCATTCTAAGACATTTAAATGTTTCCCTTTAAACCACTCCAGTGTAGCTTTAGCAATATGTTTAGGGTCATTGTCCTGCTGGAAGGTGAACCTTCGTCCCATTCTCAGATCTCTGGCAGACTGAAATAGGTTTTCCTCAAGAAATGCCCTGTATTTAGTGCCATCCATCGTTCCTTCAGTCCTGACCAGTTTTCCTGTCTCTGCCAATGAAAAACATCCCCACAGAATGATGCTGCCTGCCACCATGCTTCACTGTGGGAATGGTGTTCTCGGGGTGATGGAAGTGTTGGGTTTATGCCACACACGGCGTTTCCCATGATGTCCAAAAAGTTCAATTGTCATCTCATCTGACCAAAGAACCTGTGTTTGGGAGGTCTGCCACATGCTGTTGTGCAAACTCCAAACGTGCTTTCTTATTTCTTTTTTAAAGTAATGTCTTTTTTTCTGGCCACTCTTCCATAAAGCCCCACTCTGGAGTGTATGGCTTAAAGTGGTCCTATGGACAGATAGTCCCATCTCCACTGTAGATCTTTGCAGCTCCCTCAGTGTTATCCTTGGTGTCTTTGTGGCATCTCTGATTAATGCCCTCCTTGCCTGGTCTGTGAGTTTTGGTGAGCAGCCTTCGCTTGTCAGGTTTGTAGTGGTGTAATATTCTTTCCATTTTGTTATAATGGATTTAATAGTGCTCCGTGGGATATTCAGAATGTGGGATATTTTTTTTATAACCGAACCCTGGTCCATACTTCTCCACAACTTTTTCTCTGACCTGTTTGGAGTGCTCCTTGGTCTTCATGTTGTTTGCTTTGTGGTGCTGCTTTCAGAACAGGTATATTTATACAGGCATCATGTGACACTGATTGCACATAGGTGGACCCTAATCAGCTAATTATGTGACTTCTGAGGTTAATTGGTTGGACCAGATCTTATTTAGGGGTTTCATAGCAAAAGGGATGAATATATATACACTCACAATGTTTCAGTTTTTACTTGATTTTTATATATACAAGGTATCTTATTGTCATTTCACTTCACCAATTTCGACTATATTGTTAGGTCCATTATCTAACATCCAAATGAACCTCCATTTCTATTCCAGGTTATAATGTGACAAAACAGGACAAAAACCGAGGGGATGACTACTTTCACAAGGTACTGCATATCACTCCTGCAGCACTGACAGGGCCTCTTACATAGATGCCAAGTCTCATTTATCAGGAGTGTGTCACACTCATCTGAAGGCTTCTCACTCTCACACTCTAAGACCCTTCTCTCAAGCATTAGAGCCTCAGTGTCAGTGCTCTGATCCTGATCACTGCATTCATGAGACACAAGCCTAAGAGAACAAAAACCAAGTGGCCCAGCCAACAGGAAGAAATCTGAACTCACCTTCCCATGTCCTGCCTCCTCCTGCACCCTCCCTTTTCCCATAGGTTTGAAGCCTATGCATGCACTTTTAACCAGTGAGGAAAGAGCAATATTCATCCCAGAGAATTTGCCTACGTTGCCTCTACTAATGCTTGTATCCTTTTAGAGGTTCCAAATAAAAGCAAATATAATGTTATGCTGCCTTTTTAACCATCTTTAATGCAATGCTACGTTAAATCTTTCTAGATTTATATCCTGGATGCGCCACCTGGAAAAAGTCTCACTCTATAGACTTCAATCTCACTCTCTGGGATGGGTAAATCTCACTCTTTGGAATGGTTCACCTTTGGCATCTCTTTTCATATTGCTGTCTCTGCTACCTTAGCTATAAACAATATAGCACAGCTCTACTTACACCCTGTCCTCTGCAGCATGCTGTTTCTGACCCTACTTTTGCAATTGCTTTGCTACATTTCAGCTTCGGGCCACTCCTTTGCAAATATGGGGTTGACTACCCAGCTACTGTGCCTTACCATTAGGTGTAGTGTTGCTGCTACAGTGTAGCTTTCTGTGCAGTGCCTCCTGCAGGTCTGATGCTGCAGTTATGGGCTCATTCAGTTGATAGAAAATTTCAGACCACACACACATGTTATTTAAAGGACATGTTTCTTACTGTATATGAAGTCCTCTTAAGAACAAGCGGTATATGAAAGATACATGAATGGACAGTATGTAGGGTTGAAGCCAAGACTGTTAGCACTACTGTTCAAGTATGAAGCTTGTGCTAATTAGTTCCTTTTTGTTTCTATACCTTTTCACAAAATTCAGTCTAGGATACCATGAATTGGATCTGTGTATTTATTTCTGTGGTGTAATTACAATGGAATTTAAAGACTGCATTAATAGATCCAAGACTCAGATCGTCTGTGTATACTAAAAGGATGAATCCTTTCCAGACCACTTCTTGTTTGGCAAGACAGAGAACAATGTGCATAGAAGTCAATCTGTTTTTAGAAAAACTTGGGTGGGATTCATACTTTAAATATGCAAAGAATAAAAGCCTCTAAGATTTTAATCCAGACTGTAACTTGGTGTCCTGTGGCTGGCAAATCTTAAGCAATTTAAATTTAGGGCTTGGTTTCCGTATGAAGGATAGAATACTAAAGGGCAATCTCATGTCCCTTGAAAAGTATAACACTGAAGAATATTATTTATGGGCCCAATTTTCGAAGCTCTAGGCACGTGTTACACGTGTAAAGAAGGGTCTTACTCGGGTAAAATCGACATAACCATGTAAACCGAATTTTCAACAAGTTGGCTTGAATTGGAGAGCTCAGCTACCCGCATAGTGCCAAGCCCTGAGGTCCAGGGGCAGAACGGAGGGTGTTGTCCGCAAACATGCATTAAGCGGATTTACAAAAGCCGTGTGTGCTGACATTGGACATCAATAACCACGTAAGCTTAAGTGACATTTCCTGGTGCATATGACTGCTGATGGTGTGTGGTGAACCCACAGAGTGGTGTTACAGTGCATGGTACAGCGAGGAGTGTGTGTGCAGGCCTCTACCCAAACCATTCAGTGGCAAAACGTTGCTGGACCAGCTGAGAAGCCATGCAGGCCATGCATGTTGTGTTTCAAAGTTGGAGATGCATCTGCCATGCCCGGGCACAGCGGAGGAAGTGGCAGGCAGTGCGGGTTCATCAGCAGGCAGTAGCCCAGCACCTGAGATGCAGGTACCATGCCTCATGTGCACACTGACCCAGGGTGAGCTACCTACAATTGATGGAGGAGGAGGTCTACCAGAGATATAGACTGGATGGAGCAATGATAACTGAGTTGTACAGTGTACTCATCATGGATCTGGAGCCCTCCACCTCCAGAAGCCAGGCCCTGCCAGTGCTTTGATGGTGACCACTGCTCTGGGATATCTACAACTAGCAGCTTCCAGCATGTGATAGGGATGACTGTTGGAATCACACAGTCTACTGCCGGTCACTGCATAAGTGCTGTCACCAGGGCCCTGCTGCGGAGGATGCACCATCTCATAGCCTTCCCCTGGACATAGCAGGTGCGGCAAGAGACCAGGCAGGCATTCTACAGTGGTGCTGGCTTCCCATCAGTGCTTGGAATCAACTGTACCTGGCTTCCCATCAGTGCTTGGAATCATCAACTGTACCCATATCACACTGCAGGCACCACAGCAGGAGCGGAGGGCCTACTGGAACAGGCATGGGTACACATCGATGAACATGCAGGTCATTGTGGATGCCAACATGCAGGTCATTGTGGATGCCAACATGCAGGTCATTGTGGATGCCAACACAGGGTCCTGCCATGATGCATTTGTCCTCACCCAGTCCAGCCTGGGACAGGCAGTAGCTGCGGGTCAGCTTGGAGATGTGTGACTGCTAGGTGAGTGTGCATATATATGAGCTCCAGGACAAGCCCAGAACAAATGGGTGCCATAGAGGATGCTATGTGTTATGCAGACAGGTGGGGATATTTATTCATTTAACCAGTTTTGTATACCACCTTATCCTTCAATCAAAGTGGTTGACAAGACAACATAGGGTTTACATTTTAAGAGTGAGGGAAGACAGAAAAACAATACATTACAATACAATCCCATACAATTACTATGATATTCAAGTTAAATAAAATTAAATTATTTTACCGTATGTCTCTATAAATGCATGAGTTTTCAGGGACTTGCGAAAGTCCTTAAGGTTATTTTGTGTTCTTAAGTCATCAGGAAGACAATTCCATATATATATATATGTCGTACGTACGTAGTGCAGCACATGATGACCACTGTGTGCACATGCGCTGCATTTCCAAAGATCCATGAGCACATTGTGGAGACAACCAGGGGAAGTCCCATGGCTGAGAGTAGACAGCACGTACCAACATGTGGCATGTGGAAGAGCACGGGTTGGCACCATGTAGTGCAGTCACATGGCAGCAGCCCATGTAGGGCACATCCATGTCTGCCCCCATCCCAGCCAGCCACCATACCCCTCAACCATATCTCCATGCCATGCCCCCGCCCCTGCTTTCCAACAAGTTAGCCAATGTCACCATCCCCCACTGCCCTGGCCCAAATGCCTGACTGTCACACAAATAAAGGGACTACTTTGGCTTCTACTTATTAAAAATGAAAAAGAGTTGCTTATCTGTATCTCGTAATTGTTGATATATTCTTGTCCCCTATATGTTAATCTTTCAAAAAAACTTAATTGATTTTGAAAGAAGCCCAACGCCGTCATGAAGCTTTGCTCTCGCGTTTCACAAAATTGTTTCATCAGGGGTTTGCGCTTGACAACTGGGACAGAACGTGATACAAGCTGGTAAGCTTCGTGTTGTTCACAAAATGAAAAAGTTATCTAGAATAGATATAAAAGAACCCATTTCAGTAATGTGAGATATGGCTCCCCACCAACACTGCCTAATCTTGTTTGTTATCACTATAGCCTGGTTTACTAACCTTACAATTTTGATTAACAATCAAAAAGTGCTGCCCACGTTCCTGGATGAAAAGACAATTCCTCTGCTTCAGAATCTAACAGCTGAGAACGCCACGGATGCGGACTTACACTAAGGTACAACCTTTAAAGACAAAATAGGGCCCTCCTATCAGATGTTACCACGTCACAATGAACTTCTCCGGATTTGATCATCCAAGGAAACTACATTAGGACTCATCAATATGTTCTAAAGCATATTATAGAAATCTTTTCATATCACTGCAGGTCGCTAATATGGTACATTCTTCATTTCAAACAAGCTCTCCAATCGATGTAACCATTAAGACCCCCTGGGATCACTGATCCAAGAGTGTATATCCATCGTTGTTCATGGGCCAAGAGCCATTGATCTGTTGACTTTTGGCAAAACTAAAGAGTCATGGGATAGGAGGCAGTGTACTATTGTGGATCAGGAACTGGTTCAAAGATAGAAAGCAGAGGGTAGGGCTAAATGGACAGTTTTCCCAATGGAGAAAGGTGAATAATGGTGTACCCCAGGGATCTGTGCTGGGTCCGCTGCTTTTTGACATATTCATAAATGACCTGGAAAGTGGAATAACGAGTGAGGTTATCAAATTTGCAGATGACACAAAACTATTTAAAGTTGTTAAAACCCAAGAGGATTGTGGAAAATTGCAAGAGGATCTTGATAAATTGGAAGACTGGGCATCAAAATGGCAGATGAAATTTAATGTGGACAAGTGCAAGGTTATGCACCTAGGGAAGAACAACCCAAACTATGGTTACACGATGCAAGGTTCCACATTAGGAACCACCACCCAGGAAAAAGATGTAGGCGTCATTGTGGATACCATGTTAAAACCCTCGGCCCAGTGTGCAGCGGCGGCCAAGAGAGCAAATAGAATGCTAGGTATGATAAGGAAAGGAATGGAAAATAAAACAAAAAAGATATTATAATGCCTCTATATCGTTCCATGGTGAGACCGCACCTTGAATATTGTGTGCAATTCTGGTCGCCGTATCTTAAAAAGGATATAACAATTTTAGAAAAGGTTCAGAGAAAAGCCACCAAAATGGTAAAGGGGATGGAAAGATACTCCTATGAAGAAAGGCTAAAAAGGTTAGGGCTCTTTAACCTGGAAAAGAGACGGCTGAGGGGAGATATGATAGAAGTCTATAAATTAATGAACGGAGTGGAACGGGTAAACGTAGATCGATTGTTTACCTTATCAGAATATAGAAAGACTAGGGGACATGCAATGAATCTACAGGGTAAACTATTTAAGACTAATAAAAGAAAATATTTTTTCACTCAACGTGTAATCAAAATCTGGAATTTGTTACCAGAGGCTGTAGTAAAGGCTGTTAATGTAGCTGGGTTTAAAAAAGGTTTGGACAAGTTCCTGGAGGAAAGGTCCATAAACCATTATTAAGAAGGGACCCAGGATATCAATGCTTGAACCAATACAAGCATTGTGGAACCTGTGTCCCTTGGGGAAACTTCTAGGTACATATGACCTAGATTGGCCACTGTTGGAAACAGAATACTAGGGCTTGATGGACCTTGGTCTGACCCAGTATGGCATATCTTATGTTCTTATGATTTACCCATTGACCCCTTCTCCACTCTGTCAATGCAAAAGCATTGAAGCTCTTCAAATCCATGGTCAAACGAAAGGCAATGTTGTACTATTGGGGCTTCAATCAGTTTATGTTTAATCCGACTGCGATGTTCTCCCATCCGGATTTTAAAGGCTCTGTTGGTCTTTCCCACGTAAATCAAGCCACAAGGGCACCGGATTACATACACTACTTGAACTGAATCACACGTGGTGGACTTCTTCAAATGATAGGTCTTTTCATGATATTGAAACTGTGCAGTATCTAACGTAACCGAACAGATGCTGCAGTTGCCACATTTCTTATGGCCCACCTGCTCAGTTAAAAGAAACTCTGGTGGAAAAGACCGCAAAACCGCTGGACATAAATACTCTTTTAAATTTTTACCGCGCTGCCAGACACATCTGATTCACCTGTTCTGAAGCACCGGAATCGCTTTCAATACATTTGTATGAGTACGGAGAATAGCTTGTATGGCTCCACTCAGGGGGGAATATTGAGTAATGAGATTGATATTTGTTTCTTCAAACTGATCATTCTTACTCACTACCTGATTTAATAATAGATCTCTGTTGTTATGGAGAGCACTTGTATATGCTGATTTAACAACCTTCTGGGGATACCCACGGTCTATAAAGTTGTTAGCTAATTTATGAGCTGCTGTTTTATAATCTCATTTATCGGAACAATTTCTCCGATATCGGAGGAACTGAGAGAACGGCAATCCTGTCTTCAATCGCGGTGGGTGAGCACTACTGAAATGTAAAAACGTGTTTCGGTCAGTTTGTTTACAAAAAATAGTTGTAACCCATTTCCCTGAACTTTTAATAATTTTAACATCCAAATAAGTGATTTCCTGGTCACTGTATTCATAAGTGAAAGTTATGTTCGGATCGCAGTCATTCAACCATTGAAAAAACTCTGTGAGTTGTACAAAAGAGCCCCTCCATAGCATGAATATGTCATCTATGAATCTACTCCACATTTTTATGTGATCTTTGAAAGCACATGACGTCAACCATTGGTCCTCAAACTGTGCCATGTATAAATTTGCTATTGACGGAGCACATGTAGCGCCCATGGCCACTCCTGAGAGCTGATGGTAAAGGACCCCCTCAAATTCAAAATAATTGTGAAAAATAGCCAAATGCGCCAGCTGCAGAATAAAAGCTATCTGTTGTTCACTGAGATTTCCCCTAGATGTCAAAAAGTGTCAGACTGTCTCGAACGCTGCTGGTTGAGGGATGCTGGTATATAAAGAGGTAACATCTAGGGTAACTAATAAAACATCCTTATCTGCTGCCAAAAATTGATGTCGTATTAACGTTCTGAGGAAATCCGCAGTGTCTTTGATGTACGACGGTATGTCAGATAACAATGGTCGTAAATATGAATCTACATAAGTGGAAACAGGATCAAGAAGAGAACCACTCGTAGAGACGATAGGCCTTCCCGGAGGTCTAACCAGATCTTTATGAATCTTGGGAACCGTGTATAAAACAGCTGTTCGAAAAGTGGACACATTTAAATATTTCCATTCTTTTTTAGATATTAATTTAGCATCTAATTTAATTTAATTTAATTTTAATTTAATTAACAAGTTTTTATATACTGCACCTTCCAATGATCAGTTGCGGTTTACATTGAACAACAGTAAACAAGGCAATGCTGTTTTTACATATAACAATGTGAAGCTACAAAAAATTCATATCAAACTTACAATTAACAGTTGTAACTATGTACAAAGAACAGGATTATAAACTATGTACAAGGTATGTATGATTCAAAAACATCGGTATGGGGTTTTGGTACTTATTCCAGTTCAGAGATGGATAAGGTTAGCTGGTGAAACTATCCTTTTTCTTGTTGAAAAGGTGAATTCGTCAAAGACCGTAGTGTGTTGAGAATAAATATGTTTTGAGTTTTTTCCTGAACTCCATGATTTGAGGTAAGGATCTGAGTTCCGATGGAATGTTGTTCCAAATTATAGGGGCAGCATGGGAGAATGCTTTCATGTTTTTGATTTTTTAGCCTTTATAAATTCCTTTGGTGTTTTTAGTTTGTTTATTTGGTCTCTCCTTTGAAGATTATGATTGGGTTCTTTATTGATAAGGATGTTTAATGTAGGGGGTGCTGTATTATTTAGGACTTTGTATGTGGTTAGGAGAGTTTTATATTGTATTCGGCATTGAATCGGGAGCCAGTGTAAATACTCTAATATGGGTGTTATATGATGGAATGGTGGGGCATTCATTATAGTCCTGACTGCTGCATTTTGTGCTAGTTGGAGTTTTTTTAGGTTTTGTTTTGTTACGCCTATTAGGGTTAGGTTCGCAAAGTCAAAATGGGGGGTTATTATCGCTTGTATTATACGTTGAAAATCCTGTAGGTGCAGTAGGGGGCGGAGTTGTTTTAATACTTTAAGTTTAAAGTAAACTTTTTTTGTTATATTCCTTATATGCGTGTCCATACTGAGGTGTTTGTCTAGTATTACGCCTAGGTAACGTATTTCAGTACTTATTTTGATATCGTTATTTTGCAATGTGATATGTGTTGGGGGGATGAATGTTGTATTTTTAGTTACTATTAGGGCTTCTGTTTTAGTGTGATTTATGTATAAGTTGTTTTCAGTTAGCCAATTGGTTATTTCATTGAGGCAGGTATTTATAAGAAGTGTGGGAATATTAGGAATTGTGAATGGGACATACATCATTATGTCGTCCGCATAAAGGTGGTAATAGAATTGAATTTTTTAAATATTTGACAGATGTGTTTTAAGTAGATATTAAATAGTAGCGCTGACAGTGCAGAGCCCTGGGGGAGGCCTAGTTCCTGGTTATAAATTTTTGAAGTGAGGTTACCAATTCGTACCGTTTGAGTTCGATCACTTAAATAAGATGAGAACCAGTTAAGAACTGTGGATTTTATTCCAATTTGTCTTAGTTTGTTAATCATTGTTGAGTGGTGGACACTGTCAAAGGCTGCGGAGATGTCAATGAATATGAGTAGGAATGACTGTTTTGAATTATCAATACCTCTTACTAGGGTATCGATTAGAACTGTTAGTAGTGACTCCACCCCATGATGAGGGCAAAACCCATACTGTTGATCATCAAGAGGGGCTGAACTATCAATGTATTCTTGGGTCTGAATTTGTACTGCTTTTTCAATTAATTTAGCCATGAACGGGATGCTTGATATGGGTCTGTAGGATTTGGGTGATGCTTTGTCAAGGGTGGGGTTTTTTAATATTGGGCGAATCTGTGCATGTTTTAATGAAGGGGTAAGTACCCATTTTTTAGCGAAAGATTTATTATGGGTAGGATGAATTGTGAGAGGATAGGTAAGGAGCACTTTATCCATGTTACTGGACAAGGGTCGAAGAGTGAGGTTGTTGTATTTATGTTTGTTATGATGTTCTTGAGTGCAATGTTAGATAGAGGTTGGAAATCAGTCCATTCATCTGTAAAATGGGTTTGAGGTATGTGTTTAGGTTTTGGTAACTGGGGAGGGACATGACTTTGTTCATGTAGTAGTCAGCCAGGTTCTGTGGGGAAATTTCAGTAATTTCATTGCTGGAGTTGTGGCTGTTATTTGTTAACCTTTGGGCTATTGAGAATAGTTCTCTAGGTCTGTTTATTGCATTGTTTAGTATAGAGGAATGGTACTTTTTCTTGGCATTGTTAATTGCATCTTTATATGCATTAAGGAGAGTGATGTATGAATCTTTATTAATGGGGTTTTTTTTTTTCTCCATTTGCATTCCGCTTTCCTTAAGTTTCTTTTCATTAGGTTTAGTGTTTTATTGTACCATGGGGCTTGGTCAGCTTTAGGGTGAGTGATTTTCTTCGTGGCTTGCTTATTGGCAGCTGCATTGTTGATGATTTCGTGCCAGTTCTTTACTGCTACATCAAGATTTTGTGGTGAAATAGTTAATTTGGGGATTGTCATGTCTAAAAACTCCTCTTCGTTATATTTTTTATATATTCTAATGCCAAGGTAGTGCTATCCCTTATCTTGGTTTGTAAAGTATGTGAAGGATCACTCGCCAATACCTCGTAGGTGGAGACGTCATTCAATTGCCGTAAAGCTTCTGAAATGTAATATGTTTGATTCAAAATAACTATAGCTCCACCCTTGTCCGCTCTTTGAATAACGATGTCTTCCCTCCGCTGGAGTTGTTTTAATGTATCCCATTCCTCTCTCGTTAAAGAGGTGGAAGTGTGTCTCCTCTGATCTTCTACTAGTGCGATATCACAAAGGACTAGATCTCTAAATATAGAAATGGCAGGAGGAAGGGGTCCCGGGGGATACCATGTAGATTTAAAAGGGAGATTCACGGGGGGCGGAGCCCGATGTCCAGCGGGATGGTCGCATAACGCTGAGGCTCCCGAGAGGCCTACTCAGAATCCTGAATTAACACCAGACATACTTGAACTTCTGCTCTGATCTTGCCGGGGCACATTGGTGAGATGGCGGGGACCAAACCCACGCGCCTGGAATTTGGATCTCCAGCGGCTTCTCACGGCAAACGCTCCAAAACTGAACCCCCGTCCCCGCAGAAGGGGCTGGCTTTGCACGAGGGCCCCGAAATGCAGCAGGAAATCCTCGCAGAGATTAGAGGGGTTAAGGACCTCGTGCAGTCAAACGGTGAAGCACTCCGAGCGCTGCGGGAAGATCTTGGTGTACTGCAAGGCAGGCTAGAGGGGCTCTCTTCGCGTCAGGACAAAATGGAGAGCATATTAGACTCCCATGCGGTCCGGTTGTCCAAACTCGACAAAGTTGAACGTCAGGTGCGGGCCTTGCAGAAAGAAGTGGAAGATGGCAATAATAGAGCGCGCCGCAACAACCTACGACTCGTGGGCATACCGGAGGGAGCGGAATCGGGAGACATGAAGGAGTTTTTATGTAAAATCCTCCCTTCCCTGCTCCAAATCACCTTTACTAAAGAATTGGAGATCGATCGCGCTCATCGTGTACCCACAAACATAACGCTCAACAGGAAGACCCCGCGGCCTATCATCTTTCGACTTTTGAGATATCAACATGTGGAGCAAATTCTCAGTGCCTCTCGGGCAAAGGGCCATATGGAGTTTGAGAGCCACAAGATCTCCTTCTATCCTGACTTGGCTAAACCCACGGTCGACCGCCGAAAGCGCTTTCTGGAATTCCGGCCGAGGCTTCAACAACTACAAGCACGCTATGGCCTGATGTACCCGGCCAAGCTCCGAGTCACGCTTCACAATCAGACCAGAACATTTGAGGACCCTGATCTACTAGCGGAGTTTTTGGATTCTAAAGAAGCCGACTTGATGCGCTGACTTCCAGAATATTCCTGCCAGTATTCTTATATCCGCTGTATCTGCCATATTGGATTTGCCGCGGCTCAGCAAAGAGTCTCTCGAGGGCGGTTTGTAGCCTTATTTTTGATGATATCTGTGACCTGATTCCATCTACCCACAGTAGCCTCGATGAGTATCAGAGACAGTGTTAATTATGGACTCTGGTGTTTCTTCTCTCTTTTTTTTTATGTCTCTATCTTCCTCTCTAAGGCCTCCTCCCGCAGACATATGGTCGCCATATTCATTGGGGGTTTTGCTTCTTCTCTAAGTTACTTTGGTACATACTTTTCAATATGGGGTGTATTAGCCAGCATATTCGGTGATTATGTCATTGTTGTACAGATTCTGATTATGTTGTATGTTTTCAAGCGCCCTAACCTAAAATGTCTATTACCGATTGATGGCACCATGTAAGATTTTCTCATTGAACGTAAAAGGAATCAATAATCCGATAAAACGGAAGAAAATCCTAAGCTATCTAAGTCATGAAGCTGCGGACCTAATTTTCCTCCAAGAAACGCATTTAAATTCGAAGGAAACTCTTAAACTCAATATTAAACCTTACATGGTGGCCGCCTATTCCCCAGCCGTTTCTAAGAAATGTGGGGTTGCCATACTGGTTAGGAAATCTCTGCATGCTACTATTATTGCGACTAGCTCAGATACAGCAGGTAGATGGTCCAGAGTTCACCTCAAGATAGGTAACCTTGAAGTTACATGTATATGCCTTTATGCTCCTAATGTGGATGACCCTGCCTTTTTTGCTACCATTGCTCAGGTTGCGCAGGCCTCTGCTAATACTTCATTGATAATAGGGGGGGATTTCAATTTAGTTCTAGATCCCCTGATTGACAAACAGCCACCTAGGACAAGTGGTCCCCCCAAGAGTCACGCCACGCTTACCTCTGTGATCAAAGATCTTGCTTTAGTTGATCTATGGAGGTTACTACACCCCAATGAGCTCGACTTTACCTTCTTCTCTTCCCCTCACAAATCCCAGTCTCACATAGATTTCTTTCTAATATCAAAACTGTTAGTTCCTCAGGTGGACACTGCAAAGATTCACTCCCAACATATTTCAGATCATGCTGCTATTTCTTTTCAATTACACACACTACTGCACCCCAAGGGAATTCGGGGGCCTGGTTCTTTGATAGAGCCCTGTTAACTCAGCCAGAGTTCCAGTTAGAGATTCGAGCAGCCATACAGGATTACTTCCATTTTAATTTACCCCAGGATACTGCAAATTGGGCTTGGTGGGAGGGTTTCAAAGCGGCCATTCGAGCAACGATCACTAGCTATCAAATTCACCTGCGGAAAACAACGCAAACAGCAGCTACTCATACTAGACCAACAAATCAAAGCAGGCGAACGAGTTCTAACTTCACGTACTGATCCATGCGTCTTAATTCGCTTACAGCGTCTCCGTTTTCAATATAATGCAATCCTCTCAACTGCAGCTTCCAAGAGTATTGAGCTTCAACGAGGGACATACTATCGTGAAAACAACCGAGCCGGTCGACTTTTAGCCAACGCCTTGAAAGGTCAAAAAGAAGCCAAACGCGTAGCGGCCCTTCGAGCCCCACAGGGAGGGGGCATACTGACCACAGACTCCGATATTGTATAACTCTTTCGGGATTTCTATACCCGTCTATATCAATCTGAATGTGAGTTCTCATCAGAGACCTTCGAGCGATTGTTTTCTGGTATTCAGCGGCCGACCCTCTCTGAAACTGATAGGGATGCGCTGGATGAACCCTTCTCTACTTCAGAGATCCAATCTGCCCTAAAACGAACAGCCTCGGGTCGAGCCGCAGGGCCTGATGGTCTCCCGACCGAATTCTACAGAACGTTCAGTGCAGATTTAGTTCCCTACTTAAAACTCTATTTTACTGCCCTTGCGGTAGATACATCCTCTTTGGGATCCTTTTCTGCAGCTAATGTGGTAGTATTTGAGAAAGAAGGCAGAGACCCGCTGCTAACCGCCAACTACCGTCCAATCTCCCTACTTAATGCCGATTATAAGATCTTCGCAACGATCTTGGCCACCCGGCTATCTGACAGGATGGCCACTCTAATCCATCCCGACCAATGCGGTTTCATACCCGGCCGATCCACCGCTGACAATGCTCGGACCTTGTGCCATGTGCTATCCAGTGCTGCCAATTTAGACCACCCATGGGTGGGTCTTTCCCTAGATGCTGAAAAAGCCTTTGATCGCCTAGAATGGCCCTTCTTATTTGCAGTTCTCCGATGGTATGGCTTTGGGGAGGGCTTCCTCCGATACCTCCAAGTCATGTTTATTTTATTTATTTTATTACAGTTTCTTATATACCGCGCTATTTAGAATCAGCGCGGTTTACATCATAACAAAACGACCATAACGACAAACTGTCAGGTTTTACATTGAACAGGAGTACAAACTTGGATAACTGGGTTAACTATATACATAAACTATCTACACTGCAGTGTGAGGGCATTTCAACCCGTTGCCAGTATTTGTGTAAATGCCATTAAGTCTCAGCCTTTTAATCTCCAAAGAGGCACGCGTCAAGGTTGCCCCCTATCACCAATGCTCTTTGATCTAGCTCTTGAACCCCTCGCCCTCCTTATTAGACAGTCCGCACGTATTCGAGGTGTCCCCTTCAGTCACAGAGAGATTAAACTCTCTGCATATGCAGATGACCTTATGCTCTTCGTATCCCTTGATTCGGTTCCAGCTGTCTTGGATCTGATTGACGGATACTCACAATTATCGGGCTATAAAATTAACTGGACCAAATCTGTAGCATTCCCACTGAACCGCTGGGTACATGAGGCTGACATGCAGGCCTTTCCTTTCCTTTGGCAATCCCGCATGGTGAAATATCTTGGGGTCCATTACTGTTCTCCTTTAGAAGACACTATTAGTTTTAATGCCAAAGAGGTAGTCTCCAAAGTCCGTGAGCTCACAAATCGTTGGTCTCCCTTATCCCTTACATGGTGGGGCCGACTAGAAACTGTGAAAATGATGATAGTCCCCAAAGTGAACTACATTTTAGAAATGCTGCCATGCTTACTCCCGCTACACACCTACAAAGATATTGAGGGCCTTCTCGTCCGCTATCTCTGGCAGGGCAAACCACCGAGGATAGCTAAACAAAAACTGCAGTCTGCGAAGGAATTAGGGGGTACCAGATTTCCTGATTTTCTCAGATATCATCAAGCCTTCCTACTTAAACAAGGTGCCCGATGGCTAGATGCCTCAACAGACAGCAGACCAGTTTGGCTTGATATAGAAGAGGAGCTTAGTAGCCCAATTCCGTTGATCCATCTCCCCGGTATGTCCCATCAAGTAGACACCCGCCATCCCCCAATGATTGTCGATACTCTTGCGGCCTTTAACACTCTCATTCTATCACTGGGCCCGAACGTATGTCCTCAGGACGGACTCCCGCTGTGGAATAACCCCAGAATTCAAGTCCTAAATAGAACGATAGCATGGAAACCCTGGTACTCTAGGGGGATCTGGACACCCCAACAGCTCTTCTCTGCAGCTCGTTGGAAAACCTTTTCTGATTTACAAAAGGAATTTGCGTTACCAGCGAAACATTACTTTCAATTGATGCAGCTTCAACACTGCCTCAAAAGTGCTCAAATCATACCGCCCTCTGTCCCTACTGAGGACGGGCTATTAGAACTAGTTCACTCTATTAGTAGCACACATGGGGTAGCCTCTAACTTTTATAAACTATTATGTCAGGGTACAGATACTGCCACTTGTAGAGCCCAACAAGCCTGGGAGCGCGAACTGCAAACCACTTTAACCCCTATGCAATGGAGCGTTTTCTGGAGCAAAGTAGTGCGGGTTTCCCGGTCTGCCTCAGTTACCCAAACTCTCTTCTTTTTTGCACATAGATGCTTTTATACTCCAGAAAAAATAGCCAAATGGAACATAACTGCTAGGGACCAGTGTTGGTCTTGCCATACTGCTGTGGGAACCCTCGCTCATGTTATTTATGAATGTCCTCAACTACAGGTTTACTGGGGGCGGGTCTGGGGTCGTATTCAATCTATCTTACACCTTCACGAGCCTCTTTCTTGGAAGATTGTGGGACTCCGCTCAGTGGCGGAGGTCCCCTCTCTTCCTAAGAAGGGTCGCTTTCTCCTTGATTTCATGCTGGGTGTCGCCATATGTTTAATCACGAGGAATTGGAAGGATAGCTCTCGACTCACCGTCAATGAATGGTGGAACCTCGTCTGCTTATATAGTAAATATGAGCAGATATCTCGGAGAGCTATTCCCCCTACCCAAACTCACTCTCGCTTGTCTAAATGGCAGATGCTCAATGATTATGTACAATCTGCTCATTGCTCCGACATGTCTGTTTAATGTACACTTATCATGTTTCAGATCACCGTTAGGTTTTGTAACACAATAATGTCAGTACACGCCCGCTTCGGGAATGATTAGTTTTCTAGAGAAGAAGCAGGGGGGAGGGGGGTGGTAGGGGTTTACTTTGGTGTATGTATCACATTCTATGTATCTGTCTTTTAGCTGTATGTCTTCCTTTCCTTTGTTGTTATAAAACGAAAATAAAGAATTAAAAAAAAAAAAAGGGAGATTCACTCGTCTAGCAGTAAATGTTGTTTGAACTGGTGCTTCCCCTCCCTCTTGTCCTGCAAAGAATACCTTCAATTGTAATTTACGTATCAAATGTTCAAAATCTACACGGAAACTGAACGGATCATAATGGGTGCCTGGGACAAATGACAACCCTCGATCCAACAGAGTGAGTTGTTCTTGAGAAAAATGGAAGCCTGATATATTAATAACTAGAGATGGTGGAGGATTACTCCTAGAGGCATTATCTGTTACTTGCGACGGCGCAAAGGACGATCGGAATTGGAGCCTTGAGCGCGCTGTTTTTTCTTCTTCAAGTTCAAGTAGTGTATGTAATCCAGTGCCCTTGTGGCTTGATTTACGTGGGAAAGACCAACAGAGCCTTTAAAATCCGGATGGGAGAACATCGCAGTCGGATTAAAGATAAACTGATTGAAGCCCCAATAGTACAACATTGCCTTTCGTTTGACCATGGATTTGAAGAGCTTCAATGTTTTTGCATTGACAGAGTGGAGAAGGGGTCAATGGGTAAATCAACAGATCAATGGCTCTTGGCTCGTGAACAACGATGGATATACACTCTTGGATCAGTGATCCCAGGGGGTCTTAATGGTTACATCGATTGGAGAGCTTGTTTGAAATGAAGAATGTACCATATTAGTGATATGAAAAGATTTCTATAATATGCTTTAGAACATATTGATGAGTCCTAATGTAGTTTCCTTGGATGATCAAATCCGGAGAAGTTCATTGTGACGTGGTAACGTCTGATAGGCGGGCCCTATTTTGTCTTTAAAGGTTGTACCTTAGTGTAAGTCCGCATGCGCGGCGTTCTCAGCTGTTAGATTCTGAAGCAGAGGAATTGTCTTTTCATCCAGGAACGTGGGCAGCACTTTTTGATTGTTAATCAAAATTGTAAGGTTAGTAAACTGGGATATAGCGATAACAAACAAGATTAGGCAGTGTTGGTGGGGAGCCATATCTCACATTACTGAAATGGGTTCTTTTATATCTATTCTAGATAACTTTTTCATTTTGTGAACAACACGAAGCTTACCAGCTTGTATCACGTTCTGTCCCAGTTGTCAAGCACAAACCCCTGATGAAACAATTTTGTGAAACGCGAGAGCAAAGCTTCATGACGGCGTTGGGCTTCTTTCAAAATCAATGAAGTTTTTTTGAAAGATTAACATATAGGGGACAAGAATATATCAACAATTATGAGATACAGATAAGCAACTCTTTCATTTTTAATAAGTAGAAGCCAAAGTAGTCCCTTTATTGGTGAGTGAAAGAAGGTCATTGATGCTATTATAACACATGAGCTTAACCATTACGCTCAATGTTGTTAAGTCTGAGACCTTCGGGGAAGACAAAAAGGCTGTATTAAAGTTATCTATTGTTCATACGAATGTTTGATATGAGCGGTTAAATGTGATGACTGCAATTCGCTAATTGGTGGAGTGTACTTCATATAATTAGCTATTTCACACTCTAAATAAAGACCATATATATAGTGACTGTCACACAAGCCATATGCTGGTGTCCTCCCACTGCCATAGTGTCCCTGAATACTACACATTGCACACCGTCCTGCTAGTAGATGGTTTGTTGTATGCTGTCCATAACAGCCTATAGACCATAACCAACACATGTCCCATGCTCATGTCCTCACCTCACATTACCCCCACAGATAACATGAATATCCCCTGTGGACCTGGCTGCTGATCCCAGTGTGCCAATCCACAAGCTGGCAGGAGGAGTGGTACAATGCTGCCTATCAGCATACCCAGGCAGTTGTGGAGCGAGCAATAGGGGTGCTGAAGAACCGCTTTTGGTACCTCGACAAGAGTGGTGGGGAACACCTCTACAGCCTGGAGCATGTATTACTGTTGTTCACAGCATGCTGCATACTCCACAGCTTTGCACAGATGCAGGGATTGCCGGACCCAGAGCCTGTGCTGCGGAGGAGTGGGAGGCTGCAGATGCAGCTGATGGTGATGGTGCGTGGCTGCTATGGGGCAATTTCTGAGGTGACTGCCACATACCAGCACCTTGTTTGTATATACACATTCACCAATAAAGTGCTCATAATGATGCTACATGTGCAGATTGTTTATTTTCCCCCACATGTGTCTCATGCCCCCAGGCTCTCAGCTGTCCATGGGTGTTTGCTGACACATGCACTGCTATGCAGTGGAGCAGTGTCCATTGATGTGCTGGCAGCATCATCACCCTCCCCAGCAGGACAGGCTGCTGCACATGGTTCAGAGCTACCAGATGGCTGTGCTGGTGTGCTGACAGCCCCAGCACCCACCACCTGGGCCTGCAGGAGGTCCACCAAGCTGCGCAGGGAATCAGCAATCATTGCATGATATGCCACCATCTCCCTCAGGACAGTTGCACTGGTGCTGGACTGCTGCTCCAGGTTAGTGTCCAAGATGTGCCAGCATTGTCTGGGGCCTCCCTGGTATAGGCTGTGGGGGAAGATGGAGGGGGGCATTACAGGTCTGCATGGACATGGCCCTGAAGTGGGACTGGCATTTCTCCGTGGCTCTCACACATGCATTGTGCAATGCACTTTCGGGCCACAGGGGTGTGTTGTCCCACAGTGCACACTGCATGCCCTCCCCTTTGCCCACCCCCAGACAGCTCTGTTCTCCCCCTCACATGCCCATTTTTGACTTTTTGACCCCCTCCTTCCCCAGGCAATGGACACCCACAGGGAACAGTGTGGGCAGATGCACAATCTGCATCTGGGATCACCACTGGTGGTGTGTGCCCCTGTACTGCTCTTCTATGCCATTGCCTTTCCTTGTGTGTGTGCATCTGCATGTATTGAGTGCCGGCTGGTGCACTCATGGGATAGTGGCATGATTGTGGGATGGCATGGATGTCCTAAGCATATTTACATAATTGTGTATGGGGGATCCACCACCAGATGGTCTGCCTTCACCTGCCCTGCAACCATGGCAGCCACCCCCTGCACTTGCCTGCAGGATGCGTCACATGCCATATTTACTGTGGGAGAGAGGGGGAGGGAAAAAACATGGGTTCATTTATGTGCAGCCACATCGCCTATTGCCCATACCTGTATCCTGCCTCTGCATGCCCAAGGGTAGCAGGTGTGTAGTGCATGTGATAGTACACCTTTGGCATCTGTTTCCTATCCACCACTCCCCTGGACCTTTTGAAACATGCCCTGTATCACCACCAACAGTGCCATCTGGACCACTAATCCACCTGTGTCACCCTTCTGTTCCCTTCAGCCACATCTACAGTCCTCCCCCCTTCCCTTGCTCCCATCTGTTGCACCCAGTCTTGCTTGGCACCATGGTACATGGTTGTGGGCCATGACTGGCTTTGGCTGTGGGCAGGTGACATGGCAAGGGGCATCCACTGCTTCAGGAGCCACATCACTGCATAGTTCATTAGGTGCCTTGCAGGACAGGGTGTCACAGTTTGCACATGCCCACCATTACACACCTGTCAGGTCAGGTGGCATCACATTTTTGACATGCTGCCACAGTCAGACAGGGTGTGGTGGACAGTCATAGCTGACCCACTTTCAGGGACAGACAGACAGCACATATATGGATGCTGCCACTGGCCCCCTCCGACCCCTGGGCCGGGGTCACAGGGGCTGTGGGTTGGGCCATGTGTCCAGGGCATCCACATGAGCCAGTGGAGTCACCTAGGGTGGGCAGCCTGACCACAGCTCCCCCTATACCGGACAATGTCATTGCTGTGCGCGTCCTGTAGTGTTGCTGCCATCCCCCACCAGGGGGTGCAGGAGCATCACCGCCTGCTGTGTCTTGATATACTTATTGATGTGGGCAGCCAGGGATGGCACCTGTGCCATGCATGGCCCATCCCCCTGCTGTCACCTGTTCAGCAACCATTAGTGCTGCCATCAGCATGTGGCTTGGCCCCATGGCCCTGTCCCCCTGTGCAGACCAATAGCTCTGCCTTTCATGGTGTGTGTGGCCTAGCATGGTGCTCATATCCTCCCCCCTGCCCATTCAGGTCTCCTTACTGGTGCAGGCAGAGTTGGATGGCCCTCCATATGGCCATGGACAGTCGCAGATTTGGCCGCTGACCCTTCCTGAGGTATAGCACCCACTCATAATACTGTATGGAACGGGCAAGGGCCTCAGACTCATCAGGGCTAAAGCTGACTGTCCTCGCTGCTTTGCCAGTGGTGTCTATCCGCCCAGCCACAGGGGGCTCCTGCTCAGGCAGCCTGCAAGGCTTGTGTGACTGTGTCACAATGCACGGATACACCAGAGAGGCGATTCACGAGTCTATACACACCTGCCATCCCAGGTCTCTGCCCGCTGATTTGGACATCTACATAGGTATCACGGCCTGCCATCTTGTTCGGCACTGAGCCTGAGTTCCGGCCCCTGTGCATACCCATCTATGCCACGCTGGGCGCCTATCACTGTGCTCGCTTTGTGCCACATTTTTGAAGCTTGCCTGTTTTGAAGAAGCATGACTCATGATTCATGCACTTTTCCTGAGCGGGTATCTTTCTGCGGGTATGGCGTGCCTCTGCGTTTTCTTGAAAATCGTGCCCTATGTGTTTTTTGAATAGGAGGAAAAGGTAAAATAAGGGATTATAGAGAAAAGGAATTATAAGGGCATAGACCTGCATTTCCCTATGCCCAAAACTGCTGGCTTTTTGATACCAGCAATTCAATATTTCTTTATTCTTGCTGTTATGTGTTTATCATTACAGAGTTGTCAAGTTAACCAATTGCAGGAGTGAGTTTTTTTTGACAGTTCTGGTTTTAAATTTGCATTGCAATGCACTATTTATTTATTTTAATTCTCTTCTATACCATGCTATTCTGCATCAGTGCGGTTTACATTGAACAAACTGAAATTATATTGAACAGGGCATTATAACTTGGAGATAACTATTTTACAGGGAACATGGGCTATGGAGGGTTAAGTGGCTTGCCCAAGACCACCTGTGGGACTAGAAACCCCAGTCCTTCTGGCCCAAGGTTGCTGACTTCTAGTGGGATTTGAACCCCCAACCTTCCGGCCTGAAGTACCTTGCCCAACCACTAGGCCACTCTTCCACTATGGGATTTGTATCCCTAATTTTATGTATTGAATCATAATGAGATTGTCAGAAAGCCAGGACTGGCTTGAAATTTCACTCTTGCAACTGGGTAACTTAGCACCATGAAATTTGTCACTTCCTTGCCTTTGAGAATATCCAAAGTAGGTTTAAAAGCCTTTTTGCTACACTTTAGCATTATTTTGCAGTTTCTTTATGTTAATGACTCTCATATCTACCTCTTTGCACCAGAGGCAAAGCCTGTGTGGTAATTTTTTGGGGGCATACCCAGATCTGCCCTGCAGTTACTGTCCAGTGAAAAGATATATAGCATGGTAAATGGATTGGCAGATAGCGAGGAATGTGCACCCATGCTTTCTGCATCCACTTTACCATGGTCTATTGCTGTAAAAACAAAAAAGAAAGACACCCTTAGTCAGCATCGCTACCCCCCCCCCAACAAACTGACCAGCATTCCCACTCATACCGCCAGCCCCCCTATCAGCAACTCCACTGCACTCAACCCCCCAATCAGTATCCTTAACCACCCCTTATCCCTGACCTCCCCCCCACTCCATGAACTTACCAGGAGTGTTTCTGGCAAGTTAGTGGGGGCAGGAATGATTCCTGGATGCACATAGCCCATCAAGCCTGAGTTAAGAAGCTCTGACTCTAGTGGAACTCTCAGGGAATTAGCACTGTAGGTTAAACTGCCAAATAAGGACACATGCTCCTTATTTGGTAGCTTGATTCCGAGTGGTAATACAACAAAACTACCACTAGGGTTAAGAGCTGTCATTCTGAATCCAGACCAACAATAGGGTAGGAGGGTTTTGGGATCACTTTTGCTTCCCCCCAAACACCACAGAAAAAGCTGGAGAATTATCAGGGAGGCTAGAGGACTCTTTGAGCAGTGTCAGGGGAGTTATTTGTGGGAAGGGGCCTCTTTCTTCAGCGTTTGGTTTTGGTAGATGCAAAAGAAATTGTGTAGATGTACTTACTGCCCACTGTTGAGAAGGTGATATGTGCATCTATGCTATCTGAAGTCGGACAATTAGCACATGGTAATTTACCATGTGCTAACAGCAAGCACTGTCCATTCTCATAACCCGTCAGTTTTGTTTTCCCATCTCCTGCCACAGCAAATAGTTACTGTGAAAATTAGCATGCGGTAAGTTCCATGACTGTGCAGTAACTGTTTCCATATGCTAATTCTTGTGGTAACTGCTTACCATGCTTTCTTAAACACGTTCCTTAAACCTACTATTAAAAATCTGGGTCATCAATTGATGAATTGCTTTCGAAGAAGCAACTAGTAGGGGTGTGCACTCATAAGCACACATTCAGTTTGTTTGGGCACATGAAATTTCTAAGTGTGTGCAAATTGGTTGTATGCACATATACCTACAAATGAATGCATGCACAAAATTGGCCTAACACACATACAGGATTCCCATTTAAAACAAATATGTGGAAAACATGAAAAGCACATCATTTTAAACATGTGCAAACTGATCTTTGTTGCCCATGTACAGTCCAAAAGTAAGGAGAGCCTGGATTCACTACAGGGAGAATTAGTACAGAATATGGCAACAGAACTCACACATGAAGGGGCCATACTGGACCTGGTGCTTAGATTTAACTGAAGACATTCACAGTATTGCCATAAAAGGGGAAGTGCTACTGATAGGTGATTTCAATATGCTAGATGTTGACTGGCTCATCCCTGCAGAAGTCTCAGCTAGAAGTAAAGAGATCCTGGAGTTTCTACAGGGACAATTATTCCAGCAACTGGTAATAGAACCCACACATAAAGGGCCATACGGGACCTGGTCCTTACCAATGGGGAAAGTATTTCTGATGTTATAGTGGGAGATCTTCTTACATCCAGTGATCACCAGATGATATGGTTCAGTATTAGACTAGGGCTGATAAGCTCCATTCAAAAGTAAGCATCCTAGACTTTAGGAAAACTAACTTCGCCAAGATAGGAGAATACTTCAAGGAGGCATTAGCAGGATGGGAACAGATAAGGATGTAGAATAGCAATAGGCAAAACTGAAAGAGGATATTGTAAGAACAACAAATGTTTTTGTTTGTAAAGTCAATAAATTTAAAAGTAAAAAAAGGCCACTATGGTTCTCGAATGAAGTAGCTGAAAAGATGAAGAAAATGAGGGTGGCCTTCATAAAATACAAGAGATCACAGAAAGAGGAAGACAAGCAACAATATTTGGAAAAACTTAGAGAAGATAGGAAAATAGTCAGGAAATAAACATACAATTAGAAGAAAAAATTGCCAATGCAGTAAAATGGTGGGGGGGGGGGGGAGGGGGTAGAAGACATTTTTCAGATATGTTAGTGAGAGGAGAAAGTGTAAAAATGGTATTGTGGATCAAAGGTGAAGGGGTGAAATATGTAGATGTTGATGAGGATAAAGCAGAATTTCTTAACAAATATTTTTGTTCTGTGTGTTCACAGCTGGAGGGCCCTGAGCAGTTTCAGAAAACAAACACAAATAAGAACAGTAGTGAAAGGAATCTTGAACACTTTTCAGAAGACTGTGTTCATGAGGAACTAGCTAAACTGAAAGTAGACAAAGCGATGGGCTGAATGGGATACATCCCAGAGTATTGAAGGAACTTGGGGAAGTTCTAGTGACTCCTCTGTCTAACCTTTTCAATGCTTCTTTAGATTCGGGAGTGATCCCAGAGAACTGGAGAAAGGTGCATGTGGTCCCTTTACACAAAAGTGGAAGTAAAGATAAAGTTGAGAACTACAGGCCAGTTAGTCGGACCTCTGTGGTAAGTAAATTAATGGAAACACTGATAAAAACAGAGGATAGTGAGGTTTCTGGATCCCAATGAATTACAGAATCTGAGACAGCATAGTTTCACTAGGTACAGATCTTGTCAGACAAATCTAATTCATTTCTTTGACGTGAGAGACAATAGAGTTGGACTGAGGGAGAATCCTCGATGTGGTGTTCTTAGATTTCAGCAAAGCCTTTAAAACCATTCTGCAGAGATGACTTATAAATAAATTGAGCATCCTAGGAATAGATCCTAAAGTGATTGAATGGGTTAGAAACTGGTTGAGTGGGAGGCGACAAAGGGTACAGGTAAATGGAACTTACTCTGAGGAGAAAGATATAACCATTGGTGTGCTGCAGGTATCTGTCTTTGGTCTGATTCTTTTTATCATTTTTGTTAGTGATATTGTTGAAGAGATGTCAGTTAAGGTTTGCCTCTTTGTAGTTGGTATGGAAAGGCAGACTCTGTAACTGTGTTTCTAAAATGTAAAGGCTGGAAGTACTCTCTGGTCATGTAACTTGCCTTAGTAATGACTATTAGAGGATTATCCTTGAATTCTCACCTACAACCTGTCCACCTGCTTTTCATTTTCATTTGCTAAGCAGATGAAAGAAATATTCAGGACAATATTTAATCACAGCAGTCTGAGCTTTTTTTTAAACACCAGTCGGTGCAGCTAAATTTAAAAAAAAAAAAAAAAAAAAAAGGCATTTCAGTACCAGTATCTGCATAGTGGCTGGTGAATATGTGGTTAGTGCTGGCACCATCCATACAGTGGCTATTTTTAGTGCCATGAAATGGATAACTAGCCAGTTAGCTTTTTAAGGCAGCATTTTTCTGTGCTAAGCTATCCAGCTAATTATCCATACTGCTGCATTGAAAATTACCACTATATATATAAATTACAGGTCCAGCCTTGTTCTGCCCCAGATCACCCTGGCAGTCAGAGAGAATATTCAGCAGAGCTATTTTTATCACTCTCAGTGGCACTTATCCCGATAGCAGATGTTGCTAATCAAATAAAGGGCCCTTTTACTAAAGTGTGGTAATTGTTTGCACTAACTGCACTTAATGGCAAAGGCTGAGCTGTGGTAAGTGCAATCCCTGTGCAGTAAAGGCAGGGGGCATGCCTAGAATCTGTCCTGCATTTGCTATGCAAAGCAGATACTTACCAAAAGGGATCCACATTCCCTGCCACATTAGGTAGCATGGGAGCAGCTGCACTATCTTCAGAAGCAAGAAACACAGCCCTGACCCAAATTTGTGGATGCACACCTCCCTCCGATCTGTACTCTCACTTACACCCCCAGATCTTATCCCTAATCTAATGCAAAATTACCCCCTTCCCTTTTTCGAACCTGCCACCTGCTTACAATGACTTCCCTGCCCTAACAGCCTCTTCCCTTTCTCTTACAGAACCTCTTTTACCAGACGTCGGTACGTATCAGCCCCCTTTCCAGTTATAATCCTACTACTACTACAACTATTTATCATTTGTATAGCACTGCAAGGCATTCATAGTGCTGTATATATAGTAAGAGACAGTTCTTGCTCATCAGAGCTTACAATCTAATCAAGATGAACATCACCACAAAACTGGGGAGTAGAGGACGGTAAGATAAGCTTAAGTGGTGAACAAAACAATGAGGGGCATCAGGATACAAAAGCAGCTTGGAAGAGGTGAGTTTTGAGCCTGGATTTAAATAGGGTTTATGTACTGTCTCGGGTAGTTTGTTCCAAGCATATGGGAGAGCATGGTGTAATGAATGAAGTCTGGAGTTGGCTAGGGCCAAGAAGGGCACAGATAAAAGGGATCTACTAGAGGAGCAATGTTCTGTGTAGGGAGAGAGAAGAGAGGAAAGGTAGCGAGGAGCCACAGAATGAATGCACTTATAGGTCAGTAGGAGAAGTTTGAACTGAATGCGGAAATGGTTAGGGAGCCAGTGAAGTGACTTGAGAAGATGGGTTATATGAGCACAGTGACATTGGTGGAAGATGAACTCTGCATCTGAGTATTGAACAGATTGAAGGGGAGAGATAATTCAGCAGGAGACCAGCGAGGAGCAGCTTACAATATGCCAAATGGGAGGTGATTAGAGAGAGGATAAGGGCCTTAGCAGTATGTTCAAAAAAGAAGGGATTAATTTTGGGGATGTTATATAGAAATAAGCAACAGGTTTTAGCTCTCTGTTGGATGTGTGCAGATAAAAAGAGAGTAGAGTCAAAGATGACCCCAAGATTGCGAGCTGAAAAAAACAGAGATATGTATAGTGTTATCCACAGAAAAAAAAGGGAAGAAGGGGGGAGGTGGGTTTAGGGGAAAAAATAAGGAGCTCAGTTTTGGCTATGTTCAATTTCAGCAACAATGTCGGAAAAGCAGGCAGAAATCTGGGCCTGGATTCCTGGAGAGATTTTAGATGCAGAGAGGTAGATCTGAAAGTTGTCAGTGTAAAGATGGTACTGAAAACCATGGGAGTATATATGTGCACCAAGGGACTGAACGCAGAAAGAGAAAAGGAGAGGTTCCAAGACACTACCCTGAGGTACACCGACTGAAAGTGGAATGGCAGTAGAGGAGGATTCGCCAGAAGATACACTAAAAGTGCGATGGGACAAATAGGAAGAAAATCAGGTCAGAATAGAGCCCATAAATTCAAGTGAGGACAGGGTATTGAGGAGAAGGTGGTAATCAACAGTATCAAAAGCAGAAGAAAGTACAAGAAGGATGAGTATCGAGTAAAGGTCCTTGGATTTGGTGAGGAACAAGTCACTGGAGACTTTGGCAAGGGCTGTTTCTGTAGAATGTGGAGGATGAAAGCCAGATTGTACTAGATCCACAAAGGCTTGAGAGTAAAGCAAGACTGAGGCAGTGAACAGCTCTCTCGAGTATGTTGAAAAAAAGGGGAGGCCAATAACTGGAAGTACAGGTAGGGTCTAGTGAAGTTTTTTTTGAGGAGCATGCAACCACAGTAAGGATGTGACAGATAGAGCTTAGTAGATGGATGGGAATGGGATCAGAGGAACAAGTGGTGAGTTTGGAGAAGGAAAGAAGATTTGCATTTTCCTCCTCAATGATTTTAGAAAAGGAAAAAAGAATGACAGAAATTGAAGGAAGGATTTGATATTGAATAGGGGAAAGGTGGGGTGGAGGTGACCCTATAGAGAATTCAAGACTAATCTTTTGACCTTTTCATAGAAATAGTCAACCAAAGTCTGGGCAGAATGCAAAAGAGGGATTGGGGAAGGAGACACCTTGAATAGAGAGTTGAGCATTGCAAAGAGATGGCTAGAGTCAGAGAGTTAGTCAGATGGACATAGTATTCTTGCTTGGTGAGTGCTATGCCTGACTGGAAAGAGCATGCATTTTAAATATAGGAAGTCATCAAGGGTATGGAATTTAAGCCAAGGATGCTCAGCTGTGCAAGCACAACAATGTAGATAGCGTGTAATCAAATTCTGGAATTGGTTACCAGAGGATGCAGTAAAAGCTGTTATGTAGCTGGGTTTAAAAAAGGTTTGGACAAGGTCCTGGAGGAAAGGTTTATAAACCATTATTAAAGAGGACCCGAGGAATCCACTGCTTGCCCTAGTACAAGCACTGTGGAACCTGTGTGCCTCTTTGGGAACCTGTCAGGTACCTGTGACCTGGATTGGCCACTGTTGGAAACAGGGTACTGGGCATGATGGACCTTGGTCTGACCCAGTAAGGCATTTCTTATGTTTTTATGTTCTTATGTTGTCGAGGACAGCCATGGTTGAGTACAATACTTCTCACAGGGTGTGGAATGGGATCAGCAAGTGCATCCAGAGCAGAGGAGAGAATACATTATAGTAGAGGAAAGTGGTGATTAAGACAGCAGTGGAGAGAGCTGAAGGCTCGATAATATGATGATCCCTAAATATGTTAGTGGACATTGGGTGAGACCAACATGGGGGGTGGTTAAGGGTAAAGGTTAGCAGGTGATGGTCAGATAAAGGAAGAACTGAGTGGAGATGTTTGAGAGCGAGCAGTTGGAGGAGAAGGCAAGGTCAAGACAGTGGCCATGCTTATGAGTAGGAGAGGTAGAGTACAGCTGGAGGTTGAATGAGAAAGTTAGGGAAAGGAGCTTTAAGGTATAAGGGTCAGTAGGGTCATCAATGTGAATGTTAAAATCACCAAGAATAACGGAAAGGGAAGTTGCACCAGAAAGAAGGAGAGCCAGGAGACAAAATCAGGGAGAAAGTTAACAGTGAACTGGCAAGGGGTCAATAAAGATAGTTACCTGGAGAAGTAGTAGAGTAAATAGGCAGATGGAGTGGACCTCTAAGGAAGCAAAGGACTGATATTGATGCAGGAGGAGGGACTGCAATTGATAGGAATGAGAGAGTAGAAACCCAACACCACCACCACTACGGCCAATGGACCAAGGTGTATGGGAGACTAGGTAGCGTCTGTGACAGAGGGCAATGGCCGAAACAGAGTCTTCAGGGAGAAGCAAAGTTTCAGTAAGAGCCAGAAGATACAGAGTATTAGAGATAAATAAGTCATGAATGAAGGCAAGTTTATTGGAGACAGAAAGTACATTCCACAAGCTGCATGAAAAAGCGATAGAGGAGGGAGAAAGGAGATGGATATGAATAAGGTTACAGAGGTTGTGCATTGATATGCTTTGGGAGTATGAAAAAAGTCTAGAGGGGCCAGAGTTGGGATTGATATCTCCAGATGAGAGAAGGAGAGGAGCAGGAGAGTGCAGGGGAGAAAGACGGCAGCACAATGGAATTGAGGATGGGATTCTCTCAGGGTGGGAAAAGTTCTATCAGCAAGAGTGAAGATGGCTGAATGAGAGGAATATAAGAACATAACATAAGAACATAAGATATGCCATACTGGGTCAGACCAAGGTCCATCAAGCCCAGTATCCTGTTTCCAACAGTGGCCAATCTAGGTCATACGTACCTAGCAGTTTCCCCCAAAAAAACAGGTTCCAAAATGCTTGTACTGGGTCAAGCATTGATATCCTGGGTCCCTTCTTAATAATGGTTTATGGACCTTTCCTCCAGGAACTTGTCCGAACCTTTTTTAAACCAAGCTACACTACCAGCCTTTACTACATCCTCCGGTAACAAATTCCAGAGTTTGATTACACATTGCGTGAAAAAATATTTTCTTTTATTAGTCTTAAATAGTTTACCCTGTAGCTTCATTGCATGTCCCCTAGTCTTTCTATATTCTGATAATGTAAACAATCGATCTACATTTACCCATTCCACTCCGTTCATTAATTTATAGACTTCTATCATATCTCCCCTCAGCTGTCTCTTTTCCAGGTTAAAGAGCCCTAAACATTTTAGCCTTTCTTCATAGGAGTATCCTTCCATCCCCTTTACCATTTTGGTGGCTCTTCTCTGAACCTTTTCTAATAACTCTATATCCTTTTTAATATACGGCGACCAGAATTGCACACAATATTCAAGGTGTGGTCTCACCATGGAATGATATAGAGGCATCATAATATCTTTTGTTTTATTTTCCATTCCTTTCCTTATGATACCTAGCATTCTATTTGCTCTCTTGGCCGCTGCTGCACACTGGGTTGAGGGTTTTAACATGTTATCCACAATGATGCCTAAATCTTTTTCCTGGGTGGTGGTTCCTAATGTGGAACCTTGCAACTTGTAACCATAGTTTGGGTTGTTCTTCCCTAGATGCATAAATTTGCACTTGTCCACATTAAATGTCATCTGCCCTTTCGAGGTCATGTATGAATATGTCAAAAAGCAGCGGACCCAGCACAGATCCCTGGGGTACACCACTATTCACCTTTCTCCATTGGGAAAATTGGCAATTTAGCCCTACCCTCTGCTTTCTATCTTTTAACCAGTTCCTGATCCACAATAGTACACTGCTTCCTATCCCATGACTCTTTAGTTTTGCCAAATGTCTCTGATGAGGGACCTTGTCAAAGGTTTTCTGAAAGTCCAGATACACTATATCAACCGACTCACCTTTGTCCACCTGTTTAGTCACACCTTAAAAAAAACATAGCAGATTAGTAAAACAAGATCTTCCTTGTCTAAAGCCATGTTGGCTGTCTCCCAATAGGCCATGACTATCTTCATGCTGAGTAATTTTGTTCTTTATGATGGTTTCTACTATTTTTCCCGGTACTGATGTCAGACTCACCGGTCTGTAGTTGCCCGGATCACCCCGGTACCCTTTTTTTTTTTTTTTTTTTTTTAATTAAATTTTATTTAATGCGATCCAAACACAAATATCACATAATTAGGCAATCCAAATAAGATATTACATAAGAAATGAATATACAAAATTATAAACCATATCAAATTGCCATATTAATCCACATCATGAAGAGCACAGCATAACATTGAACCTGAACAAAATTTTAAAGGCTACAACCCCTTACCCAGATGAAGGAACTATATAATTAAACAAAATCATAATCAAACAAACCACCCCACTCAACCGGTACCCTTTTTTAAGAATTGGCGTTACATTATCGATTCTCCAATCTTCAGGTATTAAAGATGATTTTAATGAAAATTCACAGATTACTAATAGCAGGTCTGCAATCTCATATTTCAGTTCTTTCAACACCCTTGGATGTACACCATCCAGCCCAGGTGATTTGCTACTGTTCAGTTTATCTAATAGTTTTAATACATCTTACCGATGTATCGATATTTCCTTCAATTCTTCTGCACTTTTAAATGCCACTTCAGTCATGGGTAACATCCCTACATCTTCCTCAGTAAAGACCGAAGCAAAGAATTCATTCAGTCTCTCTGCTATTGCCTTGTCGCTTCCTAGTGCCCCCTTAACCCCTCTATCTTCTAATGGACCAACTGACTCTCTCACAGGATTTTTGCTACAAATGTACTGAAAAAGTCTTTATTTCGCGTCTTTGCTTCCGCAGCAAGCTTCTTCTCAAATTCTCCCTTTGCCTGCCTTATCAATGCCTTGCATTTGACTTGCCAGTGCTTGTGCTGTTTCCAGGTTTCGTCGTTTGGCTCTTTTTTCCATTTCCTGAACGATGCTTTTTTGGCAACAACAGCCTCTCTGACCTCACCTTTAAACCATGCTGGCAGTTTTTTTGACTTCCTTCCACTTTTCTTAAAGCGTGGCATACAGCTGGTCTGGGCTTCTAAGATAGTAGTTTTCAACAACACCCAAGCTTGATGTAAGTCTTTAACCTTTGCAACTGGTGAAGCTCAAGAGCAGATGATAAGCTAGAAGACAAAATGGTAGGGACAGATGATAAGGAGTAGGGGCATAGAACCCCTCCAAAAGAATGTTGCCATCCAGAAAGGATCCTTCTCAAGAGCAGACTCCCAATGACCATCTTCCCACCCTCTCTCCACCAATTGGATCCACTCCAAGGACATACTTGGGGCATTCCCTTGTGTCTAGTGGGGCTGGAGAAGGAGCGGTCCCCTTCTGCTCATGACCCAGCTGCTTGGGATCCCAAATTGGCAGCTTTCAACCCTAGTGGTAGTCTTACGGTACTACCATGAGGGATTGCCGCTTAGTAGTAGTTCTGCAAAACTACTGCTAGGGTTGAAATCCACCATTTTGGAACTCCAGGTATCTAGGGCAGGATCAGAGGGGGACCTCTTCTGCTCTGGCCCCACTAGATACCAGGGAATCCTCCACATAAGTCATAGGGATGGATTCAGTGGGAAGGGTGGGAGTAGAGGGATGGCTGGTGGGGGAGGCCTATTCAAAAGTGAACATTCTATTGAGGGGGCTGGCACGGGGGTCTCTATTACTGATATGTTCAGCTGTCAGGGGAAGGAGGTTCTGAAAGGGGTATGCTGTCAAATAGGGGTGTCACTGGGTGCAGGTGTGGGAATTAGAGGGGTGTTTCTTTTGCATTAATTAGGGATTGGATTGGAGGGTTATAAGGGGGAGTACCAATCAGAGTCTGTGGTCAACATTGGCTATCTGTTAACAGGCTTTTCAGGCATGCTAATGGACTGCTAAAAAGACAACTGAGCTTAACACTACCTCGGGAGGTAGCCTTAAATGCAGCTGTGCTATCAGCAATTGTCACAACTAATGTGCAACATCCCACACACTAGCTGTAACTGAGTGGCATACTCACTCTCACCCTATCCCACCCCAAAGCGCTAAGAGCAGATAGTAGGAGATTTTTAGCACACTGGCTGCTCTTAGAACACAGTAGCAGTTATTGTGGATCTTTAGCACATACTAAATCCTGTGGTAACCATTACTGCAGTTTAGTAAAAGGCCCCTAAGTGTTTTTGAATATCAACTCCACAGTTGTTGCTTTTTTTTCTTTTCTGCAATGCATCTACAGAATTTTTGATATAAGGATTGGGGACAAAGCTATACAGCTGCAGCTTAGCAGAACTGCATGTTTCAATGATTAAATTTTATTTGAAAGCCTACCTTATATACATAAACACAATTTGATAATAGCCTGTTATTAATTCTTCTGGTATTCATTACAATAACATTAATAGCGATGAGCTCCTCTGGTATTAATGTGACTGTTGCAGTTTAACAAGTTAGATTGTTTACTCTGATTTCTTTGGATGGGTTGCATCTGTGTGTGGTTTCATTTTATTTCGGCAGATAAAACTTTCCCCAAGGCTTTGGGCTCACAGTTGAAACAAGCAGACAAGACAGGAAGGACTCTGGGGGAGAAATGGAGCAGTCAGATAATTTGATAATTTTGACCTTATGCCTTTGTAGACAAATTGGCAGACTTTCTCGCATTGCTCCATCTCAGTGGAACAATTTACTTACTGGGTGTTTTTCCTTCTAGATGACCTGAAACCATAATAAAAACGAACCTACACTATAGGAAAAATTCAAATCTGAGTCTGGTATGCTTCGAGCTTTAAGCTGGTTCTTTTCCATGTATTAAACAGTAAAGCGTAATGCTATTTTATTCTATTACCTTTTTCCACGCTGCCTGATAATCAAGTGTAATAAGACAAATACAGACTATTTGCTTAGTCCAGGGGTGGGCAGCTCTTGTCCAGAAATACCAAAAGACAATCAGGTTTTCAAAATAGCCACACTGAATGTGCATGAGATGCATTTTCATTCACTGTATGCAAATGCATCTTCATGCATATTCATTGTGGCTATCCTGAAAACTGTAGAAGAGTGTGGAAGAAGAGCAATCTACCAACCACAGTCTAGTGGTATATCAAACCACAAACTATGATATTGTGACCATGAAAATACTTTGAATTTCCTAGGGAAAACCATTTACAAAATATAACTAATGTTTAGGAATCTGCAGGCCAACACGTTTCATTTTGTTTTTAGAATTTTTTTAATAGTGCACCCTATTGAGCAATAGCATGCACTGTTTTTGCATGCGTGAATAGTGTGCTATTCATGCATGCACAAATAGTACATGCAATTGTGCAATAGGGTGCAAGATCGCTGTTTTTGTTTCAAAACAAAAACACATCCCCACTAATGTTACATGTTAAAGCATCTAAACTACAATGATCTTCTTGTGGTACTCACCTATCCTTTAGTGATGACTAAGCAGTGTGAATTTCAGCGTTGCTTCCTTGTATGTAGAATGCTTTCCCTAAAGAAGTACAAAATTAAAATCAGTAATTAAGATTCTGGAAATGGGTGTGCCATACTGAAGGTGGACTATCAAGGTTTAATAATAAATAAATACACATTTGACAGTTTTGACAGATTTAACCAGTTAATCTTACTAAACAGGTCATTCCCTATTCCCCCTCCAGGTTCTCCCTGTACATCCTGTGCATCAGGAAGGGGACAGTCGGAGGGGGGGGGAGGGGCAAGAGGGGGCAGAAATTGGGCGGAGCAGAGGCAGGCCAGCCCAGCAGTATGTACAGGGTAGATTCAGGTCACATAAGAACATAAGAACATAAGATATGCCATACTGGGTCAGACCAAGGTCCATCAAGCCCAGTATTCTGTTTCCAACAGTGGCCAATCTAGGTCATATGTACCTAGCAGTTTCCCCAAGGGACACAGGTTCCACAATGCTTGTATTGGTTCAAGCATTGATATCCTGGGTCCCTTCTTAATAATGGTTTATGGACCTTTCCTCCAGGAACTTGTCCAAACCTTTTTTAAACTCAGCTACATTAACAGCCTTTACTACATCCTCTGGTAACAAATTCCAGAGTTTGATTACACGTTGAGTGAAAAAATACTTTCTTTTATTCGTCTTAAATAGTTTACCCTGTAGCTTCATTGCATGTCCCCTAGTCTTTCTATATTCTGATAAGGTAAATAATCGATCTATGTTTACCCGTTCCACTCCGTTCATTAATTTATAGACTTCTATCATATCTCCCCTCAGCCGTCTCTTTTCCAGGTTAAAGAGCCCTAACCTTTTTAGCCTTTCTTCATAGGAGTACCCTTCCATCCCCTTTACCATTTTCGTGGCTCTTCTCTGAACCTTTTCTAAAATCGCTATATCCTTTTAAAGATACGGTGACCAGAAATGCACACAATATTGAAGGTGCGGTCTCACCATGCAATGATATAGAGGCATTATAATATCTTTTGTTTTATTTTCCATTCCTTTCCTTATCATACCTAGCATTCTATTTGCTCTCTTGGCCGCCGCTGCACACTGGGACGAGGGTTTTAACATGGTATCCACAATGACGCCTAAATCTTTTTCCTGGGTGGTGGTTCCTAATGTGGAACCTTGCATCGTGTAACCATAGTTTGGGTTGTTCTTCCCTAGGGGCATAACCTTGCACTTGTCCACATTAAATTTCATCTGACATTTTGATGCCCAGTCTTCCAATTTATCAAGATCCTCTTGCAATTTTCCACAATCCTCTTGGGTTTTAACAACTTTAAATAGTTTTGTGTCATCTGCAAATTTGATAACCTCACTTGTTATTCCACTTTCCAGGTCATTTATGAATATGTCAAAAAGCAGCGGACCCAGCACAGACCCCTGGGGTACACCACTATTCACCTTTCTCCATTGGGAAAATTGGCCATTTAGCCCTACCCTCTGCTTCCTCTCTTTTAACTAGTTCCTGATCCACAATAGTACACTGTCTCCTATCCCATGACTCTTTAGTTTTGCCAAAAGTCTCTCATGAGGGACCTTGTCAAAGGCTTTCTGAAAGTCCAGATACACAATATCAACCGACTCACCTTTGTCCACCTGATTATTCACTCCTTCAAAAAAACATAACAGATTAGTAAGACAAGATCTTCCTTGTCTAAAGCCATGTTGGCTGTCTCCCATTAGGTCATGACTATCTACATGCTGAGTAATTTTATTCTTTATGATGGTTTCTACCATTTTTCCCGGTACTGATGTCAGGCTCACCAGTCTGTAGTTTCCCGGATCACCCCTGGAACCTTTTTTAAAAATTGGTGTTACATTGGCGATCCTCCAATCTTCAGGTATTAGAGATGATTTTAATGATAGTTCACAGATTACTAATAGCAGGTCTGCAATCTCGTATTTCAGTTCTTTCAACACCCTTGGATGTATACCATCCGGCCCAGGTGATTTGCTACTCTTCAGTTTATCTAATAGTTGTAATACATCTTCCCGATGTATCGATATTTCCTTCAATTCTTCCGCACCTTTAAATACCACTTCAGTCATGGGTAACATCCCTACATCTTCCTCAGTAAAGACTGAAGCAAAGAATTCATTCAGTCTCTCCGCTATCGCCTTGTCGCCTCTTACTGCTCCTTTAACCCCTTTATCATCTAATGGACCAACTGACTCTCTCACAGGTTTTTTGCTACGAATGTACTTGAAAAGGTCTTTACTTCGCGTTTTTGCTTCCACAGCAAGCTTCTTCTCAAATTCTCCCTTTGCCTGCCTTATCAATGCCTTGCATTTGACTTGCCAGTGCTTGTGCTGTTTCCAGGTTTCGTCGTTTGGCTCTTTTTTCCATTTCCTAAATGATGCTTTTTTGGCAACAACAGCCTCTCTGACGTCACCTTTAAACCATGCTGGCAGTTTTTTGGACTTCCTTCCACTTTTCTTAAAGCGTGGAATACAGCTGGTCTGGGCTTCCAAGATAGTATTTTTCAACAACAGCCAAGCCTGATGTACGTCTTTAACCTTTGCAACTGCTCCTTTTAGTTTTTTCTTAACTGTTTTCCTCATTTTATCATAGTCTCCCTTTCGAAAGTTAAAAGGTAGTACTGTGGATTTCCTTACTATCCCTCCTCCACTAATTAAATCAAAGGCAATCATGCTATGATCACTATTGCCAAGTGGCCCCAACAACCTTATCTCTTGTACTAAATCTGGTGTTCCACTAAGGATTAGGTCTAATATGGCTTCCCCTCTGGTCGGTTCATGAACTAGCTGCTCAAAGAAGCAGTCATTTATTTCATCTAGGAACTTTATCTCCCTAGCATGTCCTGCCATGACACTGACCCAGTTGATACCGGGGTAGTTGAAATCACCCATTATTATTACTGTGCTGTAACTTTTGTTAGCTTCCTTGATTTCTTTGAGCATTTCATCATCCATTTGGTCATTCTATCCAGGCGCTCGATAGTACACCCCCACTGCCATTGCCTTCCCCCTTTTACATGGAATTTCAATCCATATAGATTCTACAGCAGATTTTGTTTCCTGCAAAACTTTAATCCTTTCTGACTCAATGCCCTCTCTAACATAGAGAGCAACCCCTCCACCAATTTGATCAGCTCTATCATTACGATATAGTTTGTACCCAGGTATCACAGTGTCCCACTGGTTGTCCTCCTTCCACCATGTCTCTGATATTCCAACCATATCTAACCTTTCATTTAGTGCTATATATTCTAACTCTCCCATCTTATTTTTTAGACTTCTAGCATTTGCATACAAGCATTTTAGAGAATGTATTTTATTCATATTAATTTGGCTATTGTTAGACATGGGTAATTTAGGATCTTTAAGCTCTGTCTGCTCCATACTTGAGGGCATTTGGGCTACTTTACTCTTTTGTGGAAGCTCTCTGCTTTTGGTAGTATCCTTCAAAGATACATTCTTCCGAACCATCCGCTCTTGGGCGACTGTCGGCTTTCCCCTAATATCTAGTTTAAAAGCTGCTCTATCTCCTTTTTAAAGGTTAATGCCAGCAGTCTGGTTCCATCCCGGTTAAGGTGAAGCCCATCCCTTCAGAAGAGCCCCTCCTTTCCCCAGAATGTTCCCCAGTTCCTAACAAATCCAAAACCCTCATCTCTGCACCATTGTCTCATCCATGCATTGAGACTCCGGAGCTCTGCCTGCCTTTTGGGTCCTGTGCGTGGAACTGGAAGCATTTCAGAGAATGCTACCCTGGAAGTTCTGGATTTCAACTTCCTACCTAAAAGCCTAAATTTAGCCTCCAGAACCTCCCTACCACATTTTCCTATGTCATTGGTACCGACATGTACCAAGTCAGCAGACTCCTCCCCAGCACTATCTAAGACCTTATCTAGGTGGCGTGTGAGGTCCGCTACCTTCGCACCAGGCAGGCATGTTACCAGGTGATCCTCATGTCCACCAGCCACACAGCTATCTACATGCCTAATGATCGAATCACCAACTATAACGGCTGTCCTAACCCTTCCCTCATGGGCACATGGCCCTGTAGAAACTTCCTCGGTGCGAGAGGGTTTTACATCACCTGGAGGACAGGTCCTAGTTATAGGATCACTTCCTGCCACACCAGGGTGATGCTCTCCTGTCACGTGACCTCTCTCCTCCATGGCAACAGGGATGCTGCCAGACTGGAGTTGGGACTTCAGGACTATATCCCTGTAGGTCTCGTCTATGTACCTCTCTGTCTGTCTTATGCTTTCCAAGTCTGCTACTTTAGCCTCTAGAGAACAGACTCGTTCCCTGAGAGCAAAGAGCTCCTTGCACCTAGTGCACACGTAAGACCTCTCACCAACTGGGAGAAAATCATACATGTGACACTCAATGCAAAAGACTGGAAAGCCCCCATCCCGCTGCTGGACTGCTGTCTGCATCTTAGTTTTAAGTTTGTGTTTAGATCTAAGTTCTTTACTTACTAAGGGTTGCTATGGATATTTATACTAATAAAACTGTACCTAATACGTGTAATGTACCTTGTTCACCTGAAGCTTAACTAATCTCAGGTCCTTAGTGTATGACTGATTTGGGTAATGAGCTTCACCTGAGAGCACCTCCTGTCTTGTAAGATGTGTAAGTACCTATAAAGCTACAATTATCCCAGGAGAGGGAGGAAAATAACACTTATTAAAAGAGGGCTGCTACACAGTACCCTGTCTTGTGCTGCTGAGGTAAGCTATATTCTGATTTGATTTAAATTATAGCTCTTAGCTGCTGCTAGGCTCTAACTTCTTATGAAATTTAAACTACAAGCTCTCTGCTGGGTTCTAAATTTAACCAGAAAGCTCTCTTCTGTGTTTTAAATTTAAGCTAAAAGTACTTTGCTGATGCTAGGCCCTGAGTGACTATTAAATTTAGACTACAAGCTCTCTGCTGGGTTCCAAATGTAACCAGAAAGCTCTCTTCTGTGTTTTAAATTTAAACTAAAAGTACTTTGCTGTTACTAGTCCCTGAGTGACTATTAAATTTAAACAAGCTCTCTGCTGGGTATGAAATGTAACCAGAAAGTTCTCCTCTGTGTTTTAAATTTAAACTTAAACTGCTGCTACTAGGCCCTGACTGATTTAACAAAAATACTGGGTTCATGGGGGGCGGAGCTTGATGCCGAGCAGGATAGATGGTTAGAGCGAGAGCTCCGGAGGGACCCGCTAATAAATCTGGCCCCAATCTAATAAAAGTAGCTGTGAACATAGAAAACAGAGTCGGAGGACCTACGGAGATGTCTGCTGCGAAGCCAACTCGGATAGACTTTGCTGTGGGGCAGAACGTCAGTGTCAAACATTCCAAAACTGAACCTCCATCACCACAAAAGATGGCGACGCGGCCAGAGAATCCGGAGGCCCTGCAGGAACTACTGGCTGAAGTGAGAGGGGTCAGAGAATTGGTAATGGCCAACGGTGAAGCGCTGGTGACGGTAAGAGAAGATACCGCGGCGTTAAGATGTAGCATGGAGGCGTTATCTTTGAGGCAAGATAAAGTTGAGCAAGTTGTTGCGGTACATGAAGAAAGGCTGAAGGAGCTAGATAAGCAGACCAAGCAGATTCGGGCCCTGCAGAGAGAGGTGGAGGAGGGGAATAACAGAGCGCGGCGTAACAACTTAAGGATTGTTGGAGTTCCGGAGGGTGCAGAAGGCAGAGACATGATTGGTTTTTTTGAGTAAAATGATCCCGGAGGTCTTACATCTTGCCTTTGTGCACCCTTTTGAGATAGATCGGGCTCATAGAGTACCCTCACAAGTACAGCTGGGCAATAGAAGACCGCGCCCAATCATCATGCGCGCCCTGCGCTACCAACAAATTGCTCAAATTATTGAAGCTGCCCGATTGCGCCCCAACGTTGAATTTGAGAGTGGTAAGATCTACTTCTTTCCGGACTTTGCAAAGGCTACGGCTACGGCGTCGGTGTTTTCTTGCATTGAGACCGCGCCTGCAACAGCTCCAAGCAAGGTTTGGCCTTTTGTACCCGGCGTGCATGAGGGTAACTCCCCATAATCAAACTAAAACTTTTGAGGAACCTGAGGCGCTCCGTCAATTCTTGGAGGACAAAGAGAGCATGCATATGCGATGAAGTAGCAACTATTGTATATGTATGGTTGGATACATAAGTTGAAGTTGTGTACTTATGCAATCTGTTAAGTTAAACACAGATGTTGATCAGCAGATTAAGTAATTGCATTATCCGTGATGTATCTACAGTCTATGTTTATTACTGCTCGATGTCGGTAATAATTGGTTAATGCATAGATCATGGCACTGTTAGCTAGGTAGTTTAAAAGGTTATATTCTGTGCACCTGGCTGACAGTTGGGGGTAGTGTAATAACTTTATAGAAATGGTGGGTCCCTCTGTGCCGTCACTGTTCCCGCTGGGCTCACCATGTAAATGGGGGAGGGGTTGTTGTCCTCTGGGGCCTGTGGGGGAAAAATGTGCAACGAAGTCTGAGCCATTGGAGCTAGGGTTCAGTGGTGCATATTTTGTGATGTTACGGAGCAGGGGTCGTTTAACAAAGTTTAGGAATTTAGGGGTATATCCGGTGAACCTTTACAACTTACCTGATACCCGGCGCGATTAAAATACTCTCCTTGAATGTCAAGGGAATAAATAGTCCTGTTAAACGAAAGAAAATCATTCACTATGCGCAGCAAGAGAAAGCTGACATACCTTTTTTGCAGGAAACATACTTGAACAGGAAAGAATCGCTTAAACTTAGCATTAAGCCCTATGCGCTGGTGGCTTATTCCGCAGCAGTCAATAAGCGGAACGGAGTAGCCATATTGGCTAAGAAGTCTCTCATGCCAACCATTTCGCTAACCAGCTCGGATAAGCAAGGCAGGTGGACTAGAGCCGCCTTTACAGTAGGGGAGCTGTCATTAGTCCTGATCAATGTGTATGCTCCTAATGCTGACCACCCAGAATTTTTCCGCGCCCTGGTTCAGGAGTCGCTTCTTGGTACTGGGGAACCATTAATAATGGGAGGTGACTTCAACCTGGTCCTTGATCCCCTTGTTGATAAAAGTCCCCCCAAGGCAAGCAAGCCCTCTAAATCGCAAATGGTAGTCAATGCGCTGATGAGAGACAGGGGGCTGGTGGATATCTGGAGGCTGCAACATCCAAAAGACCAGGACTTTACTTTCTTTTCTAACCCCCACCTGTCCTCATCGCGTATAGACTTTTTCCTAATCTCAAAAGCGCTGGTACCGAGCAGTATAGGATCTGGCATTCAGGCGATGCATATATCGGACCACGCAGCTATCTATTTAGAACTGCAAGATATGCATAACAGCGTTAAATCCTCACAGTGGGCCTTCGATAGATCTCTCTTGGGGGATGCGGAGTTTTGTTCCAGAGTCCAAACGGCTATAAAAGACTACTTCCACTTTAATCTCCCACAAGACACAGTTGGCTGGGCTTGGTGGGAGGGCTTCAAAGCCTCCATAAGAGCCACTATCACGAGCTACATGATCCTCCGGACACGTCAACGCAAGGAGCTGTTAACTGATCTGGAAAAGCAGATAAAAGCAGGTGAGCATATTCAAATGCAATGCTCAGAGTCATGTATATTGCTACACCTCCAGAGATTGAGATTTTGCTATAACCAACTGATTACAGATGAAGTATCGAAGAATATTCAAGCTCAGAAAGGAGCCTATTACTGGGAAGGCAATAAGGCGGGCCGCATCTTATCGAATGTGTTGAAGGGGCAGCAGGAGGCAGGGCGAGTGGCGGCATTACGAGATATCTCCAGCCAGAGTCTGTTAACTAAAGATGAGGAGATTGCGGATGCGTTTGGTTCCTACTATGCTCAGTTGTACTCGTCAGAGGTGGAGACCTCTCAGTCAGGTTTCAGAGAACTGATAGCCGAGGTGCAGAGACCGACACTGGATAAGGATGCAGCGGAGTCGCTGGAAGCTCCAATCTCCCTTACAGAAATCCATCAGGCCATTCAGAGACTGGCTACGGGTAAGGCGGCTGGTCCTGATGGCCTTCCTGCTGAATTCTACAAGGTCTTCTCCAAAGAACTTGTTCCGCACTTGTATGGCTACTTTCAGGCTCTTCTGCGGGACGTTCCTCTGGTGGGGAACTTTGCGGCGGCGAGTGTGATCGTCCTGGAGAAGAACGGCAGGGACCCCCAGATGGTCAGTAACTATCGCCCGATATCCTTGTTGAATGCTGACTACAAAATCTATGCTACGGTTCTGGCCAGTCGACTTGCTGGGGTAATCTCAAAACTGATCCATCCCGATCAATGTGGCTTTATTGGCGGCAGATTGACTGCGGATAATGCTCGTCTCCTGTGTCATGTTCTGGCAAGTGGGGAGAAGATCAATAGTCCTTTAGTAGGGCTTTCTCTCGATGCGGAGAAGGCCTTTGATCGGCTGGAGTGGTCCTTCTTCTTCGCTGCTCTCAGATGGTTTGGAGTAGGGGATGGATTTGTCAAGCTGCTGGAAGTCATGTACACCTGACCTCTGGCAAGTGTTAGGGTGAATGCAACGTACTCGAAGGAGATAATACTGAGTCGGGGTACCCGGCAAGGGTGCCCCCTATCACCGTTATTATTTAACCTGGCCCTCGAGCCCCTATTGCTTATTCTCCGTCAACATCCACAGATAACAGGAGTGTCGATAGCGGGCCAGTCAGTGAAACTGTCGGCTTATGCTGATGACCTCCTTCTTTTCACTTCTCCAGTGTCGGTGGCAGTGGTTTTGGAGCGAATTGGGCTGTATTCGCAGTTGTCGGGATACAAAATCAATTGGGGAAAGTCAATAGCCTTCCCTTTGAATGCCAGGACTCACAAGGCGGACATGGAGCATTTCCCATTCATTTGGGAACCGAAGATGTTCAAATATCTAGGGGCCTACTATGGTTATCCGCTGGAAGAAGCGGTGAGATATAATGCGAATGCCCTTTTAGAGAAAACCCGCCTTATGACCACCAAATAGCTCCCCTTGGCTCTATCATGGTGGGGGAGACTTGAAACAATCAAGATGATGATAGCCCCAAAAATTAACTACACGCTTGAAATGATACCATGTATAATGCAGTCGCAAGTATATCAGCAAATAGAGAGGGTGTTAGTAAGTTTTCTATGGAACAACAAGACGCCCAGGATTGCTCTCAAAAAACTCAAAGCCTGCAAAGAGATGGGAGGAGTTAAGTTTCCGGATTTTATGCAATATCATAAAGCTTATCTGCTGAAACAAGGAGCACAATGGATGAAGATGGACGTTGGACAATCTCCGGTGTGGTTAGAAATAGAAAAGGCAATTGTGGCTCCTTTCCCTTCACAGCTCCTACCATATATGATACTGCCAGTAGAAAGAGGCTACCCTTCAATGATAACTGATACGCAAAAAGCCTTTGCGACTTTGCGGGGCTCAGTGGAATTCGCGAACAATTTAACCAGCCAGTGGCCGCTCTGGCATAATCCACTTCTTAAGATCCAGCGGAAATCCTTTGCCTGGCGGCAATGGTACTCTAAGGGTATCTGGACGATTGACCAGTTGCTTGAGCGAGGAGGTTGGAAGAGCTTTAAGCAATTACAGCAGGAATATAATCTCCCGGGCTCTTCATATTTTCAATGGCTGCAACTCAGGCATTGCATAACTGGATCAGTGCCAGATCTTCGCTCCCTGGAGCACACAGAGCTTCTAAGTGATGTGGTAGATGTTTCCAGCCGGGCTTCCCATTTCTATAAAATGCTGGTTCCAAGTATAAAGCCGGGCGTGATAGGCACCCAAAAAGTGTGGGAGCACGATACAGACATGGCATTATCACAGCAGCAGTGGGAGCAGTTTTGGGCAAAGCAAGTGAGAATCTCTAAGTCGGCCTCTGTCACTCAGGCCCTGTTTTTTATGGCACACAGAGCTTATCTTACTCCGGTTAAGACGGCCAAGTGGGGACAGGGAGCAAATGAGCAATGCTGGTCATGTCGGCAACAACGGGGCACACTTGCCCATATTGTTTATCAATGCCCCTGTGTGCAACCATTCTGGGAGCAGATATGGGAGCGGATCCAACGAATTTTAGACTTTCGTGAGCCTCTCACCTGGGGAATCATAAGTTTGCGCTCAGCGACCAGCATCCCCTCACTTCAGAAGAAGCACTCCTTCCTGCTAGATTTCATGCTTGGGATCGCGCTTTACCTTATTATTCGGCATTGGAACCACACCTATGATCTCAATTTGCAGAGTTGGTGGAACCACTTGTGTAGTTACAGCAAGTTCGAACAATTGCCTAGAAGAGGTGTGACGAGGGCGGCATCCGGACTATCCAAGTGGAAAGCGCTGAATGACTATGTGTATATGTCCCAGACCCCCAGATAATTCTCCGCTATCTGCTCAAAATACGGCACCCTGAACGAAATACTTATTTAGGGCCCTGCTCAGAAGCGGTCAATGGCTCAGAAATGGTAATCTAATGGCTTCCAGAGGACTGGGAGGGAGGGGTGGGGGGGGGGTGGATGGTTAGTGGGGTGTATAGGCTTAGTTAGTAGGTTTTGTTTAGTTATCTACAGTCCTGGGCTGTAAGATGGTTGTATTGGATCTGTGGTGTGATATATGTATTCCCAAGACTGTATAAAAAGCAATAAAAATATTTAAAAAAAATAGTGGGTTCACAGATTAATTAGCTTTAATACAAGGAATTCCTTTTAGAAAATTACCAGAAGTATATACGCACAGTTGCAGATCTCTCTCCAGAAGTAACAGTCCCTTTTTCTAGTCCTTCACGGTCCTGTTCATGCTCCTGGGCCCATGGGGATGTGCTACTTATACCATCTCAAAGGCTCAAGGATCCCCCCCCCCCCACACACAGGACAATACAATACAATAACAATACTGGAGCAAAAGCCCACATCATGGAGAGACTATACAGTAAGTACATAAAACAAGAAAATAAAGAAAAACAGGAAAAACAGAAGAAACAGAAGAAACATTCTTCCAGATGAAAAAGGCCTATTGTAATAACTCCTAATATCACACAATCTTCTTATCCACCATACATTTCTCCAGCTGAGATGGATCAAAAAAGGAATAACTATTAACTGCAGCCGCTAAAGTGAAGAGCGCCTTTTTTCTTCACTTCAGCAGCTGTGCTGTAGTATAGGCTGCTGGTGCGCCAGACATCAACCCTGTTTCCTGGCACTCAGCATGCCAGCGGCCTATACTAGAACAGAGCTGCTGAAGTGAAGAAAAAACACTCTTCACTTTGGTGGATGTCAGAGGTGAGCCGGGGCCTCTCCAGCTCGCGCTAAAAGCCAATCAGACAGTCACGGGCTCTTTGGGGGGGGGGGGGCTAGGACTGGAAATAGCTGATGAGGGGGGACTAAGGCTGGAAATAGGCTGAGTGGGAGGGGTAGGAATGGAAATGGGCTGAGTGGGTAGGCTAGGACTGGAAATGGGCTGATGAGGAGCTAGGAATGGAAATGGGTTAATGGGGGGCTAGGATAGGACTGGAAATAGCTGATGGGGGAGCTAGGACTGGAAATGGGCTTATGGGCTAGGACTGGAAATGGACTGAGTGGGGGGCTAGGATTGGAAATGGGCTGATGGGGGAGCTAGGACTGGAAATGGGCTGATGGGGGGCTAGGATAGAACTCTAAAGGACTGATGGGGAGTTAGGACTGGAAATGGTTGATGGGGGGCAAGGATAGGACTCAAAAGGGCTGATGGGGGGCTAGGATTTGAAATGGGCTGATGGGTTAGGATAGGACTGGAAAGGGCTGATGGGGGGCTAGCATTGGAAATGGGTTGTGGGGGCTAGATAGGACTGGCAAGTGTTGATGGGAGGACTAGGATTGGAAATGGACTGCTGGGGGAGCTAGGACTGGAAATGGGCTGATGCGGGGGGGGAATGGGAGAATAGGATAGAAGGGAGTGGATGCTGGGTGGGGCTGGAACTAGAAGGGAGCTGATGCTGGGTGAGGACTAGAAGGGGATGGGACTGGGAGAGTGAGGATGGAGAGGGAAAAAGATATTTTGTGTGGGAGGGAAGAAAAATCTACAATTGGCCGGGTAATGGGAGAGTAAGTGAGGATTGAAGAGTGAAATTTGAGTGGATGAAAAAGGAGCATGTTTTAACCCTGCGTGAATGTTTTAGCTTCCTCTTATGTTAGCTTATCGCCGGAGCACTAATATAGCTGATTGAGTGGTCCACACCAGCTCTTCTCCACAGGACGTTCAATGAGCGGAAGGGGGACACTATGCTTGTGGAGCCTGCGATTTTTGTTCTACCACTGTTGAAGGCACTGAATGGTGCTCTTTATAACGAAGCTGGCCTTGCCGGTCACCCCCTCTTGACTGCAGAGGAACCATATCCAATACAAGCCATTTTAAGTGACAAAAAGAATGTTCATACTGTATACAATGCTGTACCAGTGGTGCTGCCAAAAATTAATGTAGTGATTAGATTCTGTCCGCTTCATTTGGGGAAATTAGATTTGTCAAACATTTGACTGGTCCATATGCACCTTCTTTTATAGGAGTATTATAGTGGTGGCATAGGTGGGTTTGTGATTTAATATAATTAAAAGATAGGCAAGGCAGAAGCTCACCTATCTTTAAGCACAGGAGCTAACCAGGCAGCATGCAATATCGCTGCTGCCTGGTTTTTGACTATGGCTGAGAGGCAGTGCAGCAATCCTGGCTATCAGGCCCTAAGTATTTTCAATTGTTTTAATTAGATACCTATTGCTTTTCAATTTTAGCTGAATTTTTTACCATCATCCCTCTTCTCTTTCTCCATCCCCATCATCATTCCCATCTTAGATTTGATTTACACTTCCATTTCCTATAGCTCTATACCACTTTTTCTTACTTTTTCTGACAATCCCTAACCTTCTCCCCCTTCACTTTCAGCTCAACCGCCCCACCCCCTTATCGCTCTCTATCTTCCTTTCCCATGTCTCCTCCCATCCACAAGATTACATTCCAATTCCCCCCAAAATCAGCATCATCCCCTCTTCAATACCAACTTTTCCCTTCAATCTCTGCTACGTTTTCTAAGAAACATGTTAGCAGAAAACGATCACTTGGCCAATCTAGTCTGCCCAACTACAACAATAGTCCCCTCCTTTCCTTTAGAGACCCTATAGAAACATAATCCACAGTTGGGTCTTGAACCTGTGACCCTCCATGTATATACACAGTGGCTTGGTGTGTTGAGCCACAGTACAGCCATAAGTGGGAGTTAAACCATTGTCCCCTGTTTATGGAAACACTGCACTAACCCTCCACACCAAAATTTAGATATTCCAGTATTTATTTATTTATTTTAAAGGATTTATATCCCACATTATCCTGTAAATCAAAATGGTGTACACTTCAACCAGATCATGTTGCATTGTATGTGAGTGTAGGCATGCAGTGGCTACTCAGTGCATTTGTGTAGGTGTAGATGCCATATAAATAATTTCATGATGCGCTATTTACATGATGAGCTTTATACAAAGAGCTATATACAATGGGGCGGAGCAGGGTTGGCTAGGGTGGGAGGGATGGAGCAGGGCAAGGGGCAGGAACGTTTAGGATGCAGACTGTAGGGGATGATGGTCCAGTCACGTGATATCCCCATAATGTTCTACGTGGTTTTGAGTAACGTCCTGAAGTCCTTAAGGTCCACAGTTGATCTTAGGCAGTCCGGGAGGGAATTCCATAGAGCGAGAGCAGCCAGGGATAGTGCTCTTCTTGAAGTAGTTTGCCTTACATTTGTGAATGCTCTGGGGGTTGTGATGGTGTCTGTGGTGCCTCTCCTTCTGGGTCTGGTGCTTGAGTCAGAGCTAATGAGGGTCTGTAGACTGTTTGCTGATGTGAGACTAGGTTCAGATCTTTGTCAAGAGTCACTCCGAGGTATTTTACTTCGGACTTTATTGGTATTGTGATGTTGTTCATCCTGATAGTGGGTGGGGTGGGGGGGGGGGTGAAGGCAGTGTTTTGGGTGATGAGTAGTGCTTCTGTTTTGTTGTAGTTTATGGTCAAGTATGCCTTTTAAAGTCTTAAACTGGATCAGGGACATTTGATACAATGCTTTTATATTTCCCCTTGCTTGAGAAGTCATCCACTCTTCCTTTTCTAAGATCTCTGAAGAGGAAATCTCTCATCTTTTTTCCTCCTCTACTTCCTATTTGTTCCTCTGATCCTATCCCCTCATGTCTCCTTAATTCTATCTTCTCCTCTGTCATCCTTTCCATCACACACATTCTCAACCTATCATTCTCCACTTCTACTTTCCCTGCAGCCTTCAAGCATGCTCCGGTCACACCTCTCCTCAAGAAACCTTCACTTGACCCTACTTGTCCCTCTAATTAATGATCCATCTCCTTTCTTCCCTTCAATTCCAAAATTCTTGAATATGCAGTTCTCTGCTGTTGCCTTGAATTTTCTCTCCTCTCAAGCCCTCCTTCCTCTTTAGTCTGGCTTTAATCCCTTACATTCTACTGAAATGGCAATTGCCAAAGTCTCCACCGACTTGTTCCTGGCTAAATTCAAAGGCATTTACTCAGTCCTTATTCTTCTTCACCTTTCTGCTGCTTTTGACACTGTTGCCAACCACCCTTTCCTCGATACATTGTCCTCAATTGGTTTTGGGGGCTCTGAACTGTCCTGGTTCTCTTATCTCTTCCATCACTCCTTCAGTGTCTATTCTAGTGGTTCCTCCTTTACTGCCTCTCCTTTCTCAGTTGGTGTACCCCAAGGATCTGTTCTAGGCCCTCTCCTTTTCTCTCTCTACACCCAATCCCTTGGTGCTCTCATCTCCTCCCATGCTTTTCAATATCATTTTTATGCTGATGTCTCTCAAATCTATCTATCTACACCTGATATTTCTCCTACACCCCAAGCCCATCTATCTGCCTGCCTGACATCACCGCCTGGCCGTCTCATCGCCATTTGAAATTAAACATGGCCAAAACTGATTTTTTTATTTTTTCTCCTAAACCTTCCACCCCCCCCCCCCCCCACACACACACTTCTTCCTTTCTCTATCTCTGTTGATAACATGCTTCTGCTTCCTGTTTCCTCAGCCTGTAATCTTGGGGTCATCTTCGACTCCTCCCTCTCTTTCTCCACACATATCCAACTGATAGAAAAAGCCTGTTGTTTCTTTCTCTATAACATAAACAAAATTTGTCCCTTCCTTTCTGAACACACTACTAAAAAACGTATCAACTGTTTAATCACCTCTTGCTTAGATTATTGCAGCCTCGTCCTTGCTGCCCTCCCTCTGAGTCGTCTTTATCCTCTTCAGTCTGTTCAAAACTCTGCTGTGCAGCTAATCTTCCACCAGTCCCATTATACTCATATTTATTTATTTTATTTATTTAACAAGTTTTGTATCCCGCTTTTTCCTTCAATCAAAGCGGTCAATACAGCACAAGTTACACAAAGGTAAGGGAAACATGCATCACATTATCAATACATCAAAGCATACACAGGGAAATACAATACATACCTTACATTACAATTAACTACACAAAACATACCAACAAATAGAACCAACATAGATCAGCCGTTTCCTGGGTCCTCCACGGTCCTATGTCTAAGGGCCACGCCAAAGGGCCCTTTGGCGTGGCCCTTAGGTGTGGCCATGCCTTTGGAATGGCGGTTATCAAGTCTGTTGCTGCCTTGGTGTGATTGACAGGTTCAGGGAAAGAGGCGGAGCTCCCACTCGCAGCCCCGATGCCGGCCTCTGCCTCCTCCATGACCTCGATCGCCGTTGGAATGGCGATTAGCAAGTCCGTTGCTGCCTTGGTGTGATTGGCAGGTTCAGGGAATGAGTCAGAGCTCCTGCTCGCAGCCCCGATGCCAGCCTCTGCCTCCTCTGTGGCCCCTCTTCTTAAATCACTTCATTGGCTTCCCCTCCATTTCCATATCCAATACAAACTTCTCCTTCTGACCTATAAATGCATTCATTCTGTTGCTCTTCACTACCTTTCCTCTCTCCTCTCTCCCTACACCCCTCCTCATCATCTCTGCTCTTCCTCTGGCTTTTTTCTCTCTATGCCCTTCTCTTCCACTGCTGGCTCCAGACTTTGATCCTTTCACCTTGCTGTTCTTTCTGCCTGTAACAAACTACCTGTATCTTTACGTCAGGTTTCATCTCTCCCCCTTTTCAAATCCATGCTGAAGGCTCACCTCTTTCATACTGCTTCTGGATCTTAATCCTTTGTTTCCTTCTATCCCCTTACCCTTCCTTAGTGTACCCTTGTTCTAATCTATTGTACTGTGAGTTTTGATTATTTATTTATTTAACAGTATTTCTATACCGTCAAATAAATAAATAATCAAAACTCACAGTACAATAGATTAGAACAAGGGTACACTAAGGAAGGGTAAGGAGATAGAAGGAAACAGATTGTAAGCCTTTATTGTATGTGTCTGTACAGCACTGCGTACACCTTGTAGCGCTATAAAAATGATTAATAGTAGTAGTAGTCCTTGTGGCAGATGACATCAGATAGAGGGCATCCACTGCAATGCCTGCAATTCCACTCCTGACTGCTCAGCACAGTGCCGTTCTTCTGGGGTCCCTGAAACAGCTCCAGCACAACTTGCCGCCCTCAGCCTTATGTTCTCTCCAGGAATATATTCTCGATATTTTTATGCTATATTGTTAATTATGTTTGTTTTGTGAATTGCTTTGTGTTGGACTATCTCCAAAAAGGCCGTAGGAGCCAACTTTTCAAAATGACTGGGGTGCTGAATTCAAACATTACCGTGGCCATAAAAAGAAAAAAAAAGTATGGTGGATTATGGACATAACTGCCCTTTCATTCTCTCCCCCTGCTCTTGAATCCGGAAAGGTAGACCTGATGTGGTGCTGGATGATGTATCACTTAGATGAGCTTCTTTTCATATCATCTAGCCTACCTGTGTGATGCCAACCCCATGGAAGTTGGGAAATTTGAGGGGTTTTCCACCTCCATGTGGCACATGCCCCAACATTTGTGAGAGGGAGGTGTTTCTAATACATCAAGCTATGGAGAGGTCATGTAGGTGGAAGACTGTGTAGCTGCCTTCCTTTTAAGCCCACCTCTTCGTAGCTGGGAGGTGCAATGCCTTGTGCTGGGCCCAGACCTCATCTAATAGGGCCTTTGACATCTCTTGCTGTCACTCAACCACTGCCAGCTACTTTTCATCCATCTTCAGTTGGCATTCACTAAATACCAATTGTAATTCATTTTCCTAGATCAATGGTTCTCAACCTAGTCCCCAGACACACCTGTTACTATCCTGCCTCAGACACCTCCTTGGCTCCTGCTGCAGAGTGTGGGATCTAATAAGCTAAGAAAGAGATGAATTGTCACATTTCAAGAGCAGACCACGAGGAAACATCAGGCCTCGTCTCCTGCTCAGGAATCCCAAAAGAGTAGACCAAAACAGATTTTACACACACAGTTCTTCTGTGTGCTTCCAGACTTTTATCCCTTTGAGGAAGAGCCCCTGGAGCTGGAGGAGGAGTGACCATCCCATACTGAGCTCTTCTCTGGTACAGTTTGCCCAAGTAGAGAGAGAGTGCATAAATTCTCTACCCTCTTTTTCAGATCTTGAAGAGTATATGGCCTTTGAGAATGCAACAGAGGAAGCCAGCAGGTCGGGTTTACATTATGTGCTGCACTCACTTAGGAGGACTGCAGAAGACGAGGCCTGAGGGACCAGCAGAGTTCCAGAATGCAAAAGGGCCACCAGTGTCCACTGACTGCAGTTTTCCAAGAATGCTGTCTTCGCTACCTCTGAATCTCAGACTTTATTAGTTAGTTTTTCTAGCTTTTGATGTTAAATTTTGGCATGGGGGACTGGAAATGGGCACCATCCCAGAGAGACTGCAGAACCAACTGTCATAAGCATGGCTAATAGACACATTGAAGGCAGAGAATATGGACAACTGTCCCTCAGTATAATTTTACACTCATTCCACCTCCCAGTCACATGGCAATGAAGAAAAACTAAGCAAGAGTAGGTTTTTCTTTGAAAACACTATCTTCTCCTTCAAGTCCATTGCTAGGTGTGAATGATAGGGAGCCACAATATCCCCTGCCATGGAGAATATATACTCACTGAGGGCAGGGCAGGAAATACTGTGCAACCTTGGGTAGGTCTGTCCAGGCCTGAATCCTGTACCAAGCTAGAAATGTGCCCTGTGTGACTAATGAATCTGGTGCCCCACTCCACACCAGACATGTGCAGTAACACATTCTTTTTAGAACTTAAGGCCATAAGAAATGCCATACTGGATCAGACCAAGGTCAATCAAGCCAGTATCCTGTTTCCAACAGTGGCCAATACAGGTCACAAGTACCTGGAAGGTTCCCTAAAAGGTATGTAGGTTCCACAATTCTTGTCCCGGGGTAAGCAGTGGATTACCTGGTCCTATTTAAGAATGGTTTATGGACCTTTCCTCCAGGAACTTGTCCAAACCCTTTTTTAAACCCAGCTACACTAACAACTTTTACTGGAAGCCCAGTGATGGTATCAGTGCTCTTTCTGTACTTGCACCCTATGTGGTCACACTGCTCACACAGCCCTTGGTAGAGCTCTGGGCCAGACTGTTGACCTGTGTGCACAGCGTGCCAAGGGATCTGTGTGCATGGCCTTGATGGGTTCCACAAGGTAGTGTGTCACTGAAATCCATGCAGGAGTCTGACTTGTGGCAGGCTTGTCTTCTCTGCTGCTTAACATTGTAGCTAGGGCTTGAGCCACCAAAGAGTTTCCTTGGCTAGGGCTCATGGGTTAGGGGGATTGAAAGTTAAGGACAGAGTGGTAGTTAACAGGGTAGCACTCGTGCTAGCAATTCTGCTTGCCAGGATAGCGGGTATTTCCCCTACTTCATCACCACTGCAATTGTCCCTCTTTCTCTGGTGCACCCTTCCCTCTGCCTCAGTTTTTCCTTACAGTAAGTCAGTGAGCTGCACAATAGAACAAACGTTCCTTTTATCCATGGGTCACAGAGATTAGCTAGCATATAAGCATCTTCCTCCATAAGGGGTTCCAACCTTTTTTCCACTTGACCATACAAATAGTCCAACATCAATAAAACCTCTGCTGTGAATCTCTGTCACTGCCGAAAACCCTCTAACTTGGTCTATAAAATGTTCACTGCCAGGATGAGAAGGCTCAGGGTAGCCCTTTTGGAACTTAGTCCCTCTGTGGCATACTTAAAGGGCTTTAAGGCTTCCATCACTGATGTGATATTTGCCTAGTCCTGGTGACCCAGAGGTCTGTTTATTCCAATCTCATCTCCGATGGCATCTGATACAGGGCCTCCATATGCTCCACTAACCTCTCCAGCATTTCATAAGTGGAATTCCATCTGGTGTTAACATCCTGCTTGAGCTGATGTTCATGTAACCTTGTTCTTTCCTGCTTCTCATGTAGTTCACACCCACCCTTTCCACTTTGGTGAAAATACCCAGGTATTTTTCAGTAATTATTGATTTGTTCCTTCAAGACAGGGCTGCTGCTTATCTTGCTGCCCAGGCCTAGGGAGTTTCTCTCACAAGCAGGTTCTGCAAGTGTGCATAGCATCTCTATTTGTACCTTGTGTGCCAGCCCTGCAGCAGTATACTTAATTTTGCTAGATATGGATCCATGTATGGTTGTCATCTATTACCTGACTGTGCTGCACAGGCCATCGGTACCGTCCTGCTCCCCTGTTGGACCTGATACCTGTTCCTGCCTTGGCTGACTTGGCTGACCAGTGTGCTGTCAGGCAGAGATAGGCATGTGTAGTATTTTTGCTAATCCTGATGTCCATGGTGAAATGCATGCCAATACCAGCCTCTGCTTTTGCCAGTGCTGCCTCCAACTGGTGACACCATTGATTATGCAGGCTAAAGGTTGTCCTGCAGGAGCCAAATTGCAACAGCCTCTTAAATCCCACTTTCTCAGCCATGTTCGTGATGGCCATCCAGGGCTATCATTTCCCCAATGCACCATGTCACCATCCTCATGTTGCCTGCTACCTGCTCTGTGGCAGTGCTACCAAACACCACCCTATTTCTTCCATGGTGGCTTACTTCAATGCGCATTGGGCCTGCTGCTATGTCATATGACTGGCAGAGATGCTGGGGATCCACTTGGGAAAAGGATTTCATTTTTTCTGTACCTTTCCAACTACTGCTATTTCCACTCCTAGATGAATTCCTGGCCTAGGATCATCCCCCTCCTTTGTACCGAGATGGAAAAGGTGCTGTTTTTCCAAATGATGCAACATGTCACTATTTGTAAGATGTCCCATTAGCTTCTCTCTGCTAATGTGCTGCTTACAGTAATTGTATTCTTCATATGGTGTGTCATCAAGCATTTTAAAATGCTGCCACATGTGTGAGATTTTGCGAGACTTCTCCTGTACTTCCTTTGGGGGAGGGGAGGGGGTTACTGTTCTTGGTGCTGCTACTGGACCCATGGCTAGGGGAGGAGGTGAGAATGAAAGACCAAAGGCATCCTTCCCTTTCCTTACTGCCCCTCTGCCTATGCAACGCTCTTGGCCTTGGAACCTCCAGGATCACTTTCTTCCTCCTCACCAGTTGGCACATAAACGGCCTCTTCAGTCAGTATACTTTCAAGATCCGATGATCCAGGTGTAAATCCCACTCATGAGGATCACTCAGATTTTCAGTCTCCCAAGACCATCTCCACACATTGTCTGCAGGGAATACAGTGCACCTGCTGTGAGGCTGATTTGCTTTCACCCACTGCTTCTCTCATGTCCCCCTACCATGCATCATGTCAGTCTTCCTTTGCCCCTCTGTGAACATGACACGAGACACAGACACCTGCATTTTCACAGTCACAAAGGAAACTGTAGCTCTTTCTACTCTATTTATAAAGACATCTCTCTTTGGCTTGGGCAGCGGACTAGAGGAATCCATAACCATACCCTGGGAACACCCTATCTTCTTCTGTGTACTTGTGCTCGTACTGCTCTCACCTTTCCTCCCTTCTGTCTTTCTATGGTCATTTGATTTTCCAGACATACCCTTTCCAGGCATTAGGATATACCTCTCTTCTGCCCTGCAGTGCCTGCTCATGAAGACTGTGTGCCTCTGTTGATATTCTTGAAAGGATCAGGGGGAAATGCTCACCAGCTAGGCTACGCTTGCAGCTATAAGACCCCAATGGCACTGGTAGATTCTCAGGTACTGATTCTCTACTGCAGCTTTTTACTTTTAAATTCTTATTATTTAGTTTCAAAATGTACTCCTCTATGAACATTGGGATAAAACAGATATAGTCCAGTATGGTACCCTATGTCAAGGATGCATGATGAAGGAACTGTGGTGACTGCTCTGTGTCCATCAGATTATAAGGTGTTTGCAAGACCGCAGGCTACAGGGTGGAGGGGGAGGACTGTAATAACATTTCAGGTTTTATAGTTTGTGAGATTGGATAGTCTAGCTTGAAGGTTTATTGTTACATTAAATGCTGATTTTAATAATACATCAGCCACCCCAGGCATCAGTGTCTTTGTTTACTGACCTAGAGCGTTGGATTGCAGGATTACTAGTGCATTATCCACTATTGGTCCTAGGTGGCTTTAAATTGGGACCTCTGTCGAAGCTTCAGGTTCAGCAAAGGAATTTTGTGAGATGATGAGGAATTTCAAAATTAAGCGGACTGTTGCTGAGGCCACACATCGTGGGGAATGTGCTAGATTTGATAGTTGTGCCACAGGGGCAAGGAGAAAGTTGTGTCTAATTTTGTGACTGATGATGTACAAGTGTTACCAGTGCCTTGCATATACATGAGAGAGAGTTGCATACAGTGGAAGCAGTGCATACAGATCTCTCTCATGCATATTCATAGTGGTTATTCTGAAAGTTTGACTGGTTAGGTGTGTCCCGAGGACTGGATTGAGAACCCCTGCGGTATAAGATGTCTGTATAAAACTCCTGTCACTAAAAATTTGTTTATTCCCTGCTCTTCCTTATTTCAGTTTCTACTATTATGTCCCTAATGTAAGAGTCTACTGCTCCTGCGCTTTGTTCTGTTTCTTCTGAACAGTTTTATCTTGCTCCTGGTTTCCATAATGCCAAGCCTATCTACATAGTGGCCTTGAAATATGAGATCTTCTTAACAAAACTTTGAGCATTTGACACACAATTCTCCAAAGTGATGTTATTCCTTCCTCTCTCTTTATGCTCCTTTGTTCTCCTCTTAGTTTTCTTAAGCAGCTATTCTAGCTTGTTTTCTGCTGACTTATCTAGGGCTTTATAAACCCCTCCCTATTTAACCAGACACAGCATAAATTTAGTAGAGTATGGGAAAACAGAGGCAAATAATTAACCAATTCTAAATAGAAACAGTCTTTACCCATAAAATTGAAAGTCATGGCCTAAACATTAATGGGCACATTTACAAGCATAAGAGACACTATTAACTGACTTTCATCCTTATCTAGAATAAAAGAGCTTTACATTGCTTATTTATTAATAACTAGTTTTGGCCAAATAGTTCAAAATATCATTGAATCTTTCTAATTCCCTTTAGGTGAAAATGTGATGTTTTCTTTATCATTTGAGTTTTCCAAGTATGGACTTGTGATCTTTCCTCCCTAGGGATGTACACAGGTTAAAATTAATTTGGTTTGTTTTTGATTCATTTAACATTTTTTTCCCTATTTGTGCTATTTTAAGTTTGTTTCATGCATTTATGCTAATCAACTACATTTAAATGTTAGAAATGGTGAGTGTGAACATTGACTTTGTGATGTGTTCATTCACAGAATGAGCATTAAATCAATTTCCAGTGCACTAAAGGACCTGTTCACTAAAGTGCACTACTGGATAGCAGGGGGATTCAGCACATACCAAGTGCACCACAGGAAAAAGTAACATGCACTGAAAATGTAGCCAGGCTAAAAATCCCTCCATAGCATGGGTCAGAGGGGAGGCTTGGTGGTTCTGGAGCACGGCATCTACATCGGGCACTGCGGGTGTTTTCAGTGCATGTGCCCTGGCAATGTAACACTTAGCACAAGTGCATTTATCACCACTTCAATGGGTTGCATTAAGTGCACCGTGCTGATCGCGCCAAAGGTAACGAGCATGGGGGAAATGTGATATCTATGCGAGTAACATGGAGACATGGCAGGCATGCATTCATTTTTTAGCATGAGTGGAGCGCCATTCCATGCTCGTTTTAGGGGCCAGTGGCGACTCTCAATAAACGCAGCCCTAATTTTTTTAAGGCACGCTAAAATAACGCATGTGCTCACAAATTCACGTCCCTATTCCTCCCAGAAAGTGCAGCAGTTGATCTAGCATAGCAGACAAATTGTAAAATCAACTTTTTTGATTTAGAGGGAATATTGTCACTTTCTATTATCCAAAGAGTGCAAGACAGTCCCAGACAAATCTATAATTCCATCACATAACAGTAATCTTATAACGGGGCATCTAGGCTTAGCGGGCCAGAAGGCATCCATTGTAACCCAGTTTTATAAAAATATATGGGCATCTATGTCTGTATAAAATGCTAGCAGAAATATAGCAACTATCATAGCCATTTATGCTTGGTGGCAGGTATAAATGCTTGAGTGTAAAGTACACAAATATGTGCAAGATTAGTGCAGCTTATACGAGAATTAGGGCTTCCAGTTTTCGGTTATAACCGACAGAACATCCCTGATACTTTAATGGTAGTTTTCGGTTATAAACAATAAATCCCGCTATGTGTGGCACCTTGATGAGCTCTTCATGGCAAGGATCCCTCCTGTTTTTCCTATGGGAGATCATATCCACGCAGGGAGATCAGGAGTGATCTTTGCCGCGACCGGGGCTTAGATGCCTCAGACAGCCAATCCCTGTGGACTGTCAGCTGTATCTAACTCCCGATAAGGGCACAGATTCCTCCAGTTCTGCCCATGGGAGATCAGATCCCTGCAGGCAGAACAGGAGGGGAAGCTCCAAGCAACAGAGAGCTGCAGGGATTGGAGTTTTCAGAAAAAAAAAGACAGGGAGATAGAACAAATTTTAAGGGGCAGTACCTTAAAAAAAAGTGAGGAGGATGGGGGAATGCGGGGGGAGGGGGGGGAGGGGGGGGTTGAAGTAGGGACAGAAGAGTGTAAAGTGGAGGTTAAAGGGATGAATACATGGGGATAATATGCCAAAGGGTGCATCCCCCAGAACATGCACTCAAGCAGCTCTCCCCCCACACTACACACACATATGCACTTCAGCCCTGCACCCACTGCCCATCCCATACACAGACAGGCACACCCCCATTGCACCACACACCCACAGAGACACTTGCTATCTGAAGCTGTAACTATTGCTATCTAAATATGACACATGGAGCCCGGTTCTGGATGTCTGGATGCACCCGATGAAGATGGGGCCATTAGGACCCAATTCTAGTCTATGGGAACAAAACGTTCTCACAGGAACCAGAATCAGGCCCAAGGATGGCCTGGCTTGTCCCTCCGACCTGTGGAGATGTCCTCCCCACAAGCTCCCCAGACTGCCAAGGTTCTGGACCCCAAGATCCCCACCGCCTGACCCATGGCTGGCCTCCCGCGGCCTGGATCAGGTGGTGGGGACCCTCCCGCACCAAGCCCCAGCAACGGTGGTGGCTGCCATGCTCTGATTCGCTGAAAAAATGGCTTATACCACCTCTGGCATGATATAAGCAGTACAGACCAGCAGCACGTACAGGGCCATGACCTGATTCGGCCCTGTACGTGCTGCCGGGCGACCCGCCCTGTCCTGTCCCCGATCTTGCTCCCTCCCACCCCCCACCGGCTCTCCCCATCCTGAAGCACAGGACATATAGGGAGAGCTGATGGTGGAATAGGGTTTAGGTGGAATGCGGGGCTGCACATCCCAGCAGCTGCACATCCCAGCAGGACATACAGTCCCGCAACCTGCATTATAGAACGAGGGCCTTGGTGTTGGAATTCTGGTGCTGGTCTCACGAGAACATGAAACCAGCACAAGAGAACCGGAGGGTGTATGAGCGAGGTCCCTTGTTCTCTTAGCATGGAGTCTCTGAGTAGGGATATGTCATAATCCAGTTCAGTTTTGTGAATAGGGGGTGCTGATGCTGTGGCTGGAGCTTGGAGGGGGGACAATGCTAAGGCTGGGAGAAAGGACCAGCATTGAAAAACTGTGTTTTATTTCATTAAATGGAATCCATCTAAAAAGATGCTCAGTTTTTTTTTTCATGCTTTAAATCCACCGATAAATCCCTCTGTTTCCAACCGAATTGCTTAAAAAATAAACCCCTAAAATCCCAAATGAAAAATACCTAGAACCGGAAGTCCTGTTTATAATCAATACATGAACTGTATGATTCTGTCTGCACTCCACTCAGATCACATCCTCAGCAACACCTATAGAAAAGCACACAGCTTCATGCACTGCGAGCATGCTTATGCTTAAGGTAATTTTATAAGAGCTATTTTATGTACAGATATTGTCGCATTCTTGCTAAAATTACTTTATAGAATTATCCCCACTATGTATGCATATGCATCTTGCTCCCTTTCTTTTTACAGAAAAGCCAACTTGCTGTTACACAAATTTTTCAAGTAAAGTGAATATCTAAACGCGGGATACAACCTTCTAAAAAATAGTAAATAAAAATATTAGGTCTCCAATAACAGGGCTATATAATGCTGATTAAAGAACGTGATTCTCCTGTTCAGGCTGGAGTCCTTTGGGTGGCACCGACTTCTGAGGTTCATCGTTGTTATTGTTCGTTGATTAAAATTAAAACAATTTAAGTTGATATCTGTTCGTGTTAAAATGTAGTGGGCTTCTTGAATGTTTAGTAAATCTAAACATAAGTGGTCCGTTTACTAAAGTGCAGTAAGGATTTTGCACCTACCTCATGGCATATGCCAAAAATGGAATTTAATAGATGCTAAACCTGTGCAGTATCTGCAGGGGGATTGGCAAACATCTGCCGTGCAGATACCACACAGGGGAGGGCTATTGCTGCATTGGGCTACGTTCCCTGTATTGGCAAGCAGCACGGGCTAAAGGGAGGGAGTAGAGTGAGACCAGAGCAAGACGATGCTTTGCCCTTCCCAATCCACAACAGCGGCATGGCACCCCTCTACCCCCCACTCCTGATGGGCAAATGGTACCGGTACAACAGATCAGAAGATCTGTGGCACCAGCACATGTCATTGCAAACCCTGCCTTCAGAACCCCAACTCCCCAGAGAGCACCCAACCCCTAGGGTTAGGCTGTCCAAGGGGTTGTCAGGGCCTCCTTCCCCCTCCCAGAATCAAACATCTCAGATAGCCAGTCTTGCCCCCGCCCTCCTTGGATCCCTCTCATGACACCCACACGTTACTGGGCAGTCCTTGGTGGTCCAGTGGTGTACAGGGCAGGGCTGGTCCCTGTCCTTTTCTGCCCCCATCTATGGAGCCTTCCAAAATGGCAGTGCTGCCCATCATCTAACACGCTAACTGCAGATAGTGTAGAAAATTGTCATGCTATTTGCATTTCGTCCACGTTAGTTGACAATGCAGCATGATAGCAAGTGCTAGCTGCTGCTTAGAAAGCTAACACAGTTTAGTAAACATGCCCCTAAGTGTTTGTTTTCCAACTAATGAGGGGCTTTTTAAGGGCAAAAAATAATTTGTATATATCTGTTTTTTTATGGTCCAAGTATTACTGCTGGTTATTTTTTCTTGTTAAATCAGATGCATATATTTGTACAGCTGATGAGTCACCAGTGCTTAAAGCGCATGAAAACAGATTAAAGGATTCGAGGCAGGTCAGATGAGTGCGGCAGAATGCCAGGAGTAGTGCAGTTTTCCAGTGTTTAATTAAATCAATATTATTTGTCATTTTTTGTTTTTATTTTTGCATCAGAAATCTTTTATCAGGATTTATTTCTCAAAACCTAAAATCAGAAGCACCAACAGCTAGAGTTACTAAGGGAGCAGACATTTTTTGCAGAGGGTACCTAGTGGTACCGAGTACAAGCACATTTTTTTATTACCTGCTAAAATTGGCCCTGCTTATAAGTACCGGCATCTGTTTTTGCTAAGAAAAAAACACTGCTAACATTCATTAAGCACACACTAACACCATTAACTCTTATTGTCAGTGCTGGATTAAAATGCAGGCAAACTAGACGTACTTAGGACCCAAATGTTTAGGGGCCCTGTCAGATGTGCTCAGGACTAAGGTTAGAGTTGCCAACTGTCTGGAAGCCAGAAGAATAGTCAAGTGTATGGACATCTTTAGTTTTAGCCCTCTATAGGTCTACAGCCCTTCTCCGTACATGAGTGAACCTGCTCTGCTTGCTTGCACTGTCACTATCAGGAGAGATTGTGGTATGATCTATGTAATGGGAAGGCACTTGTAGCGAGAACATTGGAAGGCAGATTTGGTCACAGAGACTGTGGGTAGAATCACCAATAGGAAACTGTGAGGGTGGAGCATTGGAAAGCAGCAGTGGTCAGAGAAAGGGAGCCAGAGGGAAGCTTCTGTGTTATGCAAGTGAGTTAGGGTCTAGGCTCAACAAGGGGCACTAGACCCTGTGAGTTTTCTTGGAGGAGGGGTTATTGAGAAGAGGTAGAAATGGGAGACAGTTGGGGAAAAAATAAGGGGGCTACTGCAGGCTGAGGAAGATAGCTGGTAGCAAATGGAAGAACTTTACATGATGGTGGGCAAGCTGGTTGATGGGGTAGGGGGGCTTCTGAATGAATGAGTAAATGAGCAGCATGCAGCAACACAGCACCAGAAAAGATAAAGGGAGTAAATGAATGAGCTTGAGGAATAAGAGTATTTCTGCGTGTGTGTTTCTATTGGAAGAGCAACCTCAAGAGCAAGAGTATGCTTGTGTGTGTGTGTGTCTCTCTCTCTCTGAGGAATGAGAAGGTGCATGCTTTGTCTTATTTTATTTCATTTGGCATACAACCATTCAAACAAAAAAATGCAATCATTGTAGTTTATTATTTATTTATTATTTATTACAATTTCTTATATACCGCGCTATTTAGCATCAGTGCGGTTTACATTATAACTTAACGACCATAACAACAAGCTGTCAGGTTTACATCGAACAGGAGTATAAACTTGGAAAACAGGGTTAACTATATACATAATCTATTTACATTGGAAGGATAGATAAAAGTCAGATGATGCATGTAGGTCTTTTCTAACTAAATTGGGTCAATTCCTGGAAGGTATATCTAGGATCAATTGCTGTCAGGTAAGTGTTGGAGGAACAAGTGGGTTTTGAGGGCCTTTCTGAACTGATATAGGTTGGCTATGGCCCTAATGTCAGGGGGTAGAGCATTCCAGCATTTGGGTACGTAAAAGCTGAAAGCCCTGTTTGTGGTTGTCATGTTGTACTTTGTCGAAGCCTTTGGTATTGCAAGCAAGTTTACAGCTGTTGATCTTCTGGATCTGTTGGGAGGGACAAAGTGGATAAGATGAGTGAGTGAGGAGGATGAAATACCTTTGATTGCCTTGAAAGCTAATAGAAGGGTTTTGAAGGTGATTCTCCCATTGATTGGTAGCCAGTGCAGCTGTTTGAGAATGGGGGTCACGTGGTCGTATCTGGATGCTCCGTAAAGGATCCTAGCTGCGGTGTTCATGGCCAACTGTAAGGGGGTTAGTGTGGATTGGGGGAGACCTTGTAAGATGGCATTTGCAAAATCAAAGTGCGGCAGTATCAGCGCTTGATATATGGTTCGGAAGTCATCTGGGTCCAATAGGGAGCGTAGGTGCTTGAGAGAGCGTATTTTGAAGTAGACGGCTTTGACTATGTTGCTTATGTGGCTTTTCATGTTAAGATGTTGATCCAAAGTAACTCCCAAATATTTTATTGCATCTTTGGTTTGCAGATCAGCTTCATTGACACTGACATGGGATGGGGGGGTAAAGTAGGTGTCTCTGGTGATGAATAGCACCTCCATTTTTTTATGTTGGATGCGAAGGTTCTGTGTTTGGAGCCAAGTTGAAACTGCGTTGAAGCAGTCTGTGAGAGGGGTCAGGTCCATATGAGTTGTGGAGAAGGGCATGTATAATAGGATATCGTCTGCATATATCAAACAATTCACGTTGAATGATCTTATGATATTGCAGATGGGCTGCATGTAGATATTGAAAAGTAATGAGGATAACGATGAGCCCTGGGGTACTCCTTGCTTTTGATGGAAATGTGTTGACTCTTCTGATCCTGATTTCACATATTGCCATCTGTCGTCAAGGTAAGATTTGCACCATTCTAGTGCACTGTTGCAGACTCCCTTCTCCTTCAGTCTTCCGAGGAGAATTTCGTGACTCACGGAGTCGAACGCCGCGGCAATGTCTAGAAATATGAGCACAAAACCTTGACGGATGTTGTCAATTCCGGTGATGATTTCATTGAAAAGACCAGTGAGTAGTGTCTCTACCCCATGATATTCTCTGAATCCATATTGGCAGCTATCTAAGGGGGAAGCAGCATCGATGTGATCTTGAATTTGCCGTTGTGCTTCTTTCTCAATTATTTTGGCCAAGAGGGGGATGCTGGCTATTGGTCGGTAAGAGTCAGTTCTTTGTGGATCAAGCTTGGGGTTCTTCAATAGTGGTCTAATGGAAGTCTGCTTAAGTGAAGTGGGGAAATATGATGTAGTGAAGGATAGTTTCATTATTTTCGCAATGACCGGGCTGAACACATCACGTAGCTCCTTGATCCAAAAAGCTGGACATGGGTCAGTTTGTGCGGTGGAGGTGTTGAGTGATGCTATGGTGTCCTCGATACATTTAGTGGATGGTGTAGAAAATATGTTAAGTGGTGATAGGCCCGTTGGTTCTTGATATGGGGCCGCTACCACCTTATTGGTTTGCACGATCTTGGATTGCAGATAATCCGCAAATTCCTGTGGGTGAATTTCGCTGTGCTGTATCGGGGAAGGTTCTTTTGAGAGGGATTTGACTAGATTGAAAAGGTCACGTGGCTTGTTCAGAGACCTCTTTAAGGTGTCAGTGTGATATTGTTTCATTTTGGTAGTGATTGATTCTCGGTGTATTGCAAGGTGGGTTCGGTAAGCGGTCTGATCTTCAGTTGAATGCGATCTGCGCCATCGGCGTTCAAGTTTACGTAGTTGCGTAAGGGATGCTCGCAGCTCAGGAGAGAACCAGGGGGCGGAGCATCTTTTTGACCTTGCTGTATTCTTCGGGTTTGGGCATTGTGAGATGGCAAGCAGGCTAGAGTTCCAGTAAGCGATTAGTTCATCAAGGTCTGGTGTAGTTTTGTTGATGAGTGATGGGGTCTCCGACAGGATGTGTTCCCTATCGAAGGGGCGAAAGCATCTGGTGGTAGTTCGAGGGGATGTGTTCGAAGGTCGGCTTCTGTCTAGTTGGACATTGTTGATGGGTATCTGTATGATGATCAATTTGTGGTCGGACCAGGGTACTTCTATGACTGATATCGGAGGATAGTGGCTTTGGTCCATGACAGGGTGCGGAGCAAATACCATGTCAAGAATGTTCCCCTTTGTGTGTGTGGGTTCACCGATGATTTGTTTGAGACCTAGGTCTTCCATTGCCTCAAGGAACGCATTTGCATGGCTTTGTGGTAAGGATGGGAGATTGAAATCGCCCATTAACCAATTTGGCTTATTGGGAGAGAGGGTGTTAGCTGCGAGGTCAACAATAGATGGAAGATCTTCTGGAGAAGTGGATGGTGATCTATATATCAGGTTGAGGGAACATTGTTGATTAGCAATGGAGAGGATGTCTAGGCTGTTTGTGCTGGAAGAGTCTAGAATGTGGAAGTTGAGCTCAGATTTGGAGATTATGAGTACACCTCCTCCTTTTTTGTTTTCCCTATGCCGCGTATGTATTGAGAAATTGGGGGGTAGTAGCTGGTGTAGACCTTGCCAGATAAATGAACACCGATCACATCATAACCCATTGTGTAGCTTACTCAATAGGGAAAATGATAGGAAAAAACAAATATGGAGGTGTGGGTAGAACACCACCAGCAACCTTGAACAGTGAACATACAAGAGACCCAAAAGGAAGGAAGAATATAGGCTGCCTTTGATGCCAGGAATTCTATTAAGAATAACAGAGAAATCTGTACATCCAAATACGGGAGAATCATACACTTACAAAGGCACAGCCAAACAATCACATCTTAATGCCTTTCTTGAATGTAACAAATTATCTTTTGGCACAAAAGTCAGCAGGAAGTGAGTTCCACAGTGAGGGAATAAAACTAAATTCAGAATTAATGGGCCCAGTTCTGGGATATGGGTTGCAGAGCGATGAAAGGCAGTAACCTAGGAGGAAGGTTATGAATGAAGATCTCAGAGGGGGAAGGGCAAGCAAAGAGCGAATAGTTATCTGTATGGGAATGAGAGAGGGGGAACAAATTGCCTTTGGAATTCATATTGTTGGAAGACTTGTTTCCTTTTTAAAAATTATACAAGATCTAGCTGTTTAAAATGGACTGTCATTGACCTGATATGGATTTTACTATTTTATTGTTTTTATGGATTTTTTGCATTATGCTATAAACTGCTTTGCAGATTTTCTTGAGAAAGGTGATTTATAAGCTTGCTAAATAAATAAATATGAAAATGGGGATGCTCCAAAAATTAAAGTTTGTCTAGGGCCTAATATAGTGTTAATCTGGTACTGTGCATTGGAGGTAATTTTGTAAGCGTTTTATGTGTGAAAAACACTAAATTGCATGCAATAAATCATTTAAAAAATTAGGCAATGCCTTAAGTAAGCCAGGTACATTTTGAAGTGTAGTTGTAAAATGGACATGCTCACGGAAGGAGTTTGGGTGGACCAGGAAATTACTGCTAGGGGCCAGATCCACCATTTTGAACCCAGACTGCAATGGTGTAGGAGTGAAGGGGGATTGCTCCTGCCCCATTCACTGAATACCAGGAATAACTTGGGGTAAGTACTGGGGGGAAGGGGGTTGTTAGGATGTTGGAAGGGCGATTATGACTGGGGGGGAGTTGTAGCCAGAGAGGAGGGAATGTGTTGGAGAGATCAAATCCAGGGGGGAGGGGGTTCTCATGGCGAGGGAGATTAGATGGGGGAAGGGTATGGAGCTGTCATGGGGCTGGGATCGGGAGAATGGGAGAGTATGGAGATGCCATTGGTGCTTGTAACTGGGTTTTTGTTGGATGGGGGGATCAGTGGCCGTACTACCTGACTGCAAGTAGCATGGTTGTATTGAATGGCACCTCTTGAGGCTATTGACAGTCATGACAGCTAGCATTCGGTAACCTCCCACATGCTGTCACTGGCAGTTATGCTCAATCTCTGCCTTGAATCTTTCCTGATCCCACCTCAACTTGTGGTAAGCACTTAGCATAGGGTTTTACCGTGATGCTGTTTTTTGCATATGGTAACCATGCCAAAGATGACCAATAACTCCTCCTATCCTTTGAGCCTGCCCCTGATATGACCAATAACACCCCCCACCCCCAAGCTTCCTTGACTTTTACCAAGGTTTCCTTGGTGGCTAGTGGAAGACAGGCGTGATCTCTGGATGCCCCTGCCTTGGGTCCAAAATTATACCTCCTATCCCTAGTGGTAGTCTTATGGTAATACTACTAGGGGTTGATCTGCCAAATAAGGGCATGCCAGAGGGGTTTGGGGAGTGGGAGTGTTATTGGTCATGTTGAAGGGAGCTCAGGGAATCAGGGGTATTTTTCTTCATGTCTAGGAGTTCAGGGGCTGCTGGGTTTTAGGGATGTGACTAATGTTTTACACCTACCCCATTATTTAGACCCCAGGTAGCTGGCACTTGTAAAATGGGAAGTACATCCCTAAACCAGACCCCTCCCTACCCTGCCATGCCTCCTTTACATCTTTGCATCCCAGGGATATATACCTGTGATGCTGCAATGTAAACATCTAGATGTTTCTTAAACGACCTCTACTCACATCTATTAGGGTCAAAACAGCTGAAATAAATGAAGCCATGGACATATATGCCTGGTGGGAGCAGACATAAATGTTTGTGTGTAAAATAAATGAGCGTGTAATAAACAGTGCATATAAATCATGACTCCACCCCTGAAGATTGGGCCATGTAAAAGTACGTAACTTCTTGGTATCACACACATTGAAATGTGTAACTCTATGGTAATTTTATGAAAGAATTTTACACTCAAGAAATGTTTTAAAAAATTACCACCTAAAATGCTTAGATAAATTTTCAGTGGTTTGTGAAATACAATGTGTGCCTTTGAGTCAATACTGACTACTGGTGACCCAAACGCTCCTGGGTTTTCTTGGCAGTGTGACTGGAAGTAGATCACCAGGCCTTTCTTCAGAGGCAATGGAGGGTTAAGTGACTTGCCCAAAGCCACAAGGAGTACTAGTGGGAATTGAATGCTGGTTGCTTGGTTACCAAACCAGTGTTCTAACCACTAGGCTACTCCTCCACTCCATTCAGTGGTCTAGTGAATGAATAAAAATATAAGGATAATTTGTATGTTTTAATGTGCATTTTTAATCAAGCTATACATTTAAGTTTGAACACTGAAAATGCTTGCATAGCTTTATATTGATACATTATCCATAAGTTATCCATATAAAGCTGTCTGATATTCTGTGTGCAGATGTTATATGGATAATGGCTAGCTACATGTATAAATTCTTGCCCCAGCAGAGGCACTTTTACTAAAGTGAGGATGTTGCATTTGCTTCACATTTTACGCTAACCAATTCATGGCAGTCACCACACAAAACCCTTCAAAGAATTAAATCAGCAAATGAAGAACAAGAAGTGGCAAATTCATAAATAGAATGGGAAACAAATAGAAAGCATTACTCCAGGAGCCATTTGTTGTTTAAACAACGACACATGAGTGGTTAAAGAAAGGCAAAATGAACCCTAAGGATGAAAGATTGAAAGTTGCAGCCTAGGACAGTGGATTATGGATGAGATCACAGCAAGCGTAGAGAAACTGATAAAACAGACATAAGAAGATTCTGTAAGAAAGATCTGGAAGCAGTGATTCACCTTATAACTGGCTGTGAAGTTCTGATGGCAGAAAGTTTCTATACAGAAAAACACAATAAGGTGGTATCTCTCATCAATTGGAAACTTTGAAAGCACTACAACATTACTGTACCAGCAAAACACTGCTATCATGACCCTAAGAGAATTACAGAAAATGCAGAAGTTCTGATAACTTGGGACATTCCCATTCTGATAGGTAAGAAACTGGATGTGAGGAAACCCGACATAGTGGTACAGGAGAAAAACACCAGAACGGCATTAATAATAGGGTGTCTATTCCAAGCGATTAGTCTATGAATCACATGGAGAGAGAGAAGATCCTGAAGTACCAAAAAAATCAGTCAGAGACCAAGAAAATCTGTCAGAAAGATACAGAAATATTTCCCATTGTATTGAGAGCTATGGGCCTGATTAAGTGGCATTTCCAGTCACACCATGATAAATACATGTTACATCTTATGAACTCCAGAAGGAAGCTCTCATTAGCATAATGTGAGCGTTAGCAGTAAATTTGAGAGACTGAGATCACATTCCACATACCATGGCATAAGATTGAAGTTTATGACTGCCATGGTATGTGCAAAGCTATCCCATTTGGAGAAATTACTCTCATATGTGGCAGCAGCATTCACAATTAACATGGATGCCCTTAATGCCACCCATATGTACCCCTGTGCAATTACAATGTGCTCTCCACTTCTTACCTGTCCATTCTCCAACCTATCATGTGATTTTCAGTTACCTTGCAGAGCCAGCCCTATCACCAGGCAAACTAGGCAGCTGCCTAAGGCAGCATGATTTTAGGAGTGGCAAAAACAAAGTGCAAGGAGGAATTCTAATTGATGTATATTAAATGAAGGAGTGATTGAATCAAAGTATGATAGAACTGCCTTTTAGTTTTGTGGGGGTATTATGCATGGCAGGGCCATGACTGGGGGGACCGCACAGCTAAAGGTTTGGCTAGAGCAGTGTATACCCTTGTGCCATCCCTGCCTGCATGGTAACAGTTAATGTGCTGGCACTTGCCATGACTAAAATAATATTAACTACTTAGCGCACTTTAGTAGACGTGTCCCTAAGGGTATGGTGAATTCTTTCTCGAAAATCCACAGACTTCTCTGTGTTGAGCTCTCTAAATATCTCCTTAATTACTAGCAGGGTTGTAAAATAGCTTTCTCATCCGATAAATCCAAAAATTTGATCTTGGTTCTGCACACACTTTTTGGTGGATATGTTTTTCTCTTCTGCCTCACCTCTTTCAGATGCCCATGACTAAGGGGATGTGCTGCTACTGTTGCTGTAAAATGACATGGAAAATACAAAACATTTGCTTTGTGCTGAATCATTTTAGTCCAAAAAAATAACATTTTTTTAAGAACAAAAGCAATGCCATACTGGGTCAAATCAAGGTCCATCAAGCCCAGTATCCTGCTTCCAACAGTGGCCAATCCAGGTCACAAATACCTAGCAGTTTGTATTGGGGCAAGCAGTAGATTTCCCGGGTCCTCTTTAATAATGGTTTATGGACCTTTCCTCCAGGAACTTGTCCAAACTTTTTTTAAACCCAGCTACACTAACAGCTTTTACTACATCCTCAGGTAACGAATTCCAGAGTTTGATTGTGCATTAAGTGAAAAAATATTTTCTCTTATTAGTCTTAAATGGATTATATTGTAGCTTCATTGTGTGCCCTCTAGTCTTTCTACTTTTGATGGCGTTAACCCATTCCACTCCATTCATTAATTTATAGACTTCTACCATATCTCCCCTCAGCCTTCGCTTTTCCAAGTTGAAGAACCCTAACCTCCTCATAGGGGTATTCTTCGATCCCCTTTACCATTTTGGTGGCTCTTCTCTGTACCATTTCTAATTCCGCTATATCTTTTTTAAGATACGGTGACCAGAATTGTTTTGTTTAGTTATTTATTCATACTGACTTTCATTCAGCGCATCAAAGTACATATAATAAAATCAAAGAAGATAAAAAAAAAAGAGGTGAGAGATTATCGGGAGAGGACAGGGTAGGAGAATAGGAGGAGCCCTGAAACTAAAAGTAGAGTGCACATGGATGAGAGCCCAAAATACACAGAATCCAAGAGGACATAGAAAAGTTATGCTTAACATTTTACAACCTCATGGTGACCAGAGACGTACAGGATAACTTACAACAGACGAAACAGCCATCAGGTCAGTATTCAAATGTCATTTTTACCTTTTTTTTTTTTTTACATGCTGGCTGTGATGTTTAAATTATCCATGTATATTCAACATGGCTATAAATTTAAGTTAAGGAGCTGAAAGCCTGTTGTTTACAGCATCCAGGCAAGAATTAAAATTATGAACATCAGGGACTGCCAAGTCAGTAAATGCTTTAAGTTGTATATTGTTAAATAGAAGTAAGTACTAAAAGCAAAACTTTGAGTAAGGAGGAACAGATTGAAAAGAGTGGGCACTAGAATGGAGACCTCTGGTGCCCCGGGTGAGAGGAGAAGAGGGTTGGAGAGAGTAGAGTCCTGTTCTGCACACAATGGGTGATCTGATAAGAATGACCTAAATCAATTTAAGGAGGATCAGACCAGGGCAGAGAGTGGACCAGACCTTGTCATGGATAAGGGCGAAGGAGGCACGGGAGAGGATCAGGTCAAGAGTATGACCAGCCTTATGAGTTGAAGTGTGAACAAATTGCATTAGGTCAAGGCCTGCCACAAAGGAGAAACATTTCTAGGCCCTTGAGTTTGCCAATTAATCAATGTGCATACTGAAGTCCCCACATGAGAGGAGATTAGGAGAATGAGTAATAGTGCCTTCAGTCAGTTCAGTCACTTCCTTCAAGGATCTGGGGTCAGAAGCTGAAGGATGGTAACAAGTAAGGGAGTGCTGGCTGGTGAGCCAGGGAATCGAATTCTCAAATCCTGAAATATGTGGAAGGAAGTGAGAAGCACATTCAATAACACATAAGTGAATAAGTGAATAGAAGACTGCTACCTCACCACTTAGTTTGTGCTCTCCAGACTATTTTCCAGGGTAAGATTATGGACTGATGTGTATATAGATTTTAATGAACGTATATTAAGGAGTTATATAAGAGGCTTTTCTGTCACCATGCTGAAGGGAATTGTTGTAACACATCTAGAAAGTAACTGGTGCACTGGTGGTATGAGTGTAAAATCAGACTGAGCATGTAAAGAACAATGACAAAAGGTAATGGGAATAAGTAGTATAGGGTTGTTAGTCACAGACTACTAGGATGGAAAAATGAGTATTGCTAGAATACTTCCATAGACCAAATATAGATGAAAAGCAGAGGTATGAAGGAAAGCAGCACACAATCCACACCCAGTACAAAGAAGCATGTTGTCATTTTAGCACATGCTAAATCATTTTGCAGTACATTAAGAGGGTAACATTGTCATAAGGCACCTAGGTTAAAGCAGCCAAAATGTGCCTATTTTATGCCTATTTTACAAAAACAAGTACAGTGGTGTCCAAAAGTCTGGAATCACTTGTGAGTTTTGCGTTTTTCATACTTTCTAACGTTTTTTTTAAAAATTTTGCGTTAGCCCAGCATATTCATCTTTCTACCACGTTAAAAGGGATACATTTGGCTATTAGAGTTGACTTTTATGCATTCCTTGCTTCCAATTTAAATACTTCACAGACACTGGGAGATAGCTACTGCGAGTTTTGTGGATCCTGCGTCGAAACTGGATTGAGATTATCCAATATGCACACGTTATTTCAGACCAATCAGGAGGCTGGTTTCACTAACCAATCACAATGCAGATATCTAGCCAACAGTGCAGCTATAAAAATGCACAGAATTTTTGAATTTTGTACGCTTTCTGGATCGACCATGAAGATGACTCGGACCCTGACATTGGAGGAGCATGTTCGTGTCCCCTTTATGAGCAATGAAGGATTTTCAAGCGGTCAGATAGCCAGGAAAGTTGGCTGCAGTCAGAGCGCTGTTGTTAAGATTGTACAGAAGAAGAAAGAAACAGGTTCAGTGGTGGACAAGCCTTGTTTAGGTCATCCACATGCATCAACATCATGCCAGGACCACGCACTGCGACGCATTTCACTGTCTAATACAAGTTGATCTCTCCTCAGCTACTTCGAGAGTGTTCAGACAAGAGTGAGGTCACTGTCAGCTCATCAACAGTTCATCGCTGGTGCCTTCAGTTTGGTCTCAGGGCTGCAAAGCACGGAATAAGCCACTGATGACTGACATACAAAGGCGCAACTGGATCGTGTAGGCGAGAAAGCACTCAACCTGGTCGAATGAAATGTGGGACAATGTGCTATTCAGTGATGAAAGCACCTTCTGCCTGTTTGGTAACAAGGCCCATACCTATGTGAGGAGATTTCCTGGAGAGGAATTCAAGCCTGAGTATCTCAATCTCACTGTGAAGCATCCTTTGAAGGTCATCGTATGGGGCTGCATGGCTGCCAGTGGCATTGGATGTCTTCACATCATCGATAGAATGGTCAACGGAGCCAAGTACTTCACCATACTGCAAAAGTGCATGGTGCCATCAGCACGCCAGCTGTTTCCTGGCCAGTTCCTGTTCCAAGATGACAATGCACCCTACCATCGCTCCAGACAGGTGATCAGCTGGAAGCAGCGGAACAACATCAAGTCAATGGACTAGCCTGCCCAGTCTCCAGATCTGAATCCAATTGAGAACCTGTGGCACAAGGTGGCCTTGGAAATATCCAAGAGGCATCCGACATCAAAGCATGAGCTGATTTAGTCACTCATTGCAGCTTGGAACCACGTTGTCACCAACGATCACCTTGTCAGACTGGTTCATTCAATGCCAACAAGGTGCAGTCAGGTGATCAAGAACAAAGGGTGGACCATCAAATACTGAGCCATCACTGACACATAAAAATGGCCTTTTTCAAGGCCACATACATTAATTTAAAGGAAACTTGGCGTGCATCCATAATATTTTAAAGCATACTTTCAATAATATATCGTTGGTCAACGATGTACATTACACGATTTTCACAGAAAATCTATCAACAGGACAACTATGGGGAACAAACTCAGAAAATAAGATCCGCACCAAAACGTCAACCTCCCCCCCCCTTCCAACAACATCAAGGGGTACCCCAAGGATCCACATTGTCAGCCATGCTTTTCAACATCTACCTTCGCCCACTCTGCTCAGTCATACGCACCCACAATGTCAACTTCCACATATACGCCGACGACATAATGCTCTACGCCCCAATTACAACCACGGACCCAACAAGCGACCAACTATCATCCTGCTTTGCCAACGTGTCCAACTGGCTACAAGAGAACAACTTATCCATTAACATAAAGAAGACCGAAGCTCTTATAGTGACGAAAGACCCAGACTTCAAACCACCCACTCACCTCACCATGGGAACCATGCAAATCCAAATACAACCCCACATAAGATATCTCGGCATTATCATCGACCAAGCCCTAACCCTTAAGCAACAAATCAACAAGACCACAAGAACTGTATTCCACAAAGCAAAAACGGTACAATGTCTCCGACCCCTCCTTGAGCCGCAGGACTTCAGGACAGTAATGCAGGCTCTGACACTCCCTCATCTGGACTACTGCAACATAATCTACCATGGCCTACCTGCCACACAGACCAATCTCCTCCGAACTGCTCTAAACACCACGGCGAGAATAATTCACAATGAAAAGAAACGGGACCACATCACCCCAATTCTGAGAGACCTTCATATTCTCCCCATCGAAGCAAGAATCAAGTACAAAACTCTTCTACTCACCCACAAAACCATCCACCAACCACAAGCCACCCCACTCCGCGCCCTACTGCCTCGTCCGACCCACAGCAAAACAACCAGACAATCCTCCAACAGCTCCATTGCCATCTCCCACAAAAGAACCAAGACAACACAAAGGACCTGCAACAGGGCCTTTGAACTCTATGCTCCATCCCTCTGTAACTCTCTACCAAACCACATCAGGAACAACGGTGATCTACCATCATTCAAAAAGCAGCTAAAAACCATCCTATTCCGAGAACATCTCTGAATAAGAATCCCCCATCTTTTTGAAGAACTCCGGACCAAGAACTATGCTATCTTGTCAGTCTCTATGTTCACACAAAATCATCAATGTTGAGCCCCTGGTGATGGCCCCCCCCCATTTGATCGCCCCCCCCCCCTTGTTATATGTTCCACCGCTTTGACCCGGTGAAAAGCGGGATATAAATACAGTTAAATAAATAAAATAAATAAGGGCCAAACCAATACTAAAAGTTGGCCCTAATAGCCAAATCTATCACTTATCATGAGATACACAGAAAAAGCCACTGGGAAGAAAAAGAAATTAAGATATAAGGTCACGAAGTTGAAAAAACATCAAATTTACAAGTGATTCCAGACTTTTGCATGCCACTGTAGGTGCCTACGTATTTTTATTTTATTTATTTATTTATTTGCAAAACTTTTATATACCGCTACTTCCCAAGATCAGTGGCAGTTTACATCAAACAATGTCAAAAGGTACATGGAACAATGTGCAACTATAGAATTATAACAGATACATAGAAATGTAAATAACTATATACAGGTAGGATATCAAATTTGGAAGTATTTACAACTTACTACATATTTTACATTTATACAAATTTAAAGAGGCAGCTTAGGTTCAATTATAGAAATTATAAGTGAAACCTGTTTGAAAGGGTGTAATCAGTCTGTGTTATGGTGGTCAAATTTGAAAGGGTGAAATTCCGTCTGTGTTATGGAGGAAGGGAGGCCATGTCCAAGTCACTATCTATATTGAAGTAGTGTTGCATGAACAGATATGTTTTTAGGTCTCTACGGAACTTTTGTAGATCCTTTATCTCTCTTAATTGATCTGGGAGGTTGTTCCATAAGGTTGGTGCTATAAATGAGAAGGTGCTATTGCTTGTTGCGTGTTTTGTCTTTCTTATTACGTCAGGCACTAAAATGGTATTAAGGTTCCTTCTTCTTCTAATTCTGTTATCTAGAGGGCTATGAATCAGTGTGGATAGGTATGATGGGGCAATCTTATTAATTAATTTTAAGGTGGTCAATACAATTTTATATTGAATCCTGTGAGAAACGGGTAGCCAATGTAGTGAGAATAGTATTTGAGTAATGTGGTCAGTTAGCTTGGCTTTGGAAATTATTCTTGCTGTGAAGTTTTGGGCCATTTGAAGGATTTTTAAAGGATTTTTTTATGAACAATTTATTTATTTATTGAATCAAATTTATCACCTCCCTTAACAACCCAAGGCGATTTATGAGGTAACCTCCCAACTCCCCTACCCATGTACCCTTAAGGGATCTTTACTAAGCTGTTGTACCTGTTAACGCAGCAGATAGTGCGCGCTATTGGTCTGCATTAACAGAGCAGCAATTTTTTTGCACTATCTGCTTTTCCCATGAAGTGAATGGGATATGGGTGGAGAATGGGCATGTCCACAATATACTGTTACCACAAGTGCACTCAGCATGTGACAACCAGCAAAGTCGCAGACAGCACGGATGCTCATAATGCCACCTTGATAGGTGTCATTAGCTGCATCTACCACTTTGCCCTGGCACGCTCTCTGCAATTTTGGTGGCAGAAATGCTGCACATGCCCCCAACAGTGCTGTGTTAACAGCAAAAGCTGTACATTATCTGCACAAAAAAGGTGCATTCTGTGTCCCAAGTCACAGTTTAATAGGCCAGGTCACTTCCTAACATTTCAGCTCCAAAATGAAAACCAAAACCAAATCAGTAGAAAGCAAAACAAAATACATTTCTTTTGCATGCACACCCCTATCCATGACAAAAAAAACATTAATGAGAAAATTATAATTATGGAAATGTGCAAAGCATGAAACACCATATATGCAGCAAGAATTAAATACCTGGTGCATTGTTTCCAGATGAGAGGGCATAAGTGCAAACTATTCATTTATTTACAACCAATATCTTTACAATCAATAACACAGGTACACTACCAAAAAACTGTCTCCAGTTTTGCAACTGATTCCTATAGATTTTGGGGTGTTGAATCCAGGAAAAATAGCCAAAATGTTCCATCACGTCATGTTTTCTTGCAAAATTAGATTTCTTACCCATATAAGGAATGTTCACATAATTTCTTTTTAGCCGACTGCAGTTTATTTTCTTGGCCCAAAATAGAGGTTGTAATGGTTAACTAACTAGAAACACTCCCTCATGATATTTTAGAGTGTTTTGTATTCATTTTATACATTAACAGGACAATTGGGAGGCGGGGGGCTAAATCCAGTACTCGCACTGGCGCATGTTCTTTCCTGTTCGCCTCGCCTCGTTCGCTCGCTCAAACATGGTGGTTGCGACATGAACGTTCCTGTCAAATTTCAGTTTCTTGCAAGTTCATTATTACCTTTTGTTTACTCAGTCATAATCCAGCTTTATTCCGAAGTGGTTCACTACAGTTGTAGTTCGCAGTGCTGTGTATTTGTGATGGCTCACAGAGCCAGAGGTTGCGTCAACTCTCCGGACAGTTTTTGTTTTATTTGTGGGGAATATACCGTGAAAAAGCGGCAGAGGAACATTTCTGCATTTATTAAAAAAGTATATTTCGCCTATTTCAGTTTGAAGTTAGGCGATCAAGACAAACCGTGGGCTCCTCACAAAGTGTGCAAGACATGTGAGGAAGATCTACGCTTATGGATGAAAGGTACAAAACAAGCATTTCGTTTCGGAATACCAATAATGTGGCGTGAACAAAGAGACCACAGCAGTGACTGCTATTTTTGCTCTTGCATTGTGAAGGGATACAACTTAAAAAATAAGAACGTAATAAGTTACCCCAACCTTCCCTCAGCAATTAGGCCTATGCCTCATAGCAACGAAGTACCTGTGCCTGAACCACCAAAATCTTTGGATCATATTTGTGTGGAAGGTTCTGATCAGATGGCTTTTCCCGATGAGTCCAGTACTTCCGAGTTTGAAACTGAACCAGATCCGAAACCTGAACTTTTCTCTCAAGCTGAATTGAATGATTTAGTCCGGGATTTAGGACTCCCAAAAGATGCTGCCCAACTGCTAGGTTCTCAGCTTAAACAGAAAAATCTATTGTCACCAGGAACAACTTTTTATTGGTACCGCAACCACGAGACACAATTTTTGAAGTATTTCAGCAAAGAGGAAGATTTGGTATTTTGCAACGATATATACGGAGTGATGGAAAAGTTTAAACTCAAGTATGATCCTGCTGAATGGCGGCTGTTCATTGATTCGTCAAAAGACAGCATAAAAGGTGTTCTTCTTCATAATGGCAACACATTCGCTTCAGTTCCTATTGCTCACTCTGTTATTCTCCAAGAAAAATACGAGAATTTGGCCCTGATTCTTCAGAAGATTCGTTATGATGAGCATAAGTGGATGATTTGTGGAGACTTTAAAATTCTATCCATGCTATTAGGGCAGCAATCCGGTTTCACCAAATATCCCTGCTTCCTTTGCTTGTGGGATAGCCGGGCCCGCGACCTACACTGGGGGAAAAAAGACTGGCCAATTCGGGAGTATTTGAGACCCGGTGAGAAAAATGTTCTTCATGAGAGCTTGGTACCTCGTGATAAAATTCTATTACCACCTCTCCACATTAAGTTGGGTCTCATTAAGCAATTCATCAAGTCCCTTCCAAAAGATGGTGAGTGCTTTCGGTACCTTTGCTCAAAGTTCCCCCGACTTTCTGAAGCAAAGCTAAAGGAAGGAGTGTTTGTTGGCCCTGATATAAGGAAACTCATTTCAGATGGAGCATTCGCTGAAACGATGTCTGAGAAGGAAAAAGAAGCCTGGGATTCCTTCAAGGATGTTGTTCTCAAATTCTTGGGGAACAGGCGGGATGAGAAATATAAGGATATTGTTGCCAGGATGCTCAATGCCTTCAAAGAACAAGGCTGTAACATGAGCCTGAAAGTCCATTTCTTGCACTCCCATGTGAACTACTTTCCCGAAAACTTGGGGGCGTACAGTGAAGAACAAGGTGAAAGGTTTCACCAGGACATCAAGGACGCAGAGAGAAGGTACCAAGGAAGATGGAACACCACTATGATGTCTGATTTCTGCTGGTTGCTGCTGCGGGAAACCCCAGATGAAAAATACGCCAAGCAGCGCACCAAGAGAAGCATTCGGGGGAAGAAGAAACGGGCCCACCAGGAGATTGATTGACCCAAGAATGACTTTAAAATCTAAACTGTGTTGACAAATATCGTGTTTTTACTAAACTTTGAAATAAAAATTTGCTAGTAACCAGGTAAGGCAGACGTGGCCCACAGCCCCCTTCCACCCCACCACCCCCCACCCCCTCCCCATCCTCCTTCAAATAACCACCACATAATCGCTTATTGGCAAAATAACTGGTCGCAGCTTTATTAAACAAGCACAACATAACATTACAACCAAAACTGTTAACTTATGGTTCCGGCAGCGGGACAATCCCTCACCAGCCATATGGGTAGCAAAGTGAGTTCCTTCCCGCCTCCGCCGAGAACCGTCCCTGGCAATTCCATCCCCCTCTTCCGGCTTCGCCATATTACTAGCAAAAACCGAGGGCTTCTCCGGGTCGGGGGTACCCCCACCCCCGCCCTGCATATTGCCATGCCTCCGGACCCCGGACACCTCCGGGATCCCGCCCCCCCCTCCAGCTGCAACCCCCCGTCCCCCAGACCCCAAGCTCCACCAAAGGGAGGGAGGGTGGGGACGCCCGATGCCCGTCCTCTCTCCCCGCTTCAGAAGGACTGGCGTCCGACCGCTCGCTCCCCCTGGATCCAGTGAACCGTTCATTGGCTCCTGCGGCCACCTGAGCACGCGGGAGCCAATGAGTTTAAACCAAAACTCGCGCTTGTGCGCGCGCCTCAGACCACCGTGGAAGGGGGGCGCGCCACCCCGCCCCCCCGGTTACTGCCGGCCGTCGGGCACGTGGACCCGCGGCCTACTATTAACCAGGTAAGGCGGACGTGGCCCACAGCCCCCTTCCACCCCACCACCCCCACCCCCTCCCCATCCTCCTTCAAATAACCACCACATAATCGCTTATTGGCAAAATAACTGGTCGCAGCTTTATTAAACAAGCACAACATAACATTACAACCAAAACTGTTAACTTACGGTTCCGGCAGCGGGACAATCCCTCACCAGCCATATGGGTAGCAAAGTGAGTTCCTTCCCGCCTCCGCCGAGAACCGTCCCTGGCAATTCCATCCCCCTCTTCCAGCTTCGCCATATTACTAGCAAAAACCGAGGGCTTCTCCGGGTCGGGGGTACCCCCACCCCCGCCCTGCATATTGCCATGCCTCCGGACCCCGAACACCTCCGGGATCCCGCCCCCCCCTCCAGCTGCAACACCCCATCCCCCAGACCCCAAGCTCCACCAAAGGGAGGGAGGGTGGGGACGCCCGTCCTCTCTCCCCGCTTCAGAAGGACTGGCGTCCGACCGCTCGCTCCCCCTGGATCCCGTGAACCGTTCATTGGCTCCCGCAGCCACCTGAGCACGCGGGAGCCAATGAGTTTAAACCAAAACTCGCGCTTGTGCGCGCGCCTCAGACCACCGTGGAAGGGGGGCACGCCACCCCGCCCCCCCGGTTACTGCCAGCCGTCGGGCACGTGGACCCGCGGCCTACTATTAACCAGGTAAGGCGGACGTGGCCCATAGCCCCCTTCCACCCCACCACCCCCACCCCCACCCCCTCCCCATCCTCCTTCAAATAACCACCACATAATCGCTTATTGGCAAAATAACTGGTCGCAGCTTTATTAAACAAGCACAACATAACATTACAACCAAAACTGTTAACTTACGGTTCCGGCAGCGGTTCAATCCCTCACCAGCCATATGGGTAGCAAAGTGAGTTCCTTCCCGCCTCCGCCGAGAACCGTCCCTGGCAATTCCATCCCCCTCTTCCAGCTTCGCCATATTACTAGCAAAAACCGAGGGCTTCTCCGGGTCGGGGGTACCCCCACCCCCGCCCTGCATATTGCCATGCCTCCGGACCCCGGACACCTCCGGGATCCCGCCACAGGCTCAGTGACACCTGTCCCTGAGCCCCCCCCCACCCAAGTCAAAGCTGCGACCAGCTAACCCGCTCTAAACAGCACAACTCCAAGGCCTCCTGCCAATCATTCAGGAGTAGATCCACCCCGATCGGGGAAAGATGTACCCCATCCAAACGATACAGGCCCGCGCACTCGACCTCCACCCAGGAATGCAAAATCTGATACTCCCCATGATTCAAAACCCAACGGCCAATTTGCCGGTTAATCTTAACTAACCCACGGGACCACCGCCGATGGCCCCAGCAAGCAGGCCTGGGAATTATATCAGACCAGAGCAAAATGACCCCGGGGAACATTAATAACACTTCCCCCAAATCACGCTGAACCGCCCTGATCAGCTGCTTCACTGTCCATGATGCCAAATCATTGCCTCCTAGATGCAGCAACAAGAATTCCGGGGATCCTCTGACGCGCTGATGGTGCCGTAGCAAGGGTAAGAGTTGTAACCAGCGCAGGCCGCGCTCACCCAGCCATGATAACACCACTCCGTCAGCAGGCAGTCCCAAGTTCGCACCAAGCGGCCGCAAAGCTGCCTGATGGCCGGCCCAGTGCACAAAGGAATGGCCGACTATCCAGCAGGCAAACTGCACCCGAATCCCATCTAAAAGAAAAAACAGAGTTAGTACCCGATAAACCGATTACCCAACTCAACAACGTACATATCCCTTAAATGCATTGGAGCGCCAGCGGCCGATCCGCTGAATATCGGTACCCGGCAAACCAGCCAGCGCCGCACTAGTAGCGGCCCCTATCCGGAAGGAATGCGGTGCGAAGTCACCCGGTGATAAACCCATCTGTTGCACTACCAGCCGCAGCACCGCAGCAAACTGAAAACGCGTCAAACACCGCGTATCCGCATGCACAAAGAGCAGGTTGCCTCCCGGAGCACGCACTCGCAAGTACGCCCCCATAGCCGCTACCGGACATATCACCGAAGCCGGAAGCGGCCTTAAATGCACCCACACGCCCCTACCTCTCTGATCGGTCTTCGACCGGGACAACCATATGCTCAGCTGCCCTTGTGCCAAACGCACATGACGGAGCTGCAGAGCCGACCCCCCCCCCTCTCCCACTGGACGCCACCAATTCCCCCGACCGGAAGGCCCCAAAGAAGGCCACACAAAACACAGCCTGGAACAGCAGAGCCTCGTATTCGGACTCCACCACTAAAGGTAAAGCTGCGCTCATCCGAACCAGTAGATCGGGGGTAATTGGCCGACGCTTGTCCAACTGGGGGGGGGGGGGTAGCCCGCTCCCACCCCAATAAAAGCCGGTGAGAAAGAAACCCCCAACCGTGCACCGCCCACCCGACCGCCTTAGAGAAAAAGGCAAAGCCGGCAAGGTGAGTCCGCACAGTGGATAGGGCCACCCCCGCAGCCTTTGCTGCCAGAATGTATTCACCCATGAGGTGATCAGGCACCGGGCCTAACCGCCATCCACGAGTCACCAAAAAGGCCACCACATTGTCACATCCCTTGCAGTAAGCACTCCAGGTCGCCGACGATACCGAACCCCTCAGCAAGCTCAGGATACCTGGAGGCCAAGACGCCATAAATGCTCTGGGACCGACCGCCCCACCGGGTCCGCCTCTGGAGCCAGTCGCCGAAACAGGTCCCACTTGAAATGAGAAAGAGCATCGGCGATCTGGTTAGCATATCCCGGAACATGTCGGGCCCTCACTACCACATTCATCCTCAAGCAGGCAAAAACCACCTCCCTCATCAAAGCCGCCACCCGCGCGCAACGAGGCGCATAGCGATTAATCACATGGACTACCGCTTCATTGTCGCACCACCACAACAATTGCCTATTACTAAGCCTATCCGGCCACAGCTCCAAAACCACCAAGATAGGGAACAGCTCCAAGAACGTGATACTGTCGGTCAATCCCGCCGCCCGCCAGGCAGAGGGCCATGGCGCAGCACACCATGCTCCCCCAAAATAAACTCCGAGCCCAAAACCACCCGCCGCATCCGTAAAGAGCTGTAAATCGAAGGAAGACACCTCCGGCTCGAGGAGGACCGTGACACTATTGAAATCTCGCAAAAACTGGTCCCAGACCCCAAGGTCCGCCCTCATGCTCCTGGAGACCCGGATGCGATGATGCGGCCGCCGCACCCCAGAAGTAGCCGCCGACAAGCGCCGTAGGAACACCCGACCCATTGGGATAACCCTGCAGGCAAAGTTAAGGGAGCCCAACAAGGCCTGCATCTCACGCAACGTAACTTTTTTCGCCCCCAGCACGTTCGCCACTAACACCCGCAAACGCTCTACCTTGGCCGAAGGCAGTCGCGCCACCATGTCGACTGAATCCAATTCCACTCCCAGAAATGTGAGGCGCGCGGCCGGACCCTCCATTTTGCCCGCCACGAGCGGCACCCCCCACTCCCGCGTGAGCCGTATAAATCCATCCAGTAGCGCACGACATAACCCGGACGACGCCGAACCAACAAATAGAAAGTCGTCCAAGTAGTGAACCACATTCCGAGAGCCGACGGACACCTCCAGAACCCAGTGCATGAAAGAACTGAACATCTCAAAATAACGACAAGAGACAGAGCAGCCCATCGGCAGGCACTTGTCGAAGTAATAGCAGCCCTCAAACACAAAACCCAATAAATGGAATGAAGCAGGATGCACTGGCAGCAGGCGAAAAGCAGACTCAATATCGACTTTCGCCATCAAACACCCGCGCCCACATTCGCGCACCAGCCGCACAGCCCCGTCAAACGACGCGTACCGCACCGCGCACAATTCTCGCGGAATGAGATCATTCACTGATGCCCCCTCCGGGAAGGACAAGTTGTGAATGAGCCGGAATTTCCCGGGCTCCCTCTTAGGCACAATGCCCAAAGGAGATACCACCAAATTCCTGTACGGCCGGTCCACAAAGGGCCCAGCCACCCTGCCGAGGGCCAACTCCGTGGCCAATTTACTGCGAACCACCTGCACTAGACGCTGCACCGACGGTGCATTGCGCGCCATCGCCGGGCCCCCCTCCCCCACTACTGGGATGGGGAACCCATACTGGAAACCCCCTTCCAAGACCCGCCGAGCCGTAACCCGCTTATAGCGCTTCAACCAAGGCCGGAGTGCCGAAAATTTTACGGGGGTAGGGGCCAACTCACTTGCACTATTATTGTTGCTTTGCGGCCGGGAGTGTGGGTCCCTTCTTGCTGCAACGGAGAGCAGAGTGTCCTCCCCCACACAAGGAGCAACTATGCCAGAACTTACAGTCCGGAAAGGGGCAAGACGACTTATTAAAGCGCCAACAGACGTCCCCAGCCCCCTTACCAGCGCTTTTTTGGAAACCGGGAGCCAGGGCGCTCCGAAATGGCCGCCCTGCACTCCCCGACGCAGCGGCGACCCCTTTTTGCCCAGCCCCTCCTTTTGCAGACATCTGTGTTAACCAGAGGCTGATATCCTGGGTCCCCCAGGAGAGAGCCCGATTCTCCTCCATTTTGTCGCGGAACTTCTCATCATAGTTGAGCCAAGCCCAACCATCGTGAGTCTGAGCCGCCTCCAGAATCGAGTCAGCGTATGCTAGCAACATCCCGTAGTGCCCCGGGTAACGCTGTCCCCAGACGCTAGCTAACCGAAGAAAAGCCCTCGTCCAGTTGAGGATGCTCCGCGAAGCTTTCTTGACCCTACCCGCCTTCTCATCCGCCTTCCGTTTCCGCCGGCTGTCCCCCGAACGCTTCCTACCTTCCAGCAGGCGAAAGATATCTATGTATTTTCGCTTCCATATCTTGCGCCTAAGCTTACGCGGGACCCCCTCCCACAGCTCAGAAAATGCGGCCAACGTAGCACCCCCACCTCCCCCTCCTACCGCCCCCCCACCCCCGATGGGTTGCCCGCCACCTCCCCCAACCGACGATGACGAAGACGATGAAGACGAAGATGAGCCCCCCCGCCTCCAACGCTTACGGGAGCTGCGGCTCTTCTTCTTTGCCTTGCCACCCACCCCCCCGGCCTGACTAAACTCCATGCCTTGCTCGACCCGAGTCTCTAGCAACTCACCATCAGTCGAAGTCCGGGGTTGCACCACATCTGGTAAGGTAGACGCTGAAGACGGAAGCCCCTCCTGTAACTCCTCACTCTGCGCCATAGGTACCGCCGCCGGAGTCCGTCCGGTGCCGCTCAGCGTCGTCCTCCCCCCGTCTCCTGCCGGTACCTGTGGAGACACCGAAAAAAAGGAAGGGGAACCCGACAAACCCCAGGGCAGCTGCCAAGGCCCCGTCCAATCAACCCTGGAGGAACCTTGCCCCCCTCCCCGCCAATAGTCCCAACTTGACATGCCCCCTCCCCCAGGAACCATAGGCCAACCCCATGGGCCTCCCCCAACCCACCCATCCTGACTCCCGGCTGCACACTGCCACCCCGCTGGCAACTGTGGGGCCCCCCCCACCCCCGAGGATTCTGCCACCGGAGGAGGCAGAGCAACATTGCCTGCCACTCCCCCGATGGACCCTGCACCTATAATCCCACTAGGTACCGGCCCCCCTAGAACCCCAGAAGCCATCCCCCGGCCACGGCCAGCCCTGCTCCCCCGAGATCTCCCAGAACTACTCGGGAGCGCTGTCTCCCCACCCTTGCTCAGGACCCTGCGCCCAGCCCCTGTTTTCCCCCTGGCCTGCCCCCTTGAGCCCCTAGGAGCCCGCCCCGGGGGCTGCCTATTACCCCCCGTGCCCCCTCCCCTTTTCCCCTTGCCTGCTTGCCCCACCATAATGTAATCCCCCCGAAGGAAGAGGAACTATCCTTTGAGCTCTGGACTGCAACGGACTGGAGCCCCCCCCCCCTTTTAACCCTAGACTGTAATTCACCCGACACCTGAAAGAGGCCTCAGCCGGCCAAAGCACGCTGCTCCTCAGCGCTGCCCGCCCTGGCAGCTCCGACTCTCCTCAGCAGTCCCGACTCCTCGCAGCACCCCGGGAACAGCGCTGCACGCTGCCCCCGCTAGTAAGCCGGCTCGACGCTCCTTCTGCAGCTCCGACTCTCCTCACACGACTCTCCTCACACAAGCCTGAAAAACCAGCCCGACGCTCCTTCTTCTGCAGCTCCGACTCTCCTCACACAACTCGCCTCACACAAGTCCGAAAAACCGGCCCGACGCTCCTTCTTCCAACGGAGCTGCAGTCAGACGCCCGTCCTCTCTCCCCGCTTCAGAAGGACTGGCGTCCGACCGCTCGCTCCCCCTGGATCCCGTGAACCGTTCATTGGCTCCCGCGGCCACCTGAGCACGCGGGAGCCAATGAGTTTAAACCAAAACTCGCGCTTGTGCGCGCGCCTCAGACCGCCACGGAAGGGGGGCGCGCCACCCCGCCCCCCCGGTTACTGCCGGCCGTCGGGCACGTGGACCCGCGGCCTACTATTTATTACCACAGTGTCGGATCTCATTTATTAGAATTTTATTTTCACACCATCGGGTGTTTGTCTTCATGTATTGCAATGGTGCGGTTTGCGTTTTCTATTCTTACATACATACCTGTACAACATTTTTTGCACATTTCTTTGCTTTGCTTTGTGTCTAACCTCGCTCTTATATGCTCAATGTTTGTGCACATGTATGTGGCTGTTTTAAGTGCAGACAATTTTGCTACCATCACAGTGTGTTTTGTTGACATTACTCTATTCGTATGTGCTGCCTTGTTACAATTTTCTTTATTCTTATTTGAATAACTACTAAACAATTAGTATAAAGAATTCATCCAAGAAACTTTTATCTCGATCGCACTCAATCTGAAACGTTCACCTCAAACTGCTAACCCAATGTAGCAAAAAATCTGTACGTGATGGAGCAAATTGGTTACCAGATTTGGATTCAGTGCACCAAAAAACGTAAAAATCAATCGAAACATTAGAGGCAGTTTAAAAAAAAAATTTTTTAGTGTACCTGTGTAATTAATGTAACTCTTTACTCCAGGATAGCATTGTTCCATTTCTACCCCTCAAGCGTCTTTTATCATAAAATCCAAAATAATCTACAGCAAATTCATATCACCATCGCCTACACAGGCAAAAATTAGTACACTCCATAATATAATCATGCTACGAGTTCACACCCCACAGTCTTAAATTTAGTTTCCTACCTCTTCTGCTCTTCCTTTAATCCTCTGGGAATGTTGCAAAACTATCATTATTCATAGTCAGCAACCTAAGGCTCAGCTTCTCTCACTCACCTATCATTACATAAGCTTATGTAGCCAGGCTTTAATTGATTTCCTAAATTGTACAGGTGAGAATACAGAAAAAAGAAATGTACCTCTAACCATTTCCAGGCAGGCCTGATTCACGTCCGGGACGACCAGTAAACCTTTACCTGCAGATCCTAATGATCTCCCCTGGTGCATCGATTTCTAAACATTCTCAGAGATATTTTGTAGGTGTATGCAGGCCCAAAATCTTCACTTTATTTAGATCCCCATATTGTTTGTTTATTTATCTATTTATTTATTTTACGTCTTTTCTATACCGCGCTTTTTAAAGTCAGCTCGGTTTACAATTAACAGCAGGTTTGTACAGTACAGGCGGCTCCCATACTGGACTTACAAAAAAACAGGGTTTTGCAACTTCGATTAACTGGGGTAACTATGTACATGTTACGCTGTAGCTTGGCTACTCGTTTAGGTAGCTATAATACAGGCTAGGCACTAGGGTCGATGGCAGTGCAGTAGTGACCATGCTGCACAGCTATTGTTTACAAGGTTATGTGCCTGACTGGGAGTCTGGTGGTGCTACTGTGTTTATGGGAATTCTCATTTTATTCAAGTCTCTTTTTTTTGTTTTTGTTTCAAGGGCAGTGCTATCAATTGAATGCAATATTGTGCAATATTGTGCTCTATTGCTCCATAGTGCCCCCTATTGCTCAGTAATGTGCATTACTGCTGAATAGTGATCCCTATTGCTCAATAGTACAGTCTGTTGCTCAAATCCTGTGCAATATTGCTCATATAGTGGGCAGTATTGCTCAATATTGGACTTTTGTCAGTCTGTGGTGACACAAGAAAGCTGGTTTCCAAAGGAAGTAAAGTAGCACATCAATTTATGGATGCCAGGGCCATCTGTTTGACTCTTTGGGTCTTTCTCTCCTTCATTCAATGCAGTTCCCGTTATTCTTGAGGGACAATATGATGATGGTGGCATATGTTAACCAGCAAGGGGGCACTAAGAGTCATCATGCCTCCCAGGAGACCGAGCTGCTCTTAACCTCTCCTCTCTCTTAGATATCCATCTGGCCAGGGTAAAGAATGCTCAGGCAGATTTTATGAGCAGGCACATACTGGCTACAGGAGAGCAGCAGCAGACAGCGAGGCCTGTGCAAGGTTAGTAGATGCACTTGGCAAATCTTCAGCCATGCACCCTCTGACGATTAGCTTTTAGAATCCTAGCAGCCCCATCCAAGATTGTGACCATTAAACTCCATCAGCATCATCTCAATACCATTCATCTCTGAAAATCCTATAAACATGCATATTTGGACATCAGACTTTTAAATATCAAACTTTATTTAGTAAATATAAACATAAAGAGGGAAACTTCCAAAAGCTACTTGAAAGGATAAATGGACTATTTGCAAATTGCCCATTTTTCCTGTGGGGAAATGAAAGCATTGATGAAAATGGAAACAATTTTTATGCATAAAGAACATGCACTAAATGGATTTTAGGTACGGTATAAAAAGCCTCCAGATTAATGTGTGCATATTTGATTTATGCTTCTTAAAAATTGTATGTCTGTTAATCATATTTCACATGCATTAAATTTTGGAACTAACTCAAGTATGTCCAAAATTAGCCAAAAACTCCCCAAAATGAGCCAAAACTAAACCATAAATATTTTTTGTACAGAGAGACCTACAGAACATTCTCTTCTATTTTGTTCTGGCCTTCCACACTTGTAACTCAAATCAAATTGCTTAATGGGGATAATTTTATAAAGATTTTCTGCTTATAAATCCTGTTTGTATGCAGTAAAGGGCTTTTATAACATCGTGCAGCTGCATATGTACATAAATAGCATATATGTGGAAAGGATATGCTTACTTTTAGGTGGTCTGCACATAGACATTCCTGGGGGTGCAGTTTTGTCAGAGCAGAGGCGGAATTCCCAAATAGGTGCATGTTTTATAAAATATATGGACACACATTTACAGCAACTTCAGAGCACATATAAAAGTGTTTGCGCTATATGGACCGGTTCTGGGTGCCCATTTTGTTAAGACGCATAGGCATCTTTGTTGTGCTTATAAAAAAAAAAAAAGCTTAAAATAGGGCCTTTTTGAACTCCTCACATAAGCACCCTGTTAGTTAGTTATTTGAGAGATTGTTAGTTAGTTAGTTAGTCAGTCAGTCAGTTATTTGAAGGAGGAGTGGCCTAGTGGTTCAGGCAAGTTACCTCAGGCTGGAAGGTCAGGGGTTTGAACCCCACTAGAAGACAGCAACCTTGGGCCAGAAGGGCTGGGGATTCTAGTCCCACAGATGCTCATTGTGGTCTTGGACAAGCCACTTAACCCTCCATTGCCTAGGTTCCCTGTAAAATAGTTATCTCCAAGTTATAATGCCCTGTTCAATGTAATTTCAGTTTCTTCAATGTAAACCACCTTGATATCATGAAAGACGGTATATGTTGTTGTTGTTAAGTGCCATCAAGTCAGAGTCAACTCATGGCAACTCTCTGGATAGCTATCCTAAATTGTGTTTGGTCTTCAGTCAGGCAGCTCATTGTTGACAGACTGGTACCTGTAGCTGCTGTTATTGTATCGATACATCTCATTGCTGGCCTTCCTCTTTTGCGTTGACCTTCTATTTTGCCAAGCATGATGTCTTTCTCTAATGATCTCTCTCTTCGCATGATGTGTCCAAAGTATGAAAGTCGAAGTCTTGTCATCTGAGCTTCTAAAGAAAGCTTAGGTTTGATCTCCTCTAGTACCGACTGGTTTGTTCTTCGGGCAGTCCATGGTATACACAGTATTCGCCACCAGCACCACAATTCAAAGGCATCAATTTTCTTCCTGTCTATCTTTTTCACTGTCCAGCTTTCACATCCATATGATGTTATTGAAAATACCATGGCTTGAACAAGTCGAATCTTTGTATGAAGAGAGACATCTCTGCTCTTGAGAATCTTATTGAGGTCTTTCATAGCCATTCTGCCAAGAGCACTGCATCGTCTGATTTCTTGACTGCTTGTGCTTCTTTATTGATAGTTGATCCAAGTAGGTTAAAGTTGTTCACAATTTCAATTTCTTCTCCTTCAACGATGAACCTGTTGATTATGCCAGTTGTCATAATCTTTGTCTTCTTTATATTAAGGTGCAGGCCCATTTTTAGATTATCTTATTTGATTGTGAGAAGCAAATGTTTCAGATCATCTTCACTTTCAGCCAGTAATGTGGTATCAGCATAGCGAAGGTTGTTGATGAGTCTTCCACCAATCTTCACACCTCTGTTGTCTTCATAGAGTCCTGCTTCTCTGATGATTTGTTCTGCAAATAAATTAAACAGGTAGGGGGAAAGTATGCAGCCTTGTCTTATACCTTTGCTTATTTTAAACCATTCTGTTTCTCCTTTGAACTGTTGCTTCTTGATCAATGTACAGATTGTGGAAGAGAACGATCAGGTGTTCTGGTATACCCATGCTTCTTAATGTGGCCCAGTTTCTCATGGTTTACACCAGGGGTCTCAAACTCAAATTGCTTTGAGGGCCAAATGAGGACTTGTAAAGTAACCCGGGGGACGCATAAGACGCGGGGCCTCATTTGCATAAGGGGCCTCATTTGCATAAATATTTGCATAATGTTACCATACACTAACTTTTAGTAAACATGCCTCTTTAATGAGTATGGATAAAGAAAGACTAAAAGATTTAGAAACAAGAAGACAATAATTAAACTGGGAACCCCAAAAGCCAAACTTGGAATGTACAACAACACTGTAGAAATAAAACTATAAATTAATTTCCTCTTGTACTAAACAAAGCGCAAACATTAATGATGCACATTTCCCAGAGCTGACATATTCCAGTTAATAAATTCAAAATAAAGAGATATTTTTCTACCTTTTGTGCATTTTTTTCAGTTGCAATTGTTCCAGCCACTTTCTTCTGGTTTCTTCATGTCTTCTGCTAACTCTCCATCGTCTGCTGTCCCTTTGCCCTTTCTTCTCTCCTAGTTTTTTTTTCCATTCTCTCTCTACATCTGCTTTAACATACTAATCTTTCTCCTTTTTCTCTTTCCTCATTCCTATTTCATCCACTCAAATTTTACCCCTCCATCCTCAATCCCCACTTACTCTCCCAATACCTGGCCAATTGTAGATTTGTCTTCTCTCCCAGACAAAATATTTTTCCCCTCTCCATTTCACTTTCCCAGCTCCATCCCATTCTAATCCTCCCCCAACATCAGCTCCCTTCTAGTTCCAGCCCCACCCAGCATCCGCTCCCTTCTAGTCCCCCCATTAGTCCATTTCCAGTCCTATCCTAGCCTCACCATCAGCCCATTTCCAATCCTAGCCCCCCATCAGCCCATTTCCAATCCTAGCTCCCTCCCCTCACAGCCCATTTCCATTCCAAGCCCCCCTCCCCATCAGCCATTTGCAGTTCAAGCCCCCCTTCCACTCAGCCCATTTCCAGTCCTAGCAACCCCCCCCCAGCCCATTACCAGTCCTAGACCCCCCATAGCCCATTACCAGTCCTAACCTCCCCATAGCGCACTTCCAGTTTTACCCCCATCACCCCATTTTCAGTCTTACCCCCCCATAGCCCATTACCAGTCATAACCCCCCCTGCCAATAGCCCACTTCCAGCCCTAACCCCCATTACCCCATTTCAGTCAGCCCCTCCATAGCTCATTACCAGTCCTAACTCCCCCCATCAGCCCACCTCCAGTCCTTCCTAACCCCCACCTGCCCATTTCCAGTCCTAGCCCCCACCATAGCCCATTACCAGTCATAACCCCCCTGCCAATAGCCCATCTCCAGTCATAACCCCCCCCTGCCAATAGCCCATCTCCTTACATAACCCCCCCCCCCTTCCAATATCCATTTTCCAGTCATACCCCCCCCTGCCAATAGCCCATTTCCAGTCATACCCCCCCTGCCAATAGCCCATCTCCAGTCATAACCCCCCCCCTGCCAATAGCCCATCTCCAGTCATACCCCCCCCCTCTGCCAATAGCCCATTTCCAGTCATACCCCCCCCCTGCCAATAGCCCATTTCCAGTCCTACACCCCCCCCCAGGTAAATTAAAAAAAAACCTGGCTTCTGCTGCTGCAGCAGAAAATCAGCTGTCCCGCGGCCCCTTCCCCTCTGCGCGGAGAGCCCTGAGTGTGCTTCATCTGCGGCGTGCTTTTTAAGCCGCGAAGAGAGTATTTCCCTCTCGCGCGGCTTAAACCTAGTCACTTTTCAAGCCTCGCGAGAGGGAAATACTCTCTTCGCGGCTTGAAAAGCACCCGCTGATGGAGCACTCTCGGGGATCTCCGGGCAGAGAGGAAGGGGCCGCAGGACAGCTGATTTTGCTGCTTGAGCAGCAGAAGCCAGTTTTTTTTTTTTAAATTGACCGTCGATTCTGCCGTTGCCACGGCGGCAACGGCAGCAGCAGCAGAAGCTGTTGCGGGCCGCACAACGTTCTCTCGCGGGCCGCGTGTTTGAGACCCCTGGTTTACACAGTCAAAAGCCTTGTTATAGTCGATAAAGCACAAATAGATATCCTTTTGGTATTCTTTAGTCTTTTCAAGGATCCATCTCACATCCGCAATGATGTCTCTCAGGTATGGTTGTAGTCTCTTTTGAATAATCTTCAGTAGAATCTTGATGGCATGTGGGATCAGAGCGATTGTGTGATAATTTCCACAGTCAGTTGGATCACCTTTCTTTAGTATTGGTATAAACACAGATCTTTTCCAGTCAGTTGGCCATGATGCTGTCTTCCATATTTCTTGGCAGAGCCTTGTAAGTACGGTAACAGCTGCATCAGATTGCCGTAATACTTCTATGGGAATGCTATCAATGCCTGGTGCTTTGTTCTTTGATAAGGCTTTCAATGCTGCTTCAACTTCTTCTTTCATCATCAATGGTTCCCGATCATAAGGTACAGGTTGAAACGGCTGTTGGTCCACTCTGTATATTCCTTCCAACTTTTCTTGATCTTCTCAGCATCATTCAACATAGAACCTTGAGCATCTTGTAACATTCAAATTCGAGGCTGGAACTTTTTCTTTAACTCTCGTAGCTTTAGGAAAGCTGATCTTATTCTTCCTCTAATAGTTTCTGCTTCTGTTTCCTTGCATGTGTCATTGTAGTACTTTTCCTAGTCCTGTCTTGCTGCACGTTGGAAATCTCTGTTGAGTTCTGCGATTGTCTTTCTTTCTCCTCTGGTTTTAGCTTCTCTGCATTTCTGGGCAATTTTCAGAGTTTCTTCCGTCATCCATTTTGGCCGTTTTTATTTTCACCTTTTGTAGAGACTTCTCGCTTTCTTCCAACACAACCTTCTTGATGTCATTCCATAACTCTTCTGGAGCTCTGTCATTTGTATCTAAAGCAGCAAATCAATTTTGCAGGCAGTCTTTAAATTCCAGTGGTATATTCTCAAGGTCATATTTTGCTGCATTCATGAGTGGTTTGCTCTTTTTCAACTTTAGCTTGAGTTTGCATACTAGTAGTTGATGATCTGTTCCACAGTCAGCTCCAGGTTTTGTCTTTGTTGATGTTACAGAGCTTTTCCATTGTTGACTTCCACAGATGTAGTCACTTTGATTGTTATACAATCCATTGGGTGAAGTCCATGTGTACAGTCGCAGCTTGTGTTGCTGGAAGAAGGTGTTTGGGATGAATAGATCGTTGGTGTTGTAGAATTCTATCAGTCTTCCTCCAGCTTCATTTCTGTTGCCAAGTCCATATTTTCCAACTATAAGACGTTAAATATGTATAAGAAATGTTAAATAAATTGTTTTATTCTGCCTTATCAAGTTATCAAATCAGGGTCATTATATCTGGGTTGTCTGAGCTGTCCCGACTTACTCCCATTCCACTCTGGGGGAGCCGCTCTTTGTGAGTTCAATTTAGTATGAAGATTTTGATCTTGATGGGTCCATAATACTGTCCCCCCTCCTCTGTCTTGCCATGCAGCCAAAACAACAGAAGGGGCTTCTGGCTGATCCTGGAGGTTCTTATCATCTGGTATACAACTCCATGCTAGCCTTAATTGAGGAAGTTCTTCATAGACTCTTGGTCATCTTCTTCTTCGCTGGTCTCCCTCATTACAACAGCTAATGGAGGAGAATCTTTATTTTTTGTCTAAGAACCCAATTATATTCATGTTTTCCATTTTTTGGATTTGATATACTGCTGATCACGAAAAGTATAACTCAGCAGTTTATAATAATACAAATAAAGATAAGGATTGGAAAAAAGTAGGAATCAACAACCTTCGCTATGCTGATGATACCACATTACTGGCTGAAAGCGAAGATGATCTGAAACATTTGCTTCTCACAATCAAAGAACATAGTCTCAAAATGGGCCTGCACCTTAATGTAAAGAAGACAAAGATCATGACAACTGGCATAATCAACAGGTTCATCGTTTGAAGGAGAAGAAATTGAAATTGTGAACAACTTTAACCTACTTGGATCAACTATCAATAAAGAAGCAACAAGCAGTCAAGAAATCAGACGACGCATTGCTCTTGGCAGAATGGCTATGAAAGACCTAGATAAGATTCTCAAGAGCAGAGATGTGTCTCTCCATACAAAGATTCGACTTGTTCAAGCCATGGTATTTTCAATAACATCATATGGATGTGAAAGCTGGACAGTGAAAAAGACAGACAGGAAGAAAATTGATGCCTTTGAATTATGGTGCTGGCGGCGAATACTGTGTATACCATGGACTGCCCGAAGAACAAACAAGTCGGTACTAGAGGAGATCAAACCTAAGCTTTCTTTAGAAGCTCAGATGGCAAGACTTCGACTTTCATACTTCGGACACATCATGCGAAGAGAGAGATCATTAGAGAAAGACATCATGCTTGGCAAGATAGAAGGTCAACGCAAAAGAGGAAGGCCAGCAATGAGATGGATCGCTACAATAACAGCAGCTACGGGTACCAGTCTGTCGTCAATGAGCCGCCTGACTGAAGACCGAACACAATTTAGGATAGCTATCCAGAGGGTCGCCATGAGTCGACTCCGACTCGACGGCACTTAACAACAACAACAATATTAATGAAAGAAGAAATACAATAGTATGAGAGGAAGGACATAGATAATTGGTAGCATAACAGATAACTATCCACAAAATTGCCAGGAGTAGATGTCAACTCTACAGCACTTAAAAACAAAGGGGAATAGCTCAAGTGACCAGCAATCTGCATCCATGCTGGCGAAGGAAATCTGCTGCCTGAAGGAGGATACCATCTATAAATTATGAATTGAAGACCTGCAAGAAAAAAAAAACATTTTGAAGATAGTTTAAGATTTTTTTCATACACTGCTCCAACTGGATGTCGGGAATGATGTGTTCCATAGGGCTGGAGTAACTAATCTAAAGGCTGTTTGTCTAGTAGAGTCATGACAGATAATTAACTTTACTTTATTAGGATTCTTTATATACTGCCTTTCATGTAAACAGCAAAGCGGTTTACAATGTGCTAAAATCAATAGGTATCAGGAGTAGAAAGAAAATAATTTAACAGAAATTTTGTTGGGGGTGGAGGATAGCAAAGAGCAGAATTGAAGAATTGCAGCCCAGCATCAGCTGATTCCACAGTGCAGATTCTTGACTGCTATAAGTTGTGAAAATGCTTAGGTGAAAAGCAATGCCTTCAGTTATGCTTTGAACTTGGGTAGTGGTATTTCATTTCTGAGATAGGGAGGCAAGACATTCCACAAGGAAGGGGGACAAGCAGGAGACAGCTGGCTGATAGGTATTTTCAAAGATGATAACTTAAAATAAAGGTACGGCTAGGAAGATAATGAGTATAAAGATCTTGTAGGGTGGTATGGAACTAAGAGCTTGGACAGATACATACGTTTTTCATTAGAAAGTGTCTTATGGGTCAGAATTTACAATTTAAAGTGAGTTCAGTAAAAAAAGAAATGGGAGTGAATGCTGTTCCTTGAAGAAAGGAGAGACATGATCCTAACTGCAGGCATTATAGAATATACAGTGTTTTCTATCACTTGTAATTTTTCATAATTCTCTAACAATGTTTCTTCACCCTGTTCTGGTGTACCCCCCAGGGGTGGGCAATTCCAGTCCTGGAGGGCTGCAGACCAGTCAGGTTTTCATGATGTCCCTAATGAATATTCATGAACCTATTTCCATACAATGGAAGGCAGTGGATGCAAATAGATCTCATGAATATTCATTAGGGACATCATGAAAACCTGACTGGTCTGCGGCCCTCCAGGACTGGAATTGCCCACCCCTGCCCTAGCCAGTCAGGTTTTCAGGGTATCCACAATGAATATGCACAAGACAGATTTGCATGGGCTGCCTCCATTGCATGCATATTTCTCTCATGCATATTCATTGTGGATATTCTGAAAACCTGACTGACTAGGGGGTACACCAGGACAGGGTTGAGAACCACTTTTTTTAATAAGGTGCTATGAATAAGAGGTTTTGTTGGGAAGAACAGAGAGTATGAGCAGGTAAAATTATGGGAGACCAAAATGGAGTACAAAATAAGGATGTTCTTTTTCATTTCCTGTTTCATTTTAATATACAGTATTTTTGTTTTGTTTCATTTTTATAAATTTTCATTTCAGGACAATTCTGTTTGTTGAAGAGGGCGCTGTGGCTGTTGCCCAACTGAAAAACACAGCTAAAAGGTTACTAGAGGTTTCAGACAAATATAAAACTCAACTGATTTTTTCCCACACAGTAAGAGGCTGATTTCAAACCAGTGACCTTTGGGTTAGAAGACAGGCAACTTGCAGAATAGCCATTACATTCCCATGAGAGCTGGCTCTAGCTAGCCTGCTGTATTGTTGGTGATCTTCATTTCTGTTCCCTGATTGGCACAAAGTTTGTCTGATGTGGAGCTCTATGGAAAATGCGAACTGGATTTTTTTGCCTTGTGAATCTATTGACTCCTGCTGTAGAGATTTACTCAAAAAACTTTTATTTTGTCATGTTCTTGTGCCAAAAATACTGTGAAACTATGCAAAGTATGCTATCAGAGACATTTACCAAACCTAATCTAGAGCCTTAGTTTTGATCACAATTTTGAAAGGGATTCTATAGTTATTATAATCTAATGGAGGTCCTTAAATATGGGTGTGACATGATCATACTTCTTCACTCCCTTGATAAATTTAGTGGAAGTACTTTGAATCAAGTAAGTGCATTTCAATTTAGAAGATTTTAATCCTGTCTTTTTTATTTTCTCCCCCACATCCCTCTCTGACATTGATCTTTTCCTTTCAGCTTTCTTCCATTTATTTTTTTGTCCACCCTCTGCCTCTCTATCCACTCAGATTTCATTCTCTCTTACTATCCAGTCTTCAGTCTCTCTCTTTTTTACTGCACCTACCTATGGCTTTCCAGCTCTTTTCCCCCCTTTTCTATCCATCATCTTCTGCCCCTCCTATTATTCTATCCAACACTGTCCCTCTATCTCCTTACTCCTCTCAGCATTTTTCCTTTGTCTGTCTTTATTGATCCATGGATATCATTTCTTCTCTGTTGTCTTTCTCCTATGTCTAGCATCTTTCTTTTTTTCTTATTCCCCCTGTGTCAAACATCTTCCCTGTTACCCTATTCATTCCTGCTCCCATGTCCAGCAACTGTCACCCTATTCACTCCCTGCATGTCCAGAAAACCCCTTTGAGTCCCTAGCCTTTCTTTTTCCCTCTTCCAATCCATCTGCTGTTTCTTCTCTCTCCCCACACACGCTATTAGAAAAGGTGCAGAGAAGAGTCACCAAAAATAGTAAAGGGGATGTAAAAATACCCCTATGAGAAGAGGCTCAAAAGGTTAGAGTTCTTCAACTTGGAAAAGAGACAGCTGAGGGGAGATATGGTAGAGGTCTTCAACTTGGAAAAGAATGAATGGAGTGGAATGGGTAAACGTTGATTGATTGTTCACGCCATCAAAATATAGAAAGACTAGGAAACATGCAATGAAGCTACAGGGTAACCTATTTAAGACTAATAAGAGAAAATATTTTTTCACTCAACGTGTAATAAAACTCTGGAATTCGTTACCTGAGGATGCAGTAAAAACTGTTAGTGTAGCTGGGTTTAAAAAAGATTTGGACAAGTTCCTGAAGGAAAGGTCCATAAACCATTATTAAACTGGACCCAAAATATCTACTACTTGCCCCAATACAAGCATTGTGGAACCTGTGTGTTTTGGGGAAACTGTTAGGTACTTGTGACTTAGATTGAGCACTGTTGGAAACAGGACTGATGGACCTGGGTCTGACCCTGTATGGCATATCTTATGTTCTTGTGTTCTTAGGTATCTATGACTGCAGATTGGCTATAAAAGAAGTACTAGAAACTGAATCTTGAAAAAAAATTAGGATATGCAGATGTTATACTGTAAAGAACAAGTACAACAGAGAGTGGTTCCAGTAGTAGCAGGTTGTTCTCTGCTAATGACTGATTATCTTGTGAACTTAGGAGTAAAAGTGGATGTGAATTTGTCTATGCCCTCTCAGATTTATCAAAGGTCTTGTTTTTATCAGCTTAGGTTACTGTGCAAATTCCATCCTTTTATGGATCAGGATAATCTTGCCTTGTTAATGTATTCATTGGGGCTGACCAGAATATATTATTGGAATTCATCATCATAAGGGATGCCATCTAGTAGTTAAAAGAGAGTGCAGTTATTGTAAAATGCAGCTGCTATAATGGTTAATGGTCTTCATTATAAAGCATATGAGGACAGACTTAAGGATCTTAATATGTACACCTTAGAGCTGGGGTCACCAACCTCCAGAGGGCCGCGGGCCGCACAGCCAACTACCGGGAGCCTCGCGGGCCGCACCCCCCTTCTCCCCACCCCCGCGAAAAAAAACAACAAACGCAAAATTATGAAAACAATGGCTGATCACCTTTATTGAATTTAATGAGATGGCTGATGATTCATGCTAGCAGACAAACGCTTAAAGTCCGGCTTCACAGATGACACTGACAGGAGAAGGGACGCTTGCAGGTGGTCGTCGGTGAGCTGCGAGCGCGTGGATACAATGGCGGGAATCCTTGGCGGGCCGCACGTAATGTTAACCGGGGTAGAGCCTCGCGGGCCGCACGAAGCGACCTCGTGGGCCGCACGAAGCGACCTCGTGGGCCGCACGAAGCGACCTCGTGGGCCGCACGAAGCGACCTCGTGGGCCGCATGCGGCCCGCGGGCCGCAGGTTGGTGACCCCTGCCTTAGAGGAAAGGAGGATAGAGGTGATATGATTGAGACGTTTAAATACCTCCGTGGCATAAATGCACAGGACGAGAGCCTAACCCTAACCCTAACCCTAAGCAAGCTCTGCTACGAGGGAACATGGGATGAGAATGAAAGGGGATAGATTCAGGATGCGGAAATATTTCTTTACGGAAAGAGTGGTGGATTCGTGGAATAGTCTCCCAGTGGAGGTGGTAGAGATGAGGACAGTATCTGAATTCAAAGAAGCATGGGACAAACACAGAGGATCTCTAAAGGAAAAAAGGGGGCTGTTGTAGTTGTTGATATGGAAGGACAGACTAGATAGGCCATGTGGTCTTTTTCTGTCGTCATGTTTCTATGTATGCCTTCATGCTGTCCCAACCCCACTGGCTATTTACCTTGATATTTCTGAGATAAAGGGATTTTTCCAAAGCATATTAATGTTAACTAAGAGGTCCTTTTCCTAAAATGCACTGCACAGTGTACGCTATGGACCGTGGTAACTGTTAGCACGTGATCATGACAGTGCATGCTGATTCCCATACTAACTGCGCCCCATGCGTTAGAGTGGAAAACAGGCAGGTTGGGAGCTAAGTGTGGATATGGTGAGCACCATGTCATCAGCATGTAGTTATACACCACGTGCTAACAGTTCATCTTTTGCCTCCACATCAATAGGTGAAGTTAACTGCACCGGCGGTATTAGTGACCTGTGTTATTGAATGGCATTGTGCATTATCTATTGAGCAAATGCTCTCCATGCCCCCTGATAGATAACATGGTGGCTTTGCACTTAGCACACCTTGGCTTTGTGTGCTAAAGGTACATTAGATGCAAAGCCACAGCACACTTCAGCAAAAGGCCTATAAAAGTCTTGTGGCGTTCCAGAGAAACGTTTTTCTATATTTTGGGTTTTGGATCAGCGTGCCAAAAGACGCCAAAATTGCACCAATGTTGAAATTTTGGGGTCTGAATGCCCCCTAATCAATATTAATAAGTTTTTGTTACATGGAGTGAGAGTTAAACCAGCCTGCCCCACTTATATAGCTGCCTTCTCTATATCTGCATACAGTACAGCTCATCTATCTGCCCACCATTTTCTCACCTCTACTACTGCCACATAGCTCCTTAGTGCAATCTAGCTATCTTTTGCAAAGAGGTGTGGAGAGGTAATTTTCCTGCTACTGCTTTTCATTGGACCTGTTATGAAGATGCACCCACTCCCTCTATGTTTTTGGCTGGTACATATTCTAACTCACTGTTCTGTTCTGGGACTCTGTAGGCCTTCCTGTGCACCAGTGACAGAAGTAAGAACTCTTTTAAGTATGCCTATTGCTACCACGTTCCCTCTGCTACCACCTCCTCTGTTCTGGAAGGAGCGGTCAGATGTGCTCCTGCAGACTGCTGAGACTACCCTCACTCACAGTCTTCTCCACATGTGACAGTCTAGTTCTTTCTGCAATTCCCCATGGATCCCAAAACCTATCTGACTGCTTGGCCAAGACAACAGTTGAGCTTTAATAAGCTGTTGACTTCACCTCAGCACTTGCAAAAGTGCCATCACTAAACATGAATGTGGGATGAAATAAAAGAATCATGCATCACTGAAAGGGTGGTGGATGCTTGGAATGCCCTCCCGATGGAAGTGGTAGGGGCGAACACGGTGACGGAATTCAAAAAGGCATGGGACAAACACAGAGGATCCCTTTACAGAAATAGGAAAAAAACAAAATAAACGGTACCATCTAACTTCTGAACCATATAACGTCTCAACAAATAGGGATGTCCTACATGGAGTGGTGGGTTTACCCCTGAACAAGGATATGGGGAGGGGTGTCCTGCGCGGAGCGACAGGTGCACCTACTCTTGCCATCTTGCTGGGCAGACTGGATGGAACATGCTGGTCTTTATCTGCCATCAACTACTATGTTACTATGTTACTATGCCAAACTACATAGTGCTGAAAATCCAATAGCATCACTGCAATAGAGAAAAAGGGAAACAAGAGGGGAGCATATGGAACCAAAGACCAGTTAATGTTGAATAAGGCCATCAAGGCCAGTGCTAAGAAAAAGAGAAATCTCAGTATAGCATGGATTGATTATAAGAAAGCTTTTGACAGCATCTCATACTCTTGGATAATATATTACCTTGAAATGTACAAAATAAGTCCTGGCTTGATAGTGTACATTAACTTTGCCATGACAATGTGGCTAACTGTTTTTTTTTTAAGTATGAAAATGGTCAGTACATGATTCCTAATTTCCTAAGATCCAGTGAGGAATATTTCAGGGAAATTCCCTGTCACCACTTTTGTTTTGTATGGCATTTAATCCAATGAGTACTCTCATCAACTCTTTAGGATAAAGATTTAGCCTGAATCCTAAAGAATGTAACAACCCAGAGGTTATATCCAATTTACTAATTGTAGATGATCTGAAGCTCTACAGTTCCAGAGACCAACAATTAGTATGTTTATATTTATATTTTATTAAAACTTGATATACCGCCCTTCAGAAAATATCAGGGTGGTTTACAATAAAAATAAAAATGCTAAAAGAAAGGAAAAATGGAAATCCATAGTATAAGATAGGAAAAGCTAGGTCATATTCACAGTGAGGGGAGACAGGAGGGAAAGGGAGCTAGTTAACCGTAGGAAGTAGTAGGCAGTAGTAGGCTATGATCTGGGAGTACAGCAACTCCATGTAGTGAAAAGCTTTTCTGATGACATCAGAATGACGTTTTGCCTTCATAAATGTGCTAAAAGGGAATTTGTTTTTATAGAGGAAAATTGAGCAAAGCAGAAAACATATCCCTAGCTGAGGGCTGTGACATCAAGGAACTTGAACAGGAAGGTATATATAAATATCTCAGAGTAGGGGAAGGTATGGCATTCAAGCAGGAATTACTGAGATAAAATAACAGTAAAGAATACTATAGGAGATTAAAATCATTATTGAAAAGTGCTTTAAAATCACAGAATAAGATACACACCATCAACCAGCTGGCAATTCCTGTGCTCTCATATAGCTTTGGATTGTAGGCTGACCTCTTAAAGATCTTGAAAAACTGGATGTATGAACAAGAAAATCCCTCTGTTCCCATCAGGTAATTTACAAGAATCAGTGTATGCCGAGACTGTACATCCCTAGAGCTGAAGGAAAGCTAAGTCTCATACAGAGCTACTATCATAGGCCTCCAGGCCAACCTAACAGCATCATTGCATCCAAATACGCAAAAAAGTAATGAAATATGAAAGTAAATGTCCATAATCTGCCTCCATCAACAAACTTGGCCATGTGTTCCAATGACTAGAAGGAATGGATGAGAATCCACAAGCACACACAGGGAAGGAAGCAAGCACATTTGCAAAATAACATAAACAACTCTTCAAATAATTAGATCAGCAAGTGAGGAAAAACAAGTGACAACTGCACAAATACAGTGGGAAATACATAGTGTTACTCCAGGAACCTTTTGTCAATCAAGAACAAAGACATGAATGATTAAGGAGAGGCGAGCTGAAACTGAAGGATGAGAGATTGGTAGTTGCAGCCCAGGACAGTGGATTATGGATGAGATGGTTTACAGCGAGCATTGAAAAAACTGGCAAAACAGACATATGTTGATTCTGTAAGAAAGGGCTAGAACAGTGACTCACTTCATAGCTGACTGTGAAGTTCTGATGGCAGAAAATTTCTATACAGAAAGGCATGATAAAGTAGCATGACTCATCCATTGGAAACTCTGTAAACACTACAACATCACTGTGCCTGAAAAGCACTAGGATCATGATCCTAAGAGAATTATAGAGAATGAAGAGGTTTATGAAAAGCACTAGGATCATGATCCTAAGAGAATTATAGAGAATGAAGAGGTTATGATCACTTGGGATACTCCCATTTCAACCGATAAAAAGCTGGATGCAAGATAGTCAGATACAGTGGTAAAGGAGAAGATCAGCATTGATTATAGAGGTCTTAGTCCCAAGTGGCCATTCTGTGAATTGCATTGATAGGGAGGAGATCTTTAAGTACCAAGAAATGCAGTCAGAGACCAAGAAAATGTGGCAGAAAGATACTGAGTTATTTCCCATCATATTGGGTGCCAGAGACTTGATTAAGAAAAATTCCAACCACACTTTGATAAATTACCCAAACATGCTACACGGGCTCTCTATGGCATGATGCAAGTAGTGAGTGTTGAACTCTGGCAGTAAATTTGAGAGATTGAGTTCATATTCCACATACCACAACTTAGAAGTGAAGTTCATGATTGTTATAACTGAAAATCTGTACGTATTAAGGGCGCGGACAGGGTCCTGGCGCCCGCGCATAACCGGGTGCCCGGCCCGGTGCGGGACCCTGCTCGCATCTCGGCTGGGGGAAGGGGGGGGTTGTGCTGTGCTGGACGGGCGCTCAAGCCATGGAGCGCTGTGTCATCCGGCGCATCCTTTGAACTGATTGGCTCCGCTCATTGCTGTGCGCGAGCGGAGCCAATCAGGGACGGTTTCGCCATGTGCTCCAGCGTGTGCGCAGTCGGGCTGGAGCACATGCGGCTGGTCTGTCGGGCAAGTTGGTTGCTGCATTGGGGCAAGCTGTTTTTTGGAGGTTTCTTGGTGGCAGGAGCTTCGGGATGGCAAAGAGGTCGGCGGTGGTTTGCAGGCACCGTGGTCGGCGACGGGGCACTCTTCTTTGCAGAGTTCGTGTGAGGTGGCAGTCTTTCCGCGGCAGTCCATTCACAGGTGCTGTGCTGGGGGTTACTGTTCATGGGCCTTTCTGTCATAGCCTGTGTCTTCTTGCCTTGTGGGTACAGGGGGGTGGGGGTGTGCAGTGTGGGAATTTCTGTGGGCTTCTAGATTGCCTTTGCTTTCCTGTGCAGGGTTGGGTTGTGGGGTCTGATGGCTGGTAAGCAGGTGGGTAAAGGTCGGGGGGGCTGCAGGGCTGCTGTGCGTAGTCAGGTAGGGGGACAGAGGGGTCGGGGTTTGGTCCGGGGGGGGAGGCTCGGGCTGCAGTGTGTGGGTGATGGATCGAGGGCTAACAGGGGAGGGGGGCGTGCTCCCAGGGCTCCGGGAAGACTATCTGTTGCTGTGAGGAGGGCGCGCAGGGGGGTCGCTGCACAGGATAGGGGGGGTATGGGTTCAGTTGGGCGTGGGGCAGGCAGTGCTGTGGTGGGGACGGAGGTGGGGGCCGGGCACAGGGCTGAGGGCTATCAGGGGGATAGCATAGGTCCTGTGGGGGGCTGGGGTGGGGGGGTTCAGCCTGGGGGGATGGGGCTCCGGGAGTGGGTTACGTTTGGGGTCCTTCGGGTGGGAGCATTTTGTCGCCTGGTGGTGGTGGCAGGGTGGGGCAGCTGACGGGTTGGGAGCATTGGTTGAGTGGGGGGCAAGGCTCTTCCAGGTCAAATTGGGCTGGGGCCTGGCAACCGGCCTGGTCTGCTGCTTTTCCCCCTTTTGGTTTTCCTTTTGTGTCTCCGCAGGTTCCTTTTCTGTCCACACCTGGAGGTGTGCCGTCTGCTGTGCGGTCTCCGGCTGCGTCACATATGGATTTGGGACCCTCTCCTTCCGGGGGTGCGCCGCGGGACATGGATCGTGGTCAGGGTTCTGCTGTGGTGCTGCTGACTGCTGATCCTGGTGTGGGTTCACCACGTTCCTCGACGGTGATGGCTGCGGAAGCCAGTTCAGGTGAGTTGCGGTCAGTAGAGGGCGGCGAGTGTGCCGGGAGCGGGTTGCGGGCGAAGCGTTCGGGGTCGGCGTGCAAGAAGCAGAAGTACGTGTGTCGCCATCGGCAGCATTCTGATTCGTCCTCCTCCTCGTCTTCCGAGTCGGCTGAGTCATTACCGGGTGTGGTTGCTGGTGGCAAGTCGGTTCCGGGGCCCGGTTCTTCTGGTGTTCCTTCTGGCTCTGGGTCCTCATCTTGGGTTGCGCTTTCGGAATTGTGGGAAGGCGTTCCTAAGAAGTTGCGACGAAAAATTCGGAAACGGAAGTACATCGATATTTTTTGTTTGCTGGAAGGGTGGAAACGTTCGGGAGAGAGTAGAAAGAAACGCAAGGATGATGAGAAGGCGGGTCATCTTCGGAAGGTTTCGAGGAACGTTGTCAATTGGATGAGAGCGTTTTTGCGGCTGGCGAGCGTGTGGGGTCAGCATTTTCTGGATCAATATGGCCGGTTGTTGTCCTATGCTGACTCAATTTTGGAGGCTTCTCAGGTTCACGAGGGCTGGTGCTGTTGAATTATGATGAGAAGTTTCGCGACAAGATGGAGGAGAACAAATTTTTGTCTTGGGGTACGCAGGACATTAACCTTTGGCTGACTCAGATGTCTGCCAAGGGTGGAGTGGTGGGAGGGGGTATGGGGAAGTCTGGATCGGCGGCTGCGGCTTGGGTGGGTCATTCCTTTCATGGTGGCATTTCCCCAGTTCAGTCATGACCTGTCACCGGGGGCGGGGGCGACGTGTGCTGGCGGTTTAACAGATCAGTTTGTCCCTTCACAGACTGCAAATTCCACCACGCGTGTTCGAACTGCGGCGGTTCCCATTCCGCAACTAAGTGTGTCAAAAAAGGGGCTGCCCTCCCCCCTGCCCCGGGTGCCAAGTAGGTTTTCTCTTACTGAGTTGGCCCCGTCTCAAATCCGTGTACCAGTATTGCATAGCTGGTTGCATGGTTATCCGCGAAGACGGGATAGGAGTACTTTGCTGTTGGGTTTTCAGTTCGGTTTTGTTGTTCCGATTCGGGGTGCTGTTGGGTGTTTGTCGGCTCGCAATTCCCCTAGTGTTCGGCAATGGGCGTCGATAGCTCGCGAAAAGCTAGCGGTTGAGTTGCGGTTGGGCCAAATTGCTGGCCCATTCTGGCATCCTCCTTTTCCGAATTTTGCGGTGTCCCCATTGGGGCTTGTTCCTAAGAAAGAACCGGGGAAGTTTCGTTTAATCCACAATTTGTCTTGTCCTGCTGGGGCCTCGGTGAATGATTTCATACCGCGCGAGTTCTGTACGGTGCGTTATGCCTCATTTGACGGGGCGGTCGATCTTGTCCGGCGGGCTGGGCGTGGTTCCTTGATGGCAAAGGTGGATATTGAGTCTGCTTTTCGCTTGTTACCTGTGCACCCGTCCGCTTTCAAGTTCTTGGGTTTCCAGTTTGAAGGAGAGTTTTATTTTGATAAGTGTATGCCGATGGGCTGTTCGGTGTCTTGCTCTTACTTTGAGAAGTTTAGCACTTTTTTACACTGGCTCGTAGCGTGGAGAATAGGGTATCCGGATGTCGTTCATTATCTGGACGATTTTTTATTTGTCGGCAAAGCTGGGTCTACGCATTGTGGCGAGCTTCTTGATGGTTTTGTTGGTTTGGCCCATGAGTTGGGGTTGCCTTTAGCTCAGGATAAAACTGTGGGCCCAACGACACTTATCACCTTTTTGGGTGTGGAACTGGACTCGGAGCAAATGGTAGCGCGGTTGTCTTTGGAGAAGGTGGACAAATTGAGGGCTCTGGTTGCTAATTCCTTAGCTTCTCCAAGTTGACCTTGCGGGAATTACAGGCGTTAATCGGATCGCTTAATTTTGCCTGTAGGGTAATTCCGATGGGGAGGGCGTTTATTTGGCGGTTGGCAGCGTCGACAGCGGGTGTGCACAAACCGCATCATCGCATTCGTGTGTCTCCAGTGATGCGGGATGACTTGCGGATTTGGGACATCTTTTTGCGGGAATTTAATGGTGTTTCTGTGTTGCGGGATGGGGCGATCTCCAGCGAGGACTTGCAGTTGTATACGGATGCGGCCGGTGGTATTGGTATGGGTATATATTTTGGCGGAGCATGGTGCGCAGACAGATGGCCGCAGGCATGGGTTGATGAGGGGCTGGTTCGCAATATTACTTTCTTGGAACTTTTTCCCATTCTGGTGGCACTCGAGTTATTGCCCGACAGGTTGGCTAACCGTAAGGTGGTGTGGTAGTGTGACAATGAGGCTGTGGTGTCGGTCTTTAATCATTATTCCCCGCGCTGTCCAGCTGTTGCGTCCCTCATGCGACTGGTCATTCTTGCATGTTTGCGTTTGAATGTGGACTTGAGGGCTCTCCATATCCCGAGGCATACTAATGATATCGCTGATGCTCTTTCTCGTTTGCAGTGGGAGCGATTTCGGTGCTTGGCTCCGGAGGCGGATGAGGAGGGGCTCGTGGTCCCCTGGAGATTGTGGAGCTGTGGCCGGCTGAGATGAAGAGCCTCCTTCAGAAGTCGGTGGCGGAGCGGACATGGGTCGCATATCAGGGCAGTTGTGAGCGGGTGTTAGACTATTTGCGGCAGGCAGGATGGGATGGGGGGGAAGTGCCAGAGTATTTGTTGGGGGGTTATGTTGGTTGGGCGAAAGGGCACGGGGTTGCCAGATCAGCTGTGAGGCTTCATCTGGCTGGGTATGGATTTTTTGCCAAGGCGGTGGGTTGGGGATTTGATGGTCGTGGCTTTCTGGCGTGGCGGCTGTTGCACGGCTGGGAGCGTTCTCTGCCGGGGCCGCATGATCACCGGCTGCCAATTACGCATGACTTGTTGAGAAGGCTGTGCCAAGTATTGCCGGGAGTGGCGGCGTCACCATACGAGGTTGCTCTTTTTCGAGCGGTTTTCTGTTTGGCTTTCTTTGGCGCTTTTCGGGTTGGTGAGTTGGCCGTCGAGTCGGGAACAGCGGGCTTAGGAAATTGCTTGCGCCTCCAACATGTGTGGTGTGAGCATGGCCTCCTGCGCGTGTTGTTGGCAAGATCTAAGACGGATCAGAAAGGGAAGGGGTTGTGGGTGGTACTTGGGGCGATTGGTGGGTTCACGTGCCCGGTGGTTGCCATGGAGGGCTATTTGGGCGTGCGCCCGGCGGGTGGAGAGGGGTTGTTTGTGCATAGTGATTCCCGCATGCTGACGCGTTTTCAGGTGACGGCGGTGCTGCGCTTGGCGTTGCGCCGGCTCGGGGTGGATCCTCGGTGTTTCTCGGCGCATTCATTTTGCATCAGTGCAGCAACTGTGTGGCCTATCGGGCTGACTCTTGGACTGGATCCTGCGGTGGTGGCTGTTTCGTGGCTGGGCGAGCGGGGGCTGCGCTGGCCTCTGCTTATGCCTTTGCTTCGTCATCATCGGTGCATCCGGGACGTGCCAGCGATTATAATTTTGCATTAAGGGGGCAATGTTCTGGTTGATTGGTCCTGCAAGCGGTTGATCAGGGCTGCCAAGAGAGACCTTGCTGTACTGTTACGTATGTTTGTGGGTGTTATTTTGGTTTGGTCCGATATTATTCCCCGACCGTCTTGCTGGGGGCAGAGAAGATGGTCTCGGGGAATAACAAAAATAAATCGGCAGATTGGGAGGTGGGTGTGCGAGCATGGGGGGTATCAGGTGCAGCATGCTTGGGTCGAGGTGGCCTGTGCTGGTTTATATCGGGCGGATGGGGTGCACCTCTCTCTGGTGGGGAAGGATTTGCTCCTCAACGATTGGCAGGAGGCCTTGGAGAGGGTGTTGAGGGATCAGACATGCTGGTCGCAGCTTTTGGGGGGGGCGGCACAGGTAAGGTTTGGTGCCTGTGCCGGTGGCGGTGGCGGGATCCCGGAGGTTTCCGGGTTCCGGAGCCTTAGGCAACTTGGGACGTGGGCGGGGTGCCCTTGACCCGGACTACCCCTGGAAGACTTTTGCTAGTAATATGGCGAAGTCGGATAGGGGTGGTTGGAATGTTGCCGGTGGTGGGGCTGGAGCGGAGGCGAGGTCGCCTTGCTAATGGCATTGCTGGTGACTCATCGCGCCGCTGGAGGGTTTGCTGGATTCCTGTTATTGTCAGTTATGTTGTTTGGAAATAAAGCTGCGACCAGTTGTTACCACAAAGGTTGTCTGTACAATTTGTTGGATGGGGTGGTGGAGGAGTGAACTGATAAGGTTAAGCTCTACAGGGGTAGCGTCGGTTCCGGCTACCCGGTTAGTATTAAGGGCGCGGGCAGGGTCCCGGCGCCCGCGCGTAACCGGGTGCCCAGCCCGGCGCGGGACCCTGCTCGCATCTTGGCTGGGGGAAGGGGGGGTTGTGCTGTGCTGGACGGGCGCTCAGGCCGTGGAGCACTGTGTCGTCCGGCACGTCCTTTGAACTGATTGGCTCCGCTCGTTGCTGTGCGCGAGCGAAGCCAATCAGGGACGGTTTCACCATGTGCTCCAGCGTGCATGCAGCCAGGCTGGAGCACATGCGGCTGGTCTGTCGGGCAAGTTGCCCACCCTCTTATGCTATTGTGGGGGGGCGTGCATTTGGGTCGGGTTGTCGCAGCTGGGGGGATAGGGGCAAGCAGCAGGATCCCGGAGGTTTCCGGGGTCCGGAGCCTTAGGCGACTTGGGACGGGGCGGGGTGCCCTCGACCCGGACTACCCCTGGAAGACTTTTGCTAGTAATATGGCGAAGTCGGATAGGGGTGGTTGGAACGTTGCCGGTGGTGCGGCTGGAGCGGAGGCGAGGTCGCCTTGCTAATGGCATGGCTGGTGTCTCATCGCGCCGCTGGGGGGTTTGCTGGATTCCTGTTATTGTCAGTTATGTTGTTTGGAAATAAAGCTGTGACCAGTTGTTACCACAAAGGTTGTCTGTACAATTTGTTGGATGGGGTGGTGGAGGAGTGAACTGATAAGGTTAAGCTCTACAGGGGGAGCGTCGGGTCCGGCTACCCGGTTATGACCAGTAAAGCAGAAACCTACCTTAGGAATGCCTACAGAGTGATTTTGGATCCGATTTTCAATTAGACAGGCTATGCGTCACGGTAGCGCACAGCCTGCCCGCCAACTCCCTTAAGCTGGATTTTCACTTCCGTGGCAGTGAAAGTGAAAATCCTGATTTGTAGCAGCCGCTGAGGCTAAATGGGCTGTGTAAAGGCCTTTGAAAATCGGGCCCTTCATTTTTAACTGGCTGGATTTGTGCGTCTTATGATCTTGTGTAACAAATTTCGCTGGCCGGCGGGGAAGTTTCACCAGTTAGATTTATCAAGCTACCTTCTGAAATTAATAGAATAAAACTTTTGAAAAATCAATTTATTTATTTTTATTTTACATTCCTAGATACCATCAGTTATACCAAATTATACATTATGGTTTATATAAACCATCCTTTCAATAAGGTCAACCATGGGAAATAGCCATCTTAAACAATTCCATCCCCACCCTCACCTCCATCCCTTCCCAATAACCTATTCATAGGCCAATTTAAAAAATAAGAGACCCTTTTATTGAAGGACTGCACTTACCCATGATTTGTGGTAAAACTAATGCATGGTAAGTGCAACTATCATGTGCTGCTTGTTGGGGCTAAACCCACTAAGTTCCCAGCAGTTAGTGCATGATCCAGCACCACTGAGGGATCGATATGTGCACTCGTGCTAATTACCACATTGCCTTCATACTAGCTGCACTGTGCTCTCCACATCTACACTATGCCCCAAACTTCCCACTTCCTCTTTAGTGTGCAATTACCACTTACCGTGCATTTTACAGGCAGGTAACTGGCATGCATGAGTATTAGCAGTTACCGCACGCTAAACGTGTGTTAACCAGTTAGCAGCCTTTAGTAAACCATTATTAAGAAGGGACCCAGGATATCAATGCTTGAACCAATACAAGCATTGTGGAACCTGTGTCCCTTGGGGAAACTGCTAGGTACGTATGACCTAGATTGGCCACTGTTGGAAACAGAATACTGGGCTTGATGGACCTTGGTCTGACCCAGTATGGCATATCTTATGTTCTTATGTTCTTATGTTCTTATGTAAAAGTACCCCTAAGTCTTTAGGTGTTTCCTAAAATTTTTGTAATCAAACTAGTCATAACAAAAAATGGAACCATGTCTACTTGTTGCTATTACAATTGCTACAAATTAAAGTACTGTAATGGGGAAAACTGTAGCATAAAAATGATAGATTATGTATGGAGAGGGTGAGCATTTATTTTTTAAGAATAAAAGTGAAACCATTACTTTATGTCACACACTTTGTATATTTCATGTCCCTGCTATTAATCTAGTTCAATAGTAATGCAATGGTTTGGGCTACCTGACCAAAGTCTCTCTTAGGATACTAGCTTAACTTCTCAAAGAGGCTTACAGTTTGTTTTTAACAGAGCTCTCAAAGCACATCTCTTCAAACAAAAGACAACTCTGTGACTCAGTTAGTCAAACCTTATGAATGCAGTTGATTCTAAATGTAATCACTACTTATTTTCCTCCTCCTCCTGAATTGCCCAGAAAAATCTGAAATACCCAACAACTCTTGATTGGAGGAGTGCCCTAGTGGTTAGGGCAGCAGTCTAGACCTAGAAAGACCAGCATTCAAATCTCACTTGTGGCCTCGGGCAAGTCACTTAACCCTCCATTGCCTCAGTTACAAACTTAGATTGTGACCCCTTTGGGCACTAGGAATGTAACTCATCTTGATCTTCTCTTGGAAAGGCATGAGCTAAATACTAATACAAGATATTTTTGTAGTGTTACTCCTTACAAATTATTACAACTGCTTTGGCAGGAGTTGCAGGTGCAGAGGAGGTCAAAGGTCTCTTATGAAATAAAGCATTATCCATTCAGTTTTATCCATTCCCTGTTGCTGGGGGTATGTGGCAAATTTGGATGGCTAGGAAATTAATTTTATTGCCTTTTAAATATTTTAAAAATAAGTTATAGAATGATAGCTTAAAGTAGCTAAACATATAGGGGGTTATGCTGTGCCATGAATAGTGGGGATGGACGGCCCAATGGGTCATCCATCCCCGCTATTCGTGCCTTCACCCGGCAGTGACTAACTTCCCCGCCAGTTGTGCAGGGAAGTTAGATGGGGGTGGGGAAGGGGCGGAGTCTGGGCAGTCACCGGCCCTGGACATACAGGGCCAATTCTAATGTTTGCCCTGTATGTCCAGAGCTGGCAACATGTGGGGGGGAAGTTATTCTACCCCCAAGGTGAAATAACTGCCATGGACATGATTTTCTTTAAACTTTGGGGCGCAGATGGGGCAAGGGGGGCCGGAGGACATTCTCTGCAGCCCGACTCTGGCCTTAGGAGGCCAGATTGGGAGTTGGGCTGCGGGGAATAAGCATTTGTTCTCCAGCAGCCGGCATTGCAGCTCTTCAATGTGTGGCAGGTGCAGGCCTGTGACCCACGGTGTCTGACATAGGCAGGCCAGCATGGCTAGCTTGACCTGTAAATGAGGCCTGTGGAGAGGCATATAGGATTGCACATCCCCCAATATGCTGCTATTGTAAGATAGAACTCAGTAGAAGTATTGAATTTGCTTAGGTAAGCAGAACTGCAGAACTAAGAAATGGAAAAATACAGAAAAGACATGTTTGAAAGTTACTGATAAGAAAAAGTACATCTGCAGAGAAATAATGAGGAGTGCTGACAGATGAGTTACAGAACCTTGCTCTTCTGTATGCACAAATTGGTCCTATAACCTTGAGAGTGTGAAAGTAACAAGTTGATGAACTGACCATTGTAATTGGGACTAGAAGGGGGGCAGGCAGGTGTCATGCCCACAGAAGGGACATAATTGGATAAACTTATCAGTACCGGGACCAACAGAAGAGGTACGGGAGGTACGGGAGGTTACCGGGACCAATGAAATGTTTTTCTATACCTAGAATGGAACAAAAGTCTATAAAAGTTGTTGTAATGCTTGAAAACTTTGCTCAGCCATTTTGAATTTGACTTGCTTGAGACTTGTGCACAAATAAATGATTTGGACCTTCTGAACAGACTCCTGGTATCATTGGTTTGTCTGCGCTTTGCTGCTACAAATGGAGCCACGGTGCCATGGCAACATGACTTCATGGTGCCGCAGCTCCATAGAAGAGTCTTGACTGAGCTAGCCAGGGACAGTCCTGCACGTGCAGGCCAGACTGAATTGCAGTCCCAGCCTGCACATGCAGAACTATTTGTGATTCTTGATCCCATGGGGCAAGATATGCCCTGCAGGATCAGAATCTCAATCCTCTCTGTATGTCCAGTTCAGACCGGACGTACAGAGGGGATCTACGTCTGGGACGGAATCGAGCCCATAGAACTCATTCACATTGGGTTCAAAATGTTAAGCATCCAAGGCTGATAGTGTTCAAAGTGTTGCAATATCAACATGCTTTGAAATTCCTGCAGGCTGCACAATCTTACAGTAGCTAAACTGGTAGAAAAGGCGGTGGCAAAAGCTAGAAGGATGCTTGGGTGCATAGGGAGAGGAATGGCCAGCAGAAAAAAGGAGATGATAGTGCCTCTGTATAAGTCTTTGGTATGACTTTATTTGGAGTATTGTATGCAATTCTGGCGACCACACCTTCAAAAGGATATAAACAGGTTGGAGTCAGTACAGAAGATGGCTACTAAAATGTTTAGTGGCCTTCATTATAAAGCATATGAGGACAGACTTAAGGATCTTAATATGTATACTTTAGAGGAAAGCGGGATAGAGGAGATATAATAGAGATGTTTAAATACCTCTGTGGCATAAATGCACAGGAGGAGACCCTCTTTCAATTGAAAGCAAGCTCTACTATGAGGGGATATAGGATGAGGGTGAAAAGAGATAGACTCAGGAGTAATATAGAGAAATATTTCTTTACGGAAAGAGTGGTAGATGCATGGAATAATCTCCCAGTGGAGGTGGTAGAGATGAGGACAGTATTTGAATTCAAAAAAGCATGGGACAAACACAAAATATCTCAAAAGGAAAAAAGGGGACTATTGTAGTTGATATGGAAGGGCAGACTAGATAGGCCATGTGATCTTTTTCTGCCGTCATGTTTCTATGTTTCTAAATATTTGAGCTTACAGAAAATGAAAAAGTCCAAGGGGAGAGGAACTAGCTGGCTTACAAAATGGCAGCTTGAGAGATTTGTCCTGAGGCCTACAAGGATCAAGATTTGAATATCCCTCCATTTTCCTGCTTTGTGATGTACTTTTTGTTGCTCAGTATTTAGTTAAACATGGTTGCGATCAAACCTGCTAAATTGACATATCCATCATCGCAAAATCAGGGAGTTAAGCATTCGAAGCCAGAGCCTCCCTCACTCAGCAAGATGGTGTCTGGTCTTAAAGCCAATATTTCATTGCAAGTCATTTTGTCAGAAATATGGCAAGTGAAGGAAATTGTAACTGCAAATGGTGATGCTTTGGTGGATGCGCATACTGAGCTTCGGGATGTGAAAATGCAGTTGTCAGATCTTAGTAATCAAAAGGATTTTACAAGAAACCCGTTTGGAGGTGCACGAGGAGTGTACCCTGGAATTGCAGCATCAAATCAAGCATTTCCCCCATTTAGAACAGCAGTTGGAAGATTTAAACAATCAATCTCATCACAATAATAGTCCTATCTTGGGGATTCCCGAGGGAGTTGAAGATGCCAATTCAGTGGCTTATTTGCAAATGCTGTTTCCTAAGTTGTTGAGCATGACTTTGATCATCCCTTTGAAATTGAAAGGGCACATAGAGCCTCTTCACATCAGGTTCAAAACGCTAAGCATCCGAGGACAATAGTGCTCAAAATGTTGGGATACCAACATGCTTTGAAAATCTTGCAGGCTGTGTGTCTTCAAACGCCAGTTAAGCATGAAGGCCACCCTTTACTTTTCTTTTCAGATTTGAATAAAAGGGAACTGTTGTAGTGATTGATATGGAAGGGCAGACTAGATAGGCCATGTGGTCTTTTTCTGCCTTCATGTTTCTATGTTTCTATGAATAAGACTACTGTGGATTTCCAGAAGCAACTGTTGGCTTTTTGCCCTCAACTGAAGCTCACTTTGGTCTTCTATTTTCTGCTCATATGTGTGCCGCTATGCACAATCAAACATGATCCTTTGAAGACCCAGAGCTACTATGGGCTTTTTTGCAGGACTCTGGAAAATTGAATATTGAGTGACTGGATAGTTTGTGCAGTACTTTGGTTTTGCTTTCACTCTAGGTTATGTGACTTGGACTCCTGTGGGAAAGTTCTCCAAGTACGACTTCTTGAGTCTTGGCAGGCAGCCGGAGAACATAAGAACATAAGATATGCCATACTGGGTCAGACCAAGGTCCATCAAGCCCAGTATCCTGTTTCCAACAGTGGCCAATCTAGGTCATACGTACCTAGCAGTTTCCCCAAAAGACACAGGTTCTGCAGTGCTTGTACTGGGTCAAGCAATGATATCCTGGGTCCCTTCTTAATAATGGTTTATGGACCTTTCCTCCAGGAACTTGTCCAAACCTTTTTTAAACCCAGCTACACTAACAGCCTTTACTACATCCTCCGGTAACAAATTCCAGAGTTTGATTACATGTTGAATGAAAAAATATTTTCTTTTATTAGTCTTAAATAGAGTACCCTGTAGCTTCATTGCATGTCCCCTAGTCTTTCTATATTCTGATAACATAGACAATCTATCTATGTTTACCCGTTCCACTCCGTTCAATAATTTATAGACTTCTATCATATCTCCCCTCAGCTGTCTCTTTTCCAGGTTAAAGAGCCCTAACCTTTTTAGCCTTTCTTCATAAGAGTAGCCTTCCATCCCCTTTACCATTTTGGTGGCTCTTCTCTGAACCTTTTCTAATAACACTATATCCTTTTTAAGATACGGCGACCAGAATTGCACACAATATTCAAGGTGCGGTCGTACCATGGAACGATATAGAGGCATTATAATGTGCTCAACTTTGTTCTTTTTTTTTTGTTTGTTTTTTGTACTGTGTTTTTGTCATTGGTATTCTTGTATTTTGGGTGAATGGTGTACAGGGTGCTCTTGGATTCTGATTGTGTATGAATTTGGTGGATGTCAAATCTTCTTAATAGTACACTTTTTTATTGTATCTTTTGTTACGGGTGGCTGAGTGGCATACTGGGCGTTATGGATGATTGTGTGGCTGTGTGCTTGGTTATTTCTTCAATATGGAACTTAACAGTATATTTTATTCCATTTACTTATGCAGATGGGGATTTAGGTGTTTACACTATTATTGCTTAACTAGTATCATTCAAGGTTGGGAAAGTTTTAGGGAATCTACTAGGAAGGTAGGAGGGGGTACATCTCAGATTGCCTGGGCTTTCTTTCAGCTTCTGAGATAGAGGTAGGTTAGCTCACCAATTTGTACTGTAGGGTACTTCTTGATAAGGGTTTTATTGCTTATGATGTGTGTGGAAAGGAGGGTAATTGGGGAACATGTTTGCCACATTTGGTGGGTTCTGCACCTCTTAGAATGCAATATATACTTTTTTGTTGTTAAGGATGATGGCATCTTCTCTGAAAATTATATCCCTGAATGCAAAAGGGTTTACTAATCCAATTAAAAGGAAAATAATTTTGTTATATTCTAGGAAAAAATCTGCCGATGTAATGTTTATTCAAGAGACTCATTTGAATCTTGCTGAGACCCAAAAGTTAGGTCTTGGTGATAATATTGTTGGTACATTCGCTGCGGCTTTGGGAAGGAAAAATGGAGTAGTTATATTAGTCTGTAAAACTCTTGCTCCTAAATCTTAGATGTCAAGATAGATTTGGAAGGCTCATGGGTTAAGATTTTAACCATGATCATGGGGGTTAAAATTGTTTTTATTTCAATTTATGCTCCTAACTCTGATAATCCCACTTTTTTCAGACTACTGCCAAGGAAGTTAATGAGTTAGGGAATGTACCTGTAATTCTAGGTGGTAATTATAATTTAGTTTTAGATCCTGCTTTAGATATAAGCAAACTCATGCTAAGTATAAAATTTTATGAGCTATGTTAGTTTTACATTCTATGATGTGGGATTTTGGATTAATAGACCCCATTGAGCATGATTACACGTTCATTCTCTTCCTCGCGATTCACATTCTAGTTAGATTTTTTTTTAATATCCAAATCCTTGGTGCCTTGGCTTACTGATACTGCAATTCATAACATTCTCATTTCTGATCACGCTGCCTTTTTATTGTTATTTATTTGACTATTTCTCTATACCACTTTCTCCAGGTCAAAGTGGTTTACAAGAAACAAAAACAGTTTTACATAAAACAAAGAACTGAAACATTCTAAGATAAGATGTACAAGTTATTCATGTTCTTGAACTGGAAAAGAAGGAGGGGGAAACATTGCTAGATTACGAATATTGCTAGAAATCTCACACCCCACCAACAGTTAGCTATGCTCAATCCTCTATTCATAGCTAACTGTTGGTGAGGTGTGAGAATTATGCTATTATGCTGTTCCAGATCCCACAATAGGCCTCATCATAGTCGAGATGGATTTTTATTACATTTTTTCTTAATGAAGAAGCCTTTTTCGCTATGGTTTGTAGTACTATCCACACTTATTTTAAAGTTAATAAGTTAACTGATACTGCTATGTGAGCCTGCTGGAAAGTGTTTAAAGCTAACACAAGAGCTTCAATTACGAGTTATGCCATAGGGGTTGCCAAGAAAAGGAAACAAGAACTGGCTCATCTGGAACAAGAAATCAAAACTAAGGAAAGTATTTCAATACATAAGTGTGATTCTATGGTTTTGCTTCATCTTCAAAAGCTTAAATACTTTATACTAGGCTCCTGAGTGAGCAGGCTGGACAACTCATTTTATCTCAACAGAGTAGAGACTTCACTCACAATAATAAGGCGGGACGTTTACTTGCATATTCATTGAAAGTGAAAAACATTGATTAATCAAATTGAAAGTTTGGTGAAGAATACTGGTGAACCTCTGCAAGCAATTAAGAAGCTGCCTCTAGGAAAGGCTTCAGGCCCTGATGGACTCCCCTTAGAATTTTATAGAGCATTTAGTCAGGATCTTGTTCCATGGATGTGGTGTCTTTTTGAAGAATATCTTCAGCAAGGGGCCTCTATAGGTTCCTTTGATGAAGCTATGAGGAGGGTTGATAAGTCTCTGTCCTTGTAATGAAACAGAAAGCTATAGGCACACTTCAGTTCCGAAGGTCCGAATGATCTCTCTACAGTTTCATTTTATTTGGTACCAATTAAAATGAAACTGCAGAGAGATTATTTGGACCTCCGGAACTGAAGTGTGCCCATAGCTTTCTGTTTCGTTACAAGGCCAGAGACTTATCAGCCCCACCTCGTATTATTGCGGTACATGAAAAGTCAGGCTGTGATCCCTAAAGGTTTAAAATTATTATCAATATCTTTATTAAATGCTGATTATAAAATATATGCAAAGGCATTGGCAGATTATCTCAGGTGATTCCGGACTTAATTCATAGAGATCAGTGTGGATTTGTCATAGGGTGCATAGTTGCTTTGTAATATTCTTTCAGTTACACACAATATCGATGGGTTGTATTTAGATGCAGAGAAAGCAATCGATAAGTTAGAGTGGTCTTTTCTGTTCTGCTCTTTAGAATGGTTTGGAATCTGCTCACATTTTATTAACATGGCTAAGTTATTGTATTCTTCCCCCACAGTTAGGATATGAGCAGATTTATCGCAGCTTCCTTTTCAGTGGCAGGGCATTGCCATTAAATATCTTGGGGTGCGGTATTGCTCTAACATTGAAGAAAATTATTAAAAATTCTAAAGACTGTTTAAATGTATTAAGGGAACTTATCAAGAGATGGTCACCTCTTCATATTTCTTGGTGGTGATGATAATACCCAATATTAACTATATACACAATGTTACCAGTAGAGTTCCCTAATTCATTTTACAAAAAGCTTAAGTGGGGTCTCTTCCAATTTTTATGGCATCAGAAACTGCCTCGTGTTGCCACTTGGAAATTGAAGCTTAAAAAAGCATTGGGTGGAGTTTACTTTCCAGATTTTAAATAGCACCATTCTTCATTTAAGGTTCTAAATGGTTTGTTGAGATTAATGCGAGTGGGCGACCAGTCTGGCTGTCTCTTGAAGTGCCATTAGTTTCTCGAATTCCATTGAAACTTTAAATTGGGATGTTGTTAGATTATTTTGTGAATAAATTACCTGTAATTTACTCAATGAGTTGGTATTTCATGAGATGTCTCCTTTGCTCCAGAATTACAATCCCCCTTCATAAGGTTTACCCTATGGCATAATCCTTCTTTCAAGATTCAGAAAGAAACTGTAAATTTGCGAGTCTGGCAAAATAAAAGTATTTAGACATTAGGTCAGTTGTGATGAGTTAATGCTATGCGGCCTTCTGCAGATCTGCAGCCAGAATTTGGCTTGACTACCAAGCATTACTTTCAATGGCTTCAATTTCACCATTCTATCGTAAAATCAGGACTAGATTTACAAGATCTTAGTGAATCATGAGTATTAGTAACAATGGGTAATGCCAAGGCAAAATCTTTTAATACTGCTTCTAAGTTTTATAGCATATTTCGAAGTAGGATAAATTGCTTTTGTGTTGGTATGGAGAAGGTTTGCAAAAAGAAAGCTGATGAGTCCTTATCATGTAAACAATGGGACACTTTTTGGAGTTCTACAACTCATACCTTGAGGTCTGCATCTATTATGCAATCTTTATTTTTTTCTGGCTCACAGGGCTTTTCTAACTCCAGCTTCCTTGGCAAAGTGGAAAGTGGCCCAGAGCAATTGCTGTTGGCTTTGTAAGGCTGACATTGGCATCTTTTTCTTATTTTATTTGCTTGTCCAAATCTTGAAATATTTTAGACTCAAACTTGGAGATGGATTAAAGTGGTTTTGAAGATGGATGTAGATCTGATCTTCCCAATTGTGATTTTGAGATCTCTTGCAGGTATCCCAGGTTTGACCAAGGGGAAAAGATTTCTGTTAGATTTTATGTTGGGACTAGCATTCAATTGATAATTATTAATTGCAAAGATAATACACAGATTGTACTACACCACTGGTGGAATTTGCTATGTCTGTGTCATAAGTTTGAAGCGTTTGATGTTGGTAATAATTTTAAAGTGATGTCCAATAAGACAAAATGGAAATTTCTGGATGCTTATGTTGCTATCCCTCCTTTATAATCGATTATCTTTGTTTTTATTATTACTTGCTTTTTGTCATAGCACCATGTGACCGAGTAGGGTGGGTTGGGATAGGGTTTTAGTTGTATCTTGTTCTTGGAAAAGAAATAAATTCTATAAAAAAATAATATGAGAGTGCAGCTGTAAATACTTTAGTGTAAGATATTTAGGTAGCTAGCTACATGACATTATTGAGCTGTGATATGTGATATGCATCGATCACTATTAATCATCATTGCTTGTGATAGCAGTAAATCAGTAGCTCAAAAGTTATCTATATGCATATTGGATAGTATCAAAAGTCTCAGTAAAGTGAGCTCTAGCTCTTCCCTTTTGTAACACCATAGTCCAAGCCATTGTTTATCTTTTCATCTACCCTTTCTTGTGATTAGACTCTATAAATAAAGAGGGGGATTTCAAAGGGACTAACGTGGTTAGCAGACATGCAAACAGTGTTAATGCACTTGTCTGGGATATTCAGCAGCACTAACACGGTTAGTGTTGCTGAATATCTACAGTTGTCATTGCAGCATATCCCGATGCTAACTGGTTGGCATCAGGGAATGCTGGGGACATTCTGGGGGCTGTACCCATAGATAACCAGGCAGTGGCCCAATATCACCACTGCCCAGTTATCAACACACGGTGAAATTCAGGTGCAATAAAGGCTGGCCTAACTTTCACCGCAGAAGCTAACCGGGTAGCGGCTTAATATCGAAGCTCCCAGTTAGCCTCCAGGTAATCCAAGCAACCCGGATAATGCTGAGGCCCAGCTACAGCCCCGGAATTAAATATCCATGTTTAATGCTCAGGATGTTGTAGGCAGTGTCTTTCATTTGTGTGTATGGAAAAATACTCAATACAATTGGCCCTATACTTTATAAGGACAATCTTCAAATCTGTATATGGGTATAAATGGCTGTTTAGTCATGTAATTTAGCAGTCTGCAAATTGCACTCATTCAGTATGGCTAATGTGCATCGTTTTAACTTCCATTCTTTATTTTCTGCAACTTATTTCCTTATACTTAATTTATGTCTTATGAAATGTTCTTTGGTTCAGATTGTGCAATTGTGGCTTTTTTGCCTTTATTTTATTTTATTTACAATTTAATGTGACATTTTGGCAGACCTCTCTTTAATGAGGGAAGATAAAAAATCTGAGCATCTAATAATATCTCTTTATTTTTCTTTCCTAATGCCTCTGTCTCCATTTAAGCATTTTTCTTGCTTAAAGTGACACACAAATTGAACCAAATAGTGGGGCCTATTGATTAAAGTTTAGCTTGTTAATGTATTAATGGTAGTGCATTGTATTGGGTTACATGTAGCCAAAAAAGCAGCATAATACAGGAAAATGTTAATGAATGATATTACAAATTCATGCAAAGCAGCTTGTTAGTATTAAAATAGTCTGCACACATGACTTCTGTTAATCTATCTAGTCTTTGTGCTATATGCCAGTAAGTAACATGAGCCTTGATAGGGATTCAACTTTCTCGCACCCTATCCTGATTTTCAGTCAAGGCACATCCAAACCAAAGATCCTTTTGAGTGCTCAAGCTTCTCCACTCACTCCAAGTCAACACTAGTGTACTCAGGCAGTAACCCTGTACCCTTAACCCCAGCAGGTCGAATAAAGGAGCTCATTAGATCTTCAAGTGCCATATTTAGATTTGCCATCAGTGGAATAAGATGAAGGAGTCTTTCATCTTGCTGAAGGTCAGCAAAGCAGTAGGTGCTGAGGACCAAAGAGTAGTTGCTCTAGTCCAGAGTCCCTGAGTCACTTGATCAATATTGACAGGTGAGGTGGGGGAAAGGATCTTGGGCCTGTATTTCTTGAAGAATTCAGGTGGTGGGGGTAGGAGGGTTAAGGCCCAGTAAGTGCTGATGCTGAATTAGAGGTCAGAATATTAAGGCCTGAGAACACTGGTGTTGACTTGGAGATAGAAGGCATAGGAGAACAGGGAGGCCTAACCCTGCTCTTGAGGCACAGTTAGCTGGGTGTGCATAGGATACCTCTCCTATACAAGGACAAGAAACTCACCCATAGTCCCTAAAGATGGAGAGAAATGTTGTGCAGCTAGGATTGCCTTCAGGGCAAGCAAGGGCTGAAGCTTAAAAGGTCATAGCCAGTCAGGGAAGAGAATCTGGTATGTGCTTACTTCTTGTTTCATATGCAGGGAGGTATCCATCTGGAGATCTAGAGGGACTGCTACTGCTGGGAAAAAATCTGCACTTGTAAGTACTTACCTACTAGAAAATTCTATAAATCTTGGGCAAAAGGGAATTTTTTGGGTTAAAGCTGATAGAATCTGTGTATTTTAAAATTAATTGTTTTTGTTAGGTCAGTTAGAGCATAGTAAAATAAGGCAGCTTTCATTTAAATTAAAGTCAGTTAGGGCTTACTATTGCAAGCCAACTTTCAGTTAGTGTTTCTTTCCCTCCCAACTACCATAGGCATAATCCTTGAATTATAGCCTCCTAAACCAGATAAGGGGAAGGGAGTGATCTACTCACTTTCAGGTTTAACTGCATCTTAATCAGCAAGTTATTATGCCTTAGGTATAGATTAACAGTGAATGTGGTGGATTTGTCTTCCTTTCTGTTTGGAGATGAAATGCTGCTGTTGAGCTGTTTTATTTTTATGCAAAAATTATTTTGAATTTATGGACAAAAGGTTTTGAAGATTAGTTAGAAATGTGTCAAGTTTTTATGACCTGTTATTAAGGTTACATTTGCTGCATTCTATGATAATGGTTTTTGCATATATGTGCAGTGATTTGGTGGTCATTTTAGTATAAAGTTAAACCTGCTCCAGTCATGAACAGGAATCTGAAAAGTTCTCATTTTGTCAGGCAAACATCTGGAAGGTGTAGAGAATGAGTACCACTAATACCCTCTGTATTTTATATGATGGAAGTCATTCCCCCTCCAGCTCTTTCCGATGCATCAGGACAGTAAGAGCCGGCAGGGGCGGGAATGGGCCAGAATCGGGTCCACACAGTGAAATAGTGAAAGTATGTATCCCTTGCTTGGCTTGAGGCTTTTCATGTCTTGAGGGTGTGTGTGCATCACTTTTGCTGAGATCTACGGTAGCTTAACTACTGTCAGGGTCCCCAAAGATGGACAGATATCAGCTGAGGTGCCAGACTAAAACAAAGCACCCATCTGAGTAGCAGCCGTATGGGATGGTGTTGGCAACAGTAAATCAAATTTCTGTGACAATGGAAGGAACACTGGCATTATCTGTGTGGAAGAAAGGCCTCCCAAGGCCAGGGTTGGGTTGCGGGGAATCTCCTGTGCCCACTCCACCCTTTGATGCACCCCGAGCCTGCCATCCCTTGCTGTCTGCTGTCTGCTGTCTGCTGAATAAGTTCCCCTTCTACTCAGAATTCGGCCCTGTATGTCCAGGGCTGCAGATCGCCCACTACCTGCCCTGTCTCCACCTCCGCACCACCCTTTCCCGCCCCCATCTAGCTTCCCCGCACAAATTCCCTGTTCATATGGGAGCTTAGTCAGGGACGGGAAAGGGGGATACATAGCCTCAGAATAGACACCTTTACTAACAAAAAGGTTTGTTGCCCTTAAAATACTCCCTTTCAGTTTTGCCCATTGCTTTTCTACATCCCCCAGCTGTTCCTGTCCCACAAAGGCCTCCTTGAGATATTGTCCCATCATGACAAAGTTAGCTTTCCTAAAGTCTAGAACCCTCACTTTTCAATGAACTTTATCAGCCCTAGTGCTAATACTGAACCAAATCATCTGGCGATCACTGGATGCGAGATGATTTCCCACTGTAACATCAGAAACACTTTCCCCATTGGTGAGGACCAGGTCCAGTATGGCCCCTTCATGTGTGGGTTCAATTACCAGTTGCAGGAATAATTCTCCCTGTAGAGAATCCAGGATCTCCTTACTTCTAGAAGACACCACAGCAGGGATGCACCAAGTAACATCCAGCATATTGAAATCACCAATCAGTAGCATTTCTCCTTTCATGGCAATACTGTGATTGTCTTTAATTAAATCTCTGTCCACTTCTTCTGTCTGTGAAGGAGATCTGTATAGCTCACCAATACAAATGGATTCCCCATTCCCTCTTTCTAGTTTAACCCCCAGTGCCTCCTCCTTCCCTTGTAAACCCTGTAATTCTGTAGCTTTAATATGATTTTTTATAAATAGTGCTACTCCTCCTCCTCCCCTTCTTCCTCCCCTGTTTTTCCTGAATAAAGTATATGCTGGTATAATTATATCCCAATCATGGTTGTATGTGAACCATGCCTCCTTAACAGCCATTACATCCAAGTCAGCCTCTTTCATTAAAGGCTCATCATCTGGGATCTTATTTCCAATACTACTGGCATTAATGCACAGAGCTTTCCAGATACTGCCCCTTTTATCCATTTCTACAGAGGTATTAAATGTTTCTCTTATCTGAGGGATTCTACTTACCTGGGGGTTTTCTTCACCCATCCCCAATAAATCTAGTTTAAAGCACTCTTCAGCAGGTTAGCCAGTCTGCTGCTGAAGACACTTTAACCCTTTTTGGATGGGTACTGTAGATATCACCTCTGCTCAGCAGCCCTTGGAAAATCATACCATGATCCAGGAAACCAAAATGTTCTCGATGACACTATTAATGCAGCCATGCATTCATCTCCAGGATGCGAGCTTCTCTGCCTTGGCCTTTATCCTTAAAAGGGAGGATTGAAGAGAATACCACCTGTGTACCTCTTTGTTTCACCCTGTCTCCCAGAGCCATGAATATATGCCTGGAGGGATACCTAGCAGTATCGTTTGTTGCTGTCATGATTGAGCATCATCAGATAATAGTCAGTAGGCTTGATGAGTCTCAGCAATCTCTCTATAACATCTTGGATTCTGGCACCTGGAAGACAGCACACCTCCCTGGATATGAAGTCTGTTCATGTCCAGATGGATGCCTCAGTACCCCTCAGAAGAGAGACACAAACCACAACTACTCTGTGCTTCCTTGTGGTCACTGATTCTGCAACTTTGGGATGCTTGAGATCTGATTCTTCTCATTCTTGGGATGTTTTCACCTCCTCCATTTCCAGGGCTGCATAATGATTCTTCAGTTCGAGGGCTGGAAGAGTTGGATTGTCGATCCTGCAGGCTCTGGTAACTCACGTCTAACACTCTTCATTCTGTAGCATATCATGTTCACTTCTGTTAGAGAGCTTGGATGCCTCAAGAACCATCTCATCAGTGTATTCCTCGCTGTCACTGATGCTTTTAAGCCTCGTCACCTCTTCTCTGAGCTCCTCCACTTGTTTCATGAGGGCTTCAGCTTGCAGGCATCATGCACATGGAACTCTTCCCTCGACTGGGATTTCACTGTCTATCAGGACAGAAGCAGAAGCTGTAACGGGGGCAATATCCAGGTTTAATATTCAGTGCCGGTGACTGGCCAATTAGCAGTGTTAGCCACTGGTGCTGAATATTGGGCCCACTGTGTATACCATGGACTGCTCAAAGAACAAGTCAGTCAGTACTACAGGAGATCAAACCTTAGATACTCAAATGATAAGCCTTGAAGAGAAAGATCATTAGAGAAAAACATCATGCTTGGCAAAGTTGAAGATCAACACAAAAGAGGAAGACCAGCAATGCCATAGATTAATTCAATAACAGCAGCTATGGATGCCACTCTATCATCAATTAGCTACCTGACTGAAGACTGAACATAGTTTAGAATAACTATCCACAGTGTCACCATGAGTAGACATCGACTTAACAGCACTTAACAACAGCACAGTATGTATAAAAGAAAATTATTATAATTGTCTTTAAAGATACAAACAAAATTAATCCTGCATTTTCTAAGGTAAACAGTTTATTTTCCTGTTATTTCCTATGGAGCTACATAGCCTAAAATGCTTAGATGTTTGGGGGGTTTCCAAAAGGTATAAACAGAGGCCCATTCTTTGTGATTCTTACTTGGAAATGGTTCTGGTTAACAAAGAAAAGGGCCTATCAAGTTGTGAGACAATACAACCCCCAGTTACACAAAACTGCTGAGGGACAGACTCTTTTCTGCAGTAGCATAACCAAGGTTGGTGCAAAGGGTATTAGGCACCCCAGGCTGACATTCAGCTTTGCTCCCGTATTAACTGTCAGGTCTCTAGCCCCTCTCCACCTGAGATTTTCATGATTAATGCCAACAAACCTGATTATCTCAACTTCACCTTTCCCAGAACAATACTGCATGAAGCATAATTGTTTTCAATACATGCATTCAGATATATATGCATACATGCATACATACATAAGAGGGAAATTTCCAAAAGTAAATTAACCAGGTAAATGGACAGTTTGAAAATTGCCCAACCTTCCTGCAGGTGAAAATAGATGCTGATGGTTCTTTGCATTTGTGTGACTTTCAGGACCTGTTGTTTTGCCTTGAATGCAGCAGATCTTTGTTTCTCCTCACCCCAACCCCCATCAGACTCTGCTTCTCTAGGTAACTGCTTAGTTTGCCAAATGATTAAGCCAGTTCTGGGCATAACTAGGGCAAGGCAAATAGGATAGATATCCCTAATGTGTTCTGAAAGGAAGTGTAGAATGGAGAACAGCTGATCACAGGAACATGAGCATATAAACAAAGTTAGGGTTGCCAACAGCTCCAGATGCGCCCAACAGGCTTGATCCAGTCTTGGGTTTACCCCATTGCATACAGGGATTTGTAGTCTTGCTTTTCTTATGAAGTGCAATAGAGAAATCAGAACTACATATCCCTGCATGCAAAGGGGTAAACCCAGGACTGGATCAAGCTTGTCAGCTGCATCTGGAACCAGTTAGCAACCCTAGGTGAAGTTTATAAAACTTGCCCTTCTACATAAATACTTAACTCTGCCACTGCCTTCCAAAGATTAGTTTTAAAGCAGGGTGATTTTTTAAAAATTTAACTTCACGAAAACTAAGGAGCGGACAAGATTGGGAGCCTAACCCCATAACGGGGCCTGTGCCTGGGAGGTTAGGTGAAAACCAAAAAGGAAGAGGCATATGGAATTTGAATCTCTCGCTGGAGGGAATAGGACAGTCCCCTGACAGATCTACCAATCATCCTACAGGGGAGATCAGATAGGGAATATAAAAGGAAAACAAGGCTGTGGGCATCAGCAATGACCCATTGACTTGTCTCAGCATCCTAGGTAAGGTGAGTTACAGGGGCAGGACCTCAATGGCCAACAATGGGGGGAGGTAAGCACAAGGTAAGGACCCAGACAGTAAGGAGACACACCTGGGAGGGACTCAAACATAAAAAGCGGGTTGGGTGCTGTGGGAATGGGATGCCCCAAGGGTATCCAAGCCCATAATCAGAGATCTAGGCCCAGATGGTATCTTCATCATCAAGATGGCAGTTGGTTTGAGGCGAAGCCAAACAATTGGACAGATACAGTATGGCCAGATGGAGCAGCAGGTTAGAAATGTTTAAACATATGCGGTGTCATGATGCGGGCACTAATAAAGTTGGTTTTAAGAAAAGAAATCCTGTTTTAGAAGAACTAGATGTGCAGTTACCTTCAGGCACAGCTAGAGGGAGCAGGAACAGACATACTGGTCTTAATGAACCTAAGCTCACTGATGACCTGCAGCTGAAAGGGAACCAGGAAGTCAGCAGTAACGGTTCACTTTATAAGCCAGAGCAGAATGCTTCTGGACAGCAGTGGCATAAGCAGCAGTGGAAGAGAAGGCAGTGGAATGAGCATATGAAGCAGCAGGAGCTGAGGAAGGAGGAGAAAGAGGAAGAAGGAACTGGAGCTGGACCAGAAGGAGAAACAGCAGAGAAGCCTGGAGGCTATCAAGGACATAAGCCTGATTGCTGTGAAAGAAGCCAAGCTGGAAGCTGGAGGAGAAACAGACCTCACAAGGTGGGAAGCCAGAAAGCCCAAACTGGACCTGTTGTGCAAGGGGAGTTTGGTGGAAGTTGCTCCAAGGTGAGAGGCTCTGCCACGCCTAGTTCCTATACTCTGCCTGTTTGTAACCTAGAGAGAAGAAAGCTAAGAACCAGAGAGGGAGGTTCTGACAGAAGCTTATCTCTAGAGGATCATTGCCCAGTTTCACCTATTCAGAGGGAAAAGCAGTTTTATAAGCAACGGAAGTTTTTACTCAGTGAGCCAAGATATGAGGCGTTGAAGATTAACTGTAATGATTGTACTGCTAAAAGTTATGCTAAAAGAAGTATTCCTCCTAGGAGAAACAAGAGTCAAGACTGGTTCACTAAACTACCGCCAGCCTTAAGAGTCCCTGGTTATGTGAAGCCAAACTCCCAAGTAGTAGATTACCATGCTGAAATAGACAGGGACAGTGGAAGCCCTTTGAATCAGTATAGGGGAGAGGAATTGATGGAAGTGGATTCTCCCAGCACTATTCTCTCACCTTTGCCTGAGGAAATGGAATGTGATTGGTGCACTGCCTATGCTCCAGAGTGTGTATGCTCCACAGAAGAATAAATGAAGTATAATGTGATGTTTATTATACTGAATATTACTTTGAAGAAAACCTGCTTTAAACTGTGAAGTAACAGTTAACTAGCCAGTGAATATTGGTACCTTTTAAAACAAAGGACTGTTTCTGTTATCAAAAATATCTCTTAGTTGAACCTTGCTTTAAACGGGGAATAAAAGCCTTTATTACCCTACACTTGGACTCCTTGTTCTTTAACAGTGCTACCTAGTGGCGTATAATCTTTGTGTCACCGGGAACCGAGTGACAGCGTATACCAAGTTCATGAAGCATCAAGTGACTTTAATGAGGGCCTATTTACTATCATGTGCTAAGGTTTTATTCTTGACACCTGTTAACAATCAAAGTTGAAGTGCATTATGTACAAATCCTCTGTGTTAGCTTTTGGGAGCTATTAGTTCCCAGAACAATGATTCTCACTGCTTGTTAGCAGGAGGCCAATAAACCACCACATTATCTGTCACATTAGCAGTGGATATGCTATAGTAATCCCCATGTTAACTGCAGGACACATCTCCCATCCATTCCCTACTCAAAGCATGTCCCTAATACAAGTTTTCATGTTAGGTGTTTAATGTGGCAATTAACACAGTGATCAGTAATGTGTTTCATTAACTGTTACTGTGTGTTGCTCTACCAGGGAACATGCTAATACTCATATTATAGACCTAGTGCATCATGTACTATTGATTTTTGGGTGTATTATCTGCAGCAGGGCCTATGTTATTCTTATGGGTTCTATTGTGGATTGTATGTGCTGGCACCATTAGCTCTCACTAACCATCATTAAATGGCAGCCCCCCACCTGCAGCAATGCAACATGATTCCATGTAAACAGTCAATGCATCTCACTAATTGTTTGGTGTTTAATGTGGCAAGTAGTGTACACTAACACAAATTCATTTATCGGGGCATGAAGTGGGTGGAGATTGCTCCTTGCAGTTAATGCATGGATTATTCCCAAGTAGTAACTGCTAGCATTGCTAATAACATAGTATAGCTAACCAGCAGAAGTATAATTCACTGCATTGTATGTTAATGCATGGTAGAGATCTTTGCCCCATGTTAGTAACATGGCTGCCTTTCACTAAGGGGGTTATTCTGAGACCAAATAGCGGGGATGGACATCTATTCCCACTATTCGTGCCGGTGGCAGCCCCCAACTAACTTCCCTGCCGGTTGTGCAGGGAAGTTAGTTGGGGGCGGGGAAGAGGCAACCCGGGGGCGGAGAGTGGGCGGGCATTGGGCGGTCACCGGCCCTGGATGTCCAGGGCTGGTGAAATAGCCGGGGAAGTTATCCTACCTGCAAGGTGGAATAACTCCCCTGGTCATGTTTTTTTAAGTGGCCTGGGGTGCAGAAGGGGCTGGGGGGGGGCAGAGTTAATTCCCTGCAGCCCGATCCTGGCCTTAGGAGGCCGGATCGGGGGTTGGGCTGTGGGGAATTAACTTTATAGCAGGCGGCCGTCGTTGCAGCTTTTAAATTTATTTATTTATTTATTTTATTTATTTATTTAAAGTCTCTTTTATACCGCGCTATTCAGCATCAGCGCGGTTTACAATAAACAGTGAACATACACATTTCCAATAGTACTTTGTGTTTACATATGAACAGGATAATCAACTTGGCTAACAGGGTAACTATGTACAACCACAAAATATACAATATATACAATTTGTAGGCTCCACACCAGGCTGTGGCTATAGGTGCAGACCGGGACTGAATCGCAGTCCCAGCCTGCATGTACATGCCTCATCGCGATTATGATCTCGCCGTGCTAGATGTGCCCTGTGGGATCAGAATCCCGATCTCCTTTGTATATCGGGGTCAGCCTGGACGTACAAAGGAGATGTACATAAGGGACAAAATCGGGCCCTAAGTGTTGGGAACACCCCAAAATTTAGTCGTCTGCAACTATTGTGGGTTAATTTTGCAGTTAACCCACATAAACTGCAAAAACTTAATATGGCTTAGTAAATAAGCCTCTTAGTGGTTCTGTGCCTTCCCTAGTGAAATCTTTCTTTTTTAGTTGTTTAAATGTACATATATATAAAGCATCTCTCTTTTTTTCTCCCTATATATATATAATTGCTATCCACTTCATGTTACAAACATTTCCAAGTCCTAAGACGGCATGCTTCTTTTAGCCTTGTAGAGTTTATCATTTCAAAACCCTGTTGTGTCTAACATAACTTGATGCACATCCATAACATTGAATAAACCTCTCAAGAAAAGTTCATGTCAAGGGTGCATCTAAGCATGGACTTAGGAAAGGCAGTGAGCAGTGCATAAAACAAAGCCTATTGACTAGAAAAAGGGTTCCATTGACGGCAATCATGGACCTCTCCCCAACCCCCAGTCCTACTTATTTAGTCTACTAAAATGTAAGAGTGCACGCACAGACAAACTGGCGTCCCTTTGCATTCCTCTAGGGTAAATAATTTATCAGGAATGATGCTGATTAAGTGTAAATGGGAAGGGTGTCAAGAATCCAGGTGACAACAGTGTTGTATGTTGCCTTTCACCTTCAAGGAATAAGGGTCAAATGTCAGCCTGGACACTCTCCAAGAACTTTTCGGAGGTGGGGGTCAGGGGGAACCTTCTTTGGTAACAGAGATCTTTTGTAAAGGAAAAACACAAACAAATCCTTGCTCCTTATTCTGCTTAGAATGTAATATTATAACATAGAATCCCTTGTATATCAAAAGGTCACATTTACAGTATGTACTTGGAGTATTCTTTAAAGGGTACACAAGGTACGCTTTTATGCTGGACCTGAATGTATCGCATGGAAACCATAAACAGTAATTCTGGTGCTTAAAGGATCCACGTGCATCTCTGATTCCAGAACAGTGCCACAGGGTTAAAACCACTGGCAGACATGCCCATATATATACTTGCTCCTTGGCACGAAAATGAATTTGAAAAGTACTTGTTTTGGTCTGCTTTCAACAGCAAGGAGAACAGGGGCATTCCCTCTTATCACTGCAATAATTTTTTCCCCCTCATAGAAGGATAGCAGGTGAAAATCAAGGCCTTTTTGCAGACTGCAGTGACACTGCACTTGCCTTTTGTTAGAAGGGCAGGCTGGTATGTGTATGTTGTGAAATCCAGGTTTACGGTTACAGCGCACACAAATACGTCAAGCAGAATGCCGCTGGCTTCGACATCCCTCACCAGATACTATGTCTCGATTTTAAATTACTTCACTCAGACTATCGCTCCTCAGTCCAGGCTGCTAAGCATTCCTTTTACACTCTGGAAATTTCGAGAGCCGCTAATTCCTCCAGACAATTCCACTCAATCTTGTGCCAGCTCTCTTCTACTACCCTAGTCTCTGCTCCTCAGGCTGCTGTCCCTGCCACTTTTTTCTCTGAAAAGGTTCAGAATTTGCGTGCTTCTTTTACTATTGCCCCTCCCTTACCCCTTTCTCCTCCTTGCTCTCCTCCTTCAGTCTCAGTCGTGTCACCTCCCTTTGAGGATTGGCTAATTGTAAATCAGTCATTTCAGCTTCCGCGCCAGTAAATAGAGACTTATCCCATACGTGGTCCACTTTCCACCCCGTCACTTCAGCAGAAGTGTTGCTGACTCTATCTAAGTCTAGGAAGACCACCTGTCCACTAGATCCCATTCCCTCAGGCTGGTTGGTGGAACCGTCTTTACAGTTGGTGCCTTTCATTACAACCATTCTTAATTCCAGCTTGTTTTCAGGCAGCTTTCCCTCCTTGTGGAAATCTGCTATAGTTCATCCTTTACTGAAACAGCCTTCGCTTGATCCCACTGTGTTATCCCACTGGTGACTGGTATCTAACCTTCCTTTTCTAGCGAAATTACTGGAACGTTTTGTCTTCCTTCAGTTATCATGACATGCTGAAGCTACCAATGCTCTCCATCCCCGACAAGCAGGTTTCAGGGCCGGGCATAGTACAGAAACCATCCTCCTGGCCCTTTTGAATGAGATTCATGTTGCTCATGATCGTGGAGATATCACGCTCCTGGTTTCATTAGATCTGTCAGCAGCATTTGATCTGATCAATCATCGAACCCTTCTCTCCCGTCTCTTTGATGTCGGTTTGCGGGGCACGGTGCTGCATTGGTTTCGCTCTTTTCTCACAGCCCGTTCCTTTGTTGTCTGCTCTAATCATCAAGCCTCCCAGCCTGCTTCCCTGTCATGTGGGGTACCTCAAGGCTCAGTTCTATCCCCTTTACTTTTTAATATTTTCCTTGCTCCCCTACCCCTCTTGATCCAACAGTATCCGGTCTCAGTTTATATCTATGCTGACGATATTATTCTCCTCTTTCATACTTCTCCGGTTAACATTGATATTACTCAACTTAATACCTGCCTCTCTCATGTTGCTACCTGGCTTTCTGCTAATTTTCTTCATTTGAATCCATCAAAATCCACAGCTATGTGGATCTCTTTGAGCACGTCCTGTCCGACCATCATGCCTCAAATAGATTCTGTCTCTATTCCACTCACTTCCTCTTTTCGTTATCTAGGGGTAACTCTGGATTCTTCGCTATCCTTCCATGAACATGTATCAAACGTATCCTGCCGTTCTTTCTTCATATTATGACAACTTAGATCAGTCTGCTCTATTTTGTCCTCCGAGTCCCTTATTACCCTTTTACTGGCCCTGGTTATGTCCAGATTGGACTATTGTAACATGGTTTTTGCTAATCTCCCTTCCTACCAACTCCAGCGTTTACAACTTTTACAGAATACAGCTGCTCAGCTTGTCACTTTTGCCCGAAAATCTGCCCATGTAACACCTCTTCTTTTTCAGCTTCATTGGTTACCACTCCGTTTTAGGTTCAAATATAAGCTCCTCATCCTAGTCCATAGAGCCATCCATACATCACATCTTCTGTATCTAGCAAACCTTATCTCCCTCCACACTCCCTATTGCCAGCTCCGTACATTGCATGCCAATCGGTTGTCTCTCCCTCCCCCTTCACATGCCCATTTAGAACAGACGCGTCACGCCGCATTCTTTTTCTTTGGACCTTCACTTTGGAACTCTTTACCACCTTTTCTCCGGTTGGAACCCTCTTACCATAATTTCAAAAACCTATTGAAAACACATTTGTTCCAACAGGCTTATGACCTCCCTCCCAATAGTCTTGTTTAGTTATTGTTTTTCTGTCTGTCTCTAGTGGCCCCTTTGGTCAGTCTTTCCTTTTATTTTATTGGAGTTCCTTTCTTTCTTCTGGCGCCAGCATACATTATTTTTTTATTGTAAACCGCTCTCACATCTCGACAAGGATGGTATATAAAGTGCTAAATAAAGATAAAGATAAAGATATGCACCTGTGCATTCTGATAGACCATCGTGGACACATCTGTTGCCGTTTCTGGCTACATCAATATTTTGCACATGCATGTTTCTGAAATTAGCCATCTCTTTGCATGTGTCTGAACCCTTATTCTGCATGTCCCTGTTTTCTTTATATGTTTGCAGAAACGTTTAACTTTTGAGGCAGAGGTTAATTTGGGAATGCATTTACATATGTTCACCTTCTTTGCTGCCCCTCCCATGGAATTTCCGATGTTTTGGAACTTATTTATTTATTTATTTAGTGTACACTTATATCCCGTTACTTCCAGCGATCAGCAGCGGTTTGCTATACATAACAGTATGGTTGTACAGGCCATGGATTAAAACATACATAATGATCCAGTACAGGACACAAACATTCAGATTACAGGTTTACACTTGATTGCAAGACATTGATTGGAATGACATCCTGGGGGGGGGGGGGGGGGAGGGAGCCTAAACAGCCTTTCTAATATGCATTTTCCCATGACTCACTTCCTTGTTGATGTAGCAGTTCTCTTCTAAACTTTTTAAGAAAGCTTTCAAAGAATGTGTGGTATTCTCCCATATGCCCCTGGACCTGCAGGTACTTAGTTTATTGGCTAGTTCAGTTTAGAAGAAAACTGGGAGGAAGTGGGTAACTTGTAGGGATCATTACACTGCTGTGATCCAGTAATATCTGTAAGAGGCAAGAAATTGTGCTTTGTTTGATGACAACCAGATATAATGCAGCCACATGCATGGGAATCCCTAGACAAAGGTTGTCATAAAAAAGGAACAGACAAGACAAACAGATTTCAACAACTAAACAATGAAAAAAAAACATAGGCCAGATATTCAAAAAGACGTATTTTATATGAATAGAGGCAGCATCTCTAGGAAAAAGTCCTCTATATGTGAATTTTTGGTGGCTCTATCTATGTGCCCAAAGCAATTCTGGGGCATTTATTTTTTATTTATTTATTTAACAGGTTTTATATGCCGTCTTTCTACAAATCAAGACGGTTTACATAGAACATAAAATTGTTTACATAGAACAAGTAACACTGGTAACCCGGAAGCCCTCTTCGCCTCCATCCCCCGACTTAACACCCCCCAATCCTGTTCCCCCCCCCCCCAACAAATTCACCAACAACAGTATTTTTGGTACAAACTTTTGGTCGCAGCTTTATTTACAACCTATACAACCGGCCCAACACGGGCCTGAATATAACAATTGAACACAACCCAGCCCCGCACCCCTTTACCGGAGGATGCCCCCCCACCCGCCATCTTAGTAGCAAGGCGGAGCATCCTCCTCCCCCCCAAACCCCGCCGCCTGCCTCGCCATCCTAGTAGCAAAGGCCGGCTCCCACCCCCCCGCTACCAGGCCGAGACCCCCAACCGGGCTGTCTCGCCCCACCCCGGGGAGCACGTCGCCCCCCCTGCGTGTAAACCCGGTCAAGCCCGCGCCGCGCCAGCGAGCGCTGGCTCGGGACCCCGCCACCACCCCCACCAGCTGCAACATCCCCAAAAAAAAAAAAACCCGGGGGGGGGGGGGGGGTAACGCGACCGCTACTCGAGGAGCCGCGGCCAGAAGGAGACGGCCACGCGGCTCCTCGCGAACACAGCACCGCCCACCCCCTACCCTGCGGGCCAATGAAATCGCTCCGACGGCATGATGGAGCGATTTCAAATGCCGCGCACCACCTCCTCACTCCCGACGCACACCCCCCCTTTTCTCCGCATGTTGGAGGCCGCGGCCGGGCCCGGGCCTAGGTTACTGTTGGCCGCGGGACCCGGCCCGCGGCCTCGGGCATTAACACTGGTAACCCGGAAGCCCTCCTCGCCTCCATCCCCCGACTTAACACCCCCCAACCCTGTTCCCCCCCCCCCAACAAATTCACCAACAACAGTATTTTTGGTACAAACTTTTGGTCGCAGCTTTATTTACAACCTATACAACCGGCCCAACACGGGCCTGAATATAACAATTGAACACAACCCAGCCCTGCACCCCATTACCGGAGGATGCCCCCCCACCCGCCATCTTAGTAGCAAGGCGGAGCATCCTCCTCCCCCCCAAACCCCGCCGCCTGCCTCGCCATCCTAGTAGCAAAGGCCGGCTCCCACCCCCCCGCTACCGGGCTGAGACCCCCAACCGGGCTGTCTCGCCCCACCCCGGGGAGCACTTCGTCCCCACTGCTTGTAAACCAGGTCAAGCCCGCGCTGCTCCTGCGAGCGCTGGCTCTGTACCCCGCCACCGGTGCGAGGTAGGCACTATCCTCGCACCGCCCCCACCATAAAGCTGCGACCAATCATTTCAAGCACTTCCTGCCAATCATTGAGCAATAAGTCCTGTCCGACCAGGGACAAGTGTACCCCGTCAGTACGGTACAGTCCAGCGCACTGGGGGTCCGCCCAAGGGTGCCGGACCTGCCATCCCCCGGCCTGTTGCAACCAACGGCCAATCTGCCTGTTCACTTTGGCCAGCCCTCTCGACCAGCATCGCTGAGGCAAGCAGGCCGGCCGAGGGATGATGTCCGACCAGACGATTGCAACGTCAGGCCACTGCTCCTGCAGCGTCCGCAGGTCCCGTTGCACTGCGCAGATGAGTTGCTGACACGTCCAACAGGAAAGATCATTCCCTCCAAGATGTATCAGGAGTCCCACCGGCCGCTCCGCGTGCTCTCAAACCACTGGAAGTAGCTGCCACCAACGCATGCCCCGCTCGCCGAGCCACTCCAACCGGAAATTGCAGGACACCAAGCCCAGGTGTGTACCCTGCGGACGAGTTGAGGCTCTGCGTTCCGCCCAGTAGATGAACGAATGTCCCAGAAGCCACCAGACACCCGGCATGCCCCGGGCAGCATTCCATGTCGGCACGCTCTGCAGTACACCTGAAAAAGAAACACAGCATTAGAACCCCCCCCACGCCCACCCCCCCTCCACCACCACAGCTCACAACTGTTCCAAACGCACGTAGCCCTCATAGGCCCCGGAGCGCCAGTGCCCGATCCGCTGGATCACCTCACCTCCCAGGCCAGCGGCTGCTGTGCTCGTTGCCGCACCTATCCGGAAGGAATGAGACGCATAACCACGCTCATCCACGCCCAGCCGCCGCAATGCCAAGCGGAAGACTGCCGTGAATTGGAATTGGGTAACAGCTGTCCTATCAGCATGGCAGAAGAAACACCCGGCCCGATCCGGCCGCTGCCGCCGGTATGCCGCCAAGTTCTGCACCAGACAGGATCCCAGACCCGGAATGGCCCTCAGCAGCATCCACCGACCCTGCCCCTGCGGGTCAGTCTTCGAGTGGGCCAGAAATATCCGTACGCGCGCCTCCTGTGCATCCACCTGCTGAACCAGCAAACCCCCCCGCCCACCCCGTCCGCCCGACGGAGGGACCAGCTCGCTAACTCGGAAGGCCCCAAAGAAAGCTGTGACAAACAACGCCCGAAAAAGGACTGCCTCATGCGGAGTAGCCGCCACCTCGGGTAGAACGCCTCAAATACGCAGCAGCAAGGCGTGCGACACGGGGCGACGCCAATCCAGGCCGGGGGGCTGTGCTCGCGCCCACCCGGCTAATAGCCGCTTCACCACATACGAGGCGCTCGGACTGCCCCAGCCAGCAGCCCTGCTAAAAAAGGAGAAGCCGGCCAAAGCCGCCCGCGCTGCCGCCCGGGACCAACCACCCTCTTTTGCCCACGCTATGAAGGAACCTGCTAAGATGTCCCCGACTCTGCCCCCCCTCCAGCCCCTCCCCCAGAGAAACTTTCGAACCCGCACATACCCCCGCTGATAAGCCTTCCACGTACCTGGAGCCAGGGAGGACCGCAACAATGAGATCATTCCGGCGTCCCAATTTGCCAAAGGTGCTCCGGCACCACCGCCGCGGTCTCTTCCGCCCCCGGGGCCAACTCCCGAAACCGCTCCCACTGGAAACGAGACAATGCATCAGCAATAACGTTCAGAGCACCTGGCACATGGCGCGCCCGAACCGTGACATTGAGACGAAGACAGGCCAGCACAAACACCCGCATCAACGCCGCCACCCTCGGACACTTTGGCGAATGACGATTAATGACTTGCACCACCGCCGCGTTGTCGCACCAGAAGACCACCCGCTTGTCCCGTAGCCTCTCTGGCCATACCCAGAAGGCCACCACAATCGGGAACAACTCCAGGAACGTCACGTTGCGCGTCAACCCACTCGCGGACCAAGCTGCCGGCCACGGCGCTGCACACCACGAGCCCTGGCAGTACAATCCCATACCCGAACCCCCTGCCGCATCTGAAAACAATTCCAAATCCCTGTTGGACAGTTCCTCAGACTGTAACACCGAGCAGCCATTATAATTCGCCAAAAAAGCATCCCACACGCGCAAATCAGCTCGCATCCCCGCAGTCACCCGGATGCGATGGTGCCCACAGCGCACCCCAGCCATCGCCAAAGACAACCGCTGCGCAAACGGCCTCCCCATTGCGATGACCCGACAGGCAAAGTTCAGGTGGCCGACTAACCTCTGAAGCTCTGTCAACGTCACCTTCGTAGCGGAGCCCACCTCCGCTACCAAGAGCCGCAGCCGCTCGACTTTATCCATCGGTAACCGGACCACAAACTCCACTGAGTCGATATCGATCCCCAAGAAGGAAATACAAGTCACCAGCCCCACCGTCTTACCCTCCGCCAAAGGGATGCCAAACTCCGCCGCCATACCCAGGAAAAGCTCTAACAAGGATGCACACACTGCGGACTGGGCCGGCCCGACGAACAAAAAATCATCGAGGTAATGCACTATAGTCCTAAGACCGGACCTCCGCACCAACACCCAGTGCAGGAAAGAGCTGAAGGCCTCAAAGTAAGCGCACGAGATCGCACAACCCATGGGCATACACTTGTCATAATAATAATAATCGTCGAAACGAAATCCCAGCAAGGGGAAGGCGGATGGATGCACCGGCAAGAGACGAAAGGCAGACTCAATGTCCACCTTCGCGAGCAAAGCCCCCTTTCCACATTGGCGCACCAGCTCCAAAGCCTCGTCGAAGGACGCATAGCGCACTGAGCACAGCTCCCGCGGGATATGGTCGTTCACCGAGGCCCCAAGGGGGCAAGAAAGATTATGTATCAGCCGATAATGCCCGGGCTCCTTCTTCGGGATGACACCAAGCGGTGAAACAATAAACGGCGAAAAGGGCGGCCTTACGAACGGCCCAGCGACTCTGCCCAGAGCACACTCCGCCGCAATCTTCACACGGGCCACATCCGCCAGCCGCAGCACTGAGCAAGCATTCCCTGTCTCCAATTCCCAGACCGCCCCTTGAAATGGGATACGAAAGCCCTCAGAAAACCCCGCCCACAACATCGTCCCCGCCGTGCCATGCCTGGTAGCCGCGTAGAGCTCCAGCCATGGCAGCAACGCCTGTATCCTAATGGGGGTAGGCGCCAGCCCCCCTCCAACCCATCATTTACTTGCAGCCGACGCCCCTTGCACCGCTCTACGGCTGCACTTAACGGCCGAGTGACCGGCTCCGCACAGCGAGCAGGCGTGCCGAAACTTACAGTCCGGGAATGGGCAGGACGTTTTATTGAAGCGCCAGCACAAATCTCCGCTGGGACCGCCCGCCCCAATTTTGCTCGCCTCGGGCCCCGGGCCCGCTGGCCGAAAGGACCGCAAGCCCGCCGTAGCTGCCGTGCCCGCCGCCCTAGCCAGACCTGCACCCCCCCCCCCCCGTTCCACTCTTCTTTGCTGACATTTGTGTGAGCCAAAGGTTAATATCCTTCATGCCCCACGACAACTGCCGGTTCTCTTCCATCCTATCACGGAACTCCTCATCGTAATTAAGCCAGGCCCACCCCTCGTGTGCCTGGGAAGCCGCCAAGATCGCGTCAGCATAAGCCAACAGCTCACCGTATCGACTCGGGTCCTCATGCCCCCATACGCTCGCCAAACGCAAAAAAGCCCGAGTCCAATTCAACGTGTTCTGTGAAACCTTCCGTACCCTCCCCGCCTTCTCGTCTTCCCTGCGTTTCTTACGACTCTCCCCCGAGCGTTTCCTCCCTTCCAATAGCCGGAAAATATCCAAATAACGCCGCTTCACAATCCGCCGCCTCAACTTGCGCGGAACACTCTCCCACAATTCCGCGCACCGCACCACCGAGGACCCCGCCCCTTCACCAACCCGCGGCCCGCCGGTGGAGTCCGCTGAAGAAGTGTCCGAAGACCCCGACGATGTAGATGAAGACGACGCGCTCTGCCGCCGACACCGTCGGTGCTTCCGCTTTGCCTTGGCTTTACTAGCTGGCGGTGTGCCCTCCCCCGACAGCACTGCCCCCCCAACTCCCTCCGCTGTCGTCACGGAGCACTCACCTGCCGCCGCCTGCTCCGCCGCCACCTGCACCCCCAAGGTGGACTCTGTCTGCTCCGCCAAGGTCGGGCCGGACTGGCCCCCACTCGACGACATCACTGTCGCACCGTCGCCAACTCCACTCGCTGCCAGTGGTGCACTCCCCGGAACCTGCAATGGGAGAGGAGAGCCGACACACGGGGATGGAGGAAAGCCAACCCCCTGCGAAGCCATCCCATAAGGCCCCGCCCCCCACCCCGCACCCCCTCCCTGCACTCCCCCCGAGGACCCCAACCCCCCGACTGCCCAGCCTGTAGCCCCCCAGGGAAGCTTCCCCCCACCACTTTGAAAACCGGCCCCCCAATGCTCCCCTCCCCAGCCCCCTCCCCAAGGGCTCCCACCCATAGCCCTCCCAGGTGCCAGGGACCAAGTCTGCCACCCGTCGCTATGCATTCCCAACCTTCCCCACCCCACCGGGGCGGGCCCATAGGCTCCAGCAGGAACCTGAACCCACCCAGGCCCCACCCCACCCGACCGCTCCCCGCCGTCCCCCACCGACCCCTGCGCGATGCTCCCCTCCGCTACACCCCCTACCCCTGCACCCCCCCTATCGCCTCATCCGTCTCCAGCGCCCCAGGCCCCTCGACCCCTTCTAGGGGGCCCACCAACTCCTCCGGCCCCCCCAACACGGCTGCAGGGGCAGGGAGAGCCCCACGCATCCCTGCCCCGACCTTCCGCTTACCTGTCCTCCCACCTACTCCCCCCCCCCTCGGCCTGCTCCGGCCCCTGGTGCTGCCCCAACCCCGTGGGACCCCCTCGAGCTCCCCCCAGCCCTTCCACCCGAAGCCCCCTTGGCTTTGCCTTTTCCGGCCATGCTCCGACCCTCCCCACCTTACTGCTGAGAGCGGCAGCCCAGCGCAGGGTAAAGGACTTGCTGCAGCAACCAGGAAGCGGGCTGCAAGCTGCACGGGGTTCTTCCTTTTTTTTTTTTTTTTGATATGCACACGGCCCCCACGTAAGGCAGACCACCGGCTGCCGACCCCGCCACCGGAACTCAACCACCCCCGCCTCCCCCGGGAGCACAAGGACCCCCCAAAGAACCCCACTCACCGGACCAACACAGAACGCGACCGCTACTCGAGGAGCCGCGGCCAGAAGGAGACGGCCACGCGGCTCCTCGCGAACACAGCACCGCCCACCCCCTACCCTGCGGGCCAATGAAATCGCTCCGACGGCATGACGGAGCGATTTCAAATGCCGCGCACCACCTCCTCACTCCCGACGCACCCCCCCCCCGTCTCTCCGCATGTTGGAGGCCGCGGCCGGGCCCAGGCCCAGGTTACTGTCGGCCGTGGGACCCGGCCCGCGGCCTCGGGCATTAACATATATACATAATATAACAATGAACTAATTATATGAATAAAATAAAATAAAAGAACAACTATTTACAAGGATATTAACCGAGGTATCAGTTGTCAGTGTGAAGGTTTGGAAGGAGTAGGCGCTGGAGGGAAGCAGAGGAGGTTAGTACTAGGGTGGAAGGGAAAAATGTTCCTGAAAAAGGAGGGTTTTTAAGTTTTTTCAGAACTCAAGGTGAGTTCTAGAGTTCCGTAGCTCATGGGGAAGAGAGTTCCATAGAGTAGGAGCATAAAGGGAAAAGGCCCTGTTACAAGTAAATTGTTTACTATATCTTATGGTTGTTGGGATAGAGATGAGGTTTTTGGTAATAGTACGGTGGGTTCTAGAGCTAGCAGAGAGGGGAGTGAGAAGGGAAAGGCAAGGAGCTGATTCGTTGGAAATGATTTTATGTATAAGGGTAAGACCTTTGAACTTAATCCTACAGTAGACGGGGAGCCAGTGGAGGTCATATAGGGCTGGTGTAATGTGCGATCGCCTGGGAGTGCTGGTTAAGAGTCGAGCAATCGTGTTCTGGGCAAGTTGGAGCGGTTGTATAGCATTCTTTGGAAGGCCATGATAGATTAGGTTGCAGTAATCAAGAGAGGGGGTTGTGAGGGCTTGGCAGACAGATCAAAATGAGGTGGGGCTTAAGAGGGGTTTGAGATTCCGGAGGGTACGTAGTTTGGCATATATTGTATTAGTAGTTCTTTTTATTTGATTAGTGAAGGAGAGGTTCTGATCGAGGATAATGCCAAGATACTTCACCTGGTTTTTTATAGTTAGGGTGAGATCTCCAATAGTGATGGTTGGAGGGGGGGGGGTGTAAGAGGTAGAGGAGAACACCTGTAGCACTTCAGTCTTAGCTTGATTTATTAGAAGGTTATGTTGAGATAGCCATGCTTTCAGTGTAAGTAAGCAATCACTTAGTTTGGAAAAGTCGGGGTTGGAGAGATTAAATTGGGTGAAGCACATCATATCGTCAGCATATAATTGGTATTGAATGCCAAAGCTCTGAAAGATGTTGCAAACAGGTTGAAGGAAAATATTGAAAAGGAGAGCGGAGAGGCTCGATCCTTGGGGGACACCTTGTTTAAGTGTAAATGGGAGAGAGGTATCATTGCCAATACAAACCTGTTGGGTTCTGTCATCTAAGTAGGATCAGAACCAGTTTAGGGTTGTGCCTCTGAGCCCTATTTCATGGAGCCTGCATAAGAGTTGATGGTGAGGAAGGGAGTCGAAGGCAGCTGATAGGTCAAGGAATATGAGTAGGCATCCTTGGGTAGGATTTTGGGTATGCAGGTACAAGGAGTCTAGTAGGGAGGTAAAGAGTGTTTCAACACCATGATTCTTTCTAAAACCATGTTGAAATGGGTCGAGGGGGGAGTGCTCATCAATATAGTCTTGAAGTTGGGTTTGAACTAGTTTTTTTCTGCAATTTTGGCTAGAAAAGGGATGCTAGAAATAGGTCTGTAGGAGGTAGGGGAAGTGGGGTCAAGTTTTGTTCCTTTTAGTATTGGCCGAATAGTGGCGTGCTTAAGAGGGGGTGGAACAAAACCAGTCAGGAGGGAGGTTTGTATGATCGAGAGGATGTAGGGGCTAAGGGAACCTCTAGTAGCCTTGATCCAAGGGACAGGACAGGGGTCAAGGGCAGAAGTGGTGGTATTAAGGTCTTTTTTTACATTGGAGACATTTTCAAGTGTGATGGGGTTGAATTCATCCCAAGAGGGTCCTGAAGGTTGGGTATTGTAGTCAAGAGTTAAGTAGGAGTTATCGATTGAAGAGGGTGGGGGGAATTTAGAGGTAAGGTGGTTGGCAATATTTTGTGCAGATATTTTCGGGGGCTGGTCATGTGGTGAAGGTTCGTTTATTAAGGATTTCGCTATGGTGAAAAGTTCCCTAGGTTTATTGAGAGACCGTTGGATTATGTTTTCATTATATTCTCTTTTATGTTGAGGGTTTCAGAGCAGTAAGTTTGGAGTTTATTTATGTATGCAGAATGTGCATTGGGATTATGTGAGCGTCTCCAGATACGTTCCAAATGCCTAAGTTCTCTTTTGAGATTTCTTAGTTTTGTAGAGAACCAGGGTGCTCTATTGCGGTGCTTTTGAGGGAATTGTTTAGTTGGGAGGAGAGAGGCTGTAGATAGGATTTCATTCCATTTGGAGATGTGAGATTCTTGGTTAAGTTCCATATCTTTTAGTAGGTCGAGGGATGGGATCGTTTGCTCTAGGAAGTCGGGCGCATTGAATTGTCTAAATTTATGAGTTTGTTGAGGGTGGGTAGGAGGTTGAGCTTTAAGAGTTGAGTAGGGGAAGGAAAAGAGGATGAGAGCATGATCAGACCAAGGAATAGGTTGAACGGTGTGAAGGATTTGTTCAGCGAATGGAGCTTGTTGTGGGATAAATATTAAGTCAAGAATGTTTCCTTTAGAATGTGTGGGGTGATTTAGGATTTGAGTGAAGTGGAGGGAATTCATAGCTTGGAGGAAGGTAGATGATTGATTAGGGGTTATAGAGTGTAAATTTAAATCACCTAAGATTATGAGGGGGCGTGAGGCAGGTTGGGGGGAGCAGGCTGTGTCAAGAATCGTGGAGAGGTCAGAAGAGGCTGCTTGGGGTGCACGGTATAAGAGGTGTAAAGATAGAGTGGAGTTAGAGACTGTTATGGTGTCCAAGCCTGATGAAGAGATAGACTCAACTATGGAAAGTTGCAGGTTCGATTTGGCAATGATAGCTACACCTCCACCTCTGCCTTGTGTTCTGTTACATGTGTAAATTGAGTATGCATTAGGACATAGTTGGTTTATCAGAACCATGTCAGTGTCTTGAAACCAGGTTTCAGTGAGGCAAAATATATTGAGGTCATAGTCAGTTATGAGGTCAGTGAGTAAGGGGATTTTATTTCTGGCAGAGCGGACATTGAGTAGGGCACATTTGAGGGGGGATTGGGAATGTTGGAGGGAGAGTTGGGCTTAAGGTTGGGAAGTAAGTTAATAGGCATGAGTTTGCTAGTGCGGTAATGGGAGTTATGAGGTGAGTGAGATAGAGGTGGTGGGATGTAAAGGTGTCTGGGAGAGTGGATTATAGGAATGGGGATATTATGTGTCAGAGAAAGGGCATAGGGGAGGGTGAGCAAGGTGAGGTATAGGATGACGAGGGCAAGCCTGAGTGCCAATGAGCAGGAGTTAGGGGGGGCCATTCTAGTATGAAGGACAGGATCTGGTTGAAGGGAAGGAGGGAGGGAAGAGGTCTGGTTGGAAGTAGGTCAATTCAGGAGAGTGAGAGTGTAAATGTTACAGTAGGTATTACAGGTAGTTGGATACTTTTAAAATAGCAGAGCTGAATGAACATTAAATTGAGGTAATAGAGAAGAAACAATTGTTACTTAAATTGACAATGGGTACAGAGGCAAGTGTTACATTAGGTTCAGTTAGAATACAGTTGAAACAATTGTAGCATTTAATAGTTGTAACAGGTGTTAACTCTGAGAGTAGTGGATGAGACAATAATCGGTTGCATTGAAGCACAGGTTAGCACAGTGAGAGTAGGTAAATATGAATAAATGACAAGGAGAGGCAGCCAATTAGCTGGAGAAAATAATATATTTAGGATAGGAAAATTAAAAGGAGTTGCTTACAATTGAGGTTGAAGAGTTCTAAATTGGTGTTAGAACATGAGGCTGCTGTGGTAGGACAGGAAGATTAGACACAATCTTGTTTTGAAGAGTTCCACGCCTAAGGGCCACGCCAAAGGGCCCTCTGGCGAGGCCCTCAGGCGCAGGCCCGCAAAGGCGCGGGCATGCCTGGTCGGCGCTTTTTAAATCTGCTGCCGCGTGCCCCGATTGGGCGGTGGTCACTGGTGGGGGTGGATCGGAGGCTCCGGCCTGCTCTATCCCTGCCGGGAGAGCACTTGAAGAGGCCGGAGAGCTGGAAAGGGCTGCGCGCCCGGTCGGCGCTTTTTAAATCTGCTGCTGCGTGCCCCGATTGGGCGGTGGTCACTGGTGGGGGTGGATCGGAGGCTCCGGCCTGCTCTATCCCCGCCGGGAGAGCACTTGAAGATCCCGGAGAGCTGGAAAGGGCCGCGCGCCTGGTCGGCGCTTTTTAAATCTGCTGCCGCGTGCCCTGATTGGGCGGTGCTCACTGGTGGGGGTGGATCGGAGGCTCTGGCCTGCTCTATCCCCGCCGGGAGAGCACTTGAAGAGGCTGGAGAGCTGGAAAGGGTCACGCACCCGGTCGGTGCTTTTTAAATCTGCTGCCGCGTGCCCCGATTGGGCGGTGCTCACTGGTGGGGGTGGATCGGAGGCTCCGGCCTGCTCTATCCCCACCGGGAGAGCACTTCCACCTCAGAGGTGGAATAAGTTCCCCATACAGGCTACCGGCCCCGGACGTACAGGGCTGACATTGGAATCAGCCCTATACATCCGGGGCCGCCAACCGCCCACTGCCCACCTTAATGCCGCCCCCGCTCCGCCTTTCCCACCCCCGTCTAACTTCCCCATGCAACGCGCGGGGAAGTTAGTTGGAATCAGAAGAAGGCCCGAATAGCGGGGATGGATATCCCATCGGGACGTCCATCTCCGCTATTTGCTCCTCTGAATGACCCTGACAGTGATTATCCCTATAGATATGTAGTTAGTTTAAGTTGCAAAAGAAAAATTGCTGTCTTAGCCTAAGCCACTTTTCTCTCTCTATAGTGACAAAATATTGTCACCATTGGGGTAATTTGATATGGAGTCACCTAGATTTAGGCAGCAAGAATTCACCTTACTCTTGGTAAGTGGCCACTTACATGCATAAATGATTTATTTTATGCTTAGATCCAATAGTGTGTATTTTCACTGCAGATGTGCACATAAGTGGAGTTTAGGCGGAGCACACAATTACATCACTAAATTATAAAATCTTATTATTTAGGTGTGTTCTTTGTAAATATAGACACAGGCATTTACATCAGCCCTAATAAGTGTTCACACTTTCACTTAAGGTGACTATTTAGCCACTTAAATTTGTGTTCTATAATGAAAGTAGACACCTACTTGTTTTTTATAAAATAGACAGGCAGATTTTGGCAGTGTTAAACTAGGCACCCTGTTATAAAATTACATTTTAATGTATGGCAGTAACACTGAGTACTGTCCATATTTATTCAATGCTGCACCTATACTGACAGCAATGCTGACTAAACATGGTTTATTTAAATGGCTTTGCAAGTTGTTTAAACAAATATTTGCCTCAGTGTTTAAATATTGACCCACATATTTATTATGGAAGAAGCCTCCAATTTTATATATTTTCTCTTTTTTCCCCACAACAAAATAAATAATCCAGAACAAATAAGACAACATGAAACCATAAAAACGGGCCTTAGAATGAAGGGAGTTTGCTATTTGTTCTTCCCCAGGTGCATAACTTTGCATTTGTCCACATTAAATTTCATCTGCCATTTTGATGCCCAGTCTTCCAATTTATCAAGATCCTCTTGCAATTCTCCACAATCCTCATGGGTTTTAACAACTTTAAATAGTTTTGTGTCATCTGCAAATTTGATAATCTCACTCGTTATTCCCTTTTCCAGGTCATTTATGAATATGTCAAAAAGCAGCGGACCCAGCACAGATCCCTGGGTTATACCACTATTCACCTTTCTCCATTGGGAAAATTAGCCATTTAGCCCTACCCTCTGCTTTCTATCTTTTAACCAGTTTCTGAAACACAATAGTACACTGCCTCCTACCCCATGACTCTTTAGTTTTGCCAAAAGTCTTTGATAAGGGACCTTGTCAAAGGCTTTCTGAAAGTCCAAATACACTATATCAACAGACTCACCTTTGTCTGCCTGTTTATTCACACCTTCAAAAAAACATAATAGATTAGTAAGACAAGATCTTCCTTTTCTAAAGCCATGTTGGCTGTTTCCCATTAAGCCATGACTATCTACATGTTCAGTAATTTTGTTCTTTATGCTGCTTTCTACCATTTTTCCCAGTACTGACATCAGGCTCACCAGTCTGTAGTTTCCCGGATCATCTCTGGAACCCTTTTTAAAAATTGGCATTGCGTTGGCCATCCTCCAATCTTCAGGTATTACAGATGATTTTAATGATAGTTCACAGATTACTCATAGCAGGTCTGCAATCTCATATTTCAGTTCTTTCAACACCCTTGGATGTATAGCATCCAGTGCAGGTGATTTGCTACTCTTCAGTTTATCAAATAGTTGTAATACATCTTCCCGAAGTATCGATATTTCCTTCAATTCTTCCACGCCTTTAAATACCACTTCAGTCATGGGTAACATCCCTACATCTTTCTCAGTAAAGACCAAAACAAAGAATTCATTCAGTCTCTCCGCTATCACCTTGTCACCTCTTAGTGCCCCTTTAACCCCTCTATCCCTCTATCTTGTTGTGCCATAGCAGGGCTGCATATACCATGGTAACTTTCGGAAACATGCTTTCCATGTTCTCAGCAGTTAACGCATATTGCCCTAACACACCATGGATTCACACATTATAGACATATTTGGTGCAACACCACAGTGCCCTTTAGTAAAACAGCCCCTTAGTGTAAGATGGATAATCCAGAAAAACATGGAATTTCATTGACTTTTCAAGCTGAAGGGATCGCTATCAAAATTGTAATCTTACCGATAAGGAAGCTGATCTCATAAGAGTCGAGACATAAAAGGGACTTTCATTATTTGAGTTAGGGCCATGCCAATATCCCATGACACTGAGTGAGGCATTAGATATAGATTCAGCTGAACTAACCCTTCCCATTAATCTAATAACCAAAGACTATACAGAATTCAGGTGTTTTTTATTTTTTAATGTGGTCATAAGTGTCATATCCATAACAGTGAAACTCCAGTGGAATTTTGGACTAGGATTTCGGATATGTAGAAGTTATACAAGCAGTTTTTGCCTGGCGCAAAGAAACAGTCTAAGGATTTGCCCGTTCATCAAATAAGAAACTTTAATTGTATAGCCTACAGCCTCCTGATACACTCTTCAGAAGGATAAGGCTTTTTCTTATTGTATTCTATAGTCTATATATTAGCCTTTCAACGTCCAGGCTGTGAGGGCCAGAGACAAGCATCAGAGTAGAACAATAATTTTTAGTTCTGAGTAATCAAGCATGGAGAACAACCTAGCCTGAGGAAGTTCTGAAATCTTATGATTTTTAGTAAGGTTTTAGCCAGCAGGAAAAGTATATGGGTTTTGGCTGGAAGATAGGTATACAGAAGATTTCTCTCCCAGTGAAGAGAGAAGGCACCTGCTATTAGGCTGCCTTCTGATGCCCTTCTGCATCAAGAAACCGGTATCTTTATATGCAGGGCTGCTACAGTCGAAGATCAGTCTGACCTCTACATCCTAATCCAGGGACCAATTATGAGGATCCAGCAACTGAACTGAGTCTGACTGATAGGGCATACAGTCTCATCCTAATAGGTATGTGACTCTTAAGGTGAAAAACATCCAGTTTCATACTCCTACAGCTTCCCAACATATAAGAAGTGATCCTGTTCCTCAGTGCTTTTTCAGGCAGCAAATGACAATCTGGCTGTCTCCACATGGACACACTTTTCCTCATCTTACTTCTGAGAACCCTCAAAGGATTCACAACTTCTCTCATCTCTATGAGGTTGAAACAGAATGTTATTTCTTGGCCATGGGTCTGTAGCTCCCAGCCTCCCAGCCCAAGATGGATATTTCTATAAGTACAATTTTATGTAGAGGAATTTGGAAAGAGATCTGTGATCAAATGAAATGGGATAGCCACCATCTCTTCTAAAATCAGGATGCAATCTTATGATTTCTTCATTTCTTAACACACCATTGAGATTTTCTCATATGAATATGCACCATGGACTTAATATGAACCATTGCAGGGATGAGATGTAGGATTTTCAATATAGACCATATCTATGTCTGCTGACTAAGCTACTTCCCATACTGTGGGCCTGATGTCATGGACTTTTGCCCTCACTGCAAAGATATATCTCAACTATCGGGCATGTGGAAGTAACTTTATAATATGATGTTTAGACTGGGAGGTCAAGCGGCAGTCTATTTTAAGAAGACACATAGGTGCCTATGGATCTTTATAAAATTCCCCCACAAAAGCCCCAGAAGTATTGACTATAATGAAACTGCATACATTCACACCTGCTTGGGAGCTGGTATAAATGTGCATGAATCCAGTACCCATGAACATGGGTATTTTATAAAGACCATGTGCAAATCATGATTTTGCCCACAATCTGCCTAATATCTGCCCCTGAATATGCCTTCACCTAAGTCACATGTTCTCATCACTACATGTACCTGCATGTGGGGGTAATTTTATATATTGAGAATTTTACGAGGCTATACTGGCATGTGCATGCAAAAAAGCTTTTAAATGACCCCCTTAAGGGAGCATTTTACAAAGAACGTTGAAGTGAAATCTGGGACTTCCAAGCCAGAATGTCTGATAAAAAAGCAGGTACGTCCAAGTTCAGACATGATTTCACAAACATAGAAGTGCCCGATATGGATGTCTGCAGGGGCGTCTACACTGACATCCCTATAAGAGTATACCAGACCATGGATATCTAGGAATAGCCTAATGACTATAGTAGTGGGCTAGGACCAGGGACACTATTGCTATCATTGTGCCCAAGTACAAAACTATCTTTATGGAAGGTAATTTTATAAGGTGTGCCTAGGTCAACATTTTTAGCACATGTTTTCATACCTATTTATAGAGTAAGATATGTGCATACTTTATAAAATAGGCCTTAAGTTGTCAAAAACATATTAATTTAAGCTGTGAGTCATTACACCAGCCCTTGATTTTTCAAGAACACGAGTAAATTATAGTATTACATGAGTAAACTATAGTATTCTATAGTTTACTCATGTAACTTTGTGCTCTGCTCAACTCCACCCCTCTACCGGTGGAAGTTCACAGCAAAATTATGCACGATCAGTCCAATGTGTGTACTTTCAGAATAGCGACCCCATCACATGCCCTTGTAAGTGCCTATTTATATGTATATATGACTACAGTACCTAGATTTATGCTTGTAGATCTAGGTACAACCTATATAATTACCCTCATGGAGGGTAATTTTGTAACTCCCCACATTGTCACTGCATGTGCATAGTCGGCCTATTTTATATAGGGAGGTATGTGCATGCCTCACTTTATAAAATAGGTGTGTATGGATGGGTTATACATTAAGAATGCCAGTTATGCCTTGTCTAAGGCTTAAGGATGCATGTTACTCGAGGCCATGCCTACACTCTGCCCACTCCGTGTCCTTGTGCATACCCCAACATGAGAGCAGCATGGAGGGCACATCCATGTGCGTTTATAGAATAATACCAAACCAAACGCATGCAGAAGTGCTCCTTCATGCACACGAAAATACAAACTTGCATGTAGGGACCGCGGATCTTTCCACAGCTCCCTTATGAAATCATCCCTTTAATGTCTGTGAGAAAATGCCTAGTATATCTAGCCAATGGATAGGAAATGAACCTCTTGAAATCATGAAAAAGGAACTCTTACAAAATGAAGCACTGAATAAAGAAGCATTTGATTGTGTCTGATTATGAGTTCCTGCAGAAGGACTACTACCTTTCTGTGACAGTAAGTGTCATTGGTGAAAAAAACGTGGACTTGAAAAAGTCAGAAAGGCTAACTAGGGCACTACTGGGAGACAGGGCAACAACCCTGAAAAAATGTTAATATTTGTCAAAGAACTTAAGAAAAGTGATGCTGAATCAGAGCAAAGTTCATCAAGCCCAGCATCCTGTGTCGGACAGTAGCCAGTCTAGTTTATAAGTACTCAGCAGATCCAGTAAATCTATTTCTCATAGCTCATTTCACGCAGGAGCAATGACTTTCCCAAATCTAAATGGTTAATAATTTTTATGTACTTTTCCTCCAGGAACTTGGCCAAACCTCTTTGAATACTGCTATGCTAGTTGCCTTGACCACCACATTATCCAGTAACAAATTCCACAGCTTAACTATGTGCTGTTTGAAGGGTCAAACAACCATTTCCTATTTAACCATTCTACCCCACTTGTGATTTTAGAATTTTCTAGCATATCCTCTGTTGATCATCTTTTCTCCAAGCTGAAGAGCCCTAATTTGTTTTGCCTCCTTTTATAAGGAAGGCGTTCCAGCCCTTCATCATTTTTGATGTCCTTCTCTGAACCTTTTCTATTTGTGCTGTATCCTTTTTGAGATGGGATAACCAGAATTGCACACAGTACTTAAGATGTAGTTACACCAAGGCAAAATGATAGTCTCAGTATTGTGGTTCATCACTCCGATTTGCAGATCATGTATGACTATGTTAAACAGTATAGGCCCCTCCCCCCCGTAGACCCTTGGTGAACTCCATTACTGATCATTTTCCATGAGAATAACTGACAGTTTAGTCCTACTCTCTGTTTTTTGTCTTTTAACTAATTTGTAATCCACAAAAGGTCATTGCCTCCTATCCCATGACACTTTGATTTCCTAAGGAGTCTCTCATGAAACATTTTTCCAAAAGCCTTCTGAAAATCTAAATACATCATATCCAAAGCCTCACTATTATCCTTTTATTAGTTTATACCTTCAAAAAAAGTCTATTAAATTAGTAAAGCAAGGCTTCCCTTTGTTGAACCCATGCTATTAAGCCTTTTCTAACTACGTGTACATGTGATATTATTTTTTAGTATAGCTTCAACCATTTTGCCTGGCAATCACATTAGACTCACAAATCTACAGTTTCCCAAATCACCCCTTGAGTCTTACTTTAGCCACCCTCCAATTCATAGATATATCATTGTCATTTTGAATGGTAGTTTACAGAATACTAGTAACAGGGTTAACAACTCCATTTTTTAACTCTTTTAGGACTATGGGATGAATACCTTCTGGTCTTCATGTTCTTATTTGGCAGCCTGGCCTCTAGTGGCAGTACCTTGAGATTACCGCTAGGGGTTGGGGCACTAATTTGAAACTCGGGAATGGAAAAGGAAGAGCAACTGGGGATCATTCTCACTCCCATTCTCATTAGACAGAAGAACCCTGGTAAGATCTGGGATCAGGGGTAGGGGTGGTGGATTCTGCCAGTAAGTCCTCAGAGGGTGTTCCTTGTTGCCCAGAAGGTCAGGTGAGAGGGTGTTCATGCTAGAGGAATCAGATGCCTTAGTGGGTGAGGTGGTGCAGGATCAGATGTCTTGTGGAGTAGAGGGCATCTAATATCTTGAGGTGGATGATTGGATGTTGGGCAGGAATGATTGGGGAATCATTTTGGTGGGGTGATCTTGGTGGAGTTGGTGCTGCAGGATTGGTGTGTGCATGAAGACCAGAAGCAGCAATTTTAAGAAGCTGCTTCCATGCACACGTGGGGAAAAGTTGTAATTTGTTTTGCCCATATACACTTTTTTAAAGTTGCTGCTCCAGATGGATATGGGGAAAAATCGACATGTAGTCTTGTATGTCCTTACACAAAGTTTTACAGTGGGGATTTTCCACATCCTGATATGGACAGCTTAATTCCCCTCTCCATGTCCTATCTAAAAATTTCCAAACCTAACCCAATTCCACCATACAAAAGAGAGGAAAAAGTTATATTTTTGTTAGACAATATTAACATACAGTCACCCAATACAGGACTTACCTGCACCAAATAGTCTATTTTAATTATAAATTTGAAAAGGTAAAAATATGCTTTCTTTCGCCATGAATCAAAAATACTGCCAAGATGCTGCGACACAGCCTGTGTTTCGAATTAAAGCAAAATTAAACAGTTCTGCATCAGGGCAAAGGAAACCTTATCTGTAATCCACATGAATGTCAGCCAAATTCATCATCAAACTTCACATCCAGCTCACTTCAAGCACAGTGCTGGGAAAATGAAAAAACGCTGACAGCATCACACCCTTATATAGCAGGTGACCCACCTTACAAAAACCCTTACTGACCCAAATACATTCAAATGCAAGCACACTTAAATGAGAGACATCCAGTCTATTTCCATATTGTAACCCATTGGTTGAACAATCTTCAAATGAAAAATCCAGGATTGTTCCTTAAAATTAAGCTGGTACTCCCAATCATTGCCCCGAGTAGAAAGGGGTACATGGTCTATAATATGCCATTTCAACTGGGAAAAACTATGATTAGTCAATGTGATGTTGTACCATTGGTGCTGAGACTATCATGGTTTTCAATTTTGACCGATGTTCGCATAGGAGGATCTTAGACATATGTCAAGTCCGACCTGCTTAGTAGAGTCCTCAGGGGCATACTATCATGTATGCCACAAACAAGCTCAAACAGTTCGTGGTAATCTGATTAGTATAAATTCCACCAGTGGGAACATGAGTCTGTTGCTGACCCTCTAAAGTGCCCTCACAAAACTCACAACCATTGCATTTAAAGGCCCAGAGAGTCACTGCTGCCAGGCAATGGGGTCAACCAATTGCGCATCACTAGATCCCACGTTAGACCCCCTAGAAAATGAAAACAGGAGGTCATTGCGAAAACATAGATGAATAGATAGCACATCCAACTACTGCCCAGGAGTGATCCATGTAGGGCAAAATACAAACAATATGATCTTCAATGACTGAACTGGCAGGCAGCAGAAGCCACGCCCGGTGTGCCCAATGAGCACATTTATAAGCCTGCCAGATAGCCTAACTGCAAAAAATGCTCATATAAGAAACATAGAAACATGATGCCATAAAAAGACCACATGGCCTATCTAGTCTGCTTTTCCATATCAACTACAATAGTCCCCTTTTCCCTTTAAAGATCTTCTGTGTTTGTCCCATGCTTTTTTAAATTCAGATACTGCCCTCATATCTACCAACTCCATTTGGAGACACTTCCACCACTCTACCATTCTTTCCATAAAGAAATATTTCTGCATATTACTCCTGAGTCTATTTCCTTTCTCCCTCATCTTATTTTCATTTGTAGCAGAACTTGCTTTCAATTGAAAGAGGCTCTCCTCTTGTGCATTTATGGTATTTAAACATCTCTGTCATATCTCCTCTGTCCCTCTTTTCCTCTAAGGTGTACATATTAAGATCCTTAAGTCTGTCCTCATGTTTTATAATGAAGACCACTAACCATTTTAGTAACCACCTTCTGCACCGACTCCATCCTGTTTATATCCTTTTGAAGGTGCGGTCTCCAGAATTGCATACAATACTCCAAATGAGGTCACACCAGAGACTTATATAGAGGCACTATCACCAACTTTTTTCTGCTTGCCATTCCTCTCCCTATGCACCCAAGCATCCTTCTGGCTTTCACTGTCACCTTTTCCACCTCCTTAGCCACTTTAAGATCATCTGAAACAATCACATGTAGGGCCTGATCTTATTTTGTGGACAGAAGTACTTCGCCCCCTACACTGTACTGCTCCCTTGGATTTTTCCAACCCAAATGCATGACCCTGCATTTTTAGTATTAAATCTGAGCTGCCAAATTCTTTACCATTCTTCAAGCTTAGCTAGATCCCTCCTCATGTTATTAACTCCTTCCTGTGTGTCTGCTCTGTTACAGATTTTAGTATCATCCTCAAAGAGGCAAACCTTCCCCAACAGCCCTTCTGCAATATCACTAACAAAGATGTTAAAAAGAGTCGGACCAAGGACAGATCCCGGCGGCACACAACCGGTAACCTCCTCCTCCTCCTCAGAGTGAACTACATTTACCTGCCTGAACCTGAAAATCTTCAACAAAGGAACATATATGCTGAATCTGAAAGAACTGGCTTACTGGCAAGTCCTTTTTAAGCCCTGGAGTGTCATGGCTGTGATATCTCAACAAATTGTTCCGCTCCACTGGTTTGTGACAAACCAAAGTAAAAATTTGAACTCTATCCATTGTGACAGTCACATCCAAAAAATGAATCTGATGAGAATGAAAAGTAAGAGTAAAATATAGGAAACACAATCATAACTCCTCTAAATATGATACAGTCTCCGTCCAAACAAAAAAGATGTTATCAAGAAAATTATACCACCCCAAAACATACTTGAAACTGGAAGCAACATAAACAAAAGAATGTTCAAACAAGTCCAAGTATAACGTGGCTATCAATGGAGCTACAGATGCCCCCATTGTCACTCTGAAAATCTGATATTAAAAAGCATCATTATATAAACTAATGCTGAAAAAATACCAAACGTAGCAAGAACAAAATAAACACATGAGACAAATGAGATGGTAAATTCAATTCCACAGACTCCAATATTTCAAAAGTATATAAAGCAGTGGCATCCAAGACAGAATTAGCAGGTAACTCTCCCAGATCATTTAATTTCTCCCCAAAAGTCTATCCTGCTGGCTTCAGGATTGAAAAATACATAAAAAAACATTGAAAGAGGCTCCAACAATAAATCACAACAGGACTCAATGGAACATTCTGTAGGTTGCTCCAAAGATTTATGAATTTTGGGCAGTAAATAAATAACTGGGATTTTGGGGTGTGCTACATTCAAGAATTGCTTTTTCTTTGGCCGTAAGTCACCAAATCTGACAATGTAGAGCCACTGTAGGGTCTGTCATCAAGATCTCATAATATTTTGTGTCAGCCAACTGTTGCATCATCTCAGTATGATACTAGTCAACAGATTGTATAACAACTGCACCGCCTTTATCCGCAGCGCGGATCACAATATAATTGTGTGCAAGTTGTCAAAGTGCTACACGATCTTGAAATTATTGAAATGTTTAGTCTTTCTCTGCTCCAAGGTTTCCAAATTAGAAAGAATCAAATGCTGAAAATTCCCTCTTTGGGATTTTTATGTGGCTATCTAAAATGTTGCCTTTACTTGTGACACTGCTCCCTTGGTGAGGAGGATGCTGAGCAGGCAGACAACAGGGTTCAATGAGGTCCCCAATTAAAACAGATCCAATGTTACTCCCACATGAAAGGTTGAAATCATGGTCCCATAGCCAGTTGACCAGAAGCTGCTGTACCTTGGCTGGGTTCACCTACCAGAGAGCCTATAGATAGTCAAATAAATGACAAGACCCAATACCTTTCACTAATCAACAGTTCTCCCAGTGTTTAGGGAATGGGCTGATGGAGGAGGCATCCATCAGCTGGTATCCATGGATTGTATGTTCCCATTAACTGAGGTTGAGGGAGAGGAAAACTATGAGAAGTATATTCATAAGGCATGGAGAAACGAGGAAGCTGATTGTTTCTCTATGGACTCAGTAAATGGGCTTTTGCAGCCAGAGAACCAGGATATTCCTCTGCATTACCTGGAATAAATACAGAAAATATTGGCAAGAACTTGGGTACTGGAAGATCGCCTAGTCCTTGAGCTACAGAATCTACGAATTTGGTCTTGGAGAGACTGGGAGTGAAATACTATCTCTAATAGAAATAGATTTTGCACCTTTATTTTATTTATTTATTTATTTTATTTATTTAACACTTATTTATATACCGCATCTTCCAGCGATCAGTTGCGGTGTACAATTAACAACAATTAACAATGCAGAGCTTGTTTTACATAGAACAATTATAACTTTTACATAGAACATCTTAACTTGTGCAACAAAGGGTTTAAAGGTTAAACAGAATGATTCAGTAAATCAACTAACACTGTATTACAATTTAAACAGAAGTACTGTCTCTAAAACAGAAGTACTGTCTCTAAAACAGTTGTAACTATATACAAGTAGGGTATCAATGCATAGGAATGGAATGATTATTCATTTAAGTTTGTACATATTGATTATAGAAGGGGGTAATCCCTCCGAAAGAGTAGAATTGACCTGATTGTCTCAAGCCGATAGGCTATTGGCCTGAAAATGCAGGCCATTTTTGGAGGCAGTTAGCTATATATTATGGGATACATTAAAAAAACAGATGTTCATCAAAGAGCATAATTATGCTGGCATGACTTGAAGCCACCCCATGTTTCAAAAGGCTGGAGTTTTAATTCCTCCCACCACCTTCATCGGCTCTCCCCAAGCCGGGGATTGAGCCTCCAGCGACAGGAGGAGCAGCGGAGGACATCCTGCCCAATCGGGGCGCACCAGGAGGCTTTAAAAGATCGCGCCAGCCGGCGCGTGGCCTCTTCCTCCCACCACCTTCATTGGCTCTCCCCAAGCCTGGGATTGAGCCTCCAGCGACAGGAGGAGCAGCGGAGGACATCCCGCCCAATCGGGGCACACCAGGAGGCTTTAAAAGATCGTGCCAGCTGGCGCGTGGCCTCTTCCTCCCACCACCTTCATCGGCTCTCCCCAAGCCGGGGATTGAGCCTCCAGCGACAGGAGGAGCAGCGGAGGACATCCCACCCAATCGGGGTGCACCAGGAGGATTTAAAAGATCGCGCCAGCCGGGCGCCCGCGCCTCGCGGGACCGCGCCTGAGGGCCTCGCCAGAGGGCCCTTTGGCGTGGCCCTTAGGCGTGGACCAGAGCGCAGGGAACGAGCCTTCATCGCAGGGGAGAACAGCCATTTGCGATTGGCCGCCCAATCAAGCCTACACATTTAAAACAACAGCGACATCGGAGAGCCTAGCGGGCCCACGCGGCGTGGTCCTGGAAGGCGAGCACCCTCCAGCACCCTTGAACTCAAATAACACCATCAGCTTAAGACCAGGTACATTTTACCATACGCTACAATAGCCCTACCCAGGGTTGCTCTCTAGTCAGCGTCGCTGCATACAGCTGAACACGCCTAAGCAGAGCAGTAACAAATAATATGTATCAGATCAGAACAACCTTAAACTACTGTTAACCAACATTGCATTTAATTCAGTGCAAAAAAACCCCCACCAGACCAAACTGGACAGGAAAAGCAGTTTCCTCAGACATGCCATGTAATGTAATTTAGTATAATACTATGTAATGTAATTTAATAGGGCATCAGTTCAAAACAAATATCTGTACCAGAACAGTCCAGTCAGAGAAGTTTTCTTTTTCCTGTTCAGCATATGCTGTGTAGGTATATACCTATTTCATACCTAAAGGAGGAATGTTCCAACAAACTTATTGTATGACTTATTGTATGACACACAGAGCCTGCTTGCCTGTTGCGCAATATACTAGCTAAGACCCAGCCAGCTCCAACCGCCAAGAACCCTCTGATTCACCTTCCGAAATAAGCTTCCGACGTCAGAGTCAGAATGGAAGACACACTCATCAGGTTAATTAGCCTGTACCTCCTTCTCATAATATTGCCATCCAAACTAATAGCCCTCACTACGTCACACAATCACATTCCTATTATACCAACTAGTGACAGAAAATGGTCAGGAGACTCCTTTTACAATCCACGCGGGGATAACCTCCCGCACCACCACCTCCTACTACACGTCCCTCTACAGTACAACACGAAAGCCAGACAAACCAAAAATCTCTACCCTAGCAGCCTGAAGTGTGCACTTATAAACGCCCGCTCACTTCGAAACAAATGGCCAGTGATCACGGACATAATAACATCCCACAACCTAGACATCTTCATGATCACTGAAACATGGCTTTCAACAGAAGACAACATTATCCTCAACCAGCTACTCCCACCTAATTTTACTGCCTTCACTGGACACAGGCAGAACAAAAGAGGGGGAGGAGTACTCATCATCACCAGAGATGACCTCCAGTTTAACCATATCAATGGCCTCCTAGAAACCATATCAATCTCCAACAACATATGCTCTATAAACCTTGTCTATAGATCACCATCAGCAGATCCAGATGACCTAGCAACCATAATAAACCTGGCATCCTTTACCCAGGGTCCAAATAAACCTAATTGGATCCTAGGAGATATCAACTTACCATCATTACAGGACACTCAAGCGACCGAATTCATAGAGGCCCTAGATATCCTTGGATACACGCAAATGGTGCAAGAACCCACTCACGAGAAAGGCAACATCCTTGACCTCATTTTTGCCCCGCAGCTAATTTTGGATCAACCACAAGATATCGTATTATCAATAACTGCAGTCCCATGGACTGACCACAAACTCATCTCCTTTCAGATGCCTACCCTCAACTGCTCAAATAAGCCTAAAATTGTTACAAGCAAGACTCCTAACCCAGCTGCCAGAAGTTTCTACCCACTTAACAGAGAACGCATTCTCGCCGAAACTAGCACACTCATTGACGAGACCACCTTGAGCCTAGACGAGTTGATCGCTGCCTGGAACAGCAAACTTAGCACAATCGCTATCCGCCCCCCAACGAACAAGAACCCAAAGAAGAGATCATCAGCTCCATGGTACACAGCCGACTTGAAAGCATCACTAACCAGTCTAAGACGGCTAGAAAAACGATGGAGAAAATCACGCACCAGCAGTGACCAATCAGCCTACATTCAACACCTGGCGGCACACCGTAAAGCCATCACAGACAAGATCAGGCAATATCACACAGACACCCTGAAACGGTCACTGAATAAACCACATGACTTGTTTAACCTAGTTAAAACACTTACCAAAGAGCCCACCCCTGAGCTCCATAGCAGTATCCACCCACAGGACTATGCGATCTACATGCAATCTAAAATGTGCAAGACTAACAAAATATTAATACCGGACCCTCCTGACGAACAAGACTACCCAGCGTTGTTGACAGCCTTCTCCACTCCCTCGAAGAAAATAATTGAAGATACCATCTTAGCCCTAAACACAACCACTGCGCACACGGACCCTTGTCCCGCACACTGGATAAAGGAATTGCGATGTGACCTATCCCCGATCATAGCCAACATCTTAACCCAATCCTTTAGCACTGGTTCTTTCCCACACACTCTCAAGCAGACCTCTGTAAGACCTCTCTTAAAGAATACCAAACTAGATCCTCAAATGGTAGAATCTTACAGGCCCATATCCAGCATACCGATGCTTGCAAAAATCATCGAGAAAATAGTGCACAGGCAATTACAGGATCATATAGACACCTCAGCCCCACTGGATCCGGCCCAACATGGATTCAGAGAGTCACATGGAGTGAAAACACTACTTACAGCCCTCTTCAACAACATAATCTGGATAACATACGACATGGCTTCGCTCTTGTCTTTCTAGACATAGCAGCGGCCTTTGACTCGGTATGCCACGAAATTCTCATCTGCCGGCTAAGGGAAAAAGGTATCCGCGGAACAGCGCTCGAATGGTGTAAATCTTACCTGTCCGGAAGATGGCAGCATGTCCGAGCCGACGGAGCTACATCAGAACCATTCCAACAAAGTCAAGGTGTACCGCAAGGATCCTCCCTATCTGCATTGATGTTTAATATATACATTCAACCCATCTGTGACATCATCAGATCCTTCAATGTCAGTTACATGATATATGCAGATGATGTGCTATTATATATGCCAATATCATTGGATAGCCTAGACCTCACACCTCTGACTAACTGCTTCGACTCCATATCAGAGTGGCTCCTGTCACAAAACTTGAGAATACAACATAAAAAGACAGAAGTCCTTTTCGTCTCAAGGAATACCAACTTCACCCCACCTAGCTGTGTTAAGGTAAAGGATGCCCAACTACAAGTAAAGCCTGCGATACGTTACCTTGGAGTAATGTTAGACCAAAACCTTGACATGAAGAACCACATAGCCAATACTGTCAAGGCAATCTACTTTAAAATCAGATCCCTCAGACACCTATGAGCGCTACTCAAACCGGATGATTTCCGCACCATTTATCAAGCCCTTATAATTCCTCATTTTGACTTCTCAAATTCCATACTACAAGGACTCCCACGGTCCACCCTGAACCCCCTGCAACAGGCTATGAACAGTGCAGCGCGGGTACTCTTTGGATCATCCAGGAGAGACCATGTGACCCTCCTTCTAAGACAGTTACACTGGCTCCCCATTCAAGCAAGGATCAGTTTCAAGACTTTACTGCTTACGTTCAAAGCTGCTAAGGGGCTCACCTCATCCTATCTCTCTAACCTCATCCAACCACTTGCACCAAACAGGCCACGAAGAACCGCAGAATTGAACAGGCTAGTTATCCCAAATGAAACCACAAGATGCACCAGATCAACAACCAACAGAGCCTTCCGACTCTGCGCCCCAACTCTATGGAACGCTTTACCAGCACAAATCAGAGCAATCCCCAACTTGAGCCAGTTCAGAAAAGCATTAAAACATTTCCTCTTCCTTGAATATCTCAATGACAGCTCCGAACATAACCACCAAGCGAGTAGCAGAAGTAGTCAAACAGGCAGACCCTCGCAATAGGCTTACCCCACAATGTAAATAACAAGCATTTTCCTGTATGGTTGTACCACATATGTATATAGTTGACAATGTCCATTATCAGGTGAACCACCAATGTATATAGTTTCCCCGTTTCTCCAAGTTATACTCCCTGTTAAATGTAATGACCAGACATATGTAAATTGTCGGATGTTTCTGTTCAATGTAAACCGCACTGATGGATAATAGTGCGGTATATAAGAATTGTTAATAAATAAATAAATAAATATGTAACAGACATAGTATCCCCAAGCATCACATGATGTACATAGTGGATGGAAAAATTAAGAGATTCTACAGAGAGGAAACAATCTTGCCAGATGGACAGTGGTTCAGAAATTTCATCCTGTTCATAATGCTGATTATTGAAGACTGTCTTAATCTGAAAATGAGAGATGCTTTTAACCTATTGGTCATCAGTAAAGAAGAAAAGTTCAACTATGTTCCTGTTTAAAACCATGGAAGAAGGGCTTTGAACTTTGAAAATACGTTCTCTGTTTTGTATGTGTGTGTTTTATGTTTTCTGAGTACAGATTCCAGAAAGGAGAAAAGATTTGAAGATACCATAAGGATAGAGAACTTCATGTTTATGGACTGTAAACAGTCATCTGTTTGATCTTGCTTCAATTGATAGGAAGACCAAAAGATTTACTTCAGAACTAAGATCAGAGATCATATACAATGTGAATTGTATCTACTGTTGAATTATTGTTCAATATGACCCAATTCCAGAACATGCATTTCTGGCCCGCAGGCATGTCCAAATCAAAAACTGGCCCGACTTAAATGTGATTCCACATCCGCATGGATAAACACACCCGTTGTTTCAGAATTGAGGACATAGATGTTTTCGGTGCGGCACAAACAAAGCACTATGGAGTACGAGACATGGCTATATGCAGGAAACAACTTTGTATGTCCCCAAGCTCACTGTATTCTGAAAAGATGGTCATTTTTGATCCCGTCTGTCTCCGCTACATACCCGCAAATGGCCACGCCTCCCTGTAAAATGCACATCTCCTAAGCTGCTCCTCTCACTGACAGTGTTGTGCTGATGCAAACTACACATGAATACTGATGATACTTTAATGTCGATGCAAACTACAGTATATATACCAGTCTGTTGCATGCCCAGAACACTGCAAAGTAATCTCAGTGCACTCTAAGATAGTATAAAAGCAGGTAGAAAGTGATATGTTTGTCATGACATACCTTGCATCACAACATACATGACAGTAGAAAACATATTTAATTATGCTTACATTGGTCCTCTCTGAAAATAGTCTGTATGATGCATAGTATGGACCAGAAAATTTCAGAAAAGGTTTTCCATAGCTAAATGTCACTGTTACTAATAAGGGACCCTCAGAATGGGAGCATTCAACAGTGCAAACAGCACTAAGTCATGCCCAAAGGCACCACCATGGCTCTCTACAAATGTACACATTGTTACAGACTAATGATGGTGCTTCTGGGCATGTATTAGTGCTGTTTGCACTGCTGAATACTCTTATTCTGAGGGTCCCTTATTAGTGGCAAGGATATGTCTTGACATTTTGCTATAGAGAACCTGTTCTGATATATTATGCCCAATCACATTGGCACATAGTGACGCTGCGGTCATCCCTACGGTCCAGGTACTGGCCAGTCATTCATGTCCCCCCAGATTTGCAGCCGAGCACAGCAGATCCTCCCATGCAACACTGAAACCACACACACACACTCTCTCACTTTCAGTCACAAATAACATACTTCTGCCAAAACCATGCCCTGCACCTTTCAACAACTGCTGTGAAGACATAATGGCATAGCGTCATAGGACACCACATCTGATCTGCATTTCTCACCCAACCACGATACTGCTCCATGCTACCTCACATACCATCCCTACATATACATTCCCATTTTTCCGAACACTGGAATTGTTAGGAAAGCTGAGAATAGCCCCTTTAGCACAAACAGCAAATGTCAGCATAGCCAAAATAAAGACTATTGCAGTGCTTTCTATTTCTGAAGGGGTGTTTTTTATTGTTCCTTAACCTTAAAAGCATCCCTCACCTGTGCATTCTGTTCTTTACAACTACATCTTGTGCCTTCTCAAATAGCAGACACACCAGTTCAATGCAGTGTCAAAGCCATTCATTTCTATGGGACATGTTAAAGATTAGAGCAGAAATTTTTCTAAATCCTGGCCTTATTCTACGTTGCCGCTGGTATAATATGGGCACCCATGGGAAACACTCAGGGCATACACAGGTCTTTCCTAAATAGTCTTTATACGTCAATACAGCTTGTCATGCCCCCTCCCGTCCACGTTTCAAGATCTCCATGCCAGTGCCTAGAACGTTCAGGGCCGCCTGGTTTCAGAATACAGTTCTAGACGTTTTCACGAGAAAAACATCTATCCCCCATATTTAACCAGCTTATTTGTGTTCTGGAATGACCCACTATGTGTAACTATGAAGAGAGAAAAAACGAATAGAACCCTTCTATAAAAATAGAAAACTTAAAAAACACAACTGGTTCTTAATTTGAAGACTGTTGTAGATTATCCATTCCAGGATAGCAAATTTCCTGTGAACTTGTCTGTTTCTTTTACAGTAATCTGAAGTACCTGTGAGTCCCCTGCTGGAATCCCTTACAATGAATTTGTAGGTTTTTAGAAACTCAATGAGCATGAGGAAGGCACCAGCCTCTACAGGGAAAGAGTCTCCATAGAGTTTTCCTTCAAAATGCAGGTGCTTTTGTACTTTTGTACCATAGTCTTTGCACCTGAAAGTGAACATGGTGTTTGAAAATGCAATCACAATGTGCACCTTGAATCTTGACTTAACAAGGAGTTTGTATGGGGAGGCTTGGACGTGGGTGGAAGGGGGCATTGCGGAGGCAGAGTGAGGGTGGGCAGAGAGTAGTCCACGACTCTGGATGTACAGAGCCAATTCTGAAGTCAGCCCTGTCTGTCCAGGTTCTCAGATCTAAATGAGGGAACTTATTCCACCTCGGAGGTGGAATAAGTCCCCATGGATGTTGGGGGACGGCAGGTCCGGGCAGCAGCAGAGAGGTAAGGGGGTGCAGGGGGTACCCCACAGCCTGACCCTAGCCATGGAAGGCCAGATCAGAGGTCAGGCTGTGGGGAAAAAGATTGTGGTCAGCGGTTGGGGATCACGGCTCTTGAATGGAGCCAGAGTGCTATGGCAACAGGATGCCATGGCACCGCGGCTCCGTTTAGGAGCCTGATTGAATTAGCTGGACAGGAGTCTGTATGTGCAGGCTGATCTGAATCAGGCCCCAGCTTGCACGTACAGGCCCAGACCCAATTCTGATCCCATAGGGCATGTCTAGCCCCCATGGGATCAGAATCGAGTCTGCCTCTTTGTGTCCCAATTCCGATTGGGCGCATAGGGGCCTGGATGCACACATTAAATGTGCTTCCATATATAAATACTATATATTACACACTATAACTTTTGTGTGTTCTTTACAAATCTAAGTGCATACATCTACACTGTCTAGGGATGGCATAAGTACTTGTGCCTAGGTTTTCCATGTGTATCTTATGATTTACGCCCCTATTTTAGAAAGAAAAGTAGGCATCTGCTTTTCTTTATACAATAGGCATGACTTGTGTGCATTGGAACACATATTAAATTAGGTGATCTTTATAACATTGCCTTTGACATTTGCGCTATGAAATAGCATGCATACTTTTAGCCACATATAGAAGGGCAATTTTAAATGGTCATTTATTGAGGTAACTGCACAAAAATCTTTGATGAGTTTCTCTTAAATTAGTTGAGTTACAACACAGAGCAAGAACTTTCAACAACTCAACAAGCTTCTTAGTAGTTCACATCTCAATTTGTTTAAGGGACCATTTCAAACAGCCTACCTAGACACAAAGTATGTGGGAGCTTTCAGCTTACATACTTTAACTTAACTTTTAAAGAGAAATTACATGAGCAGACTCTCTTTGAAAATTAACCTAGCGTGTACTCTAATAATAATGGCATACTTTGTACTTGCTATTTTGTTCAATTGGTAAGGGAAAGTGAAATAGTACTGTATATGCACTTTTGAGAATGTTATTTTACCTCCAGAATCCTCCCCTGAGCGAAACATATCCTGAAAAGTCCTCAAAAGCTTTGCCAGTCAATAAGTATTTTTAACTGGGTGGAGGAGTAAATTTTTCAAACAGGGTATTCTAAGCATTTTAGTCTACTGACTTGTTTGGAACATTTTCCTCTAAAGGCCTCATATCCTCAGCATTTTTACTACAGCAAAGTTTAAAAATGGCAGTACTTCAGATACTTGTAGTGGACAGTGGAAAGGTTTCTGCCAACACAGCTCTGCCGACAGTCGCTCAAGAGCACATGGTTTGGAACAATGTATCCTTGAAGGATACTAGCAAAAGACTGAAGTTAGGGCATATTGAAAGAGAGGTTTCAATAAAGAAAAAAGTAATCCAAATGCCCTTAATACAGAGCAGACAGAGCTTAAAGATTCCAAATTACCCCTGCCTACTGATAACCAGATTAATACGAATAAAATGCAGCCTTTAAAATGCTTGTATGCGAATGCTAGAAGTCTAAAAAATAAGATGGGAGAGTTAGAATATATAGCACTAAATTAAAGCTTCTATATGATTGGTATCTCAGAGACATGATGGAAGGAGGAAAACCAGTATGACACTGTGAAACCTGGGTACAAACTATATCATAATGATAGAGCAGATCAAATTGGTGGAGGGGTTGCGCACTATGTTAGAGAGAGCATTGAGTTGCAAAGGATTAAAGTTTTGCAGGAGACAAAATTCACTGTACAATCTCTATTAATTGATATTCCATGTAAAAAGGGGAAGGGGAAGGTGATGGCAGTGGGGGTGTACTATCGTCCGCCTAGCCAGAATGAACAAATGGATGATGAAATGCTCAAAGAAATCAGAGAAGCTAACAAAAGTTACAACACAATAATAATAATGGGTGATTTCAATTTCCCTGGTATTGACTGGGTCAGTCTCACAGCAGGACATGCACATGCTAGGGAGATAAAGTTTCTAGAAGAAATAAATGACTGCTTCTAGGAGAAGCTGGTTCATGAACTGACCAGAGGGGAAGACATTTTGAACCTAGTCCTTAGTAGAACACAAGAAGGAAGGAAGGACGGCAAGAAAATCTTCAGTACTATTTTTTAACTTTCAAAAGCGAGACTATGATAAAATGAGGAAAATAGTTAAGAAAAAACTAAAAGGAGCAGTCACAAAGGTTAAGGATTTACATCAAGCATGGGCGCTGTTTCAAAATACTATCTTGGAAGCCCAGACCAGCTGTATTCCACATTTTAAGAAAAGTGGAAGAAGTCCAAAAAACTGCCAGCATGGTCTAAAGGTGAGGTTAGAAAGGCCGTTGTTGCCAAAGAAGCATCTTTCAGGAAATGGAAAAATGGGCCAAATGACGAAAACTGGAAACAACATAAGCACTGGCAAGGCATTGATAAGGCAGGCAAAGAGAGAATTTGAGAAGATGCTTGCTGTGAAAGCAAAAATGCATAATAAAGACTTTTTCAAGTACATTCATTGCAAAAAACCTGTGAAAGGTGGGCCATTATATGATAGAGGGGTAAAAGAGGCACTAAGAGGGGACAAGGCAATAGCAGAGAGACTGAATAAATTCTTTGCTTCGGTCTTTACTGAGGAAGATGTAGAGATGTTACCCATGACTGAAATGATATTTAAAGGTGATGCTGCAGAAGAATTGAAAGAAATATCGATACACCGGGAAGATGTAATACAACTATTTGATAAACTGAAGAGTATCAAATCACCTGATCTGGATGGTATACATCGAAGGTTGTTGAAAGAACTGAAATATGAGATTGCAGACCTACTATTACTAATCTGTGAGCTATCATTAAAATCATCTGTAATACCTAAAAATTGGAGGATGGCCAATGTAACGCCATTTTTTTAAAAAGTTCCAGGGTTGATCCAGGAAACTACAGACCTGTGAGCCTGACATCAGTACCAGGAAAAATGATAGACACCATTATAAAGAACAAAATTACTGAACATGTAGATAGTCGTGGCTTAATGGGAGACAGCCAACATAGCTTTAGTCAGGAAGGTTTTGTCTTACTAATCTGTTATGTTTTTTTGAAGGGGTGAATAAACAGGTAGACAAAAATGAGTCAGTTGATATAGTGTATCTGGATTTTCAGAAAGCCTTTGACAAGGTACGTCATGAGAGCCTCTTGGCAAAATTAAGTCCTGGGTAGGAGGCAGTGTACTATTATGGATCAGAAACTGGTTAAAAAATAGAAATCAGAGGGTAGGTTAAATAATAATTTTCCCAATAGAGAAAGGTGAATAGTGGAGTATCCCAGGGATCTGTGCTCGGTCTGCTACTTTTTAACATATTCATGAATGACTTGGAAATGGGAATAACGAGTGAGATAATCAAATTTGCAGATGACACAAAATTATTCAAAATTGTTAAAACACATGAGGATTGTGAAAAATTGCAAAAGGACCTTGATAAATTGGAAGATTGGGCATCCAAATGGCAGATGACATTTAATGTGGACAAGTACAAATTATGCACCTAGGAAAGAACAACCCAAACTATGGTTACATGATGCAAGATTCCACATTAGGAACCACCACCCAGGAAAAAGATGTAGGCATCTTTGTGGATAATATGTTCAAAACCTCTGCCCCGTGTGCAGCGGCAACCAAGAAAGCAAATAGAATGCTAGGAATCATAAGGAAAGGAATGGAGAATAAAACAAAGGATACTATAATGCCTCTGTATTGTTCCATGGTGAGACCGCACCTTGAATATTGTGTGCAATTCTGGTCATCGTATCTTACAAAGGATATAGCATTATTAGAAAAGGTACAGAGAACAGCCACAAAAATGGTAAAGGGGATGGAAGGATACTCCTATGAAGAGAGGCTAAAAAGGCTAGGGCTCTTCAATCTGGAAAAGAGAAGGCTGAGAGGATATATGATGGAGGTCTATAAATTAATGAATGAAGTGGAAAGGGTAAACGTAGATCGATTGTTTACGTCATCAGAATATAGAAAGACTAGGGGACATGCAATGAAGCTACAGTGTATCCTATTTAAGACTAAGAGAAAATATTTTTCCACTCCACATGTAATCAAACTCTGTAATTCGTTACCGGAGGATATAGTAAAAGCTATTAGTGTAGCGGGGTTTAAAAAGGGTTTGGACAAATTCATTGAGGAAAGGTCCATAAACCATTAGGGAGCTGAGAAATCCACTGCTTGCCCCAATACAAGCATTGTGGAATATATGTGTCTTTTGGGGAAACTGTTAGGTACATGTGAGCTGGATTGGCCACTGTTAGAAACAGGATACTGGGCTTGATGGGCCTTGGTTTGACCCAGTATGGCATATCTTATGTTCTTATGTTCACTCTGACTGCCAAGGTTGGTAAATTAAGAGACCCCCACCCCTGCCTCCTACTCAGACTCCTCCTCTGATTTTGCCAGCTGGATCTGGCTGCAATGAGTCTTTTCCATCTGTGATTTTCTTGTCTGTCTCGAGAAGTGTGTGGCTTCCTGAGCTCATCATACACACCCTTCTGGAAAAAATTGCTGGAACCAGGAATGACAAATTGTTTCTCAGCTGTATGGATCAGTGGTGCTCAGGATTTCCATAGTAAGTAGTCATGAGTTAGACTTACATACAATAGAGATAGTATATGCAAATTTGCATCATCCACATTCAGTGTGAATATCCTGGCTGGCTGCACCCTGAAGACTGAGTCAAGAACCACTGGTGTGGACAATTGTATCTATGGAGAAAATAACCCACTCAGTGTTAACAATAAAGGTCAATATGCATTTTGAGACTATATAATAGTCATTCAATGAGTGTAAGTGGAAGGAATTATATGGATTTCAAGAAGGAATCATGATAAAATGAGTAAAGAAGTTGGAATTAAGTAAACCTGGATACTGTTTGCAGACTTGCACACCACGTAAATGTTGCTCATCAGGATGTTCAGATGCATTTACCCAGTTACTGCCGTTGAGTATGCCCTCCTAGCTCATCTAAATACCCTGGCGCTAACCAGCTAGCATTGGGGCATTCCAGGGGTAGAGCGGGGCAGTACCCAAAGATAACCAGTTATCTGTGATATTTAGTCAATAAGCAGTTATCTTTAACTGGGCAAAGTTAGACAGTTAAATGCTGGCCTAACTTTCCAGATTAAGGATAGCCACTTATTCACTGAATGTTACAGATAATGAAGCTACAATGTAACCCATTTCAGACTAATAAGTGAAAATATTTTTTCACTGATCGCATAATCAAACTCAGGACTTTGTTACTGGAGGAAGTAAAACCTCTTAGTGTAGCTGGGTATAAAAAAGCTTTGGATAAGTTCCAGAAAGAAAGGTCCATAAACCATTACACAGGTCTGCGACTAAAAAGCTGTTTGATTATTTTCATCCAACTTCCATGTATTTTGGTGTGCTGAAAACAAATATTGAAACAACTCCTAGAAGTCATGATTTGCCACAACATGCAAAATTGTCTTCAAATTTATCAAATTTTTTCAAATTACTATTAATTAATTCACATAAGTGCATTTAAGATATAAAATGCCAAAAAAACCTTAAAGGGGTTGTCCGAGTTATGTAAAAAAAAATGTAAATCTGATGGTCAGCAATATATACATAAGCTAAGCAAGTTTTAAGTCCGTGCTTCTAATGGTAGAAGAGGTTAATCTTTCCTGAAGAATCCAGTAGGAGGGAGACACAGGGCAGATAGCAGCAGCTCTGGTCAGTGCAGGGGGGCGTGGCCAGCACTGTGACGTCTCGTGTACAGACACAGAGCTGCTCTCTCCTGCATGCCACACTTGTGCACGAATCATCATCAGGTTTTTGGTTCTAGGCAGTTCACACTTTTTCATCGCAATTCGTGTTAGCTCGTCATTCTTCAACCGTTATGTTATGGCTCCGCGAAAGTGTATTAATTCGCCAGACAATTTCTGTTTCATCTGTGGTGAATATACAGTGTTGAAGCAACAGCAGAATATTACAGACTTTGTGAAAAAAGTATACTTTCCATACTTTGGACTAAAAATTGGAGATCAAGATAAAGTCTGGGCGCCTCATAAAGTGTGCAAACAGTGTGTTGAGGACCTCCAAAACTGGCTCAAGGGTAAGAAAAAATCTTTCCGTTATGGGATTCCTATGGTATGGCGAGAGCAAAAGAACCATAGTGACGACTGTTATGTTTGTTCATGCGATGTGAAAAGGTTTAATTCCAAATGGAAGCATTCCGTTTCATACCCTAATCTTCACTCAGCAATTCATCCCATCCCCCATGGCACAGATATACCAGTACCCAAGCCCCCTGCTACCTTGGAAGAGATACCTAGCTCCGATGAAGGTGAAGTCATACCTTAACCAGATGATGAATCAAGTTCTGACTTTGAAGATGATACAAGACCAAAATTGTTTTCTCAGGAGGAGATGAATAATTTGGTAAGAGACTTGAATCTTCCCAAAGATGCCGCTGAGTTACTCGGATCAAGGCTGAAAAGCAGGAATTTATTGTTGCCAGGAGTGTCATCTTCATGGTTCAGACATCGTGAAAAGGAGTTTGTTCCTTACTTCGCCCAGGAAGACAAGTTGGTTTATTGCATCGATGTCGAAGGCCTGATCCAATATGATTCAGAGCAATGGCATCTTTTTATAGATTCTTCAAAAAGAAGTCTCAAAGCAGTTTTACTCCACAACGGTTTTTAAGCTTCCATACCTGTAGGTCATTCCATACACTTGAAGGAAACCTACAAGAACTTGGAATTGTTTCTTCGTAAACTTAAATATGAAGACCATGGTTGGCAAGTGTGTGTGGACTTGAAGGTCTTGTGCATGCTGCTCGGGCAACAAGCTGGGTATACCAAATATCCTTGTTTTCTGTGTCTATGGGACAGTCGCGACCAACAAAATCACTGGACCAAGAAGAGTTGGCAGCCGAGGGTGCTAACAGTCGGTGAAAAAAATGTCCTCCGAGAAACTTTGGTACCTTCCCATAAAGTTCTTCTACCACCTCTCCACATAAAATTGGGATTGATGAAGCAATTCGTAAAATCACTTCCAAGAGATAAAGAATGCTTCAAATACTTGGTCACCAAGTTTCCAGGCCTGTCGGAGGCAAAATTGATGGAAGGTGTGTTCGTCGTAACAGACATTAGAAGGTTTATAGTTGATCAAGAGTTTGTCAATACCATGACGGATCCTCAAAAAGAAGGGTGGATTGCATTTAAAGAAGTCGTACAGAAATTTTTAGGCAATAAAAAAGATCCTCACTACAAAAAGATCGTCGGACGAACGCTGAAAGCATTTCAAGCTTTAGGTTGCCTGATGAGTTTGAAAGTGCATTTCCTCCAGTCCCACCTTGACTACTTTCCTGAAAATTTGGGAGCTGTGAGTAAGGAACCACCAAGACGTCAAAGAGATGGAAAGGAGATACCAGGGAAAATGGAGCATTACAATGATGGCAGACTACTGTTGGATGCTTCAGAGAGACATTCCTGATGCTGCTCACAAGCGTAAATGCACCAAGAGGATCCTCACAAGGAAGAAGTATCGAGTTTAGTGTGTGTAGGTGAGCTCATTTCAGTTCAAAAAAGGATTTTCATGAAAATATTGTAATAAAACTTTAATTTTATAAGTCTATTTCCATTTATTTTGGGGTATTGCCTTATTTAACATAGCTACCTAAATTGTCAGGAAACGTGATGTCCTATGACAAAATGGAGGTCATTTTCGGATTCAGCACACCAAAAAACATAAAGATTACATGGAATAACCAAACCAGCTCTCAAAAAATATTTTTTGCAGACCTGTGGGAAATAATTATTAAAGGGGACCCGGGAAATCCACTGCTTACCCTGGGACAAGCATTGTGGAGCCTGTGTACCTTTTTGGGAACTTGTCAGGTACTTGTGACCTGGAATGGTCACTTTTGGCAACAAGAGACTGGATTTGATGGACCTTGGTCTGACCCAGAATGGCATTTCTTGTGTTCTAATAACTGGTTGTCTAAATCACTAACTAGCAAACTGGATATTCAATTCTGGCAGCCGGATATGGCCCCGGCACTGAATATCCAGATTTAAGTTAAAACAGAGGGGGCCAGCCACATCATTCAATATCAGCCCCTGTGTGTTTAAAAATAAAATGACTGATGCCTTATCCAAACTCCTTTTACATGAGGTATTGTTTTGCTGGATATTGCCATTTAATAATATGATGTGGATTCTGCTGATGATGATTTGCTAGTCAATAAATAAGGAGATAAGAAACATGCTATCTTATCTTCTCCTACTTTATTGAAACCTGTTAAATATTTAAATTATCTTGTATTCCTCATTTTCCTTATTCTTTCTAAAGAGCATATCTTGAGGTCAAATGAAGGTTCACTTGCTGAAAAAACCTCTTCAAAAATTGAAAAGGATGAATTAGAGCAGGCATGTCCAACAGGTAGATTGTGATCTACCTGTAGATCGCGGAGGGGTCAGAGATAGATCGCCAGCCCCACTTGGCTCCATCTCTCCAGCAGCTCGCCTCATTGCTAAACGAGAGCTAGTGCCGGCAGGTCATCTGCCGAGGGCTTGCCACAGCTGCAAATCCTTTAACTGTCTTTTTACCTGCCTGCAGGAATCTTGCCTGCGTGTGTATTGGGGGTGCTTGTTGTTTTCGTGCCAATAGTTTGTGGGTGCCCCAGGGGGCTGCTGCCCATGCTCTGCAACGAGATACCACAGGCCCGGTGTCATAACTGGTCTCCTGCCTCTCAGAATCACCCATTCCTGACCCCCCCCCAACACCCCTTAGAAGTGTGTTATATACCGGGCGATATCCATTCGCCTGGGTTTTACCTGAATACACTTACCATATTAGTTGTGTCGTGTGCTGGTCGTTGGTCACTTTATAGTTCGCTTTCATTAAACGTTTTCGGGCAGACACAACAAAGTGTCAAGAATTTGGTGATTTTGGCGGGCTTTTCCAATTTTGTTCTAACTTGCCTATGCCTTGCCTTCGAATTGGTTCAAATCACTATGACTTTTACTTGCCTCTGCAATTTTATTTTGCCTAGCCTTTGCATTGATTCTACACTGCAATTTTATTTCGCCTTGCCTTTGCGTTGATTCTACACTGTGTGCAGAATTTATTAAATCGCGTGTGGTGGTATTTGAACTTGTTTGGCGGTATTTGATTTTATCTGGTTTGCTGGACAGGTGTTTGAGTTTTTTTGATGATTGTTTGGTGGTATTTGATTACACAGGTACACTACCAAAAAACTGCCTCCAGTTTTGCAACTGATTCCTATAGATTTTGGGGTGCTGAATCCAGGAAAAATAGCCAAAATGTTCCATCACGTCACGTTTTCTTGCAAAATTAGATTTCTTACCCATATAAGGAATGTTCACATAATTTCTTTTTAGCCGACTGCAGTTTATTTTCTTGGCCCAAAATAGAGGTTGTAATGGTTAACTAACTAGAAACACTCCCTCATGATATTTTAGAGTGTTTTGTATTCATTTTATACATTAACAGGACAATTGGGAGGCGGGGGGCTAAATCCAGTACTCGCGCTGGCGCATGTTCTTTCCTGTTCGCCTCGCCTTGTTCGCTCGCTCAAACATGGTGGTTGCGACATGAACGTTCCTGTCAAATTTCAGTTTCTTGCAAGTTCATTATTACCTTTTGTTTGCTCAGTCGTAATCCAGCTTTATTCCGAAGTGGTTCACTACAGTTGTAGTTTGCAGTGCTGTGTATTTGTGATGGCTCACAGAGCCAGAGGTTGCGTCAACTCTCCGGACAGTTTTTGTTTTATTTGTGGGGAATAAACCGTGAAAAAGCGGCAGAGGAACATTTCTGCATTTATTAAAAAAGTATATTTCGCCTATTTCGGTTTGAAGTTAGGCGATCAAGACAAACCGTGGGCTCCTCACAAAGTGTGCAAGACATGTGAGGAAGATCTACGCTTATGGATGAAAGGTAAAAAACAAGCATTTTGTTTCGGAATACCTATGATGTGGCGTGAACAAAGAGACCACAGCAGTGACTGATATTTTTGCTCTTGCATTGTGAAGGGATACAACTTAAAAAATAAGAACGTAATAAGTTACCGCAACCTTCCCTCAGCAATTAGGCCTATGCCTCATAGCAACGAAGTGCCTGTGCCTGAACCACCAAAATCTTTGGATCATATTTGTGTGGACGGTTCTGATCATGATGAGACTCATCAGATGGCTTTTCCCGATGAGTCCAGTACTTCCGAGTTTGAAACTGAACCAGATCCGAAACCTGAACTTTTCTCTCAAGCTGAATTGAATGATTTAGTCCGGGATTTAGGACTCCCAAAAGATGCTGCCCAACTGCTAGGTTCTCGGCTTAAACAGAAAAATCTATTGTCACCAGGAACAACTTTTTATTGGTACCGCAACCGCGAGACACAATTTTTGAAGTATTTCAGCAAAGAGGAAGATTTGGTATTTTGTAACGATATATACGGAGTGATGGAAAAGTTTAAACTCAAGTATGATCCTGCTGAATGGCGGCTGTTCATTGATTCGTCAAAAGACAGCATAAAAGGTGTTCTTCTTCATAATGGCAACACATTCGCTTCAGTTCCTATTGCTCACTCTGTTATTCTCCAAGAAAAATGCGAGAATTTGGCCCTGATTCTTCAGAAGATTCGTTATGATGAGCATAAGTGGATGATTTGTGGAGACTTTAAAATTCTATCCATGCTATTAGGGCAGCAATCCGGTTTCACCAAATATCCCTGCTTCCTTTGCTTATGGGATAGCCGGGCCCGCGACCTACACTGGGGGAAAAAAGACTGGCCAATTCGGGAGTATTTGAGACCCGGTGAGAAAAATGTTCTTCATGAGAGCTTGGTACCTCGTGATAAAATTCTATTACCACCTCTCCACATTAAGTTGGGTCTCATTAAGCAATTCATCAAGTCCCTTCCAAAAGATGGTGAGTGCTTTTGGTACCTTTGCTCAAAGTTCCCCCGACTTTCTGAAGCAAAGCTAAAGGAAGGAGTGTTTGTTGGCCCTGATATAAGGAAACTCATTTCAGATGGAGCATTCGCTGAAACGATGTCTGAGAAGGAAAAAGAAGCCTGGGATTCCTTCAAGGATGTTGTTCTCAAATTCTTGGGGAACAGGCGGGATGAGAACTATAAGGATATTGTTGCCAGGATGCTCAATGCCTTCAAAGAACAAGGCTGTAACATGAGCCTGAAAGTCCATTTCTTGCACTCCCATGTGAACTACTTTCCCGAAAACCTGGGGCGTACAGTGAAGAACAAGGTGAAAGGTTTCACCAGGACATCAAGGACGCAGAGAGAAGGTACCAAGGAAGATGGAACACCACTATGATGGCTGATTTCTGCTGGTTGCTGCTGCGGGAAACACCAGATGAAAAATACGCCAAGCAGCGCACCAAGAGAAGCATTCGGGGGAAGAAGAAACGGGCCCACCAGGAGATTGATTGACCCAAGAATGACTTTAAAATCTAAACTGTGTTGACAAATATCGTGTTTTTACTAAACTTTGAAATAAAAATTTGCTAGTTATTACCACAGTGTCGGATCTCATTTATTAGAATTTTATTTTCACACCATCGGGTGTTTGTCTTCATGTATTGCAATGGTGCGGTTTGCGTTTTCTATTCTTACATACATACCTGTACAACATTTTTTGCACATTTCTTTGCTTTGCTTTGTGTCTAACCTCGATCTTATATGCTCAATGTTTGTGCACATGTATGTGGCTGTTTTAAGTGCAGACAATTTTGCTACCATCACAGTGTGTTTTGTTGACATTACTCTATTCTTATGTGCTGCCTTGTTACAATTTTCTTTATTCTTATTTGAATAACTACTAAACAATTAGCATAAAGAATTCATCCAAGAAACTTTTATCTCGATCGCACTCAATCTGAAACGTTCGCCTCAAACTGCTAACCCAATGTAGCAAAACATCTGTACGTGATGGAGCAAATTGGCTACCAGATTTGGATTCAGCGCACCAAAAGACGTAAAAATCAATCGAAACATTAGAGGCAGTTTAAAAAAAAATTTTTTTAGTGTACCTGTGTTATTGGTGCCAGTATGATGAATTCTTATTTTTACTTTTAGAATTAAATGTGTCTTTTTGGCATCTCCAGTCCTTGTATTGCACATCATCCAGAGGTCTTCATTTCCTGGTTGATCTTTAATACTTTGGGACAGTGACAGTTTTGGACCAGATTCAGCCAGTGTTTATACTAACTTAGCAGATTTGGCCTTCTTACATCCAGCCACCCCAGTATAATGAAGATGAGTGTTCCAAAGAAGAGCAAAACCTACCAGTTTCATGATGACTGGGAAATGGACTACTTCTTCATCATGGTGAAAGACAAGTGTTGTTGTCTAATTTGTAACGCCCCAGTATCCTTGCCCAAAAATGGTAATCTAGAAAGTCATTATAAGGCTCTGCATAGCAATAAGTTTGATGCTGATTTTCCACCCAAAAGTGAAATTCGTAAACTGAAGCTCAAAGAAGTTAAATCGAAATTGGCTACTCAGCAACAGTTGATGGCGAAGCCAAGGTCACATTCGGTCAATGCAATAATAGCATCCTTCAAGGTCAGCAACCTGATTGCAAAGAAACGCAAACATTTCACTGAAGGGGAATTTGTAAAAGACTGTTTTCTTGAAGCAGCTGACAATCTTTTTGAAGGATTTAAAAATAAGAAAGAGATCATAGCTGCTATTCAAGATGTACAACTGTCAAGAAACACTGTCGTGCAGCGAATAGAAAAGATGTGTGGAGACATAACTGAAAAATTGTTGGAGGATGTTTCAAATTGTGTTGCTTTCTCACTCCAACTGGATGAATCTACAGACATAAGAGACATAGCCCAGTTACTATCCGGATGGTTTTTGAAGACTTCAGTGTTAAAGAACTATTGGAATGATTTCTTTAAAAGGGAGAACTAATGGTCAGGAAATATTCAGTTCTTTCCATTCTTTTGTGACAAAGTGTAATCTTCCATTGCATAGACTTGTTTCCATCACTACTGATGGAGCAAGAGCAATGGCAGGTGAGGTTAACGGTTTCATAGCCCTCTATAGACAGCATGATGACTTACCAGATTTCCTTTCTTACCACTGCGTCATTCACCAGCAAGTTTTGGCAAGCAAGAGACTCAATACAAAGACTGTCATGGACATCACTTTCAAAATTGTAAATTCAGTTCATGGAAGATCACTTCAAAGATGGCTTTTCAATCTTACTCTTGATGAAGGGGCAGAGGAAATAATTTTGCACACAGATGTAAGGTGACTAAGTAGGCACAAATTTCTGCAAATATTTTGTGATTTGCTGAATGAAATACGAAGTTTTTTGAAGAGGGGATATGACCAAGCAGAGTTGGAAGATAAGGAGTGGTTATGTGATCTGGCATTTCTCGCTGATTTTACAGGTGAACTAAGTGATATGAACCTTGAACTACAAGGTAAAAACAAATGCATTGGTGAGATGACGAGTATAGTTTTATCCTACAAGAGCAAATTTGAGCTAATGATGACTGACCTTGCAAACAACACTTTTGATCATTTTCCTAATACACAGGACCATCTGGGACAATATCCAAATTTTGGTTTTCAAAACGAGAAGTATGTGACAGAAATCTGTTCTGTTATCCAGGAATTCGAAAATAGATTCTGTGACTTCCAAAAAATTGGAACAGTTGTGGAGTACTTGTCATACCCACTCAAAGTAGATGTGGACATTAAAGAAACTGCAGCTGCTATCAGTAAAAATAACTCATTGAACAAGCCATCTCTTGAAAATGAAATATTAACCATTAAAAATGACATTTTTCTCAAGACACATGCTGAGCAAGAATCGTTTTGGAAGCTAGTGCCTAGAGACAAATTTCCCAACTTGAGAAGATGCAGTGAAGCTGTACACTCCTGTTTCGGTTCAATTTATTTGTGTGAATCTGTGTTTTCGCATCTGAAAATGACAAAGAGTACACAACGTTCCAACATGACAGATGAACATCTCCAGGATTCCATGAGACTGGCCCTCACGCAATATTCACCCAACTTCAAAAAGCTGGTGGATGAAATGCAGGCTCAGACGTCTCACTAATTTGCAAGAGTGAAATATTAAAGATTGTGCAAGATTAGCCTGGATCAATACTCGACCTAAATTTAACACAAATCACTCAATAAAAGTTAAAGAAAGTTATTAAGACAGTTAAAGAAAGTTATTATTCAATAAAACTTTAAGAATAAATGTACTTTCCATTTCCCCTCACTGGATCTTCATCTCTCTGTTTTGTTTTTGCTTAATTTGCTTAACAGCTGATCACATCCAAGTAAATGACAGAAGGTTCATTAAAATTGGGGGGGGGGGGTGGTTAAAATTTAATTTGAAACTAATTTGAAACTTAATTTTCATGGTGGTAGATCACCGGCAACGGCACTTTTGGCTGGAAAAAGTAGATCACGACCTGTTCGAAGTTGGACATGCCTGGATTAGAGTATAGGGACAGGGGCAGACCCAGATAAACAAGCATGGGCATTTTGAGGCCAATATTCAAATGACATATGCTCCTTACTTTGGTCTCTTTGAAATTTTATTATAGCCAAGTTCCTAAATTTCCGATTAAATTTCCACCGAATTTCAAATTTTAAGAGAATAAAAAGTGGGTGGTAAGGGAGACAAATTTAGGACCGAGTTAAAAGTTCAGATCTTAGCCCTGATTTTCAGCACTAGACATCTAAGTTGGGCTCATAATTCTAGGCAAATGAATGGCAGTTCTAAATTTAGGTACATAAAAATTCAGGTGGCTTTTCAGCAGACAATTTATGTTCTTATGTCTGACTCAAAATGTCGTAGAAATTTAGGAGCTTAACTTGGATGCATAAACTTTGGAGCTCAGCTTTTGCATACTAGACCCTCCATTTCTAAATCATTGTTTTTATAAGAACATAAGAACATAAGATATGCCATAGTGGGTCAGACCAAGGTCCATCAAGCCCAGTATCCTGTTTCCAACAGTGGCCAATTTAGGTCATACATACCTAGCAGTTTCCCCAAAAGACACAGGTTCCACAATGCTTGTACTGGGTCAAGCATTGATATACTGGGTCCCTTCTTAATAATGGTTTATAGACCTTTCCTCCAGGAACTTGTCCAAACCTTTTTTAAACCCAGCTACACTAACAGCCTTTACTACATCCTCCGGTAACAAATTCCAGAGTTTGATTACACGTTGAGTGGAAAAATAATTTTTTTTATTAGTCTTAAATAGTTTACCCGGTAGCTTCATTGCATGTCCCCTAGTCTTTCTATATTCTGATAATGTAAACAATCGATCTACGTTTACCCGTTCCACACCATTCATTAATTTATAGACTTCTATCATATGTCCCCTCAGGCGTCTCTTTTCCAGGTTAAAGAGCCCTAACCTTTTTAGCCTTTCTTCATAGGAGTATCCTTCCATCCCCTTTACAATTTTGGTGGCTCTTCTCTGAACCTTTTCTAATAACGTTATATCCTTTTTAAGATATGGCGACCAGAATTGCACACAATATTCAAGGAGTGTCTCACCATGGAACGATATAGAGGCATTATAATATCTTTTGTTTTATTTTCCATTCCTTTCATTATGATACCTAGCATTCTATTTGCTCTCTTGGCCGCTGATACACACTGGGCCGAGGGTTTTAACATGTTATCCACAATGACGCCTAAATCTCTTTCCTGGGTGGTGATTCTTAATGTGGAACCTTTCATCGTGTAACCATAGTTTGGGTTGCTCTTCCCTAGGTACATAATTTTGCACTTGTCCACATTAAATTTCATCTGCCATCTTGATGCCCAGTCTTCCAATTTATCAAGATCCTCTTGCAATTTTCCACAATCCTCTTGGATTATAACAACTTTAAATAGTTTTGTGTCATCTGCAAATTTGATAACCTCACTCGTTATTCGACTTTCCAGGTCATTTATGAATATGTCAAAAAGCAGCGGACCCAGCACAGATCCCTGGGGTACACCACTATTCACCTTTCTCCATTGGGAAAATTGGCCATTTAGCCTACACTCTGATTTCTATCTTTTAACCAGTTCCTGATCCACAGTAGTACACTGCCTCCTATCCCATGACTCTTTAGTTTTGCCAAAAGTCTCTGATGAGGGACCTTGTCAAAGGCTTTCTGAAAGTCCAGATACACTATATCAACTGACTCACCTTTGTCCACCTGTTTATTCACACCTTCAAAAAAACATAAAGATTAATAAGACAAGATCTTCCTTGTCTAAAGCCATGTTGGCTGTCTCCCATTAGGCCATGACTATTTACATGCTGAGTAATTTTGTTCTTTATAATGGTTTCTACCATTTTTCCCTGTACTGACATCAGGCTCACCGGTCTGTAGTTTCCCGGATCTCCCCTGGAACCCTTTTTAAAAATTGGTGTTACATTGACAATCCTCCAGTCTTCAGGTATTAGAGATGATTGTTATGATAGTTCACAGATTACTAATAGCAGGTCTGCAATCTCATATTTCAGTTATTTCAACACCCTTGGATGTATACCATCCGGCCCAGGTGATTTGCTACTCTTCAGTTTATCTAATAGTTGTAAGACATCTTCCCGATGTATCGATATTTCCTTCAATTATTCCGCACCTTTAAATACCACTTCAGTCATGGGTAACATCCCTACATCTTTCTCAGTAAAGACCGAAGCAAAGAATTCCTTCAGTCTCTCTGCTATCGCCTTGTTGACTCTTAGTGCCCCTTTAACCCCTCTATCCTCTAATGGACCAACTGACTCTCTCACAGGTTTTTTGCTACAAATGTACTTGAAAAAGTCTTTATTTTGTGTTTTTGCTTCTGCAGCAAGCTTCTTCTCAAATTCTCCCTTTGCCTGCCTTAGCAATGCCTTGCATTTGACTTGCCAGTGCTTGTGCTGTTTCCAGATTTCGTCATTTGGCTCTTTTTTCCATTTCCTGAAAGATGCTTTTTTTGGCAACAACAGCCTCTCTGACCTCACTTTTAAACCATGCTGGCAGTTTTTTGTACTTCTTTCCACTTTTCTTAAAGTGTGGAATACAGCTGGTCTGGGCTTCCAAGATAGTATTTTTCAACAAGCTTGATGTAAGTCTTCAACCTTTGCAACTGCTCCTTTTAGTTTTTTCTTAACTATTTTCCTCATTTTATCATAGTCTCCCTTTTGAAAGTTAAAAGGTGGTACTGTGGATTTCCTTACTATCCCTCCTCCACTAATAAAAACAAAATGCGATCATGCTATGATCACTATTGCCAAGTGGCCCCAACAACCTTATCTCTTGCACCAGATCTGGTGTTCCACTAAGGACTAGGTCCAATATGGCTTCCCCTCTGGTCAGTTCATGAACCAGCTGCTCCAAGAGGCAGTCATTTATTTCATCTAGGAACTTTATCTCCCTAGCATGTCCTGACGTGACTCTGACACAGTTGATATCGGGGTAATTGAAATCACCCATTATTATTACTGTGCTGTAACCTTTTGTTAGCTTCCTTGATTTCTTTGAGCATTTCATCATCCATTTGTTCATTCTGGCCAGGCAGTAGATAGTACACGCCCACTGCCATCGCCTTCCCCTTTTTACATGGAATTTCAATCCAGAGAGATTCTACAGCAAATTTTGTTTCCTGCAAAACTTTAATCCTTTCTGACTCAATGCTCTCTCTAACATAGAGCGCAACCCCTCCACCAATTTGATCAGCTCTATCATTACGATATAGTTTGTACCCAGGTATCACAGTGTCCCACTGGTTGTCCTCCTTCCACCATGTCTCTGATATTCCAATCATATCTAACCTTTCATTTAGTGCTATATATATTCTAACTCTCCCATCTTATTTTTTAGACTTCTAGCATTTGCATACAAGCATTTTAGAGACTGTATTTTATTCATATTAATTTGGCTATTGTTAGACATAGGTAATTTGGGATCTTTAAGCTCTGTCTGCTCCATACTCGAGGGCATGTGGGCTACTTTACTCTTTTTTGGAACCTCTCTGCTTTTAGTAGTATCCTTCAAGGATACATTCTTCCGAACCATGCGCTCTTGGGTGACTATCGGCTTTCCCCTATTATCTAGTTTAAAAGCTGCTTTATCTCCTCTTTAAAGGTTAATGCCATCAGCCTGGTTCCATCCCAGTTAAGGTGAAGCCCATCCCTTCAGAAGAGCCCCTCCTTTCCCCAGAATGTTCCCCAGTTCCTAACAAATCCAAAACCCTCATCTCTGCACCATTGTCTCATCCACGCATTGAGACTCCGGAGCTCTGCCTGCCTTTTGGGTCCTGCGCATGGAACGGGAAGCATTTCGGAAAACGCTACCCTGGAAGTTCTGAATTTCAACTTCCTACCTAAAAGCCTAAATTTAGCCTCCAGAACCTCCCTACCACATTTTCCTATGTCATTGGTACCGACAAGTACCAATGACGTGAAATTCAAGTGGCTTTTCAGCAGACAATTTATGTTCCTATGTCTGACTCAAAATGTAGTAGAAATTTAGGAGCTTAACTTTGATGCATAAATTTTGGAGCTCAGCTTTTGCATACTAGACCCTCCATTTCTAAAGCATTGTTTTTCATAGATTTGTTTAAGATATTTTACTTCTGCAATGTATACAGATTAAATACTCCTTGAGACAGAGGCCGTATGATGAATTTTAAAAGATAAACTCTGTGGAGAATTTCCTTTTGAAAACCTACCTGCAGGCCTTTGGGTACAAAGCACTCATGAGACTGCAAGTTGCCGGCACTTGAAAATCAGGCTTACAATAAACATCACAGTGTTGTATTTCTGAACAAGAAATGAGTGGACACACATCAGATCTTGGACTGTCCACTTCACAGGTCACTGTGACTCCTCAGTTTTCGCATGCTAAGTTTTTCTTAAACTGCCTTGATGATAGACTGTTTCAAAGTGATCCTCAGGGATGGGAAGGGAGATATTAAAGAAGAGGAAGGTCACGCAATAGTCAAAAAGTTGCCATTTGCATTCCAGTAGTGATAGTTTATCAAAGGTCAGTTAAGCACAGAGAAAAAGAATCACACTGCTGTATGACAGAAAGAAGGCAAGAATGGCATTTCAAGGAATTAGGAAGATATAGTGAAGCCCTCAAGGATAAATATGTAGATATTCTATGTGGAGGTATCAATTTTTGTGATATTTCATTAAACTGCATGAACCTTAAAAAGAAACTGTGCTCACAAAAGTGATTTAATGCACATTAACCCATGAACTGGTATGCATAAAGCTGATTTCTGTGTGCACAGAACAAAAAAGGTTGAAATGAACTGAAAATATGTGCAATTACTGGGAGAAAAAACAATGACAATTTGAGTGGAAATTTAAGAACGGCTCTAGTAAAATGACCCCAAAATGATCCAAAGATTGTGCTTGTTCACATCCCTATCACATTCTAATCCATGACGCATTATTTTTCATGGTTCCCATGTTTTCCTCTGAGGGGGCTATTCACCAATAGCATGTTTACTGCATGCCACTACTTAGTAAGCAATCCCCAAAGTTAACTGCCACTTTGGTAGGCCTGACATTTGTGGCACAGTGCATTGATGACTGCCTGATATGACGATGTGACTAAGCAGTAGGAATATCGACTTCTTGTACAGTCACTCGATATCTCAGTGTCTCATTGTCTTTGATGCTTTTCTGGCACACAGTGTGGCATCTTGTGAAACTACATCCTACAACAAGAGGGTAACATTACAAATTTCCTGTCAGTATGCCATATGTTTATTCTCTTGATACAGTTTCTTCTACAATCTGAGCCAGAGACTCTGTGAAGCATTGGTTTGTTGTTTTTCACTACTGTAGATGGTAGACCTTATCTTGTCTATAGAAGTCAGTGGAACTGCAAGAGTAGTGAGGGATGTGAAGCACAAGCTGTCCGTGTTAGCAAGTTGTAATAGCAGCCCCTGGAAGTGGTAGTATTTTGCAAGTTCAGGGGCAAGTAGGCTGCATGGCAATGGCCTGGCATTGAGCTGACAATGGAAGTAGTTTACACTAGTAATTGTAATAGGAGCCACTCTTATTCTCTCTTCATTGGTTGCCATTGTCTATGAGGACTTGATTCTTATGTTTAAAATCTTGAAAAGGCTTTGCACTACATAATTTGAGGCAACAGGTGCAACAATACACCCCAACTAGGACTTTGCTCTCAAGCCATATTATTGGTTTTGAAGATTTTGCTTAGCAGATCAAGTTGGTTGTCACCATTCATAGACCTTTCTCGGGAAGGATTCTGCAGCTATGGAACACTCTGTCCTTCAACTTGAAATCCAGATCAGTTTATCTACAATTTTGAAAGCTGATAAAGACTTAGGGCCTGATATTCAAAGGATTTACACCTATTTTAGGCTCATAAATCTAGGCAAATGAATGGCAGACCTTTGTTGGAACTCATTAAACAGTGCCCCCTCCCTGACCGTATCCAGGGTATGCAGTGTTCCATGGGTCTGGTGAACTCTTGTGAGCTTTCAAGGTCCTGTAGACCTTTGGTTCCCTGACAGCTGGGGTGCTCAGCCTGGGGACTGCTTGGTTTTGGCCACCTCCATGGGGGTGTGTGGGTTGCACTGAAGTGTTCCCCCAAAGTGTTTATCATTGGGGGTGGGGACATTGGGGCCCTATGTGGACTGCATCTCATTACTCCTGGCAGATGTCAGGCCACAGGGCTAGGTATCCAATATGGTGTGCCATAGGTGTGCTTCTAGACATTATGGATCCCATTTGGTAGAAGTGTTGACTGGCAGAGTGCCCAGACTATGTGTTCCCTCCCCCCATATCTGTGTGGTCATTGTGTTTGACCTCCACATCTACTGGCTCTAATTCAGTGGCTAGGGTGCTGTCCAAAAACACAAGGAGGAGCAGGCCTCCTGCGAGCAATATAAGACGACACAAGAAGCAGGAGACGTTGGATGAACAGTTGAGTCTTTATTTGATAGGGACCCCAACGCGTTTCGGCAACGCCTTCCTCAGGGGGATTACAACTTGAACAAACATTAAAACAAAAATGAGAACAATTAAAAACAAATAAAAACAATAGGCATGATGTTAAATGTATATACAAAACTTCAAAATTAACAACCAAATAAATGCTCTATATAAAAACAGTTAAAGTAACACGGACAAACGTAGGGCTGGAGAACACAACACAGATAATTAAAATATAGATAAATTAAAATATACTAATAATCACTATAATTAAACAAATATAGCTTAAAATATAGCTTAAAAGAGGAAAAAACAAGTCTGAGGCAAAAATTTTTTTATATAAATATAATAATAATAAATAAATATATATACTACCATGTCTATAATATAGCAGATAAATAGTGATTATACAACATATAGACTCATTTACATCGTAACAGGTGAAAGAAAAAGAGATGAATGTGTGACAAATTACAACAATCTACAATTTTCTAACTCCTTTTTAACCTGATTTATATGTGGCCAAATATGTGGCAAATTCTACCAGAGGGTATTTTAGCGCATTTAATTATACAATAGTATACCATTATGTTTTATCCACTTCAAACATTATTATTCCTTTATCTTCTTAGACTAATTTTAATTGTTGTAATTTGTCACACATTCATCTCTTTTTCTTTCACCTGTTACGATGTAAATGAGTCTATATGTTGTATAATCACTATTTATCTGCTATATTATAGACATGGTAGTATATATATTTATTTATTATTATTATATTTATATAAAAAAAAATTTGCCTCAGACTTGTTTTTTCCTCTTTTAAGCTATATTTGTTTAATTATAGTGATTATTAGTATATTTTAATTTATCTATATTTTAATTATCTGTGTTGTGTTCTCCAGCCCTACGTTTGTCCGTGTTACTTTAACTGTTTTTATATAGAGCATTTATTTGGTTGTTAATTTTGAAGTTTTGTATATACATTTAACATCATGCCTATTGTTTTTATTTGTTTTTAATTGTTCTCATTTTTGTTTTAATGTTTGTTCAAGTTGTAATCCCCCTGAGGAAGGCGTTGCCGAAACGCGTTGGGGTCCCTATCAAATAAAGACTCAACTGTTCATCCAACGTCTCCTGCTTCTTGTGTCGTCTTAGGGTGCTGTCCAAGCCATATAAGGGAACTGACTAAGTGGAGAATTCCCTCTCTTCCCCTCCCCCCAAATCCCTATGTTCACTGTAGTCTGGGTGCCTCAGGGTGAGGGGGGTTCATATACCCATTCCACATGGTAGACACTGTAAATACCCTGCATGATCCCATACAAGGCCGTTTGCACCTTCAGATTCAACATTTGCATCATATCTCCCACAGTTAGCGTTGCAGCATGGACTCTGCATATGTTTGCTTTCCTGATCTGCATGCCCCTCCCTCTTGTACTTACTCTTATTGCTCTGATCTGTGGAGCTGGTTGTGCCTATTCCCGGTCATCTCTCTCTCTAGTCTGCACTGACCTCTTATTACTGTCCTGTAAGTGGGGTAGGGACCCATTTATTACTTTCTGCTGAGGTTCTGTAAATTACTGCCACCCTAATAACAATTGTTGGGCATACATTACAAGTGTGTTTGCTATACACATGTGCTATTACTGTACATTGGCAAGTACCACAAATCCCTTCAATGAAAGGGGGTGATCCACCAAATCGAAGGCAGTGGAAAGGTCCAGCTGCAACACCAGACTTTGTTAACCTTTATCTAACCAAAGTCATAGTTGCACAATCATTGCATTCAACATATCGTGAGCACTATGTTTCACCCAGACTGTGTAACATAAAGAAGGTTGTGCATCATACTACTATACCTCCAACATCTTTGCTAGGAAAGGTAAGTTAGCAATGTGAAAATTCGGATTAAGGGGGTCAACGGGCAGGCTATGTGCCGACATGGCGCATAGCCTGCCTAAATGAAAATTGGGCCCTATGTTTCTAAGAAAGTTTGTAAGCAGTCCAGATCCTCAAAATTTCGTTACCAGCCTATCTACCACTGGCACTCACTTACAATCCTGTTTGGATAGAGACTAATAATAATAATATTTCGGCCATTCAAAACTCAATGGAGGAAATGTTATTAAGACAATAAATACCTGGGAGTACCTGTAGTTAGATACATTGCAGAAGAAATTGACTGGACCCAAGCTGAACTGGATAACCTTGATCAGAAAACAAGAATATTGATGGCAACGCACCATGCACTACATCCTAGGAGTGATATTGATAGATTATATTTACAACATAAGAAAGATGGTAGAGGCGTTTTGCAAATTAAGCAAACTGTTGAGGAAGAAAAATGTGGTCTAAATGATTGCAAATGGTAAAGAAGCACTACTTGTGGAAATTTACAAAGAACGTCTCCTTAAAACAACTAAAACACTAATGGAGTACAAGAAATAAATAATCCAGAATAGGATGGGCACTTGGAAAGACAAGCCGCTGCATGGTCAATATATTAGAAATATTGAAGGAAAGGTGAATGAGACCCTACCGTGGGAATAGTTAACATCTGGAGAACTAAAAAAAGAAACAAGGCTTGATAATGGCAGCCCAAGAATAGGCTTTACAAACAAATCCTATCAAAACTAAAATTCATCATATTTAGAAACATAGAAACATGATAGAAAAAGACCACGTGTCCTTTCTAGTCTGCCCTTCCATATCACCCACTACAAGAGTCCCCTTTTTCCCTTTAGAGAGCCTCTGTGTCTGTCCCATGCTTTTTTAAAATTTAGATACATAGTAACATAGTATATGACGGCAGATAAAGATCAGTATGGTCCATCTAGTCTTCCCAGCAGGGCAGCAAGAGTATGTGTACTTGCCGCTCCGTGCAGGTCACCCCTCCTCATGCCTTTGTTTAGGAGTGTACCCAGCGCTCCATGTTAGTTATGTTTATTTTGAGTTTATCCTATTGCTATAAAGGGATTCATTGTATCTGTCCCATGTAAACCGCTTTGATTGAAATGATAAAGCGGTATATAAAACCTGTTAAATAAATAAATGCCATTTTGAATTCTATCCCTGTATTTGCCCCCACCACTTCCATCGGAAGGGCATTCCAAGCATCCACCACCCTTTCAGTGAAAAAGTATTTCCTGACCTTGCCTTTCAGTTTACCCCCTTGCAGCTTCATGTTATGCCCTCTAGTTTTATAGCTTCCCCACCTTTGGAAGAGGTGTGTTTATTCATTAATACTCTTTAAGTATTTGAAGGTCTAAATCATATCTCCACTGTCTCATCTCTCCTCTCATCCAGTGGGAGGAGTGGCCTAGTGGTTAAGACACAGTACCTCAGCCTGGAGGGCCAGGGGCTCAAGTCCCACCTGGGGACAGCAATCTCAGGCCCATAAGTACTCCTTGTGGCCTTGGACAAGCCACATGGATCATGAGCCCTTTGGGGACAAGGGAATATGCTCAGTACCTGTTTGTAGCAATTACATAATGTAAAACACTTTGATTGAATGAAAAGGTGGTATAGAAAACTGTCTAAATAAGTAAACTTCATAATTCATAGGGCTGATATTCAAGGCACATTATATATTCACTGACAGAAAGCATAATTTTGTGGTCTTTTTCTGTCGTCATTTTTCTATGTTTCTATGAGGACAGTATCCAAATTCAAAAAAGCATGGGACAAACACAGAGGATTTCTAAAGGAAAAAAAGGGAACTGTTGTAGTTGTTGATAAGGAGGGACAGACTAGATGGGCCATGTGGTCTTTTTTGTTGTCATTTTTTCTCTGTTTCTAAGTCTTCTGATGCAGACTCCAAATCATAGGTAATGGAGGGTTATGTGACTTGCCCAAGGCCACAAGGAGTGCTGGTGACTACATATTGTGGATGCTGTACTTAGCAACAACAATTTTTTTATTTTATAAATATCAATACAAGATTCACAAACTACAATTTCAGAATGATATAATGGATAAATGTGTTTAATTATAACTCTTATAATAAGTGTAAAAAAGAGTTGATTTTATGAGAAATGCTGGTCTACTGCTATAAGGAATCAAAGGCCACCCTTAAGATTGAGCCATGCATTATCAGTATAAGGCAGTTTTTTAATGTTAGATTTTATCTCAATTTTATTCTGTTTTCCACTTTTTGATTTTGATGTTTGTTTATCTCATTTTATATATGGATTGCGATTAAGATACAAGAGGTCCGCAAAAGAGCACATACACATAATGAAAATCAGACAAAAAAGACTGAGGTGCAAAAGGAAAGACTTTATTGACAAAAAATGTGCTGACACGGCCACATTTCAGCAATATGCCTTAATCAGCGGGCAAGCCTCTAAAACAAAAGATAAAAAATAATAAATAATAAAAAATAAAAAATATTATTTATTTATTTATTTATTTTATTTAAAGTCTTTTCTATACCGCGCTCTTCAAATTCAGCTCGGTTTACAAATAAATATGTAAAAGATAAATATGTAAAAGATAATAGACTATCATAAATCATAAAAGCACAAGTAGATTTCAGGTGTATAATATATTTATTAGTGTAAATAATTTGTAGAAAGTTACCCCACTTAAGTCCAAGTTACAGTCCCTGTTTTCTGTAAATACAATGCAGCTCTGACTGCATTGTATAAGGTTCTGTTAAATGTACACCGCGCTGATGTGAATAGCGCGGTATAGAAGAGACGTTAAATAAATATATTAAATAAGGGTGCTTGGCTCTTGGAGTGAGTGGTTGGGTGGAGGTCTCTGTGGGGATCTTCACCCAGATCTGGAGAGAGAAAGAGGCCGGCCCTTTGCTAATAATATGTCAAGGCTAGCGGTGGAGGGAGGTAAAGATGATGATGTACCACTTTGCTAATAATATGGCTGATGGAGGGGCATTTTCAGAGAAAGGGGTGTGAAATACAGATATGGAAGGTTCTGTTGTGTTGGCTCGGGTTGTGGCATAAGATGATGATGTAGAAATAAAGCTGCAACCATGTTTTGTTCACCATACAACAGTGTGTTGTCCTTTATGATTATCAAGGTGGGAACTGAAAAGGTGGGGGGGCAAAAGAGAGTGTGGGGGCTGATATACAAAGGGGAGGAGTGCTTGGAGAGGCCAGGAGTCCAGGCTACCCCAGTTAATAGGAGAGGTTGCAGGTCCAGGATCCCAGGGCTGACCTGTAACAGGGTGCCTTGGTACCTGCAGGCCTAGAGGGAGCAAAAAGGGGGAGGCACGGGTTAGAGGAGGAAATATGGCAGGAGGCCGAGCAGGAGTGAAATGAGGGGGGGTCGATGGTTGCCATAGCAGGCAGCGTGATTTAAAATTCCCCTGCATAATGACACGGAGGAAGCTGATTGGAGGCCAGGGAGGCATGCAGGGGCTGGCGAAGAGGAGGAGCAGAGTGGCAGAGAAATTCGGCATGGCAGGCACAGTCTCCCCATCTCAGCAGCTGAATGGACAGGCGACAGGTGTGTTCTTGCCCTCCTGCCCAATCAAGAGGGGGGTTAAGGCGCACTACAGATTGTTGCAGCTGGGGGGGTGAGGTCCCAAGCAAACTGATGTGATTACCATGAGGCCCAATGGCCAATGTTTGGGGCTAAGGAGGCTTGGCTCTTGGAGTATATGGGTGGGTGGAGATCTCGGTGGGGACCTTCACCTGGATCTGAGGGGGAAAGAGGCCAGAACTTTGCTAATAATATGGCGAGGCTAGCAGTGAGGGGAAGCAGAGAAGATGATGCACCACTAATAATATGGCTAGTGAAGGGCATTGTCAGAGAAAGGGGTGTAAAATGCAGATATGGAAGGTTCTGTTGTGTTGAATTGGGTTGTGACATAAGATGATGATGTAGAAATAAAGCTGCAACCATGTTTTGTTCACTATACAACACTGTGTTGTCATTTATGGTTATCAAGGTGGGAAATGAAAAGGGGGAGCAAAAGAGGGTATGGGGGGCTGGTATAGAAAGGCCTCCCCTTTGGAGAGGCCAGGAGTCCAGGCTACCCTGGTTACAGCTTTTACTACATCCTCTGGTAATTTATACAACCAGTAATCTCTAAAATAAGATTATTGTTTCATTTTGCCTTTTACTTATGAGCTCTTTGGAGTGGCAAAGTACAGATTTTGTCTATGTCGTAATCTTTTATTTCATTTTTCATGCTTGTATTTGTTATTGATGTTGTTTCTATTATTTTATCACAATATTATGATTTTTTTATTTGTTTTATCAACATGTTATATATATACATGTACATATATATATATACAGGGTGGCCCAAAAAAAGTGAGAACATCTCATAAATTAAAAGCTTAATTAGTTTACTTATTTACCTTTTTTAGCTATATAACGTCTTTATTTCGACAATTTCCAGTTGCCATCTTTTTTTTTTAAATTTGTCAATCGTTTACATCTGTCTTTTTGAATTTTTAAATAACTTATATGCTGCGAGATGTTCTCACTTTTTTTGGGCCAGCCTGTATATATACAGGGTGGCCCAACTCCTGCAGCTTTGGCCCCCCTTTTCTCTGCTGCCCCACTCACAGCTTTCCTGCCAGAGCCTGGATTGGGCAGTGGAGACCCCTGCGCACCCAGCCCTGGCCCCAGTGGGGGAATTCCCGGGCCCAATCACCGGATTTGTGGTGCTTATTCCACAGGTCTGGCCCGCTCCTGCTCCGCCCAGATCCCACTCCTTCCCGCCCCCCACCGGCTCTCTCTGTCCTGATGCTCAGGATGTATGGGGAGAGCCAGAGGGGAATCATGTCTGGACGGCTTGCGGGGCTGCACATCTGCAACCCGTGTCCCAGAATCTGGCCCATAGTCTTAAAATGGGCCTGCATCTTAATGTAAAGAAGACAAAGATCCTAACAACTGGCAAAATCAATAAGTTCATCGTTGATGGACAAGAAATTGAAATATTTGACAACTTTAATCTACTTCAATCAACAATCAATAAAGAAATGAAAAGCAGACAAGAAATCCGATGACACACTGGAGTAGATTCCGATTGCACTGGAGCATTTCCTTCTGCAGGAGCCTCAGAAGAGCGCTTTCTGACAGGAATAAAATACACTTTTGCAAGAGGCGGCATAGTTTCCCGAGGAATTTTCAAAACTTCATCCATATAGTTCTTAAAGGTTTCTTTTGGAGATATCTCAGATAACTTAGGAAAATTCAACACATGAATATTAGCCGCCCTGGAAAGGTTCTCCAAATACTCCAGCCTGTTTCTTATAATAGAATTATCCCTGATTAAAGCGGAAACAGTACCATGATGAGAAACTGCTCTGGTCTCCAAATTATCAATAGCCAGTTGCACTTTGGGAATGTCCCGCTGAATTATCTCAAGTCGATCTGCATTCTCTTGGGTCTTTGAGGACAACTTTGTACCTGCACCTGCAAGGCACTACCAAGTTGGGAAATAGCTTTCCAGATAGCTTCTAAAGACGTTTCTGTCTCTGCAGCATAAATGGCACAAAAGAAAATGAAGGGGTCACAGCCTCATAGTCGAGAGAGCTCAGAGCACCCGTTGCCGCTCCCGTATCCTGCTCCAGAGGTTGCCCAGGCACCGCTTTTGCACCTTCTGCCACAGCCAGCTCAGCTTGAATACAAGGCTGAACTCTGAGACCCGGAAAATTGGCGACGCGCCCTTCAGCATTCACCCCAGCCAATTCACTTGGAAGGGGAAGAGCTTCTGCCTGCTCTGAGTGCAAGGTCAGCGGCAGTGACGATGGCTGTGCAAGAGGCCTCTGTAACTCAGGAGAGAACAGGATCTCATTTTCCGAGGTTGATGCCGAGTCCACTGACACCAGCGTGGACTCCGTCGGGCTCAGCCCTGCTTCTTTGCCCACTGGACGGATGCAAAATTCTTTTTAACTCAGCAAAAATTAACTTTTGATTGTTTTTTTCTGTCTGATTACAAGAATGCAGGCCCAAATACTTAATGCCCATGGTGGATCATTTAAAATGAAAATCTTCAAGGATGTAAGTTAGGATTTTAAGGGGTTGAAGTAACTGACAATGGTTGCTAGGGACATTTTTGAGATGTTATCAGTGGAAGAGCACTACATCTGCTCTTTAGAATGTGACTATATTTAAAAAGTGGCAGTTAGGGCTCTGCTATAAAAGAAGATAGAAGTGTATTGGTAATGGGCTGTGGGTGAGAGATTTATTTGAAGTTTAAAAGAAATTATTTAAAGGGAAACTATTTGCAAAGAAATTAGCTGTGTTTAAATTAAATTCTTGAAAGGAAAGCAGTGGTGAAAACTGCCTGTTAGAGGTTTACAGAGCACCATTTTAGTCTAATTGAATTGAGCAATGGTTGTGAATATCCAAGGCTGACTTTGAAAGAATTTGTGATAATATTCTGGTTTGTCTGATTGTTGGGAATACTGAAGTTCAAGCAGAATTTAAAACAGGAATCTGTGATTTTAAGGAAAGAGCCTGTGAAAATAATTGCTGAATCTTGATAAAAAGAAAAGGGTTGATATTCCTTGGTGATAAACCTTGATACTTTATTTTAGTGTCTAAGCAAGAAAATAGGATTGAAAAGCTGAATACCAAGGTTTGAGGTAAATAAAAATCCTTTATGCCTATTAGGACAGAGTTAATGCAATAAACTTCAAACATACTGTGCTGAGAATATAAATAAAGCACATATAAAGAAAAGTGGAGGGATATTTCCTGAAAAAAAATAAGTTTAAAATCCTGTCAGTGTTCTGACTGGGTTGAAACTTGAAGCTAATGGAATGTTGAAGTGCTGACAGGCTGGAACTGCTGACTGATATACAGAGGCTTTGGATTTAAAAGCTTGTGCTTTTGCCTGACTATTCTTAATAACCAATAGTTTTCTGAAAAGGAAGTATTAATGAAAGGGATTTTCTTCAAAAATCCAGAATTATTTGAATATTCTCATGAGTATATGAGTGAGTGTGAGTATAAGTGTATGTGAATACAGCCAGGGAATATCCCAATGCACCGCAGGGCCGGGTCCGAAGTTGGCATGATAACCGGGTGCTCGGGGCCCGGGTTTGTGCGGGTGGTGGAGGGGGGAGTGAGGAGCGTGAGAGCGTTCTTTAAATCACCCCACGTCAGGCGCGTGGGGTGATTTGATTGGTAGGTCGGTGGACTGATGGGCGGGGCAAGCAGGAAGCGTGTGAGACCGGAGCACGGTCTGCCTCTTCCTGCTTGGCCAAGCTAGTGAAAAGGTGTGTGCTGGACGGGATCTCGTCTATGGAGGCGCGGTGTGGGCTCGGGGATAATTTGTGTGCTCGGGGATAATTTGTGTGCTAGTGGGTGTGAAAGGGGGGGGGGATTTGGTGCATTTGTGTTGGGGTGTACTGGTGGAGCTCTTGGCTGGGTTTTGAAGGGAGTGCCGAATGGTGGGGTAAGGGGAGTGATACAGCATCAATTACAAAAAAACCTTTTTAATAGTGCAAAATACGGGGTTTGATTCCCACTAGCATTGCTTGTGGCTGTGGGTAAGTCACTTAACCCTCCTTTGCCACTGAAGATAGGCTTGGCAATCTTCTGGTCACACTGCCAAGAAAACACAGAGCTACTGGGTGGCCAAGAGTCAGCATTGACTCAAAGGCATAGTTAAAAAAAAAAATAAAAAGTAAAATATCTTGGCAGGTTTTAATTTCAGTTAAGTTTGATACCTGGTGGTGGGGATTCTTCAGTCCTGCGGAGGTCCTGAAACATGGCACGGACCCCTAAAGGGCGGGGGCGGCTAGGGGAGGCGAAGGTTCAGGGCAGGGACCCTCCAAAGATAGAGCTAGGGGGCAGGGGGCAGTGCTGCGGGGAAACACAGTGGTAGGGCCCTGTGGGTGTCTGATACCTAGGGAGGTCATTGATGCAAAGAGGTGGGTGATATAATGACTTACTGATAGTCATTTATATGTCAATCACATGCACACACGCGCAGATGTCCAAAGATCCATATATTAACGTGCACACCTGGTACACGTTGAGGGGTTAGTGCAGGCGAGCAAGGTTGATGGCGGGCATTATTGGTGGTGCAGCGAACGGAGGGTCAGAGGCAGGTTAGGCGTGGAGAGTGGCAGGGCTGGTGAGCAGTGGGGGAGGTAGGTGGCAGGTCTAAAGAGCGGTGGGGGAGGTAGGTGGCTGGGTTGATGAGTGGTGGGAGAGACGAGCGGTGGCCTCGGTGAGTGCTGGTGGAGGTGTGTGGCTGGGTTGGTGAGTGCTGTGGGAGGTAGGTGACACGGTTGGTGGGTGGTGGGTGAGGTAGGTGGCAGGGTTGTTGTGTGGTGGGGGAGGTGGCTGGCACGGTTGGTATGTGGTGTGTGGCAGGGTTGGTGGGTGGTGGGTGTGGTGTGTGGCTGGGTTGGTGAGTGGTGGAGGAGGTGAGTGGCAGTGTTAGCGTGCAGTGGGGAGGTGAGGGGGGTTGGGTTAATAGTGTCCGCTATAGCGGCATTTGTGGTTGCCTCATGTACACTGGGGGATGTGCAGGGTTTGCGGTTGCCTGACGAGGGATATGGTGTCCATGGGGCTGGGGCACAGGGTGGGGGTGCAGGCCCGCTACAACACCGACCTGCAGCTGTGGGGGCAGGCCAGGCAAGGGCTGTGCCGGCACGGCGCAGGAGGCGTGCTGAGTTGCAGGCTCACCAGCTTCGACTCTACAGGCCCAGGGCCCAGCTCCACGACATGCATGAGGACCAGGTCATCTCCCTCTACCGCCTGAGCACAGGGGATATTAGGGAGCTCTATGAGGATCTAAGACCTGACCTCGAGCCCCTGATTGGTCGGTCACATGCCATACCGGGTTTGGTCAAGCTCCTTGTTGCCTACATTTCTTTGCCTCTGGCTGTTTCCAGTCATCTGTGGCTGCAGTGGGTGGCATGAGCCGCCCCACCTTCTCACGCTGTCTCCACCAAGTACTGCGTGCCATGCTCAGCTCGGTTGGGCATTACATTGCATTTCCCAACACTAGGCAACAGTGGGGACTCTGAACCAGGCCTTTGCGGCAATTGCTGGGTTACCACACATGATGGGAGCTATTGATTGCACACATGTTGCCCTGGTCCTGCCCAGAGACAGGGAGGCAGTGTTCCGCAACCGCAAATACTACCACTCCCTGAATGTTCAGGTTGTATGTGATGCAGGTATACATATTCTGAATGTGGTCCTGGGGTTTGCAGGATCCACCCATGACTCCTATATCCTGTGTCACTCAGCACTGTACAGACAATTTGAGGACGGTCAATTTGAGGACTGCATACTGCTGGTTGGGTATTTGTCATCTCTGACATGCACATCGTATACCCCTGCTATCTGTCTGAACACATGTCTGTCTGTGATGTGTGTCCCAAATTGTGTGTGTGTGTCATTTGTGTGTGTGGGAGCTGACGCGGGGGGGGGGGGGAAAGGATGACTCCAGGTGCTACTACCTTTCGGCCTCTGGTGTCTGCCCATGTGTCTGCTGTGGTTCAGAATAATGTTGTGTGCACTCCTTTTACCTCCCCCGTGCTCTGTATCTCACACCTCCAGACATAGGCACATAGTTGTTGTGTCCCATCATGTGCTCTCCTATGTTTCTGTCTTACCTGTAGGTGCTGTGGGTTTGCATGTACATTCATGTGTGCATGTGTGTGGACATCAGCTACTGGTTTAACGTTCAACATTTCTTTCTGCAGGTGAGGCAGGATATGGGTGTCGGCCCTGGTTGCTAACCCCTGTGCGTCTACCACAGACACGTGCAGAGATGAGTTACAATGAGGCCCATGCCTCCAGTCACTCCATCATCGAGCGCACCTTTGTCATTTTGAAAAGTCGCTTCAGGTGTCTGGATAGGACCGGCGGGGCCTTACAATACCAACCCGTGACAGTGGCAGAGATCATTATTGCCTGTTGCATCCTGCACCACATTGCTCTCAGGCACGATCTCGATGTCAAAATTAATGAGGATTTCGAAGACGATCCAACGTGCCCTCCTGTACATACCTGTGGTGACACACGTGAGGGCGCAGCACTCAGGTGCCAGCTGATTGAGGAGCTATTTTCATGTGAGTATTGAATGTTTTGGAAAAAATATTTGGATAGATATATGTACTACTACTACTACTACTGAGCATTGGTATCGCACTACCAGTCATACGCAGCACTGCACTGACATTGCTGACACAATGCCTGGCCATCTGAGCTTACAATGTGGTCTAACCGCTAACACAGAAGGTGTGGGCAGGGGACAACAGCGGGTGGAGGTGATTAATGTAGTCAGGATTATTAGGCTTAGGTGATGTGGTAGGCTGTCACACAGGGTTTTGAGATGGTTGGTGAGGGTGGCTGCCCTGCATCCACCCGTAGTTAGTTCCAGGCATTGGGTGCTGCTAGGTGACAGGTGTTTGGTCCCGCATTAACAGTGGGGGGGGGGGGGCAGCCCATTGATAGGTCCAGTTGGCTTGTCGTGTGGGGATGACATTTTGGGGGATATGAGGGGATTGATTGGATTGTATGCTCTGATGAGCAGGGACTGTGTGTAACATGTTTCAGAATGGTGATACATACAGGTGTTAGCACTGTTTACATGCTCAGTAGTAGTAGTAATAATATTTGTAGTTCTTGGGTTATGCGCATCAAGGTACAGGGCAACCACAGTGTAACTGCATGTATAGATCAGCAGGTGCATCTTGACCTCGCCTGGGGCCTGTGAGGTGCCGTGACAGGATGGGTGTTATAGTCATACTGAGCCTATTGGTAGATTAGCCATGCAGCACAGTGTTGCATACATTGCGACGGACAGAGATGATTTAGAGGCAGACCAGCAAGGTGTGGGTTACAGTGAGCAGGATGGCAGGTGATGAAGGGGGGCATTAGGGCTTTATTTGTGTATTCTGGGGTGATGGCAGGGATCTTGCTGATGTTATCTAGGGGAACACCGCAGGCCTTAGCTGCATGATGGGTATGTGTGGGGAAGGGGTGCGAGGGGTGATAGAGATCTGCTACCTTGACGGCCACGTCGACTGAAGGTGTATCCAACTTATACACAGACACTATAAGGGTTGGAGAGGGTTTAGGGGCGATACCCAGATGTCCGGTCTTGGCCATGCTCATTTCATGCAGCAGGGGTACCTGCAGCCAGCAATGTCAGGGAGCAAGCTGAGGTCGGGATGTGGTTTGCCAAACGTAGTTCATGGTGACATATTTTTCAGACACATCAGTGTACAGCTGCTACTGATAGCCAGGGGATGTGCCTGTTGCACCAGGGAACTGGGTATGGGGCCAGGGGAATGTAGCAGTCCCTGCATATATTCCTTTCATATAGCACCTGGGAGTGGGTTAGCAGAGGAGGTGAACCCACAGGAAACACACACTGAGGGTGCTATGGGAGACATATGGGGGAGGCAGGGTAGAACCTGGATCTTTGGGCCTAGCACGTACAGGGTAGCGCGGTGACAGTTGTGGTCAACGGTCTCAAGGGCAGCAGAGAGGTCACAATGGGGACGGACAGGCTACAGGCCCGTGGACATGGCCAGGAACACGTAAGTGGCGGGTTGGGGTGGGGACAATTAGGTACAGTGTCATGACGAACTGCCAGACTGTGACGGATCTAGGGGGTTATGAGAGATAAGGACATGAAGCTGGTATGTTTGTGGCACAGCTCCAACATGACTTATATATGTTTCCCTTGTGTTTCTCATTCCACTGGACCTGCTTGGTGACGTCACTGGTGGTGTAGTGCGGTGGCAGCTGTGTGTACCTCATTCACATGCAAGATACTGGGGTAGGTGGACACTTTGTCTGTGTGGACAGTAAGGAGAAGCACATGTCACAGGTTGTCTGTCTAATGCACATATGTTGTGAGTAACCTATTGAGCGTGCTCCCATGTACCCCATATGTGGATGTTGGCCACACATATCCACATGTGTTCGTGCCCAGTTTGTCTTCTCCAGCACTGTCTCTCGGACACATCCAACAGGGCTGCATGTGTCTACAGGTCCTAGGAGTTCTGGTGGTGGGCCGCACTTACACCCTTCCCTGACATTGTAGCATCGGCCAACAGCAGTGTATCATCGCGTTTACAAGGCCTTTATCTCCACTATTTGCCAATTGTGCACATACAGGCCATATGCTACTGGTGGCACGCTCACCTTCTCATACTGTGTGTGTGTGTGTGTTTGTGGAGGCCTCTGTTATGATACAGTGTGCATGTAGTTTGCATTATCATGTAGTGGGCGGAGTCTGCACACCTGTGGAGCAGTGGTGAGTGTGCTATGTCTACCTTTCTGGTGTTAACCTTGTGCACAGTGTGCGCGTGTGTTGTGTGTTGTGGGTTGACCTATCTCATGTGTATTGACAGACCACTGCACAACAGCATTTATGTATCCAAGCTATCACCATAATTTGGACATGCGGCAGCGGCGGCTGGACATGGGGACACGGTTATTCGACACATGTTTATGACATCTTCTGCCTTTATTGAGACGTGTTGTGGACTTTGCCTGCCTGTGAGGATCCCAAGCAGACATTTGCTGCAGACACACAGTAGGTAGCACCTTGGCTCGTTTGGGTGTAACATCAGTCTTTATATGTTTGGTTTTTGCTGTTTGTTTCATGGACCTTTCCTGTTGGGTCTCTGTGCACCTGCGCTAATGGACATGGGGTGCAGCTGTGATACGCCTGTGTTACTTGGGCATGGACATGACCATATCCATGGGACACCCTCGTCTGTGGTTGCATTTCCGAATGTCCACAACATGCACAGTGTTCTGTGTTGTGATCATGTTATGTTTGCCTGTGTGCCTTTTAATTAGGTCGGTACTGATGTTTGACTGGCTGCAATATGCCCTGCTGTTGCGTCCAGCATACCATGACAGTGTTTGTCCTTATTCTGATACAGGGCAGCGGACACACACAGCACATCTACTTACGTGCATCTGTGGGCGACATCACCCACCTGTTGCAGAACATCACCCACCTGTTGCAGGACATCACCCACCTGTTGCAGGACACAACAACACCATTCAAATATCCCTGGGAGATGGTGCCATAGGATGTTTGACCTCTGAAAGTGGGACACATGCCTATGATGAACATTACTTTTGGACTGCTACTTTCCGTATAACAGGCCTGTCCAACACACTGTTGCTACCGTGATCTGGCTGGGTGTCCTGTTGATTGTGCAAGACACACATGACCATTCGAGTACTGTGGCACATTGAGATATCACACTTGACTATGCATGCCCAGTGATTCACGGACAGTCTTAACGGGACATGTGGGGTTGCAGATGCCCTTTGCACTGTCGACACTGTGTACTGGTCCGTATGTGTGCATCACGGACTGGAATAGTCGCTGTATGTTCTACATCCATATGACGTTTTGTTAGTGTGTGTTGGCCATGTGTGTAACATGCACCACAAGATATCCTCACCTTTGAGGTCACGGGGGCATACAGCCATGCGTGTGGCACAGGGGCAACATTGTGTACGTACTCTTGTATATGTCGGTCTACCCTGCACTTGGACATGACACAGTTGTTACCATCATACCAGTTTAATGGCCGCCAACATTTTGGATTGCCCTCACCAAGGGAGTTACAGTGCATGTGGGGCATCACTGTGTCATGGTTCATCCTACATGGTGCATGTGCATGTGACTGCATATGTTGGTACACAAGGGCATGTGGCAGTGTGGCTTCTGTGTGGGGTACTGGCCCATGTTTGACCTTTCTTTAACACTCCATATACAGGTCATTGTGTTTGGCTACTGTACAGCCGTGCTGCTGTACATTGATTTACAAACATAGCATTGCATGTCTGCACAGTCCTCTTTGTCCCCTGACATTCCGCCACTCACCTTCGCTCATGACATTTGCAGTGTGGCAGTGTGATTGTCCATTTTCATCCTTCATTTGTGCATCCCATGTACCGTGATCTATGTGTACGGTTCATGTATCCACAGCACCCATTGCAGGGGACCTGCTGCATGGTGATATCTCTGCATGTCTGTGAGGTTCCTTTTTTGGTCTTCTCTGGAATCATGTTCCTCTTGTACCTGCTACCTTATCCTCATTTTGCATTTGGCCTTTGTTTTGGGTTCCATTGTTGACGCTTTCATTGTTATATTATGCATTCTTGGGCAGCTGTGAAATATATATCTATATCTGTGTGTACACTTGCTTACATGTTGCTACTTATGCTTTTTCAGGCTATAGCCACCTGTATTGGCAGACGGATATGTTTTTGGGGACAATTCATGACTGATGTGTGTTGATACCTCATCTTGCACTGCCTAGTGTCTACATGCGACTAGAACATCTGGGAATTGCAACAAGTGGGGGGGGGGGGGGTGGAGGGATACTGCATAGTGAACACCATGCAGCTATGGCACATTATCTCTCCTGCCCTTCATCTGTAGATGTGCCAGTGACTTTGGGGTGACATGTGGGTAGCTGGCATGCTCAATGTGTTTTCAGTTTGTTCACTGTAAATCAAGAACCTTGATATGATGACAGGCGGTATATATGATTTCAACACCAAATGCAAAATATTTAAATTGCTCTAACAAACCCGATTAGTGATACGTTGTCTGGTATATACGATATGTCTGCTGGTGACCACAATAAAATTATGTGTTTGATCCACATTTCTCTCTGCTGCTGCTTGACCACACTGACACATGTCTTTTGTTATGTTCTGGTAATGTGCATGGCCCACCTTTGCTCACATCCTTGTACAGTGGCAGCTGGCTATGTGGCAGCCGTCTGACACATCACAGGGTGCTATGTGTTTCTATAATGACATACCCTTTGAGGGGACATATTTAGGTGGTGCTTGCTGTGATTGTTTGGGGTAGTGGTTGCAGATATGTGTTGGTGCACTATAGGTTGCAGGTTTGAGTCCCTCATGTTCCTTCTCTTTGCCCTTTTTTGCTGCTAACCTGACCAGGAGCTGCCTGATGACTGGTCACCTCTCCGCACACCCTTCCATCTCTTCACCTTACACCACAGTATGCCCTCGATGCAGCCTATCCGTCGCATATTAGCTGTTACATATGGCTCTTTCTTTGTACTGTCCATGTCGGCTGGGGGGACTGGCATTGCTGTTGTTGATCTAATGTGGTCCATGTCTGTTTGTAGGTTCATGTCTCACATGCTCGTTTTCCGTTCTGTTCCCCATTTTGCTCTGCTCCACAGAGCATCCCCTGCCGCCCATTGGGTTTAGCTTCTTTGCTCTTTTGCATGCTGTGTCCACTGCATAACATTTCATTGTGTGTGTGTGCATGTGTCTATATGTGGCTGTCGTCCCACAAGTTCTGCATGTACATTGCATCTTCGTGACTGTTGGGGTTGCTCTATCCTGGCAGCCAGCTGTGTTTTGGTGTGGTGCCCTCCAGTGTTCTTGTATGCAGCCTCTGCTGTGGCACTCATGTTGGTGTTGTAGCCTACCAGTTTGTGCATTGCTGTTTGTGCTACTGTTCATGGGTTCAATTCCTCTCTGTTCTAACTATTTTAAGCCTCTCATCCACACGTACTTTGCATTCCTATTACAGTCCTATCTGAGATGATCTGTGCTGCTGGCACATTATACCCTCATCACTGTTGCCAAACATCCTTCTGTCAGTCTATCTGTGTCTGCCTGTTCTGTGGTGTCCTGCCCTACTGTGCAGGCTGCTACCCCATGTCCTGCACTGGCACACTTTTCTGCATTGCGGCTCTTCATGCTTGCCTCTCCTGTTTCTGCTCTGCATGGCACTGCTCTCCTCTGTCCTCCTGTCATTGCACTTATCCTGCCACCTCTACCTTCTCTGGTGGACACGTATCCCCAACCTCTGCCACACACTGTCATTTTTGCACTGTACATTACCATCACCCTGTACATCAGTACAGCTGCCCCCGATATGTTTGTCCACTTTACCTGCTGCCACATGGGCTGCACGCAGATTTGGCTGGTCCATAAGCTCCGTCATCTACTTCCTTCCATCACTTGTTCATTGCCTTTCCTTGGTGCTCTGTGCAGTGTTATGGTTACATCTGTGTTTGAGCCATACATTTCATGCTTGTGACCTTGGGGCACCTTTGTTTGGGCGCCTTTGTTTGGGCACCATCTCCTGTCTCACCTTAGCATCCCTGGGGCATCTTGCACGGCACATTAGGTTTGGCCAGCTTATGGGGCGCCTTATATGCTGCCTACCTTTCCTTCCGCCCTCTGGGGCACATTATGACCTGACTTGGATGACATGGTGCTTTATGATATGCCTTATGGTGCGCCCTAAAAGGTGCATTAGGTTGCGGCACTGGGGTGAGGCTTTTTTGGCTGGCAGTGCAGATTGGGATGTGTCTGACTGTTACAAGCAGGAAAAGGGATTACCTCAGACAGCCTTTTAACTGAGCCCACTGAGGGATTGAACTCATGACCACTGTATCAGCAGTCAATGTATTAACCAGTGTGCTACACCTCTGCTGCTGTGATTGCATGTCAGTGCGCCTAATTAAGGCTAACGCACGATAACAGACTTTATCGTGTGATAACCTGAAATGCTACCTTAAGACCGGAATGCCCACTGCCTTTATATGGCATTCGTCACAGTAAGACTGCAACTAACGCCGGTAACATTAAGATGGTTTAGTAAACATACCCCTAAAAGTAGACAAGGCAATGGGACTGGATGGGATACATCCCAGGATACTGAAGGAACCTGGGGATGTTCTAGCGGCTCCACTGAGTGACCTTTTCAATGCCTCTTTAGAGTCTGGAGTGGTCCCAGGGGGCTGGAGGAAGGCACATGTGGTCTCAATACACAAGAGCAGAAGTGCGGATGAGGTTGACAGCTACAGGCTGGTCAGTTTAATCTCTGTGGTGAGTAAATTATTGGAAATGCTATTAAAACAGAGGATACTACTATTACTACTATTAATCATTTATAAAGTACCACAAGGCATACACAGCACTGTACAAACACATTTAGAAGACAGTCCCTGCTCGTAGAGCTTACAATCTAATCAAGACAGTACAGAACAAGAGAAACAAGGGGTTTAATAGGGAAAGGCGACACAAGGAGAATAAGGGATTGGGATCCAAAAGCAGCTACAAAGAGATAAGTTTTTAGCACGGACTTAAAGAGGGGAAGGGAAGAGATTTGACATAGAGATACAGGGAGTCTGTTCCAGGCATAATGGGCAGCAAGGTGAAAAGATCGAAGTATGGAGTTGGCAGTGGAAGAAAAGTACATAGAGAGAAGAAAACCTGAGGAGGAACGGAGTTCACGAGGAGGGGTGTAGAGATAGAGGAGAGAGGAAAGGTAATGAGGGGCAGAAGAATGAATGTATTTATATGTTAGAAGGAGAAGTTTGAATTGGATGCAGAAAGGGAAGGGGAGCCAGTGAAGTGACTTCAGAAAAGGGGTAATATGAATGTGATGGGATTGGTGGAAGATTAACCTTGCAGCAGAGTCCTGGACAGATTGAAGAGGAGAGAGATGAGACTGAGGGAGACTAGCAAAGACAAGATTGCAATTGTCAAGATGGGCGGAGACTAAGGAGTGGACAACAATTTTAGTAGTGTATTCAGAGAGGAATGGGTGAATTTTGTTAATGTTGTAGAGAAAGAAGTGACAAGTTTTAGCCGTTTGTTGAATATGTGAGAAGGAAAAGTAGGAGTCAAAGATGACCCCAAGGTTTCAGGCAGATGAAGAAGAAGAGTGTTTTCACAGTGATATAAAAAGGAGGAAGGGGGAAGGAGGGTTTAGGGGGAAAGAACAGAATTTCAGTTTTAGTCATATTCAGTTTCAGATGGCGGTAAGACATCCAGGCAGCAATGTCTGATAAGCAAGCAGAGAAAAAAGTTTGGCGAGAAGGAGAAATTTCAGGTGTAGATAGATAGATTTGAGAGGCATCAGCATAAAAATGATATTGAAAGCCATGGGAAGAGATGAGGGGACCAAGGTATTGGGTATAGAGAGAGAAGAAAAGAGGGCCTAGAACAGACCCCTGGGGTACACCAACTGAGAGAGGGATGGGAGTAGAGGAGGAGCCACCAGAGCAAACATTGAAAGAGCGATTGGAGAAATAAGATGAGAACCAAGACAACACAGAGCTTCTGAAACCGAGAGAACAATATATCGAGGAGGAGGAGAGTCGACAGTATCAAAAGCAACAGAAAGATCAAGAAGAATGAGAACTGAGTAAAGGTCTTTGGATTTAGCCAGGAACAAATCACTGCAGTCCTTGGCAAAAGCTGTCTCAGTAGAATGAAAGGGACGAAAACCAGATTGAAATGGATCAAGGTGGGATTGAGAGGAGAGAAATTTGAGACAGTGGTAGAGAACTACATGTTTAAGAACTTTAGAAATGAATGGGAGAAGGGAGATGGGTCAATTAGAGGGAAAAGTAGGGTCAAGTGAGGGGGTTTTTGAGGAGAGGAGTGACTACAGCATGCTTGAAGGCTGTAGGGAAGGTTTTAGTGGAGGGAGAAAGGTTGAGAATATGTGAGATGGAAGGAACAATGGAGTAGGAGATGGAGTTGAGGAGATGGGTGGGGATCAGGATCAGAAGAGCAAGTGGTGAGTTTCGAGGAGGAAAGAAGAAGAGAGGTTTCCTCAGATATTTTGGATGATAGATGTAGAGGGGAAACATTTGTATTGGAGAGAAGGATTAGGGGTTAAGGAGATATAGTGGGGAACTGAAGAGTAATATTATGTACTTTGTCATGGAAATAGTCTGCTAGGGTATGGGCAGAGATAGAAGGAGGAATAGGAGGCAGAGGTGCCTTAAGAAGAGAATTGAGAGTTGAGAAGAGACAGCGGGAGTTAGAGGCAAGATGGTTACTCAGATGGATAAATAATTTTGCTTAATGAGTGTGATGGCTGATTGGAAGGAAGTGAGCATGAATTAGAAGTGAAGAAAGTCAGAGAGTGGGATTTGAGCCAAGTACATTCAGCTGAGCGGGCACAAGAATGTAGGTAGCGTGTATTTGAAGACAGCCAGGGCTGAAATAAAATGTGCCTCACAGATCATGCTATGGGTAGAGCAAGGGTATCCAGAGTAGTGGAAAGAGAAATATTATAGGAAGATATGGCCTCATCAACAGATTTAGAGGACACGGTGGAAGAAAGAAGAGATGAGACAGTAGTGGAAAAAGTTATTGGATCAATAGCATGAAGATTCCTAAAAAGAAATGAGGAGATTGGGTGAGATTGAGGAGGGGGAGTGATGAAGAATGAATGTTTAACAAGTGATGATCAGATAAGGGAAGAACTGAGGAGCGGAAATTAGAAGGTAAACAATTAGAATAGAAGATGAGGTCAAGGCAGTGACCAAGCTAATGAGTGGGGGCAGAATGGTAAAGCTGGAGGTTGAAAGAGGAAGTAAGGGAAAGAGGCTTGGACATATAGGAGTCAGAGAGGTTACCAACATGAAAATTAAAATCACCAAGAATAGGGTATGGAGAAGAAGAATCCAGGAAAAAGGAGAGCCAAGAGTCAAAGTCAGTGAGAATGGTAAAAGAGGACTTGTCAGGGGGTCTATAGATGACAGCAATCTGGAGAGGTAGGGGATAAAAAAGACAGTTGAAATGGACTTCAAAGGAGGGATAGAGGTAGAAGGAGGGGCTGAAATTGGCAAGAAGGAGAAAGGAGAAAGCCAACACCACCACCGTGGCTATTGGTATCAGGAGTGTGGGAAAATTGGTAACCGTCATCATAGAGGGCAGCAACTGAAGCAGTATTGTCAGGGAGGAGCCAAGTTTCAGTAACAGCAAGAAGATGGAAAGCGTGAGAGGAGCACATGAGAAGGGGAGAGAAGAGGAGGGAAGGGGAGGGATGTGGATGAAATTAGGGTAGTGGAAAGGGGAATTAGTATGGGAGTGAGAGAGAAATGAAGAGGGACCAGGGTTGGGATTAATGTCACCAGAAGACAGAAGGAGAAGAGTGTGTGAGAGAGAGAGAGGAGACAGCATGGCGGAAACGGGGATGAGGTTGTTTTAGAGAGGAAGAAAAGTTACCAGTGGTGTGCCCCAGGGATCTGTCCTTGGTCCAATTCTTTTTAACATCTTTGTTAGTGATATAGCGGAAGGGCTGTCAGGTAAGGTTTTCCTCTATGCGGATGATACCAAAATCTGCAATAGAGTAGACACCAGAAAGGTGTAGATAACATGAAGAGGGATCTAGCTAAGCTTGAAGAATGGTATAGAATTTGGCAGCTGGGATTTAATGTTAAAAAATGTGAGGTCATGCATTTGGACTGAAGCAGTCCAAGGGAGCAATATAGTATAGGTGGTGAAGTACTTCTATCCACTAAAGAAGAGCGGGACCTAGGTGTGGTTGTGTCTGATGATCTTAAAGTGGCTAAACAGGTAGAAAAGGCAACAGCAAAAGCTAGACGGATGCTTGGGTGCATATGGAGAGGAATGGCTAGCAGAAAAAAGGAGGTGATAGTGCCTCTGTATAAGTCTTTGGTGCGACCTCATTTGGAATATAGTATGCAATTCTGGAGACCGCACCTTCAAAAGGATATAAACAGGATGGAGTCAGTACAGAGGGTGGCTACTAAAATGGTTAGTGGTCTTCATTATAAAGCTTAAGGATCTTAAGGATCTTAATATGTATTGTACACCTTAGAGGAAAGGCGGGATAGAGGTGATATGATTGAGACATTTAAATACCTTTATGGCATAAATGCACAGGGGGAGAGCCTCTTTCGATTGAAAGCAAGTTCTGCTATGAGGGTGACATGGGATGAGGGTGAAAGGGGATCGATTAAGGAGTGATATGCAGAAATATTTCTTTATGGAAAAAGTGGTGGATCCATGAAATAGTCTCTCAGTGAAGGTGGTAGAGATGAGGACAGTATCTGAATTCAAAATGGCATGGGACAAACACAGAGGATCTCTAAAGGGAAAAAGGGGGCTGTTGTAGTTGTTGATATGGAAGGACAGATTAGATAGGCCATGTGGTCTTTTTCTGTCATCATTTTCCTATGTTTCTATGAATGAGAGGGAGGAGAAAGTCAAGCTCGAGAGCAGAAGAATGGGTGGAGGATAGAATGAAGGAGGAAATAGGGAAGGTGGAAAGTGAGTGAGAGAGAGGGGGTATTGGGTTGGTGGAGTGAGGGAAAAAGGTTAGGGAGGATCATAAAAAGGAATAGGGAATGATATGGAGCCATAAGAAATGGCAGAGAGGGGAAATTAAATTACAGAAGCAAAATGAAAAGGCACAGGGCTATCAGAAGAGGAGACTAAGCAAAGGAAATAAAGTAGAGGCAAGTAAAAACAGCAGGCAGGTAAACCTTATCACAAGTAGTTAATGAATCTAAAATAACATGAGAATCATTGAAGGACTAGAAAAAGGGACTGCTACTTCTGAAGAGAGATCTGCAATGGTAAGTATTTACTTCTCGAATTTTTTCTAAATCTTGGTGAAAAAGGAATTCTTTAGCTTAAAGCTGATTAATCTGTGAATCCAGTGTATTTGTTGAATCAGTCAGGGCTTAGTATCAGCAAATAGCTTTTAGTTAGATTAAAAACTCAATAGGTAGCTTTCAGTTTAAGTTTAAAACCCAGCAGAGAGCTTCTAGATTAAATTTAATACTCAGTCAGGACCTAACAGCAGCAAAGAGCTTTCAGTTTAAATTTAAAACACAGCAGAGAGCTTTCTTGTTAAATTTAGAACCCAACAGAGAGCTTTTAGTTTAAATTTAATACTCATCAGGGCCTAGTAGCAGCAAAAAGCTTTTAGTTTAAATTTATTTTTATTTATTTTTTTTATTTTATTTACAATTCTTATATACCGCACTATTTGACATCAGCGCGGTTTACATCGAACACAAAATTCAGCACAAAAACAAACGTCTGAGTTACATTAAACAGGGTCAATAAACTTGGATAACAAGGTAATTATGAATCACAGGACAGTAAACTTGGATTGCAAGGTAAACTATTGACATCTTTAAATTATAGCACAAAAGAGACGGAATGGTCAGTGGAACCTTATACTTAATGGTCAGTGGAAATTACTATGAGGGGAATTCTGACTCACTAGGTGATTCGGAGTTCCTATAACTAACGGACAGGAGAAGTGCTTCTGCACTCACCGGGAAGTATTTAAGGAATAAGTAATGTTTGAGGGCCTTTCTAAATTGAAGTAGGTTGGTGGTTGCTCTAATATCTGGTGGCAATGTATTCCAGAGTTTTGGGGCACGAAGACTGAAAGCCCTGTTTGCTGTTGATGAGGTGCTTCTTGTAAGTTCACGAGGAACCATTAGCATATTTAATGCAATTGATCTTCTTGATCTATTCGGGGTTATGGGTTTAAAGAGATCAGTTAAAGAAGTGGAGGAGAGACTATTTACCGCTTTGAAGGTAAGTAGTAATGTCTTGAAAATGATCCTGGCCTGTATAGGAAGCCAGTGTAACTGCTTCAGAAGGGGCGACACATGCTCACTCCTAGATGCCCCATAGAGAACCCTCGCAGCGCTATTTATTGCAAGCTGTAAGGGGTTCAAGGTGGATTGAGGGAGGCCAAGCAAAATGACATTAGCATAGTCAAAGTGAGGCATGATCAGAGCCTGGTAGATGGTACGGAAATCCTCAGGTTCAAGCAGGGGGCGAAGATGTCTTAGTGACCGGATTTTGTAGTATATGGCTCTTACAGTGTTGGCTATATGTGCCTTCATGTCCAGGTTCTGATCGAGTGTAACACCCAGATAACGTATTTTGGGTTTTGATTGTAGCTCAGCATCTTTCACCTTCAGGAATTGTGGAGGGCTAAAGTTCGGGTTCTTTGACATGAAGAGCACCTCTGTCTTCTTATGTTGAATCCTGAGGTTTTGTGACAAGAGCCACTCCGATATGGCATCAAAGCAGTTGCTCAGAGGGGATAGGTCCAATTTGTCTATGTTGAAAGGCATATAAAGCAGGACATCATCCACATATACCATGCAACTTACTTTGAAAGACCGGATGATCTTGCAAATAGGTTGCATATAATTATTGAACAACAAAGCAGAGAGGGAGGAACCTTGTGGCACCCCCTGCCCTTGGTGAAATGGATCAGACATCGCTCCACCAGCACGGACGTGTTGCCATCTTTCGGATAAGTATGATCTGCACCATTCAAGGGCAGTTCTGCCAACTCCTTTCTCTTTTAACCGTATTAGGAGGAGGTCATGGCTCACAGAGTCGAAAGCTGCGGCTATGTCCAGGAACACAAGTGCAAAACCCTGCCGGATGTTGTTGATACCAGAAATTATGTTATTGAGGAGAGATGTAAGCAGTGTTTCTACACCAGGGGTAGGGAACCCTGGTCCTGGAGAGCCGCAGACCAGTCAGGTTTTCGGGATATCCCTAATGAATATGCATGAGATATATATGCATTAGAGATATCCTGCCAACCTGACTGGTTTGTGGCCCTCCAGGGATGGATTTGGAGACCCTGCCTTACACCTCTGTCATTTAAGATTGTGAGTGGGCAAGGTGCAGATGTCCTAGACATCGAAAGGGTATATAGAATGTGTCACATTCCTCCTCGATTCTCACCACCACCAAAAAGTTGTCTAATAGACAATATTTTGGTGGTGGTGAGAAGTGAGGAGGAATGTGACACATTCTATCTAACCTTTTTGATGTCTTGTACATCTGCACCTTGCCCACTCACAATCTTAAATGACAGAGGTGTAAGGCAGGGGTCTCCAAATCCAGCCCTGGAGGACCACAAACCAGTCAGGTTGGCAGGATATCTCTAATGCATATATATCTCATGCATATTCATTAGGGATATCCCGAAAACCTGACTGGTCTGCGGCTCTCCAGGACCAGGGTTCCCTACCCCTGTTCTACACCATGTGACTCTCTGAAGCCATGTTGGCAAGGATCCAGGGGAGCAGCGGCATCGATGTGGTCTTGCAATTGACATTGAACCTCCTTTTCTATTAACTTCGCGAGAAAAGGAATACTTGAGATGGGTCTGTAGGATTCTACCTTTTGAGGATCTAACTTACAATTTTTTAGGAGTGGTCTAATGGAAGTTTGCTTGAGGGCAGCGGGGAACGTACCAGAGTTGAAAGACAGGTTTATTATTTTGGTTATTATTGGGCTGAATTCACAACGCAGTTCCTTTATCCAGAAAGCTGGGCACACAGCAGAGAGCTTTCTGGTTAAATTTAGAACCCTAGACTCCCTCAATCCAAGCAAGGTCTGTGTAAATTCGTCACAGATTACCTTAGAAGCACAGGACAAGGTACTGTGTAGCAGCCAGTTTTTAATAAGCCTTCTTTCCCTCCCCCCCCCTGACACCCACACACCCCTGGGATAATCATAGCTTTATAGGTACTTAAATCTCTTAAAGGAAAGGAGTTGCCATATTCACTGTCTGGTGCAGCTGTTTATCCTCATCAGGCATACATTAAGGACCTGAGATTAATTAAGCTTCAGGTGAACAAAATACATTAAACATATTAGCTATAGTTTTATTAGTTTAAGTATCCCTAGCAACCCTTAGTAAGTAAAGAACTTAAATACGTAAACACAATCTTAAAAATAAGATGCAGACAGCAGCCCAGCAGCGAGATGGGGGGTTTCCAGTCTTTTGCATCAAGTGTCACATGTATGATTTTCTCCCAGCTGGTGAGGAGTCTTACGTGTGCACTACATGCAAGGAGCTCTTCGCTTTCAGGGAACGAGTCCAATCTCTGAAGGATAGAGTAGCAGTCTTGGAGGACATACGGAAGACAGAGAGCTACATAGATGAGACCTACAGGGATATAGTACTGAAGTCCCACCACCAGTCTGGCAGCATCCCTGTTGTCATGGAGGTAAGAGGTCATGTGAAAAGAGAGCATCACGCTGGTGTGGTAGGAAATGATTCTGTAGCTAGGACCTGTCCTCCAGGTGATGTAAAACCCTCTCACACCGAGGAGGTTTCTCCAGGGCCATGTTCCCACGAGTGAAGAGTTAAGACAGCTGTTATGTTGGTGATTCGATCATTAGACATGTAGATAGCTGGGTGGCTGGTGGACGTGAGGATCGCCTGGTAACATGCCTGCCTGGTGCAAAGGTAGCGGACCTCATGCGCCACATAGACAAGGTCTTAGACAGTGTTGGAGAGGTTCTGCTGTTTTGGTACATGTCAGTACCAATGACATAGGAAAGTGTGGTAGAGAGGTTCTGGAGGCTAAATTTAGGCTTTTAGGAAGGAAGTTAAATCCAGAACTTCCAGGGGTAGCATTCTCCAAAATGTTTCCCATTCCATGTGCAGGACCCAAAAGGTAGGCAGAGCTCTGGAGTCTCAATGCCTGGAAGAGACAATGGTGCAAGGATGAGAGTTTTGGATTTTTTTAGGAACTGGGGAGCATTCAGGGGAAAGGAGGAGCTCTTACGAAGGGATGGGCTCTATCTTAGGAACGGAACCAGGCTCCTGGCATTAACCTTTAAAAAGTGGAGGGGTGGAGGAGTGGCCTAGTGGTTGGGGCAAGGTACTTCAGGCCAGAAGGTTGGGGGTTCAAATCCCACTAGAGGACAGCAACCTTGGACTGGAAGGACTGGGGTTTCTAGTCCCACAGGTGCTCCTTGTGGTCTTGGGCAAGCCACTTAATCCTCCATAGCCCATGTTCCCTGTAAAATAGTTATCTCCAAGTTATAATGCCCTGTTCAATGTAATTTCAGTTTGTTCAATGTAAACCACACTGATGCAAAATAGCACAGTATATAAGAGAATGTAAATAATTAAATAAAAAGGAGATAGAGCAGCTTTTAAACTAGATAATAGGGGAAAGTCGACAGTCACCCAAGAGCACATGGTTTGGAACAATGTATCCTTGAAGGATACTAGCAAAAAATTGAAGTTAGGGCATATCAGTAGAGAGGTTCCAATAAAGACAAAAGTAGCCCAAATGCCCTTGGGTACAGAGCAGACAGAGCTTAAAGATTCCAAATTACCCCTGCCTACCGATAGCCAGATTAATATGAATAAAATACAGCCTCTGAAATGCTTGTATGCAAATGCTAGAAGTCTAAAAAATAAGATGGAAGAGTTTGAATATATAACACTAAATAAGAAGTTAGATATGACTGGTATCTCAGAGACATGGTGGAGGGACACTGTAATACCTGGGAGCAAACTATATCGTAATGATAGAGAAGATCAAATTGGAGGAAATGGCCGGTTGGGATGTCCATTTCTCATAACATAGTCATCCCCCTTCAGAAATACCCTGGCCAGCATGGCCAGCTATCTGTTTCTGAGACTGTGCTATTCGGGACATCTGCATTAGTGAAATGGTCTATACCCATGCATGCACTCAGTCTTGCTATCTGTGCAGACCTGTTATCAGAACTGGTTAGTGGGACATTCATCTTTCGGAGTAGAGATGGAGCAATTTCAGAAGGCATTTTTATGTGCCTCCCTTCAGTGCTGCTACACTCCCTGATTTTTTGGACGTTGTGCTCTATATGTCCTAGATTCTTCCTATATGTCCCTTGGAAAATCCTACTTAAAGTCACTAAGGGGTATGTTTACTAAACTGTGGTAATGTCATTCGCATTAGGTTCTGTGGTAAAGGTACAGATGCCCATATAAAGGCATGGGCATTGCATCGTTACAGCAAGCTGTAGCAGCTAACGTGCGTCACAAGGTGCCTTAGACTAATGAGCATTGTAAGGCACCTTGCAAGGCACCTTGTAAGGTGCCATATAAGGCACCTTGTAAGGTGCCATATAAGGCACCTTGTAAGGTGCCTTGTAAGGAACCCAGTAAGGTGCCATGTAAGGTGCCTAGTAAGGTGCCCTGTAAGGTGCCTCATAAGGCGCCCTATAGAGCCTCCTAGGCTAAGTGCCATATTAGGCACCCTTGGACAAGACACCGCAGAAGGCACCCTGGGCTATGGAACCATAGGTTAAGGTGGCCTAACAAGGTTATGGTGTCTTAGGTTAGTGTGCCCTAGGGACTGCAAGGTGCCTCAGGATGACATGCATGACCTGTGTGGAACAGAGACAGATGTAGCCCTAACACTAGATAGAGCACTCAGGAAAGGCAATGAACAGGTGAGTGAAGGAGGGAGAAGTGGGAGTCGCTGGACCTGCCATATCTGTGGGCATCCCATGTGCCTGCCAGTACTGATGACAAACATGGTGGGGCAGCTGTACCACAGCACAGGGTATTGGCAATGTAAAGTATCGGAAAAACAGTTGTTGGCAGACAATGGGAATACGTGTCCCCCAGTGGAGGTGGAGGTGGCAGGATAGTTACAATGATGGGTGGACAGAGGAGTGGTGGTGCCATGCAGATCAGGCACAGGCAAGGCAAGCATGAAGAGGCGCAATGCAGGAAAGGGTAGCAGTGCATGACATGGGGTTGCAGCTTGCACTGGCAGACAGGACTCTACACAGCTGACAGACGCAGATAGACGGACCGAGGGAATGTTTATTGTTTATGTTTATTGTATTTGATAAAAACCGCCTTTCACAAAATCAAGGCGGTGTACAATTAAAATTCAATAAAAGAAGGCCAAGGCCAACGAAAAAGAAAAGAAATGTACAATGTTCGATAGGACAGCAGAACAAACAAAGAAACAGAACAAACATAACATAGGGTGGGCCTAGGTAAGAAACAAAAGGTGGGAAGAGGGACGATCATACGAAGGGGGAGGGAACATTAAAGGCTAGGGAGAACAAGTGAGTTTTTAACTGTTGTTTGAAGGTAGCATACTGAGGTTCTAGGTGGAGGGAGGGGGGGAGGGCATTCCAGAGGGCAGGAGCAGCAAAAAAGAAGGCAGAGGAGCGGGTAGATTGTAGGTGAGCGCGGGAAGGGGAAGGGAGGGTAAGGCGGTTAAGGTGGAAAGAGCGGGGAGTGTGTCTGGGGGAATGGAAGAAGAGGAGATCAGTCAAGTATTGGGGAGTGCTGGTGTGAAAAGCTTTATGAGTCAGGATAAGTAATTTGAAAGTGACCCTAAAGGGGACAGGCAGCCAGTGAAGGTGAAAGAGCAGAGGGGTTACATGATCCCGAGGTGAGGAGTGTGTGACCAGGCGTGCGGCAGTGTTCTGAATTCTACTGAGGCGAGCAAGTTGGTATTTTGGGAAACCGAGAAATAAAGAATTCGCAAAGTCCACCCGTGACATAACTAAGGAGAGAACCAAAGTGACAAGAGCCGAGGGAGAGAGGAAAGGACGGATAGAACGGATCTGACGAAGAAAGAAGAAGGATGTTTTGGTGATGTGAGAAATGTGAGAGTGAAAAGACAGATCAGAATCAAAGTGTATACCGAGGTATCGGAAAGTGGAAACCAGAGGTACAGGAGACCCAGAGAAAGAGGGAGCCAGGGAAGGAGGAGAAGAACCGTGAGAGAACCAGATAGCGATAGTTTTAGTGAGGTTCAAGTGGAGACAGTTGAGTGTCAGCCAGTCAGCTACTGCTGCAAGGCAGGAATCCAGTATAGCAAGGTCGGGGGAGGAGGGAGAGGTGTGATGGAGCAAAAGGATATCATCTGCATAGAAAAAAGTAGAAACACCAAACTGCTGTATCAGAGATGCTAGGGGAGCCAAGAAGAGATTGAAGAGGAGGGGGGCGAGCACAGAATGTTAGCAATTGTGGCAAAGGTATTATGGGCTGGAAGCACAGATCTGCAAAAATATGACCTCTACAGGCATGCACACTATTTGAGTAGGACAGGCATGAGAGGAGGGAACAATGAGGAACTGAACCCATGAGCACTGCCAAGAATGGCATTGTATTAACCAGTAGGCTGTACCTCCATGGTGTATGTCACAGCAATGTCTGGGAACAGAAGGACTGCAGGTCACCGCAGAAACTGTCTGCTCTGAGTGCCAGGATAGGGTAACCCCACCAGTACCCATGATGCAATGCACATGCTGAATAGCAGTCTACAGTTGATCACCAAATGGGGTCTGCACCTCTCCGGTACCTCAGCTTGGAAAGACGAACTGACAGTGCGTGATACTGGCACAGAGTAGCTACAGACCATGCTATTGTGCAGGTTCTGTGTTCACCCTGAGGGATAGGATGGGTGCCCAGCACTAGGTCCGCAGTACATGTGGTGCTAGAGATAGGTCCTGCTGTATATCCCCATCACTACCAGTGTGTGACAGGTGTTCCTTGCAGTGCAGCCAAAGGTAATTTGGTGTCCATCTGTATACTGCAGTCACATGTGGCCCTGTGGGACCAGACACCAGCCAGAGTGTTGTGTACCCCATGTTAGGGTCTGGCTGACATGGGCAGCTGTTATTACGCAGAGGGGTTCCTAGAATTGCATGAGGTGTGTGTAGCAGTGCCTTTATAGGTTGCACTGGTATACACTACATACCCCAAAGGGGCCCACATCACCCCTTTTTGTAGGTAAAGAATAGGTGCCCCCACCCCAGGGAAGCAACCTCCATCCTGTTTGTATGAGACAGCCCTCCAGGGTTGGTGGGCCAGAGCCATACTTATGACTAGGGCAGTGGCAAACCAGCAGCAATGCTGGTGTTAGGTCTGAAAAACCCCAACCGCCTTCCACCACTGTCTGCCAGTCACCACCAGACAGCACAGTCAGACTGTACCTTATAGGTGTTCTGACCATGCACAGTCTAACTGCAGACAGTCCACCAGCTAGTCCATAGTGCATGCTCACAGAGGAACTATGTGCAGCAAGCAGGCATCTCAGTGTTTGGGACCCCAGCACTAAGGAACACAAATATAATCACTGGAGGTAGATAGTGTAGAGTGCTATGTGGGAACCTAGACCTGCCATGGTCACTGCTCAGTCAGAGTGAGTGCCCTCCCAGCATGCCATGCTGTGGCCACCCTGTCCATGCAGGTGGTGGTCAGGCACTACTGTGTCCCAGCCATTGCCCCACACCCTGTGAAGATGCATCCTGGCCAATCCGCCCTGTCCGGGCCATACCCAAAATACCTTGCTCCTCATTATGCACCTATTCAGGCTAACGCTGGTAACAGTGGGACATTTTGGGCCCAGTGAAGGGTGGGCAGCCACAGAACAATGGATAGACATATACACACGCTCACTCCTATTGCAGCATTGTACAAAGATAGGGGTGGTTGGCAACCCTGCCCGCCACACTGGTCCTGATCACAGTGCCGACATTGCTAAACTGTGCAGGGGGTAGAAGTAGTGCTCTGGTGATAACTTCAGCTCAATGCTGGGGCCAACAGCCTGACTCTCCATGCATCTTTGGATTGTGGAGCCTGTGTAGGTGGGTGTTTGTACCCCTGTTCGCCGCTGCTTTGGGCTTTGCACATGTTGCTGTTGTATCTGCATTGTAGGGTAAAACATAGGGACATGCTCTGCAGGAAGCACATCTGGGGCTTGAACCTGTGACCCTCTGCTTCTAGACACACTGGCTGGGTGTACTGCACCACACTGCTGCCACAGATGCACAATAGTCCCTGGGGCTACCTGTAATTTTCCTCAGCCAGACTTTGTCTGTTGCACTGCACACCACGTACTGATGCAGGGCATGGCCTAGGTCTACTGCAGGGAGGTGGCACTGCCCCCTCCAGCATGGGCACACACCCCCCTGCCAAGCTGACATGGCCATTTGCTGTCGGTGCTGGTAGTGTGCAGTCCCAGGCCATCCACTGTGTAGGTAGGCGCCCGACTAGGGAGCGGATTCCGGGGTGAGGGGCATACATGGACATCCTCACATCCCCCCCCCATCACTGCCTACCAATATTATGTCCCTTCCACATAGGGGCGGGATGGCTGGGGGGATGTCAGGTCAGTGCCCTAGCAACTATTGGCTAGGGTGAACCACGTAGATATAGGTGGATTGTGTTTGGCCTTGGTCAGCTGCTGTCTTGCTGATTTCCGGTTTCTATGTTCCTATGTGCCACCTAGGTGCCTGCCTGGTCCACCCTGTGCCCCAGCTGCCCATGCTACATGTCCCGCCTGAGGCCCCCTATGCCCCATTTGCACCATCGCCATAGTGGCAATTCATACTTTGGCACTATGGTGTTGCTGAAAATGGAGCACTACTATCATATTTCTTGGGCTCCCTGCCTAGGCTGTACATTGCTGACACTTAAATGGTTTCTCTCTCCTGCAAATGAGTATCTAACGGCAGGTTTTCATTCACGGTAGGATTCAGCCCTTCAGTTCAGTGCATTAGTGTAAAAGGGGCCTCTCCCCGTCCACTCTCCACCCATTGACCCCTTCTCTCCGCCCTCTCTCCACCTTCTGCGGTGTTTACCGCGGCCGGGGACGTTAACGATCGTTAAGTAACATTAACGCGTGTTAACGTTGCATACCGCGCATTAACGTTACCTAACGATTGTTAACGTTACATAACACACGGTATGTAACGTTACCGCAGTTTAGTAAACATACCCCTAAGTTTATGTATCCTTTATGTGCAACTCTACTGAAAACCTAGTTTCTGAAATAATGAAAATGTTGTTTTACCTTTGTGCATTCATTGGCTCACAGGTAGAGGTGTTTGGGTATGCCACTAGAATACTCATTTCAAGGACAACTCCCCTCAGATGTCTATTCATGGAGGGAGAAACCATCATCACACAGCCCAGATCCCTGGATGATTCTACCTGTTAATTTTAGTATACTCTTTAGATCCTTCTTTCTTTGTGTCATTTCAGGCCAAATACATGAGTGAATCTTTTTATGAAATATTGACACCAAAACATCTCTCATCCTGAAATCTTAAGAGTATCTTGGTCTGAACAGAAAGTTCTGGAAGCAGAGATCTATTTGTTTTTCAATTATGTTCTTGAGGAATACTGAGCAATGAGCGGGAATGTAAGTCTTTTGATGACCCAACCAAACTAATTATCTAAATGACTAGATAGAAATATTTAGATATTTGGAATATTCCATGACAAACATTGTGCTGTAACATTCATTCCTCACTGGTGACAGTGATATCCATAACTCATAAATGCTGAAGTCACAAGTAAGTTAAGGAGGTTCATTGTTTATATTGAAGGATGACAATAGCACAGTAACATAGTAAGTAACAGCAGAAAAAGACCAAATTGGCCCATTCAGTGTCTGGTCCAGCGATGTCAACTATTAATTATTTAGTTTCTTTATTCTCCTGAAAAATGATGTTTTCTTGTGCATATGATCTTCTTTTTCAAACTAGCAGACATTAAAAGCAACATGAAGAATAAAGTTGAATGCCATTTTGGTCAAGTTTATATTGGATGCTGCATATTTAGCTTAATATTTTGTAGATCATCAGGAAACTGCTGGGCTCTTCATCTTATGTCACTCTTTATCAGATAAATTATTAGAAAGGGAGGCCTGGAAACACAAAATAATTCTTTATATGTATTTTTGAGTGTGAGTTGATTAATTTTTAGCTGTAAGACACAGTACTTTCAGTTCTTTCTACTCTGATTGTAAAAACAAAAAAGATTGATGGTGGGACTAAAATCTTTTATTATATTATAAAAATGAGATCCATATCTTGATGATTTCTATTTATATTTTGTTAGTCTCCACATGCATTAAAAATTTGTGCTTTTGTCAGCTATAATATATCTTTTGTTTTTAAAACTGAACAACAAGTGTCTTACAAAGTTGATTACTTTTGCAGATTTGGCATGTTTTTATACACAAAATATTAGACATTACCAGTTTGCAAAGTCTAACCAAACGTTTTCTTCAACATCACATTTTAGAATTGTTGCCCTTCAGCAATCATCTGCTGACTAATTAGTAAATGTAAGAGGTTTCAAAAACATACCAGGCAGAGCAATGGCTTCCCTGTCAGTGCAAGATAATTAATTCAGAAAAATATCTGTTGTTGTTATTGTTAAGTGCCGTCAAGTTGGTGTCGACTCATAGCGACCCTCTGGATAGTTGTCCTAAATTGTGTTTGGTCTTCAGTCAGGTGGCTCATTGTTGACAGGCTGGCACCAGTCGCTACTGTTATTGTATCGATCCATCAAATTGCTGGCCTTCCTCTTTTGCGTTGACCTTGTACCTTGCCAAGCATGATGTCTTTCTTTAATAATCTCTCTCTTCACATGATGTGTCCAAAGTATGAAAGTCAAAGTCTTGTCATCTGATCTTCTAAAGAAAGCTTAGGTTTGATCTCCTCTAGTACTGACTTGCTTTGTTCTTCAGGCAGTCCATGGTATACACAGTATTCGTCGCCAGCACCATAATTCAAAGGCATCAATTTTCTTCCTGTCTATCTTTTTCACTGTCCAACCTTCGCATCCATATGACGTTACTGAAAATACCATGGCTTGAACAAGTCGAATCTTTGTATGGAGAGAGACATCTCTGCTCTTGAGAATCTTGTCTAGGTCCTTCATAGTCATTCTGCCAAGAGCAATGTGTCATTGGATTTCTTGACTGCTTGTTGTTTCTTTATTGATAGTTGATCCAAGTAGGTTAAAGTTGTCCACTATTTCAATTTCTTCTCCATCAATGATAAACATATTGATTTTGCCAGTTGTCATGATCTTTGTTATCTTTACATTAAGGTGCAGGCCCATTTAAGATTATGGGGTATGTTTACTAATCAACTTCAATGAGGCCATGGCTCCGATATCGGACAGAAGCCGCTATTGCTGATTAGTAAACATACGTCTATGTTCCTTGATCTTGGGAAGCAAATGTTTCAGATCATCTTCACTTTCAGCCAGTAATGTGGTATCATCAGCATAGAGAAAGTTGATGAGTCTTCCACCAATTTTCACACCTTTGTCATGTTCATATAATCCTGCTTCTTTGATGATTTGTTCTGCATATAAATTAAACAGGTAGGGGGAAAGTATGCAGCCTTCTTGTACACCTTTTCTGATTTTAAACCCTTCTTCTTGTTCCATTCAAACTGTTGCTTCTTGATCAATGTAAACGTTGTGCAAGAAAACGATCAGGTGTTCTAGTATACCCATGCTTCTTAATGTGGCCCAGAGTTTCTCATGGTTTACACAGTCAAAAGCCTTGCTGTAATCAATAAAGCACAAATAGATATCTTTTTTGTATTCTTTAGTCTTTTCAAAGATCCATCTCACATCCGCGATGATGTCTCTCGTTCCTCGCCTTTTCCTGAATCCTGCTTGCACTTCAGGTAGCTCTTGTTACAGGTATGGTTGAAGTCTCAGTTGAATAATCTTCAATAGAATTTTGCTGGCATGTAGGATCAGAGTGATTGTGCGATAATTTCCACAGTCAGTTGGATCACCTTTCTTTAATATGGGTATAAACACATATCTTTTCCAGTCAGTTAGCCATGATGTTGTCTTCCAAATTTCCTGGCAGAGCCTTGTAAGTATGGTAATAGCTGCATCAGATTGCTGTAATACTTCTATGGGAATGCCATCAATGCCTGGTGCTTTGTTCTTTGATAAGGCTTTCAATGCTGCTTTGATCTCTTCTTTCATCACCAATGGTTCTAGATCATAAGGTACAGGTTGAAATGACTTTTGGTCCACTTGATCTTTATCATATAAAAGCTCTCTATATTTTTCCACCTTTTCTTGATCTTCTCAGCATCATTCAACATGGATCCTTGAGCATCTTGTAACATTCCAATTTGAGGCTGGAATTTTTTCTTTAACTCTCGTAGCTTTAGGAAAACTGATCTTGTTCTTCCTCTAATAGTTTCTTCTTCTATTTCCTTGCATGCATCATTGTAGTACTTCTCCTTTTCTTTCTGCACATTGGAAATTTCCATTGAGTTCTGTGTGATTGCCTCTCTTTCTCCTTGGACTTTAGCTTCTCTGCGTTTCTCGGCAATTTTCAGTTTCTTCGGTCATCCATTTTGGCTGTTTTTGCTTTTTCACCTTTTGTAGAAACCTTGCTTTCTTCCAACACAACCTTCTTGATATTATCCCATAACTCTTCTGGAACTCTGTCATTTGTATCTAAAGCAGCATATCAATTTTTCAGGCAGTCTTTAAATCCCAGTGGTATATTCTCAAGATCATATTTTGCTACATCCATGAGTGACTTGCCCTTTTTCAATTTTAGCTTGAGTTTGCATACTAGTAGTTGGTAATCTGTACCACAGTCAGCTCCAGGTTTTGTCTTTGTTGATATATATACATATATATACATTGTATATAGTTTTTAACCATATGTATCACCATATGTTCCCTTATTATGTAAATAGTTTGAGTTATGAAGTTAATGGTACATTTTTTACCTGTTCAATGTTCCCACTACTGTTTTATGTAAACTGCTAAGTTTTGTTTTATATAAACTGCCAACTTTGCAGAGTTAAATGTTTAATGTGAACCGCTGCTGACCACTGGAAGGAGCGGTATAGAAATGAGTTCAAATAAATAAATAAATAAAATAAATATTATAGAGCTTTTCCATCGTTGACTTCCACAGATGTAGTCAATTTGATTTTTGTACATTGCATAGGGTGACGTCCATATGTACAGTAACCGCTTCTGTTGCTAGAAGAAGGTGTTCGAGATGAATAGATTGTTGGTCTTGCAGAATTTTATCAGTCTTTCTCCAGCTTCATTTCTGTTGCCAAGTTCATATTTTCCAACCATTTTTCATTCTTCTTTGTTGCCAACCTTTGCATTCCAGTCACCCATGACTATCAGGATATCCTGTTTGCATGTTCTGTCAATTTCAGCTTGCACTTCATTAATTTCATCCTCTTCTGCAGCTGTTATTGGGGCATAAACTTGAATTATAGTTGTGTTGATAGGCATTCCTCATAGACAAATAGAAATTAAGCGTTCACGGATTGCATTGTATTTCACTACAGTTCTTGCAAGTTTCTTCTTAATTGTAAATGCAACACCATTTCTTCTTTATCTTTCATTTCCAGCATAGTAGACCATGTGATCATCTGATGCAAAGTACCCAGTACCAGTCCATTTCAGTTTGCTGTCACCCAACAGATCAAGTTCTACACTTTCCATTTCATTCTTGACCACTTCCAACTTCACTTGGTTCATGATTCGTACATTCCATGACCCAATATATAAGACATCTTTGCAGCTTCTGACTCTCATTTCATGCACAGCTATATCAGCAGTCAGACATCCTGAGGGCTTTTATCCAACCACATCATAAATGCTGGCTTTACTCTGAAAAGTCTTCAGCTCCTCCCCAGTAGTCAGTTGAGTGCCTTCCAACCTAGGGGTCTCATCTTTGAGCACTATAATGCAATTTGTTTTGTTGTGACTATCCATTGGGTTTTCATGGCAAGATACGCAAGTAGATTGCCAGGCTGTTCTTCAGTGCAGTTTAAGTTTAGTGTTGTTGCCGTTGTCACATAAATGTTATCCTCGCCGCCAACACTGTCCCATTCTGCTGCTGCCCAGATAGGTGGTTTGTCTTGATATGGCACCTCAGCTGAGACCTGTCCATCTTGGGAGACCCTGCCAATAGTTAAACTACCAATAGCTTAGCCCTCAGCATCACTGATACACCCAAGCCCTCACAGCATGACAAGCTGCAAACCAAGTGAAGGAAATATCTGTTGCAGACCCTATATATATTGTGTCAATAGATGCATAAACATCCTTTTCATGAATTTTCAGCAGCATTCTATATATAATCCTGTGAAAGATTTGTAAACAGCACCCCAGCACTATTCATCTGCTGTGCCATTATGCATTTAGACTACTGTGACACAGTTTATGCTGGCCTTCCTATTTTCAGCTTGAAGCAGCTTCAAGCAGTCCAAAATACAGCTGTCCATATCTTATCTGCTGCAAGTAAATATGATCATGTCACCTCACTTCTGATCACTGTCCCTCTTATTTGTCATCCTGTCTTACTTTCCACACCCCGCCTCAAACATTGTGTTCTCTGCATGACAATAGGCTCTACATTCCGCCTCCCTCTAAGGCTGGATTAGAGTCTACTTTTCTGGGTCCCAATCCTTTGGAATGCCTTGCCGCGCTCCCTCTGTCTCCAATCATTTTATCCTATCTTTAAAGCCCAGCTCAGAACCCATTTATTCACCCAGTCCATTGAGGCTTAGGTTGATGGTTGGAGACCTAAAGATCCTACTCTCTACCACTGAACCATTTTCTCTGCTTTTCTTTTGCTTTCTGTCATTATTTGGCATTCCTTTCACTATTTTTATCAATTTTAGTTTTGTAAACCGCCTTGCCTTTATTAGAAAGGTGGTATATAAAGTTTTTAATAAACATAAACATCCAAATAATGTCAAGGCAGTGTAGCACCTAGATGAAACATCTTCTCCATTTCACCAACTATAGCCACAGAGTTTGAAAAGAACCTGAATACAGTAAAATACTATTATTTATTTATTTAGTGTACACTTATATCCCGCTACTTCCAGCAATCAGCAGCGGTTTACTATACATAACAGTATGGTTGTACAGGCCATGGATTAAAACATACATAATGATTCAGTACAGGACACAAACATTCAGATTACAGGTTTACACTGCAATTATTATCTAACAGTTCTACAGTGCTGCCTGGCATATGCAGCACTGTATATATACTTAAAAAACAGTCCCTGTCAACTTTGTTGCTGATGGCATTTTTGGCATATTAAAAGATCATTTTAGCTGTCTGAGAAAATCAGATGCTACCTTGTAGTATACCTTCACATAGTGGTTGAGATTGTGCTTGTACAGGGCTTCTCTGGGAGATTCCTCTCTGGGACTTCAGAGAAAATAGGGCATGAAATATGGTAGGGGGAATCTGGCCTGCTCTACGAGTAAAATACATGGTGCCTATGAAATAGCCTCTTCACCTAGCTGAAGGCCCTGCCTTTCATTGCATGCAGAGTCATAATGTAATGTTTTAAGGGGGTAAGCTTAAGAACAATGTCAGAATTTTGTTTTTCATGAAAAGGGCGCTAAATTTATAGAAAGTCACTGAGAAGCCGGTGAAGTTGACTCAAACAGACTTCAAAAAGACATGGAATAAACATTGAGGATCCTTGGTTGAACAAAGGGCATGAGTGTCCGACCCATCCCACCAATGTTATAATTGTATGGAAGCATGACTTGGTTAGGTTTCTTTTGGTTAGGCATAGTGCTTCACTTCTGCCCTGTTTATCCCTTGCCCTGCCCTCTGGATGGTTCATTGTATTGGGGATTGCATTGTCTTTCCTCATGTTTCTTGTTCTTGTAACAGATTCTTGCTTCCTGTTGCATCTTCCTTGTTCTTGTGCTGTCCTCATGCTTCTTGCTTCACTGATTCATGTTTCATGTTTTATGCTGTGTTCATCAATCCTGTGTGTCCTGCCTTGTTACTTATCTGAATCTTGTATGGATAAAAGGACTACTGCAAACATAAATATAGTTGACTTGCTGTACCTACTGCACCAAAGACCAGTGTTGTTCAACAGCCTACTTTATTGGATAGCTTAAGTGCTATTAAACTGATCTTGGAGATTTCCTGTAGGTCACAAACATTTTTTTCCCAAAGAAAACCCCAAACCTAGAGACTTCCCCACACCCCACTCAGGGTCCTGAAGAAAGCATTGCAGACCATGGGGAAGGAAAGAAAAATAGCAACCAGTAACTGGGTGGCTAATTAGATTATTACAAAGATTTGTGGAGAGAGATAGGTTGGAAGATGTACTGGAGATAAACTAAATAGCTGATCTTTGTTTTCTTCTACCTAAAATGGTAGATTCAAAAGAGATAATGAAATTATTTTGTATAAAGAGCAATATCTTATAAATAGTCACTTTTTTGGTGGACAACCAGGATATATCCTTAGTCAAGTGGATATAAATAACTGGAGAGAATGGATGTACCAGCTGATATCTTGTTGCCATTATCTACTTTGTTACCACATTACTATATTACCATGCGAAGTGATCCATTTCAAAATCTGAGAATTTTAGTCTGTCTTGGAGTGCCATATTTTACTTGTTCATTTTGGCTTCTTAGATAGGATGAATGTTTTTCTTTATACGGCAGACTGATCCCCAAAACTCTGCAATTTTGTCCATTACTTGTATAGTCATGGAGGGGGGATTTTAGAAAGGACGTCTAAGTGCAATCTGGGATGTCTAAGCCAGGACGTCTGAAACAAAAACAGGCATGTCCAAGTGCAGACATGATTTCACCAACAAGGACATACCCTGTATGGACATCTACAGGGGCATCTACATAGACATCCCCAGAATAGTATATTAGAGCCTGGACATCTAGGAATAGCCTAATGGTTAGAGACATTAGCTGGCAACTGGGAAACTAGTGTTCAAATTCCACTGCTGCTATCGTTGAAATTGTGATGAGTACCGGAGATGCTGGAGTGCTTTCTGCCCTACACACGTTGGATGTTTTTCAGCCAAAATGAGCACTTTTCAGATGCCTGTTCATATCAGGAGCAGGTTTAAACATAGATGTCTACTGCTTACAATTTGTATGGCGCTACAAGGTGCATGCAGCACTGTACATACAGATGTAAGAGACAGTCCTTGCTCATCAGAGATTACAATCTAATTGTGACTCCGAACATCCAGGACATTTATGAGATCAGGTACAGGACATCCAGGTTCCTAGGAACACACCATCCATCACATCCCTGTTCAGACTTGGACATCGTCATGCTGCAGATATCCACAGATTTAGCTTCTAAAATATCTCTGGAGATATCTCTGTGTGGTGGACATCTCTATACCCATTTTCAGATATCCAAAGCACAAATAGGGCTTCCAAAATGATACCCATATTATTTAAGTGTCTGCTTAGTGGAATTTCTTCTTGGATAGTTGTGTTGTAATATCATTTCTAGACAACTCTTGCAAAGTTGTAATTATAAAATTTGAACTTCAATTATAGCATCACAACTGGGGCGGGGGAGGGGTAGAATGACAGAAACTTCTTGTTTCTTTGAAACAGCTCTTAAAGAAGTGATTTCCTACAGATCAGCCCTTCAGAGGTGACCCAGTGGAGCAGGCCTGCCTTCGTATTGGCAGGCCTTTTATTCTGCTCATGGGCCCCCTTGATGTAATCAGTGAGCAGGGTCTGGCAGCCAGTATTTTGTGGGATTATAATGATATGTAAACTTTTAATCACATCTGAACATGATTGTGGACTTAGATGAATCTTGCTAGATTATGTCACCATAGAGGGAAAAATATAAATAGCTTCAGAAAGAAGTTCAAATTTCATTACAGAGAAACATAGAAACAGAGACAATGATGTCCTATATACTTTGCCTATCTATGAGAACTATCAAGCTCTACAATTCCTTCCTCTCTTAGAAATACTCTGGGCTTGTCCCAGGCTTTCTTGAATTCAGATACAGTTCTCATTTTCATTACCTCTGCTAGGAGGCTATTCTATGCATCCACCCCTTTCTTTAAAGGACTATTTTTTTAGATTACTCCTGAGCCTGTCCCCATTCACCTTCATCCTATTCTAAACAATGAGCACAAACACTCACAGTCTAAATAATAAACTTCTAGATCTTCAAGCCCTAATGGTGGAAGCAGACTTAGATATTGTTGCTATTACAGAGACATGGTTTAATGAGTCTCGTGAATGGGGCATTGTGATATGAGCTACAAGCTCTTTGGGACAGACAGAGATGGCTGAAAAGTTAGAAGAGTATTAGTGCCTGCAATGCAAGGGGCTTGGAAAACTGAGTAAGCAATATTGACTATCTTGGAAAGAGAATATGGAACTTCTGTCCACACAGATGCCATTTATATACATCCAGCTCAGTCAGAGAAACCTAACAAAGACCTGATCATGGATATTCCAAAGTTGGGAATGAAAGGAGAAGTTTTGCTACTGGGAGATTCCAACCTGCCAGTTTGGATTGCAATGTAGTTTCTGCAGAATCAGAAAGAAATGGGGAGCTCTTCAATGCCTTTTAAGGTGCTCTGCTGAGACAAATTCCATTTATTTCCCACCTATCATGGTATTACTAGGTGGGTTACAACATACAAAGCATTTTATTTAACAAGCTTTTTTATACAACTTTTATCATTTAGTTTATGTGAAGCCCATTTTTGAAAGGGGCACAATCAGACCCCGTGCACGTCCCCAGATAGGACATGCTTGCAGAGGCCGATTCTACAACCCAGAGTAAACATGCACACAGGGTTGTAAAATCAGCATGTGGCTGTGCCCAGTGAAGCACATCTAACTGGTGGCCTATTGGCCATGCCTGAGCCATGTGCATATGTAGACCGTGCATACACTGCCCGTGTAGCCCCAGCTGTCCCATGCACCTCTAACCCCGAAAATGTGCCAACCCCATGTCCTAAAGACCACGTGTGACTGGATCCAAGAAGAAGCCTCCCCCAACATAACACACACATCAACATGGCGACCAGGTAGCCCAACTTCAGTGAGGCAGAAATGAGGCTGCTGGTAACTATGGTCATTGAGCAGTAGAAGACTCTCATCCCCATTGGGCAGAGGTGGCCAGCTCACACAGCAACACACAGGGGCTGGGAACAGATCAGGACCACCCTCACCCAGTAAGTACATCACAACACAGACAGACAAACCTGGAAGCAGAGAGAAGTGGGCAGGCAGGAGCATCACCCAACTTGGCACAGAGACAGGCATGCAACAGGCTGGAGAGGAAAGTCAGGGAGAGTCAGGATCTGCCCCTGGTATAAAGTAGGCAGGCTGCACAGTGACAGGACAGCACAGCACAGGCAGAGCAGCCTGACAGCAGGGGCCTAGGAAACAAGGGAGAACAGGATGCATGCAGGCCCACAGTGAAGGTACAGGGGGAACATCTAGACAGATGGAAGGAACACAAATAACAGAGAGACGTCCCAGAATTTCAGCCACATCCCCAGGTCACACAGTTGCCCCCTGAGGCAAAATAAAAGAGCCCAGTACCTGTTCCGAGGTGGAAGGTGAACCCAGGATTTTGAGCATTGTGGTTGAGGGCCAGAACCAGCAGACTACAGCTGTCAGTGCTCCCAGGCTTTAGGAAAAGAGAAAGCATGTCCCTGTGCATGTACACCAAATGTAATGACCAACTGTAGCTCCGCCCCTCCCTGGCATGGCATGGCAGGGTGACGCACCACTGAGAACAGATGAGGGCACGGCACATGATGGGCATGCGCAGAGAACCAGCAGCACCACCCAATGAGTAGGCAGGTCTGTGCTCTGGCACGAGTAAATGATGAGATGTGTCTCTACCCCACAGAAATTTCCATATCCTGCATAACACGGAGGCCTGCCGTGTTTGGTACCGCACAATCCACCACACATGTAAATGGCTGATACAGTGTAACTGGCAGCAGCTGCAGGAGCAGCGTGAGTAGCCATGTAGATACACAGTCTGAGCAGCAGGCTAACAGACCCCCTAACACTAAGGTGGGTCAACACATGTAAGAGCAGATACTACTGTGACATGGACACTACAAAAACAGCATGCCCCCATTCCAGAGTCCTACAACACATAGTCCTGGTCCACACTGCCTCACCCCCTGCAGAGATGGGATGTGCTGGAATCCCTGTGTGTATGTGGCTGTCCTCACAGCAACCACAATTGTGAAGCTAACTGTGACCTCTGTTCCCCACAGTGGCAGCACAGAAGGAGAAGGATTCCCCACTCCTGTCCCCAGATGGTTCCACCCCTCGCACCATGGAGGATATCGGTGCAAATATACCCCCCAGCCCCAGTGGGAGCAGTGGCATGAACAGTAGTGGGGGCAGCAGCAGTGCACTGTAAAGCCCCATCGTCCTGTCCATCCCAACACCATCTGTGGATGAAAAGGAGGATGATGAGGGGCCAGCAGGGGAGGCAGCATTCTCCCCTTCTACCTCCCCTGAAGGGGGGCAGAACCAATGGCAATGGGCAGAGGGGCCTATGTCCCACAGCATACCTTGGGATAGTATGCATCAGGGCAGTGGTCAGGTCCCACAGGTGCCATGTGCAGAAGCCCTGGAGGCAGGGGGCAACATCTGGATCCTCATCCTCTAACCCTTGGTGCAGGGGACTTGTGGCATGGCAGGGCAGGTGGCTGGGGAGGCCCCATGGGTGAGGCTGTAGTGACATAGACTGAGGGGACAGGCAAGGGTGGCAAGGGTGTGGCAGTTGAGTGCATGCAGGAGGGTGAATGGTTGGAGGGTGGTGGTGAGGGTGAGGGTGAGGTGTCTGTGTGCATGCAGGGGGAGCATGTGTGAGTGGTAGGAGGCGGAGAACAAAGGAGAGGGCTCGGAATGCATGCAGGGGGAGCATGTGGAGTATGTGATTATATGAGGGGGGTGCAAAGGAGAGGGTTCAGAGTGCATGCATGGGGATCATGTGAGGTATGTGAGTGGCAGGAGGGAGGAGCAAGGGTGTATGGACAGAAGGGAGGCAGGGTGTGGGTATGGGTGCAGGTGAGTTGATGGGCAGAGTGGATTGCATGGGTGTGCAGGAAGGGATGTGACAGTGCAGCTGGAGGGGTATGTGGTTGGTGAGGAGGCAGTGGGGGCTCAGATTATGGAAGCTGGAGTTGCCAGGAGGCAGTGGCAGTGCCAGGTCACATCAGTGATGAAGGTGCTGATATTGTGGATGTGCCATTATCCTTGTCCACATGGGAGCGGCGTGCCCATGTTGCTGCGCTACATAGCCCACCCCTATCTGATGTGGGACCTGATGAGGAGGCCCAGGAGGCAGTTGGAGGCCCCAAGGATATGCCAGCCCTGGCCCGCCTGGAGCATGTGATGGCATGTAGCCTTGCACAGCTGTGCAGGCCCCTCTTATACCTCTTGTGCCTTGTGGAGGGTCTCAGGGGTGAGGTGCGGGACCTGAAGGGTGAGCTCAGGGGCCTTTGCCTGCTGCTGGAGGCCCATCTACAGCCCCACACATACCACCCCCCAATCACACAGCAGGCAGCCATGCAGGGCACTGAGGGGGCCATGCCATCTGGGAGGTGCCCAAGGACATTAGTAGCACTAAGCATCATAGTCCACACCAGTGGCTGCTGATGCAGTGACAGCCATCAGGGCAGACTGGCCGCCACTGTTAATGGCCCTTTAGGTGTGGTATGAGTGGGGGTTGGGTGCAAGGGGCACACCTGTTGGCCATATTATGTGTCTGTTTTCCAATATTCTGTGTCTGTCCCATGCATGTTGGCTAGGAAAATAAAGTCTTATGCAGTTGAATATGTGTGCCTTGTGTGCCTTTGTGTCTGTTGCCCAAAGCAACCCCTGACCACCAATGGCCCTGGACATATGCGTGTGCCACAGGGGGGACGCTGTGCTGCACACCACGCATAAATGGTAGCCAATGCATGTCTGAGGCATATAGCCAGGCAGATTGGCCACCACAGTAGCTGAAGATGGTGCAAATACCCATGAGGAATGGGGATGGTCCACAGAGGGTGAGCCATGAACATTTGGCAGCAGCACAGCCAATGGCTCATGGTGCTGGCACAGCCCAGGGCAGATGGACAGTGACATGCTGGGGGTTCTATGTGCATGGGGCACATCATGCGCCTGTACTGTGCCCCATGCTAACCCACAGGTATGTGCCACCTGCAGCAGGCAACGGGTGAGTGATGGATGGCCAAGGGACAGGTGGACCATGTGATGCATGCATGGGCACCATGACATGGATGACCATGTCCAAACTTAGGGGCACCAACATAGGGCAACATCAGTGAAGGCCCCCAAACATATCAAAATATACGTGGGTTCTAAGGAGGCACGTTACACAGCTTGGCAGACACCGCACATCTGGCACATGTCAGCAAAAATAGTGGCAGGGCAGGTCCTGAATCCACCACCCCTGGACTCAGGGGCAGTCCACATACCAGTGGGCCATGGCATAGCACCACTGTGAGCAATATCACAGGCTGGCAATGTGCATGATGCACAGGGGCATGGCCTGGACACACAGGCCATGTCTGTATGATGCGGACATACATAGGACCATGGTGGTTGCGGCACGTACCCCATCCCCTCCCCATTTGCTAGTATGTGTTTTGGTTGTTATGGGTAAGATATATATGTACCAGGCTGTCAGGCAAAGTGTTCCACCATGCTCCATCTGGACAGTACACCCACATGCACATCTGTGCTGGCGTGAAGCTCATGCCCATCACCCATGGCTAACTTTTACTCATCAGGTAGTGGCTGCCTGCACCACAGGGCAAAGTTAAGGAGCATGCAGCATGCAGCAATATGGCATACCTTGTGAAAGCAGCTCCCCCCCAGACTAGTCCAGGCAGCGGAATTGGCACACCTCAGCTGGCCGAAGGTCCACTCTATGATACCCTGTGTTGTCCGGTTGCATGGTTGTACCAGTTCTGTGCTGCACTGCTGGGGTGGAGTGTGGGGGGTTATCAGCCAATCACAAAGGGGGTAGTCTTGGTCACCTGCAGGGGGAGATAGAACAGCAAACTGTAAATCAGTTGGTGTGCTGGTGAGGGGACTATGTGTGCTGGACATGTAGTGGGCTGTGGACTGTGCATATCTAAGGCTGTGGACACCATATAGAGAGTCCCAGGGGTAACAGTGGGTCACTGTGTGTCTGCAGCCCACCATATGTGCATGTGCACCCCTAAAGGCAGAGTGTTTCCTGCTGGTGGGTGTGCCTGGGCACAATGTGTATGTCTGATGCCCCTGCCCTGTTTCCTGGCCCATGGCAGGCACACCCCTAGGTGGCAGAAGATGGGGCTGCATGACACACCACCAAGTGCAGGCCTCCTGCTGCCACCCTGATCACCTGCCTCCATTCCCCACTTTATTCACAGAGCCACTGTGCCTGCTGCAGGGAACTGGGTGGGATGCAGGTTGAGGGTGTGTGTCAGGTGGCTGGGACCAACCCCTTGACAGCCATGGACAGTATCTACCATGCCCATGTATGTGAGTAGTTCCCAGGGGAGTGCCCACTGTATACCCCCACCATGGTGGCAAGGACAGGCTGCCCCCCAATACATATGCAGTGGCCCTCCATGGCCAGGAGGCTGACACAGGGCCCTGAGGTTATTGGGGTAGGGTGTCTGTGCATATGCCCACCTAACAGCCATCCACCACTGAAGTGGCGCTTCTCAAAGTACACATGGATCCTTGACCGGCTCAGGATATAGGCATCATGGCAGGACCTGGGTACTTGGCAAATATGTCTGGCATCACCCCATTAGCATTGCACACCACCTACACATTGACAGAGTGGAAGGCCTTGCAGTTCTGGTACACAGCCTCACTCTGTTGCGGTGGCCAAGGGGAAAAGGGTGCGCCGTCCACCACACCTAGGACTACTTGGAACCCTGCCACAGTGTAAAATTCCTGCATGATCCCATGTTGGCCCTGTTGTGTTGATGGGAAGCAGATGTTCTGTGCCCTAGACCACAGGTAGGCACCCAGGAACTGCATGAGGCACCGTGATACCGCAGGCTGACTGAGTCCCCCAACAACCAAGAGCACTGTATGGAATGAGCCCATCGCCAGCAAGGCCAACACTGTCATCACTTTCAGGTACACTGGAATTGGATCACCCCTCTGTGTGGGGCTTTCATGTCATGGCTCAAGCTTCTAGCAGAGGTCATGTATGGCATCCCTGCCAAACAGGTACCTTGTCACATATACCACATCTCTCATGTCTATGTACTGGACCCCTCTGCCATGGAACATTGGCATGGGGCACCTTTGATCCATGTCCTGCCCACCATGGGCACAGCTGTACAGCATGGCCAGAGCATACCAGCCCTGGATGTCCTGAATATTGTCCTCATCCAGCCAGCAGGCTGCTCAATAATTAACACCAATTACACAAATAGTAGAGTGTCACAGGGAGCTGCAGATGGCACCATCACTGTCACACACTGTGTCAGTCCTGCTGCAAAACAGTTCAGACTGCAACATGTGCAGACATATACATGGCACATGCGCAGAGGTGCATGTTCACAGACATGCACACACATGGTGATGTGCAGACGAACACATGCATGCATGCCCATGCACCATAAAATTTGCACGTGTCTGGACCTCACCATGCCCTGTATCACCATGCCTGTTCCCTCTCTGAACCCACTGGCTATGAATTCATATTCACCTCCTTTGTGCCTCCTGCAGGAGGCAAACTACTAACCCTCTGCATCCCACACACCTGCTATCCATGCCACTCTGTGTGGCTGCAGTACTGTTGGGGTGTGTGAATACAGATACATGTGCACGCAGGCTTGGGCATGTCAGCACTGAGATGTATGCATTGGCACATCCCAGCTTGCACATCCAAACAGGCCCATCACAGGCACCCATGCATTGCTTCCATGATACAGACAGTCCATTTCATGGCACCTAAGGTCGCTACCAGGAAAGCAAGGTTCTCTGAGGGTGAGGTGACCCTCATGCTGGAGGAGATCCTCCAGCAGCTGCCACAATTGGTGGGAGATGCATTCACATATGTGAGTGCCTATGAGAATCAGCAGCTGTGGCTTGATGTGTGCCGCCATATCAATGACATATATCACCAGAACCAGGACATCGAGGATGTGAAGCACAGGTGGCATCAGACGCACTGTGACACTGCCCAGAAGGCACAGCTAGGGTCTGTGAGAGTGCAGGGGAAGCAACTAACTGATCTGGAACAGTGCATCCTCACTACAATTGACCTTGCCACCTCAGGGGGGAAAGGCACTCTCTCTATACATCTGAGGAATTCCAGGAGCAAGGTAGATGTGCGAAATTTGTGTCCCTGCCCATGTACTCCCCTCCCACTGTATGCATGCACACACTGGTGGTGGTAGGGCTGAGTGTCTGCACAGGGGGACAGGGAGTTTTGCACACCATGGAGGCGGCCCCTCTCTGCCTGTGTGGCCTTGTGCCATCGTGTCACATTGCTGTCAAGCAGTGTACCACAATAACATTCCCCATAGGGGGGGGCGTAGGCAGTCCAAGGGGGGTCTTGGCCAGGCCCACGGTATGGACATGGATTCCTCTGGTCACATATCATGCTATGGTTGCATTATGTGCATGTCTGGCCCAAGGACATGTCTATAGCGGACATGAGCACTGTTTGCACCTGATTCTGCATCCATGGGTGAGCAGATCCGTGGAGAGGTGTTCTGCGGAGATCGTGCAGGTATTCTTCAGCTGCTCCCAGCCATATGGGGAATGGTTTGGGACTTCCCCATGCATACTGTATTCTAGGATGTTAGACGTTTCCAATCCTACCCATTCCCACGCTGTACCCACTGACACCATACCCCACGGATAAAATGCGCATCTCCTAGACTGGCTGTCACAGCCAGCAGTGTTTTAATGCATAGTGGACATCACTAATACTGTGCTATTGCCCCTGTAGCAGCCTGCCCATGTCTCAGTTCCCCTCAGGCCCTGTGGGGCACTAGCTAGGCCCAGCGCACACCTGTATGGGGGTTCCAAATCATAAATATCAATATATATGTTGGTACATAACTACCATCACATGGTATATCACATTCCGGGGCAGTCTTGGTGATTTCCACTCAGATCATCTGTACAGACCCGCCTTCAGTGGCTTTGGATGGACACTCATCCTCACTACTACCTGCTCAACAGCATGCATTAGTGCTGTTTGCAATATTGGGTGCCCCTATTATGGGGGACCCTTTTATTTGCCACCCTTATCTTTGGACATTTGGCTATGGTGAGCCCTCTCTGTCTTTGCCTGCCTCGTCACACTGCCACCTGGTAACACTGTTCTCATCCATACAGTCCAGGTACTGGCCAGGCTTTCATGTCCCACCTGCACTGCTGCTGCCCAAACCAGCTCCCCCCTGTGCACCTCTCAGACCACACACATACACCCTCTCTCACTTTCTGAGACAGCAACATGATTCCACTGAGGCCTGCCCGGTACCTGTACATATCAGCTATGACATAACATACATACATGGGGGTACCAGGGTTACATATCTGCTCTGCCGTTCTCACCTCAAAATGTGTCCTTTCCCTGTTTACATCCATACTGTCTCTGACTCTGCAGTACCATCATTATGTGCCTAGTTTTGTTGGCATCCCATAGATTGTCTCCTTTGGCACGTATAGTACATAGGTGCATGGCATGATCGGACACTGATATTCTTCTTTGTATCGCTGCCCATCTGTTTAGTTATGTTTCTTTGCTCTACAACAGTCCCTCAGTTCTGCTCCCTGTACCTTCTGCATGCATCTTGTATTTGTCCTGTCTGCAGTGACGCCACTTCAGACCCAACCTGTCACATCCATTTACCTCTATTGGACACATTACAGGGCAGAGCCAAATTTTTTCTAAGTCAGAGGTTTTTACCTGGTTTCAGCAGGTCTAACATGGATGTTTCCAGACTATATCTCATATGTACATGGCCCTTTCAGGAATAAGCCTTCTATGTCTCGGCGGCTCACCATGCCCCTGTTCCACCCTCTCTCACCCACATTCTTAATGCCCTGTGCTAACACCCAGGACATGCATGTCAGCAGTGTTTCAGAATACGATGGGGATGTATTTGGCACTTACACATTCCTGCCACATGTGGGCAGCCCTTATTCATGTTCTAGAATGACCCCCATTGTAATTTAAACTAGATTAAACAGGGACATTGATAATTTGGATTCTTCTGAGGCAATGGAGAGTTAAGTGACTTGCCCAAAGCCACAAGAAGTGCTAGTGGGAATTGAATACTGGTTTCTTGGTTCCCAAGCCAATGCTCTAACCATTAAGCTACTTCTCCACTCCATGAACAAGACACAACAATCATAAGCAATAAAACAGTGGAAGGGGCGGCAAATAGAGAAGGTGGGCCTGATATTCAAAGGCATTTACAGGGTTTGCAGACCTGCAAATCATGTAAATGCCACTGAATATATGTGGCTGTCAATACTACATGCCCCAATGCTAACCGGTTAGCATCGGGGCATTCTGGGGTAGCACCCATTACTAACAGGCAGCAGTGATACTAAGCCACTGCCCAGTTAGTGGCACATGGTGAAAGTCACTTGAAGAGTGCAGTGACTTCAAAGAGCTTGCCTTCATCTTTGAAGCTGAAGAAAAAAAAGCAGCAGCAGAGAAAAACATCTCTGTCTAAGAACAGAAAAAAAATCCCCTTCTATAAAACAGCTACAAAAATAAATCTTTAGGTAATGCAGCAAAAAAAGTTATTAAAAATAAAATTAGCCACTTTAAGAACTCACTGGCAGAGTGTGTATTCATGTACCACAGAATTACCTTGTTTGCAATGGAAACCCTATAGAAATGGCATTACTTACTATTTCTTGATCTAGTTCACCACCTTGGGACCAATCCCAACGCTGCTCAGTTTATTCATCAGCCTCCTATGAGAAACAATATTAAAGACTTACCATTTGGCTAGCTTTCTGGTCACCCTGTCAAAGAAATAAATCATATTTGTTTGGCATGATCTTTCCTTGTTAAAGCCATATCGCCTTGGCTCGCAACCCATTGGCTTCCAGAAAAAGCACTCTTTTCTTTTGATGGCATTTCCTTTACTTTTCCCACCACCAAGGTAAGGCTTTCTGACTTGTAATTTTCCACCTCTTCCCTGTTGATATATTTGTAAAGAGGGACCATGTCAACTCTTCTCCAATGCTGCGGTACCTCCCCAGTCTCCAGGGATTTATTAAACACAGTTTTTAAAGATTCAGCTAAAACCTCTCAGAGTTATTCCAGAACTGCTGAGCTCCTAAAATTGTGCACCTAAATTAGATTGACTTAGTTTGTCTTTTTTTTTCAACCAAACTTAAGAACATACATTTTTAACTGAACATTCACCTGAATTTAAAATTCAAAAAGTTAGGGCTCTAAATTTACAATGGTCATTCATTTGCTTAGATTTAGGAACCCACATTAGGTTCCTAGTCCAAAAAAAGCAGTGCTATGCCTCTAACTTTTTTCCCCACCCTAGAGCCATCCTTTCTTTTAACACCTCCTCCAATTCAACCACCTGTACTATATGACCCTTTTCAAACACAGAGCATAAAGCATACTGTATATATGTATATAGTTTCAGTGTGACAATTCCCTATGTTATCCAAGTTGTCGTACCTGTTCTCTGTAAAACCAAGCAGTATGTTGTTTTGGTCTATTGTTTTAATGTAAACCGCGCTGATGCTAAATAGTGCGATATATAAGAGCTTGTAATAAATAAATAAATAAATAAATAAACAAAAGGTAAGAGCATATGCTTTCAGTGGAAAACTCACCTAAGTTTAGATGTCAAAAGGTCAGGATTTACTATAACTACTACTACTATTGAACATTTATATAGCACTACAAGGTGTTCATAGCACTGTACAGACACATATAAAAGATGGCCGCTGCTCATCAGAGCTTACAATCTAGTCAAGACAGAAATTACAACAGCTGAGGACAAGGATACAACTAGGGAGAGGTAAGAAGACATATAGGAGACTAAGCAGATCAGGATCAGGATCCAAAAGCCTCAAAAAGGTGAGCTTTTAGCATGGATTGAAAAACTGGCAGAAATGGAGCCTGTCATTCAGGCCCAGGAGCAGCAAGGTGAAAGGATCGAAGTCTGGAGCTGACATGGAAGAAAAGGGAACAGAGAGAAGCAATCCACCAGAAGAGCAGAGTTCACAAGGAGGGGTGTAGGGAGAGATGAGAGAGGAAAGATAGTGAGGAGCAGAAGAATGAATGCATTTATAAGTCAGAAGGAGAGGTTTGAACTGGATATGGAAATGGAAAGGGAGCCAGTGAAGTGACTTCAGAAGAAGGGTTATATGAGCATATCGGGGCTGGCGGAAGATTAGCCGTACAGCTGAGTTTTGAACAGATTGGAGGGGAGAGAGATGATTCAGAGGGAGACCAGCAAGGAGGAGGTTGCAATAATCTAGACGGGAGGTGACTAAAGAGTGGATAAGTGTGTTCCAAAAGGACGAGGCAAATTTTGATGATGTTATAGAGGAAGAACAGGTTTTAGCTATCAGTTGGATGTGTGTGGAGGAGAGGGAGAAGTCAAAGACAACCCCAAGGTTGTGAGCCGACGAGACAGGGGGTAGAAGAGTGTTATCCACATAGAGAAAGGAGGAAGGGGGAGAGGTTGGTTTAGGAGGAAAGATAATAAGCTCTGTTTTGGCCATGTTCAATTTCAAATGGTGGTGAGACATCCAGGCAGCGATGTCAGAAAGGCAGGCAGAAATTCAGACCTAGAATGCAGGAAAGATATCAGGTGTAGAGAGATAGAACTGAGAGTCAATAGTAAAAGTGGTACTGAAAACGATGGGAGGAGAGAGAACTGGAGTGGACCCAGAACAGACCTTTGGGTACACTAACTGAGCGTGAGATAGCAATTGAGGTGGATCCATCAGAACAAACACCAAAAGAGCAATAGGAGAGATAAGAAGAGAACCAGGATGGCATAGAGCCCTTAAAACAAGCGAGGACAAGGTGTTGAGGAGAAGGTAGTGGTCAACAGTGTCAAAAGCAGCAGAAAGGTCAAGAAGAATGAGGATTGAGTAAAGACCCTTGGATTTAGCTAGGAACAGGTCACTGGAGGCTTTGGCAAGAGCTGTTTCAGTAGAATGTAAAGGACGAAAGCCAGATTGCAGAGAGTCCAGAAGGGCTTGAGAGGAGAGAGGGTCAAGGCAGCGGTGGTGAACTGCACATTCAAGTAATTCAGAAATGAAAGGGAGGAGGGAAATGGGTCTATAGTTAGAAGGATAAGTAGGGTCAAGTGAAGGTTTCCAGAAGAGAAAAGTAACCACAGTCTGCTTGAAGGCTGCTGGGACAGTTGCAGTGGAGAGTAATACGTTGAGGATATGAGAGATAGAAGGGATGACAGTGGAGAAGATGGAGGTAAGGAGATGGATGGAGATAGGATCAGAGGAGCAGGTAGTGAGTTTAGAGGAGGAAAGAAGACAAGTGGTTTCCTCTATGGAGATCTTAGGAAAGGAAGAAAGGATAGCAGAGCTTAAGGAAAAGAATTGAGAGTGAAGAAGGGGAAGAAGGGATGAAATTGAAGTCATGGGGAATTAGAGTGTAATCTTGTAGCCTTCTAAATTTAGGCTGCTTTTCATTTGCATTTTCATTTCCAAATTGCCAAAAAACTGACGAAGGCACCGACCACCTCCGATCAACTCCCAGATATCCCCTCGGATCTCCTGGCCCGACAATACAAACAATTTCAGCAACCTCAACAACCTTACCTCTGCGCTACAACCACAAGGACATATCCCAGCACCACCATAAACGTAGACTGGAATACATTCAATAAAACATCAAAAGAAGAGATATCTTCCACCATCTCCTGTCTGAACACCACTACCTCCCTGCTAGACCCCTGCCCTACGGAATGGATAAAGAAAACCAAGGAAGACCTGAGTGCCCAATTAACCCACATCATAAACGAATCCTTTAAACAAGGATACATACCAGATGCCCTCAAAACATCAATCATTCGACCAACCATAAAGAAGAACAACCTGGACCCCCTGGACCCCACCTCCTACAGACCTGTTGCAAGCCTCCCCCTCGCCACCAAGATAATAGAAAAGATAGTCCAACGCCAGCTTCAAGATCATCTGGACACCAACGACATACTTGACCCGCAGCAGCAACACGGTTTCCGACCACTACATGGAGTCGAGACCCTCATGACCATTCTAATGAACACTCTCATCATTGGAACCCAAGAGAAACAATCAGGATACATCCTGATCTTCCTGGATATATCAGCGGCCTTTGACACAATCTCCTACGAAATCGTCATACGCAGACTACAATCAATTGGAATCAAAGACACTGTACTCCAATGGTTCAGATCCTATTTAACCAACAGACAGCAACGGATCCGCACCCGCTCCACAACCTCACCCCTCTACCAACAACTTCAAGGAGTACCCCAAGGATCCACCCTATCAGCCATGTTGTTCAACATATATCTCCGTCCGCTATGCTCAATCATACGCACCCACAACATTAACTTCCACATCTACGCAGACGACATAATGCTCTATGCACCGATTACAACCAGCAACCCAAAAAATGATCAGCTATCAGCCTGCTTCAACGACGTGGCCAACTGGCTACAGGAGAACAATCTATCCATCAACATAAAGAAAACCGAAGCCCTTATAGTGACAAAAGAACCCGACTTCAAACCACCTACCCACCTCAACATGGGAACCACGCAAATCCAAATCCAGCCCCACATAAGATATCTAGGCGTCATCATTGACCAAGCTCTCACCTTTAAACAACAAATCAACAAAACCGCTGGGACGATATTCCACAAAGCCAAAACTGTTCAACGCCTCCGACCCCTCCTAGAACCTCATGACTTCAGGACAGTAATGCAAGCTGTGACACTCCCTCATCTGGATTTCTGCAACATAATCTATCATGGACTTCCTGCCTCACACACCAACCCCCTCCGAACTGCCTTAAATACTACAGCAAGGATTATTCAGAATGCAAAAAAACGGGACCACATCACCCCAATCCTAAGAGACCTCCACTTCCTTCCAATACAAGCAAGAATCAAGTACAAAGCTATCCTACTCATCCACAAAACTATCCACCAAACACGGAACACCTCACTCCACTCCCTACTGCCTCGCCCATCCCACAACAGATCAACCAGACACCCCTCCAATAACTCTATCGTCGTCCCCCACAAAAGAACCAAATCCACACAACGGACCTGCAACAGAGCCTTCGAACTTTATGCTCCATCCCTCTGGAACTCTCTACCAAACCACATCAGGAACAACGCTGACATCACATCATTCAAGAAACAGCTCAAGACAATCCTATTCCGTGAACATCTCTGAACAGAAATACCACCCTATCTACATGACCGTATACATGTCCATGTCTACTTAAATCATTAATTGTTGCCCCTTGGTGAGGGCCCCTCCCTGAAAAATTTGCCCCCCCCCCCTATGTTATATGTTACACCGCTTTGACCCGGTGAAAAGCGGGATATAAATGCAGTTAAATAAATAAATAAATAAATTCGCCTAGATTTAGAAGCCCAAGGAGTCTTTTACCAAAATGCATTAGGTTTTTATACCTAACACATGTTTAGCACAAAAACAAATGTGCGTTAATGCAAAGCCTCCATGGTAACTTTTGGGGGTATAGCCAGCATGTTCCTGACAGTTAACATGCAGATGAGTACTCTAACTCATGGCATTATAACCATGGGTGCACCTAACTCTACCTATTTAGGTAGCATTAAGTGAACTCATGCTAATGGCAACATTGACAGTACGCGATATTATTGTTTATTGTTTATTGTTTATTTAACATTTACTATACCGCCTCCCGTTACATCGAGGTGGTTTACAAATAAAAACAATAGTTAGAGAGAAAGGAAATTACAATAATTAATAGGAAAGAAGAGAGAGAAAAGTCAGAGGCAATACAATTAGAGAGCAGAGAGAGGTCTTCAGGAGGGAAAAGCTAGAGAGAAAAGATGAGTTTTGAGAAGAGAACGGAATTTGGGGTAGGATTCCTCTGTACGGAGGTTGGTAGGGAGGGAATTCCAAAGAAAGGGTCCTAGGTAGTAAAAGGCAGATTTTCTGGTGGATTGCAGGTGAGCTTTAGAAGGTGCTGGGAGGTGAAGACGGTTAATGTGGATGGACCGGAGACTGCGAGAGGGGTTATGGTAGATCAGCAGATCAGAAAGATATGCAGGAGTTGAGTGATAAATGGCTTTGTGAGCTAAAGTGAGAACCTTAAATGTTATTCGATAATCAAGTGGCAACCAGTGAAGGTGATAAAGCAGGGGGGTGATATGGTCACGTGGGGAAGCATGGAGGATCATGCGAGCGGCTGTATTCTGGATCAATTGAAGACGGTGCTTTTGAGATTTAGGAAGACCGGCAAAAATAGTGTTACAGAAATCTAGTCTAGTGATAACCAACGAGAGCAGAAGAGTAGTGAGAGCCTGAGTAGACAGAAAGGGACGAACGGCACTAATTTGTCGAAGACATAGAAAAGAACAACGGGAAACATGGGAGATATGGTCCTGAAAACTGAGAGTACTGTCGAGAAATACCCCAAGGTAGCGAAGTTTAGATACTACAGGGATGGAGCAAGAGATGGGACAGGAGAGGTGTGAGGGAACCAAATCGCGGCAGTTTTACTAACATTGAGCACCAAGCAGTTAGTGGAAAGCCAAGTGGAAATAGTCGACAAACAATTTTCTAGAGGTGATAAATCAGGGTGGGATGATGAAGTGTGGTGCAGCAGGAAGATGTCGTCCGCATAGAAATAACTGGAGATCCCGGTTTGTTGAATAATTAGCGCCAAAGGGGCAAGGAAGACGTTGAACAATAACGGAGCCAGAATAGAGCCCTGAGGGACACCACATGGGAGTGAGAGATGATTGGACTGGGAGCGAGAGGAGGAGACAGCAAAAGACCGGTGACAGAGGAAAGAATAGAACCAGTGATAGACTAATCCACGAATACCTGCGTCCCGCAGACGAGAAAGAAGGAGGGCGTGATCCACCAGGTCGAAGGCTGCTGAGAGATCGAGTGATACTGCTAGTGTGATGTTACCTTGATCATGAGAGGTATGAATTTCATTTATTACAGCAGTGATTGTGGATTCGACACTGAAACCAGGTCTAAAACCAGATTGTCTGGGGTGCAGAAACAGTGTAGAGGCAAGATAGTGAGAAAGTTGCGAGAAGACTACCTTTTCCAGAAGTTTAGAGGTGAAGGAGAGATTAGATACAGGGCGATAATGAGCAGGGACAGAGGGATCAAGGGCAGGTTGTTTAAGCAGAGGACGAACTATGGCGTGTTTCCAGGGAGTGGGGAAGGAGCCTGAGGACAAACTAGAATTAATGATGGTCAGCAGAGGTTGAAATAATGAGACGGGGGGATCAGAGAACCAAGCGGAAGGGATAGGGTCCAAACCACAGGTTGTTTTCCGAGTGGTGGACAGCAAGTGAAGCAATTCGGACGAGGAGATAGGTGAGAAGGTGGACCAGGTGTGAGAAAGGCATGGGGAGAATGGGGGAGAAACAGGAGGAGGGGAAGGCAAGGCTTGGGGGCAATGAGGGAGAGAGGAACGAAGTTTCTGGATTTTATCAGAGAAGAAGGATGCCAGAGTGGTAGGACTGGGGGCCGTATCAGGATGAGAAGGGCCCGCTGCAGTGGGAGACTGTAAGCGAGAAAGAGTATTTAAAGTGGTAAAGAGCTGACGAGATCTATTAGGGGCTGCTAGGATTGTGGATGAGTAGAAAGAGCATTTTGCCTGTTGGATCGCGGAACGGTAGTGAGCGTGACAGGCTTTGAATTTATGATATGAGGAGGCAGAGGGGGCCTTGCGCCAGAGACGCTCGGCTCTACGTAATTGTGAACGAAGTAGAGAGAGCCCAGCGTGGTACCAAGACTGGTGAGTGCGGGGTCGGGGTTTGATGAGTGTAGTAGGAGCAACTCGGTCAAGGGTTTGTGACAGCTCAGCATTCCATGTGTTAACCTGAGAGGAGGGTGAAAAGGAGGAAAAATCAGAAGGGAGAGGTGGAAGAGCTGTGGAGAAGGCTTGCATAGTAGACGGGTTGAGGCGCCGAGAAAGAATAACAGGCGGAGAAAGGGGACAGGAGACCAAAGGAGGGGCTTGAAGAGTAAACAAGAGGTAGTAGTGATCTGACCAGGGGATGGCAATGGCTGAGTGAACTGATATAGTGTATGGAGAAGACTCTGGGGAAATGATTAGATCTAGAGTGTGGCCTGCAACATGATATGTGCCCCCATACTAACTTCAATATGCTCACCACGCCCACTCTCCACCCCTTCCCCACCCATTCAACACTCATATGTGTGAGTGGCAGTTAGTGTGCAAATCAGCACACTTTAACTGTTGTACTTCCGCAGTAACATTACTATGAGCCTTTCGCACAGTAACCATGTGCAGAATGCACATTAACTCATAATAAGCTTTAGTAAAAGATCCTCTAAAGTAGCAATGCTCCCTCTAAGCAGCACAAAATTGCACAGGAGTCCTTCACTGATGTTCCTGCTAGTAAGTGTGGTAATTCAATATCACACTTTCAATTGTGAGGGAAAGGCAGGTTTGCAATCATGAGAGAGAGAACGTACCATATTGATGCATCACCATCCACCGGCACGCCAGAGGAAGACTCTCCCATTACTTTGAATTGCTTAGAGGGAATGTTAAGTTAGGTGCCTAGATATCATCACATGTTTATAACTTTTTTCCCCTGCCCTAGAGTTCTCCCAGTTTCCACCTACTTTTTAGACTCCTAAATTTAGGAGTCTAGTAAAAATGGGAGCATAAATTTAGGCATTCGGCCCTAGGAAATTTCCAAAGAGGCCAATTTAGGATACTAACTCTCAAAGTTAGGAGTTTTAACGCTAATCCCCTGACACCCTAGTTTTGCTCAGTTCCTAAATTCTAATCACTATATTTAAAATCCTTCAGAATCTGCCACATGTCTCCAGACCCTTATCTCAAACCCAAAGAATGAAAGACTGTGAAGAAACTCCACTCTCAACCTATTCGCCATCCCACAGCAGAAGACAAAGAGCAAGCAGTCTACCTGCAATAGAACATTCACCTTATTTGCCCCATCCCTATGGAATAACTTACCGCCAACACTAAAAGGACTTTCAGACCTCTCTGAATTCAGGAAGAAATTAAAAACCTCTTTGAGGAAGAATATAACATAGCCTCAGACCTAGAGACTCATCCACCATAAACTCTTACTATTAAAATCCTCCAATCCAATACAGTGATCCAATGTTGAATACTAACTATCTCTCACCTACAACAACACTGTAAATAGCTCAAAGTTAAATGCAATTACTGTTATTTTGTTATATTGTTCCAGTTCCTTATACAACAGCGTGCCTTATGGTCCTATTAAATTGTTGGTTCAATGTAAACCACTTTGAATAGTAGAAAGGCAGTATAAAAATAAGTTTAAATAAAATAAATAAAAAATAAAGCTTAAAAAAAATAGGCGGAAAAAGGTGCTAATTCAGGGTGAGGGAAAAATATTAGAAGCTTAGCACCGATGTTCAGCACTAGGCACCTAAATTTGGATCCAATACATTTGTTGTCAGCATTATTGGCACCCTTGTATTTTAGGTATGTTGTAACATAGTAAATGACGGCAGATAAAGACCAGTATGGTCCATCTAGTCTGCCCAGCAATATGGCAGGAGTAGGTGCACCCCTTCCCATGTCTTTAGGGAGTAGCTGCACCCCTTCTCATGTCTTTTTTAATATCTTGAGAAATAATTGGAAATATTCCAACTATATGTCATCTTAATATTTTAATAGTGCGTACAAAGGTATACAACAAAAAAAAAGAGATGTCTGTGCAAGTTAGACGTAGTAATTTCTGAAAAAAAAAATATGACGTGGACAGGAATAATGGAATTCTCCACTAGTATTTGGTTGTGCAACCCTTGGCAGTCATGTAGCTATCTATATGTTTTATGTGTCTGCTAGTAGTTTCTCCCACTCTTCAGCTTATGAATGTTTCCAGGATTCCTTTTCCAATGGCAGATTTCAGCTCTTTCCAAAGGTTCTTGATTGGATTCAGATCAGGACTCATTGCTGACCAATTTAAAACAGTCAATTTTTTCCTTTCTACTAATTCTGTCATACTTTTGGAAGTATGTTTTGGGTCATTGTCCTGCTGGAGGATCCAGACCTAGATTTCTGACATTAGGTAGAATATTTCGCTCCAAAATACCTCGGAAGTCCTCTGACTTTATGATTCCTTTAATATGTTCCAGATCTCCAGTTCCTGAGGCAGCAAAACAGCCCCACAGCCACTCATTTCTGGGAGGAAATACAGCCTAATTCCCTCCAAACTCATGACATTGGCTTTTTCTAGCATTTCATTTCCACTGCAAAATGTTTGGCTTTTGTGCACCCTTTATCCTGTGAGATATGAGAATGTCTCTATTGTATTTCCTTCTCATTAGTCCTCCCCACACAGGACTAAAGAATACAGTACAGGTTGAATACAATGCCCCCAGCCTGTACTACTTAAGTTCTATTCTTCTGCAACAGGGATGTACACAGGCATGAAAAGTTTGATTTTTTTTTGAGGGGGGGGGGAAGGTTGACAAAGTTTTCTTGATTTTCTGCTGTTCTTTCAGTTAGGGGCCCTTTTACTAAAGTACACAGTGGCTATGCACATAATGCTTGAAAGACACAAATGTTCACGCGTGCTAAATGCAAAGCCACCACATTAAATGTCAAGGACATAGCCATCATTTTCCCAGCAATTAGCACACGGTGCCATACCCTAATGCAGGGCGCTATATACTGTGGGTGCCCTTAAGTCTCCCTATTGAAATGGAGATAATTGCACCTGCACTAACAACATGAGTGACAGTTAGTGTATATTCATGTTTATTAGTTTTTAATTAACCGCTCTTCGTGGGAGCAACAGAGCGGTGTACAAAGGCTAAAAACAAGATAAAAGCAGAAATGAAAGGAACACCATTAAAAAAGAAAAACAGAAAAGGGGGGGAGCATTAAAATCATTTGCACTTAAGGGGGAGGGCAGAAAAGAGGTCAGGCAGGGAGAAGAAAGGTAAACCAGGTATAGCGCGGTATAAAAGAAACATCAAATAAAATAAATAAATAAATAAAGGTGAGAGATGGTGCACTATTGTGGGCTATTGTGTTTACCCCTCTGCAGACTGCGCACAGCTCACCATGCCCACTCTCTGCCCTTAACCCATCCAACACACGAATTGTAGATACCACAGAAATCGGCCCATGCATTCATGCCCCTGTGCTAGCAATTACTGCAGGCCAGAGCGCTGTACCATATGCTGAAACCCATGCTACAGTAACTGCATAGTGCACTTTAGTAAAAAAAACCAAACATTTTTAAGGCACACTAATGAATGCACAGCCCCAGTCTACAGAGGAGGCCAAATCTCCATAGCATTCTTCATGAGATAAGAACATCAGAAGTATAACTTAAACTAATTAAAAATATAAGTAAGTCTAAACATTTATTCAAACAGAGGTGTTGCATTAGTCTTTGCTGATGGCTCTGTATCTCCCTATGGGGATAACTAACAAACAAAATATGTATATGTACACTCTGCTTTTGTACCTGCAGACTTTACATCAATTTTCAAAGGGAAAATCACAACTATGTACTTGCTATTTCTGTGGATACTTTTTCCTTGAAAATATATGTGCTCATATTTTGGGTGCTCAGGTACATTTTCCATCCCCAGCCACCCCCCCCCCCCCCCCCCGGTGATGTTTTCCTTATTTGTACAATTCTGTATATATTCACTATAAATACAAAATAACAATTACTCTATACCACAATAACCATATACAAAAATAGAGTGAAAAACAGATCATCAGCTAATGTATGCAAAAGATTTTTTGTTGGAAGACTAGCCTTGAGAATTAAAACACTCTCTCGAGGCTTAACTTCCGTTTTACTCAATTTTGTAAAGGCCCCACTGGAGCTCTAAAAATGTAGGTAAAACACACTTACTAGTGTACCCTCACCAAACACATGCAAAAATAAAGTACTTCCAACATATCAAAAGGTGCCAATATTACTTATCTGTTGTAGATAGGAGGGAGGAGTGGTCTAGTGGTTAGGACAAGGTACTTCAGGCCAGAGGGCTGGGGGTTCAAGTCCCACCTGAGGACAGCAATCTCAGGCCAGAGACTCCTTGTGGTCTTGGGCAAGCCACTTAACCCTCCATTGCCCATGTTCCCTGTAAGTATTAGTGTATGTGTCTCATATCCCCTCATGTTAAATGTATCCCCCAATTGACCACCTTGACCCAGTGAAAAGTGGGATATAAATACAGCTAAATAAATAAAATAAAAATAAATAGATATTGAATACAGATTGCCAATGAATCAACAAAAACTCTCATGGGATGACAAACTGCACCAATATCACAGAAGTACAATGGCTGAAGAAAGTCCACAGTTTCAATTCAATGAAGAATAAAGGACACAGCACTGTGTTTCAGGCAGATAAAATCAAATGCCCTGTTTCAACTCTTTCTAAACTGCAAACATGAAAGTCCAGCTCGCCTGTATGTTCAGGATGCCAGTGCATGCTCATTAGCGATCTAAAGCCACAACAGGAAACCAAAAATTTAAAGCCAAATGCCTGCCAATGTAAATTGCCCACATCATATTCAAATCCTTTTAGAATGCCTAACAAATTAAAGAAGACTGTTCCAATCCAATTCTTTGTTAAGCCCCCTAGGTTCTACCATAGACAGTCGAAATATCCACATCTGTTCACGTAACTGGAGGCACTGTTCACGATTACCCCCTCGTGGATTTTCCGGTATATAATCCAAGATTTGCCAAACAATTTCATGAAATGAGTGTTGATAATCCAAAAAATGTTGGACAATAGGAGCAGATGTAGTTCTAGTATTTATTCTTGATGCATCTTCCCGCAACCTAATGCGTACAGAGTGAATCGTTCTCCCAATATACAATCTATTGCAGGGGCAAATCAGAACATACACTACAAAGGAAGAAGAGCAGGTAGTGTGCCATCTAGCTTCATGCACATAATCTGAATTTGGTATGTGCCAATCCTTGCCAGTTATAGATAGTGAGCAGTAATCATATGAGGTGCAAGAAAAATGTCCTAAATTTGTATGTTGTTCAAAAGATTGTCTATCAATAGGAGAAGAAGTAATCCCCACCCAATCCCGCAAATTAGGACCTCGAGTATGAGCTATTTGTAACCTCCTTTCGAAACATGGATGATGCTGCAGAATATGCCAATGCTTAAGAAGAATTTTCTTCATTTTGTCAGAATGCCTCATGTATGGTAGTACTCCCACTATTACATCAGACTGTGAGGATGACAATTGGGTATTTGAATCCCCTAGATTAGCAGAAGGGAATAGCCATTCTCGATGAATATATCTAGCTCATAAAAATGCTTTCTTTATAACTTTTTGTGGGTATCCCCTTTGTGCCAGACGTTCAGATAAATCCCTTGCATGATCCATAAAATCTTCAATCCTTGAACATATTCATCGTAAGCGTAAAAATTGTCCAAACGGAAGGCCTTTTTTCAATGATATAGGGTGAAAGCTTGTATAATTCAATAACGTGTTTCTCTGTACAGCTTTTCTAAACAAAGTAGTATGTAACATGCCATCCCGTTTCACAATTAACACATCCAAAAATTCCAATTCCAAAAAGTGATGATGCATGGAGAAAGACAAGTTAGGTCGTAGCTCATTCAACCAATGTAAAAAAGCCTGCAAAGATTCTTCTGAACCTTTCCACAGAAAAAATATATCATCTAAAAATCGTACCCACAGGGCCACATCTTGAAACCATACAGAAGGGTAAATCAATGAAGACTCAAAATCAGCCATGTATAATGTGGCTACAGATGGAGCCACTGTCGCCCTCATGGCTATACCCTGAATTTGATGATAAAATTGTCATTCAAATGGAAAATAATTACTAGTGAGCACAAAATTCAAAAGTTGATTGAAAAAAAAAAGAAAGAGGAATTCTATTTGGTAGAGAAATTTGAAGTTGAGAAATAACCTCTAAAGCTTGATCTTGATGAATATTGGTATACATTGCTGTTACATCAAGCGATACCAACCAAAAGTTATGAATTGGAGCAGTAATTGACTGTAATTTACTGATGAAATGGGTGGTATCCTTTAAAAAGGAGGGTACTATTTGAGCACATGGTTGAAGAAACCCATCACAAAATTTGGATAAAGGTTCCAACATCGATCCACGGCAAGATACAATTGGTCTACCTGGAGGTGTCTGTAATGATTTGTGAATTTTTGGGACCATATATATAATCAGAGTTATAGGGTGTAATATAATCAAAAACTTAAATTCACATTTAGTTATCCAATTGTTTGAAAATGCCTGTTGTACCACTGACAATATCTCTTGTTGTAAGTTTTTCATTGGATTCTCAGATAATTTCACATAATATTTGATATCATTCAACTGAGTTAAAAGATGGGACCGATACTGGTCAGAAGAAAGGCATTTTCAAACAATTGGATAACTCAACCATGTGCTCAAAAAGTACCCTCCTTTTTAAAGGATACCACCCATTTCATCTGTAAATTACAGTCAATTACTGCTCCAATTCATAACTTTTGGTTAATATCGCTTGATGTAACAGCAACGGCTTTAAATTTTTGGTTTCCTGTTGTGGCTTTAGATCACTAATGAGCATGCGCTGGCGTCCTGAACATACAGGCGAGCCGGACTTTCATGTTTGCAGTTTAGAAAGAGTTGAAACAGGGCATTTGATTTTATCTGCCTGAAACACAGTGCTGTGTCCTTTATTCTTCATTGAATTGAAACTGTGGACTTTCTTCAGCCATTGTACTTCTGTGATATTGGTGCAGTTCGTCATCCCATGAGAGTTTTTGTTGATTCATTGGGCATCTGTATTCAATATCTACAACAGATAAGTAATATTGGCACCTTTTGATATGTTGGAAGTACTTTATTTTTGCATGTGTTTGGTGTAGGGTACACTAGTAAGTGTAAGCCACGAGAGAGTGTTTTAATTCTCAAGGCTAGTCTTCCAACAAAAAATCTTTTGCATACATTAGCTGATGATCTGTTTTTCACTCTTTTTTTTGTATATGGTATATTCACTATTAGGCATGTTTATTAAAGTGCGAGATTGAGTGAGTGCCAAGTGTGCTGCAGTGACATTTAGCGCTGGGCACTGTGCTGCTGATTCCGGTCTAACCGGTCAGTGCGTTAGTGGGTGGGAACAGGGCAGGTTAGGAGCATTGACCATGTGTCACAGTTAGCATGATCTTATTGGCGTGCACTAATCACTGTATTTGTTAGTGTGGGTGCACTTAACTCCACCTCAATGAGAGACATTAACTGTGCCCACATGCCAGTTAGCACAGTGCCATGTGATTACAATGCACTTCCAGCATGGGGGATGAAGACACACTGCTACAAAAATTACCAAAAGTCTCTATGAAGATAGTGCATTGCAATCATGGACTTCCTACGTGGCCCTTAGTAAACATGACCCTATATAAATGGATAATGTTCAAAAGCCTTATTTTAGTGCATACAGCCCTGATTTATGTGCACAATTGCTCATCCAATGACCTAGTATTACACAGGGCTAGAGAAACTAATGTGTACTACTTATGCAATGGGACCTAGTTATGAATAATGGGCCCAATTTTGAGCTTGGCGGTGCTATGTATCGCGTTGGTGCATAGCCCGACTCCTCCCGCCTAACCTGGATTTTCCATGCCGGGGTCGTATGCAGCCTCAGCATTGAAAATCCAAGTGTCACCGCAACAACCAGGAAGCCGCAGGAGCTACCCTTGTAGCACCAATTTTTGATGCTACACAGTTAGCCTCTGTGCCTTAAAGATAGGCAAGGTTTTCCCACTCCTATCTTTAAGGTGCAGAGTGCCAACTGTGTAGCATCAAAAATCGGTGCTACACAGGTAGCTCCTGAGGCTTCCTGGCTGTGCGGTGCCACTCAGATTTTCAATGCTGGGATTCCATGCCCAAACGCAATGATGTGCAGTGCCGTACAGAATGCAGTGATAGCCATCTATGCCGTTAAATGTAGGGCGGGTGCTGATCGTGGTGCGGTGTCCACGTGCAACTCACATGTTCAAGTCCGGAACTATGCCATGAATGTGCAAATCTGAAAATGTGCCCACCTGCACTGTCTCCCATGTGTGACAGGAAACAGGATGCAGTGAGTACGCCCCTATCTGTTGCAAGACCCAAACAACACCTCAGAAAATGGCAGCTTGTCTGGTCAACCTTTCAGAGGAAGAGACCCGCCTGCTCTGCAGGTTGGTGATTGAGAATGAGCATGCCCTACTCCCCATGGCTAGCCCTAGCAACAGCATGCAGGGGCTGGGAGCAAATCATGACCACCCTAGTGCAGTAAATAGGACAAAGTAGTAAAGGGGGGATATAGAGGAAAGGCATGTGGTGGGACAACAACATTGCAAAGAGCCAGGAAGTAGCTGCAAAGTAAAAGGGAAAAAGGAGCAAGGGTTAGCTGGACCCACCACACCACCAAATGACTGTAAACACACAAAACTGGCCATGCACAGGAAACAAGCAAACAGTAACACAATGGCCAAGGGAAAGGCATGGTGATAATGCATGCAGAAAGGACTAAAGGGAAAGCACATATGGAAAGGAAAATGAACACACTGAAACATACCTACTGTGTGTAACAGTGCAGGAACACGGCCCGATACTGCTGTCCAAAACACAGCACAGTAGAAACAAAGAAACATGATGGCAGTAAAAGAGCATACAGCCAAACTAGACTGCCACACAATAACAACCACCACAACAGCCTGCTGAGAGAACCCTGTGTCTGCCCCATTCCCTTTCTGAAACTGTTCACAGCATCACCACCTCCAGTGGGAAACTATCGCATGCACCCAGCACTGTGTCTGCAAATAAACAGCCCTGCATACATCACCTGAGTCTATCTCTCTCCATCCCCAACCAATAACACTGTGCAGCACATCATGCTGTCAATTAAAGGAGGCCCCAACCTGTGTATACATGCCATGGAGGTATACAAATGTTGCAATCATAGCACTGCCAACCTGCTGTCCTGCCAATTTATACCCCATAGGTCAGTCTGCAGATGGCCAAAACCTGGGCTACCAACCATATTCATAGCCACCCTCTGTATCATCTCCAAACTGTGATCAACTGTCTGAAGGGGTGGGCACCAGAATTGCATAGAAAGCCACAAAAGAGGAAGCAGTGAAGACCCACAGTGACCAGCTAAAGTAGTCATCCGCTTGGTGTCAGTCCCATCATGTTGCCTGATGTACAACCTGGAATGAAGTCAGATGTTAGGTAAGGGACCTTATAGTACGGCCAAAAATGGTGATAACAAAGGATAACACAATATCCCATATACATAAAGAAACAATTAAAACCAGAAAAAGTGTGAGTGCATATATCTCCAACACTCTGTCCATGAAAACCCCAAAGAGGATTACGTCCAACCAAAGAACCACAGATGGCACATATTGAGGGCAACAGGGTCCAACTGCGAGCAAGCAGTATCACATAATCTTCCACATGATGATTGTACAAATATACCTGTAACAAAAGGCCCAGACACTGCAACACCACCGAGCAAGCAACAGGACAACCTAGGAGCACTCTAAACAGGTCAGAGACAGAGTTGTGAAGGCATAGAGACCAGGGCTGCAGCAGAAGTCAATATTCCAAATACCGAAAATGCAATGAAGCACCATGAACCCCACTAAAACAATATATAATGGATATGTCACCATGACAAACTCGACAATAGAAGGCCGCCCACTGAAACTTGCAAACTAGGCAGGAATGCATAAAGCAGAGATGCCACAAGAACACCAAGGAGAACACTGATGGAGCTGCAATGATCCACAGCAGAGAAGGGAGTATCTGTCCTCAAGTTCCAATGCAACAAAACAGGAGAAACACAGAGGGGAAGACCACCTTTGCAATGCACTGTACACAGAGGCACGATCACCACCTGTCCTCTGTGGCCATACCTCACCCAATGTATCCAGGCATCCCAGTACCATCTGCTGTTGTCTGACCCACTGACCAGCCCTGGCAAGAGCAGCAGACACAATTACAGCCAGGCCCCACCCATGAAATGTGTACAGAGGAGCCACACCACACACACGACAGCTGCCCCCTGGATTGCCGCAATCCAAATGAATGCTCCACAACCATAGAACAGGACATGTCAGTGGCTAGGATTGAAACCAGCATGCAAGGTCCACGATGTGCATGACAGGGCAGGCAGCAAATGAAGCAGGGTCCCAGAGGAATGTAGCAGGCAGTACTGTTCCTGTGGCCTCCTCAGCCCATGCCTGGTCAGTCAGCAATGCAAGCACACAACAGAGGAGGCCCAGGGGACCAGGGCAAGCCCTGGACTGGTGTAAGGTAGCACTGGAGATGAGGCAGCATGATGTGACAGAGTCCAGTGTATGCAGGTAGTGGTATGGCAGGCAGGCAGCTGAAGTGACAGACCTGGGGGGAGAAAGAAACATGCATATTTAAGATACCACCCTTCTGCCTCCACAGATATTCCCACATCCTGCGCAAGATGGAGGCCTACCGGGTGCGTTTCTGGGACATATGCCGCACGTGCCTGTGGATGTTGGCAAAACTCCAGCAGCAGCTGCAACGGGAGCAAAGTGAGTGAAGAGGTATGGCACAGGAATGGGGCCATGACATGCAACATGGCACAGGGCTAGAGTGGCTGGACATCACAGGGAAAACAGCAGACAGAGCATGGGCAGGTGCTGGACAATGGGGACATGGCAGCTGGACACCCCCACCCACTGTAACTAACAGCCATCTCTCTGCATCCCTTTCACAGCCATCCCAGTTGAGGACTTCCTCCCCCCGTGGCGGAGGAGGAGGACGACGAGGAAGACAATGAGGGAGAGGAGGCAGAGGATGAGGAGGCAGAGGAGGGGGACAAGCAGTAACCAGCAACTGCCAGCCCCCACAGCCTGGCCACCGCAGACACCAACAGCGCAGCAACAGCCAGCCCCATAGTGCTATCCAGCACCTCCCCATCAGGGAGAGTGGGGAAGAGGTCTACACCCTCATCCTCATGGAGGTATCCCACCCCCCTGAGGGGGAGGGACAGGATAGTACCATGGGGTCTGGGCAGGACACTGCACAGTGGGAGGCCCTGGCCACAGAGGGAGGCACATCAGGGGCTGAAGGTGGGGAGGCAGGGTACACATGGGGGAGTGACCCTGAGGAGCAGGAGGAAGTAGATGAGGAGTCCCTGGAGGAAGGGGAGATCAGGGACATGCCACCCAGGGACACCCAGTGGGTGTAGGAGGGGATAAGCATGGAATGGGATGGGAGGAGGAGGCAGGGTTGGAAACAGGCAGGGGGTGGAGGGTGGGGATGTGAGGAGGCAGGGAGCAGAGGGATGGGATGGGAGCAGACAGATGGTGGAGGGAGGGGATGTAAGGGGCCAGAGGGAGGGGACGGGAGAATGCAGGTAGTGAAGGGATGGGGCATGGAGTTGTGGGAGGGGATGGGAGCGTGCAGGGGATGGAGGGAGGGGATTGGGAGCATGGGGTGGGGGCTGGGGACCTGCATGGTGACAGCGAGCTGGAGCTGGATGAGCCACTGTGCATTGCAGCAGTTGCTGGGGGGGGGTACAGGCTGGCACACCATAGCATGGCATGGGCACCATAGGTGCCATAGAGCAGACCCCTACAGCAGCAGGGCCCCTGGAATGAATAGCAAAGCACCTTCAGGGCATCAAGAGTGACCTCCATGCCCTCACCCAGGTAGTGCAGTGACTCACAGAGGCGCTCCTGTCCCCACCCGGGCTAATGAGATGAAGAGCCAGATCTAGGTGGCCAGATTTGGAGGAGGTGACTGGGTCAGCACATGGCTATTCATGTCTCTGTATGCTGCTGTGCCATAAATAAAACCCAAGAAACATTGATCACTGTGTTTGTGTGTATATTCACATAGGGAGCAATTAGAGGCCTGAATGGCAGGGATGGATGCCATGTTGGGACATCCATCTCTGCCATTCGGGCAGTGTGTATTTTGCTGTTGGAGGGGCACCTGGGTATGTGGGGTGGGCATGGCTGGGTACTGGTGTCACTTCTGCGGGTGTTACTGTGTTTCATGCATGCATCACACATTTCATCATGCACCTGCTGGGCTCTGTGTTTCCCTCTGCCTCAGGCACTGTGGACATATGTACCTGATGCTCCTGTTCCTCTGCCACTGCCTGTACCTTCTCCTGCACTTTGTACATGTCCCTCCTATGCGCATTGCGGTCCATACATCTTTATCCTGGGCACTCCGATATGGTGATCACACAGAGAGTGTCACCACCATACCTCTCACTGGGCTGCGTCAATTCATATCATTTCTTTATTTTATTCCTGCTGTGTCTGTTATTCCACGTTTTAGCAGGTATAATGTAGATGTCTACAGATATTCAAGCAGATGTACACATGTGTGAATGGAATATGGGTTAGACATTCTCGCTGACACCACGCCCTGTCCCTCTCTTCCCCCTCCCCGCCCCGCCCCTACCCCATCACACCCCTCCCCGCTATGCATACGTCCGCAGTGTGCATGCAAACGGTTTGTTTGCAGTTCAGAATGAACCCGTAGGTGTATAACTTTGCAATGGTCCACATTAAATTTCATCTGCCATTTTGATGTCCAGTCTTCTAATTTATCAAGGTCCTCTTACAATTTTTTTCTATCCTCTTGGGTTTTAACAACTTTGAATAATTTAGGGGTATGTTTACTAAATGGCACTAATGTCACAGCTGCAAGGTTATCACGCGATACGTGATGTTATAGCACGATAATGGCGCATTACCGTGCGATAACATCACATATCGCGCGATAACATCTGCTGAGGCGGTAAGGTGTGCCGAGGGTGGAGTAAGGCTCCCCAGAGGGTGGAGTAAGGTTCCACAGGGGTGGAGATAAGGGGTCAGTGGGTGGAGAGTGGGCAGGGAGAGGCCCCAGGCACACTATCGCCGTGAAATGAAGGTATGAAAAATAGCGCGAATGAAAACCTGGCGTTAGCAGCAAAAGTGAAGGAGAGAGAAATCATTTCAGTAAGTAATGTGCAGCAAAGGCAGGGAGACCAAGAACAGTGATAGTAGTGATACATGTGCTGCACCACCAGATAGTGCCCAAGTACGAAAGGGCACTATGGTGTAGCTGCACATGGGGTAAAGGGGACTGCAGGCGTGACATGCAGTGGGGCAGCTGGGGCATAGGGAAGGCTAGGCAGATGCCCAGGTGACACATAGAGAAAGTTAAGAGCATAAGATATGCCATACTGGGTCAGACCAAGGTCCATCAAGCCCAGTATCCTGTTTCCAACAGTGGCAAATCTAGGTCATACGTACCTAGCAGTTTCCCCAAAAAACACATGTTCCACAATGCTTGTTCCACAATGCTTGTACAGGAACGTAATATCAGCAACTGATCAAGGTCAAACATGCCCACGAGTGTCTGTGTCCCACAGTGTCCCAGGGGACAGTACCTAGCAAATACCCCAAATGGAACAGAACATTGGCAGGCGGTTCCGGAGGGAAGCTTGGATGTCCATGCAAGCACCCCTACCCCAGATTACACACCATAGGCAGCCGTCTACCGGCACACTGGGTGGCCTGGGACTGTGCACCACCAGCACTACCAGCATAAGGGCATGTCAGCATGGTGGCACAGGGGTGTCAGTGTTGGGGGGGGCAGTGGCATCTGCCCACAGCAGACCAAGGCCAAGCGCTGTCTAAGTGGGTGCCGTGCACTGCAAAAAACGTCTGACCATCTGACGAACAGTAATGGTATGTCCCCGGGAATGACCTGCCTCTGTGGAACAATTTGGTACAGTACACCCAGCCAATGTGTCCAGGGGTAGAAGGTCACAGGTTCAAGTCCCAGCTGTGGCTCCTGCAGACCATGTCCCAGATATTACCCAGTACTAAACTGTGATAATAAAGAAGGAACTTTTTGTACAGATAAAATAAACATGCCATAAACGCCTATAGTCTACCCTACAGACCACATTCACCATAGACATGTGCAGTCCCTAGAGCAGAGGCTCCCAACTGCAGTCCCGGAGGGCCAAACACCATTCAGGTGTAATGCTGTCCATAAGACATATGCTTGAGACGCATGTGTATGTACCGTCCCCATTGTATGCAAATGTATCTCTTGCATATACATTAGGGACAGCATGAAAACCTGAATCGTGTTGGGCCCACCAGGACCGGAGTTGGTAACCTCTTCCTCAGAACATTGGCCAGCTCCACTATCCAAAGCCTCATGGAGGGTCAGGCTGTTGGGCCCTGCATGGAGCAGCATCTTCCAATACTAGAACCCGCATACCTTAGCAATGCCGTCATAAACCTTGAAACACGTTCCACATATATCAAGCAGTTGCTATGATTAATGTCAGATAACAAGCCCAAAATGAGACACAATGTGTTAACAGAGATCCATCAGAGCAACCTGTCTGATATCTGTGGAGTGTGTCTCGGTTTATGTCTCTGACAGTGTTTACCACAGCGGAGAGTGACCCCAAAAGTATTGAGTACCATAGCAATGCCTACATTGTGCTCAGGACTGGTGTGGTGACCAGGGCTGCCAACCACCTCTATATTTGCACAATGGTAAAGTAGGTGTGGGAGTGCGTGTATGTCTATCAAGTGTTTTGTGGCTGGCCACACCTTGAGGAGCCCACAATGCTTGCACTGTTTCCAGTGTTAGCCTGCCTATGTGCATAATGAGGAGCAAGGTACTGTGGGTATGGGCCGGATAGGGCAGCCTGGGCAGGATGTATCTGCACAGGGAATATGGCAATGGCTGGGACATTGCATTGGCCGACCACCACCTGCAGGGACACGGTGACCACAGCATGTCATGCTGGGGGGTCACTCGCACCCTGACTGAGCAGTGACCATGGCATGGCTAGGTACCCACATAGTGCCCTACAGTGTTTTTCTCAAGTGATTTCTGGGAGTTTCCCTGGATGGGCCCAATCACTGGCATACCACCTCTGGGTGTGCAGTTTCTCCAGGAACATGCACTATGTGCTCGCTAGCAGACCGTCTGCAGTTAGTGTGTGTATGGCTGCAGCACCTTTCAGGGTGAACACTGACAGTGCTTACTGCTGGTGAATGTCAGATGGTGGTGGGGGGCATCTGAGCGTATACAGGCATACTGCCTGTCTGCCAGTGCCCTGTGTGATACAAACAGATCTGCATTCACTGCTGTGGAGGGCGGCCCTTCCCCTGCAGGACCGGGGTAGCTGGTTCCCACAGCCCTTCATCATGTCCCTCCACTGCTGCCATTGCAAAGATGTAGAGTGTGGGTCTGTTGGTGGCAGATCCTGGCCCCAAGAGGGTGGGTTGGTAGGCGCTGCCCCCTGATCTACATGTGGGTCCAGAAACCCCTCCTGCCCTATAGGGTGCAGTAGGTGATGGCAATGAGGTGAGGGTGTTTCTGCTCTCAGCACAGATTGTACAGATGTGTCAGACTGTTATATGCAGCAAAAAAGCTTGCCATAGACAGCCATATCAGATGAGACCCCTGAGGGATCAAACTCATGACCTCTGGCTTGCTGGTCATTGTATTAACAAGTGGGCTACAGCTCCATACACCTTTTCACAGCGCTGCCACGAAGTTAAGGTTACTGCGCATAAACAGCCAATGCGCCCCCTGGTACGTTGATGCCGGTACGCCCAGCTTCCTATATGGCATTGCTCACATTATCGCTGGGAGTTTCACCTGTAACAGTAGGATGGTGTACACATATCCCATCGCAAATATCAGTGTGTTCACCAAAAAAACCCATCACCTCAGCTGGAAAACCTAAGGTACCCTGTAAAGTGCCTTAGCTGTGGGTCTACCCGATCCCAGTAAGCACAGCTGACATTTACTGGGTTGACCTGCAGTTGCTGTGTAGTCAGCCCATGCTATGAGAAAAGGCATAGCATACTGGTTAATACGATGCCCCCAGAGTCACTGCTTATGGGTTCAAATCCCCATTGCACCAACAGCAAGATGAGTGTTAGTAACAGTCAGACAAATCTCTACAATCATTGATACAAGCCTAATACACTATAACCTTTGTCCCATGCCTCTAAGGAGAGGCATGCCAGTGTGTCACCGAAAGCGTGTCATAAGGCATCTAAAGCTGAGGCGGTCCAGGCCAAATGGTGTAAGTCTTTGAATGCTGTAAACTAAAACCAGCCACCGTGGCCACCAATCTCCATATCCAATGTGTAGTCATGTAGCCACAGAGATAGTTTTCCATGTGGTGTCCGTGACACGCGCACATTGTGTGCCTGGCATAGTAGGGCACGGTATAGCATATGCACGACACAGCGCATGCACTGTGTGCATGCGTGCGTCACCAACACATGGGCATCCTCCAAAATGGCAACGCAAGCCAGCTTTTAGCCGCCACGACCTACGACAGCTGGCAGCCTTAATCTGCACCAGGCAGCCAAGCCTCTTCCCAGGCATCTCAAAACACCAGGACTTGGAACGGGTCAGGAGGGCATGGGTGCGCATCACAAGGCGCTTCAACCGTGTAACAGACTACCCACGTGAGGTAAGTGTATGGGGACAGGTCACTAAATGGAAGGTGTGCGACACAATATCCAGCAAGCAAAACACATAAGATATGCACCACATGTGCGAAACACATGTATGTCGGCAAACCTGTGATCAAGCTATCTGTGTATGTTGCTGTGTGCACTTATGCCAATCCCCAAGAGCCACAGACATGAAAGCAGAGGTGCAAAGGTCAGCGTGGTGTGATGTAAGCTGCTCCTGTTGCAGTGCACGCCTCTGCCCAAACCACATGAGTTTGAGCCTCCATAGCAGAGCTATATTAGGCATCCGTGTACCATGGTGGCTGCTGCTATGACACATTACCAGCTCTGGCCAATCCCCAGGAGACACGGACCTGATCACAGAAGTCAAGTAGTCACCGTGGTGCACTGGTAGCTGCTGCAGTCGGAGTACCACAGCCACAGATGACAGAGGTCCAGCAGTCATCCTGGTGGTGTGTTAGTTGGTGCTGTGTTTGTGTGGAACATCACCCTTGGCCCCGAAGGCACCCAGACCTGCGCACAGAGGTGTATCAAACATCCTGGTGTCAGGGTGGTTGCTGTTATAGCAGGTTCCCAGCACTGCCCTAACCCCAGGAGGCCCCAGACCAGCTGACAAAGGTCTACTCTACATCCCGGTGTTATGGTGGTTGCTGTTGTTGCAGGTTCCCAGCTCTGCCCTAACCCCAGGAGGCCCCAGACCAGCTGACACAGGTTTATGTTTATGTTTGTTTATGTTTATGTTTATTGAGAATTTAATAGACCGCCCATCACAATAGCGTCTGGGCGGTTTACAATGTGAAAATGCTGCTTAGGAAGTTAGGAAAGGAACGCCATAGTGTGATAGGAAACAGGAGAGAAGAGTAAAAGGTTAAGGTTAGAATACAAGTAATAGTAACATGGGAAACAACATCATGGGGGTGGTGAAAAGGGGGGGTGCGGTGGAGGAGAGAGGCCATAAGCTAGACAGAAGAGGTGTGTTTTTAGATTTGCCTTGAATGTTTTAAAGGAAGGTTCCAAGCGAAGGTCAGTGGGGAGCAAGTTCCATAGGCGGGGATCGAGGAAGTAAAAGGCAGAGGAACGGGTGGTTTCTAGGTGGGCTTGGGAAGGGGAGGGAAGGGTTAAGTGGTTCTTGTGGATGGAATGGAGGGAACTATAAGGAGTGTGCAGGTGGATCAGGTCAGCAAGGTAAAGGGGACTGCCAGTGTGAATAGACCTGTGGACAAAGAGAAGAAATTTATATTGAATACGGAAGGGAATCAGAAGCCAGTGCAAGCGAATGAAAAGAGGGGTGATATGGTCGAAACGGGAAGAGCAAGTGAGGATACGGGCAGCAGTGTTGTGGACTCATTGGAGACGTTGAAGTTAGGATTGGGGGAGGCCAGCTAAAGAGACGTTACAGTAATCAAGGCGGGAAACAACGAGGGAGATGAGGAGGGTGGTCATAGCGGAGAAAGAGAGGAAAGGGCGTACAGATTGGAGTTGACTTATTGTGAGAAAGCAGCGCTGGACAATGGATGAAATATGAGCTTTGAATGATAGGGAGGAGTCTAGGGTCACACCAAGGTAACGATGAGAGGTGACGATGGGGATAGGAGTGGAAGAGAGCAGAGGAGTGAGGGAAGGGGCAGGGCTACCGGCGGTGAACCAGATGGCTAAGGTTTTAGAGAGATTGATATGTAAGTAGTTGGAGGAAAACCAGGTAGCTACTGAGGAAAGACAATCATTGAAGGAGGTGATATCGGGGGAGACAGAGCTAGTGTGATAGAGAAGGAAGATATCATCAGCGTAATAATATGCGGAGACACCGTGTTGCTGGATTAAACGTGCAAGAGGAGCCAAAAAGACATTAAAGAGGAGGGGAGCAAGGACAGAACCCTGGGGGACACCACAGGGAAGGGGAGTGGAGGGTGAAGAGAGAGAACCGACGGAGACTGAAAAAGAGCGGCCAGAGAGAAAAGAGTGAAGCCAGTGAAGAACTGTACCAGAGATGCCGGCATCTTGGAGACATGAGAGGAGAGTGCGATGATCGACGAGGTCGAATGCGGCGGAGAGATCTAAAGAGACAGCGAGAGTGACAAGGCCATGATCATGAGCGGTGTAGAGTTCGTTTAGAAGGGAAAGAAGAACAGACTCTGTGCTGTGGCCGGGGCGGAAACCTAATTGTCGGGGATGAAGAGTCAGAGAAGCTTCAAGAGCTTGGAGAGGAAAGGAAGATTAGAAATGGGGCGCCAGCTAGAGGTGGAAGAGTGATCTGGTGGACCCTTTTTCAGAATGGAGCAAATGGTAGCGTGTTTCCAGGAAGAGGGGAAGACACTGGTGGAGAAACTGGAATTGAAGATAGAGAGAATGTGGGGAGAGAGAGCCAGAGAGGGATCTAAGAGCCAGTGGGAGGGAATGGGATCAGAGGAGGAGAAGGTCTTTCGGATGGAGTTAAAGGTCTTGGAGAGGGCGGCGGCAGATATGGGCTCAAAGGAGGACCAATGATGAGAGAGGGAGGGGGGAGAGGAAAGAGGAATGAGATCTAGGGCTGATGGGGGAGGGGAAAGTGGGGGGGGGCAGCAAGGAAATGAGAGGCGAAGGGAGAGGACTTTAGAGGAGAAGTAGGATGCCAGAGAGGCAGGCTCAGGTGTGACTGGGGGGAGGGAGGGAGAAACAGAGGAGTGAGGATCAGATAGGGAGCGGAGGACAGAATACAATTGATAGGAAGAATTGGCGGAAGTGGAAATAAGGGAGGAGAAGTAATCCTTTTTTGCAGTGTGCAATGAGAGACGGTAGTGACAGTGACAGATATGGAAGCGATCTAGAAGCAGGGGAGAGGGATGTTTGCATCAGAGTCTTTCAGCATGGCGGAGTTGCCTACGAAGAAGGGAGAGACCAGGATGAAACCAGGTCTATTCTACATCCTGGTGTTATGGTGGTTGCTGTTCTTGCAGGTTTCCAGCTCTGCCCTAACCCCAGAAGGCCCCAGACCAGCTGACACAGGTCTATTCTACATTCTGGTGTTATGGGGTTTGCTGTTGTTGCAGGTTCCCAGTTCTTCCCTAACCCCAGGAGGCATCAGACCAGACAACACAGGTCTATTCTACATCCTGGTGTTATGGTGGATGCTGTTGTTGCAGGTTACCAGCTCTGCCCTAACCCCAGGAGGCCCCAGACCAGCTGACACAGGTCTATTCTACATCCTGGTGTTATGGTGGATGCTGTTGTTGCAGGTTCACAGCTCTGCCCTAACCACAGGAGGCCCCAGACCAGCTGACACAGGTCTATTCTATATCCTGGTGTTATGATGTTTGCTGTTGTTGCAGGTTCCCAGCTTTGCCCTAACCCCAGGAGGCATCAGACCAGACTACACAGGTCTAGTCTACATGTGCAGCAATGGCAGGGAAAACAATACAAGTGATACATGTGCAGCAACAGCATAGTGCCCAAGTACGAAAGGGCACAACGGTTAGGCTGAAACTGGGGTACAGGGGCCTGCAGGAAGGCCATGCAGTGGTGCAGCTGGGGCACAGGGTGGACTAGGCAGATGCCTAGGTGACACATAGGAATGTACAAACGGAAAACCAGCAAGACAGCAACTGATCAAAGGCAAACATGTCCACGAGTGTGTGTCCCACAGTGTCCCAGGGGACAGTACCCAGCAAGTATCCCAAAGGGCACATAACATTGGCAGGCGGTGCCGGGGGAAGCGTGGATGTCTATGCAGGCAGCCCTACCCCATATCACGCACCATAGGCAGCAGCCTAACAGCACATTGGATGGCCTGGGACTGCGTACCACCAGCACCACCGGCACAAGGGCATGTCAGCATGTGGCAGAGGGGTGCTGGTGGTGGAGGGGGCAGAGGCATCTGCCCACAGCAGACCAAAGCCAAGCCCTGTTTAGGTGGGTGCCGTGCACTGCAACAGAAAAGGTCTGTCTGACGAACAGTCATGGCATCCCCAGGGAATGATCTGTCTCTGTGACAACAGTTTGGTGCAGTACACACAGCCAGTATGTTCAGGGGCAGAAGGTCACAGGTTCAAGTCCCAGCTGTGGCTCCTGCAGACCATGTCCCTATATTTTACCCAGTACTAAACCGTGGTAATAAAGACGGAACCTTTATTGCAGATAAAATAAACACACCATAAACGCCTATATTTTACCCTACAGAGCACATACATCATAAACATTTTATTTATTTATTTATTAGCAAGGCTTGATATACCACCCAAACCGGGGTATCAGAGCAGTGTACAGAGAAACAAAAGCCGGCTGCTGGAAAATTAAGGAAGAAAAGAACGCCATTCAATTGACAGGAAAGCAACAGAGGGACACAGATAGAAAGATAGAGAGAGATAGAAAGCATAGACACATAGACAGAGCACTAAGGGGGAGGGCGGGGGAAGGGGGAGGGGTTACATGATGTCAAGACCATTGCAATTGTCATGGGGGCGCCGGGAGATCAAAAGCCTGGAAGAAGAGATGAGTTTTGAGAAGAGCTTTGAACTGTGGAAATGAAGACTCGGTGCGGAGTGGGTGAGGAAGGGAATTCCATAGGGCAGGGCCCAGAAAAAAGAAAGCGGAGTGACGGGTGAGTTCCAGATGAGCCTGAGACGGGGAGGGAAGAAAGAGGAGATTGCTGTGGGAAGAACGAAGGAGACGGAGGACAGGCTGGTGTTAGATGAGGTCAGATAGATACTGGGGGATACCTGTATGAAGAACCTTGTGAATAGTGATGAGGTATTTGTAAACAAACCGGAATTTAATGGGAAGCCAGTGAAGAGAGAGAAGACAGGGGGTGATGTGATCAAAAGGAGAAGAAAAGGTGACCAAGCGGGCGGCAGTGTTTTGAATGAGTTGAAGACGACGGAGTTGATAAGAGGGGAGGCCAGCAAAGATCGAGTTGCAGTAACCCATACGGGAAATCACCAGGGAGAGGACTAGGGTGGTGAGGGAATCTGCAGAGAGGAAGGGCCGGAGAGATCTAATGCGGCGGAGATGAAAGAAACAACTACGGAGAAGGGAAGAAATATGGGGATGGAAGGACAGGGAAGAGTCAAGGACGACACCAAGATAGCGAATTGAAGGAACAACGGGGATGGGAAGGGAGAACATCATGGGAGCTAGGGTAGGAGGAGGGGTGGTGAAGGAGAACCAGATAGCCGAGGACTTAGAAGGATTGACACAGAGGAAATTATCGGAGAACCAGGAGGCGACAAGATCAAGGCAGGTATTAAGAGCAGAGAGATCCAGAGAAACAGAGCTGGTGTGATGAATAAGAAGAATATCGTCAGCATAAAAATAGGAAGAGATACCGGACTGTTGGATGAGGAGAGCAAGAGGGGCGAGGAAAATATTAAAGAGTAGGGGGGCAAGGATAGAGCCTTGTGGAACACCACAGTGCAGAGGGAAAGAGGCAGAGATGGCAGGGCCTGAGTGGACAGCGAAGGAACGAAGTGAAAGGAAGGACCGAAACCAGCGCAAAACAGTGCCTCGAATACCAAAGTTGGACAGGCAGGTGAGGAGAGCACGGTGGTCAATAACGTCAAAGGCTGCAGAGAAGTCCAGAGAGATGGCGATAGAAAGGTCACCCCGGTCGTGAGAGCGGTGGAGTTCACTGAGAAGGGCAAGAGGTATAGTTTCCGTGCTGTGACCAGACCTAAAGCCAGATTGACGGGGATGAAGAGAAAGGGTGGTGTCGAGATGTGCTGAGAGCTGAGTGAAAACCAACTTTTCAAGAACTTTGGAAAGAAAGAGTAGGTTCGAGACAGGCTGCCAGTTAGCGGGGAGACTAGGGTCAAGGGTAGGTTTCTTCAAAAGAGGGCGGACCATGACATGTTTCCAACGGATCACATGTGCAATCCCTAGAGCAGAGTTTCCCAACTGCTGTCCTGGAGGGGCAAACACCATTCAGGTTTCATGCTGTCCCTAATACATATGTCTGTGATGTATTTGTATGCACCGCCCCCATTGTATGCAAATGTATCTATGCATATTCATTAGGAACAGCATGAAAGCCTGAACCGTGTTTGGCCCACCAGGACCAGAGTTGGGAACCTTTGCCCTAGAGCAGCAGCCAACCGGGGCACAAACACCCACACCCACAGGCTCCACTATCTAACAGCTCATGGAGAGTCAGGCTGTTGGGCCCTGCGCGGAGCAGCATCAACCAATACTAGCACCTGCATACCTTAGCAATGCCGTCTTAAACTTGTAAACATGTTCCACATATATCAAAAGGTTGCTATGATTAATGTCAGATAACAAATGCTAAATTAAACACAATTTGTTGACAGAGATTCATCATAGCAACCTTTCTGATATCTGTGGAGTGTGTTTCAGTTTTTGTTTCTGATAGTGTTTACCACCCTGGGGAGTGACCCTAACAGTCAGTGTTTTTCACCCTGAGGAGTGACCCTAACAGTATTGAGTACCATAGCAATGCCTGCACTGTGTTCAGGACTGGTGTGGCGGCCAGGGCTGCCAACCACCTTTCTCTTTGCACAATGCTGAAATAGGTGTGGGAGTGTGTGTATGTCTATCCAGTGTTTTGTGGCTGCCTACACCTTACTGAGCCCACAATGCTTGCACTGTTTCCAGTGTTAGCCTGCCAATGTGCATAATGAGAAGCAAGGCACTGTGGGTATGGCCCGGACAGGGCAGCCTGGGCAGGATGCATCTGCACAGGGCATAAGGCAATGACTGGGACATTGTAATGCCAGATCACCACCTGCACGGACAGGGTGGCCACAGCATATCATGCTGGGGAGTCACTCTCACCCTGACTGAGCAGTGACCATGGCATGGCTAGGTTCACCCATAGTACTATACAGTATTTCTCTCGGGTGATATCTATGGTGTTCCTTTTCTGGGGCCCCATCACTGACATACCTGATTGGTGTGCGTGCGCTCATGTCCTCTTTTTGGGTGCACACAGTTTCTCCAGGAACATGCACTATGTGCTAGCTAGCAGACTGGCTGCAGTTAGCATGTGTATTGCTGAAACACTTTGCAGTGTGGAGACTGACTGTGCCCTCTGCTGGTGAATGTCAGATGTGGTGGGGAGTAGCTGAGCTTTTCTAGGCCTACTGCTAGTGCCCTATGTGATGTGTACAGGTCTGCATTGACTGCCCTGTAGGGTGCCTATTTCTCAGCAGGACTGGGGTTGATGGTTCTCTCTACTGCCACCATTGCCGAAATGTAGAATGTGGCTCTGTTGATGGGAGATCCTATCCCCCACCCTGACCCACAGAGGGCGGGTTGGGTGGTGCTACATAATCCGCTTTGGGGTCCAAACACCACCCTTCTCTTATAACATGTAACCATAGCAACCACACAGGATATGCACTATTCTGGGTGCATCATAGTCCACAAGGGCTAGATGTGACTGGGAAATACAGACAGACACAGATGTATCCTAGGTGTGTCTGCAAGGACTACCTATCACACACTGGCACTGATGAGGATATGCAGTACAGCCTATCTCAGCTAAACCAGGTGCTGTGGACCTGGTGCTGGGCGCCCCACCTCACCCTCAGGGTGAGCACAGGAACTGCACAATGTCCCAGTCAGTAGCTACTCTGTGCTAGTAACATACATGGTCAGTTCCCCCTACCAGCCTGGGGTGCTATAGAGGTGCATACCCCATCTTGTGATCAGATGTAGGCTGCTTATCTGCATGTGCAGTGCATCATGGTACGGGTGGGTTTACCCTATCCTGGTAACCACAGCAGACAGTTTGTGTGGTGACCTGCAGTCTTTCTGTAGCCAGCCAGCGGTGTGTTAGATGCTATAGAGATGTTGCCCACTGGTTACTTCAATGACTGCGGAGGCAGAGGTCATGGGCTTGATCCCACAGGGGTGTTATTTAATAAGGCTGTCCGAGGCTTTTCCTTTTAATTTACATCAGTGCTGCCAGCAAAAACACCCTCACAGTGCCGTAGCCTAAGGTGCCTCATAAGGCGCCCTATAAAGCGCCCTATAAGGCGCCTTATAGAGCGCCCTATAAGGCGCCCTATAAAGCGCCCTATACGGCATATTATAAGTTGCCTTGGGGGACAGGGCACTTTATAATGTGCCCTATGGACTGCCTTATAGGGCGCCTTATGCGGCACCTTAGGTTACAGCACTGTGAGGGTGTTTTTGTTGGCAGCACTGATTTAAATTAAAAGGAAATGCCTCAGACAGCCTTCTTACATACCACCACTGCAGGATCAAACCCATGTCCTCTGCCACCACAGTCATTGTCATAACCAGTGGGCTACATTTCTATAGTTTCTAGCATAGTGCTGGCATGGACTTAAGGTTAACACGCGTTAATGAGCCAAGGCGCTCTCTATCGCGTGATACATATTCTTGCTACTTTGCCGCCAGAACGCCCACTACCTTATATGGCATTTTTCACATTAATGCTGCAACTAGCGCCGGTAACATTAAGACAGTTTAGTAAACATACCCCTAACTGAGATCTGGCTCCTCCCTGATGACTCAGCCTCAGTCACTGACCTCTTTCACGCAGATACCAGTTTTCCCACTCGCCTTGTCCCACTGGCCGCAGTGGTGGTGTTGGGTTTCTACTCTCTCATTCCTGCCAATTTCAACCCCTCCTTCTGCCTCAGGCTCACTCCTTTCCCTTCCTTGAAGTCCACTCCATCCGCCTTTTTAATCCATTTCCTCTCTGGATAGCTGCTATTTATCGACCCCTTGACAAGTCCACCTCTATCTTTTTCACTGACTTTGGCTCATGACTTTATTTCTTTCCGGATTCATCTTCCCCCCTCCCTTATTCTTGGTAACTTTAAAAGTCATATTGATAACCTTTCTGACCCTTATGCTTTAAAGTTCCTTTCCCTTACCTCCTCATTCAATCTCCAGTTTTGCTCTACTGCCCCCCCCCCCCCCTCATCAGCATGGTCACTGCCTTGACATATTTTCTTCTCTAATTGTTTACCCTCTACTTTCCGTACCTCGGTTCTTCCTTTATCTAACCATCACCTGCTTAGCTTCACTTTTCATCACTCCTGACATCAATCTCGCCCAGTCACCTCCAACCTCTTTAGAAATTGACTCTCTCCCCTATATTCTCATCACTTCTTTCCTCCACTATGTCGTCTAAGTCTGTAAATAAGGTTGTAGTTTCCTATAATACTACTCTCTCCTCTGCTCTGGATGCTCTTGCTCTGCCAATACCAAATCCTAGTAGGTGCACCATGCCTCAACCCTGGTTATCTTCGACTACCTATTATCTACTTTCCCGTGCCCACTCAGCTGAGCTTATTTGACTCAAATCCCACACCCTTATCAACTTTCTTCACTTCAAATTCATAATTGCCTCTTTCCAGCTATAGCACTTGCCAAACAAAACTACCTTGTCCATCTGACTAACTCTCTTGCCTCTGACCTCATTGTCTCTTTACATCTCTCAACTCTCTCCTCAAGGTGCCTCCGCTCCGACCCCTCCTTCCCCTTCTGCCCAAACTGCCTGCCTATTTCAATGATAATGTCCAAAAGATTATACTCCAATTCCCCCCAACTTCAGCTTCATCCCTTCATCCCCCTCTTCACTCGCAACTCTTTCCCTCTATCCTTTCTTCCTTTTCTAAGGTCTCCAAAGAGGAAACCACTCATCTTCTTTTCTCCTCTAAACTCACTACCTGCTCCTCTGATGCTATCCCCACCCATCTCCTGCATTGTCATCCCTTCCATCTCTCATATTCTCAACCTATCACTCTCCACGGCAACTATTCCAGAAGCTTTCAAGCATGCTGTGGTTACCCCTCTCCTAAAGAAACCTTCAGTTGACCCTACTTTTCCTTCTAATTATCAATCCATCTCCTTCCTCCCCTTCATTTCTAAACTAATTGAATGTGCTATTCACTGCCACTGCCTTGAATTTCACTCCTCTCAAGTCCTTCTGGATCCTCTACAATCTGGCTTTCGTCCTTTACATTCTATTGAAACAGCTCTTGCCAAAGTCTCCTGCAATCTGTTCTTAGCTAAATCTAAGGGCCTTTTGACACTGTTGACCACCACCTTCTCCTCAACACCTTGTCCTCGCTTGGTTTTAAGGGCTCTGTACAATCCTTGTTCTCTTCTTATCTCTCCCATCACTCTTTCAGTGTTTATTCTGGTGGATCCTCATTTACTGCTATCCCACTGTCAGTTGATGTACCTCAAGGGTCTGTTCTTTGCCCACTCATGTTCTCTCTCTATACCCAGTTCCTTGATGCACTCATCTTCTCCCATGGTTTACAGTACCACTTTTACACTGATGACTCTTAGATCTATCTCTCTACACCTGACATTGCTCCGACTTTCCAGGCTCAAATTGTGGTAGGCGACGGCCTATGATCCATGCTAATTGAACTAAGCAGACAGGCCTGAGCAGCTTGACCTGTAACTGAAGCCTGTAGTTAGGCCCAGAGGAATGAAAACCCCCCTGAGTGACGACACCATAGAATTGAAACTTAACTCAGTTTAACTGAACATAGCTAAGCAGAAACGAAACTTGGAAAATAGAAGAAAAACAAGTTTAATTGGTACTGATAAGGTGTGCTATGCTTCTATGGAATTAATTAACTCTGCAGAGAGCAAGGTCACAGTGCCTCTGCTTCCCATATGTTTTAACAAGCTCAGCGACCTTGGAGGAGAGAAGTAACAAGTTGGAGACACTGACCATTGTAATTGGGACTAGAAGGGGGGCAACCAGGTGCTGGGCCCAGACCAGAGTCCCGATTGGGTAGCCATATCAGTACCGGGACCAATAGATGGGTGAGAGGGGTACTGGGACCAATGAAAAGTTTGCCTATGCTTAGAATGGACAAGAAAGCTATAAAAGTTGTTGTTTTACTAGAAGCCATTGCTCAGCCATTTTGAAATTGCTTATTGCTTGAGCCATGTGCACATTAAACTGGCTTGGATCTTTGAAAAGACTCCTGGATTTATTTATTGCATGCTTATCTGCTGCTACATTCTTGGTGCGTTGGCCGAGAAGTGCGAGTGGTGGATAGTGTTCAAGTGAATAAATCCACGTAATTCGCCTTGAGGTTTGGTCCAGTTGGAACCATGCCAATCCGACGCAGGGGAATTTCCCTGGGCCCACCGATCCTCTTGTATCGGAGGGAGTTCTGCCTGGCCTCGGCAGGCACTGAGTCCAGCTGGCCAACACTTCCGACCCGGGGAGTCCAGGATCCAACTCAGAAGCTTGGGAATCAGATCTGGTAAGTATAGTTTTGAAAACCTGTCTAGACAGATGAGTTAGAACTGCAGTTTGAAAACTTTGGTAAGACTTAAGTCTTTGTTTGAAAATCCTTGCATGAGTATTCGCTAGGTACAGTTGTTATAGAGAATCATGATTCAGCCTGGTCAGAGCAGACAGGACTGGGTTTTTGGTATGTCTAGACAGAAATAGAAAGAGCAGTACTGCCAGTGGAACTTGGAATTTGTAATCTCGAGATATTGGGAATTGGTAAGAGAGCTCTCAAGGAAGGGCCGAGTAACCCCGCATGGGAATTCGCCGGGTGAAACCCTCATCCTTTTTGTAATTGGGAAAAAGACTAGTCAGAATAGATAGAAAGGAATGAATTCTAAGATACGTTGCTAGCATGATTGTGTGAATGAAGTGTGAATGAGAGGTCTGGCAGCACGGACCAAGCAGAGTGGACTCTGGACTAGCGCAATTCCTAGTCGGGTGACTGCGTCTAGGTCGCGAAACGGATGAAGCGTTTGGTGTATTGTCCGTCCTGTGTATTTGATTTTTGCTATCTGTTGAAACTGCGAGTTTCCCTTTTGTTATATATGTGAGATTATTCTGTTGAGTAATTTGTGACAGTTCACTGATTAAGAAATTGTATTAATAGAGCAGAATGAAGACCCAAAACACCTACAGTCATTTTTAGAAATCAAAAAGCTGGTCTGACCCAGTTAGTTTTTCTACTGCAGTGTGAAAAACTGACAGGGGGCGTGTCTGAAGGAAAGAATGTCTAGTGTCGTCTTTCTAATCTTGTGCAGGCTTAAACCTCAATGCTGGTAGTTTGTGCTTATTTCAGGCAAATTGTACCTGTTTTATTTAATATGTTTTTGTTCCTTCTGCTGTGGTTATGTAATATATATCATTTATTTATCATTTAATAAGAATGTTTAGTCAGGATTGTGGGTCCCGATAGTTTTTGGGTTTAGCCTGAAAAGGATTAAGTTTGTATTAATCCCTTATGGGTTGCGGACCAAGTGAGAGGAATTTCTGTCGGCTGTATGTTCAAATTTTCAGTAAGCACTGAAACAGTTTAAATAGGAAATGATAAAGAACTGTTTTGTTTTTCCTTTGATCTACAAAGTAATTAGATCACGACTTAACATTGATTTAAATTGTTTTTTTCTGGCATCTCTGTCCATGTGAATGAGAAGTCTCTTTTTATGAGCACAGTTCAATTGTTTCCCCGCGAGCAGAGGGGTGTGGCTTCCACATATCCTTAAAAAAAAAAAAAAAAAAGGTTCTGGAGAGACAGCTGGAGACTGCAGGAGATTTCTCCTAGGAATGAAAAGGGACTGCCGATTTGAAAAGTCTCTTCATTTAATCGAAGCGTGATGAATTTATAATTAGTTTTTTCTCTGGTTTCACTAGCTCTGTTTAACCAAAAGTTTTAAAAACAAAGTTTATCTTTTTATGAATGAGTATAAGTCATTTGAATGCATGCTTCCCCTCTGTGCTGGTTACTAATGAACAAATCAGTTAGCTTTTCTGTATTTAAAAAAAAAAAGGGAAAGGTGTACTGTATTTTATGAAAAATATCCGGAATGTCTTTTAAATATTTGCTTCCTGAACTAAAAAAATAATTTCTTTTGCAGAGACATGCTGACAGATAGCTATAGTTCTCTCTATAAGAAGCATAATGGATGTATGTGCTCAATCTAAGTGTTTCCTGCCTGCCCTATGTTTACAGAAATAATAAGTGTCTTTTCAAGTATGATCAAGAATTTCAGTAAGGGATTTACTGAAGATTATGAAATGTCTCTGTCCCAATCAGGATTTTGCCCCAGAATTTCTAGATATCCTGTCTTGTCTCTCTCTCTCTCTCTGTAAGTAGTTCAGTTCAGAGTGCTTAAGGGGGGGATGGAGCCCAGTCCACCGATGATGTCAAACCCCCCCCCCCCCAGTGGGCGTGAACTAATGTGCCCACAGCAGAGAAGTGGATCTTTAAAAAAAAAAAAAAAATCAACCTCCTGGATAGAGCATTGCTAGGAGAAACAGAATCCAGGAGAGGGGGGAGGACTACAGATTCCCAAGTAGTTTGCTAGCCACCTCTGCAACAGGGGAATGTCCACCCCCTCCGGACTAGAAGTGAAAGTCAGCTGACCAGACTTGTTTAGAACTAAAAAAAAAAAACTGCATTATACACTGAGAAGTTTTAGGACTTGATTGAACTAATGAACGGAAATTGCAGAGAACTGGATGAATTTGCGGGCATAATGGTTAAATGAAAGTTTATCAGAAAGTATGTGGATTGTTGAAGAAGGACAGAGAATGTAAAAATTGTAAGATGGGAAAAAGAGAACAGATATTTTAGTTGGATGATGTGGAAGTTTTCCTAATCGAAGGAGCAGCGGATGTGAAAACTGGGTGTGAGTGCGCCCATTATAGAAAAAGAAGGACATTAGAGAAGTGAATGCCCGTATCTTGACTCCCGAGGGAGTACTTGATTGCAAAGTCATAAAACAATAAACCAAGCACAGTGTTTCAGCACGAGAGTGGAGCAGCTATAGCGTGAGTGGCAGCCTGAGAGGGCTACAGCATGGATGAAGACTAGGCCAGACCGGACTCTCCAGTTTCCCTGGGTCCCCAGGAGTCAGTCTGAAAAATAGGGGACCAATATATGGACTTTTATGGGGGATACAGGAGCAGAATACTAAAGCCAGTAGCCCCTGTGTTTTTCTCGCAAAGCCTTTTCTGCAGAACCACATGTGTGAACTAGAAAAAAAAAATAATAATAATGTACCAGTTCCTGTATATGCCTGAATGCCCTATTCCACTTTTGGGCCGAGACCTGCTTGCAAAGCTTCAAGCACAGATATCCTTTGTTGAAGGGGGAAAAAATGAAACTCAAAATCTGCTGGCCTGATGGTGTTAACTGTCCCCAAGAAGAAGAATGGCGGTTCTATTCACCTGCATCCAAAGCAACAAGCTGTACACTTACCAACCTCATAGCCCCACCTGGAGGATGGGCAGAAGATAATCCACCTGGCCTAGCGAAGAACATAGCCCCTGCCATTGTCACCCTCAAGCCAGTCAAGAAGCCTGGGACAGGTGATTACCGCCCAGTGCAGGATCTAAGAAAGAATGAATGATGCAGCTGAAACTATACAACCAGTGGTACCAAAATCCTTATATTCTCTTGGAACTGATCTCTGCTGAAGCTATACATTTCATCATTCTGGACTTAAAAAGATGTTTTTTTCTGCATACGCTTAGCCCAAGACCCCACTACAAGGAGGCGGGGCCAACTCATCTGGACAAGATTACCTCAAGAATTCAAGAACTCGCCTCACTCAGCAAAAGATTTGACAAGTTATCCAGAAACTCAAGAAAAAAAAAAAGAAAAAATTCTACTTCAATATGTGGACAACTTGCTCATAACCACCAACTCAGAAAGTGAATGTCCACCAGCCACCAGTGAACTCTTGCACCTTTTTAATGAGGCTGGATACAAAGTCTCAAGAGCCAAAGCATAATTATGTCAAACAAGTTAAATACCTAGGATTCCAGTTGTCCAGCGGAATTCGACGCCTGGAACCCTTACCAGAACGCAAAGCAGCTGTATGCAGTATTCCTACTCCAATCACCAGGAGGCAAGTGAGAGCCTTCTTGGGTGCCACAGAGTATGTTGTATATGGATCCCCAATTTTGCGCTGCTAGAGAAAAAAAACCAAAAAAAAAAACCATTGTATCAAGCTATCAAAGGAATGGAAAAGTCTCCAGAGGAATGGGGACTTGAACAGGATGCAGTCTTTTGATCTTTGAAAAAAACACTCTGATGTTGTCACCAATTCTGGGTCTACCAGATGTCCAGAAAACCTTACAGTCTCTATGTTCATGAGTCGCAAGGAAATGTTCTGGGAGTGTTGACTCAATCTCTTGGACCTTATTTGAGAAGCTGTTACAGCTACAGCCTTCCTAGTAAGCAAAAACTAAAAGAAAAATCCCTTCACAAAGGAAATTACTAGCTAACAAATCTATGAATGTTGAAATATTAGAGTATGTTGTGTGAAAACCCCAGATACAACTGAAGGGTCAGTCAAGCTTTCAATCCTGCTATGTTATCAGTTAGTCTTGATCCCCTGATCATGACTGTTTAGAAATTATGGACACTGTATTCTCAAGCCACCTGGATTTGACTGATGTCCCTCTGGAGAACCCTGAACAGACTTTCTTTGTGGCTGAAGGCAGTTTCATCATCAATGGACATTGTTGTGCTAGATATGCAGTGATGACCCCTGATTTGGTAGTTGAGTCCTCAGCCCTGGCCCCAGAAACTTCACCACAGAAAGCTGAACTGATAGTCCTCACTAGAGCACTAACAATAGGAAAAGAGCCCTGTCTAAATGTGTACCCAGATTTCAAGTATGCCCTTACAACCTTGCATGCATATGGGGCCCTGTACAAAGAATGAGGGTGGATAACCTTAGGAAGCAAGTCCATTAAGTATAGCCCCAAGATATTGATATTAATAGATACATACTGCCTATAGATCTCAGAATTTAGGAAAAGTAGAATATATGAATAGAACCCTGAAATCTCAGTTGTCTAAACTTTGCCAAGAGGTTTACCTGAAGTGGCCCCAGGTTCTTCCCATAGCCCTTCTTAGGATATACTTAGCCCCTGCTAAGTCTTTAGGAGTTTCCCTTTTTGAGATTCTGTATGGGCAACCCCTGCCTATTGTATAGGAAATAAAAGGAGATATGAGACAGATAGGATCTGAAATTATTAGACATGAACTATTGGTTTTAAGTTCTGTTTTGCAGAAGTCTTCATACCTGAGTACAAAATCGATTACTCATCAATTTGCCTGCACCCCTGCATCCTTTCAAGCCTGGAGTCTCGGTGTGGATCAAAGAGTGGAGAAAGATACTGTTAGCCCTGCATTGGAGGGGACCCTATGTCGTCATCCTGTCAACAACTCCAACTGCAGTAAAAGTCGCAGAATTTGAACCTTGGACCCATCATAATCAAGTGAAGCCAGCAGCTGCTCTTGAACCTGATCACTGGACTACTGTACAGCATCCTGAGACTCCATTGCACCTCACCCTACGACAACAACCACGGACCTAAGACTTATTGGTCCCTCAGAAACTGCACTATTTCAAGACTGTTTGTTTATCTGAAGGTAAGCCTCGCATCTGAAAAAAACCTGCAATCATCAGAAAGAGACTGTGTTGTGTTAAGAAATTGAATATTCTAAGAGACTGTGTTTAAATACTCTGAAAAGACTGTTTTGTTCTCCTAAAGAGTGAACTGCTCTAAGGAAGCAATAATAGCCTAAGAGACTATGCTATGATATTTTAAGAAATTGAGACATCCCAGAGGACAGTGATACTTTGGAATCTACAGCCCTACTCCTGCCAAAACGCTGGTAGGTCTACGTACGGCAGAAGCTTGAGGATCTACAATCAACCCTACATCTGTTATCTGTTGTGAAAGTCGACAGTTCCACCAATTTTCCAGAGACTATGCCCATTATGAATTATTATTATTGCTTTATTTTGGCAGCAGCCTTGGAGTGCTTTGAAATGACTTTTGCCTTATCTCCCTGGGCAGCCTGTATAAGTACAACATGAACTGGACCGAAGGTCACTCAGACCTTGTTTTATCATTCTTCCTATACTTGCATTGGTATACTCTCCAATCCAAAAGTTGTTCTAGATCTTGACTTTCTACAAGGCTATGCAAGCCACCGTTGCAATTCCTCATACCACCACCAGAACTTGTTTCTTGAACTTACTGGAGCAATAGCATCTAGTCTCCACACTTCTGACTGTTTCTATTGTGGAGGAACTAAGATGGGAGATCAGTGGCCCTGGGAGACGCAAGAACTGAACTATTCTATCCTATACAATCAGACTGATTTACATAATACTACTAGTGAGTGGGTATTGGCCCACCCCATTGTTGACAGTTTGTGTTTTGTTCGGACTGGACCACAATCTACTACGAAGGATGGACAGCTGGTCTGTCTAAATCAGAAGCTTTACGACAGCACAACAAAGATGCAACCGAACCTTCTAATCCTTTAGTTCTTTTTCCCACTCTTGCCAAACTATGGACTTTGACTATCTGCCTGTTGCTCCCTTGTTTCTTGCCATTTTGCTTGCAAATGATAACTTCAGTTATTAATAACACTGTAGAGCGTAAGACAGCTACAAAGATATTAGCTATGTGAACTTACTACCCTATACCACAGAGTGATACCTTTACCTAGTATTATGTGATTTGATTCTCACACCTTATTAACATGCGGGTGAGAATAATCAAAGGGGGGAATGTGGTAGGCGACGGCCTATGATCCATGCTAATTGAACTAAGCAGACAGGCCTGAGCAGCTTGACCTGTAACTGAAGCCTGTAGTTAGGCCCAGAGGAATGAAAACCCCCCTGAGTGACGACACCATAGAATTGAAACTTAACTCAGTTTAACTGAACATAGCTAAGCAGAAACGAAACTTGGAAAATAGAAGAAAAACAAGTTTAATTGGTACTGATAAGGTGTGCTATGCTTCTATGGAATTAATTAACTCTGCAGAGAGCAAGGTCACAGTGCCTCTGCTTCCCATATGTTTTAACAAGCTCAGCGACCTTGGAGGAGAGAAGTAACAAGTTGGAGACACTGACCATTGTAATTGGGACTAGAAGGGGGGCAACCAGGTGCTGGGCCCAGACCAGAGTCCCGATTGGGTAGCCATATCAGTACCGGGACCAATAGATGGGTGAGAGGGGTACTGGGACCAATGAAAAGTTTGCCTATGCTTAGAATGGACAAGAAAGCTATAAAAGTTGTTGTTTTACTAGAAGCCATTGCTCAGCCATTTTGAAATTGCTTATTGCTTGAGCCATGTGCACATTAAACTGGCTTGGATCTTTGAAAAGACTCCTGGATTTATTTATTGCATGCTTATCTGCTGCTACAAAATCTCTGACTGCCTATCTGACATCACTGCCTTGGTCTCTCCACCGTTTGAAGCTGAACATGGCCAACACTGAACTTATTATTTTTTCCCCAAACCAACCTCCCCCTTCCTCTTTTCTCTATCTCTGTGGATAACACTCTTCTACTTCCTGTTTCCTCAGCTCGCAACCATGGGGAGTTCTTTGACTTCTCCCTCTCCTTCTCCACACACATCCATCTGATCGCTAAAACCTGTCATTTCTTTTTCTATAATATCAGCAAAATTTCCCCCTTCCTTTTTGAACATACTACTAAGCCATGTATCTACTCTTTAGTCACCTCCCGTCTAGACTATATTGCAACATCCTCCTTGCTGGTCTCCCTTTGAATCATCTCTCTCCCCTTCAATCTGTTCAAAATTCAGCTGTGACATCCCTGATATGCTCATATAACCCCTCTTAACAAGTCACTTCATTGGTTCCCCTTCCGTTTCGATATCCAGTTCAAACCTTTCCTTCTGACCTATAAATGTATTCATTCTGCTGCTTCCTCATTACCTTTCCTCTGTCATCTCTCCCTACACCTCTCCTCACGAGGCTGTTTTTGGATCCTGATCTGCTTAGTCCCCTATGTGTCTCCTTACCTTTCCTAAGTTGTATCCTTGTCCTCAGCTGTTGTATTGTCTGTGTTGACTAGATTGTAAGCTCTGATGAGCAGGGACTGTTTTTTATATATATCTGTACAGCTCTGTGTATGTCTTGTAGCACTATATAAATGTTCAAAAGTAGTAGTAGTATGTGCATAAATTATAGTAATTCTATATGCATGTATTTGCTTGCTCCTCCCATGTTCCACCCAAACTCTGCCCATGTGCACACCCACAGTGAAAGATCATGCCATGCAAATATCCTGCATATTTTCACGCTAGTTGGTATTTTATGAGAGGTCATTTACATTTAAACTCATATGCATAAATGACTAAAATACCAATATTTATGCATGCTCTTACCACCATGTGATGTCTTATAAAATGATCCATTGAATGACAAAATTGTATGTTGCTTGCATTAAATGCACTCTTTTTAGTGGAACATTTATTTATTTTATTTATTTATACATCTTTTCTATACCGCCACTTCCAGAGATCAGTGGCGGTTTACAGGTAACATAAACTTTAATAATAGAGTACTATTATTTTACATAGAACAGATTTAGAACAATGAACATTCAACTATTAATTGTAACTCATAGATACCAGGAGATAGTAGGAGAGGTAGGAACATTTGAACTGGGTAAGAATTAGATAATGTTTCATCAATACTACCAACAGTATATCAACAGTAAAGGGATATATTTACATTATATTACAGTTATTCACATTAGCGACAAGTAATTGCTTTCAAAGAGTAAGCTTAAACTAGGTGAGCAATGTGAAATGTGTGGGAAAGATTTTATGCTTGTCTAGGTAGGGTCATTGAGTGACTGATGATCGGTGATTTCTCAGTGTTAGGATTATCTTCAATGTGAAGGTTATTGTAGTGCAGAGTGAATAGATGGGTTTTTAGGTTTTTTCTAAATAATTGAAGGTCCTTGATTTCTCTGATTTCAGTCGGGAGGTTGTTCCATAACGTAGGAGTGAAGTATGAGAAAGCTGTGTTGCTTGTCTTCTGACTTGTCTTTCGGATAGAATCAGGGACTTGTAACGTGTGAAGGTTTATTCTTCGTCTTGATCTATTTTCATGTGGGATGTTGATGAGTGTAGATAAGAAGGATGGAGCTATGTTATTAAAGATCTTAAATGTATTGACTAAGGACTTGTAGATGATTCTGCATGAGACGGGTAACCAATGGAGAGTGTAGAGAATCGGAGATATATGATCCGAAGGTTTCGCTTTATGGATAATCCTTGCGGTGACATTTTGGGCTAATTGAAGTGTGTGAATATTTTTCTTAGAGGTCCCTTGAAGAATACCATTACAGTAGTCTAAATGTGGTGTAATAAGTGTTTGTACTATGGTTCTGAAATCAGTGTTATCTATCAATGGTCTAAGTTGTTGGATCGTCCTTAATTTGAAATATATTGTTTTTACAGATTGTTTTATATGTTTGGTGAGGCTGAGGGTCTTATCCAGCGTGACTCCTAAATATTTGATCTCATCTTTGACTGGGAGAGAGTTATTTCCAATGTTGATTTCAAGTGGGGGAGTGAAGCTTGTGTTTCTTGTTATGAATAGAACTTCTGTTTTTTTAAAATTAATATTCATATTCATTGATTTCAGCCACAGCTCAGCTTCAGAGAGGCAACGACAGATGTTGCTATAATCCGGGTTGGACACATCAAATGGCGAGTATAACATGATGTCATCCGCGTAGATGTGGTAGTTGATTTTGAAGCGTTTAAATATGGAACAGATGGGTTGAAGATAAAGATTAAACAATAGAGCCGAAAGGGCAGAGCCTTGAGGGATGCCCTGTTCTTGTGGAAATGGGGATGAGGCATATTTTTTTTTCTCCCTGGAAGCATCAAGCTGCTAATTTAGGGTCTCCTAAAGGGGCTGGTTGAAGAAATAAATTACCGCCCCCCATCAATGCCCCCTCCCCATCAGGCCCTTCAGCAATTACCCTCCTCCCCCCCCCCCCACCCCGGTGGCTCATGAATCAGCAGGATTGCTCGTCAGTAGATCCTACCTTCTCGCCTCTGGTTCAAAATAGCACCTCAAACCCTAGCAGCTGTCTCATCGTACTACTGCTAGGGTTCAGAGTGCAAAATAAGAAAAACATTGAGAGGTACAAAACAATTCTACAGTTTTATATCTATTTATTCTTGTCAAGTTGTTTCCTCTTCCTCCTTTCAACTTGCAGCTTAGTCAGACATGGTTTTGTCAGTTTATGGCACTATAAACCTTTGGTTGTAACTTCCTGGAGACTCTTTGCCTGCATGTATCCCGCTTCAAACTCAGTCCAGTCATTTTTCCAATGGTGCTAGGCCAGGAGCTACAGACTCTGTCTTCCTCCAAAAAGTTATATCAGGGACGCCTGAGCCTTACCACTAGGTATCACTATAGAGCAAGAGGAAGAACTCTTTCCCTATCAGGGTCTGTAAACATTACCTCTGAACAGGGAACAGGAGCCCTGGCCTGGGAATCAACTCGGTCTATCATATGGCAGTGTACAGCACAGCACTTCAAAAACAAGAACTAAAATACCTTGACTACTTAAGTACCTAAGCACATATGTATTTCAAACGAAGGAATATCAATCAGAGTTTAGAATAAATGTGTTGACTGATGTCATAACCAGCCAAGTTTTAGAGCTTTTGAGGTCCTTTTTTGATATGACCCACACTTTTGTTTCTAAATTTGGAGGGGAAATATCTGAGTCGAATGACATAACTTAGATGCAGCTTTGTCTTTTGGTTCAGATTGCTATTTGTTGACAAGTCCACTTGTATAAATATGCCAATATAATGAGATGGAATTAAAAATAAACATTCCAGAAAGTATTACTTAGGAATGCAGTGGATAGCACATCTTATCCACTCTGCTGCCTATTCTGTCAGTAATGAGTTCATGACTAAACAGAATTTGAGCTTTGGCCAAACTGGTGAAATTGTGAAATACTGAGGACCACAGGAATGACAGCCTGAAACTGCAGAGCTCCACGAGCGCATTGCCTGGACTTGTAAAAGATTTCTCTGCTGATGTATAATTATGCAATTATAGTCGATTAGCATCACATTCATATCCACATACCAGGTCTGAATAAACACTATACACCAAAAAAGACACTTTTGCATTGAAACAGATAAAAGCTTATCTAACTATAGAAAATTGTTCTATGTGTGATATCTTTGCTATTTTATGATCCACAACATCAAAGAGCCTTCTCATATTAGGTAATGAACAGTGAGTGTTGAAGTATACAAAAAGATACATTTTCCAGCACTTATTTTAATAGGAGGCATTTTAAAGGCAAACTTAACACGACAATTTAAAGTAGGTTTTTATCTAAGCAAGTGAAAGTGCTACCTGATTGGACAATACATTTTAAGCCAAAAAAAAAGGATTAGGACAGAGATTGTCTTGAAGGGGATTACTGGGGCATCCATTCATCCATCGTGTGCTAGCAGCAGTAGCATAAATAGTGATACTGGGATGTTCTCAATTTCCACAATTGGACAATTGTGCTGAAGTCACTGGTTTGCTACTGGAACAAGAAACATCTGATTTTAGAAACATCAGGAAGTACTTTGAATAGTGAGATAGCTCCAGCTAGCATATTGAAAAATGATTTTCTGTCAGTGGGGCTTCTTATTACCTGGATAAACAATAGGGTGCCTTGAATTTGGAGTATATGATTTCCCCTGTTGCTGTTGTTGTTAAATGCCATCGAGTCAGTGTCGACTCATGGCGACCATCTGGATAGTTGACCTAAACTGTGTTCGGTCTTCAGTCAGGCGGCTCATTGTTGATAGAGTGGCATCCATAACTGCTGTTATTGTATCCATCCATCTCATTGCTGGCCTTTCTCTTTTGCATTGATCTTCAACCTTACCAAGCATGATATCTTTCTCTAACAATCTCTCTTTTTGCATGATGTGTCCAAAGTATGAAAATCGAAGTTTTGTCATCTGAGCTTCTAAAGAAAACTTTGGTTTGATCTCCTCTAGTACTGACTGGTTTGTTCTTTGGACAGTGCATGATATACACAGTAGGGTGGTCCACAACTAATGCAAAAAGTTAATGTTTGTAGAATCATTTCTCCCCAAGGCTTATTTTTGTCCATTACAGATAGCTTGCTTACCTGTGAAACTGCAGCCTGATTGTGAAACATTTAGAGGTCGCCCCATTCTCAACATTTTATGAATAAGAAAAAGCATTTATGTATTGAAAATATTCCTTTTTAAGGCTCAGGTCAGGATGACTGCACTTGGTCCAAGAATATCATAGATTTGGCTCTGTTTGTCAGTCTTGTTAACGTCAGATAGTAGAATGAAGCACCATTTGCAATCTGAGCTCCTCTCATTGAAATTGAATTTTCATCAGTTCTCAAGACTTACCTAGACCAGGATGTTGCATTTTCAAGGAACCTCTGTTTTTTTTGTCTGAAAATTGGCAGGCTTAGCCCTTTTTCATCAGAGTCTCAGCAGAATCAGAGAAAAAGAAGGTGCAGAACCTTCAGCAGCCATCATTACCAGACATTCCAGTTGTCTGCTGTTTAAATCAGATGACAAAAAAACTGCCAAATGGGATGACCTCTAAATTATTTTCATAAAAATTTTCTGTTTGTTGTAAAAATGATAAAGAACAAAACCAATCTTGTGGAGAACTGAAATTTGTTAATTTGTGGGGTTTTTTGGACCACCCTAATACATAGTATTTGTCGCCAGCACCATAACTCAAAGGCATCAATTTTCTTCATGTCTATCTTTTTCACTGTCCAACTTTCTCATCCATATGATGTTATTGAAAATACCATGGCTTGGACAAGTCAAATATTTGTATGGAGAGACATCTCTGCTTTTGAGAATCTTGTCTAGGTCCTTCATAGCCATTCTGCCAAGAACAATGTGTCATCGGATTTCTTGTCTGCTTGTCTTTTCTTTATTGATTGTTGATCTAAGTAGGTTAAAGTTGTCAAGTCTCTCAATTTCTTTGCCATCAATGATGACCTTATTGATTTTGCCAGTTGTCAGGATGTTCGTCTTCTTAACATTAAGGTGCAGGCCCTTTTTAAGACTGTTCTTTGATCTTGAGAAGCAAATGTTTCAGATCGTCTTCACTTTCAGCCAGTAATGTGATATCATCAGCATAGCGAAGGTTGGTGATAAGTCTTAACCAATCTTTACACCTCTGTTGTCTTCATACAATCCTGCATCTTATTTGTTCTGCATATAAATTAACGAGTTAGGGGGAAAGTATGCTGACTTATCAAACAACTTTACTGATTTTAAATCAGTCTGTTTCTTCTATTTCTCTTTGAACTTTTCCTTCTTGATATAAGGTTGTGCAAGAGAATGATCAGGTGTTCTGGTATACCCATGCTTATTAATGTGTTCCATAGTTTGTTATGATTTACACAATCAAAAGCCTTTCTGTAGTAAATAAAACACATATACAGTAGATATGGTCAAGAATGAAATGGAACGTGTACAACTTGATCTGTTGGGTGTCAGCGAACTGAAATGGACTGGCATGGGGCACTTTGCATCAGATGATCACATGGTCTACTATGCTGGAAATGAAAGACAAAGAAGAAATGGTGTTGCATTTATAATAAAGAAGAAACTTGCAAGAACTCTAATGAAATACAATGCAGTCAGCGAACGCTTAATCTCTAATCTCTATTCGTCTACGAGGATTGCCTATCCACAATACTATAATTCAAGTATATGCCCCAACAACAGCTGCAGAAGAGAATGAAATTGAAGAGTTCTATGAACAAGTAGAAGCTGAAATTGACAGAACATGCAAACAAGATATCCTGATAGTCATGGGTGACTGGAATGCAAAAGCTGGCAACAAAGAAGAAGGCAAAGTAGTTGGAAAATATGGACTTGGCAACAGAAATGAAGCTGGAGAAAGACTGATAGAATTCTGCAAGACGAATGATCTATTCATCTCAAACACCTTCTTCCAGCAACACAAGCGGCGACTGTACACATGGACTTCACCGAATGGATTATATAAATGTCAAATTGACTACATATGCGGAGGTCAACGATGAAAAAGCTCTGTAACATCAACAAAGACAAAACCTGGAGCTGACTGTGGTACAGATCATCAACTACTAGTATGCAAACTCAAGCTAAAGTTGAAAAAGAGCAAACCACTCATGAATGCAGCAAAATATGACCTTGAGAATATACCACTGGAATTTAAAGACTGCCTGCAAAATCGATTTGCTGCTTTAGCAAATGACAGAGCTCTGGAAGAGTTATGGAATGACATCAAGAAGGTTGTGTTGGAAGAAAGCGAGAAGTCTCTACAAAAGGTGAAAAAGCAAAAACGGCCAAAATGGATGACGGAAGAAACTCTGAAAATTGCCCAGAAACGCCGAGAAGCTAAAGCCAGAGGAGAAAGAAAGACAATAGCAGAACTCAACAGAGATTTCCAACATGCAGCAAGACAGGACAAGGAAAAGTACTACAATGACACTTGAAAGGAAATAGAAGCAGAAACTATTAGAGGAAGAACAAGATCGGCTTTCCTAAAGCTACGAGAGTTGAAGAAAAAGTTCCAGCCTCGAATTGGAATGTTACAAGATGCTCAAGGTTCTATGTTGAATGATGCTGAGAAGATCAAGAAAAGGTGGAAGGAATATACAGTTTTATATGATAAAGATCAAGTGGACCAACAGCCGTTTCAACCTGTACCTTATGATCGGGAACCATTGATGATGAAAGAAGAAGTTGAAGCAGCATTGAAAGCCTTATCAAAGAACAAAGCACCAGGCATTGATAGCATTCCCATAGAAGTATTGCAGCAATCTGATGCAGCTGTTACCATACTCACAAGGCTCTGCCAAGAAATATGGAAGACAACATCATGGCCAACTGACTGGAAAAGATCTGTGTTTATACCAATACTAAAGAAAGGTGATCCAAATGACTGTGGAAATTATCGCACAATCGCTCTGATCCCACATGCCAGCAAGATTCTACTGAAGATTATTCAAAAGAGACTACAACCATACCTGGAACAAGAACTACCTGAAGTGCAAGCAGGATTCAGGAAAGGGCGAGGAACGAGAGACATCATTGCGGATGTGAGATGGATCCTTGAAAAGACTAAAGAATACCAAAAGGATATCTATTTGTGCTTTATCGACTATAGCAAGGCTTTTGACTGTGTAAACCATGAGAAACTCTGGGCCACATTAAGAAGCATGGGTATACCAGAACACCTGATCGTTCTCTTGCGCAATCTGTACATTGATCAAGAAGCAACAGTTCGAACGGAACAAGGAGAAACAGAATGGTTTAAAATAAGCAAAGGTGTAAGACAAGGCTGCATACTTTCCCCCTACCTGTTTAATTTATATGCAGAACAAACCATCAGAGAAGCAGGATTGTATGAAGACAACAGAGGTGTGAAGATTGGTGGAAGACTCATCAACAACCTTCGCTATGCTGATGATACCACATTACTGGCTGAAAGTGAAGATGATCTGAAACATTTGCTTCTCACAATCAAAGAACATTGTCTCAAAATGGGCCTGCACCTTAATGTAAAGAAGACAAAGATCATGACAACTGGCATAATCAACAGGTTCATCGTTGAAGGAGAAGAAATTGAAATTGTGAACAACTTTAACCTACTTGGATCAACTATCAATAAAGAAGCAACAAGCAGTCAAGAAATCAGACGATGCATTGCTCTTGGCAGAATGGCTATGAAAGACCTAGATAAGATTCTCAAGAGCAGAGATGTCTCTCTCCATACAAAGATTCGACTTGTTCAAGCCATGGTATTTTCAATAACATCATATGGATGTGAAAGCTGGACAGTGAAAAAGATAGACAGGAAGAAAATTGATGAATTTGAATTATGGTGCTGGCAGCGAATACTGTGTATACCATGGACTGCCCGAAGAACAAACCAGTCGGTACTAGAGGAGATCAAACCTAAGCTTTCTTTAGAAGCTCAGATGACAAGACTTTAACTTTCATACTTTGAACACATTATGCGAAGAGAGAGATCATTAGATAAAGACATTATGCTTGGCAAGATAGAAGGTCAACGCAAAAGAGGAAGGCCAGCAATGAGATGGATCGATACAATAACAGCAACTACGGGTACCAGTCTGTCAACAATGAGCCGCCTGACTGAAGACCGAACATAATTTAGGATAGCTATCCAGAGAGTCGCCATGAGTCGACTCCGACTCGACGGCACTTAACAACAACAACAACAGTAGATATCCTTTTGGAATTCTTTTGTCTTTCAAAGGATCCATCTCACATCCGTGATGATGTCTCTCGTTCTTCACCTTTTCCTGAACCCTGCTTGCACGTCAGGCATTTCCCATTTCAGGTATGGTTGTAGTCTCTGCTGAATGATCTTGAATAGAATCTTGCTGGCATGTGGGATCAGGGCAATTGTGTGATAATTTCCACAGTCAGATATATAAGAACATAAGATATGCCATACTGGGTCAGACCAATCTCCATCAAGCCCAATATCCTGTTTCCAACAGTGGCCAATCTAGGTCATACGTACCTAGCAGTTTCCGCAGAAGACACAGGTTCCACAATGCTTGTATTGGGTCAAGCATTGATATCCTGGGTCCCTTCTTAATAATGGTTTATGGACCTTTCCTCCAGGAACTTGTCCAAACCTTTTTTAAACCCAGCTACACTAACAGCCTTTACTACATCCTCCAGTAACAAATTCCAGAGTTTGATTACACATTAAGTAAAAAAACATTTTATTTTAATAGTCTTAAATAGTTTACCCTGTAGCTTCATTGCATGTCCCCTATTCTTCCTATATTCTGATAATGTAAAAAAATCGATCCACGTTTACCCGTTCTACTCCGTTTATTAATTTATAGACTTCTATCATATCTCCCCTCAGCCATCTCTTTTCCAGGTTAAAGAGCCCTAAGCTTTTTAGCCTTTCTTCATAGGGGTATGCTTCCATCCCCTTTACCATTTTGGTGGCTCTTCTCTGAACCTTTTCTAATAATGCTATATCCTTTTTAAGTTATGATGACCAGAACTGCACACAATATTCAAGGTGCGGTCTCGCCATGGAATGATACAGAGGCATTATAATATCCTTTGTTTTATTTTCCATTCCTTTCCTTATGATACCTAGCATTCTATTTGCTCTCTTGGCTGCCGCTGCACACTGGGCAGAGGGTTTTAACATGTTATCGACAATGAAGCCTAAATCTTTTTCCTGGGTGGTGGTTCCTAATGTGGAACCTTGCATCGTGTAACCATAGTTTGGGTTGTTCTTCCCTAGGTGTATAACTTTGCACTTGTCCACATTAAATTTCATCTGCCATTTTGATGCCCAGTCTTCCAATTTATCAAGATCCTCTTGCAATTTTCCACAATCCTCTTGGGTTTTAACAACTTTAAATAGTTTTGTGTCATCTGCAAATTTGATAACCTCACTCGTTATTCCCTTTTCCAGGTCATTCATGAATATGTCAAAAAGCAGCAGACCCAGCACAGACCCCAGGGGTACACCACTATTCACCTTTCTCCATTGCGAAAATTGGCCATTTAGTCCTACCCTCTGCTTTCTATCTTTTAAACAGTTCCTGATCAACAATAGTACACTGCCTCCAATCCCATGACTCTTTAGTTTTGCCAAAAGTCTCTAATGAGGGAGCTTGTCAAAGGCTTTCTGAAAGTCCAAATACACTATATCAACTGACTCACCTTGTCTATCTGTTTATTCACACCTTCAAAAAAAATAACAGATTAGTAAGACAAGATCTTCCTTGTCTAAAGCCATGTTGGCTGTCTCCCATTAAGCCATGACTACATTGATTGACGAGCTTGTTGACCAATGATGATTTGATTAATCCTCGGCAGTGATTGGTTACCCGGTGGAAACCGGTGTTTTTAATGCCGCACAATAACGGCTGTTTTTGAGAACGTATTGGAGGAGCAATCATACTGCTGCGATTGGCACTAAGAGCACTTGATACAGGGAAGGCTGGTTCCTGAAACGTGCACGTCGTGTCTTCAGAGTTTAGACATTTTCTGCAGTAATACTATCGTTTCTGCTCTTCGGCTTTTTCAAGATAAGTTTGAGATATTTACATAAAAATTGTTATAGAACAACATTTGTTCGATTAAAATGGATCCCAATTGACGGGTGTGGTTTTGAAGACCATCTAAACCTCCCTCATTGTGGTCCGACAAAAAATATTTGTAATTCACATGGTGGGGATTTTTTGCAGGGATTTATTACATTGATTGATTACACATCTCTGTTTGGCGGGATTGGTTTGTTATAATCACTACATGTACAGCTATTTTGTTCTTTATGATGGTTTCTACCATTTTTCCCGGTACTGATGTCAGGCTCACCGGTCTGTAGTTTCCCAGATCACCCCTGGAACCATTTCTAAAAATTGGTGTTACGTTTGCCATCCTCCAATCTTCAGGTATTACAGATGATTTTAATGATAGTTCACAGATTACTAATTGCAGGTCTGCAATTTCATATTTCAGTTCTTTCAACACCCTTGGATGTATATCATCTGGCCCAGGTGATTTGCTACTCTTCAGTTTATGTAATAGTTGTAATACATCTTCCCGATGTATTGATATTTCCTTCAATTCTTCCGCACCTTTAAATACCACTTCAGTCATGGGTAACATCCCTACATCTTCCTCAATAAAGACTGAAGAAAAGAGTTCATTCAGTCTCTCCGCTATCACCTTCTCGCCTCTTAGTGCCCCTTTAACCCCTCTATCTTCTAATGGACCAACCGACTCTCACAGGTTTTTTTGCTACGAATGTACTTGAAAAAGTCTTTATTATGCGTTTTTGCTTCCGCAGCAAGCTTCTTCTCAAATTCTTCCTTTGCCTGCTTTATCAATGCCTTGCATTTAACTTGCCAGTGCTTGGGCTGTTTCCAGGTTTCGTCATTTGGCTTTTTTTTCCATTTCCTGAAAGATGCTTTTTTGGAAACAACAGCCTCTCTGACCTCACCTTTAAACCATGCTGGCAGTTTTTTGGACTTCCTTCCACTTTTCTTAAAGTGTGGAATACAGCTGGTCTGGGCTTTCAAGATAGTATTTTTCAACAACACCCAAGCTTGATTGTAGTCTTTAACCTTTGTAACTGCTCCTTTTAGTTTTTCTTAACTATTTTCCTCATTTTATCATAGTTTCCCTTTTGAAAGTTAAAAGGTAGTATTGTGGATTTTCTTACCATACTTCCTCCATTAATTAGATCAAACGCGATCATGCTATGATCACTATTGCCAAGTGGCCCCAACAACCTTATCTCTTGCACCAGATCTGGTGTTCCACTAAGGACTAGGTCCAATATGGCTTCCCCTCTGGTCAGTTCATGAACCAGCTGCTCCAAGAAGCAGTCATTTATTTCATCTAGGAATTTTATCTCCCTAGCATGTCCTGACGTGACACTGACCCAGTCGATACCGGGGTAATTGAAATCACCCATTATTATTACCGTGCTATAACTTTTGTTAGCTTCCTTGATTTCTTTGAGCATTTCATCATCCATTTGTTCATTCTGGCCAGGCAGTCGATAGTACACCCCCACTGCCATTGCCTTCCTGCAAAACTTTAATCCTTTCTGACTCAATGCCCTCTCTAATATAGAGTACAACCCCTCCACTAATTTGATCCGCTCTATCATTACAATATAGTTTGTACCTAGGTATCACAGTGTCCCACTGGTTGTCCTCCTTCCACCATGTCTCTGAGATTCCAATCATTTCTAACCTCTCATTTAGTGTTTTTCTTCAGTATTGGTTTAAACACAGATCTTTTCCAGTCAGTTGTCCAGTTAGTATTGGTATAAACACAGATCTTTTCCAGTCAGTTGTCCATAAATTTGTTTTCCAAATTTCCTGACAGAGCCCTGTAAGTATGGTAACAGCTGCATCCGATTGCTGTAATATTTCAGTGGACTTGCCATCAATGCCTGGTGCTTTGTTATTTGATAAGGCTTTCAAAACTGTTTTGATTTCTTCTTTCATCACCAATAGTTCCTAATAGTTCCTGATCATAAGGTACAGTTTGAAACGGCTGTTGGTCAACTTGATCTTTATGGTATAATGACTCTGTAAATTCTTTCCATCTTTTCTTGATGATCTCAGTATCATTCAACATGGATCATTGAGCATCTTATAGCATTTCAAGGCTGGAATTTTTTCTTTAAGTATCGTAGCTTTAGGAAAGCCAATTTTGTTCTTCCTTTAATAGTTTCTGATTCTATTTCCTTGCATGCGTTATTGCAATGCTTCTCATTGACTTGTCTTGCTACACGTTGGAAATCTCTGTTGAGTTCTTTGATTGCCTCTCTTTCTCCTCTGGCTTTAACTTCTCTGTGTTTCTGGGCAATTTTCAGTGTTTCTTCACTCATCCATTTTGGCCATTTTGGTTTTTTCACCATTTGTAGAGACTTCTCACTTTCGTCCAACACAACCTTCTTGATGTCATGTCATAATTCTTCTGGAGCTCTGTCATTTTTATCTAAAGCAGCAAATCAATTTTGCAAACAGTCTTTAAATTCTGGTGGTATTTTCCCTATGGACGATAATTTTAAAAACCATTCCTACAGATAAATAGTGTTTTACTCGTGTAACATGGCTTTTATAAAATCATTTGTCTTATATTTGGGCAAAGGTACATACATAGTGCCATTTTACCTGTACTTTTGCCTACAGTAGGAGGAGATGTGCCTTGTAGGGATGTGCATTCATTTTAAACTTAATAGTAAAACCTGACAAATGAAGTCATTTTCAATTCATGCAACTTTAAGTAAACAAAAAGACTGCAGGCTGAGAATGAGCTGAATCTTCATTCATGTCAGGCATAGAGGAGCTGCTTTGGGAAGGAAAGTACAAATCATTCATCAACTATATTGATGCTTTTTGCCTCATTCTACCAATTCCCATGGCTGATGATATCAGCAACTCAGCAGGGAACTAGAGCAGGATCAGTCCTGCTCTATTTTCTTGTTTGCATTCAAAGCGAGAAGATGGCAGAAAGGTGGTGGTTTCAGAGAATTACTTTGCTGAAGTACATAGCTGAGTCAGAATGAAAAAGAACACAAATAGCACAGAGAAGGCAGATAGGCAGAGGGAGGCAATTACCTTCTACCAGTGACTTGTTCAAATGAGGGCCCCCAAGCAAACTTTTTTTGAGGGCCTCCCCTGGTAGAAGCAGAGGTGATGGCAATGGTAGGGTGGGGGAAACATCCCCATCTCCCTCTCCTCCTTCCTTTCCCTTTCCTCAACTCAAAAACATGACAAACAACTTATTTTAAAATAAGTTTGCCAAGCTACCTCCTTCTGCTTCCTTTTATTTTTTGCTAGCTGGAGAAGAAACTTAGAAGTCTCGCTGTTATTGTGAGACATTGGCCCAACAGTGAGAGTACTTTTCCAGCTACCATGAAGGAAAGCTTTTAATACATTAGAGAGAGAAGCAGAGTGAGGCAGCATGGCACACGTGCTTGCTATGCTATGCTTCTGCTACCACAGTGTGGGATCCCTGTTCATGTGGGCCTCCTTCTTGTCTAGTCCCTTCTTGCACTGTGGAGGAGCTGGTGCAGAATTTACTTTATTACCTTCTACCACCACTTCATTCCTAAACCACTACCAGGCAAATGCAACACTGTACAGAAATATATAAGAGGAAAAGTCAGTAACGAATTCCAGAGTTTGATTACTCGAATGAAAAAATATTTTCTCCGATTAGTCATTGCATGTCACACAGTCTTTCTACTTTTTGATAGAGTAAACAATTGATCTCCATTTGCCTGTTCCACTCCATTTGTTATTTTATAGACTTCTATAATATCTTTCCTCAGCTGCTTTTTTCCAAGTTGAAGAGCCCTAACCTTCTAAGTCTTTCCTCGTAGTGGTATCCTTCCATCCCCTTTACCATTTGGTAGCTTTTCTTTGAACATCTTCCAATTCTGCTCTATCCATTTTAAGATACAGTGACCAGAATTGCACACAATATTCAAGGTGTGGTTGCTTCATGGTACAATACAGAGGCATTAGAATATCCTTGATTTTATTCACCATTCCCTTCTTTATGATTTTTAGCATTCTGTTTGCTTTCTTGGAGCCACTGCACACTGGGCAGAGGTTTCAATGTATTGTCCATGATGATGCCTAGATCATTTTCCTGGGTGGTGATTCCTAATGTGGAACCTTGCATTGTGTAACTATAGTTTGGGTTTTTCTTTCCTAGGTGCATAACTTTGCACTTCTCCATATTAAATTTCATCTGCCATTTGAACGCCAGTCTCCCGATGTTTCAAGATCCTCTTGTCATTTTTCATAATCTTATTGGGTTTTAACAATTTTGAATAATTTTGTGTCATCTGGAAATATGATCACCTCACTCATTATTCCCATTTCCATGTCATTTATAAATATATTAAAAAGCAGCAGGCCCAGCACAGATCCCTGGGGTACTCCACTATTTACCTTTCTCCATTGAGAAAAATTGGCCATTTAGCCCTACCCTCTATTTTCTTCAATTCCTCTGATACATCACCTTTGAATATCATTTCTGGCATGGATAGGTTTCCTATATCTTCTTTAGTAAAGACTGAAGCAAAGAATTCATTCAATCTCTGATATGGCCTTGTTCTCTCAGTGCCCTTTTACCCCTGTATCATCTGATCTGTCTGCCCTCCATAGGTACTTCAGAAACATCTGTGTTGACACAGGCCATAGCTAAAGTGATAAGCAGCAGAAACCAGCATCATTCCCAGAGTTACCAAGTTACCCATTTCTAGAAGAGAGATTAAGCCAGTCCTGGATTTCTAACAATCTCGTTCTGATGCATTATGGGACCTGCAACACTGATTTCAATGGGTAAAATCAGGGACTACAGATACCATACTGCATTACAATGCAAATTTAAAACCAGAATTGGCAAACAATCTCACTCTTGGAACTGTATAACTTGGCAACTCTGCAGTCCACTACAAATTAGATTTCTACATGAATCTCTGTAGTTCAGTACTTTACAGAGCTCACTGAGGCTATTACTATAGGCTCAGGCATACTTTGGCACACAAGTGAAGAATCTGGTTAGACTTCGCCAAGGTCACTTAGCATTTCTTTTCCTGTCTAGCAAACAGCATGCCCAGTGAATGGATATTGTGTGTCCACATCATTCAGAGCTAGCTCCAGACTTGTTTAAATAGTGGGTGTTCCTTAAGTCAGTCCTCCCCATGCTTAGTTTTCCTCAATTTCCAGGTAACTTAGGGGGGAACCGAGTGCACAGTTCTACAAAAACAATGCATGCTTTTACTCTTTGTCTTAATGTTTTGCCATGATTTTGTCAATTGCTGTTAGAGTTGCTGATATTTTTCTTTTCTGGTATTTTTCTTTTCCAGTCAATTCTGTTAGTCCCACATCTGGAAGCATAAATAGAAAAAATCCCTCCTCCTCCTAGCCTCGTTCTGCTTATTCTGTGGCTGTCTGTGTTGTTGCGTGCCCAGCCTGTTCCAGACCTTGCCACTTCTGCTCTTTTAGTTCCAGAGGGTTCCCTCAGCCCCACATTGTGTGCCAATGAGTTGGAACTCAGCCCCTGGCTTTTCTTGACAAAGTGTGAGCAGAAGTAGATTGCCATGCCTTTTGTCTGCACAGTAAGCCTACATCACTTGACATTCCAAGGAGGTCTCCCATCCAAGTACTAGCCATGTTTGATTCTGCAGTTTCCATGACCAGATAAGATTAGCCTCATTCAGGGCAGCATGGTCATAGCTAGTGCCACACAGAAAAACATTAAAAAGGAAGAAAATGTCCTCCTCCCTACCCTTCTTTGCTTCTGCTGCTACTGGGAGTATTGCATCTAGGTGGTAACTTTGATGGACTATTTTAGAGTTGTCCATCAAAGAGTACAGAGTAATTAAGCAAGTACAATGCAATAAATTTGAATTATCATCAATGGATAATTACAATGCAATCCTTAGTAGAGTCAATGGTGGCAATTAAGTGATTCTAAATGGAGTTAGCCATAGCATTCTGTAAAGAGTAGTGTTTTTATTCTTTTTCTGAATTCCATAAGGTCTTTTATTTCTCTTATTGTTGGTGGGAGGGAATTCCATAAAGTTGGTGCATAATATGAAAATGCTCTTTTTCTTGTTGTTTTATGGAAATTAATTGGGGTAGATAGGGAGTTTTGTGTGCATCCCCTTCTCTGTCTTGTGTCTGGGGTTTTGGAAATTAGAGTGGTAAGGTGAGATGGTGATATGTTGTGGATCAGTTTAAATATGATGACCGGGTTCTTGTATTGGCAATGGGGAGTCAGTGCAGTCTGTGTAAGATTAGGGTGGTGTGTTCCGATCCAGGTGCTTGCATTGTTACATGTGCTACTGTGTTTTGTGCCAGTAGAAGGTGTGCTAGTGTTTGCTTAGGTAGACCTTGTAGTATGCTGTTATAATAGTCTATATGTGGATTGACCATTGCCTGTATGACTGTTCTGAAGTCTAAAGGTTCTAATAGCAGCTTTAGTCATTGGGGCATCTTAATCTTTCTATAAATGGCTTGGGTGGATTTATGTACGAGGGGGTATCCAAAAAAAACAGGAATAACATTGCCGTGGGCGGAGCTTGTGTAGTACGCACTTCTGCCGCTAGGCGTGTATAGTGCAACTCATTGTCAGTTCGGTGCCGCCTGTTTTCTCGACCTGGCTTGTTCTGTTCATCTGCAGTGATTGTTTTTGCTAGCGCTGTTTTGTTCTTGTTTCTTTTTTTATGATCAATATGCAAAAAAACCTTTGCACTGCACCTTGAAAGTATACAACGTAACTTTCCTAAGACTTGATACAATTTCATTAATCAAGTAATGTTTTCAATTTCAATTACAAAACACTTTTGAATTAGTAGCAGAAGGTCTCAGCATATATGGATCAAAAAATGTTATCAGTCCTAAGGAGCGAACAGTGTTAATGGCTCTGCAGTCTAGGTCTGATATCGTTATACGGCGGGCCGATAAGGGCGGTGGAATTGTAATATGGAGCCGAGATCAATATTGTGGAGAGGCACTTCGCCAACTTATGGACAATGAGGTGTATCGTGTTTTAACAATTGACCCTACAGCTTCATTGCAGGAACAAATTAAATCCCTCACTGTTGGAGCTCTTGAATTGCGTCTCATATCTAAAAAAGTGTATGTTTACTTGAATTCACCAGACCCAGTTGTGGCCAAATTCTATCTAGTTCCAAAAATACACAAGGATGCTACTAACCCACCAGGGCGACCAATTGTTTCTACGCGTAATTCTGTGTTAGAACCATTGTCAGTGTATTTAGATTCTTTTTTACGACCTTTGATGACATCTATTCCAGCTTTTATAAAAGACACCACTCATTTTTTGTGCATTTTGGAAGATTATCGACAATTTGCTAGTCAACCGGACGTCCTTTTGGTAACATTAGATGTCACCTCACTTTATACGGTTATTCCCCAACTGCAAGCTCATGCAGTGGTGATGGAAGCCTTGAGAAATAGGGGTGATTTATCAAGTGCCCAGTTACATTTTTTGTCAGAATTAACCAATCTTACCTTGCATAATAATTTTTTTGTATTTGAGCATGTTCTCTACCACCAGATATCAGGGGTAGCGATGGGCGCTACGTGCGCCCCGTCGATTGCAAATTTATAAATGCAATGGTTTGAGAGTAAGTGGCTAGAAGCTTCCCCGTATAAAGCTTCTTTGAAGCTGTGGAAAAGATATATTGATGACATCTTTATTTTGTGGTGTGGCACCGCAACAGTGTTACAATCTTTTTTTGCTTGGCTTAATGAGAGAGAAAGTAATGTCAAGTTTACACTCACATACAGTGCGAAGCAAGTTACCTTTTTGGATGTTCTGGTTCAGAAAACTACAACCGGGTGGCGTACCTCTATATATCGGAAACAGATGGATAAGAACACCTTTTTGCACTATTCTAGTGCACATCCGACTCCATTACGGAATAGTTTACCATTGTCACAATTTATCCGTTATCGCCGTAATTGTTCAGATATACAAGAGTTTAAGAAGTATTCTAAGGAACTAAAAAATCAGTTCCAACGAAGGGGCTACCCTGACAAGATTATTAATAGGGCATATAAAAGAGCATTATATACCAATCGGGACTTGTTGCTTCGCCCAGCTTTTAACTGTGGGTCGGGGGCAGATGAGCGGCAAGTTAATCTGATCACATCTTTTTCCCCATATAGTTATCATTTAAAGCGGAGTATTAAGCGGCATAAAAATGTCCTTAATAGTATCCCGGGCTTTGAACATTATCAAGTCCGTTGTGTTTGGACGAGGCAGAAGAATCTTAAGGAGCTTCTAAGCCCGGCGATTTTGAGACCAATACCATCAAGGGGAGGATCTTTGGAGACAGGTCATAAGAAATGTGGATCATGTACAGTTGGCGTGATTACAGAGGAGTTGTCAGAACTTAGCTATCATGGTAAATCGTATCAATTATGAAGCAATACTTCCTGTATTTCCACACACGTGGTGTATGCTGTCCGATGCCCTTGTGCCCTATTGTATGTTGTGAAAACTAGCCGCACTTTTAGAGTACGTATGCTTGAGCATAAGAGTAAACTCAAATGTCAGCGAAAAGAAGCACCAATGGTGGACCATTGTCTTCAATATCATCATGCTTTTTCTGATTTGCGTTGTTTCTGTATCACGCACATTACTGCAGCGCGCAGTGGTAAAACTATGGAGCAGACTCTGTTATTTAATGAACAACGATGGATCCATAAGTTGCAGTCTGTGGCCCCAGATGGGCTGAATGCTCGGGTTGAGTGGGAGGTGTGTCTTTGAGAAGGAGGTTGCTTAGGGATAATGGCTGTCAGTTTTAAACGTTCCTTATAAAACTACTTTGCATGCGCGGCGTCCTACAACTATCATTGAGAAATTGTTTGCGAGAGAAAGTGGATCTTCAGGGTTTGAGGTGAAGTAATAAAGTATATCTCCAGTTTTGCTTAACGTTATTGAAAGTTTGTAACTCATGAACTTGTCTTGTGTATCGTTCTAGTGCTTTACAAGATTCCCCTGACGAAACCTGTGAAGGTGAAACGCACTAAGTGGCTCGTCTGTCAGCGTTGGGAAATTTCAAGTTGAAGTCCTCTTCGAAAGTTAAGCACTTATTTTTTCAAACTAACAACGTTTTTTGAACCATTCTCCAAACCAATTTTTATATATGCTTTTGGTAGCAGTTTTTCAAAAAAAAGGTCGTTGATGTTAAAAGGGCTGTGAGTCCATCAGATGATAAAGTGATAGTCTAATGGCTGCCCATATATGCTGAGACCTTCTGCTACTAATTCAAAAGTGTTTTGTAATTGAAATTGAAAACATTACTTGATTAATGAAATTGTATCAAGTCTTAGGAAAGTTACGTTGTATACTTTCAAGGTGCAGTGCAGAGGTTTTTTTGCATATTGATTATACTCCTCTAGCAAAAGAGACCTTTTATTGTGTCTTTTTTTATGATGACAAGTTTAAGTGAACAACGTGCAGCTGTGAAATTTTGTTTTCTACTCGGTAAAAATGCTGCTGAAACTGTTTTAATGTTGAAAACAGCTTATCAAGATGACGCTATGGGAAAAAGTCAAGTGTACCAGTGGTTTGCTCGGTTTAAAAATGGCAACATGTCGATTGATGACAAACCTCGTTCTGGGCGTCCATCAACTGCCCGAATCGATGAAAATATTGAAAAAATTAGAGAGCTTGTGCTCACAGACCGTCGACAGACAATTGATCAACTGTCAGAGATTAGTGGGTTATCTTGGAGCGCGGTTCAGCGAATTTTAACGGAAGATTTGGGAACGAAAAGGGTTGCTGCCAAGTTTGTTCCTCGGATTCTGACTGACAATCAAAAGGAACATCGAGTTGAAACATGTCGTGTTTTGAAACAACAGCTTTAAACTGATCCAGATTTTCTGTCAAAGGTCATTACAGGTGATGAGTCATGGTGCTATGGTTACGATCCAGAAACAAAGCAACAGTCAAGCCAATGGAAGACGTCATCGTCACCCCGTCCAAAAAAATGTCATCAAGTCAAATCAAACATCAAAACAATGCTGATTTGCTTTTTTGATGCCAAGGGGGTAGTTCATTCAGAGTTTGTTCCCCCAGGTCAGACCGTCAATCAAACCTTTTATTTGGAAGTTTTAAGAAGATTGCGCAACAGTGTTCGTCAAAAAAGATCCGATTTGTGGCAGACAGGAGACTGGTTCTTCCACCACGACAACGCACCTGCACACGCAGCCATCTCTGTTAGACAGTTTTTGGCTAAAAATGGCATGGTTCCGCTGCCCCACGCACCTTACTCGCCTGACCTGGCTCCGTACGACTTTTTCTTATTTCCACACATGAAAAGGGGCATGAAAGGACACCGATTTGACAACATTGAAGAAGTCAAGAAAAAAAGGAGGGAGGAGCTGTCAGCTGTTTCTAAAGATGACTACAAAAAATGTTTCGAACAGTGGAAGCACCGGTGGGACAAATGTATCAGTTGTAATGGAGAGTATTTTGAAGGGGATAAGGTTGTTTTGTAAAGAATTTGAAATAAATAGCTTTAAAAAAATAATTCCTGTTTTTTTTGGGTACCCCCTCGTATATATGTAGCAAGACTCAGGAATTTATCTAGGGCGATTCCTAGGTATTTTATCTCTTCATTCTATTGCTGCTTCTCCAGTTTGAAGGTGTGATGGGGGCTGAATTCTTTGTCCCTGGTAATGAAGATTGCTTCTGTTTTATTGAGGTTTATCTTCAGGTTGTTTGACAAGAGCCATTGAGAGGCTTCGTCGTAGCATGCTGCAATTTGTTCTAGGTTAACTTTTGTGGTGGTGATTGGAAGGTACATCATTATATCATCAGCATAAATGTTGTAGTTCATTTTATGCTTTTGATAGATGTTGTAGATTGGTTGGAGGTATACATTAAATAATAGGGCAAATAGTACAGAGCTCTGAGGGATCCTTTGGTTTTGGCCAATTTTTACTTGTTGAGTGCAGACTAATGCTGGGATCAGCCTAGGCAATGCAAGACACAGTGTAATGCAGAAGGCCACAAAACTCTGGAGAGACATACACACACACACTCACATTGCCACTCTGTGCAAAAGTTGGGATGGTTGGCATTCCTGTCTGCCACTTTGGTCTCCATATCAGCTCAAGCATTGTTAACATGTGCTCATTGTACAGGCACTAGTAGCGCCTTCTGACATTAATGCCCAGTCAGTGTGCTGGTGCTATCAGGCTGACTTTCCATGCAGCTGTGGATAGTGGAGTCTATCTGTGTGGCTGATGGGTGTCTGTACCCTTGCTGGCCAATTCATTTGGGGTTACACATGCTGGTGCTGTACCTGCACTGTAGGATATAGTTTACCCACAGTGACATGCAATACATGATCTGCACCCAGATCTTGAACCTCTGACCACCTGCTTTTATATGCACTCACTTTGTTGAGCCACAGAGCTGCCATATGGATTCAACACTCCCTCTGTGGAGCTGTGGTTATTAACAGGGTGAATATGGGCCTGTGTAGGGGGTCTTTCTATGTCTGACCCATGGGCTGAATGATCCACACGGTTCCCTAGACCAATGGCTTGGGCCAATTGTCAGAGTGGGTGACCTGTCGCCCGCTCCATCCCTCCCTTCCATTGTTTATTTATTTATTTAGCTGTATTTATATCCCGCTTTTCACCGGGTCAAAGCGGCATTACATAAAAAGGGGGGGGGGGATTTAAGTATGAGGGTGGGGCCATCACCGGGGAGGCGACATTGATGATTTCAACATAGGATAGACTTTGGACATGGGACAGACTTTGGACATGATCAGGTTAGTACATTGTGGTCCACCCATCTTTCAGTGCTGCAGGTGGCCTCACTGATGTTGCACCCGTGCAGCTGTGCACACCTTGCTGTTCATGTCCCCCTCTAGCAGGGATGTGGGCACCCATTATGCTACGTCCAGCCATGGTAATGCTCTGTTGTCCCTGGCACTGAAATGTTCCGCATTAGGCAGGCCTTGCCAAATGTTGCAATCTGCAGGACACACAGGGCCATGACATGGGGGGGCCACTGCACCTGCTACCAACACACCCACACCATGCTGATAAGCCAGCATGCTGTCAGTGGGGGTGGTGTGCAGTCCGGGCACATCTACCATGAGGCTTTGGTGGATGCCTAGGGCACCAGGTCTGAATTGGGGGGCAGAGGACACATTGATGGCCACAATGTCCCCCAACTAGCCACCGCTGCTGGGACCCCATCTCCGCTTGCCATTGATATGTCTAGGGGGGAGGCAGACAGCTGCAGCTGTGGTATTTCCCCATGCGCCTGCATCTTGCAGCTCCCTTTGGCGCTACAACTGCTGGCACTATTGGCTTCTTCCTCCAGAGCTGGCTTCAGTAGCAGTGGGGGGGCATCTGGGATTTTTGCCTAGGGTAATAGGAACCCTTGGACCGCCCCATGTGGCATATCACATTTCCGCAGCAACAGAATGCCTGTATGCTGCTACTGTCACTGTCAGATCAGGACAAACATCACAGATGTGCCATCTGGGCAGCTGCCTGTTCTGCCTTGTGCACCAAACAGCAGGAGAAGGAGGTCTTCCACAGAGGTACAATAGGAGGTGGGAGCAGAAGCCAAAAACCACGGCCAGAGTTTTTCCCGCCTTGTAAAGAGTGGTTTGTTCCACCCTCTTTTTGACTTTGCTTTTTGTCCTCTTTGACCCCTGAAGAAGGCCTCCGGCTGAAACCTTTTAGTTGGGTCTACGAATAAAGTTTTTTGGATATACCTAACTGTGTTTGGCCATGGTTTTTGGCTCCTGCCTTGTGCACCAGCAACCCCCACTGCATGGCCCATGTGCCGCCTCCTTTGCCCCATTTATACCATCAACATAGTGCCCTTTCATACTTGGGCAGTATGCTGTTGCTGCTAATGGAAAACTACTATCACTGTCTAGGGCTTTCCTGTGTGTGGATCACATTGCAGACAGTTAATAGGCTCTCTCCCTTCAAAATACATCCTTTCCACGAGGGTTTACTTGGTGTTAGGGTTCCCCGTGTTAAAGGGCTTTAACACACGTTGTGCAACAGTCATTAAGGTAGCACCGTCTGTTAATACCTACTCTCTGCCCCATTAACACCCTATTTCTGCCTACTGCGCCCTTAACGCTGCAGGAGTCTTTAACACAAATGAAGCTTTTTTGCAGTGTTGAGGGTCACATGGGTGCTGATAACAGGCAATAACAGCACACTTGCTCCCTTAACGCCCTTTAGCAAACACACCCCTTAATTTAATATTATTTAATTTGATACAAGCTTTATATTCCACAATATCCCTGTAGTTTAGAGCAGATTACATTTAATAAAATCTAAAATCCATACAATTATATTACATTAAAAACCATATAAAATTAATTCATTAAACACAAACACAATTCCAATTAACAAAATTAATTTTGGAACAAAAATTATAAAAGTGATTTTGCTTTTGCAAAATTATACCCTTGTTCCCTTTCTCTCTGTTTCCTGATCTCAGGGTCTGGATCCTTAAGCCTTAAACTTACTTTTCCTTCTAGCCTGGGACAGGTTTTCCAGTGCCCAGCTCACTGTCTACTTCAGAGTTCTAGGGAGGTATTCTCCTGCCCTCATATTCAGAGAATAATTTTTATAATATGTTTTCTAGGTGTTAAGTTTAAGAAAGCTCCTATTTTGGCCTATTTTATAAAGACACATAGGCACCTTTATAAAATATTAGGGGCAAAATGGCAGAATTGTACGCTTACAAGGGTATTTCAAAAATGTCATGTGTAAATTATACTCTGCCTGTGCTTCACCCAATTTTGGCCCCTAAACACGACTACATGTGGTTCATTCGAAAGTATACGCCTTCTTGGCATCCTGCATACTTTCACGAACCTAACCCCTGAGGTAATTTTATCTAAGCCCTTCTATGTATGTAAAAAGGCCTTTATGCATTAAAAATCCTTTATAAATTTACCTCCTGCATCCTGGGGAGTGATTTTCTAGGCCCAAATTCGCTACCTGTTTCCTCCTGAGTTTCATAACAGGGATTGCCTAGCTCCATACTTATTTTGATCTGAACTGGCCTTCTCTGTATTTCCAAAAGCCAAGGAGGAGATCTCCAAACCTGTACTGACTATGTGACATAAGAACCCATCTCAGTCACCTGACAACCATTTTTAAAGATGATGCTAGAACAATCACTTCACAGGCCTTTGCTTCAAAATTCTTTAAACTGTGTGTCACTTTATTTCTTAAAAGCACCATTTAATAACAAAACTATGCATTTTACTCATTCCACCCACATTAAAGCATGCATATCTAAACTGGGTGAGTTTGCTTTTAGGGGGGAAGTTACTAACTTGTGTTAAGGGAGTAATGCACAATATTTGCTCCTTAACGTGCAATATCATGCGTTATTTTACTATAATGCAGTTAGTTTAAGGCAACACAAGTTACATATTAATTAGATGTTTTGAGATGGTGTTACCTTTCCTGCCTGGGAGCATGAAGCTGCTAACACATGGCCTGATATAACCAAGTGCCATTTTAAAGGGGCTGATGATGGCTAAAATGCACATGGAGTATCCTTTTGCCCCAGTGCAGACCCCTCTATACGATCTCCAGCTGCTCCTGTCCAATGTGACTCTTGGTCAAAGCAGTGGCTCATGACCTCTAGTGGTAGCCTTGAAGTACTGCCACTAGTGATCAAGCTGCCATGTAAGGACCTATATGGCAGTTTGACCCCCAGTGGTATTACCACAAGACTACCACTAGAGGTCACAAGTTGTCATTTTCAACCCAGAGGGACAGGAGTAACTGGGGACAGGAGCAGCTGGGGATTATTCCTGGCCTCTACCTGCTAGACCTATGGGAGGTGGAAGTGTTTGGGAGAGCAGAGGATCTTTTACAGGGGGTTGTGAGTGGAGGGACCTCTTCAGATGGAAAGGGGCTTGGGAGTGGGAGGGCTTGATTGTTGTCCAAGGGATCATCAGATAGTCAGGGTTCTTGACTGGGGAGGGCAGTCTGTACACCCTTTATCAAATACTGGCCCCTTTAAAGTGGCCCCTAGGAACATCAGGCTGTGTGTTATTGACTCGAGGCTCCCAGGCAGGAAAAATAACACCAGCTCAAGACTGACATTATTTTTCATTGAATATTCAGCTTGAGAAATTCACTGCAAGTTGCACCCTCCATGGAGAAGTAGCATAAGTGCTCACATAGGGGTGATGTCACTGATGGAGCCCCATCACGGAACCTTTCTTAGCTTCTTCTAGAAGATTTTAGATTGATCCCTCCATGCATGCCCATGTCTTCACACCTCATATCCTCAGTCTGTCATTTTCTGCAGAACCTCACAGATTCCACATTGGTTCAGGAGTATCATAGCAATTCACTTTTTTCTTCATTTCTATTTTTGTAAGTTACTCCTGCCTGCTGCCATCATAGCAAAAGGTTTCTACCCTTAATTTTATCCCTTATTTTAAACTTGCTCATTGTTTAAAGTTTCCTTTCTTTTTGTTGTTTAATCACTATATGCTGCATTTAGGCTTCAGATGTTACGGTCACAATACTTTTTCTACTTCAAAACTGAGCCATTTGACTTTGCTGCAGCTATTTTACCAGGTGGTATACCCCAGAAACTGGCCAGTGGTTCAAAAGTTGCATCAGATGCTGCAGGACCATGTTTATTACAGACACTTACAAAAGGTGCCTGCAGTGTTTGGGGCCCAACCATGATCTGCCTTCATGTGTTTTGTGCTCACAGATGACAAGTATTGGGCTCCAGGGTCAAGAGAAGCAGTGTGAATGCATTTTCAATGCTGATAAAACCAGTCTCCATGGTCTCCATGGCTTCTGAAGCTGCATCAGATGCTGGTGCTGCATGACATTGAAGGGCCCTCAAGCTCACTCAGAGCCAAGCACTAGTAGGTTGCCCTGGCATCAGATTCCCACCAAGTCTATCTAAAGGAAGAAAAAGGATTCATCCTTAAAGACATTGAGGACCAGAGATGAAGTTCATCAGGTGGAGGCATTGGCACATCAACAATGAGGTCCATTGCAGCATGATGTGAAGAACATTGAATTATCAGAGGAGCCACAGTCCTCAAATCAGCCCTGATGTGAGGACCGCTAATTCTGTATGGTATCACAGAGGATTCATGCCAGATTCCACAACATTGATACCAGCATGATGATATTCCCCAGCAGATTCCATAAACATCAGCCAAATATGCTGCAGGCCTTACACCTTTGTCTCTGACAGCCCTCCAGGAATGACTTATAAAAGGGTTTGAGCAAAGGATGATGATGTTCTTTGCCCTTCATGGAGCTGCACCCTTGGACAACTGACAATTGTACAGTGGTGCTTCATACCCATCCTCAAAACCCATAGACTGCCTTCAGGAAAGGAATCATCATTAAAACCTTGAAAGGCCTCATCAACAGTTTCTCCCTGGCCAATATTGCTATCCAGTGCATTGGGGTGGTCATTCCCCAGAGCACCAGAAGTCATCAGTACATCGATGCTCTCAGAGGAGATTTGCTTCCCCTGCAAGACGGAGGTCAAATCAGGCAGAGTACTTCAGAGTACCTATCTGAGTCTGATTCTGAGCACTCTTGGGAGTTTGAGTTTGAGTCTGAATACTTCTTGGAGGAGAGGTCTCCAGAGATTCCCTCATATTACACTCCTCCTCATTAGCATTGCAAGTCACTTCCTGAGGAGCATAGCTCCATGATTTTATCCAGGAAAATGGCCAAGTCCAATATATTTCCATTAGAAATGAAGGAGAATCACAAGAACTGGATATTCTCCAGCTTTCTATTGCTTCTAAGGAAAAGGTAATAATGGTCAAAAATCTACATGTGCATTCCCCATTTCATAAAAGGAATTCATGGGTAGGACCTACAATTTCCATGTTGGGATTTACAGCTGCTCCCTGGCACAGATAGTTTTTTAAAATGTGCTGGTTTCAGCTAGCCCTTACATGACGGATTAATCGAGTTATATTCCACGTTACCCTGCCGTTTATTTCTCCCATCCAAGTTGAAGATAAAGATTGTGGCTTTGTATTTAATTAATTGCATTTATTCATGTGAAGACACATTTCACAATTGACATCCAAATGCAATCTGGGAACTCCAAGCCAGACTATCTGGGAATAAAGGCAGACATATCTAAGTTCCAGCATGATTCCACAAATGTAGATGTACCCAATATGGATGTCTGCAGGGCCATCTACATAGACATCCCCAGAATAGTATTGAAGACGGGGGATGTCTAAGAAACATTCAGCGGCGTTTAAACACAAAACAAGTTTTGCAATTACAAAAAGAAAAAATTCATTGCAATTGTGGAGAGTAATTGGGAGGGTGAAGTGTCATCTTCTCTATATCCTCCAGATGTTTAAGAGGCGAAATGAGCACTGTCCAATCCCTATTCGTGCCTGGCGCAGATCTAAACTTGGACAAGGTCACAGACATCCCTGACTATTCTGAAATCAAGTGGGGATGTCTAAGACTATTGCTCTACTCCAGACACACCTCCACCATACCCCCTGCCTTCTTGAATGTCCCCGCACCAGGGATGTTTTTAGACTTCATTTGCAAAATAGCTTTGGGGACATCTTTTTGTTTTGAAGACCTGCTTGCCCATTTATGGACATTCAAATCATGAATAAGGCTTTTAAAATGCCACACATACACATGTAAGAATAGCATGGAAGCTGCAAAATTTCCTCCATTGATTCTTCTCATGGAAAATGGCTCCTTTGACTCTATGAGGTATGTTTACTAAAGCGTGTTAAGGTAAGAGGCATTAATGACAAAGATGATAAAGGGCGCTAATTCTTAAAAGGCATTGGGTGGGTAGGGGGCTTTCTGGCATTAAGGGCACCATGGGTCATTTAACACAAGCTAACAGGACATTTAACGTTAAGGTGGAAAGCATGCACCTTAAGGCACATTAAGATGACAAACGTGCTTTAAGATGGAAAGCATGCACCTCAAGGCACAAAAAAAACCTGTAACCCAAAAGCTGGATAGAGCAGCAAGGAAAGTCAATGGAAAGGTGATGGAAAGAAGGACAGGTAGGAGCTGATGGACCAGCCATATCAGTGGATATTCTCCGTGGAAGCCAATAAAGTGGATGAGCATTTGGGAGACAGCTGCACCAAAGCACAGGGTGGTGCCGATGTAAAGTGCTGCAATGTCAGTGTGTGGCACAGGATGGGGAAGATCAGGGGCGGCCCAAGGGGGGTGCGGGGCCATGTGCGGAGACTCGGTGCGGGGCCTCATTTGCATAAGGGACCTCATTTGCATAAATATTTGCATAATGTTACCATACACTAACTTTTAGTAAACATGCCTCTTAATGAGTGTATGGATAAAGAAAGACTAAAAGATTTTTACATTACTATAATCCAGTGCCAACCGCCAGGCACATTAGGAACTACTACAAACACTGCCCATTTAGAACCCAAAGCAAACCCACTGTATCCTAACAGCACTACCAGGACTCAGAAAGCATCATACCATAACTATCAAAAGGCAACACTGCAAATATTAAACCAATACATTTCAGAGAATAACAATGCATGACCTACTGGGGAAAGAGAACAAGTGGCAATTTCAAATAGGAATTACATAAACAGAATACCTCAGCTCAGTTACACGTGCAGAACATAGACCATCACCAAACAAGGAATCACAATTTAGAAATAGGAAGACAATAATTAAACTGGGAACCCCAAAAGCCAAACTTGGAATGTACAACAACACTGTAGAAATAAAACTATAAATTAATTTCCTCTTGTACTAAACAAAGCGCAGACGTTAATGATGCACATTTCCCAGAGCTGACATATTCCAATTAATAAATTCAAAATAAAGAGATATTTTTCTACCTTTTGTGCATTTTTTTTCAGTTGCAATTGCTCCAGCCACTTTCTTCTGGTTTCTTCACGTCTTCTTCTAACTCTCCATCATCTGCTGTCCATTTGTCCTTTCTTCTCTCTTCTAGTTCTTTTCCATTCTCTCTCTACATCTGCTTTAACATACTAATCTTTCTCCTTTTGATCTTTCCTCATTCCTATTTCATCCACTCAAATTTTACCCCTCCATCCTCAATCCCCACTTACTCTCCCATTATCCGGCCAATTGTAGATTTGTCTTCCCTCCCACACAAAATATTTTTCCCCTTCCCAAACTCCATCCCATTCTAATCCTCCCCCAACATCAGCTCCCTTCTAGTTCCAGCCCCACCCAGCATCCGCTCCCTTCTAGTCCCTGCATCAGCCCATTTCCAGTCCTAGCCCCCCATAAGCCCATTTCCAGTCCTAGCCCCCATAAGCCCATTTCCAGTCCTATCCTAGCCCCACCATCAGCCCATTTCCAGTCCTAGCTCCCCCATCCATTTCCAATCCTACCCGAGTCCCTCCATCAGCTCATTTCCAATCCCAGCCCACCCATCAGCCCATTTATAGTCCTTTCCTAGCCCCACCATCAGCCCATTTCAAATCCTAGCTCCCCTCCACTCAGTCCATTTCCAATCCAAGCCCCCCATGAGCCTACTTCCAGTTCTAGCCCCTCCATGAGTCCATTTCAATCCAAGCCCCCACCACAGCCTATTTCCAATCTTAGGACCCCCAAAAGCCCATTTCCAGTCCTATCCTAGCCCCTACATCAGCCCATTTCATGTCCTACCCCCCCACTCAGCCCTTTTCCAGTCCTAGCTCCCTCCCCTCACAGCCCATTTCCATTCCAAGCCCCCCTCCCCATCAGCTATTTGCAGTTCAAGCCCCCTTCCACTCAGCCCATTTCCATTCCAAGCCTCCGTCCCCATCAGCTATTTTCAGTTCAAGCCCCCTTCCACTCAGCCCATTTCCATTCCAAGCCTCTGTCCCCATCAGCTATTTGCAGTTCAAGCCTTCCTTCCACTCAGCCCATTTCCAGTCCTAGCCCCCCCCATAGCCCATTACTAGTCCTAACCCTCTCATCAGCCCACTTCCAGTCCTAACCCCCCATCAGCCCATGTTTAGTCTTAGCCTCCCCATAGCCCATTACCAGTCCTAACTCCCCCAACAGCCCATATCCAGTCCTAACACCCCCCATCAGCGCATTTTTAGTCTTAGCCTCCCCATAGCCCATTTCCAGTCCTAACCCCCCCATCAACCCATTTCCAGTCCTAGCCCCCCATAGCCCATTACTAGTCCTAACCCCCCCATAGCCCATTACTATTCCTAACCCCCCATCAGCCTGTTTCCAGTCCTAACCCCATCAGCCCATTTTTAGTCTTAGCCCCCCCCCCATAGTCCATTACCAGTCCTAACCCCCTATCAGCCCATTTCCAGTCTTAGCCCCCCCATCATACCATTTCCAGTCCTACCCCCCATCAGCCCATTTCCAGTCTTAGCCACCCCATCAGCCTCCAGTTCTGACCCCCCCCATCAGCCCATTACCAGTCCTACCCCCCATTTCAAGTGCTAGCCCCCCATAACCCATTACTAGTCCTAACCCCCCCATCAGCCCACTTCCAATCTTAGCCCCCCCCCCCAGCCCATTACCAGTCCTAACCCCCCTCCCCCCCATCAGGCCAAATAGATTAAAAAAAAAAAAGCAAACCGGCTGCTGCTGCTGCTGCCGCTGCCGCCATGGCAGCGGCAGAATCAAGCATCCCACCGCGGGCCCCCCCCCCCCACCCGGCAAAGCCTCCCAAAAACATCAGCTTCGGACAGAGTCCCAAAGCCCGGGTTTTCAGAGCCGCAAGAGTTTCCCTTTCTCGTGTGGCTCTGTTAAGCTCGCCAGGGCTGATGGAATTTCCCATCAGCCCCGACGGGCTTAACAGAGCCGCGAGAGGTCAGGGAAGCTCTCGCGGCTCTGAAAGCCCGCGCTTTGGGACTCTGTCCGAAGCTGATGTTTCTGGGAGGCTTTGCCGGGTGGGGGGGGGCTTTGCCAGGTAGGGGGGGCCCCGCGGCGGGACGCTTGATTCTGCCGCTGCCACGGCGGCAGCAGCAGCAGCAGGCGGTTTCCTTTTTTTTAAAAATCTATTTGGTGTGATGTAGAATGTTTTTTGCGCGGGGCCCCCTGACATGCAGGGCCCTGTGCAAAAAACATTCTTGCTCAATGGACGGGCCGGCCCTGGGGAAGATGTGTCCCCATGCAGAGCCAGAAGTGGCAGGATGTTTGCAGCGACAGAAGGACAGAGCAATAGTGGTAACATACAGATCAGGCACAGGAGAGGCGAGCGCAAAGAGCCGAAATGCAGAAAAGCATACCAGTGTATGCTTACACAAGAAGCATGACTGTACACAGCTGACAGGTCAGATAGATGGGCTGAAGGAAGGATAACGGCTGAGGAGAGGGTAGTATGGGTTGGCAGCACCAATGTGCAGAGCCCTGACTATCACAGGCATGAAAATAATCTGAGTAGCACACAGTCAGAAAAAGAGCCAATAGGAATTGAGCCCCTGTCTCTTGCTTATGAAGACATTGCACTAACCAGTAGACTACACTCCACACTGCTCTGTGCAACAATGGTTGGAAACAAAGAGAATGCAGGTCACTGCCTAAAATGACTGCTGTGTGTGTCTCTATAAGATAGCCCCACCAGTATCCATGATGCAGTGCACATGCAGAACAGCAGTCTACAGCTGATCACCAAATGGAGAATGCACTTATCCATCACCTTAGCTCAGTAAGATGCACTGACAGTGTTTGATACAAGCACAGAGCAGCTACAAACCGTGCTACTGAGCAGTTTCTGTGGTCACCCTAAGGGCGAGGATGGGCACCCAGCACCTGCTCCCAGAACTTGCAGTGCTAGATATGGTCTCTGCCGTCCGTGCTACAGCTCCCCATCACTACCAGTGTGTGGTAGGTGTTGTCTGCAGTGTGATATGCTAGTCACCTTGTTTCCTGCAGCATGCTGTATGTGCCAGTCACATCTGGCACTGTGACCTGTTCCTGTTGGACAATGACCCTCCTAGAACAGTGCACGTCAATACCCAGTGTTACATAAGAACATAAGATATGCCATACTGGGTCATACCAAGGTCCATCAAGCCCAGTATCCTGTCTAGGTCTTACGTACCTAGCAGTTTCCCCAAAAGACACAGGTTCCATAATGCTTGTATTGGGTCAAGCATTGATATCCTGGGTCCCTTTTTAATAATGGTTTATGGACCTTTCCTCCAGGAACTTGTCCAAAACTTTTTAAAACCCAGCTACACTAAGCCTTTAGTACATCCTCCGGTAACAAATTCCAGAGTTTGATTACACATTGAGTGAAAAAATATTTTCTCTTATTTGTCTTAAATAGTTTACCCTGTAGCTTCATTGCATGTCCCCTAGTCTTTCTATATTCTGATAACGCAAACAATCGATCTATGTTTACCCGTTCCACTCCGTTTATTAATTTATAGACTTCTAACATATCTCCCCTCAGCCGTCTCTTTTCCAGGTTAAAGAGCCCTAACCTTTTTAGCCTTTCTTCATAGGGGTATGCTTCCATCCCCTTTACCATTTTGGTGGCTCTTCTCTGAACCTTTTCTAATAACGCTATATCCTTTTTAAGATACAGCGACCAGAATTGCACACAATATTCAAGATACAGTCTCACCATGGAACGATATAGAGGCATTATAATATCCTTTGTTTTATTTTCCATTCCTTTCCTTATGATACCTAGCATTCTATTTGCTCTCTTGGCCGCCGCTGCACACTGGGCAGAGGGTTTTAACATGTTATCCACAATGATGCCTAAATCTTTTTCCTGGGTGGTGGTTCCTAATGTGGAACCTTGCATCGTGTAACCATAGTTTGGGTTGTTCTTCCCTAGGTGCATAACTTTGCACTTGTCCACATTAAATTTCATCTGCCATTTTGATGCCCAGTCTTCCAATTTATCAAGATCCTCTTGCAATTTTCCACAATCCTCTTGGGGTTCAACAACTTTAAATAGTTTTGTGTCATCTGCAAATTTGACAACCTCACTCGTTATTCCCTTTTCCAGGTCATTTATGAATATGTCAAAAAGCAGCGGACCCAGCACAGATCCCTGGGGTACACCACTATTCACCATTCTCCATTGGGAAAATTGGCCATTTAGCCCTACCCTCTGCTTTCTATTTTTTAACCAGTTCCTGATCCACAATAGTGCACTGCCTCCTATCCCATGACTCTTTAGTTTTGCCAAAAGTCTCTTATGAGGGACCTTGTCAAAGGCTTTCTGAAAGTCCAAATACACTATATCAACTGACTCATCTTTGTCTACCTGTTTATTCACACCTTCAAAAAAAACATAACGGATTAGTAAGATAAGATCTTCCTAGTCTAAAGCCATGTTGGCTGCCTCCCATTAAGCCATGGCTATCTACATGTTCAGCAATTTTGTTCTTTATGATGGTTTCTACCATTTTTCCCGGTACTGGCATCAGGCTCACCAGTCTGTAGTTTCCCGGATCACCCCTGGAACCCTTTTTAAAAATTGGCGTTACGAGGGGGCGGAGCCTGATGTCCAGCGGGTAGGACGCTTCGCGTCGAAGCTCCCGAGAGGCCTACTTAGAATCCTGACTTAATACCTATACAAATTTACTATTTCGCTCCGAGCTGACCGGGGCACCTCGGGGGGGATGGCGGCCCACAAGCCAGCGCGCTTGGACTTCGGGTCTCCTTCTTCTTCTCACGGAAAACGCTCCAAAACAGAGGTGTCCTCCCCACAGAAGATGGTCCCATTTCGTGAAAACCCCGAAATGCACCTGGAGATTTTGGAGGAAATACGCGGCGTGAAGGAATTGGTGCAGTCCAATGGAGAAGCGCTTCGAGCCATGCGAGAAGACTTTGGAGTGCTCCAGGACCGACTTGAAAGTCTTTCATTACGGCAGGACAACATGGCGGGGGTCCTCGACTCGCACGAGGTGCGCTTGGGCAAACTGGACAAGGCTGAGCGCCAGATACAGAATCTTCAAAAGGAGTTAGAAGATAGCAATAATCGAGCCCGTCGCAACAATGTGAGGCTCCTCGGAATGCCGGAGGGGGTGGAAGCAGGAGATATAAGAGAATTCTTGCTCAAAACTCTTCCCTCCTTGCTGAAGATCACTTTTCACAGAGAACTGGAAATCGATCGAGCACACCGTGTTCCTGCCCACATGGCGCTCAACCGCACGACCCCCGGCCTATTATCTTTAGCTTGCTACGATATCAACAAGTGGAACAAATTTTACATGTTGCCCGAGCGAATCATCATTTGGAATTTGAAGGTCGTAAGGTCTCCTTCTTTCCTGATTTGGCAAAGCCTACCGTTGACCGTCGGAAGAAACTCCTTGCTTTTCGCCCTCGACTTCAACAGTTACAGGCTCGCTTTGGCCTGTTGTATCCAGCGAAGCTCCGAGTGACTCTCCACAACCAAACCAGGACGTTCGAAGATCCTGATCTACTATCAACATTTTTAGACTCCAAAGAAGCAGAGCAGATGCGCTAACCCCAAATCTTGGACTCTTATCTGCCGGCTCTATCCGCCATTTTGAAGGGCCCGATGCGGCGGTCATAGCCAAGCACAGAAATAGCCTGGACTTTCTTTCTTTCTTTATATGACTTTTGTTTTTTTGGTCTCCTATCCCTTCATGATGTGTGCCTCGGTCGGATTCGGAGCACGCACAGTCCTACAGGTTATGTGTTTTTTCAATTTCGGCCTTCTCTGGGGTTTCTCCCCGCAGACACATGGTCGCCAGTAATTTTGGGGTTTTGCTTCTCCTCTACCGTACTGCGGTTTTCTTTGTTAATGTGGGGCGCTTCATTGTATTATATTAGCTTATTTTTCCTATGTCATGTGTACAGCCAGATACAGTCAGCTTGAGGGACATAGTGAAATTATGTGTGCTATCATGCTCAGAATTTTTAACTTTTCTGAATGGCCTTCTGTAAAATCTTATCATTCACCGTCAAAGGCATTAATGGTCCACTCAAAGGAAAGAAAATCCTTAGCTATCTTCGCCATGAGCATGTTGATTTAGTGTTTCTTCAGGAAACGCATTTAAACTCTGCTGAAACACTGAAACTCAATGCTAAGCCTTACATGGTAGCTGCCTATTCTCCCACCGTTTCCAAATGGTACGGGATAACCATTCTGGTTAAGAAGTCTTTGCACGCTACTGTACCTGATATTAGTGCTGACAAGGAGGGTAGATGGGCCCGTGTACACCGTGAGGTTGGAGATAGTGACTTCACGTGTATTTGCATTATGCCCCGAATGTGGACAACCCTGCTTACTATGCAAGTATTGCGCAGTTGGCCTTGGCCTCTGCCAATGCTCCATTAATACTTGGTGGCGATTTTACTCAAGTGTTCCCTCAATCTTTTCTTCTCAAACACGGTGCTCGTTGGTTGGAAGATCCAGTACCGCGTAGACCTGTGTGGCTAGATATAGAAGCGGGCCTTTGCAAACTGATTCCTCTTACCTTTCTCCCTGGTATGACTCTCCCATCGGACTCCCATTATCCACCAATTCTTTTAGACACTTTAGGTGCCTTTAATACTCTTATGCAATCTTAAGACTCCCGACTCTGGTCAGTGCAACTTCAGCGTCGCCCTCGGAGCACTAGAGTATTCCCGCCATCGGCATTCCCTACATAAGGTTGATTGGAGACTTTCCGATCTCTCGGTAGTTCACCGGGTGTAGCATCCAATTTTACTAAACCTTATGTAATGCTATAACTAGAGATACCCCTATAGCGCAGAAAGTATGGGAGAGAGAATTGCATGTGACTGACCTCGGAGCAATGGAGCCTTATCTGGAGTAGAGGGACACGGGTTCCCGATCCGCCTCACTCACTCAGACCCTCTTCTTTCTAGCCCACCGGTGTTTTTACACTTCTCACAGATTAGACAAATGGAACACTACTCAGGGCAATGGTTGCTGGACACGTCCTGCGGCCATTGGTTCATTGCCTCATGTTATGCCTGAATATCCCGCACCACAGTATTGCTGGCGTCGGGTCTGGGGTCGTATTTAGTCTATCTCGCACTCTCAGGAGCCCCTTTCTTGGAGGATAGTGGGACTTCGCCCAGTTGCGGGGATCCCCTCTCTCCCAAAAATGGCTTATCTCCTTTCGAACTTTATGCTTGGCATTGCTATTTCCCTAATTAAGTAATACTGGAAAATTAGCTCCCATCTGAGCCCCAATGAATGGTGGAATCATGCCTGTCTTTCCAGTAAATATGAACAAATACCTCGTCTGTTCGCTTCCTCCGTTCAGACTCCTTCACATTGGTCTCAATGGAAGATGCTCAATGACTATGTACATTTTGCTAAATGCTCTCATCTGACTGTCTAACTTTGTATATATCTCTGTCCCATGATCATGCTGTATTGTAGATACTCTTTTGATCGTTTGATGTATAATCACTGTTAATTGGAAGCGCTCACATGCTGATATAATCGGGTAGAGAAGAAGCATCGGGGTGGGGGGTAATGGGTTTACTTTTCCTTATTGTATACTTGTTTTGTCTTTTTTGGTGTGTTGTTTCTTTTGTTTGTTGCAAAATGAAAATAAAAGTTTAAAAAAAAAAAAAAAATTGGCGTTACGTTCACCTTCCTCCAATCTTTAGGTATTACAGATGATTTTAATGATAGTTCACACATTACTAATAGCAGGTCTGCAATCTCATATTTCAGTTCTTTCAACACCCTTGGATGTATATCATCTGGCCCAGGTGATTTGTTACTCTTCAGTTTATCTAATAGTTGTGTTAAACTGCCAATGCCATCTACGTGGGGTGGTGGAAGGCAAGCATCTAGGCTTGTATGGGGTTCTGCTGGCCCTACCATTACCACAGAGAATAGGCCTGGAACACTTCACATCCCAAACACCTAGATCTAACAATCATTCACAGCAAGCACAGTCAGACTACACCTGCTGCCCACCATTAGGTTTCCCAGTCATACACATACCAACTGCAGACAGTCCATTGCATGTGTACAGAGCAATTATGTACACACAGGCTTGAGATAAACAGCATGGACACCCAGCATTTGGTTCAGTGATTAGGCCCCCCCAGGACAGGAAAAGCACCCACATCACTGAAACCAGACACCATATAGTACTATGTGGATACATAGCCATGCCATGGTCACTGCTCAGTTAGAGTGTGAGTGCCCTCCCAGCATGACATGCTGTGACCACCCATTCCATGCATGTGGCAGACGGGCACTATGAGTCTCAGCCATTGACCCTACCTCTGATGAAAACATATCCTGACCAATCCGCCCTGTTTCAGGCCATACCCACAATACTTTTCTTCTCATCATGCACATTGCAGACTAATGCTGGAAACAGTTTAGGCACTGTAAGGCTCAGTGAGGTGTAGAAAGCCACAAAACAATGAATAGACATACACACACACACATACAGTCACACACACATACTCATATCGAAACACTGTGCAAAAATGGGAATGGTTGGCATTCCTGCCTGACACCTTGGTCCCGATATCAACTCGAGCATTATTAATGCTTACTCAGAGTCATTGTGCAGGAGCTAGTATCATGCTCTGATGTTAACACTTGCTCACTGTGCTGGTGCTATCAGCCTGACTTTTCAACCAGCTGTGGAGCCTGTCTGTGTGGCTGATGGACGTTTGTACCCTTGCTGGCCAATTCTTTGGGGTTGCACATGTTGGTGTTGTTCCTGCACTGTGGGCTAAAGTTTAGCCACAAGGACATGACGCACAGCCAGGACACAAACCTGTGACCCTCTGCTGGTATAAACAGCAACTGTGTGCTTTGAGCCACAGTGCTGCCATATGGTTGCGACAATTCCTGGGGCTGACATGCTTCACATCAGACAGACTTTGGCACATGTTGCAATGTGCACCATGCACAGGACCAGGGCATGGCTTTTGTCTGCTGCATGCAGGTGCCGCTGTCCCCTCCACCAACACCCCCACACCATGCTGACATGCACGTGTGTTGTCCGTGTTGGTGGTGCGCAGTCCAAGCCCATCCAACATGTGGGTTGGCAGGTGCCTAGGGCGCAAGGTCTGGATGGGAGGGACAGAGGCATACATGGATGGCCACAAAGCCCTCCCCCCAACCAATTGTCTCTGTGGGGACCCCATCACCGTCTGCGAATGATATATCTCGGGGGAAGAATGACAGTCACTGCTGTGGCAGTCCCCTGGGCGCCTGCATGTTGCAGCTACCTGGAGGGTTACAGCTGTTGACACTATTGACCTCATCCCACACAGCTAGGTTCAGCAGTAGTAACAGGGGGAGCCAGCCAGGATCTCTGCTTGGGGTGCCAGTACCCTTGGACCGCCCCATGTGGCACATCTCCTTTCCACAGCAGTAGCATGTCTGTGTGTCGCCACTGTCACTGTGGTATCATGACGGACATCACTGATGGTAATGCAGATGGCAGGATACCCCTTTGTGGAGAGGCTAAAAAGGTTGGGGCTATTCAACCTTGGGAAGAGATGGCTGAGGGGAGATATGATAGAAGTCTATAAATTATTGAGTGCAGTGAAACAGGTAAACATAGGTCGATTGTTTATGCCATCAGAATGTGGAAAGACTAGGGGACATTCAATGCAGCTACATTGTAACCCATTTAAGACTACTAGGTGAAAATATTTTTCAGTCAATGCGTAATCAAACCCTGCAATTTATTACCGGAGGATGTAGTAAAAGCTGTTAGTGTAGCTGGGTTTAAAATATGTTTAGACAGGTTCCCGGAAAAATGTCCATAAACCATTGTTAAAGAGGACCCGGGATATGCATTGCTTGCCCTATTACATGCATTATGGATCCTGTGTGTCTTTTGGGGAAACTGTTAGGTAGTGGTGACCTAAATTGGCCTCTGTTGGACACAGGATACTGGGCATGATGGACCTTGGTCTGACACAGTCTGGCATATTTTCTAATCTTATGTTCTTATGTGCCACCTAGGCAGCTGCCTGGTCTGCCCTGTGCACCAGCAGCCACCACTGCATGACTCATGTGCCACATCCTTTGCCCCATTTGCACCATCAACATAGTGCACTTTCATACTTGGGCATTATGCTGTTGCTGCTAATGGAGCACTACTATCTCACTATCTTGGGCTCCCCTGTCTCTGCATCACATTGCAGTCATTAGTTTGATGGAATATCCTTTTATTTTTGTATTCTGTGAAAAGTTAAATAACCATTCCCTATTTAATCATGCCATCCCACTCATAATTTTATTTATTTATTTATTTATTTAATCAGTTTTATATACCACCTTATCCTTCAATCAAAGTGGTCAACAAGACAACAGAGGGACTACATCGAGGGGAGGGGAGACAACAAGATAGTACATTACAGTAAATTACAGTACATTACATTAAATTATACTACTTTGCAGTATATTACATAAACTACAGCAAAATTACATTTCATAATAATTCATTACAATTACATTAAACAAATAACTGCAATCTTACAAAATGTTAAAATAATTTAAGCATTGTAAGAAAATTCAAATTCAAATGGTTAAAACATTTTGTTCTATTGGAATTAGATTAGTTGCCATATGCTTCAATAAATTGGTACGTTTTAAGGGACTTTCGAAAATCTTTGATATTAAACTGATTTCTTAAATCATTGGGAATAGAATTCCATAGTTGTGGTGCCATAAATGAGAAAGCCCTATTAGATGTCATTTGTTTGGATCTATTAAACTTCAACTGGGAATTAAGTCTGTTAGTAGACTGTGAGCGTCTGGGTCTTGAACCTATGTCTTTAGAAATAATAGTTGCTAGAACGTTTGCTGATGACTCGTGTAAAATGTTGAAAATGTTCATGAGGTTCTTGTATTTCGATCTCATAATGATTGGAAGCCAATGCATTTCTTGAAGCAAGGGAGTTATATGATCATATTTTGGAGAATTCATTATAGTTCTTGCGGTGGTATTTTGTGCCAGTTGGAGGGGATGGGTAGTATGTTTTGGAAGACCTTAATAAAGGATATTTCCAAAGTGGAGGAGTGGTGTTATAACTGCTTGACATACCGTTCGAAAGTGATTTAGTTGTAAAATTGGCTTGAGGTTCCTAATGATCTTTAAACGATGGTATACTCTAGCTGTAATTTTATTTATATGGGATTTTAAGTTAATATGTTTATCTAAGATTATACCAAGGTATTTTACTTCCTCACTGACCTTTATGGGTTAGTTTAGTATATTGATTTCTTTAGTTTTTAAGTTATGATTATTAAAAATGAACAACGCTTCTGTTTTATCTGGGTTTATTTTAAAGTTACTACCTGTAAGCCAATTGTTCATATCAGTCAAACAGTTATCAATTATTTCTGTGTCAAATGTATTCTGGTTAACTGCAGTGTAGATCATAATATCATCAGCGTATAGATGGTAATTTATTCCGTATTGTTGAATAATTTTACATATAGGTTGAAGATAGATGTTAAAAAGGATTGATGATAATGCTGACCCTTGTGGTATGCCTTGTGTAATTGGGATTTGAGATGATTTCTTGTCTCTACATTTTACTATTTGCATACGATTATTCAGGTGGGATGTATATTCATATTCATATTCATTTATTTGATATACCGCCTTTCATTGGTAGGCAAAGCGGTTTACAATTAAAATTTACACACAAAAGGCACAAGGCCAGGAGTCGGAAAGGAAGTTACAAATTAGATAGGAAAGAAGAGCAAGAGCAGGAACCTGAGGGTAGAGGGAGAGGCAAGAGGATCAGGGATCAGGAGGGGGAAGGTCAAAGGCAAGAGAGAAGAAATGAGTTTTAAGGGAACGCTTGAAGGTGGGGTAGTGGGGTTCAAGACGGAGAGGTGGGGGAAGGGAGTTCCATAGGGCGGGGCCAACAAAGAAGAAGGCGGAGGATCGGGTGGACTGTAGGTGGGCACTTGAGGGGGGTGGTAATGTAAACCATTTAAGTGTGTTGTCGCATAGTCCAATATCTTCTAAATGTTGAAGCATTAAAGGATGAGAGATTGTGTCAAAAGCTGCTGAAATGTCAATAAATATTAAAAGAAAAACACTTTTTTTCTTATCTAGACCCGTTAAGAGGTTATTAAATAAAGAAATAAGAAGAGTTTCTACATTATGAAATGGTTTGAAACCATGTTGGTGTAGATCCAGCGGAGCATATGAGTCTATGTGATCTTGTAATTGCCCCTGTACTACTTTCTCTATAACCTTGGAGATAAAAGGTAAACTAGAAATCGGATGATATGACTTAGGTTCAGAGGTGCTTAATGAATTTCCTTTATAAATTGGTCTAATTGAGGCTTTTTTGAGGACAAGAGGTAAATAACCTTGTTTTAGTGAATGTTCTACAAATTTGACTAGAAGGCAGCTTAATTGACTCTTTGCACTTCTAATCCATTCTACTGGGCATGGATCAGTTGGGGAGGTTGTTTATGAACTTTTATCATATCCTCATATGGAGGAGAGTGGAGGAGTGGCCTAGTGGTTGGGGGCAAGGTACTGCAGGCCAGAAGGTCAGGGGTTCAAATCCCACTAGAGGACAGCAACCTTGGGCCAGAAGGACTGGGGTTTCTACTCCCACAGGTGCTCCTTGTGGTCTTGGGCAAGCCACTTAACCCTCCATAGCCCATTCCCTGTAAAATAGTTATCTCCAAGTTATAATGCCCTGTTCAATGTAAACCACACTGATGCAGAATAGTACAGTATATAAGAGAATATAAATAAACATATCATATCAATCATCTTTTCTCCAAGCTGAAAAGCCCTAACATATTTAGCCTCATAAGAGAGATGTTCCATCCTCTTTATCATTTTTGACACCCTTCTCTGACCCTTTAATAGTTGCACTGTATCCTTTTTGAGATGAGGCAACCAGAACTGTATTTAATATTCAAGGTGCAGAGAACCTGGGATATATACAGTAGCCTAATTATAGTCTAAGTTTTTGTTCTCCAGCCCATTTTGGATAACTGTAAACTTTCAATTTGCCTTTTTAGCAATTGTGGCACACTCAACTGAAAATTTCAATACATTTTCCACTGTGACTTCAAGGTCTTTTTCTTGGGTAGTGACTCCTAACTTGGAACCCTGCATTTTGTTTCTGTAGTTAGGATTATTTTCTGTATGTGCATCACGTTCCAATTTGTTCACAATTAGGAGCATGTTTACTAAAGTGCGGTAGCTGAGAGCATGGGGTTTAGCGTGCGACTAATGCACATTTTGGCCATGCAGTAGAAGGGAGCATAAGGTCTTAAGGGCTTACTGCACTAAATTTACCATACAACCAGAGTGGATAGGCAGGCTTAGGGTGGAGTTAAGTCAGAGAGGAGATGGTGACAGCATGCACGAGTAACACAGCCGTGCTAGTGGTGCTGCAAGCTGGAAACGTGCTGATAGCATGGTTGCAAGTACTTCTTTTCTCCTACCAGGTGGTAAATGCACCTGCTCTGCTAGCGTGATGCCAACACATGATATGTCTGTACTGTCTACCCAGGAGAATGCCCTGGAACCACCCCAACATATCCAAGGGCATGGGGACCATATTGGGGATAAATAGGTAGTTGTCTAGGGCAATAGCCCCTGGGAAAATCACCATAGACTCTAACATCCACATAAGGAATGTTTCCCAACTGCATTGTCAAAGTAGGCATTTACAGAAGATCACTGTGGCAGAGCTGCTGCACTACAGGCTCTTGGAAGACAGCCAAAGGGCTAAATGCACCCCTTGTGTGCCCCATACTCCAGCATTGACCCGCATACAACAGAAGCAGAGTTAAACTATGACCCCACACCCCATGCCAACATTTGTTGCAGCACAGATACATGCAGAAGCCTGCGTGGCAAACATATGCTAGAGGCATGGGCCTGCTAGACCAGCAGCAGCAGTAGCATCGGCCAAGGGTGTATCCAGCCCCCCTCCACCTCTCTGCATGGAAATTGGGGGGAAAAGCATGGGCAGACAGCCATCACTGGAGAGCCCTTGGGCTCAGTTGGGCCACATAGTCAGGGTTGGAAACAGCTAGAGACACTTAGGAGGAAGGGCATTCAAATGAGGTCATGCACACAATGGACAATTGAAGGCCTAGCACATCACTGTGCCATCCAGTAATCGTCTCTTCTACATGGGGGACCACATAGTGGTGTGTATGTGTAGGTGTGGAGCAATGCCATTGTGATGACCTCTGTTCCTGGTAGCCATGGACCTTCACCTAACCATAAGGGACATGTCTGAGGCCTACTGGTTCACGAGCAGGTGCCTATCTTTCTATCACTGAACATGGGCTTGTTTGGTTGTAGCTCTGTGCTCACTAACCTTTTTCTCCAGCCTCTTGCTAGGAGATGAGGCATTCCACAGAACTAGAAAGCTTGTGTGAGCTCCCAAGGACAAAATGGGCTTCATTTCCTGGGGAGTTTGTGTGCTCCAGCTCAGGTTGCTTGTCTCCATGGGAGTGTGTAAGATATTCTGTGTGGCTCCCCTGTGATCTAGTACCCTCTGAGGCAAGGGCACAGGGGTGGATAGACCCAAGGGAGTTGTATCTAGAAACATAGAATCATGACTGCAGAAAAAGACCACATGGCCTATCTAGTCTGCACTTCCATATCACCCTACATGAGTCCCCTTTTTTCCTTTAGAGAGCCTCTGTGTTTGTCCCATGCTTTTTTAAATTTAGATACTATCCTCATCTGTACCACCTCCACTGGGAGATTATTCCATGCATCTATCATGTCATGGGACGAGCATCTAGCGGGGTCCTGGTCCAGTCCAGTTGATACCTGGTAAGGAGAGAACAAAAGAAAGCAAGACCAGAGAAAAACACACAATTCCAGGCAGATACCTTTTTTATTTGCTGCTATAGCAGGGCTGGCTCGCAGCTAGCTATCAAGGAGTCCAGCCCCCACACAGGATACAAGCTGTTTTTTTATACAGTCTTAGCATAGCAGTTTGTCACGTGGGTTAGAGCAGGATAGTATTTTGGAAGAATTCTCTGGGCCCCTTGACTTCTCCTTTCTACAGAAATATCTAGGTGGCATATCTGGAGAGTACCTAACTGCTAAGAGTCCCTGATTGGTCAGTTGAGGGGTGGCTACCTTATCTCTCTCTGCAGACTAGGGCATCTGTGGTTAAGCTGTCTGAAGCCCCACTCCTTTGTGTGTGCGCATGGAAGAAAATTCTATCTCCCCCCTCCCATTCCTTTGTCAGCTTGGTTGTAAAGACAGAATTTTATCTGTTCTAGCCTGTCAGTGTTCTTGTGCTGCTGCTCCTGTCTAAAGTTTTAATGCCTGTTTGTTTCAGCATGCCATTTTCTTCTTGCATGCTATCCCCTTTTTCCTATCTCATTCCCCCCCCTTTGATTGCCTCCTTGTCCCAGGTAGTAATCACACCTTTTTGCTCCTGCTTCCCTCTGCTCAGGTTCTTCTTGACCATTTTGCAGGCAGGGGGGTCCTTGAGCCAGAGTGGGGAGCATGTCTGATTACGTCTCTGATGCTCAAAGCATACTTGAGACTCGATCAGGGGAGGTTCAGAGACAAGGAGATTAGCATTCATAACTGTACTGGAGTAAAGCAAGCTTCGAAGGTCTGCACAAAACCTGGGAGACACTGAATGAAACAACAGACAGAGGCTAGGAGAGCAACACTTATGATTGAATAGAACACAAGTTGCTGTAGCCATCCCAGCTTCCAAACCACTCAGCAATGTTTCCTAAGTCAATCTTATCCCTAATAATATCTTGGAGGAGTCTCTGTAAATCTTGCATGGCATTAATATGGTAAGTTAAATTTGGAGAGGTAGCAATACAAGAGGTGGAGTTAAAAAGGCTAAAAGAGTGCTGGAGGGTCCCAGAGTTGTTAGCACTTTCATATGTGATCCTATACAGACAGATAGTCCTCCCTAAGTTTTGGCCTTTTCCATCTTTCTGGAAGCAAACAGTCCCATGGCCTAAATTTGTCAGTGAAATGAAGGTAGAAGAAGTATTAAAAGCTTTGGACAGGGTGAAGCTAGTGACATTGTAATCAGTGTAAGCAACGTCTATGCTTATTAAGGGTACACCACTTCGGTAATATGAATGAACATGAGAACACATCTAATGGAAGAGGCTGGAACTGATGTGCATACCTGTGAAGAGAGGACAACTGCTGCTGCTGCTGCAAAATATAAGAAGTGAGAGTCTTGCAAAACATATGTAGGAAGCTCCGGGTGTTGGGGTCCGTACCCTAGGGGTGGTCTTCCATAGAACAGCTCATATAGGGAGACCTTAAGTCTTCCCCTTGGGGCTGTGCGGATGTTAAACAGAGCTAAGGGTAAAGCTTCCAGCCAAGTCAGTTTGGTTTCCTTGCATAGCTTTAGCAGTTGCAGTTTTAAAGTCTGATTCATTCTCTCAACATGTCCTGAACTCTGAAGATGCCAAGGAGTGTGGAGTTTCCAGGTGAAACCCAGAAATCCAGACAGAGTTTGAATAATGTTTGAAGCAAATCCAGGTCCCTGGTCTGAATCAATGACCCTGGGTAGACCATATCTTGGCACAATTTATTTCATCACTATTTTTGCAACCTGCTGAGCCTTTTTATTGGTAGTAGGAAATGCTTCAACCCATCCAGTTAACAGATCAACAATAATTAACACATATTTAAACCTTTTGGCAGGATTCAAGTCAGTGAAATCAATTTGCAATCTCTCAAAAGGAACAAAAGCCTATGGTTTTGCACCCAGAGGTCCTTTAGGTTCCCCCCTTGGATTACTTGCTGCACACAGCAAGCAATCCTTAACAATCTGATTAGCCAGGGAGTAGACTCCAGGGCAAACCACTGGTGGCTAACTGAATCTCCCATTTTCATAGCTGACCAATGAGTTCTTTGATGTAACAGTCTTACAAGCTGCATTAACTGAGGAGTGTGGATAGCTACTCTGCCATCTGGAGAATGCCCTGGACAATTTTAGAACTTCCATCACAAAAGAGAGTCATGTCATGATTTTCCAAGGGAACATCAGAAAGATCAGGATGGGGGTTTTCATTGAGCTGCACTACCTGGCAGTAATCATGATGAGGTTCCCCATCATCAGGGTTAGGCAACTGAGTAGCTGGGTTTAAAGTGTTAGTTCTGACAAAGGTGAGATTACCAGGAGTCAGAAGCTCAGTCTCGTACCTATTTAGCCTAGCATTTAAAAAGTGTTGAGTGGGGTTTTTTTTAATTTAGCAGCATGTGGACTGAATGGGGAACTGCCACAGTCAGTGCATGTCCCTGTACAAACTCATTTGCTTTTTCCACAATAGCAGCAGTGGCAGCTACTGCTGTTAGGCAACTTACAGATCCTTGGGCTACTGGGTCTAACTGGCAGGAAAAGTAAGCTATGGGTCGTTTACGTGGTCCCAACTCTTGAGTAAGGACCCCTGAAGCCACCCCCCCCCCCCCCTCTGTTCATGGACAAAGAGGATGAAGGGCTTACAGTAGTCCAGGAGAACCAGGGCTGGGGCTGTGGACAAGGCATGTTTCAGCTGATCAAAACAATTGCTGGCCTCTTTAGTCCAGTACAGTTCATCAGGTTCCTCTTTACGTGTAATGGCAGTGAAAGGTTTGGACAATTCCCCAAACCCTGGGATCCAGGCTCGGCAAAACCCAGCCATTCCCAAGAATTCTCTCATCTGTCTTTTGGTATGTGGCTTCTTTAACAGCCCCAATAACCTCCAGCCCCTCCCCAGCCTTAAAGAGAGTCCTAAGGAATACATGGCAGTCTTTCCAGTCTGCCTCATGGGTAAAGAAAATAGTTTCAAAAATTAATTACTCCTTCTGGATCATCCCTCCATTGGATAGTGGATAAGGGGACATAGACCTTGCGGTCAGGAACTTGCCCATCAGTCCCCTTAGTAGGGACAATTCTCAGAGGCATTAGGGTAGTAATATCTTGGGCAATGTTGGAATGTATTACAGCTTGAGTAATATTTGGCATATCTTGGACACTGGTGGCAGTGCTTGTAAGTTTACAGGCTGGTACAGGGAAATGAGAGCGTGTTCTTGTGCTGCTTCCCCTGTCTAATGTTTAATGTTTGTTTTTGTTGCCAGCTATTTCAGCATGCCATTTTCTTCTTGCATGCTATTATCCCCTTTTTCCCATCTCATACCACACTTTCAGTAAAGCAACATTTACGCATATTACTCCTGTTTCTATCCCCTTTCACCCTCATCCTATGTACCCTCATAGCAGAGCTTGCTTTCAATTGAAAGAGGCTCTACTCCAGTGCATTTATGCCATGGAGGTATTTAAACGTCTCAATCATATCACCTCTGTCCCGCCTTTCCTCTAAAGTAAACATATTAAGGTCCTTAAGTCTGTCCTTAAATGCTTTATAATGAAGACCATTAACCATTTTAGTAGCCACCCTCTGCACCAAATCCTACCTAATTTATATCCTTTTGAAGGTGTGGTCTCCAGAATTGCACACAATACTCCAAATGAGGTTGCACCAAAGACTTATACAGAGACTCTATCACGTCCTTTCTTCGCTGGCCATTCCTCTCCATATGCACCCAAATATCCTTCTAGCTTTCGCCATCACCTTTTCTACCCATTTAGCTACTTTGAGATCATCAGACGCAATCACGCCTAGGTCCCGTTCTTCTTTCATGGACAGAAGTACTTCACCCCCTATGCTGTACCGCTCCCTTGGATTGTTGCAGCCCAAATGCATGGCCCTACATTTTTTAACATTAAATCTCAGCTGCCAAATTCTAGACCATTCTTTAAGCTTAGCTAGATCCCTCCTCGTGTTCTCTATACCTTCCTGGGTGTCTACTCAGATGCAGATTTTGGTATCATCCGTAAAGAGGCAAACCTTACTCAGCAGCCCTTCCGCAATATCACTAACAAAAATGTTAAAAAGAATCAGACCAAGGACACTGGTAACCTCCTTCCCCTCAGAGTGAACTCCATTTACCTGTACCCTTTGTCGCCTCCCACTCAACCAATTTCTAATCCAATCAGTAACTTTAGGGTCCATCCCAAGGCTGCTTAGTTTGTTTTTACGTCGCCTGTGTGGAACAGTGACAAATGCTTTACTGAAATCTAAATACACCACATCTAGGGCTCTCCCTCGGTCCAAATCCCTGGTCAACCAGTCAAAGAAATCAATCAGATTTGTCTGACAAGATGTGCCCCTGGTGAATCCATGCTGCCTTGGATCCTGAAATCCATTGGACTCCAGAAACCTCACTATTTTCTCTTTCAACAACGTTTCCAATAATTTATTCACCACCGTGGTTAAACTAAGTGGCCTGTAGTTTTCAACCACATCCTGCTTTTGTGTAAAGGGATCACATTTGTCCAGTCCTCTGACACCACTCCTGATTCCAAAGAGGCACTGAAAAGGTCAGTCAGTAGAGCTGCTAGAACGTCTCCAAGTTCCTTCAGTATTCTCAGATGTATCCCATTTGGTCCCATCGGTTTGTCCACTTTTAGTTTAGCTAGTTCCTCACAAACACAGTCCTATGAAAATCATTTGAGATGCCCATCGCCTTTGTTCCTGTTTGTGGGTATTGTCTGAGGTCCTGTTCCCAGCCCTTCATCTATGAAAACAGAACAGAAATATTTGTTAAGCAATTCTGCTTTATCCTCATTAGCTTCTATATATTCCTCCTCTTCATCCTTGAGTCTGACAGTACCACTTTTGCCTTTCCCCCTCTCACTAACATATCTGAAAAATGTCTTATTCCCCATTTTATTGCATTGGCTATTTTTTCTTCTTTTTGTACCTTTGTTTTCCTGATTACTTTGCCAGCCTCTCTAAGTTTTTCAAATATAGATGCCTGTCTTCCTCTTTCTCTGATCTTTTGTATTTCATGAAGGCCGCCATCTTTTTCTTCATGATTTCAGCTACATTCTTTTGAGAACCATAGTGGCCTCCTTTTCCTTTTATTTAACATTCTAACAAAAAGGTTGGTTGCCCTTAAAATATCCCCTTTCAGTTTTCCCCTTTCCTGGCAATGCTGCGTATGTCTTCAATTAACTCTCCATCCACCTATTCTCCCTGTGAGGGAGGTCTGTATATCACGCCAATGGAAATAGATTTATCTTTCCCTCTTTCTAGTTTAACCCACACTGCCTCCTCTCTCCATTTTAAAACCTGTATTTCATAGCTTTAATATTATTTTTTACATATAGTGCCACTCCTCCTCCCCTTCTTCCTACCCTGTCCTTTCTGAATAACATATAACCTGGTATAGTTATATCCCAGTCATGGTTGTCTGTGAACCATGTCTCTATAAATGCCACTAAATTCAAGTCAGCCATTCTCATTAAAGCCTCAACATCTGGGATCTTATTTCCCATATTACGAGCATTTATAGACACTGCCCCTTTTACCTATTTCTATAAATTTATTTAATGTTTCACTTACATGGGGACTTTCTTCACCCATCCCCAATGAATCTAGCTTAAAGCCATCTTCAATAGGTTAGCCAGACTGCTACTGAAGACATGCCAACCCTTCTTGGACAGATGGATGCCATCTCTGTTCTGCAGCCCTTGGAACATTATACCATGGTCCAGGAAACCAAAATGCTCTCGAAGACACCATCCACGCAACCATTTCCAGGATGCAAGCTCCTCTGCCCTAGCCTTTACACTCAATACGGAGGATTGAAGAGAACACCTGTGCCCCTATCTGCTTCACCCTCTGTCCCAGAGCCATGAAGTCACACTTGATATGCTCAGAGGGATACCTGGCCGTATTGTTTGTGCCGACATGGATGAGCAACATCGGGTAATAGTCAGTAGGCTTGATGAGTCTCAGCAAACTCTCCATAATATTTTGGATTTTGGCACTTGGCAGACAGCATACCTCTCTGGACATCAAGTTTGGTCGGCAGATGGATGCCTCAGTATCTTCCAGAAGAGAGTCATCAATCACCACCACTACACTTCGCTTCCTAGTGGTCACTGATTCAGCAACTTTGGGGTGCTCGAGCTCTGGTTCTTCTCTTTTCTGGGATGCCTCCACCTCCTCTTCTTTTAGGGCTGCATAATGGTTCTTCAATTCAAGGACTTGAGGAGTTGTATTGATGATTCTGCAGGCTCTGGTGACTCATGTCCAACCTTCGTCCTTCTGAAGGCTCCCATCCTCACCTCTGCTAGAGAGCTTGGATGTTTCAAGAAGCATCTCATCAATGTACATCTCACTGTCTTGAATGCTCCTCAGCCTTGCCATCTCTTCTATGAGCTCCTCCACCTGTTTCCTGAGAGCTTCAGCATGTAGGCATCCTTTACATGGAACTGGTCCTTCAACTGGCATTGGGATCTCTGTCTGGACAGAGGTAGAAGCTGTAATGGGGGCAACAGCTTTGGCAATACAATTTTTTCCCAGCCATTGTTCAGTTGGCAGAGCTTTGGTATCTTGCTTTGAAATGGAGAGACCCTATTAGGAACTCCTTGGAAGATTCTGAAGACTTATGCAGTTCTCAGTTCTTTCACAGGCTAATCAGACCACTAACCTCTGATGAGGTGTGAGTGGCTTCAAAGTGCTGAGAGAAAGAGAAACTAACAGCAGAGTTGTAAACTTATACCACCAAAAAAACCAAGTATTTCTCTTTTTAAAATAAAGCAGCAAAAAGACTCTTTCTAAAAATGTAGATTAAAACCCTTAAGAGCTCTCAGGCAGAAAGCTAGTAATTAAAAACCATGCACTCTTACCTTTCTTTGAAATGGAGAGACCCAATGTCATGGAAAGGATGGGTGCAGGTTGCCCCAGCCATCTGTCCCCCACATCTTTGTGGTCTCAGTGTGGAGCCTACTGATCTGCAGACTCTATCAACCCCTCCCCCCTTCTTTTTCCTCATGTATTGCTCTGTTCTTCCTCTACAGGGCTTTCACTTCTTACCGGTGCTTGTAGCTTCACAAAAGGTAGCAAGCATTAGCAAGGTGTGTGTAGCAAGCATCTTCACAGTGCACATGTGCTACTATGTTCCCTACTACTGTGCTAGAGGCACAAATAGTACAGCGGTAGTAGCCTACTGTAGCCTTGCCCTACCATGGTAGAAATGCATGCTAACTGTGCATTAGCCTCCCACTAATTGCTCCTAATTTCATCTGCCATTTAGATACCCAATCTCTTAGTCTCATGAGATCCTTCTGCAAATGCTCAAAATCCTCTGAAATTTACACAACTTTGAATAATTTTGTGTCATCTGCAAATGCAATCACCTCACTCATCATTCTTATCTCCATATATAGACCCTTGGAGTACTCCATTAGTCATATTTTTCCATGTAGGTAATTGTTCTTAATTGATCTCTCAGTCCTATTCTCCGTTTTCTGACTTTTAGCCAGTTCGCGATCCACAAAAGGGCATCACCTCATATCCCATGACTCTTTAGTTTTCTAAAGAATCTCTCATGAGGGACTTTGTCAAATGGCTTCTGAAAATGCAAAAATGGTATAGCAAAACCTGTTAAATAACTAGGCTCACCACTGGCTCACTGCTATTCACTTGCTTGCTTATACCTTCAAAATAAAATCTAATAAATTGGTAAGGAAAGACTTGCCTTTGCTGTCCCATGCTGTAATTTGTTTTTTTATGATTTATGGTTTATTATTAATCTTGATATCACCTTTTCAGAATTATCAAAAGTGGTTTATAATGATTAAATAGCATAAAAACAAGATACAAAAATAAGCTAATTAAGTAGATACAATATAAAAGTTAAACAGAAATAGGAACCAGAAATTAGAAGAGTCAGGAGTTTAGGTCTAGAGGAGGGAAGAGTGTTACGTGAGAAATGATAGGCATAGGAAAAAGTACAGGGTAAGCAGAGCTCTGAGTACATTACTATCCCAACTCTAATCAGTCTTCTAGGCCAAATGCTAGTTAATAGTAGTAGGCTTTAAGGCTTTTTTACATTTCTTCCGAGACATGTCCTCTCTGAAGTATGAGAGCAGAGCATGCCAGAGTTTCAGCCATTTTGCCTGGTACAAATATCAAGGTCATCAATTATAGTTTCCTGGATCACCCCTGGAGCCTTTTTTAAAAAATGGCATTAAATTGGCCACCCTCCGGTACTCTGGCTGTTTTGAATGATAAATTACAGATTACTAGTAACAAGTTAGCAATTTCATGTTTGAGTTCTTTTTGGCCATGGTCAGCCCAACCATTAGGCAAACTAGGCAACCGCCTAGGACAGTAGCTTCTGGGGGAGTGGGGAAGGAGGGAGACATCAAAGATCAGGACGTTCAAAGTCAAACAATAGGTTCTGACAGCAAGGGGAAGGCATAATGCTTAAGGTTTGCCTAGGGCACCAACACCATGAATGAACCCTGAGCTGCCTTGATTATCGCACGATCTGATGAGATATTTACCCAATCAATATTGGGATAATTAAAATCTCTATTATTGTGCTACCAGATTTGTTGACTTTCCTGATTTCTGCTAATATTTCATTGTCTGAATGTGACTGTCATCCACTCAATGATCTCAATCACTTCTGTCTCTAAAATACAACAATAACAGAAGGCAAAGAAGCAATAAACATGATGATAAAAAGTGTTGATCATATGCTAACAGTTCTTTACTATTATAATTATCAGTTGTATAGTGTGACAAGATATATGCAGCACTTTAGAGATGCTCATAAGCAATTGCCCTGCTTTTAAGAGTTCATAACCTAGTTTGTTCATTTAAAATTTCCAATTCCACCCTACACCGGTTGGTGATAGAGAAGTTTACAGTATTAAAAATTATAAAATAAAGTAGGAAAAAGAACTCCAATCAATACAGACAAGATACAGAGAACAACAGATAGTAGGAAAAGGGAGAAACAGGTAGCATGCTACCTCTAACCCAGATGACCCTGAAAGACTTTACTGAAAAAGTAGTTTTTTAGAAGAGTCTTACATTTCTTGAAGGGAGAGTCGGTGAGAAGAACAATAGATAGAGAATTCCATAATGAGGAGGCCAAAAAGTAAAAGGCAACGTGACATGAAACATCCATGCGCGGCTCTGAAACTGGTGAGATAGAAGACAAATTGGTATTTTGTGATCGCAGAGAAGTAAAAGATTGTAAGGAGTTACAAAGTGGAGAGGTAAATTGGGAAACCAGTATGAAAGACCTTTTGAGTAAGCATGAGAACCTTAAAGTAAAACCAAAACGGAAGAGGAAGCCAGTGATACTAATGTTAGTAACCAGATTGTGGTGTTTTGAATTATTGTAATTTTTTGAGATTAGTGGGCCATAAACTGCAATAAATAGCATTGCAGTAGTCAAGGTGAGATGTAACGAGACAGTATGTAGTGTCTGAAAGAGAAGGAACATTTTGACTGACCATTTTTGACACAAGAGAAATAGGCAAGGCATATAGACAAAAACAAATAAGATGTTTTTAGTTAAATCACATATAAATGAAGGTTTAAGAGGCAGCCTACCAGGCTTGAACATTCTAAGGAAAACAGCCTAGTCTCGCCTAGTATAACATACTAGACAATATAAACATGTTTTATTTATTTATTTGTAGTACTTCAAGGCAAGTTAGATTCAGGTACAGGAGGTATTTCCTTGTCCCCAGAGGACTTTCATTACAGGGCAAATACTTTCAGTTTACCCTTGGTTCATTTGGGTTTCTTCAAATTTTTAGATGTTTCTTTTGGATTGTTTCCCACATTTGTTTTAATAAAAATTTTTAATGTGCATTAAAATGTTTTACTATGCACTAAAAGCCCGATTCCAGTAGGGGTACATCTGGGCATCTGGATGGCCCCGAACAGGACAGGCCCAGTAGGACCCAATTCTGCACTGTGGGAGCCAGACATTCCCATGGGTACAGGATCAGGACCTGGGAGACGGCACGGCATGCCCCTGCATCACTGCAGGAACATCCTCCCCACAGTACAACCTGCCTGCTGCCATGGAGCCCCCATTTCCCCACTGCCCAATCCCGATGGGAGAAACCAGGGCTTGGATCGGGTGGCGGGGGTTCACCCTGCTTGCCATCATCGCTGCTGGGGGGCTGGTTGGCTAATCCAGAGGGGCGGCCAACACATATTCCACCTCTGAGGTGGAATATGCTTGCCATCCCCCAGCGATCCCTGATCATACAGGCTGTGACCGGAATTGACCCTGTACGTCTAGGGGTCAATCCCACCCACACTCCACCCCCTCTCCTCCCCCTGCCGCCACCTCCCTTGCAGAATACTGTTCAGGCGGCTAGTGGGCCCTAATTGAATTAACATGGGTTTGTAGGTTAATGCATTTTATATTGTTTTAACATACATAGCAAACCGAATGCACACTAATTAATGCATATTCCTAGTGTTTAGCTGTTCTTTGATTTCCTAGCTTAGTGTTCTGGTTAACCTTTTTGTGCATTTGTTGGGTTCACAATGAGAATGAAATGGACATCCGTATATATTCTTTCTGTAGTTGATTTCATCATACCATTAAGAGGGTAATTTTACAAGCAGAATATGGCTCTTATAAAATTATGTGGCTGAACTTGTGTACAAGTACATGTGCCAGCAAAATTATTTATCCTTTGTCAGACGGCTGCCTGGGTGAGAATGTTCACAGTCTTGGCAAGTAAATATGTCAATATGATTTGCAAGGGATTGTGGGCAATGCAGTCCATTCACACCCGACACAGCTGCTCACAATAATTTAGTTGTGCTCAAGTGTAAAGCCAATAAGATATTTATTTATGGGGTTATTTCTCCCAACACAGATATGTTTGGTAGCACATAAATCAGGTTACTTGCTTTCAGTGTTAAACTTGGAAAAACAAAATCAAGAAAACAACATTTGAACTTGTCAGGCAATCAAAGCAAAAGAAATAAGACCTGGTTGGCAACAAACTGGTCTTTTCTGTAGGCATTAGCTAATGTTTTCTTAGCATATATCAAACAACAAACCAAAAGCTACAAAGAAAGAAAAAAACTTTTCTTTTCAGGTAAACTTCTTATATCTTCCCACATAGATTCAGAAGTGATTCTCTCAGAGCTCACAAGCAATTAGGTAAGGCTCAATTGCTAGCAGTTTCCCAGCTGAAACCCCTTAGCTGGCTTGCTTTCTACTGCGTGGCTAGAAATCCTATTCAGGAGCTTTTCTGAGTAGATTAAAGAACAAGTTTGTATTTCTTTGTGATGGTTGCTGTGCTTTATAACAGAAAATCACCAAAGGAGTTTAGACAGAGAGCAGTCCATGTAAACAGATTCTTCATCTGCTATCACCCCCTATTCTTCAACAAGCATGGGTTCAATATCATGGATTGGCACAGATGAATCTCCCAATGGAGCACTTTCAGGAGAATACTTGTTTCCCTGCTGTCTTTCAAGGTTATAGCTAGGGCATAGATCAGTGTTCATACCTGAGCTTCCATTGCTGTTAGAGTTCCTCTCTATATAGCCTGGCCAGTATGTAGTCCAGTTCTTATGTCCAGCCTTCCAATCCAGATCCCTGGACACTGGATCTCTCTTCACATACCTTCTGGCACGGGTCTTAGGATCCCTTCCACGTGCAGTCGTCTCCCTCACAGGTACCGTCTGGAGATTCCTAGCTCTGCAGCACCATTCCTCTGGCTTTCCCCAGTCCAATGGTGTATGCTGGCCCTTGGAATGCCTCCCAGTATACGTACTGCTCTGGACTCTTCTAGACCTCTCAAAGGCTTTTCTCCTCTTTCTTCCAAAGGGTTTCTTTCCCTCTCTGTCCGTCCGGTTTGGCTTCTGCTTCTGATGATCCTCCTGATGATGAAGATGATCAAGCTCAAGCTGATTCTCTGTAGAATAAACTCTACCTTTATTCTGCTTGGATGAGTGCTCCTCACTAACACAGCGCAGCTGTGCTGAATCAGGCCCTGCCCTTTGAGATGAGTGCTTAGGGATTACCTCATAGCCCTCCTGATTGAACACATGTTTCCCCACTTCAGCTCCTCTAATGGCTGTTGGAAACCTGGTGCATTCTGGGACTGGTAGTCTTTTATGGAAAAATTCTGTTTTCTTATTTCTACCAGAACTGACAGGTTGCTTGTTCAGAGTCACTTCACCTTTCCTATAGCTCCTTCCTGAGCTATGATAAGCTTCCTTATCACATACCCCCCTGTTTAAGTTATTACGGACTGGTTTAACTGGTGAAACATCTTCTCTACAGTCCGTAATACGGGAAAGGGCATCCGCATTCTTGTGTAACTTCCCAGCACGATGTTCAACTTGAAAATCAAATGCCTGTAAGGCCATGTACCAGCGTGTCAACCTGGCATTGTGGTTCTTCATTTGCTGCAACCACTTAAGTGGAGCATGGTCTGTGACCAACTGGAACTTTCTCCCTGTAAGGTAAAACCTTAACGCCTCCACTGACCACTTTATAGCTAAACATTCTTTTTCTATTGTGGAATACTTTTGTTCAGCCGGTGACAACTTCCTGCTCAGGTACATCACAGGATGCTCCTCCCCTTCATGACACTGGGATAGAACCGCTCCTAGCCCTACGTCCGATGCATCTGTTTGAACCAGAAAGGGTTTCTTGAAGTCCACCCCTTTCAGTACCGGTCCTGTACACAATTTTCCTTTTAGGACTGAAAAAGCTTTTACAGCTTCAGGTGTCCACTTTAGCTGGTTTGGACAATTCTTCCACAGCATATCCGTGAAAATTGCACTTTTCTCTGCAAATTGCGGTATAAATCTGCGGTAGTATCCAATAAGTCCCAAGAAACTTCTTAGTTGTTTCTTTGTTGTTGGAGGAGGAAAATTCCTGATGCTATCTACTTTACTCATTAGAGGTTTCATTTTTCCTCTTCCCACTAGGTGGCCCAGGTATTTTACCTCCCTATTTGCAAAGGCACACTTCTTCGGGTTTAAAGTGATTCCCGCTTGCTTCATGGAGCACAAGACTGCCCTGATCCTCTTCAGATGCTCCGCCCAGGTGTTACTATGGATTATGACATCATCCATATATGCAAAAGCATAATTTTGGTGGGGTCGAAGTACCTGATCCACTAACCTTTGGCAGTTAGCCGCTGCTCCATGCAGTCCGAAAGGCATCCTCTTGAACTGGAAAAGGCCAACGGGGGTGCTGAACGCAGTCTTCGGCTTCGACTCCCTGGTGAGAGGGATTTGCCAATATCCTTTTGTCATATCAAGGGTGGTTAAGTATTGAGCCTGTCCCAGCTGGTCCAACAGCTCTTCAATTCTTGGCATTGGATATGCATCAAAAACTGATATGGCGTTTACCTGCCGGAAGTCAATACAAAATCTTAAAGATCCATCAGGCTTCGGCACCAGGACTATGGGGCTATTCCAGGGACTCTTTGACTCCTCTATTACTCCCATGTCCAACATCTCCTGGACTTGTGCCACTACTTCCTGTCTCTTGGCTTCAGGCAAGCGGTATGGCCTTTGACGAACTAATTTCCCAGGTGGAGTTATTATTTCATGGGCAACCAAATGTGTCTCCCCAGGTATGGGTGTCAACACATCTGGGAATTCTTTAAGCAATTTCCTAATTTCTTCCTGTTGTACCACTGTCAGGTCCTCACCTATTTGGGGCTCTGATTCTTCTTTACAATCAGATACCTGGGGTCCCAAATCTTCCTCTTCATTCACCTCCCTCTCTCGGGCACAGGTGGAAGCTAGGCTTTTAACCCCTTTGACGTCAGTAGAACCAAAGCCTTTGGTTCCACGTTCAGAATTTTCCAGGGATGTGACCTCCTCCACAGGTGGAAAACCCAGCCTCTCACAGATCAATTGGGCAATTCTGTCTCCTGTCTTCACGTGATAATCATTCTGTCCAAAATTAAATAACAGAACTTTAATATTGCCCCTGTAATCGGGATCAATTACTCCCGCACCCATATCGATGAAATATTTAAGGGCTAATCCGGACCTTGGGGCTACTCTCCCATAGCATCCAATAGGTATTTCCACTTGGAGACCGGTGTCAACCAGGGCTCTCCCTTGGCTAGGTACAGTCACATTTTCTATGCTGCACAGGTCAAACCCAGCAGCTTGAGGGGTTGCCCGCTTAGGAGCTTGGGTCTTCTCTGTGACCCTATGGTACTTTAGGACGAATGTCTGCTTTGGGGTAGCTTGGTCTTCTGGACGCTTAACCATCTTTTTAGCTGGGGTCTGAGGACTTCCAAATAAAGGCCCGGGAGCTATTACCATTAAACCTTCTCCCTCCTTCTTTCCTAGTCCTTCCACTAGACCCTGCTTAAATCTTGGCCAGTCTCTTCCTAGAACCAAATCAAAGGGTAGCCTAGGCATCACTGCTAACAGGACTTCCTCTTGTTCCCCCAGGCACTTAACCTTTAGCCTATAGGTGGGATATGATGTTGCAGCACCATGAATGCATCTAATGTGAACTTGGCTTTCAGGGGTTCTAGGCACAAATCCTTCTTGGGCCTCTATTCTCTTCCAAAGCCTTTTTGACATCATACTCTGGTCTGCCCCAGAGTCTAACAAAGCATTTGTGGTAATTTCTTGCACATCAACCATCAAAATAAATCCTTCTTTGGGCTGTTTTAAATCCACCCCCATTAAGTTAGTGTGTGTCTGGCATCTCTTTTCTAAATGTCCCCATTTTCCACACTTGAAACATTTCTTTCTATTCCACTGTGTCATCTGGTTTGATACAGTACATTCATTTTCAGAAACATTTTTAATTATTTTCTTTTCTGATACAGCATATCTTGCCTCAGCACCAATCTTCAGAGGGCTACCCATTCTATGGCAAGCCTGCGTGGCTTCCAAGAATCTCTCTGCTAGCATGGTTGCCTCTCCAAGATTTTGGCAATTTTGCTGTATAAGGAAAGTGTGCAAATCTTTAGGGACCGCAGACATAAATTGTTCAAGCATTATAATGTCTAATAACATTTCTACCGTCTTTTGCTCAGGCTCCAACCATTTTACAGCTAAACCTCTGATTCTCTGACTCAGAGCCCTGGGTGTTTCACCCACTCTCAATGTAGTAGCTCTAAACATTCGCCTATACTCTGAAATAGACAACCCTAGGCGATCTCTAATAGCAGCCTTTACATCCTTATAATTCAAAGCCTGGGCTGCTGGCATTGCTCTGTAAGCTGCAAGCGCCTTTCCAGTTAATGAGGCTGCCAGCCTTACTGCCCACTGGGTCTCTGGCCATGCTAATGCTTGTGCCACTCTTTCAAAAGACTCTAGAAAATCATCAATATAATCATCTGGAGTTAACTTCCCAAAACTAAACGCCCCAATTCCTTGATTGAGTCCCACACTGTCCACATGTGGTGTACCAGTATTTACTGCTGGTCTTGCATCTGTTCCACTTTGGTTCTGCAGCTTAACTAGGGCTTGCACCAGATCAAGCACTGGCTTCTGCTGGTCCATTAAGGCTTTCATAGCAGTTCCTGAGCCTGCTGTGCTAGCTCCTGTTGCCTGCTAAACTGGGCTGCCATCCACTGAGGTAGTTCCTTTGGATCCATCTTGATCCCTGCAAGAAACAAAGAAAAAAAACAAAGTGCACTACCTTCCAAACAGGTGTGTTTTTTTCTACTTTTTTTTTTAATTACCCCTGTGCCTTACTCCCATCCACCACTAGACATGCCCAGGTACTTGTTACCTTATGCCAGTGATGAATCCAGCTCTGCACAGGGTCTTTTCCTCCTGGGACAGCTACCTGGAACATCCACTTCTCCTCCAAAGTGCAGTTGAGGGAAAATCTTTTTTTCCAGCTTTAAACTTGAACTTTAGTTGTAATCCTTAGCAAGTAAATCCCTTCGTGCAAAATCAATCCGAAAAACTATGCCATTTGTCAGACGGCTGCCTGGGTGAGAATGTTCACAGTCTTGGCAAGTGCATATGTCAATATGATTTGCAAGGGATTGTGGGCAATGCAGTCCATTCACACCCGACACAGCTGCTCACAATAATTTAGTTGTGCTCAAGTGTAAAGCCAATAAGATATTTATTTATGGGGTTATTTCTCCCAACACAGATATGCTTGGTAGCACATAAATCAGGTTACTTGCTTTCAGTGTTAAACTTGGAAAAACAAAATCAAGAAAACAACATTTGAACTAGTCAGGCAATCAAAGCAAAAGAAATAAGACCTGGTTGGCAACAAACTGGTCTTTTCTGTAGGCATTAGCTAATGTTTTCTTAGCATATATCAAACAACAAACCAAAATCTACAAAGAAAGAAAAAAAACTGTTCTTTTCAGGTAAACCTCTTATATCTTCCCACATAGATTCAGAAGTGATTCTCTCAGAGCTCACAAGCAATTAGGTAAGGCTCAATTGCTAGCAGTTTCCCAGCTGAAACCACTTAGCTGGCTTGCTTTCTACTGCGTGGCTAGAAATCCTATTCAGGAGCTTTTCTGAGTTGATTAAAGAACAAGTTTGTATTTCTTTGTGATGGTTGCTGTACTTTATAACAGAAAATCACCAAAGGAGTTTAGACAGAGAGCAGTCCATGTAAACAGATTCTTCATCTGCTATCACCCCCTCTTCTTCAACAAGCATGGGTTCAATATCATGGATTGGCACAGATGAATCTCCCAATGGAGCACTTTCAGGAGAATACTTGTTTCCCTGCTGTCTTTCAAGGTTATAGCTAGGGCATAGATCAGTGTTCATACCTGAGCTTCCATTGCTGTTAGTGTTCCTCTCTATATAGCCTGGCCAGTATGTAGTCCAGTTCTTATGTCCAGCCTTCCAATCCAGATCCATGAACACTGGATCTCTCTTCACATACCTTCTGGCACGGGTCTTAGGGTCCCTTCCACGTGCAGCCGTCTCCCTCACAGGTACCGTCTGGAGATTCCTAGCTCTGCAGCACCATTCCTCTGGCTTTCCCCAGTCCAATGGTGTATGCTGGCCCTTGGAATGCCTCCCAGTATATGTACTGCTCTGGACTCTTCTAGACCTCTCAAAGGCTTTTCTCCTCTTTCTTCCAAAGGGTTTCTTTCCCTCTCTGTCCGTCCGGTTTGGCTTCTGCTTCTGATGATCCTCCTGATGATGAAGATAATCAAGCTCAAGCTGATTCTCTGTAGAATAAACTGTACCTTTATTCTGCTTGGATGAGTGCTCCTCCCTAACACAGCGCAGCTGTGCTGAATCAGGCCCTGCCCTTTGAGATGAGTGCTTAGGGATTACCTCATAGCCCTCCTGATTGAACACATGTTTCCCCACTTCAGCTCCTCTAATGGCTGTTGGAAACCTGGTGCATTCTGGGACTGGTAGTCTTTTATGGGAAAATTCTGTTTTCTTATTTCTACCAGAACTGACAGGTTGCTTGTTCAGAGTCACTTCACCTTTCCTATAGCTCCTTCCTGAGCTATGATAAGCTTCCTTATCACACCTTACATGCACACTATGAATAGGCATTCCCAGGGATATAGTTTGGGTAGAGCTAGAGTAGAGTTATGATGCATGTACACACATAAGGGATAATTGTAAAAAAAAAATGTTTTCTTCATGGACAAGCCCTATTGTGGATTAGGAACTGGTTAAAAGATAGAAAACAGAGTAGGGCAAAAGGTCAATTTGCTCAATGGAGAAAGAGGAATAGTGGAGTACCTAGGGATCTATGCAGGATCCACTGTTTTTTAATATATATATATAAATGAACTGGAAATGGGAACGAGTGAGGTGATCCAATTTGCAGATGACACAAAATTATCCATTGATAGCATCAGACCACAAGGCCCAGGAAGCTGCATTGAATGCTGAAAATGTATTGACATTGAAGTTTCCTTAAGGTCATTCAGAGTTGAGCATCAATAGGGTGTTCTGGTAGCAGTCTTCCCCTGATTCCACCCAAAGAAGGGGATGGATTTGGCTTCATTGAAATCAAAGACTTAGGACATTGTGCACTAGGCAAAGATTTGGATGCATCGAAATTGCAGTTCATTGGAGCATGATGTGAATATTGATGTATCAGAGGAGCTAGTATCCTCAAAATTGCCCCAGTGTAAGGAATGCTCATCGGTCATGAGTAATTTGAAAGCAATTCCTTTATTAGATTGGAATGAACCATCCACCAGGTCAGAGGGTCCTGGAGCAGAACTCCAGCAGAAATTATGTCCTTATGTGGCCTGTGCTCAAAGTCCACTGAGATTGTTTCATCTTGAGATGTACCAAGAGTGTTAAATGCATGAAAGATGTACAAAAGAGTCAGCAGGCATCAGCGAGAAACATATTAAGAATGTTGGGTTAATATGATATCCTCCCTTTCAAAAATTACTCATAACAGATGTGTTCAAACTGGACTCAGGAGCCCATGTAGATGGGTTCCACAGTCCATCCAGGAGAGTCTTCATCAGATCAAATTTGTGGAACTGAGAGCAATTGCAAACTCCCTAAAGGTTTTCATAGATTGGATGGTCAATGAAATTGTGATGATCCAAATGAACAGTCAGATAACCATGTACTATATCAACAAGCAGGAAGGAACTGGATCATACCTCCTGCATTGGGAAATAGTCAGGATGTGCAACTGGACTATCTCCCAGAGGATGATTCTCAGGGCTACTTACCTGGCTGGAGAAGGCAATGCTCTGGCAGACAAACTGAGTCGAATTCTCAAACCTCATGAGTGGACTTTGGACATGGAGATGGTCTTGAGAATCTTTCAATAATTGGGTACCTCCTTCATAGGTCTATTTGTCACTCTGCAAAACAGGCAAAAAACTCTGTTTCACTCCAGAGTAGGGACATATGGTAAACTAGCCTCTAAGGGCTTCCTTCTCACTTAGGGAGAGGGCCTTCTGCATGTGTATCCTTCCATACCTCTCATAGTGAAAATCCTCTTGAAACTCAGAGAGAACACCGTGATCCTCATAGCAGCATTCTGGCCCCAGCAGTCATGGTTTCTTCTGCTTCTGGAGTTGTCGATTAAGGGGCCCATTTGTTTAGGCACCTCACTGACCATAATCTCACAGGATTGAGATACACTGTTTTACCCTAACGTCAAGTGCCTATCCTCACAACTTGGATATTGATGGGCTAACCTGTCGGTTGGTGTAACCAACCTACTTCTTGCTTCCAGGAGAGATTCCACCAGGACGTCATACAGTTGTAAATGGAAAAGGTCATTCATCTTGTAATGGAAAGGCCCTAGATTCTTTCTCCTATCCCACATACAAAATGCTTGAATAGTGAATACTTTCTACATTTGTCAGAGTCTGGAAACTAACTCAGTAAAGGAATACTTCAGTGCAATTAGTGCATACTACCATCATGTAGAAGGGAAACAATATCTCCTTACAGCCTATAGTTGTCTTTTTATATAAGGTTTGCTTTTTTTTTGAAGACTCCCTCAAGCTTCACATGGTGTCTTGGGACTTCAATGTGGTTTTAACTCAGCTGATGAAAACTCCTTTTAAGCCACTCGATACTTGTGGACCTGACCTAGAAGGTCTTGTTTTTGGCAATGATAACTTCAGCATGCAGAATTAGTGAACTCCAGACTCCAATAGCTGATCCACCCTAAACCAAGTTTTACAACACTAGGGTGGTTTTGCAGATGTATCTTAAGTTCCTTTCTAAGGCGGTGACGGAATTCTACCTTAACCAGTCAATCATTCTGCCAACATTTTTCTCAAGACCTCATGCTCACAAAGGAGAAAGCACAGTACACACATTGGAATCCATGAGATCCTGTTGGAAACAGGATACTGGGCTTGATGGACCTTGGTCTGACCCAATATGGCATATCTTATGTTCTTATGTCTTATATCTGGAGTGGATTAAAGCATATAGGGCCTGATATTCGAAAGGCATTTCTACAGTTTACAGCCCAGTAAACTGGGTAAGTGCCTTAAACAAGGATATTCAACATCACCTACATGGTTAATGTCATTGAATATCCCCATTTATGTTCCCTATGTGCCCTGATGCTATCCAATTAACATGAGGGCATGTTAGGGGTGTTCCTGGGTGAAGCGGAGGCAGAGATTGCCGCTAACCGGGTAGTGGCGATATTGCACTGCTACCCCGTTTGCGATCTGCGGCTAAAACTAGGCCAGCTTCTTGCTGGCCTAGTTTTACCTGCAGATGCTAGCCAGGTAGTGGTACAATATCATCACTACCTGGTTAGGCTTTGCAGCAGTGTCTGCTTTGCACTGAACCTGGATATTCAATGCCGTCGCCACAGCATTGAATATCCGGGATTAGGGGTCAGCAGGCGGGGCTATGCGCCATAGAGGTGCATAGCCTGCCCAATTGAATTTCGGGCACATAGAGTCCACTCCACTTTTAGTTTATTTTAACCCCAGCAAGATGGGGGCTGCCATCAGCAAATCATACTCTATTCAATTAGCTAACAGCCTGCACCTCCTTTGCTTATGCCAAAGTTGGCTTAACCTTTGAGGGTCATGTCATGGCTCACAATGTCAGAGCCATGGCTGTGTCAGTAGCCCACTTGAGGTTGGCCTCCATGGAGAAAATATGCAAGCCGCAACATGAACTTCCATCCCTACATTCACATCTCACTATTGTTGGGAAAGGAACTCCTAATGCAACAGTAGATTCAGTTAATCTGTTCTTCAGAATCTGTTTGGGCAATGGAATTCAACTCCATGCTTGCTATGTCCATTTCTTTCTGTTCAGGCTGCTTCTGTAAAAAAAAAAAAAAAAAAGATACAATTCTTAAAAGGCTTATTGATAACAAAAACAAGCATTTGTTGAGTGCCTACTATTACAGCAATGGGCCCGATATGCAAAGGGATTAACACGGTTAGCAGACCTGCTAACCATGTTAATCCCTCTAACACAGTTGGTGTCACTGGTTACCATTGGGGCATTCCGGGGGTGGCACCAGGCTATAACCAGGCAGCATTGATACAGTATTAAGTAGCTGCCTGGTTATGGAAAAGTGGCAAAAGTAAGGCACAGCAACGGCTGGCCTTTAACTTTCACCGCAGAAGCTAACTGGGCAATGGCTGAATATCGCCACTGCCTGGTTAGCTTCCTGTCAGTCTGGGCAACCTGGAGGTTCAATGCTGAGGCCAAATATGACCCAGCATATTTTTAAGTTGTTCTGTGGATATTGGCGCTTTTTATTGGCACTCATGTTATTATTGACTATGTATGCAATCTTTTGTATTGTTCATTTTGAACTTGCTCTGAAGAAAATTGGCCAGCTCCTATGGACATAATTTGCTGTTGTCTTTCCCCTGGGCGGGGTCTCTTGTGAGTGATTTTGCTACGGGGATCATTCCGAGCCATGAATAGCAGGGATGGACATCCTATTCGGACGTCCATCCCTGCCATTTGTGCCTTCTGGTCCCATCCTCCTTCCCCCGCATGTTGTACAGGAAAGTTAGATGGGGCTTGAAAGGGGAGGATAGGAGGTGGCAGTAGGCATTCGCCAGCCCCGGACATACAGGGATGATTCTAATGTTGGTCCTATATGTCCAGGGCCAGCGACTCGAACAGGCAAGTTATTCCACATCCGAGGTGGAATAACTTCCCCGATGAGGTGGGATCGGCGGGCCTAGGGCATCGCAGCAGCAGCAGGGGGCAGAGAGTATTTCCACAGCCCGTCCCTGGCCCTGGGAGGCCAGATCAGTGGTCAGGCTGCTGGGAAAGCAATTTGGAGACCAGCGGCGGGGGGTCGCGGCTTTTAAATAGAGCTGTGGTGCCATGGCAAAGCCATGACTGAGTTAGTCGGGGAAGGCCTATACGTGCAGCCAAGATGGAATCAGGGTCTGAGCCTGCACGTATAGGCCTGTTTGCGATTCTGATCCAACGGAGCTAGATATGCCTGCGGGATCAGAATTGCTACGCCCTCAGGGCGTCCAGTTCCGGCCGGATACACAGAGGGCTTCTAAGTCCGCACTGGAATCGGGCCCTATGTCAAAAAGCTTTTGGGGCAGTTAATGGAACTCATAATGAGTTTTGTATGACAGTCTTTTTTTGCATTTGTCTGTCAGTATGCGGTATTCCTGTTGTTTTTCTAAGTAAGTCCTTTGAAGATGTGGATCTTTAGTATTTCTCCATTTCCGCTCAAGCTTTCTAAGTTTTCATTTTATTTCTTTTATGTCAGGGGTATACCATGCAGTGCAGATGTATTTTCTTCTGATGTTCTTGCTTTGGGGTGCTAGGGAAATAGGGACTATCGTGGTGTTCCAGTTGATGATTAGTGATTCTAAGTCATTTGTGTCTAGATCCATGCATGGAATGACTTCAGTTAGGACGCGCTCCTTAACAAAGTGCCAAAACCTGCAGGTCTTAATTTGGCGGAGGCCTTTCAAAATGTGGAGTAGTTCATTGCGATAATACAAAGGTTATTATGCTGTGGTCCGACCATGGTATTGGGGACACTTTGGGGATGGGTTGAAAGCTCTGGCTCAGCATATAACGGGGGGTAAAGATGAAGTCTAGTGTGGCTCCCTTCTTGTGGGTTGGGTTGCTGATAATTTGTAATGGAATGCTTCCATAGCTTATAGGAAGGAGTTAGCTTGCCTAGAGATGCTGATGAGAGATTTAGGTCGCCAAATAGAGGAACCATTTGTTTCTGTCTGTGTGACTACATGTCGCTTCAAGGAGAGCTGACAGTTTGTCAGTTTATGTAGATGGTGATCAATAGGCTAGGCATATTGTCAGATACGTTTTTGAGACTGTGAGCCTGTCTAAGTTGTCTGCAGAGTTGACTTTGATATTATTAAATTTTAGGTGCTCTTTTGCTAATATAAAGACTCTCCACCTCTTCTGTTAATTCTTGGACAGTTGTAGAGAGTGTGTGATGGAGTTACTAATTGATTTATTGGGCATTATTATATCGGTGAACCATGACTCAGTAACACATATTATGTCTAGGTTAGGGTTTTTGATGTAGTCGGTTAATTTATTTATTTATTTAGTGTACATTTGTATCCTGCTGCTTCCAGCGATCAGCAGCGGTTGCTATACATGGTAGGAGTGGCTGTACAGGCCAGGAATTAGAAAGATATACATTGTGATTGGGAGGGAGAGATATCAACACATCAAACATTGGGTTACAGATTACATTTGATCGATGAGAAACACTTCACACAGGATATATTATATACATATTTACACATAAACTAAATGCATTTCTCTTTGTGAGATTACACGGGGTACAGTGACTTTCCCACGCATGGTAGACACATGGTAGTGGGATACAGTGGTAGTGGGATACAGTGGTAGTGGGATACAGTGCCTAGGTTACATTGTAATGCGATTGGAAGAGGTGAGTCTTAAGCTTTTTTCTGAAGCCCTTTAAGTCACAGTTTGCACGCAGCTCACATGGCAGCCGGTTCCAGAGTGGTGGAGCTATGAGTGAGAATGCTCTGTTACTTGTACATGCATTAACAGGTCTTTATTTATTTATTTATTTACATTCTCTTATATACCGCACTATTCGGCATCAGCGCGGTTTACATGGAACAAAACGCTCAGTACAAGTAACATGTATGAGTTTACAGATAACAGGGAACAAAAAACTTGGATAACAGGGGTAACTATTTACAAAACTTACTACATGGAAACAAAATCAAAGTTCTGATGCACTTCGGGAGACAGAGGGTATTGAGGTTTACTGTTCTTCTGCTCCTGTTGTTGGGTAGATTGGTGATTAGGCTGTTGAGGTGTGAGGGTGCTAAATTATGAATAAGCTTGAATGTAGTGATTATGATTTTGTATTGGATGTGGGCCGCAATGGGGAGCCAATGTAGCTCAATTAGTACAGGTGCAATGTGCTCAGAGAGGCCTTTTTGCATAATGATTCTGGCAGCAACATTTTGTGCCATTTGCAGAATATTTATAGTTTTCTTTGGCAAACCTTGCAGTATGGCATTGCAATAGTCTAGATGGGGAATGATGAGTGCTTGCGCGACAGTCCTGAAGTCGGCATGATCGAGGATGTTACGTAGTGGCTGCAAAACTCTTAATTTGTGGAAAATGGCCCGATTGGTACTTTGAAGGTGTTTGTCCATATTTAGGTTGTTGTCCAGCATCACTCCTAGATATTTTATTTCGGTCTTGATGTTGTAAACGTTATTGTTTATGGTGACTGTTGCTGGGGGATTGAAGCCCAATGTGTGTATTTTATTGCAAGCTGACCATGCATTGATTAATCTGAATTTTAGATCTGGAATGCAGTGACTTGCTGTGTTGTGCCATGTTTCAGGAGGGTGAGGCTTAATTCTGATTAGGGCACAGGCCGCTCTGTACCTTGGCCTGGATGGGGGGGGGGGTTCCATAGAATGGGATGTCTATTCTCATAAATAATAGGGATAAGTCCTGGTTGCGTGAGTGAGGATTCTTAATGGATAAGTAGGGTGATAGTGTATGATAGTATGCAGAGAGTACTTATTGATCTCATGATTGCTTACTTCTGGGTATGAATATTTGGAGATTGTTGTCAGATCAGATTGGTGACCTTCTTAGCTTGTGTTGTGCTACCTACTCTTATTCTATAACTTAATTTTGGATTATTTTTGTGTATTAGTTTTGCATTTCATCTTAATTGAATGATGATTATCCTACCTTGATAGAACAGCTGCCTCTGTGGTCCACTCTAAGGGCCATGTCTAAGGGCCCTTTGGTGTGGCCCCTAGGTACAGGCACACTTGATGTTTATTTATTTTTATTTATTTATTTACATTCTCTTATATACCGTGCTATTCTGCATCAGTGTGGTTTACATTGAACAAACTGAAATTACATTGAACAGGGCATTATAACTTGGAGATAACTATTTTACAGGGAACATGGACTATGGAGGGTTAAGTGGCTTGCCCAAGACCACAAGGAGCACCTGTGGGACTAGAAACCCCAGTCCTTCTGGCCCAAGGTTGCTGTCTTCTAGTGGGATTTGAACCCCCGACCTTCCGGCCTGAAGTACCTTGCCCCAACCACTAGGCCACTCCTCCACTAGGCCACTCCTCCTCTTGTTATGTAGGGACAATGTTAGTGCAGAGTGATGATGCCAGGTTCTGATGCCGGGGCGGAACTCACCGTCGCATGGATACTACCTGCAAAGTCTTCTCTATCTCTCGGTACTCCCAGAGAAGGTGGCTATGTTGCCAGTAAAATCAGGCCAGTGGTGGGCAAACTGGGAATTCAGAATAGGGCTCATTGGGAAGTGAAGTAATGGGCTAGATGTGTGCTTAGGGGCATGTCTACCAAAGAATAGTAAGCTTTTAACTTACTGCACGTTAGGTGCAAAAATTAGCATGCGGTAATTTCAAAGTCTATGTGGTAAATGTCGAGGGCATGGTAACCATCTACCCTGCTTTTACAGCACAGGGCAGATATGCTCCATCCAAGCCTATGCTAAATGTGTCAGCAAATAGCATGGATGCCCAATCACTATCTGCCAATGCATTTAATACAGGGCCCAGTGCTAAGAAACCCAATGGTTGTCAAAACCTCCCAGGACTTCTGATTGTATCAACCACCTTCCTGATCCAAACCCTGACTTCCAATTATATCACTCATCCTCCCAATTCAAGCCCTGATTTCTGATTGCATCATCCACCTCCCCCAGTTAAAGTCTCAACTCCCGGAACTGATTTATCCAAGACCACCAGTCAAAGTCCCGACTCCTTGATTACATTGCCCAGCACTTCCAGTCAAAATTCTGACCCCACAATTTCATCAATGAATTACCCTCAGCCAAAGTCCCACAATTTGGCACAAAGTCCTTATTTGGCATATTAGCCCCATGTGGTGGAGTAGAGGAGTAGCCTAGTCGTTAGAACAACAGCTTAGTATCCATGAGATCAGTGCACTCCTTGTAACCTTGGGCATGTCACTTTACCCTCCATTGCCTTGGAAGAAAAGGCCTGGCAATCTACTTCTGGTCATACCTTGCCAAGAAAACCCAGGGGCTGCTGAGTTGCCAGAAGTCATCATTGACTTGATGGCACTTTAAAAAAATATATGTAGTAGTACTGCAAGCTTACCACTGGGGGTCATAGCCACCATTTGAACCCAGAAACCAATGATAGGAATGGAGGAGGATCTCTCCTACCCCACCCACTTGACTACCAGGGATACCCCCCTAAGTCCAGGGGGTGAAGGGAGGATTGGGTTGCAAACTTTCTGGGAAAGGGTTTTAACTACCAGCAGACTGACCCCCAGCAGTAGTACTGCTAGGCATTGGAGTTGTAATTTCAAACCCAGTCAGCAACGGAGCAGAAGCAGAGGAGGATCACCTATGATCTGTCCACTAGGCTGCCAGGAATAATTCTGGATTAGTGCTGGGTAGTTCAGGTGTTGACCTAAGAGGTACTGAAATTGGGGGTAGATGCCATTAGTGAGTGGAATTTGATCAGGAAGGGGCTGTCATAGGGGGGCGGCGGTAGTTTGATCATTAGGAAATGTGATAAGATGGGGGGATGTTTGTGATCGGGCAGGATTCCTTTGATTGGGGCATTGTTTGTGATAGTGCAGTGGCTTATTCACTAGGGCCTGATTTTCAAAGGCCTTTACACGGGTAACTTCCCTAGTAACCTGTGTAAAAGTCTTATCTGGGATTTTCAAAGGGCACCTACATGGGTAATGCCCTTCGAAAATCCCGGATATGTTCCTAACGTGCCCAGATGCTATGAGGATAGCATCAGGGCAGAGCAGAGGCGGGCCAGGGCGCTACCCATGTAGCACCAATTTTCAAAGCTACACGGTTAGCGCTCTGCGCCTTAAAGATAGGCATGGGAAAGCCTCACCTATTTTTAAGGCTCTGGGGCTAACATCAAACATCGGTGCTAACAGGTAGCTCCTGCAGCTATCTGGCTGTGCGGCAACACCCAGATTTTCGATGCTGGGGCCAAGTTAGGTGGGAAATGGGCAGACTATGCGTGACATGGCACATAGCATCGCCCAACTGAAATTCGGGCCCTAGGTAACTTATGAAATGGGATTGGGGAAGATTTATTATCAAGGGGGGGGATCGGATCGGATGTGTGGGTCTTTGATAAGGTCAAGAATCAAAGTTGAGGGGGTTGTAGCATGGATTGGAGGGATGAAGCCTTGCCCTACAAGGTTAATTTTTTTTTTATAAATTTGGTTTCAGCAGTGGTCATGCAACTTAACTGCCAGTAGTGTGGGTGCACTTTATGCCACCTTTCAATAAGTGCATCCTCACTATTATTAATCCTGACAATTTCTATGTGGTAACGTACCACACGTTAGTTGTCAGCACTGGGCACAGCTAATCTCTGCCCATAATCTACTCCAGTACTGGCCCAGCCTATGCTAAGCGTTAGCATGGGATTTTTCCCAGGTGGCTATTGTTAGCATGCCATAACCATTAACGTAGGCCTGCACGTATGGTAAACATGTGCAAAAACACATCCTAACTGCTTAGCACACTAGTAAGCATCTTCTTCATATTGTATGATGATTGATATGTTGTTTATGTTTGTTTTTTGATTTCTGGATGAATATAATTGTTAAAAATCTTATTTAAAGCATTTATTTAAAATAAAGACAACATAAAACCCAATTTCAGCAATGCATGACAATTTAAACAAGCATGCAAATATAAAAATGCATTAGATCAAATACACAAATAAGGTCATCATAAAAATAACTATAGAATAATAAAATAATCCAATCCCTAAAACATTTTTGTTTTGGCACTAAGTCACGTTTCTTAAGGAATGATGAAAAGCTGAATAATAACTAGGAGAATGAATGGAACTTACCAATGTGGTTCATAATCACAGGGCAGAACAAGAAAATATCCTATTCTAAGTACAATTCAAATAAATGTGATTTAGCAAGACAGCATTATGCTAAGATTTTCACAGATAGGCAGGCACACCTCCCCGGGTTTTTCACAAACATTTTGCTCTGTCCCAGATTGCACCTAGATGTCCTTTCTAAAATGCCACTTTTCAGGTAGGAATTTATAATTATCAGGGTATATAAATGTTTTCTAATGCTATTTTTACTATTTAATTGTAAATACAATATTTATTTATTTATAAATGTATGTATTTATTTAAATTGATTTTTAACCCACTCATGCAGTAAACAATAAACATATACAATAACAGCGTACAAGAAGACAGACAACATTCTCACAGATCTAATCAATCCATCATATGCATCCTACATATTTTATGCTTGATGTTTGCTGTTATCTGCCTTAAACCATGATTTTCTTGGTAAAAGCTAAATTAAATTAAATTAAATTCCACCCCCCCCCCCTGAAAATAAAGTGTGATCATGGCTAGACCCTCAGGATCTGGCTAATGTGTCCCATTTCTTATCCTGATACCTACAAAAGAACATTCTTATAAGGCTTAGAAGCTCACTGGATCAATTATTAACAGGTCTTTTGACATCTCAATACCCAGTTTCGATTTTTTGATAGGTCTGATGGCGCATTACTTTCTAACCACAATGACCTATAACATTTTCTTTACTTGCTGTATTCTCCATAATATGGCAAAGCAATATGGTGTATCTGCACCTGAGTCAAAGAATTTTAAAGGATGCAGCTGTACATACAAAATACCACTGTCTATGTCTGAAATAGATTAATCATGTTATAACTTTTGTGCTCAATGCCGCCACTTTCTCATGTACTACTTTTTTTTCCTTACCCTAGCACTTCATCATAGTGGAGCTTCCTCGGATATTGCTCCAGAGTCTCTCTCCAGTTCTTCGTTTTCCACGGAGCCAGCAGGTCGTGTTTCCTGTCACCGCAGAAGAATTTCTTTTTTATTTCTTTCTTTTTGTGGTCGCGTCTGCCTTCTTCGACGCTCTACCGGTACCACCAGCCTTTCTTTCTTATTTCTGTAAAAAAATATATATATATTTATTTTTCCCTTTCTTCAGGTGCATGTGCCTTTTTTGGGCCTTCAGGGTTTCCAGGATGTTCTAGATGGCTCGGCCTCGACAGATCTCCTGGTGCCATGCTCTGGGGTACCAGTGGTCTCTACCGGTACCTATATCCAGGCATTGGCGGCGTCCATGGACCAGAGAATTCTGACCATGGAACGCAATCTGGCGGCTTTCCTTGCGGCATCGACGCCCTTGGTACCGCGACAGACAACTCCACCGGTACCGGCACTGGCACCAGCATCGGTATCAGTACCGATAGCATTGACATCGGCATCGGTGTCTGCTATGCAGGTACTCTGTCCTCCGATGCCCTCCGGTACCGATTTTCTAGTACCGGTTATTCCCAGTATCGACCTTGGTCGGTATGGGTATCGGGCTCTGCAGGAGCATCCGGACAGACAATACTTCGAGTCCTCTGAAGAATCTGAGGATTCTGAAAGTTCTGTCGATGCAGCGATGCTTCTTCCAGAGGAGTCCTCCTCCCCTAAATGTAGGATGTCTCCTCCAGAGGACATGTCCTTCCAAGACTTCATCAGGGAGGTGGCTCAGGGCCTGTCCATTACTGTGGCCCCTGAAACAGAGCCAAGGGCCAAGGAGTTGGAAATTTTACAATATCCCAAAACTCCTAAGGAGGCAGCTACCTTACCCATTCATGAGATTCTATATGATCTCATGTTGAGGATGTGGGAAACACTTCTTACCACCTCTCCTCATTCTCGTAGACTAGATACTATGTATCGAGTCCCTCCTTGTCCTGGGTTCCATAAGACTCAGCTTCCTCACCACTCTATTGTGGTGGAGTCAGCTATGAGAAGGATCAGAAGTGCAAAAAGACATGCCTCTAATCCTCCAGGACGTGAGTGCAGAACCCTGGATGCTTTTGGACGTAGAGTCTTCCAAGCTTCCATGCATGCTGCAAGAATCAGTTCCTATAGTCTCTACATGGGAATGTTTCTAAAGGAGGTCACAGATAATTTACAGACTTTAAGTCCTTTCATTTCTGAGGATAAAAGACAGGATTTTCTCACTTGGGTCAAACATGCCCAAGATGTTTCTAAGTTCTCCAGCCGTGCAGCCTTTGACTGCTTTGAACCTCGGCTATTGCCATAGGTGCACGTAGAATTGCTTGGCTTCAGGCATCTGATTTAGAGCTCTGGGTATTGTAGTGAGGAAAGCTCCCAGGAAGACATGGAAGTGGAAGAAAATCCTAGTTTCCCCTTTGAAATGAATGACAGTTCACTTGTGCATAAGACTTGCAAGCCAGATCAGAAAAAAACCCAGCTCCCTGCTAAGGTCAGGCCACGCCCTAGCTCAGGGGTGGAGACAAACTTGCCTGATGATTGGTCACACAGGTGCAGAGAACAGGGAGTGCCTAGCAGCCAACGGTTCTTAAAACCACGAGCAGAGCCGAAAGGAAGGAAGGAAGGAAGGAGGAAGGCAAAGGACAACAGAGAGAGCAAGGCTGAGCATAGCTGGAGGAGAAAGAAAGAAGAAAACTCCCAGGAAAGAAGCTACCTAAGAGGGCCTGGAGAAGGACATAAGGAGGCTGAATTTCAGAGCCTGGAGGATCCCAGGAAGAAAGAAATCAGCACTTGTCTGAGGAACCATCCCCAAGGTAAAGCCAGCAGTTTCAGAGTTGAGAAATCAACAGAGAAACAGTTTGCTATTGCTAAGGTCAAGGAAGCAGAGCCCTCACCGTCTACTGTTAAGAGGTGGGTGGAAAGTTTTACGTATGGGAAAAGTCATAGCCCTGATAAAAGCAGAACAGCCGAGTCTTCAAAGCTAGAAGCACTGAGAGAGGTGTTTGCTGAGGGAAAAGTTCACTACCCTAATACAACTGTGCCTTTACAAGCTGAATTGCTGAGGAATCAGTTCCAGGAATTTTTAAAGGAGAGAAAGTCTGGGAGAGTTTGTAACTTTGATAGAGATACCCTATATCCTGATGCCATAGAAGGAATGCAAACAGATTCCTATTTGCCAAGCTCTGAGTGTGAACCTGTACCAATGGATTGCTCATTGTGTTTAAAAAAGAAGAGTCTGCATTATTGAACTGAGCTGAGAGACTGTGAAACAATTTAGAGAATAAGTGCAGTATCTGCTTAGAATTAAGGAAAGCTAATACTGTGTTTTACTAAGCTTAGTTGCCTTCTGAAGCTAAGAAGCAGTGCTTAGAAGTTTGCTTTGAGAAAAGAAAATCACAGCTGTTGCAAGTTTATCTGTATTTCTGTTGAATGACCACACGAGGCAGTCCTCGGTGTAAGCTTGTGGGAATAAGAACAGCTGGACAGTGAAAAGAGGTTTTTGTTACGTCACTCTCTGTTACCTGATTTATCCTTTATGTTGGAGAAGCATCCTTTTTGCCTTGTTTGTGTATTGAGCTTAAATGCCCATGGAAATCCCCACAAAATAAATGTTCTTGCTGCCTTGAACCACCGACTCACAACTACAATTTGTCCTTAAAGAATAAACTAACTACAAGTCCCAGCATACCTCTGGTGACAACAAGGGAAGCTTTATTCAAAAGTGGACAACATAAGGCTGTTTCTTGCTTGTAAGCTTTGGGGCCCAAGCGGAAGCATCGCAGTACAAGATAAATTGGGAAATATCCCTTGTACTGGTGAGAACCTGTTTGGTAAAGATTGGCAGGAAAAAGCCAATGAAATGGATGCTGAAAATTGTACCTTGAATAGATTATCCAAGTCCACTGCTAATCCTGTTAGGAAGAAATTATTCAAGAAAACATCTTTTTCTAAACTCTAGTTGGAGGGAGGAGTGGCTCAGTGGTTGGGACAGGTTACCTCAGGCCGGAGGGCTGGGGGTTCAATTCCCACATGGGGACAAGTAACCTCAGGCCGGAGGGACTGGGGTCTCTAGTCCCATGGCTGCTCCTTGTGGCCTTGGGCAAGCCACTTAACCCTCCATTGCCTCAGGTACACTTAGATTGTGAGCCCTGCGGGGACAAGGGAATAAAAAGTACCTGTTAGTATACATGTAAACCGCTCTGATGCGTAAGTAAAAGGGCGGTATATCAAATGCCTAAACCATAAACCATAAACCATAGTAACCTCCTCAGGTTTAGAAACTGCTAACACCTAATCAGGAGTTAGTGGGCTTGATTTCCTGAGTGCAGCTGAGGCCTGCATAAAAGGCTCCAGTGCCTTGCCTTGTTGAGGCTTTCCTAACCAGGGCTCTACAGATCAACAAACAGTAAGGATTTGAGGGTTTGTTTATTTGTTTTTATTATATTACATTGCTAGCTCTCTGACTGGGAGCGCTTAAAAGGGTTTTTTGTGCATTTTTTAAAGCAAGGTTACTTTCTTTTTGGTGCTTTAGGGGACCTTTTGCTGAACTCTAGTAACCTCCTCAGGTTCAGAAACTGCTAACACCTAATCAGGAGTTAGTGGGCTTGATTTCCTGAGTGCAGCTGAGGCCTGCATAAAAGGCTCCAGTGCCTTGCCCTGTTGAGGCTTTCCTAACCAGAGCTCTACAGATCAACAAACAGTAAGGATTTTAAGGTTTGTTTGTTTTTATTATATTACATTGCTAGCTCTCTGACTGGGAGCTCTTAAAAGGGTTTTTTGTATATTTTTTAAAGCACGGTTACTTTCTTTTTGGTGCTTTAGGGGACCTTTTGCTGAACTCTAGTAACCTCCTCAGGTTCAGAAACTGCTAACACCTAATCAGGTGTTAGTTCCCTCCCTACCCACCCCGACTCCCACCCACCCCTAGTGAGCAGCCTTGCTTTATAGGGCACCTCCCCCTTTAACAAATCACAGAGAATTGGACCAGCACATTTTGAATATAATTAAAGAGATTTAACTGCTTTTTCTCTGAAAGGACAGCTGCGAAACCGGCTGGTACTTGGTAGATCTCTCTCTTTTGCTTTAACAGATACCTAAGCTCCACGAACAGAACAATGGCTGGGAAAAATCGTATTGTTAAAGCTGTTGCCCCTGTTACAGCTTCTGCCTCGGTCCATACAGAAGTCCTAATGCCAGTTGAGGGACCAGTTCCATGTGCAGGGTGCCTGCATGCTGAAGCTCTGAGGAAACAAGTGGAGGAACTCAGAGAGGAGGTGGCGAGGATGAGGAGCATTCAAGACAGTGAGAAGTACATTGATGAGATGCTTCTTGCAGCAACCAAGCTCTCCAGCACAGGAGAAGATGGGTGCCAACAGAATGTCGATGGTTGGACACAAGTCACCAGGGCCCGCAAAATCACCAATCCAACTTCTCCAGCCCTTGAATTGAAGAACCATTATGCAGCCCTGGAAGTGGAGGAGGTGAAAGCATCCCTGGAAAGGGAAGAACCAGAGTTAAAGTACCCCAAAGTTGCAGGATCAGTGACCAGAAGGAAACGAAGGGTAGTGGTGGTTGGAGACTCTCTTCTGAGGGATACTAAGGCGTCCATCTGCCGACCAGACTTGATGTCCAGAGAGGTATGCTGTCTGCCTGGTGCTAAAATCCAAGATGTTACGGAGAGTTTGCCGAGACTTATCAAGCCCACTGACTATTACCCAATGTTGCTAATCCATGTTGGAACAAATGATACTGCCAGGTATACCTCGGAACGTATCAAAAGTGACTTCATGGCTCTGGGACAGAGGGTGAATCAGTTAGGTGCACAGGTGGTGTTCTCTTCAATCCTTCCGGTTGAGGGTAAAGGCCAAGGCAGAGAGTCTTGCATCCTGGAGATGAATGCATGGCTGCGTGGATGGTGTCATCGAGAGCGTTTTGGTTTCCCAGACCATGGGATGCTGTTCCAAGGATTGCAGAGAAGAGATGGCATCCATCTGTCCAAGAAAGGTCAACGCATCTTCAGTAGTAGACTGGCTAATCTACTGAAGAGGGCTTTAAACTAGATTCGTTGGGGATAGGTGAAGAAAGCCCCCAGGTAAGTGAAAGCCCCCAGGTAGGTGATACATTAAATACCTTTATGGAAATGGGTAACAGGGGTAACATATGGAAAGCAGTGTGTATAAATGCCCGTAGCATGGGAAATAAGATCCCTGATGTTGAAGCTTTGGTGGGAGTGGCTGACTTGGATTTAGTGGCAGTTACAGAAACATGGTTCACAGAAAACCATGACTGGGATGTAACTATACCTGGCTATACTTTATTCAGAAAGGACAGGGTAGGAAGAAGGGGAGGAGGAGTGGCACTATATGTAAAAACTACTATTAAAGCTTTGGAATTACAGAGCTTAAAAGGGAGAGAGGAGGCATTGTGGGTTAAACTAGAAAGAGGGAAAGAGAAATCTATTTGCATTGGTGTGATATACAGACCTCCCTCACAAGAGGAAGAGGTGGACAGAGAGTTAATTGAAGACATACACAGCATTGCTAGGAAAAGGGAAGTGCTACTGATAGGAGATTTCAATATGCCAGATGTTGATTGGCACATTCCTGCTGCAGTATCATCTAGAAGTACAGTAAGGAGATCCTGGATTCTCTACAGGGAGAACTATAAAGGCAATTGGTAACAGACCCCACACGTGAAGGGACCATACTGGACTTGGTGCTTACCAATGGTGAAAGTGTTTCTGATGTTGTAGTGGAAGATCATTCTGCATCCAGTGATCACCAGATGGTGTGGTTCAGTATAAGGACTAGGGCTGTTAGAATCCATTCCAAGGTGAGGATCTTAGACTTTAGGAAGACTAACTTTGCGAAGATGGGCCAATACCTCAGGGAGTCGTTAGTGGGATGTGAACAGCTGGGGGATGTAGAAAAACAGTGGGCAAAACTGAAAGTGGATATTTTAAGGGAAACCAACCTTTTTGTTAAAATGGTAAATAAAGGCAAAAGGAAAAGGAGACCGCTATGGTTTTCTAAGGAAGTAGCTGAAAAAGTGAAGAAAAAGAGGGAGACATTCATGAAATACAAGAGATCACAGAGAGAGGAAGACAGGCATCTGTATTTGGAAAAACTTAGAGAAGCTAGCAAAGTAGTCAAGAAGGCAAAGATTCAAAAGGAGGAGGAAATAGCCAATGCAATAAAATGGGGGGATAAGACATTTTTCAGATATATTATTGAGAAGAGGAAGGGCAAAAGTGGTATTGTCAGACTCAAGGGTGTAGGGGGCGGGGGAATATGTAGAAGCTGATAAGGATAAAGCGGAATTGCTTAACAAATATTTTTCAGAAGACTGTGTTCGTGAGAAACTAGCTCAACTTAAAGTAGACAAAGTGATGGGACCGGATGGGATACACCCTAGAATACTGAGGGAACTTGGGGACGTTCTAGCAACTCCACTGACTGACCTTTTCAATGCCTCGTTGGAGTCGGGAGTGATGCCAAAGGACTGGAGAGAGGCTCATGTGGTGCTTTTACACAAAAGCGGAAGTAAGGATGTGGTTGAAAACTACAGGCCTGTTAGTTTAACTTCGGTGGTGAGTAAATTATTGGAAACGCTGCTAAAAGAGAAAATAGTGACGTTTCTGGAGTCCAGCGGATTACAGGATCCGAGGCAGCATGGATTCACCAGAGGCAGGTCTTGTCAGACAAATCTGATTGATTTCTTTGACTGGGTGACCAGGGAGTTGGACCGAGGGAGAGCTCTAGATGTGGTGTATTTAGATTTCAGTAAAGCCTTTGACATTGTTCCTCACAGGTGACTTATAAACAAACTGAGCACCCTAGGGATGGACCCTAAAGTTACTGCTTGGGTTAGAAATTGGTTGGGTGGGAGGCGACAAAGAGTACAAGTAAATGGAGCTCACTCTGAGGAGAAGAATGTTACCAGTGGTGTGCCCCAGGTATCTATCCTTGGTCCGATTCTTTTTAACATCTTTGTTAGTGATATAGCGGAAGGGCTGTCGGGTAAGGTTTGCCTCTTTGCAGATGATACCAAAATCTGCAATAGAGTAGACACCCAGGAAGGTGTAGATAACATGAGGAGGGATCTAGCTAAGCTTGAAGAATGGTCTAGAATTTGGCAGCTGGGATTTAATGTTAAAAAATGTAAGATCATGCATTTGGGCTGCAGCAATCCAAGGGAGCAATACAGTATAGGAGGTGAAGTACTTTTGTCCACTAAAGAAGAGCGGGACCTAGGCGTGGTTGTGTCTGATGATCTTAAAGTAGCTAAACAGGTAGAAAAGGCGACGGCAAAAGCTAGAAGGATGCTTGGGTGCATACGGAGAGGAATGGCTAGCAGAAAAAAGGAGGTGATAATGCCTCTGTATAAGTCTTTGGTGCGACCTCATTTGGAGTATAGTGTGCAATTCTGGAGACCGCACCTTCAAAAAGATGTGAACAGGATGGAGTCGGTGCAGAGGGTGGCTACTAAAATGATTAGTGGGCTTCATTATAAAGCATATGAGGACAGACTTAAGGATCTTAATATGTACACCTTAGAGGAAAGGCGGGATAGAGGTGATATGATTAAGATGTTTAAATACCTACGTGGCATAAATGTTCAGGGAGAGAGCCTCTTTCAATTGAAAGCAAGTTCTGCTATGAGGGGACATGGGATGAGGGTGAAGGGAGATAGATTCAGGAGTGATATGCGGAAATATTTCTTTACGGAAAGAGTCGTGGATCCGTGGAATAGTCTCCCAGTGGAGGTGGTAGAGATGAGGACAGTAACTGAATTTAAAAAAGCATGGGACCAACACAGAGGATCTCTAAGGGTAAAAAGTGGACTGTTGTAGTTGTTGATATGGAAGGACAGACTAGATAGGCCATGTGGTCTTTTTCTGTCATCATGTTTCTATGTTTCTATGTAAAAAGAAAAGATTTTATCCTGTTTATGGTCAGCAGGCATCTTCTGCAGGTCAGTTTTCAAGCAAACTTCAGCAACCACCCAAACAGAAGAAAGCAAAGGCTGCTAGGCCTCCACCGGCCCAGCAGCCTCAGCCTCCTCAGGGCCTTTGACTTTCAGCTAGAGAACTTACCTTTCTGGTTCTGGAGGGACCAGAACCGTCCACCATTCCAGGAAGGTTATGTCATTTTGCCCCCAGATGGAGGCAAATTACAGCAGAGCATTGGACACTCTCCATCATAAAGGAGGGGTACAAACTTCATTTTTCAAGCATGCCCCCTCACACAATAGTGAAGCAGTTCAATTCTCCGACCTCTCTCATCAGCCTGTTAGGTCAGGAGGTTGCCATCCTTCTTGCCCAAGGGCAATAAAAGAAGTGCCTCTTCATCAACAGGGCACAGGGTTCTATTCCCCTTATTTTCTTATTCCAAAGAAAACAGTGGGATACAGACCTATTTTAGATCTCAGAGAATTGAACAAATTCCTTGTCATGGAGAAATTCAAGATGATTTCTCTCGGAGCTCTGCTACCATACCTTCAGAGTCAGGATTGGCTTTGTTCTCTAGATCTCAAGGATGCGTACACCCATGTCCTCATCCATCCAACCCACAGAAGGTTCCTTCGGTTCCTCTTTCAAGGAAAGCACTACCAATACAGGGTGCTTCCTTTTGGTCTGGCCTCAGCACCAAGGGTGTTCACGAAATGCATGGCTGTGGTAGCAGCATTTCTACGCACTCTAGGAATATTTGTCTTCCCTTACTTGGATGACTGGCTCATTCGAGCTCCAACTCAGTCAGAGGCCAAGACTTCTCTATCCTGCACAATGCGTATCCTTCAGTATTTAGGGCTGGTAATAAACATCCCAAAATCCAGTCTGACTCCCACTCAGTCTTTAGAGTGCATAGGAGCTCTTTTGGATACCACAAGGGCAAGGGCCTATCTTCCTCAGGCCCATTGCCTTCGCTTGGTGCAGTTAGCTTCTCAAGCAGTGCTAAAGCCTCATCTAACTGCTCGAGAAATGTTGCAATTGCTAGGCCACATGGCATCCACCGTGCATGTGGTTCCATATGCTCGCCTCCACATGAGGGCAGCTCAGTGGACTTTATCCACCCAGTGGACCCAGGCATCAGGGTGCCTGTCAGACAAAATAGCAAACACAAGTCGCCTCATTTTGTCTCTCCAATGGTGGAGGTCCACTCAAAACCTGTTGCTGGGGTCCCCCTTTCAACAACCCTTACCCCAAGCAACTCTCACAACAGATGCTTCTCCAAAGGGTTGGGATGCTCATCCTCAAGACTTCTCCACCCAGGGCACCTGGTCTCCTCAAGAGAGTTGTCTGCATATCAATCTCTTGGAACTCAGAGCAATTTTCCTGGCTCTGCAAGTGTTCCACTCCCTGCTCAGCTACAAGACAGTCCTCATTCATACGGACAATCAAGTAGCCATGTTCTATGTGAACAATCAGGGGGAAACGGGCTCTCTGTCACTTTGCAATGAAGCTTTGCGACTATGGGCCCTCGCCAGAGAGCATCAGATTCATCTGCTGGCAGTATATCTTCCAGGCATTCAAAACTCTTGGGCAGACAGACTCAGTCGAGTTCTGCTTCCACACGAGTGGTCTCTGCATGCAGACCAGGTGACCAGGATATTTCAACTTTGGGGAACCCCGGACATAGACCTCTTTGCAAGTCCGTGGAATGCCAAACTTCCCCGGTTCTGTTCCAGAATTCCGGCTCAGGGGGCTCAGGCCAGGGATGCTTTCCTCCTTTACTGGGGTCAAGACTTCCTGTATGCCTTTCCACCCATTCCCCTAATTCCCAAAACCCTGTTCAAGCTTCAGAGAGACAGAGGCCACATGATTCTCATAGCCCCACATTGGCCACGGCAAGTGTGGTACCCTCTGCTTCTACATCTCTCTCAAGCTCCCTCCCTGGAGTTAGGGTCTGCTCCAGATCTCCTATCTCAGGAGAACGGAATGTTATGGCATCCCAATCCCCAGTCTCTGCATCTCAGGGCTTGGTTGCTGAAAGCCTAGATCTCCAAGATCTTAATCTTTCTCAGCAAGTGAAAGATGTTCCTTATGCTTTCAGAAAACCTTCCACTAGACACTCTTATGCTTTCAAGTGGAAAAGGTTTACTATTTGGTGTTTGGAAAAGGGTCTTAACCCCCTTGTGATACCTCTGCAATCTTTGCTGGAGTATCTCCTCCATTTATCTAATGCAGGCCTTAAGACAAATTCAGTAAGAGTCCATTTGAGTGCTATTGCAGCTTCTCTTAAACCTCTAAATGGACAGCCTATTTCCTCTCATCCTCTCATAGCAAGATTTATGAGAGGCCTACTTCTAACTAAGCCTCCCATTAGACTACCTCCGGTGGCATGGGACTTAAACCTGGTTCTTGGGCAGCTCATGAAGCCACCTTTTGAACCTTTAGCTACCACCTCCTTAAAATTCCTTTCTTGGAAAGTTATCTTTCTCATTGCAATCACATCAGCACGCCGCATTAGTGAGTTGCAAGCGCTGGTAGCTAATCCACCTTATACAAGGTTCCATCATGACAAGGTAGTCCTTAGGACTCATCCACACTTTATGCCTAAGGTGGTCTCACCTTTTCATCTAAACCAAGAGGTCTACCTACCTGTCTTTTTTCCAGGACCTCATGCATCAAATGCAGAAAGGAATATTAATACCTTGGACTGTAAAAGAGCTCTAGCTTTTTACTTACAAAGAACACAGCAACATAGGAAGTCCTCTCAACTCTTTGTTGCTTTTGATCCTTCTCATTTGGGACTTCCAGTCTCCAAGAGAACACTATCTAACTGGATTGCTCAGTGTATTTCCTTCACCTATCAGAATAAGAACATTTCTCTGGAGGGCCATGTCACAGCTCACAATGTGAGAGCCATGGCAGCCTCAATGGCTCATCTGCACTCTGTGTCTATTGACGACATCTGTCGAGCAACCACTCGGGCCTCGGTTCATACCTTCACAGCCCATTACTGCTTGGACAAGGACTCCCTCCGGGATGCCTTGTTTGGTCAGGCTGTTCTCAAACACCTGTTCCATACCTAATCAACTCCTGCCCACCATCCCTGGTAGGATGCCAGAGATCCATGGGGGGAAGTGGAGCCCTTTTCAAGGGCACACAACTTCTGGGGTCTCTCCCTGGCACCTAAAGCTAGGGAGTCCCCATATGTGATGACTACATTCCTGCTTGTTCCTGGAGATAGCATAGTTACTCACCTGTAACAGGTGATCTCCGGGAATAGCAGGAATTTAGTCCTCACAACCCACCCACCTCCCCTAGGAGTTATATCTCTCTATCTCTTTCCTTTCCCTCTCTCTCTCTCTCTTTGTCTCAGCTTTAAAACTCAACTGGAGAGAGACAGTTGGGAAAGGCGGGAAGGCAGCACGCAGGCGCTGTGGGATGCTCCCAAAAGCGTTCTGATTGGACGCTGGGGAGCGTTCCCGCGCGGGCTCTGTCGGTACCGACGATACCCATATGTGAGGACTAAATTCCTGCTGTTCCCGGAGATCACCTGTTACAGGTGAGTAACTATGCTTTCTCCTCTCCACTCAAGTCCACAGGTGCCTGGACTACCAGTGGACATTTCTCACCTTTGCCATCAGTCTTGTCTCCTCTAGTGCATCTTCTGTATACGTTGTTGGTGAATATTGTAGGAATTCATTTGCAGAATCAGAAAACAACTCACAAAACAAAGACTACAAGGAGAAATGATCACAGTACTCCAAGATTCCTTCTTGCTCAAGATCCTTTTCTGGTTGCAGCCTAGTAAGTGTTCCTCTACCATCTTCAGCTCACTGCTTCCCTGTCTTTCAGGTAAAAAACGTTATTCCCTTGCTGGCTCATTCTTCTGCCCCTGAGCTAATGAACTCAGGATTTTCTCCTGAATGCAAGGAAAGGATCATGGCCCAGCTTCATTTCCCACCCTACTGCATTTAAATAGACAATGGAGGAGAAAAATAAAGGAATAGTCCAGATAGCATTGTGGAGCTAAGTAGTTAAGATGTGGAAGAACAACAGATCCACTTGAGAAGTGGAAAAAGGATATACTCAGGAGTAGTAAGAGAAAATAAGCTTTCATACAAAGCAGGAAGGGAGAAACAGAAGTTGAGGATGATGGAAATGGCCATGGATCCACTAGATCCTATGGCCTAGCTTAACAAGTAGAAATGGGGACAGAGTATATCGGCGATAGGCATTGTCTGCTATGCTATAAGCAGTGATTTCAAGACATGACATGCAGAGATATCAAAGGAGCATGTCTGAGTGTGGTTTGGGTGGCCTGTCAAATTCTATGTGTGTATGTGGGCATTTACACCTACTTCGAGTACTGCATTACTGTCTGATAGCTTCTCATTTAGACCAGGACTTTGGAGGGGATATGAACTCCCGTGGGCACACAGAAAGGTGTTTGTGGCGATCATGGCTTTTCTACCACCTGCAGGGGATGGGACCCTGCAGACAGCCTGTTGCCTGCCAGCCACAATTAAGGCAAAACCCCTTCCTCTTATGCCTGCAGGAGATTGGATCCCCATGGGTAGAACAGGAAGGGTCTTTGCTGCGATCACAGCTTCTCTTCTTCTTCTGTCTGTGGGGGATGGAACCCCGCATACAGCCTGTTGTCTGCCAGCCGCGATCATGACAAAAATCCTTCCTGTTCTGCCCATGATCAAACCAGAAGTGTGCATTGGAGGGAGTAGAAGAGGCCGAGGGCCGAGAGCAGAGACCGCGAGGCAGCATCAGCAACGTAAAGTAAGTACTACTTCGTGGTTTCTGAACTATTATCACAATTGCAAGACCTGGAGAAGGGCGTCAGGTAGTGGGCAACAGGCATCCCTTGAGGTCCGGCACTCTAGGTGACTGCCTAGTTTGCCTAATGGAAGTGCCAGACCTGATTAGTTACAGTAAACTGTATGTAGAGAAAATCAGCACTTACACGTATAAATTCTGGGGCTTACACACAGAAGATACTCAGTAATGTTGCTCTGTTTGTAAATTTGTACTTGTATAGATTGGTTGTTCTTGCAGACATATGGACAAATACATATGCACTCAAGGACCTATGTGTATTTTACCAAAGGCTCCATGTTCACTGGGCCTTTTGTAAAATAGGTTGGAAATTGTGAATGTTCCAACATGGACATTTTATTTCTAACCTAGATGCCTTATGTAAAATAGGTCTTCATGGGGCTCATTTTGAAGCTCTTTGCATGCTTTGGGCATCTGAAAACAGACATAGAGATGTCTCCAGAGCCATTTTAGAAGCTAGCTCTAGGGATGACCCTAGCATGAGGATGTCCAAATCTTAATGGGAGACACAAAACACATCAGGTGCAAAGACAGTAGTCACAGGCACTTTATTAACCAACCAACCCCAATGTGTTATCATTTTTATGTGTTTTATATATATATTGCTTTTATGTGTTATCATTATTATTTATTATTATCATATGTGTTTCAATTTCATATTAGTTTGCAGAATTTAGCATTTTTATCTTCTGTTTTAGTCATTGATTGTATTTATTTATTTATTTATTTTAGCATATATGTTTTATTTTATGTTGTATTTTTATTGTTCCTTCCGAGGCTTTGCACCCTCTGAAGAAGGCCTGTTTGGCCGAAACACATTGGGGTTGGTTGGTTAATAAAGTGCCTGTGACTACTGTCTTCGCGTCTGCTGTGTCTTGTCTTCTGCTCCCATGTGGGTGCTTTTGCTCTCTGTTGGACTCCCAAGTCTTAACGGGGACATGGTGGAGGTGTGGCTAGGGCATTACCAGGAACCTGGATATCCCCACCTGTTCTTAGAAACGTCCTGCATTGCATCTAAGTTTAGACCTTCTTCAGGCACCTGAAAAGTGCTTGTTTTGGCTAAAAAATATCCAGAGTGTGTAGGGAAGACAGAACTCCATCATACCCAATACTCAGCACAATGTCAATGATAGCAGCAGTGAGATTTGAACCCTGGCCTATTCCTAGCCCACTACTCTAACCATTAGGCTATTCTAGACATCCAAGTTCTGGAATGTGGTTCTGGGGATGTCTGTGTAAATGCCCCGCAGAACCAATATCAGGCACATCCATATTTGTGAAATTGTTTCTGCTCCTTGATGTGCATGCTTTTTTTCAGACTTTCTGGCTTAGGCGTTCCACATCACCCTTGGACATCCCTTCTAAAATTCCCTTCCATTTGTATTAAAGCATATTGAGGAAAATATTGCCAGTTTGGTAACAGGAACATACTATATAAAATTTATGACCGATGCAGACATTATCAACAGACTAGTACAGATCTGTATGTAGTTCATTTCAAAGCACTGTTCAATGTGGAAGTAACCACTCCTTATACACAAATTTGTTGCATCTGTAAGGCTGTGCAATGCTTTTTGTAATATCTTTTACATTTCCATGGACACTTTTGATTCATTAATTCTCCCCTATTAGAGGGCTATTCTGAGACACAAATAGCAGGGATGCCATCCCCGCTATTCGTGCCGGATGTACGCCCGACTAACTTCCCCACCGGTTGTGCGGGGAAGTTAGTTGGGAGCGGGGAAGAGGCGGCCCAGGGGTGCAGAGTGGGTGGGCAGTGGGTGGTCACCAGTCCTGAATGTACAGAGCCGATTCTAATGTTGACCCTGTACATCCAGGGCCGGCGAACACCCCCCTGGACACTTCTTTTTGGCAACTTGGGGCAAGGCAGGGGCTTGGGGGGACAAAGTTAATACCCCGCAGCCTGGCCCTGCCCTTAGGAGGCTGTGTCGGGGATCAGGCTGCGGGGAATTAACGTTTCTAACAGTGGCCGGCATTGCGGCTTTTAAATGGAGCCACGGTGCCATGGCAGCAGGATGCCATGGCACCGCAGCTCCATTTAAGTCTTAGCTGAGTTAGTCAGGCTATGACTGTACATGCAGGCCAAGACTGAATTGCTGTTGCAGCCTGCACGTAAAGGCCTGTTCATCCTTCTGATCCCGTGGGGCTGGACATGCCCCACGAGATCATAATCGCGATCTCCTTTGTATGTCCGGCTCAGCACAGACATACAAAGAAGATGGACGTTGGGATCAGAATCGGACCCTTAATGTACTTGCAACACTATCATGGCTTTAATTTTGTAACATTTTCCCTTATTGATTTACAGTAGTGCCAAGATCATTCCATATTTCAGATCCTCCAAGGGAAGCCCAAAAGCAGTGCATAAAAGACTCCCCCCATGACACTGGCAGCTTATTAAATCAGAAAGAAAAGTCAAGTGCAAAGGACTGACATTTGTGTCAGTGATTTTAAAGATTGATGCCATTAGGTTGAAGTAATAGATAGAAGCCTATATTTAAGATAGTTGTCAATAAAGAGCACCTCAGTATTGATTACACAGGTACACTAAAAAAAAGTTTTTTAAACTGCCTCTAATGTTTCGATTGATTTTTACGTTTTTTGGTGCGCTGAATCCAAATCTGGTAACCAATTTGCTCCATCACGTACAGATTTTTTGCTACATTGGGTTAGCAGTTTGAGGTGAACGTTTCAGATTGAGTGCGATCGAGATAAAAGTTTCTTGGATGAATTCTTTATACTAATTGTTTAGTAGTTATTCAAATAAGAATAAAGAAAATTGTAACAAGGCAGCACATAAGAATAGAGTAATGTCAACAAAACACACTGTGATGGTAGCAAAATTGCCTGCACTTAAAACAGCCACATACATGTGCACAAACATTGAGCATATAAGAGCGAGGTTAGACACAAAGCAAAGCAAAGAAATGTGCAAAAAATGTTGTACAGGTATGTATGTAAGAATAGAAAACGCAAACCGCACCATTGCAATACATGAAGACAAACACCTGATGGTGTGAAAATAAAATTCTAATAAATGAGATCCGACACTGTGGTAATAACTAGCAAATTTTTATTTCAAAGTTTAGTAAAAACACGATATTTGTCAACACAGTTTAGATTTTAAAGTCATTCTTGGGTCAATCAATCTCCTGGTGGGCCCATTTCTTCTTCCCCCGAATGCTTCTCTTGGTGCGCTGCTTGGCGTATTTTTCATCTGGGGTTTCCCGCAGCAGCAACCAGCAGAAATCAGCCATCATAGTGGTGTTCCATCTTCCTTGGTACCTTCTCTCTGCGTCCTTGATGTCCTGGTGAAACCTTTCACCTTGTTCTTCACTGTACGCCCCCAAGTTTTCGGGAAAGTAGTTCACATGGGAGTGCAAGAAATGGACTTTCAGGCTCATGTTACAGCCTTGTTCTTTGAAGGCATTGAGCATCCTGGCAACAATATCCTTATAGTTCTCATCCCGCCTGTTCCCCAAGAATTTGAGAACAACATCCTTGAAGGAATCCCAGGCTTCTTTTTCCTTCTCAGACATCGTTTCAGCGAATGCTCCATCTGAAATGAGTTTCCTTATATCAGGGCCAACAAACACTCCTTCCTTTAGCTTTGCTTCAGAAAGTCGGGGGAACTTTGAGCAAAGGTACCGAAAGCACTCACCATCTTTTGGAAGGGACTTGATGAATTGCTTAATGAGACCCAACTTAATGTGGAGAGGTGGTAATAGAATTTTATCACGAGGTACCAAGCTCTCATGAAGAACATTTTTCTCACCGGGTCTCAAATACTCCCGAATTGGCCAGTCTTTTTTCCCCCAGTGTAGGTCGCGGGCCCGGCTATCCCACAAGCAAAGGAAGCAGGGATATTTGGTGAAACCGGATTGCTGCCCTAATAGCATGGATAGAATTTTAAAGTCTCCACAAATCATCCACTTATGCTCATCATAACGAATCTTCTGAAGAATCAGGGCCAAATTCTCATATTTTTCTTGGAGAATAACAGAGTGAGCAATAGGAACTGAAGCGAATGTGTTGCCATTATGAAGAAGAACACCTCTTATGCTGTCTTTTGACGAATCAATGAACAGCCGCCATTCAGCAGGATCATACTTGAGTTTAAACTTTTCCATCACTCCGTATATATCGTTGCAAAATACCAAATCTTCCTCTTTGCTGAAATACTTCAAAAATTGTGTCTCGCGGTTGCGGTACCAATAAAAAGTTGTTCCTGGTGACAATAGATTTTTCTGTTTAAGCCGAGAACCTAGCAGTTGGGCAGCATCTTTTGGGAGTCCTAAATCCCGGACTAAATCATTCAATTCAGCTTGAGAGAAAAGTTCAGGTTTCGGATCTGGTTCAGTTTCAAACTCGGAAGTACTGGACTCATCGGGAAAAGCCATCTGATGAGTCTCATCATGATCAGAACCGTCCACACAAATATGATCCAAAGATTTTGGTGGTTCAGGCACAGGTACTTCGTTGCTATGAGGCATAGGCCTAATTGCTGAGGGAAGGTTGGGGTAACTTATTACGTTCTTATTTTTTAAGTTGTATCCCTTCACAATGCAAGAGCAAAAATAGCAGTCACTGCTGTGGTCTCTTTGTTCACGCCACATCATAGGTATTCCGAAACGAAATGCTTGTTTTTTACCTTTCATCCATAAGCGTAGATCTTCCTCACATGTCTTGCACACTTTGTGAGGAGCCCACGGTTTGTCTTGATCGCCTAACTTCAAACCAAAATAGGCGAAATATACTTTTTTAATAAATGCAGAAATGTTCCTCTGCCGCTTTTTCATGGTATATTCCCCACAAATAAAACAAAAACTGTCCGGTGAGTTGACGCAACCTCTGGCTCTGTGAGCCATCACAAATACACAGCACTGCAAACTACAACTGTAGTGAACCACTTCGGAATAAAGCTGGATTACGACTGAGCAAACAAAAGGTAATAATGAACTTGCAAGAAACTGAAATTTGACAGGAACGTTCATGTCGCAACCACCGTGTTTGAGCGAGCGAACGAGGCGAGGCGAACAGGAAAGAACATGCGCCAGCGCGAGTACTGGATTTAGCCCCCCGCCTCCCAATTGTCCTGTTAATGTATAAAATGAATACAAAACACTCTAAAATATCATGAGGGAGTGTTTCTAGTTAGTTAACCATTACAACCTCTATTTTGGGCCAAGAAAATAAACTGCAGTTGGCTAAAAAGAAATTATGTGAACATTCCTTATATGGGTAAGAAATCTAATTTTGCAAGAAAACGTGACGTGATGGAACATTTTGGCTACTTTTCCTGGATTCAGCACCCCAAAATCTATAGGAATCAGTTGCAAAACTGGAGGCAGTTTTTTGGTAGTGTACCTGTGTTATTTATGTTTATGCAATTTTTTTGATATACTGCCCAGGCTGAAGGGCATCAGAGCGGTTTACAATCACTATATAAGCAGGTACTGAATACATTCCCTCCTCCCCAAAGGGCTCACAATCTATGTGTACCTGAGGCAATGGACGGTTAAGTGGCTTGCCCAAGGCCACAAGGAGTGCCTATAGGACTAGAAACCCCAGTCCCTCTGGCCTGAGATTGCTGTCCCCAGGTGGGAATTGAACCCCTGGCCCTCCAGCCTGAGGTACCCTGTCCTAACCACTAGGCCCCTCCTCCCACCAAGCAGTTTAACTGATAACATTATTAATTAAGACCAACTGTAAACTATGAATTAAGATTTCCCCTTTTATGTACTTGTAGTGCTAAACTGCATGTGACTTCGGACTATGAAATATGACCTATGCAGTGTTTCACAGGCCTCACTTATGATTTCACAAATTTAGGTTTCCTTAGCTAATTCAAAGCACTAACATTCTAGTATAGGATATTTTAAGGTTCTTTGAATTACAGCAGATCACATGAGTCTACCTTTTGGGAACTAGGCAGGTACTTGTGACCTGGATCGATCACTTTTGGAAACAGGATACTGGACCTTTGGTGTGACCCAGTTTGGTAGCAGTGCAGCATAGTGGCATGCATTGCAGTGAAGAGGTGGCTTGATAATGGCCTGATGAAGATCCTTTCTACATATACTTTTTATAGACAGCTGTTACATTGCATCCCAACCTTTACATGGTTTGCGTGATAATATTATACAAATACCTGATCCTACTACCTCTCTTACATTCCACTGGGATCCTGCAGAGTTTGTTTGAGCAATCATTGATTGCATTTCATACATTCACAGCTTTTTTTGGGCCTCCAACTCAACCACAATTGGGGATAGAATCTGGTGCCATGAAGCTTCATTCACAATTACACCAAAATTTTGTCCCCAAGTTCATATTTAATCCTATCTTACTTTGGCCCAGTGAATGAGCGACAGTCCTCAGCTGAAGGTCATGCACCAGGACTCCTTCCATAATGCCACAATCACGGGCCCTAAATTGATCACTGGGAGGGTAGTTTTATAAAGTCCCGTGTGGTTAATGTACATTTTTATGCATGACTGTCAAACCTATTTTATAAAGTCAAGTATGGGTATACTTTTACTTTCTAAAATGCTAGTGTAAATGGCGGAAAATGTGTGTTAAGATGCAGTTAAACCAGCCCACGGCTGTCGTAAATGCCCACATCTAATGAGTCATTTGTACTCAGTGTTTTGGGATCTTCTGAAGCCATAGGGTACCTGATTTCTAACACAGGCCAGGCCTATAAAAGAATTTAAGGTCAGAAAAAGTGCCTCAATTCCTGGGGCTTAGTTCACCAATATTTTGAACTTTCAAAACTTTCCAGCAGAAACATTTTGTCAATTGATCCAAATAAAAATTATGCCCCTACAATACAATGCTTATATTGGAGAAGCCATATCAATTCCCTCTATGGATTCTTGCACAAGCGTTTGCTTCCAGTTATATAATATATTCTTGTTTTCTCTATAATATATGTAGACCTCATTGTACTTTTTTGGATATGCGACATCACTTCCCTAACATCACCAGCATCTAGAACTGGGAAAATGATGCACAAAGAGCATATTCATAGAATATCAGCACAAATTAAGGCCAAGACATCAAAAATCACTTCCCCACATTTCAATTGTCCCACTGCCTCTATTACAAGTCCTCGACATTACTCCATAGGACTTAATTATTAATGCGAATGGGGCAACGAGGTTATAGCAAGAAGTTACTGTATCTGCGAAGAAATTGTATTTCAAGTAGAAAATTGACAGTGCATTGTAATTTTTTTCACACTGTTAAAAATTCTGTGTTGTGGGATAAAAGACATTAGAATTCCAGTTAGTGAGAGGAAGTGACATCACTGGTGGCAAATGGTTGGAGTCTAACTGAGCTCTGGGACGATCCCACTGTAATTTTAAAACTTTAGTGCCTAGCACTTACCTCCTTCATGCCAAACTGCAGCCCTGTGATCAGAGCAGTGGCAGAGATGTCTGTGAAAAAGAAGCTGGCTGAGTTCCAGTCGCCTTATGTTTGGTAAGAAGCTTCCCACTCCCTGGATAAGGAGGGCAATATGGCAGCCTGGAGCTCCAGAGAATCTGAGAATGAGATGGATGCTGAGTGGGACACCAGTGCAGCGGGAACTTTGAAAACGTGGTTGGGGGACTTAAAAGATGAACTTAAGGCAGAAATTGCCTCGGTAAAACATTTGGGGGGGGGGGGCGGGCAGCAGCAGCATGGTGGTGTGTATGTGTTACTATGGGATTAAGGAGAGGCTGTTGGTGGCTTCCAGAAGATATGGCCACTTTAAATGAGAAGGCTGCTCAGTGGCCATATTTTCTGGAAGCAGCAGAGAGCATTGAGGGAGGTGACTATTTTTCTCACAAAGAAGGAGTGTGGTACAAATGGCTGTATCCATTTGGCCTCTTGTTCACTGTTAAAGGAGTGTCCAGGAGGCTAAAAATGTTTTCTGAAGCATGGTAAGCTCTAAAGGACATGGGTTTTTCTGGAGTGCCTGTCCTGGAAGGGTTGCAGGGAGGAAGAATGATGGCGCCAGTCTCCAGCGCATTGGCGCTGACGTGGCATTAGGTGGCATCTAAGGGCAAGTGCCTGAAGAGACTGTCAAAAGGACTGAGCAAAAGGATGCTGTAGACAATGCAGTGTAATGATCTGGGCCAGTGGCTGATCTGGAGTATTGAGGGCTGTGTTGGAGCTCCTTGGGTGCTGGTTCCAGTGCTCCTCTGGATCGGGCAGGGCCTAGCAAGGTGGTGGGAGGCAGGCAGTGGGACATCTCCAGTGAAGCCTATGGGGGGCTTGTAAAAAAATGTTTTATATTGTTGCATTATTACCGTTGAATGTTTATGGTTTCTTAGACTGGGTTTTTCAGATGTGACAGGGGGCTAAAGGAGATGGGGGTGGGATGAATAGAGTGTGTGGTGTGTGATGAGTAGGTACAGGGATGATGTGGCAGTAGGAGGAGTGTGCATGGAGGAGATAGGTGTGGAAAGAAGGGGTTGTTTATTACTTCAGGCTTAGATGATTCCCGGGGAGGGAATGATAAGTTTGGGTGGGATATTGGAGGGGAGAAAGGGGTGGGGAAGGGGAGGAGGAGGGGAAAAGGGTGGGGGCAGGGTCGTAGGTATAGACCAGACAGGAGAGGCAGTAGTGGGTCAGGGGGGGGTGGGGAAGAAAGGGTTGGGGAAGAAGGGGTTGCGTGCGAATGATGGGTGAGGCCCATGGTGAGGGTAGGTTCTATTAATGCTAAGGGATTGAACTCACATGCTAAGCGGCAGAAGCTGTTTAGCGAAGGAGGTTTTTCAAGATGATGACGGCTGGGTGTTGATTATATTTGGGAAGAATATGCAGGTGAAGTAGCTACAGTGACAACGGTATATGCATCCAACATCTCAGTGACCCTGAAATGCATATGTTATGTTTTGATGTAAACTGCACTGATTTCAATAGTGCGGTATAAAAGAAATACTAAATAAATAAACAGGAGGTAGGTATCCTTTTAGAAGAGTGTGCGGACCCTTCTGGAGGGGACGGTTCAAGAATGGTTAATTCAAGGGGGTGGACTTCAATATTGTTTTACATCCAAGATGGGATAGACAGACTAGGATGAGGAATGTGGGAGGGTGAAGTAGGTGAATATTATAGAGGTTATTAAAGTACTTTCATTTGGTGGATGCCTGGCAGTCTCCTTACGCGGAGAGACGGGAGTATACTTTTTATTTGAACCCACATGATATTTATAGCAAAATAGATATCATCTTGGTGGATCAGGCCTGGGTGATGGCTCTACAGGGGGCAGGTATTGGGAATATTATAGGGTCCAACCATGCCCCAATGTGGGTAGAGGTTGGAATGGTGCAGAACCAGGGAGGGATCCGCTTCTGGAGACTTAATGAGAACCTTCTAAAGAATGAGTTGATGGCACCTACCGGTGTAGGTGCCTTTCGAAAATACCGGATAAGGCATTTACATGGGTAACTAAAGCAGTTACCCATGTAATGCCTTCAAAAATCAGGCCCAATGTTCATTTTGGGCCCAATTTCCGAAGGCATTTGCACAAGTAGCTGCCCTAGTTACCTGTGTAAATGTTGTATCTGGGATTTTCAAAAGGCACCTTCAAATATCCTGGATAAGTCGCTAACACGCCCAGATGCTATGCGATTAGTAATGGTGCATATTAGGGGCATTCCAGGGTGGAGCGGGAGTGGAGGAAAGGGCTAAATGGGTAGTACCGATTTTCAATGCTACCTGCCTAGCCCTATGCACCTTAAAGATAGGCGAGGTTTTTCCTCACCTGCCTTTCAGGCACAGGGGCTAAGCGGGTAGCATCGAAATTCAGTGCTACCCAGCTAGCTCCTGCAGCTTCCGGGTTGTGCGGCGAGACCCAGATTTTCAATGCCGAGGTCATATATGACCCCATAGCACCACCCTGATGAACATCGGGCCCATTGAGCTTAAGGTGGATCATCAGATATTACCTATTCTTTCTGAAGTTATATATTTAGATGGTGCAGTTTATTCTGGCCTGAATTTAAGAGGGTACTTTTATAACGGGTAGCCATAGTTCACTGGGCAGGGAGTTGCCTATATCTTGTCTATTTTATAAAGATACATAGGTTCCTGTGTGTCTTTATAAAATACTAGCACAGATCTTGCAGAAATCATAACTACGTTGAAGTTGCGGACATTTGCATCTGCTCAGGAGCAAGCACAGTTGTCAGCGTGTAAACTATGTTTTATAAAAAACCTGCATAAACTATGACTGCCCATATTCCTTTCAACCCCTCTCCTCCCTCCCCCAAGCAGGTCTCTTCTATAAATATGCACCTGATTGTATCATGTATATGTTTAGACTTGGCCTAATTTTATAAGGTGTTTAATATGCACTTAAATCAGTGTTTTACTTGCAAAAAAGATTTGTAAAATTATCTCCAGAAAGTCCAAATCATACAAATGATGCACAAATCGTTTTTTAAGGCTTAGACTTTATTTAAGTTTAAATAATTTTTGGACACTTTTACAATGTTTGATATTGTCATGTTAGATTATTTTGGAGGGGGTCTTCAGAGCTTTTTCACTGAAAACACTTCAGATGATTCCGAATGTAGCCACAAGCCTGAAATCTGTGAGCATTTCTACATTTTTTCATTTGCTGCATAGGTTTCCAATAATGGCACACAGTTTAAAACACTCATGTTGAAGTTTAGAGCTTTTCCTAATTCATTACCACAGTTTAATCTATTCTTCTAAAAATCAGCTTTTATTATGCATTCCTTCTTTGAAACATCTATGTAACATCAAAACCTGAAACTGGTTGCTTTCTCTAGCGGGCCTGTGATTATGGAATGTTTGCCTACTCATATTAGGTCACAAACTGACCTTCTTGTTTAATCAGGCCTCAGTAGAGCTGATGACTTATGTAATTCATTTACCTAGTTAATTTATTTATTTGTATATATTTTAAAGAATACTAAATGAATTTTAATGTGTATATTTTTATAGTATTTCTTATGTTTTACTTCCTAGAGCTACTAGATTTGTGGGATACAAACGCTTTAAATAAGTATATACAAAAAGCAAAAAAAGCTTAAGGACATGCTTACTAAAGTCCACCAATGGTTAGCATGCAGTTTACCGCATGCTAAGTGCCCCATGCTAGGCAAGGGGCAGTGTGGTAAATGTCACAAGCAAAGGATTAGCACAGGAAGGGGCAGTGACTGGGCAGGTTAAGGGTGGAGTGGGGGTATTGATGGCACATTGTGGTTAGTGTGGTCATCATTGGCACATGCTAAGTGAAACTGCTTCCATTAGCATGGATGCAGATACCGCCTCCTCAATGGCTGCTGGTCAGTGCACCCACATCAGATGTGCTGGCCAGTTAACATGTGGAGGTGCGTCTCCCTGTTTTAACGGCAGGGAGACATGCTGGGTACGCTCCCAACAGTTATTGTGGGTTTATGCCACCTGCTAATTTGGGGGGAAGCTTACGTTTAGTAAGCATACCCCTTAGTAGCACAGTCAAGTTTATTTGCATAACTAATGATAATTATAAAAGTAATTTTAATAAAAGCAAAACAACTCTGAAAGGATCATCTTGACTTAATAGTTCTATCCCTGACACATGGAAACTATTCAGGTATCCCTCGGGTGCAAATCAATAAGGCCACCAGCAAGAAAAGAGAACTAGAACAGTATTCATGGAAATGTTTTTGGTGCAGGAATGATTATCCAAGTCATGGTATCTCAGCAAAGAACTAATACCTTCCATGATTTAACATAATGCCAACTAAACAGAAGAGATGCCTGAACACACCAGACTCCTTCTGGACAATTTATCAAAATTACTCCCTTCTGAGTGATACTGGCATTTTGTACTGTTCTAGTTTCTGTGAAGGCTAATGGAAAGATGGTTTGTATTATGATGTAAGGTCGTGCTTTGACATAGGAAAGAAAACAAGTTTGCACATTGGAAAAGAATCCATGAGCCCACTTTGCAGCAAATTTCGAAGAGGAAATATATGCATGTGTTTACTACGGAAATTTGCCACAGATACAGTGTATTGCCCAAATAATTTCATCTACTTTAGGCATAGGTGCGTTCTCCCTGAAAATACGATCTGTGGGCATTATTTTTATGATCCTGCCCACACCATGCTTCTGGGAAAATTGGGGGGCATATTCAAAGGCATGTATTTAGTTTTCAGAACTGCAAACTGCATAAATACCGCTCATCGGGATATTCAGTGTCACTTACCTGATGAATGCCGCTGAATATCTTGTCCTAGGTGATTTAGATGCCCATCGCTAACTGGTTAGCAATGGGGCATTCCAGGGGCGACGTGGGGGCAGCATCATTAGCTAGCCAGTCTGCGGAGATATTCCACTGTTAAACCGCTTAACATCAGGATGAGTTAGAAGGCTGTCCTATTTTGAGGCACTTTTGCAATCTGGGCAAGCAGGATAGTCAGTGCCAATCGCAGGATACAGCCCAGCACTGAATATCCAGTTTAGTTTAAAGCGGCAACAGGCAGCAACTTTAATAGCGCTGGGCATTGCCGCTGGAAGTGCCCCTTACCGCTTCTAAATGCAGCTTAAAGTACTCAAGTTATGGAGCAGCTTGCATGCTTTTAGCCTTATTAAAGAACGGCTATTTTTAGGCAGTTGATTTACAAGCATGACTTATGATTTACTCTTGTAGTTTTGAAAACTGTGCCCCTAAAATTCATGCTTGGACCACCATCACATGTCTAGAAGTAAATGGAAATGTCCTTTGTGAGTCAGGAGAAATAAATACTAACCCCCTGAATTAGTTTCCGTGAACCCTAAGAAATACCCTGGGTGAATATTTTAGAAAATATAGGACTGAAAAACTGTACTTGAAGCTAATCCAGAAGTTTGGAATTACCTGAATTTATACTTGTTCACCCAGACAAAAAGGATGTTGTTGGCCCCGACGTTCCATGGTTAAAGAATTGTAGGCTACATTTGAGGATCAGGAAAAATGAGGGCAAAACCAGCAAAAAAGCCTGCAAGTCATTTTGTTTTTACAGTACTGGCATAGTGTTTCTTTAGGCCAGCAGTTTCATTTCTTTACAGCTCCTGGGAAAGGGGAAAAAAGCCCACTGCAAATAGCAAACTCATCAGCCAAAAGCCCTTTTGTCCGGCCTTTTAAAAGCCCTTATGAGAAAAATTCAGAAAACTGATTTTTTTTTGCTATGTTATTTTTTTATATTTTCGCTGCATTGTTCGACACTCCATAACCCCTGTATTTGTTCTACTGATTGGACATTTCTGAAATAGTCCCACTATCAGGTAGATCAGATTGTTGGCAGTAGCTTTGGCACCAAAGAGACTCAACAAATGAATTTCATCACACTGACCCTGTACTAACAGCAACTTTATGTGGATAACCTCATGGGAATGGATGTTGAGAAAGAGCCATTTCAAGGCCGCTAATAGCTTAATCTCTGCTCTCTGCATAATGCAAATACATTTCCCCTCAGAATGCTAGCAGCTAACGTTTATGGGATTCTTGACTCCTCAACATGTATACATGCATTTGTGCGAAATGGGGAAAGATTAAACAGCTGAGAGGGGCTGGAGGGGAGAACGGGCAAGGTGTTAAGGGAGCAGATCTTACTAGCATCACAAAATGCCTAGAAAATCAACTTTTCATCTTAGAAATTCTCAGCATCAATTACAAGAACATATAAACATTGCTATTTTTTTAACAACACTTACTTCTTTGTTAAGGCATAAATTACAGAAACACTCTGCAGACTTGAAGGCTCCAGTGTTATCAGACAGCTGGTTCTTTAGTACTCTTTTCTGTGCAAGTTGCTTGTTTTTTCAAAAGAGGTACAAACAAATAGCCCAGAGCATGTACATGTTTCTTCACTTGCTACAACAACCGCCGTATTGATATCATAGAAATAGCAAAGTTATTCATTCACGCTAAGGTCTAGTCTTAATTCTCCGTGGAGCTCTAATCAAACTAGATTCAGCACTTAATAAAACATTCAAGCGGTTTAGTCTGCTTTCGGGTATAATATAGAGCCTCGTTGAGGGAGTTTCACTGTTTATATCCTCTGTTTAAAGGAGATTTTCATACCAAATAGGCAAATTTGGTAATTGGTACATACCTACCCCCTTTTGGTGAGCTCTGTGCTTTGAGGATTCCCCCCAGAGTTGGTTCATGGTGATTTCACTCCTGTTTTGCAGCTTTTAGGAATGGAGAAAAGTAAGAACATATACAAGGTTATTCATTCGAAGACTGGCTATTGCATTTCAAATGCTGATGTTAATTCTGTTCCCTTAGCTTGCTTGCTGATACATTCTTATGGAACTGTTGCTTATAGCAAACATTGGCACCAATGTAAAAATGGACTATTCTAATATGATTGGAGGTGGCTTCTAGCACACATTTAACTACAGTCCTCTTAGATCTATTTGCATGAATTCTAAGCACTAACATTTTATTGCTTCTGCTTCTTATTCCAAGTACAATGTGTCTTTTCATTCATCTGGTCTTGGAACTTAGCCTTTTTTGTACATTATAGCTTTAGGAGGCAGCTTATGATACTGTTAAAACAGAAAGTTTAGTGTATGCCTTTCTCTAACTTACAGACGACAGCTTAAGCAAGGAATTTCTGCTTTATCATATCTGTTGTTATAAAGGCTGCCTCTTGATTTCACCAGTTTTTGTCCTTGAGAAAATTAGGTGTCTTATTGCCAGTGTATCCGAACACCATACTGGACACCCAATCCAAATTTAGGAAAGACAAAGGGCTATTGTGATGGAGAAAATGCCTCCTTCTAAGATTGGCATTTGCAGTTTGTCTCCAAGCTCAGTGCTCTGGTAAGGCTCTGGCAGTACAAAAACAAAGCCTACAAATTTCAGACACTTTGCAAAGGTCAAACTACTTTTACATGCACGTCTAGTGAAAGAAAATCTAGGCATCTTGCCTTAGAAAAGTAGAGAGGCAAAAGCTTAAGAATTTATTTTTGAGAATTCTTTGCATCTTTAACAACCTCTTTGTGTTGCCACATCCATTTCAAAATGAGCCTAGGCGAATGATCTCTTGCAAATAAAGAAAATCACTTTGCAGTTTGATCAGACCAAAGCACAAGATCTAATAAGACTGTGAGAGTCAGAAGTTTTAAAGAAATATTGTCAGTCAGAGTACAAGAAAGCAAAACAAATTAAGGGCAAAGTATGACATTGCAAAAACACATTCTAAGTATACAGTACATTCCATTTTTGAGTGTGTGTCCAGAGGGAGATGGGTGGTACAGTTCATTTGCTAGCATGATTTAAAAGCATATGTATTAAATAATAGTAGTAGAAAAAAGTTTAACAAGTTCAGAAATCAAATAGAATTTGATTTCCTGTGTTTCTGCTACTCTGAAGAGGGCACACGTTTAAATTTCCTGGAGGCATGCTGAGCGCAGGAAGAGGGAGTTTTTTGGGCAGGCCTACAGTATTGATGTGAATTCCCCATTTTAGAAGGAGAATCCATTTCTCTAGAAAAAAATTAGACATCAGCATTCACAATTGCCCCGAGGCATGAATAAGTGCCTGCTGGAAGGGACAGTTGTCAGTGTCAAGGTCTGCCTCCACGATCATCTCCCTGACATCCCCTTGACCTCTATCCTTCTCAGTAAATTACAATGAGGGGCCCCCAAGCAAAACATTACTGCGCCCCTGCCCATGCAGGCACCCTTTGTGTGGTACTCCCCCCCCCCCCAAGCTGGGACAGCAGCAGCTGAGCAAACTTACTTTATCATGTTTCCCATGCTGCTCCACTCTTATAAATTTGCCATGAGCCTGGAGGCTGTTCCTTGTTGGGCCGAAGTCTCGCAATGCGGCTGTTATCTCAAGACCTTGGCCCAGCAAGGAACAGCTGCCAGGCCCATGGCAGACTTACAAGAGCGGAGCGGCACAGCAGACATCATAAAGTAAGTTTGCTGCACTGCTGCCACCGCTGCTGTGTGGGCCCCCTTTCTATTTGGGTCCCCCCCCCCCCAGCCCTGCCTTGCACGGGCTGCTTGGACAGAATTTATGCCAGTAATCCTTCCCCAATGACCTCCAATCCTTCAAATCTTTTCCACACACATTCCTAAACAGGTGATTCCCCCAACACATTAGATTCCCTCATCCTCCTTCCCCAAGCTTCCGATCCCCTCCCCAAGCAATCTTTCCCTAACACAAAACCACCCCAGCAACAATGACTCCTACAAAGACCCCTCAGCAAACTCTCCCTATCCATATCCACTTTGATTGAAGGAGAAGGCGGTATAGAAAACCTCTTAAATAAAATAAAATAAATACATATCCCTATCCCCATCCCCATCCCTACACCTATACCTGGCCTTACTTTAGTCCTTGATGTCTACTGGGGTCCTTCTCTTACAGTGCGAGGTTCCATAAATGATACTGATGACTCTAGTGGGATCAGGAATATTTACCTGTTCTCAGGGACGTGTCCTGTCTCATCCTCTTCTTCTGTCACCATTTTGGAAAATGGCAGTGCTTGATCCCTAGCCTTATGTTGAAACATACCACTAGGGTCAGCCTGCTAAAAATGTTTGGGGGGGGGGATATTCAAAGGGCTTAACATGGTTAGAAGACTTGCTAACTGTGTTAATTTCCTTGCTGGGATATTCAGTGGTACTGGCGTGGTTAGTGTCATTGAATATCCATGGGTGCCAAAGCTAGTCGGTTAGCATCGGGGCATACTGGGGGCACTCCAGGGGTGTCAGGTGCAGTAAAAGCTAGCCTACGTTTGCCACAGAAGCTAGTCAGGCAGCGACTGAATATTGCTGCTGCCCACTTAGCTTCTCAGCAATCTGGCAACACAGATATTTAATACCAGAGTCCAAATATGGCCCCAAAATTGAACATCTGGGTTTAATGTTCAGCAGTGGCGGTTAGAAACTTTAGAAGCTCTAGCCGCCACCACTGTATATTGAGCCTGTTATTTATTTACAAACATTCTTCTATACCGCAGAACCCTCCTTATTTGGCACAGTCTGTCACTAGACTGACACAAGTAAGCTACAGTTGTCAAACAGTCATCTCTCAATTTAAAGACTATTGGCTCAATTCCGAGATGTGAGTTGCGGGGCTGCACATCCCATACCCTATTCCCTGTCCTGCTCTCCCCGCATGTCCTGAGCAGTAGGGTGAGGAAAGCCGGCAGGGGCGGGAGAGCTCAGGGCCGGGGCAGAGCAGGAGTGGGCCAGCCCAGCAGGACGTACAGGGCTGATTCAGGTCACTGCCCTGTATGTCCTACAGGGTCCATAGGGACGTACTGCTTATTCCACTTCAGAGGTGGAATAAGCAGCACAGACCCAGCGATTGCGGCCCGGATCCCTCTCCTGGGCCGTGGCAGGGTACAGGAGAGTCCCTGCTGCCCAATTCAGGCCCCGGCTGGCCAGCCGTGGGTCGGGCAACGGCAAAGAGGGGGGCCTAAGCCATGGGAGTCGGGGGTACCTGTGGGGAGGACATCCCCTCATGTGGCAGGTTCATGCCAGGTCATCCACGGACCCAATTCTGTATACTTACTCCACGTGAAAAGTCCAGGGCAAAGCAACATATTGTCATAAAAGCTGACTTTGTGATTGAGATAAGAGTTTGGGTATAGGACTGCGGTGATAATGTATGGGTCAAACAAATAAAACATTATCAACATTCTTGCCAAACTCCTGAACTGGAACCTCATGACACCCATAGGAAGAAGTTAGTCAGACATCAAAGTCTACAGGATCTCTTTGAGTTGGGCATTGTAGGGGAATGATAGTTTTCAGTAATAAACTATTTGTTTTTCCTAGTTGCGTTGTTGTATTGAGGCACAGTATAAAATGTTTAGATGAGCTGTGTCATCGCATCACGTAGCAACTTTATTTCATTATGTCCTATTGCATATGAAGAAAGAAAATATACATCCTGTTCCTGGTTCTAGTGATTATAGTGTGTAATAAACCAGTCTAGTTTGAGGAAGCATCTTTTGTAACATTTGCAGCTCAGCTCACTTGCATGAATATTGTATTACAGTATTAGGCTACAATATCTATTGGCTAGTTGCACATACCTATAAACACTGAGCAACAAACTTCTGTTTTACTTTATTTGAGTTTACTTTCTTTTTAAAGTGATTCACCCAGAAGGCTTAAGAGATTCTCATATTCTTACTCCTTCTGATCAAAGTTACTATTTACAAGTACTTTAAGGGCTCATTCCATCCCGATGTCCAACCCCTCTGTACGTCCGGTCTGAGCCGGACGTACAGAGGGGCTTGCAATTCTGATCCCGCACAGTTACAGCACAGTATAAATAATAGGTGATTTCAATTACCCCGGTATTGACTATCAGTGTCACAGCAGGACATGCTAGAGAGATAAAGTTCCTAGATGAAATAAATGACTGCTTCTTGGAGCAGTTGGTTCATGAACTGACCAGAGGGGAAGCCACATTGGACCTAGTCCATAGTGGAACACCAAATCTGGTGCAAGAGATAAGGGTGTTGGGGCCACTTGGCAATAGTGATCATAGCATGATCACGTTTGATTTAATTAGTGGAGGAGGGATGGTAAGGAAATCCTCAACCTTTTAAATTTCCAAAGGGAGACAATGATAAAATGAGTTGAATAGTTAAGAAAAAGCTAAAAGGAGCAGTTGCAAAGGTTAAAAACTTACATCAAGCTTGGGTGTTGTTGAAAAATACTATCTTAGAAGCCCAGAACGGCTGTATCCCGTGCTTTAAGAAAAGTGGAAGGAAGTCCAAAAAACTGCCAGCATGGTTTAAAGGTGAGGTCAGAGAGGCTGTTGTTGCCAAAAAAGCATCTTTCAGGAAATGGAAAAAGAGACAAATGATGAAAACTGGAAACAGCACAAGCACTGGCAAGTTTAGTGCAAGGCATTGATTAGACAGGCAAAGGGAGAATTTGAGAAGATGCTTGTTGTGGAAGCAAAAACACGTAATAAAGACTTTTTCAAGTGCATTCATAGCAAAAAACCTGTGAGAGAGTCAGTTGGTCCATTAGATGATAGAGGGGTTAAAGGGGCACTAAGAGGCGAGAAGGCGATAGCGGAGAGACTGAATGAATGAAAGGGTTCCAGGGGTGATCCGGGAAACTACAGACCAGTGAGCCTGACGTCAGTAACTGGAAAAATGGTAGAAATCATCATAAAGAACAAAATTGCTGAACATGTAGATGTTGTTGTTAAGTGCCGTCGAGTCGGAGTCGACTCATAGCGACCCTCTGGATAGCTATCCTAAATTGTGTTCGGTCTTCAGTCAGGTGGCTCATTGTTGACAGACTGGTACCCGTAGCTGCTGTTATTGTATCGATCCATCTCATTGCTGGCCTTCCTCTTTTGCGTTGACCTTCTATCTTGCCAAGCATAATGTCTTTCTCTAATGATTTCTCTCTTCGCATGATGTGTCCAAAGTATGAAAGTCGAAGTCTTGTCATCTGAGCTTCTAAAGAAAGCTTAGGTTTGATCTCCTCTAGTACCGACTGGTTTGATCTTCTGGCAGTCCATGGTATACACAGTATTCGCCGCCAACACCATAATTCAAAGGCATCAATTTTCTTCCTATCTGTCTTTTTCACTGTCCAGCTTTCACATCCATATGATGTTATTGAAAATACCATGGCTTGAACAAGTCGAATCTTTGTATGGAGAGAGACATCTCTGCTCTTGAGAATCTTATCTAGGTCTTTCATAGCCATTCTGCCAAGAGCAATGCGTCGTCTGATTTCTTGACTGCTTGTTGCTTCTTTATTGATAGTTGATCCAAGTAGGTTGAAGTTGTTCACAATTTCAATTTCTTCTCCTTCAACGATGAACCTGTTGATTATGCCAGTTGTCATGATCTTTGTCTTCTTTACATTAAGGTACAGGCCCATTTTGAGACTATGTTCTTTGATTGTGAGAAGCAAATGTTTCAGATCATCTTCACTTTCAGCCAGTAATGTGGTATCATCAGCATAGCGAAGGTTGTTGATGAGTCTTCCACCAATCTTCACACCTCTGTTGTCTTCATTCAATCCTGCTTCTCTGATGATTTGTTCTGCATATAAATTAAACAGGTAGGGGGAAAGTATGCAGCCTTGTCTTACACCTTTGCTTATTTTAAACCATTCTGTTTCTCCTTGTTCCATTCGAACTGTTGCTTCTTGATCAATGTACAGATTGCGCAAGAGAATGATCAGGTGTTCTGGTATACCCATGCTTCTTAATGTGGTCCAGAGTTTCTCATGGTTTACACAGTCAAAAGCCTTGCTATAGTCAATAAAGCACAAATAGATATCCTTTTGGTATTCTTTAGTTTTTTCAAGGATCCATCTCACATCTGCAATGATGTCTCTCGTTCCTCGCCCTTTCCTGAACCCTGCTTGCACTTCAGGTAGTTCTTGTTCCAGGTATGGTTGTAGCCTCTTTTGAATAATCTTTAGTAGAATCTTGCTGGCATGTGGGATCAGAGCGATTGTGTGATAATTTCCACAGTCAGTTGGATCACCTTTCTTTAGTATTGGTATAAACACAGATCTTTTCCAGTCAGTTGGCCATGATGTTGTCTTCCATATTTCTTGGCAGAGCCTTGTGAGTATGGTAACAGCTGCATCGTATTGCTGCAATACTTCTATGGGAATGCTATCAATGCCTGCTGCTTTGTTCTTTGATAAGGCTTTCAATGCTGCTTCAACTTCTTCTTTCATCACCAATGGTTCCCGATCATAAGGTACAGGTTGAAACGGCTGTTGGTCCACTTGATCTTTATCATATAAAAACTCTGTATATTCCTTCCACCTTTTCTTTATCTTCGCAGCATCATTCAACACAGAACCTTGAGCATCTTGTAACATTCCAATTCGAGGATGGAACTTTTTCTTTAACTCTCGTAGCTTTAGGAAAGCCGATCTTGTTCTTCCTCTAATAGTTTCTGCTTCTATTTCCTTGCAAATGTCATTGTAGTACTTTTCCTTGTCCTGTCTTGCTGCACGTTGGAAATCTCTGTTGAGTTCTGTGATTGTCTTTCTTTCTCCTCTGACTTTAGCTTCTCTGCGTTTCTGGGCAATTTTCAGAGTTTCTTCCGTCATCCATTTTGGCCGTTTTTGCTTTTTCACCTTTTGTAGAGACTTCTCGCTTTCTTCCAACACAGCCTTCTTGATGTCATTCCATAACTCTTCTAGAGCTCTGTCATTTGTATCTAAAGCAGCAAATTGATTTTGCAGGCAGTCTTTAAATTCCAGTGGTATATTCTCAAGGTCATATTTTGCTGCATTGATGAGTGGTTTGCTCTTTTTCAACTTTAGCTTGAGTTTGCATACTAGTAGTTGATGATCTGTACCACAGTCAGCTCCAGGTTTTGTTTTTGTTGACGTTACAGAGCTTTTCCATCGTTGACTTCCACAGATGTAGTCAATTTGATTTTTATACAATCCATTGGGTGAAGTCCATGTGTGCAGTCGCCGCTTGTGTTGCTGGAAGAAAGTATTTGAGATGAATAGATCATTGGTCTTGCAGAATTCTATCAGTCTTTCTCCAGCTTCATTTCTGTTGCCAAGTCCATATTTTCCAACTACTTTGCCTTCTTCTTTGTTGCCAACTTTTGCATTCCAGTCACCCATGACTATCAGGATATCCTGTTTGCATGTTCTATCAATTTCAGCTTGTACTTGTTCATAGAACTCTTCAATTTCATTCTCTTCTGCAGCTGTTGTTGGGACATATACTTGAATTATAGTTGTGTTGATAGGCAATCCTCGTAGACGAATAGAGATTAAGCGTTCACTGACTGCATTGTATTTCATTACAGTTCTTGCAAGTTTCTTCTGTATTATAAATGCAACACCATTTCTTCTTTGTCTTTCATTTCCAGCATAGTAGACCATGTGATCATCTGATGCAAAGTGCCCCATGCCAGTCCATTTCAGTTCGCTGACACCCAATAGATCAAGTTGTACACGTTCCATTTCATTCTTGACCACCTCCCACTTCCCTTGGTTCATGCTTCGTACGTTCCATGTTCCAATGTGTAAGACATCTTTACAGCTTCTGACTCTCATTTCAGATCCCTGGGCTACACCACTATTCACATTTCTCCATTGGGAAAATTGGCCATTTAGCTGTACCCTCTGCTTTCTATCTTTTAACCAGTTCCTGATCCACAATAGTACACTGCCTCCTATCCCATGACTCTTTAGTTTTGCCAAAAGTCTCTGATGAGACCTTGTCAAAAGCTTTCTGAAAGTCCAAATACACTATATCAACTGACACACCTTTGTCTACCAGTTTATTCACACCTTAAAAATAAACATAACAGATTAGTAAGACAAGATCTTCCTAGTCTAAAGCCATGTTGGCTGTCTCCCATTAAGCCATGACTATCGCCATGTTGGCTGTCTCCCATTAAGCCATGAACATGTGGATAGTCATGGCTTAATGGGAGACAGCCAACATGGCTTTAGACTAGGAAGATCTTGTCTTACTAATCTGTTATGTTTTTTTTAAGGTCTGAATAAACTGGTAGACAAAGGTGAGTCAGTTGATATAGTGTATTTGGACTTTCAGAAAGCTTTTGACAAGGTCTCATCAGAGACTTTTGGCAAAACTAAACAGTCATGGGATAGGAGGCAGTGTACTATTGTGGATCAGGAACTGGCTAAAAGATAGAAAGCAGAGGGTACAGCTAAATGGCCAATTTTCCCAACGGAGAAATGTGAATAGTGGTGTAGCCCAGGGATCTGTGATGGGTCTGCTGCTTTTTTTTTTTTTTTAATTTAGGTTTTTAACAAATGGGTCTGCTGCTTTTTGACATATTCATTAATGACCTGGAAATGGGAATAAAGGGTGAGGTTATCAAATCTGCAGATGACACAAAACTATTTAAAGTTGTTGAAACCCATCAGGTTTGTGGAAAATTGCAAGAGGATCTTGATAAATTGGAAGACTGGGCATCAAAATGGCAGATGAAATTTAATGTGGACAAGTGCAAAGTTATGCACCTAGGGAAGAACAACCCAAACTATGGTTACACGATGCAAGGTTCCACATTAGGAACCACCACCCAGGAAAAAGATTTAGGCGTCATTATGGATAACATGTTAAAACCCTCCGCCCAGTGTGCAGTGGCAACCAAGGGAGCAAATAGAATGCTAGGTATTATAAGGAAAGGAATGGAAAATAAAACAAAGGATATTATAATGCCTCTGTATCGTTCCATGGTGCAACGGCACCTTGAATATTGTGTGCAATTCTGGTCACTGTATCTTAAAAAGGATATAGCGTTATTAGAAAAGGTTCAGAGAAGTGCCACCAAAGTGGTAAAGGGGATGGAAGAATATCCCTATGAAGAAAGGCTAAAAAGGTTAGGGCTCTTTAACCTGGAAAAGAGATGGCTGAGGGGAGATATGATAGAAGTCTATAAATTAATGAACGGAGTGGAACGGGTAAACGTAGATCGATTGTTTACGTTATCAGAATATAGAAAGACTAGGGCACATGCAATGAAGCTACAGGGTAAACTATTTAAGACAAATAGGAGAAAATATTTTTTCACTCAACGTGTAATCAAACTCTGGAATTTGTTACCCGAGGATGTAGTAAAAGCTGTTAGTGTAGCTGGGTTTAAAAAAGGTTTGGACAAGTTCCTGGAGGAAAGGTCCATAGATCATTATTAAAAAGGGACCCAGGATATCAATGCTTAATCCAATACAAGCATTGTGGAACCTGTGTCTTTTGGGGAAACTGCTAGATATGTATGATCTAGATTGGCCACTGTTGGAAAAAGGATACTGGGCTTGATGAACCTTGGTCTGACCCATTATGGCATATCTTATGTTCTTATGTTCCCCTCACCTGCAGGTGTACAAAAATGGGGCCCCATAGGCAGATATTTCAAATGCATTGAGTGAGCAAAGATGGGCCCTCATGAGTTAATTCCTCCCCTGATCTGCAAAGTGAGTTTTTATATTGCAACTGTGAGTTAAGAACGTAAGAACATAAGAAATGTCATAGGTTGACAAACTGAGAGAGTTGCCTGAGATTTTATAAGGACTTCCTCTGTCTGAGCTTTAATAAAGGGTGGAGAGGAGGTGGCGCTGAGATAGTAGAAGTCACATGGCTTACAGTGATCTCAAAATAAGATGTCCCTATGAGGCATGAGTAAATATTTAAGCTCTATTGAAATATTGACCTATTGCGCATTATGTGAAATGGAGACTGAGAGCAGAAGTCACTGGGGAATATCAGCAGAAGAGTCTCTACAACAAAGATGTCTAGTATTTCCAGGAGCAAGAAAAATGGTGTTGCAGGGTTGTGAGGGTGTAGTCCCATGGCAATGTGTATCTCATGAAGGAGCAAAGTAAGGGTACATAAACCTTACTGGGATCAGATATTTATTTATTTTATTTAGCCAGTTTTGTATACCGCCTTATCCTTCAATCAAGGCAGTCAGGGACAAGACAAGGTTTACAATTAACATTGGGGGTTCTGAGACATACATATATTCCTGGGGGGGACCCAAAGCTGGGTCTTTGGATTCTGTGACCAGGTGGCAAACCTGTGGGTGCAGGGGGGGGGAGGGGGAGGGGATTATGGTATTTGTTCAAAGGATTCCATGAACAGGTGTGTCTTGAGGGATTTGCGGAAGTCCTTGAAGTCTTTCTGTGTTCTTAGTTCCTTGGGGAGAAAGTTCCATAAGTCTGGTGCCGAGAGTGATATTGATCTTCTGGATGTTGTTTGCTTCATTTTGTGGTATCCAGGTGGGTGGCATAGTCTATTGTTGCCCTGGGTTCATCTGGGTCTGTTGTTTGTGTCTCTGGTTATTGAGGTCTGACGTACATCTGCGGAGCAGTGGTGTAAGGTCTTGAAGATGAGTGGGATTGTCTTGAATTTTGCCCTTGCTTGTATTGGAAGCCAGTGTAGCTGGCGGAGTACTGGCGTTATGTGTTCGTGTTTAGCCGTGCCTGTGATTATGCGTGCTGCAGTGTTTTGCACCAGCTGTAGTGGGTGGGTAGATTGCTTTGGTAGTCCTTGATATAGTGAATTACCATAGTCCAGTATGCGGGTGATGACAGCCTGGCAAACGGTACGGAAGTGTTCATGGTTGAGGATTGGCTTGAGTCTTCTGATGACTTTTAGTCTGTGGTATGCTTTTGCTGCTGTCTTGGTTATGTGTGATTGGAGGTTTAGGTTCTTCTCTATGGTGACCCATAGATATCTTACTTCATCCTTTGTTGTGATTGTCCCGTGAAGTATGTTGAGTTCTTGGGGTGGGTTGAATGTGGTGCTCCTGGAAACGAACATTGCTTCCATCTTGTCAAAGTTTATCTTGAGGTTATTGTTGGTGAGTCAAGTGTTCATGTGTTCAAGGCACTCATTCATTGATGTAAGGTCAGGGGTGTTCAGGTCAATTGGAGTGGATGTCGTCCTGATGATCCTGCATATGGGCTGGATATAGATGTTGAATAGTATAGAGGAGAGGGCAGAACCCTGTGGTATTCCTTGGGTGGTGGGAAATTGAGCTGATTTCTTTTTACTGCATTTAACATGTTGTTTATGGTTGATCAGATAGCAGGAGAACCATTTCGGGGTATTGTTGCATAGACCAATTTCCTGGAGTTGTTGTAGGAGTGCGGACTGCGAGACCGTTTCAAAGGCAGCTGAGATATCGATAAAACTAGCAAGAAACCATTCTTTATGTTGTCTATTCTCCTTAGTAGGTTGTCAAAGAGGGAGGTGAGTAGAGTCTCCACGTTGTGGATGGGTTTGAAGCCATGTTGGTGTAGGTCTAGCGGAGCATGGAGGTCGATGTGGTTCTGTAGTTGCCTTAGTACTACTTTCTCGATGACTTTTGAAAGGAATGGCAAGCTTGAGATTGGATGGTAGGACTTCGGATCAGAGGTGTTTAGCAGGTTGCTCTTGAGGACTGGATGTATGGTGGCTTGCTTTAGAGTTGGTGGGAGGTGTCCTTGTTGGAGGGACTCCTGTACGATTTTGTGTATGTGGTGGCTTAGCTGTTTTTTGGAGGCCTTGATCCATTCTACCGGGCACGGGTCTGTTGGTGCTGTTGTCGTGTTGATGGTGCTCACGATGTTCTCTATCTGCTGTGTTGTAGGTATTGAGAAGTCATTCCAGGTTTGGTGGGGTTCTCTGTATATCAGTTTGTGCTCTGGTACTGCTGTGCTGGGTATGGTGTCTGCCAGGTTTGAGTTCTTGTTCATCAGGTAGTGTGTGAATTCTTAGGGGTCTACTTGGTGACCAGTTGGTGATGGTGTTTCTTTTTTGAGTTGTTGTACTATGTTGAATAGTTTTCTTGGCTTGTTGGCAGATTTCAGGATGAGGTTGGTGTGGTGTTGTTGTCTGTGGTTATTGATCAGGTCGTTGTAGGCCTGTTGTTTGGTTTTGTATTGTAGTGCTCTTTCATGTGTCCTGGCGCGTCTCCATTTTCTTTCCAGCCTTCTGAGTGTCCATTTTGCTTCCCTGATCTCATTTGAGTACCAGGGGGTGTTGGTTCGTTTTTGGCTGTGTTCTTTTTCCTTGTTGTTCGTTGATGCGGCTCTGGATAGAGTGGTGTTCCATTTGGTTATGGCTTCATCGATGTCTGTGCTTTCTTTTTGTATTTGTGCCATTATTTCCTGTAGGAGGTTTTCCTTGTGGTAGGCTTTGAATCTCCTTGTTTTGGTTTATTTATTTATTTATTTATTTTATTATTTTATTTAGAAGGATTTAGTATACCGCCTTATCGTTAAATCAAGGCGGTGTGGCACATCAATCAAAATCAATAATAAAGTGTGGTTTGTAGCATGCAGTGTGAGAACTGAGAAGTGTAGTGTGTGGGGCAGTGCGTTAGATTATATCGGTGAACTATTTACATAATGAGCTATATACATATATACAAAATGGGGCTGTTTGAGAGGCGTGCTAGGATTGAGGTTCTGTAATGTCTTGGAGGTAGGATCGTGATCCTGTAATGTCTTGAGGTCGAAAATTTATGTGAGGTCCTTGAAATGTACTGTAAATAGATCATTCTTAAGAAGTTTTCTGAAGTCCTTGAGGTTCTTGGTTGATCTTATGTGGTCTGGGAGAGAGTTCCATATAGCAGGTGCTGCCAGGGAGAGTGCCCTCCTTGATGTGGCCAGCCTTGTTTTAGCAAATTCTTTTGGTGTTCTGATGGTGTCTGAGGTTCCTTTTCTTCTTGGTCTCCTGTTGTCATCGGTTTTTATGAGGGCGTAGGCTGTCTGCTGATAGGTTGTGTATTATTTTAAATATGTGTAGAAGTAATTGAATTGGATTCTGGAGCTGATTGGGAGCCAGTGTAGGTGGTACAGTATGGGGGTGATGTGATCGTGAATTGTGTGATCTGTCGTGAGTCGTGCGGCTGTGTTTTGTGCTAGCTGTAGTGGTTTTATTGTCTTTTTAGGTAGTCCTTGGTAGATGTGATTACAATAGTCTAGGGTTGGAGTGATGATGGCTTGACAGACTGTTCGGAAGTGTTCATGGACAAGGATGGGTTTGAGCCTTCTGACTGTCCTCATTTTGATGTAAGCGCTCTTTGTTATTTTTGCAATGTGGGACTGGAGGTTGAGGTCCTTGTCGAGCGTTACTCCCAGGTATTTTATTTCTTGTCTTACCGGTATGATGGTGTTGTTTAGGTTGATGGTGGCCGATGGTAAGAATGTCTGGTTTCTTCTTTGGGTTGTTTTGAGGTGGTTTGCAAGCGTAGTGTGAAGGTGAGTACATGGTGGTCTGACCTTGGGACTGGAGTGGAGAGTGGGTTTGTTGCTTGTTTCAGTCTTATTAGAGTCAATGGCATAAAAATTAGGTCTGGTGTGCTTCCATGTTGGTGTGATGGTGCTTCGACCATCTATTGATAGTTTAGGGAGTCCATGGCTTTGAGGAATGCTCTGGTTTCTTTTGTGGGAGATGAGGTCAGGTTGTAGTCACCCAAGGCAATCAGTGGCTTGTGTTGGGTGCTGTAGGCACATATTGATTCTAGGATTGCTGAGAGGTGCTCTTTTGTTGCGTTGGGAGGTCGATAGGTGAGGCAAATGCTGATGTGATGATTGGATATGATGATGGTGTTCGATTCATTTGAGGAGCTGGCGGTGACTGCTTTGAACCTGTAGCTTTTCTGTATTAATATGAGGGTTCCTCCTCCTTTCCTGTGTTCTCTGTGGGAGCAGAACGGTGTGAAGTCCGGTGAGGTCACTTGATTCAGGATGACCTGGTCGGTGTCTGCAAGCCAGGTCTCGGTGATGCAAATAATGTCCAGTTTGTGGTCTAGGATGTAGTCGAGTATGGTGTTCAGTTTGTTTCAGATTGATCTTGCATTTATCAGTGCACACTTGATGGTTGTTGCGAGAATAGGGTTGCTTGTCTTCGCTCGTGATGGTGGGGTCTGTGCTCTCTTAGTTGGTCCGTTCAATGGTCCTTTGGGTCGGTGGCGTCCTTGTATGGGGATGGTCCGGTCTGTATCTGGCGAAAGGGGGCCTGTGTGTAATGGCATATATATGTTTGTTTGGGTTCCTTGTATGAGGAGGAGTAGGGTGCAGTATGCTATCAGGAACTGGTGCGGTGCATGCATGGTTGATTGCTTTTAGTGTGACGGAGGATTTGTAGTGTCTCTGTATCTGTTGTATTGAGTAGGCTTGGTGTCTTTCTTGTAGTAGATATGAGGTCCGTCATGGGGGTTTGGCTCTTGGTTGGTTTGTGCTGTGTTACGGCCCTGTGGAGTTGGTCCTGTTGCTTAGCGTGATTCCAGTAGCAGATTAACTAACAATATGAATCCTGTACTGTTGAGTAAAGAAATAAGCAATCTTCTTTTTGAGTGCACTACCAAAATAAATTATTCGGTAAGAATATTTGAGAAAAAACCTAGGAGATCATAAGAACATAAGATTTGCAATACTATCCATCAATCAAGCCCACTATTCATTTTCCAACAGTGGCCAATCCAGATCACAACTACCTGCCAGGATCCCAAAAGGTACACAGATTCCATGCTGCTTATAAACAGTGGATTTCCCCAGTCCTCTTTAATAATGGTTTATGGACTTTTCCTCCAGGAACTTGTCCAAACCTCTTTTAAATCCAGCTACACTAACAGCTTTTATTACATCCTCTGGCAACAAATTCCAGTGTTTGATTACATGTTTAGTGAAAAATATTTTCTCCAGTCTTAAATGTGCTACATTGTAAGAAACATAGAAACATAGAAAAATGATGACAGAAAAAGACCACATGGCCCATCTAGCCTGTCCTTCCATATAAACAACTACAACAGCCCCCTTTTTTCCTTTAGAGATCCTCTGTGTTTGTCTCATGCTATTTTGAATTCAGATACTGTCCTCATCTCTACCACCTCCACTGTGAGACTATTCCACGGATCCACCACTCTTTCCGTAAAGAAATATTTCCGCATATCACTTCTGAATCTATCCCCTTTCACCATCATCCCATGTCCCCTCATAGAAGAACTTGCTTTCAATTGAAAGGGGCTCTCCCCCTGTGCATTTATGCCATGGAGGTATTTAAACGTCTCAATCATATCACCTCAATCCCACCTTTCCTCTAAGATATACATATTAAGATCCTTAAGTCTGTCCTCATATGCTTTATAATGAAGACCACTAACCATTTTAGTAGTCACCCTCTGTACTGACTCCATTCTGTTTAAATCCTCTTGAAGGTGCAGTCTCCAGAATTGCACACTATGGGGTATGTTTACTAAACTGCGTTAGTGCAATTCGCGTTAGGAGCCGCGGTAGTAACAGAAACCCCAAATAAGGACATGGGCGGTACATCGTCACCACTAACGCGCGTTAAAAAAATTAACGAGCGTTACCGGGCGCCGTGGCGCGTCACTGCGCGTTAAACGTAAGAAGACGTACAGACACAAAGCACTGAAACAGAGCTATAGCACAATGGTTATGATACTGACCGCTGTTACAGGCAGCATGGGTTCAAGCCCCAGTGTGCCTAACGCAGAAGGCTGTCCCAGGCATCACCCTGTACATTACAGAGGGAAAGAGGAGGCATGTTTTTCGTTACGCTGAGTATTGGTGTCAGAAAAACACCCTCGGAGTGTGCCCAGCCACGTACGTTGGTGCTTGAGAGGTTACGTGCGTAGCTGCGCGCGTACAATCGTGCGTGGGTACATGTGATTTTACGTGCGTGGGTACGTGTGTTTTTACCAGTGTGGGCATCTTATATTACAGACTCTGTAGGGTGTCTTGCACCTATGCATTATGCTAGCAGATGTACGTGCGATGGCCTATGGTGTATCAGAGCCTGTGAGCAGGTGCTGGGGTTTCACAGGGTTGGATTGTGCCAGTCACACCCATGATGCACTGCACATGCAAATCAGCTGTCCACAGATACACACCATGGGGAATGCACCCCCACAGCACCTCGGCCTGGTAGGGGGTACTGACCGTGTGTTGTACTGGCACAGGGTAGCTACACACCGTCACATTGTCCGGGTACTGTGCTCACCCTGAGGGTGCAGTGAGGCACCCAGCACCAGGTCCACAGCACCGGCCATAGCGCAGGTCCAAAGCAGTGTTACTGTGTGAGATAGGTAGGTTCTGCAGGACCACCTTGGACATCTCTGTCTGTTTCAGTCAGGTGTAGCCCCCATGCACCTCCTCTCCCAGGGCTGAGGGTGGCAAACAGGGTCTTCTATCAAAAGATCCACAGTTTACCTCCCTGCAAAGGTGGCAGTAGAGGGGAACATCAACCCCAGTCCTGCTGAGGGACAGACACACCACAGGGCAGCTCTGTACACATCCATAACACAATAGCAGACAGACATTAGGCCTGGATATGGTATGCTGCACCCCACCACTATCTGATATTTCCCTGGTGCAAGCCAACAGCCACTGCACCCCAACACTATCTGATATTCCCCTGGTGCAAGCCACTCCATCACAACACCTACCAGCTACAAACAGTCTACTAGTGCCCAGTAGAGATGCCTGCACCCAGAACTGGGATGTCAGCATACACAGCAAGCAGATACATCAGTGACTGGGCCCAAAAAGGAAACCCATATTTATCACATGAGAGAAATACAAGATAGCACCATGGGAGTGCCTAGCCATGCTGTGGTCACTGCACAGTCAGGTTGAGAGTGATCTCTCAGCAGGATATGCTGAGGTCACCCTGTCTGTGTAGGTGGTGGCCGGACACTACAATGTGCCTGTCACTGCCCTATGCCCTGTGCAGATGCACCCTGGCCAGGCCACCCTGTCCGGCCTATACCCATAGTACCTTGCTCCTCATTATGCACATTGGCAGCCCAATACTGGCAACATTGCTGGCAGTGTGGACTGTGGAAGGTGTTTGCAGCCACCACACACTGGATAGACAGACAGCCACCCCCACACCTATGCCAGCATTGTGCTACTATAGAGGTGGTCAGCAGCCATACCCACCACACCAGTCATGGGCATAGTACAGGCATGGATATGGTACACAAGGCTGTTGGAGGGTCACTCCCCAGGGTGGTGAACACTGTCAGAGACCAGACCTGCAGCACACACCGCAGACATCAGAATGATTGTTATGGTGTAGCTCAATGAGCAAAATGTGCTTAACGTAGGAATTGATATCTGCCAGTTATCATAGGGAACGTTTGATAGCTCTGTACCATATACCCAGGTGTAGGGTGGCATTGCTAAGGTATGCAACTGCTAGTATTGGGAGATACAGGCATGGCCCAATGTCTTGCCTCTTCAGGAGGCATTGGCCAATGGGGCCTGTGGGTGGGTGTGTGGCCCTGTTGGCTGCGGCTTTACGGCAGAGTTCCCCAACTCCAGTCCTGGTGTTCCAAACACTGTTCGGGTTTTCATGCTGTCCCTCATAAATATGCATGGGCTACATCTGCATACCATGGGGGTGGTGCATAGCTATGCAGCACAGGCATCTTTATTAGAGGCAGCATGAAGCTGGAATGGTGTGGGGCCCTCCAGGACTGCATTTGCGGGACTCTGCTTTAGGTAATGTGCCTGTTTCTGGTGTCTGTGTTTGGTGTAGTAAAATATAGGCCATGCGTATGTTCTCTGCAATAAAAGAGTGTCTTTACTATCACTGTTTAGTGGTGGGTAAAGCTATGGGGACTGGGTTGGCAGGAGCCCCAGCTGGGATTTGAACCTCTGACCCTCTGGTCTTTACAGGCACTGGCTGTGTCTGTTGCACCACACTGTGGCCACAGAAACAGTGCAGTCCCTGGAGTTAGTTAAACCGGCCTGACGAGTCAGAAACCCTGCTCTGCAACAGGTTTACTGTGGCCTCATTTACCTTGTATGCAGACAAAGGTGCACATAAACCTCAGAATAGACCTCAGAAAAGGGGCACACACCCATAACCAAGCTGGGCAACAATGATATCATTGGGCAACATTACACAACACTCCCAGGACAGCTCCATTACCCTTCCACACATCATTTATTTTTTTATGTGGTGCTTTCCAGGGAGTGTTGTTCCTTGTTGCCCATTGCTATCACTGTTGCCCAGCTGAATTATGCTTTTTAAAATGTTTCTTGTGTCATTTCTAACGTTTTATGTGAAAGTTTGTTCTGTGCACATGTATCACACTGCTCACGTTTTGTGGGTTTCCCCGGTTTTTCTGTACATTGCTGACGGAAATGGTTTCTCTTCCCTTTAAATGCCTTTAACGACAGGTTTTCATTCGCGTTGGAATTGAGCTCAGAAATTCAGTGCGTTAGTATGAGGGGAGCCTCTCCCCGCCCACTCTCCGCCCATTGACCCCCTTCTCTCCGCCCACTCTCCACCTTCTGCGCTGTTTTAACGCACCACGGAGGTTTACGATCATTAACTGCGGTTAACGCGCGTAAAGTACGTTTAATGATCGTTAGCACGTCAGAACACGCGTTTGGACATGCTAACGATCGTTAAACGTACTTTACGCGCGTTAATCACGATTACCGCACTTTAGTAAACATCCCCCTATATTACAAATGAAAGTCGCACCAAAGACTTATACAGTGGCACTATCACCTCCTTTTTTCTGCTAGCCATTCCTCTCCGTATGCACCCAAGCATCCTTCTAGCTTTTGCTGTCACTTTTTCTACCTGTCTAGCCACTTTAAGATCATCAGACACAACCACGCCTAGGTCCCGCTCTTCTTTAGTGGACAAAAGTACTTCACCCCCTATATTATATTGCTCCCTTGGATTGCTGCAGCCCAAATGTATGAGCTTACATTTTTTAACATTAAATCCCAGCTGCCAAATTCTAGACCATTCTTCAAGCTTAGCTAGATTCCTCTTCATGTTATCCACACCTTCCTGGGTGTCTACTCTATTGCAGATTTTGGTATCATCCGCAAAGAGGCAAACCTTACCCAACAGCCCTTCCGCTATATCACTAACAAAGATGTCAAAAAGAATTGGACCAAGGACAGATCCCTGGGGCACACCACTGGTAACTTCCTTCTCTTCAGAGTGAGCTCCATTTACCTGTACTCTTTGTTGCCTCCCACTCAGCCAATTTCTAAAACAAACAGTAACTTTAGGGTTCATCCCTAGGGTGCTCAGTTTGTTTATAAGTCACCTGTGAGGAACGGTGTCAAAGGCTTTACTGAAATCTAAAAACACCACATCTAGGGCTCTCCCTCGGTCCAACTCCCTGGTCACCCAGAAAAATAAATTAATCAGATTTGACTGACAAGACCTGCCTCTGGTGAATCCATGCTTCCTCGGATCCTGTAATCCGCTGGACTCCAGAAACATCACTATTTTCTCTTTTAGCAACGTTTCCAAAAATGTACTTACCGCTGAAGTTAAACTAATCGGCCTGTAGTTTTCAACCACATCCTTACTGCCGCTTTTGTGTAAAGGCACCACATGAGCCTCTCTCCAGTCCTTTGGCATCACTCCCGACTCCAATGAGGCATTGAAAAGGTCAGTCAGTGGAGCTGCTAGAATGTCCCCTAGTTCCCTCAGTATTCTAGGGTGTATCTCATCCTGTCCCATTGCTTTGTCTACTTTAAACTGAGCTAATTTCTCATGAACACAGTCTTCTTTAAAACTGTTCAAGATGCCCCTCGCTTCTGTTCCTGTTTGTGGGTGTTTTCTGAGGTCCTGTTCCTGGTTCTTCATCTGTAAACAAAGAACAGAAATATTTGTTAAGCAATTCTGCTTAATCCTCATCAGCTTCCACATATTTCTCCCCTGCACCCTTGAGTCTGACAATACCACTTTTTCCCTTCCTCTTTTCACTAACATATCTGAAAAATGTCTTATCCCCCCATTTTATTGCATTGGCTATTTCCTCCTCTTTTTGAATCTTTGCTTTACTGACTACTTTGCTAGTTTCTTTAAGTTTTTCCAAATATAGATGTCTGTCTTCCTCTCTCTATGATCTCTTGTATTGCATTACATTGCATATCCCCTAGTCTTTCTACTTTACCCACTCTACTCATTACAATTACCTCTATCATATCTCCCCTCATCTGTCTCTTTTCTAAGCTGAAGAGCCCTAACCTTTTAACACTGGAATTACTGAGATTTTTTGCACACACTGAATACCGTTGGGGTCATAAATGACCCCACGAGGAATTTTAATTGTTAACCATGACAAATTTAAACTAAACAGACAAAATATTATTCCAAATTAATTATTTATTATATGAAGGTTAAAGGTTTTGAAATTTAATGCTTTATCATAAAATTACATGAAGAAGAGTTGCCATGAAAGCAGTTTTTGAACGCACTTGATGAACACAGTAAAGTACTACAATCATTTGCATGAGACACAGGCAATTTCTGAATGTTCTTTGCAAACATTGCGCTTGCAGGAGGTGCAAACTATGGGGGATGTTTACTAAAGTGCGGTAATCATGATTAACGCGCATAAAGTACGTTTAACGATCGTTAGCACGTCCAAACACACGTTCTGACGTGCTAACGATCGTTAAATGTACTTTACGCGCGTTAACCGCAGTTAACGATCGTAAACCTCCGTGGCGCGTTAAAACAGCGCAGAAGGTGGAGAGTGGGCGGAGAGAAGGGGTCAATGGGCGGAGAGTGGGCGGGGAGAGGCTCCCCTCATACTAACATGCTGAATTTCTGAGCTCAATTCCAACGCGAATGAAAACCTGTCGTTAAAGGAATATTAAAGGGAAGAGAAACCATTTCCGTCAGCAATGTACAGCAAAACCGGGGAAACCCAAAATACGTGAGCAGTGTGATACATGTGCAAAGACCAAAAGTTCACATAAAACCTTAAGAATGACCACAAGAAACATTGTAAAAAGCACAATTCAGCTGGGCAACAGTGATAGCAATGGGCAACAATGAACAACACTCCCTGGAAAGCACCAAAGAAAGAAATGATGTTTGGAAGGGTCTACGCTCCGTAGACCCTTTCAAAGATCATTTCATTGTGATGGAGCTATCCTGGGAGTGGTGTGTAATGTTACCCAAGGATATCATTGTTGCCCAGCTTGGTTATGGGTGTTTGCCCCTTTTTTTGAGGTCTGTTTTGAGGTTTATGTGCACCTTTGTCTCCATACAAGGTAAATGAGCCCACAGTAAACCTGTGCAGAGCAGGGTTTCTGACTCGTCAGGCCGCTTTAACTAACTCCAGGGACTGCACCATCTCTGTGGCCACAGTGTGGTGCAACAGACACAGCCAGTGCCTGTAAGACCAGAGGGTCACAGGTTCAAATCCCAGCTGGGGCTCCTGCCAACCCAGTCCCCACAGTTTTACCCACCACTAAACAGTGATAGTAAAGACACCCCTTTATTGCAGAGAACATACGCATGGTTAATACGCCTATATTATACCACACCAAACACAGACATCAGAAACAGGCGCATTACCCAGAGCAGAGTCTCGCGATTGCAGTCCTGGAGGGTCCCACACCATTCAGGTTCCATGCTGCCTCTAATAAAGATGCCTGTGCTGCATATCTATGCACCACCCCCATGGTATGCAGATGTAGCTCATGCATATTTATGAGGGACAGCATGAAAATCCAAACAGGTTTGGAACACCAGGACTAGAGTTGGGGAACTCTGCCGTAAAGCAGCAGCCAACAGGGCCAGACACACCCACAGGCCCCATTGGCCAATGCCTCCTGGAGAAGCAGGACATTGGGCCCTGCCTGTATCTCCCAATACTAGCAGTCGCATACCTTAGCAATGCCACCCTACACCTGGGTATATGGTACACAGCTATCAAACGTTTCCTGTGATAACTGGCAGATATCAATTCCTACATTAAGCACAGTTTGCTCAGTGAGCTCCACCATAACAATCATTCTGCTATCTGTGGTGTGTGCTGCAGGTCTGGTCTCTGACAGTGCGTACCACCATGGGGAGTGACCCCCAACAGTCTTGCATACAATATCCATGCCTGAACTGTGCCCAGGACTGGTGTGGTGGGTATGGCTGCTGAACACCTCTATAGTTGCACAATGCTGGCATAGATGTGGGGGTGTCTGTCTGTCTATCCAGTGTGTGGTGGCTGCAAACACCTTCCACAGCCCACACTGCCAGCAATGTTGCCAGTATTGAGCTGTCAATGTGCATAATGAGGAGCAAAGTACCATGGGTATAGGCCGGACAGGGTGGCCTGGCCAGGGTGCATCTGCACAGGGCATAGGGCACTGACTGGGACATTTTAGTGCCTGGCCACCACCTACACAGACAGGGTGACCTCAGTATGTCCTGCTGAGAGATCACTCTCACCCTGACTGTGCAGTGACCACAGCATGGCTAGGCACCCCCATAGTGCTATATAGCATTTTTCTCATGTGATAGATATGGGTTTCCTTTTGGGACCCAGTCACTGATTTATCTGCTTGCTGTGTATGCTGACATCCCAGTTCTGGGCACATGCATTATGGACTAACTAGCAGACTGTTTGCAGCTGGTATGTGTCTTGATGGAGTGGCTTGCAGGGTGCAGTGGCTGATGGCTTGCTGCAGGAGTATATCAGATGGTGGTGGGGTGCAGCTTACCATATCCAGGCCTGATGTCTGTCTGTGTACAGAGCTGTGGTGCCTGCCCTGTGGGGTGTCTGTTCCCCACCAGAACTGTGGTTGATGTTCCTCTCTACTGCCACCTTTGCAGTGGAGGTAGAGGGTGGATCTATTGTGGGAGACCCATGGGGGCTGCACCTGACTGCAAGATGTTTGTGCAGAAACTACCTATACTTGCACATTAACACTGCTTTGGACCTGCACCATGGCCTCTTTCAGCCATGGATGGTGCTGTGTACCTGGTGCTGGGCGCCTCACTGCACCCTCAGGGTGAGCACAGCACCAGCACAATGTGACGGTACAACAAACGGTCAGTACCCCCTACCAGGCCGAGGTGCTGTGGGGGTGCACATGGTCACTTCCCCCTACCAGGCCGAGGTGCTGTGGGGGTGCATTCCCCATGGTGTGTATCTGTGGACAGCTGATTTGCATGTGCAGTGCATCATGGGTGTGACTGGCACGATCCAACACTGGGAAGATCCAGCGCCTGCTCTCAGGCTCTGATAAACCCATAGGCCAGGGGTGTCCAAACCTGTCCTGGAGGGCCGGAATCCTGGCAGGTTTTTGGGATAGCCCTAATGAATATGCATGAGATATATATGCATTAGAGATATCCTGCCAACCTGACTGGTTTGTGGCCCTCCAGGACTGGATTTGCAGACCCCTGCCTTACACCTCTGTCATTTAAGATTGTGAGTGGGCAAGGTACAGATGTCCAAGACATCAAAAAGGTTAGATAGAATTTGTCACAGTCCTTCTCACTTCTCACCACCACCTAAAAATTGTCTATTAGCCACCTTTTTGGTGGTGGTGAGAATCGAGGAGGAATGTGACACATTCTATATACCCTTTCGATGTCTAGGACATCTGTACCTTGCCCACTCACAATCTTAAATGAGAGATGTAAGACAGGGGTCTCCAAATCCAGTCCTGGAGGGCCACAAACCAGTCAGGTTGGCAGGATATCTCTAATGCATATATATCTCATGCATATTCATTAGGGCTATCCCAAAAACCTGCCAGGATTCCGGCCCTCCAGGACAGGTTTGGACACCCCTGCCCTAAAGTGTCTGTACTATAAGGTGCCCATGCTGGTAAAAACACACGTACCCACGCACGTACCTATGGATGGGGCTACGCCCGTAACAACGCATGCAGCCACGCATGTACCAACGTACATGGCTATGCGCACTGCGAGAGTGTGTTTCACTAACAACTACTGAACGTAAAGAAAAACATGCCTCCTCATTCCTTATGTAATGTACAGGGTGCTGCCTGGGACAGCATTCTGCATTAGGTACACTGGGGACTCGAACCCATGCTGCCTGTAACAGCGGTGAGTACACTAACCATTGTGCTACAGCTCTGTTTCAATGATTTGTGTCTGTACTTCTTCATATGCTTAACGCGCCACGGCGCCCTGTAACGCTCGTTAGTTTTTGGAACGCGCGTTAGTCGTTACGATGTCCTGCCCATGTCCTTTTTTGGCTTTCCTTTCACTAACGCGGCTCCTAACGCGATTTGCACTAACGCAGTTTAGTAAACATACCCCTATGTTGCTTTTCTTGTCTTTTTCTCTGGAAAAAGCAGTGACACCTTGCCCTTTTCTTTGGGATCCCGACATTGCAAACAGCATCAGTGGCTTCTTCAATGCTGGAAGAAGTCTCGCTGCAATTACTCTGAAGCAGCTGCTTTCCTAATTCCAAGAGGAATAGACGACATCTGTGCTTTGACTTATTTATTTATTTATTTAACAGTTCTTCTATACCGCGCTATTTTAGATCAGTGCGGTTTACATTTAACATCAACTATACAACACAGGCACTCTGAGTTGCATTTACAATAAACAGGGAGATCAACTTGGAAGTAACTGGGGAAACTATCTACATTGTATTTACACTGGTACCTGTTTTCAGGCAGAGTATATCTACATCTTATTTACACTGGGAGTCTGAATTCTATTTCAGGGAGTACTTTTGAGGGATCAGGTTGATTATCCTTTTTCATGCTGAGTCTGATTGTTTAGGTGTAGTGAGTGATTGTCTGAGGGGTAACATGTATGATTACTATGGCTGGATTCGGGGTAGTATGTAGTGAACAGGTGATGCTTTAATGCCTTCCTGAAGTGGGTTAGGTAAGTGATGTTTCGAATATAGGTGGGGAGGGCATTCCATGCTCTAGGTGCATAAATCGTAAAGGCCCTATTTGTTGTTGCTTTTGTGCATTTCGTTATTGCTTTTGGGACCTCTAGGGTGTTTTGCATCGTGGGTCTTCTGTTTCTGTTATGTGGTACTTTGTGTATCATCTTGCTGATAGCTGTGGGGGTCAGAGTGTTTAAGGCTTTGAAGGTTAAGGTTAGAACTTTGTGGAGGGTTCTTGCTTGAACCGGTAACCAATGGAGGTTCATCAGTACTGGCATTATGTGCTCTCTCCGTGAAGCCCCTGTTAGTACTCTCGCAGCGGTGTTCATTGCGAGCTGGAGTGGAGCTAGCGTTGCTTGAGGGAGACCGTGTAGAATTACGTTGGCGTAGTCAAAATGTGGTAATATTAATGCTTGATAGATTGATCAGTAGTCGCTGAAGTCGAGTAGCGGTCGGAGATGTTTTAAGGTCCTTATTTTCATGTATACTGTTTTTACGGTATTTTTTATGTGGGTTTTCAGGTCCAGTTGTTGATCCAGTGTAACGCCAAGGTAGCGGATTGTGGGTTTGGTTCTCAGTTCTGTGTTGCCGATTTTTAAAGAGGGTGGAGGGGTGAAGTCCTGGTTCCTTGAGATGAAAAGGACATCTGTTTTGCTGTAGTTGATTCACAAGTTTGTGTGTTGAACCATTCTGCTACTGCCTCAAAACATCTTGTTAGAGGGGAGAGGTCTGGTTGGTTGGTCCTGAATGGGATGTATAGCAGGATATCGTCCGCGTAGGCTAGACAGTTGACCTTGAATGAACGTGCTAGGGCGCATATGGGCTGCATGTAGATGTTAAACATCAATGCAGATAGTGACAAACCCTGTGGCACACCCTGGTTTTGTAAAAACGGTTCAGAGGTTGTGGAGCCAGACCTTACATGTTGCCATCTATTAGTCAAGTATGACTTGCACCACTTTAGAGCCGTTCCCTGAATTCCTTTCTCGCTGAGGCGTTGTATGAGGATCTCGTGGCTCACCGAGTCGAAGGCCGCTGCAATGTCGAGGAAGATGAGGGCGAATCCTTGTTGAATTTTGTCGGTTCCAGAGACTAGGTTGTCAAATAGGGTGGTGAGGAGGGTTTCCACCCCGTGTGCTTCTCTGAACCCATGCTGGGAAGGATCCAGTGGGGCTTCAGTATCAATATGCTGTTGAATTTGGCGTTGTACTAACTTTTCGATTACTTTGGCAAGCATGGGGATACTTGAAATTGGTCTGTACGATTCCACTTTCGTTGGGTCCAGCTTGTTATTCTTCAGTAGTGGTCTGATTGATGTTTGTTTCAGACTCTGTGGGAACGATCCGGTTGTAAGGGATTGGTTTATTAATTCGCTCAGATATTGGCTTTAGTCGCATCGTAACTCCTTTATCCATAGAGCTGGGCATGGGTCGTTGGGCGCGGTAGTGGGGTTGATTGCAGCGATAGTGTCTTCAATCTCTCTGCGTGATATTTTGTCAAATTTGGATAGTGGTGATGGTTGGGGCAAGTTATGCTGAAGGGTGTTGTCTGCAGAGCTCGAGGTTGCACCAGCCTGGATCACTTCTGGTAGTAGGTAGTTGGTTGAGGTTGTAGCAGTCTGGATCATTTTTGACTGTAGGTAGTTGGAGCATGCCTGGGGCTGTGGCATATGTGATTGGTCTGCGGGAGGTTCTCTTATGAGAGATTTCACTATATTGAAGAGGTCGTGGGGCTTGTTTAGCGACCGCTTCAAGATGTCGTAATGATATTGTTTCCGCTTCTTTGTTAATTCATCACGGTGTGCTCTTAGGTGAGTGATGTAAGTACTTTGTGCTTCGGTAGAGCGAGCCCAACGCCATCTTCTCTCGAGCTTGCGCAGGCACTGGAATGAAGCTCGGAGGTCTTTGGTATACCATGGTGCGTGCTCTCGTTTCTTTGTTATTTTATGTGTGGCTGGTATGCATGCGATGGTCTTGAGGCTCTCGTCCCAGGTGGACACCAAAGCATCTAGGTCATGTGGTACATTGTTGAGGAGTGGGAGGATCTTCCCTCGAATCTCTTCTTTATCAAAGGGGCGGAAGCGCTTCAACGATGTTTCGTGGACAGCGTTGGTTTTGTTGGAGTTTTGGTTGTATGTGTTAATAGGTATCTGGAATTTGAGCAGGCTATGGTCAGACCATGGCACAGGAGTTATGGTTGGTAGTATTGGTTGGGTGGTATCCTTATCTGTCTGTGGGGCAAAGATCAGGTCAAGTTTATTTCCCTTGACGTGAGTGGGACTATTGACTAGCTGATCGTAACCTAGCTCTTGTAGTGCTTCTAGGAAAGCAGTGGCTTGAGATTCCTGTAGGGTAGGCAGGTTGAAGTCGCCTAGGATCCAGTTTTGGGATCGTGGTCTGTTGGAGTTGCAGGCGAGGCCAATTATCGTTGCGAGATCCTCTGAAGATGGTGTTGGCGCTCGGTACAGTAGGTTGATCGTGCAGGTGTCATTTGTTATAGTAAGGGAGTCCAGGTGGGCTGTGCTGGTTGCATTGCACATCTGGAAACCTAGGCAAGTTTTGGCAAGGATGAGTGTTCCGCCTCCTCTCTGATTGGTTCTATGGCATGCGTGGACTGAAAATCCTGTGGGTAACATCTGGTTGATGATTGCATTGTCGCATTCCGATAGCCAAGTCTCTGTGATCATGATGATGTCAAGATCATGGGTCGTGACCAGATCGGTAATTATTGGCCATTTAGTGCGTATTGACCTTGCGTTGATGAGTGCACACTTCAGGGCATGTTGGTGTTGCTGACGGTCCAATTGTGCCTTCTTGATGTGTTGAAGTGGGATGTGTAATAAATGTGAGTAAGGCGTGTCGTTGGGTTCTCTTGTGGAGTGTTGATGATTCTCCGTCCATCTTTTCCCATCACTGCGGAGTATTGGGATGTGGTTGGTGCTTGTGTGAAAGGCGTGGGATGTATGGGGAGCCAGGTGGCTAGGTGTAGACATGCCAGGGCTAGTAGTGGATGCATCTTGTGGACGTCTTTGTGGAGAGATGGATAGTATGTGAGCTGTTCATTGTTGGATAGTTAGTGGGTCCGGTGTTGACTACTGTGGTAGCTATCAGTGGGGTATAAACTCACTGCCTGACAATGAGTAGGTATTTGGAACAATGTGGCAGCAAACAAGACATGAAACAGTACAGCAGCGAGCAAACAATGAGGCAATGTGGCAGTCAGCAGATAATGAGACAATGTAACACTCAGCAAAGAACGAGACAGTAACCATGGGACAATGTAGCAATCAGTAAGCCATGAGACAATGTTGCAATATCCTGCCTGCAATAGCTACCATGAATGTAATGGGCTGCCGTTATTAAGGTTAGAAGGGATCAATGTTACAGTATTTTGACCTCAGTGTTAGTTAATGCAACCTAGGTATAGCAACATTGGCTACAGAAAAACGGACTACTGCGGTGGTTAGCTAGAGTAAATATATACTTGCAAGATCATATAGGATACACAGAGAGGTAGCTGAGTAGATTGTTTAGAGCGAGCTCAGCTTGGGGATCTCAGGCTGCCAGTCAGTTGTTGAGATGGAATGGGCCCTCTGAGGTACATGGCTTCATTGGGTCCGGAGAGGTTTCTTATGTGTTAATGTGGGCCGTTGCCTAAGGGCCGTGCCAAAGGGCCCTCTGGCGAGGCCCTCAGGCACGGGCATGCAGGCGCGGGCACGCCTGGAGTGTGCAGTTGCTTTTCTACCGTGCTGCAAGGCCCCAATTGGGCTGTGGGAGCTGCGGGAGGGGCAAACGTGCTCTGACCTCTCTCTGTGCAGGAACTGGGGTCCGGAGGAGCTGCGATGGTATCCGGTGCAGAGAGGGACTCCCGGCAGCGTGCAGCTGCTTTTCTACCGTGCTGCAAGGCCCCGATTGGGCTGTGGGAGCTGCGGGAGGGGCAAACATGCTCTGACCTCTCTCTGTGCAGGAACTGGGGTCCGGAGGAGCTGCGATGGTATCCGGTGGAAGAGAGGGACTTGGACTGCCATTCTGTATTTAGTGACATCCAAACAATGAAGGCGTTCAAAGCACTGATGTCCAGCATGTTGTAGAAGATTGTCACTGGCCAGCGTCTTGTCATTCGTTTTGTGGTATACGTGCGCAACATTTGATCTGCCGTATCTACTCCACCTTTACTAGAATTATAGTACAAGATCATGCATGTTTTTTTGTCTGGACATGTGTTATCTACTTCTTCTTCATCATACAAACTGCTCAGAAGAACAACCACTTTTCCTTTCTTCGAGCAATAGGAAACCAGAGTGGCGTCATCGTGAAAGGCAAACAGTGAAGTGAATACCTCTCGGCCCTTTGCTGTTACAAATTTTGGAGGTAATTCTTTTCTGTTCTTTCAAATTGTCCACAAAAGTGTCATTTGTTTTTCTAGCAATTTCCGTGGCAGGGATAAACTGCAGAAGAAATTGTCAACAGTAAAATTTCTGCCAGATCGCGTCAATCCTTCAGTGAGTTGCAGCACAACCCTTTCACCCTGATTCTGTTCCCTGTTTTGTCAGAGTTCCAGTCCTGTATATACTTTAAGACGCAGAACATATGACATTGCACTGTCACACAACATCCATAGCTTTATGCCATATTTCCCAGGTTTGCTGGGAATATATTGTCTGAATGAAACACAGTCACGAAATGTAAGCAGTTGCTTATCCATGGTAACATTTTCACCAGGAACAAAGGTGTCACTTAGAGTTGCTTCCCAGGTATCAAAAACCTGTCTGATTGTAGCAAGCTTATCCACGCCTCATTCTTCAGTCTGTTGGTTGCATCATCAAATCTGAGAGCACAAAAAATTTGCTAAAAATGGTTATGGGCTATATTTTTGCCAAAAACAGAATGACCATCTTCAAGGTTCCACAATTGAACTATGGATTCATTTTGTGACTTGTACATGCCTGAGAGGATCAGAAGTCCAAGAAAATGTTGAAATTCTCCGTCTGTCAAATCTTTCCAGGTGTCGTCATAAATGTGTCTTCCTTGTTTGCTCGTCCACATCATGATTTCTTTCAATAAGTTCTTCCTCATGAACAAGTGGAATGCTGCAAGAGGGCCATCAACATTTCGTACAGCATACCTTGTAGGACCTTGTTGTATGGGCATGACATTAGCTCTGGCGTATCTTCCAGCAGCTTGCTTTATAGGTTTCCTGTTCCATGATGTGGCATCCTTAGATACATAGGCTTCAATGACAACATTCGTGCTTAAAGTTGATGACCACAACTAAGATTCCTCACAGATGATACTGACACCGAGAACTCCTGCCTTCTTCCCCGTCCAGCACAGCCTCGACCTTTGCCTCAACCTGTAACTTGACTCTTTGCTGCAGGCGATGTTACCGGCTCAACATCAGTCTCACATTCACTTGGCGACCAACTGGGGGGGGGGGGGGGGCGGCGGCAGCAGCAGCACATCAACCCCAGTCATGATGAGGAACAGACACCCCCACAGGGCAGTCAATGCAGCTCTGTACACATCCATAACACAATAGCAGACAGACATTAGACCAGGATATGGTAAGCTGCACCCCACCACTATCTGATATTCTCCTGCAGCAAGCCATAAGCCGCTGCACCCTGCAAGCCACTCCATCAGGACACATACTAGCTACAAACAGTCTGCTAGTTAGTCCATAGTGCTTGTTCCCAGTGGAGATGCATGCACCCAGAACTGGGATGTCAGCAGACACAGCACGCAGATAAAGCAGTGACTGGGACCCAAACAGACACCCATATATATCACATGAGAGAAATACTATATAGCACTATGGGGGTGCCTAGCCATGCTGTAGTCACTGCACAGTCAGGGTGAGAGTGATCTCTTGGCAGGACATACTGAGGTCACCCTGTCTGTGTAGGTGGTGGCTGAGCACTAGAATATCCCAGTCAGTGCCCTATGCCCTGTGCAGATGCACCCTGGCCAGACCACCCTGTCCGGCCTATACCCATGGTACCTTGCTCCTCATTATGCACATTGGCAGCCCAATACTGCAACATTGCTGGCAGAGTGGGTTGTGGAAGGTGTTTGCACCCACCACACACTGGATAGACAGACAGCCACCCCCACACCTATGCCAGCATTGTGCGACTATAGAGGGGTTCAGCATCCATACCCACCACACCAGTCCTGGACACAGTACATGCATGGATATGGGATGCATTACTGTTGGGGGTCACATCCCAGGGTGGTAAACACCATCAGAGACCAGACCTGCAGCACACAACGCAGACATCTGACTGATTGTTATGGTGGAGCTCAATGAGCAAACCTGTGCTTTGCGTAGGACTGGAGATCTGCCAGTTATCATAGGAAACGTTTGATAGCTGTGTACCGTATACCCAGGTGTAGGGTGGCATTGCTGAGGTATGCAACTGCTAGTATTGGGAGATACAGGCAGGGCCCAATGTCCAGCCTCTCCAGGAGGCATTGGCCAATGGGGCCTGTGGGTGTGTGTGTGGGTGTGTCTGGCCCTGTTGGCTGCTGCTCTACAGCAGGGTTTCCCAACTCCAGTCCTGGTGTTCCAAACACTGTTCGGGTTTTCATGCTGTCCCTCATAGATATGCATGAGCTACATCTGCATACCATGGGGGTGGTGCATAGCTATGCAGCACAGGCATCATTATTAGAGGCAGCATGGAACCTGAATGGTGTGGGGACCTCCAGGACTGCATTTGGGAGACTCTGCTCTAGGTAATGCGCCTGTTTATGGTGTCTGTGATTGGTGTGGTAAAATATAGGCGTATGAACCATGCATATGTTCTGCGCTATACAGTTTTGTCCTTACTAACACGCTTTAGTTGTGGGAAAAATATGTGGACTGGATTGGCAGTTGCCCCAGCTGGGCGTTGAACCTGTGATCTTCTGTTCCTACACACACTGTCTGTGTGCACTGCACCACTGTGTTGCCACAGATGTGCTGTGTTCCCTGGGGAGTCCATGACTGTGCATCCAACAGAGCAACATGGATCCTGAATGGTGTGGGGGCCCTCCAGGACTGCATTTGGGAGACTCTGCTCTAGGTAATGTGGCTGTTTATGGTGTCTGTGTTTGGTGTGGTAAAATATCGGCGTATGAACCATGCGTATGTTCTCAGTAATAAAGGTTTGTCTGTACTATCACAGTTTAGTTGTAGGAAATATATGTGGACTGGATTGGCAGTAGCCCCAGCTGGGCTTTGAACCTGTGACCCTCTGTTCCTGCACACACTGTCTGTGTGCACTGCACCACCGTGTTGCCACAGACATGCTTTGTTCCCTGGGGAATCCATGACTGTACATCCGACAGAGCCTGTCTGTTGCGATGGACGGTGCCAGCCTGCACAGGCCTAGGCCACTGTCTGCTGTGGTTTGCAGCCACCGCCCCCTCCACCACCTGTACCCTTCTGCCAACATGCAGACATGTCCCTATCTGGGAAAAACATATGACCTGAGTGAGTTGTAGCACTCCAGGACTGACTTTGGGGGACTCGGCTGTAGGTAATGCCCATTGTTATGGTTTGTGTGCGGTGTAGGGTAAAATATAGGTGTTGGGACCATGCTTATGTTCTCTGCAATAAAAGAGTGTCTGTACTCTCACTGTTTAGTGGTGGGTAAAACTATGGGGACTGGGTTGGCAGGAGCCCCAGCTGGGATTTGAACCTGTGACCCTCTGGTCCTACAGGTACTGGCTGTGTCTGCTGCACCACACTGTGGCCACAGAGACAGTGCAGTCTCTGGAGATAGGAAACCTGGCCGCAAGAGTCAGACACCCTGCTCTGCACAATTTTACTGTGGGCTCGTTTACCTTGTATGGGGACAAGGGTGCACATAAAACTCAAATATGCCCTTCAAAAAAGGAGAGAAAAATATAACAACAAGCTGTGCAACAGTGATATCAATGGGCAACCTGAAATACACTCCCAGGAAAGCTCCATTACATTGCAGTGCTTTTGAAAGAGTCTACGGAGCATAGAACCTTCCAAAAAACATTTCTATTTTTTGGGGCTTTCCTGGGAGTGTTTGTTATTGTTGCCCATTAATAGCACTGTTGCCCAGCTGGATTATAATTTATTTGGAATTTGTTGTGGTCATTTTCAATTTATATTTGCGATTTTCTTCTGTGCACATGTATCACACTGCTCACGTATTTTAGGTTTCCCCGCTTTTGCTGTACATTGCTGACGGAAATGGTTTCTCTTCCCTTTAAATGCGCTCTACCGCGGTTCCACAGCTCACTCGCGGTAGTTTTTACATGTAAATTCGGCCCCGCTCCTGTGCGGGGAGCCTCTCCCCTCCCACTCTCCACCCATTGACCCCGTCTCACCGCCCCTCGGGTGCCTTCCTCCGCCCTCCGTTTGCTTTTCCCCGCCTCTATCGCACATGAGCGCACCGCAAACATGCGCGTTTTCGGCGCACGTGTGCGGGGCCCGTTAATGTGACGCACACACGTGTGGGGCACTTAAGAGCACTTAAATGCATCATTTTAGAGCGCTCAAGTGCGCCCCGCACAATTGCGCGGTTTAGTAAACATACCCCATAGTATCAGGCCAGGACTTTTAAAAAATTCTTCTCTTCTCTGCAATGCATACCATATTGAAGAAGAGTTATGACAATTATATTTTGAACTGGTGTGACTGCAGTATGGAAAAACACAAGATGCAGTTTTAAGGAACAGAAAGCAGAGGTGAGGGAATGTAGTAAGATATAGAAATATTAATAAACACCGTTGCAGAAATATTAAGAAGAACAATAGAGTGTATTATGTCTATGTTGAAATGTACTTTTTGTGCTAAAGGAGCCAATCTAGGGGACCTTAACAATTCCCATATTCTGAAAAATGGGACTGCTCATGTAGGGTTAGTATTGGCATGAGTAGGGAAAGAATTCCTGTTTGGGTGAGAAATGGAGATCATATTTTAGTCCTGATACCCCATGCTATTATGTTATGTCATAGCAACTTGCCTACTGGAGGGTTTAACGAGCAGTACCAAAGAAAAAGTGGCTCAAACACATTGAGGAAGACCTAAGGAACCAGTGACTGACCGTCAATGAGGCCAGAAATGCTGCCATGGATTGCCAAGGTTGGAAGCATATTGTGAGCAACACATGGAATCCAGAGGCACCTACAGCAGCGTATTGGCTAAAAGGATGGCCTTCTCTCCCAGTGCCAGCTAGGGAATAAAGAAGAAGAAGATAGCTGATACAAATAGGTTCAGAGCATCTTTTTTTGCAGAATTATGTTTTTGTGACTGAAAGTGAGTGTGTGGTTTGAGGGGTGTATGGGAGGATATGGTGTGCTCATTTGGAATTCAGGGGGGACATGAAAGCCTGGCCAGTACCTGGACTATATGGATGACCACAGTGTCACAAGGTGCCAGTGAGATTGAGCAGAAAAAATCAGAGAAGGTTCTCTATAGATAAATGTCAAAACATATCCCTGTCAATAATAAGGGATCCTCGGAATAAGAGCATTCAACAGTGAAAACAGCACCCCTCCACAGGAACTCCACTCTTCTTGCATATCCCTTCTATCTGTGCCCTTCTCTTCCACTGCCAGCTCGAGCCTTCGATCTTTCTACTTTCTGCTGCTCCTTATGCCTTGAACAACTATTTGAGTCAGTACGTCAGACTCCTTTCATGGCCTTGTTCAAATTCACGCAAAAAATTCACTTCTTTGAGATTGTTTTTGGATCCTGATGCCCCTAGTCTTCTATTCACTGCCTATGGGGTCTATTTTGTCACGCTATTAGTCCCCCTGCCAGCCCTGTCAAAAGCCTCCCCATACAAACAAGGACTTTTTTACAAGGAGACTTAGATGGTGGTGGGAGGGGGTGTTGTGGAGGCGGAGTTAGGGTGGGCAGTGGGGGATCCATGACCCCAGACGTACAGGGCTGCTTCTGAAGTTGGCCCTGTATGTCCTTATATTTTCATGATTTTTTAAAAATTTCCATCTGATTACATGCATAATTTTAGGTCTCATATAACCTGTGACTGGAGGTTATACACATAAACGTTATGCATTAATTGGTAGATAGGGTTAAGAGTGGACCGAGAGCTGGTCAAAGGTTATAAGGAAACTCACAGAACTCAGCTTCTCTTCATATAACTTTAAAAATCAGGTCTAACATGCATAGAAGCAGTGATCCAGCTGCTGCCTAGAAATATACAGTATATGAGGTGCCATTTAAAGGGCCACCACCACCAGTACTTTATTTAATCTGGTAGCCACAGCTGCCGAAAATCATGCCCGATACAAATGCACTCATATTAAATATTGTAAAATATCATATCTTGATGAATATGACATATTATTTAGCAAAGCTTATATATCACTTTTCACTGGATCAACATGGTGCACATTCAGGTATGGTACATATTGTCCTTGTCCCTAAAGGGCTAACAATTTGTTTTTGTACTTGAGGCAACAGAGGGTTAGGTGGCTTGCCCAGTCTCTCCAGCCTGAGGTTGCTGTCCTCCAGCAGGATTTGAACCCCCAGTTTGAGGCAACTTGTCCCAATGACTAAGCCATTCCCCACCTCCCCTCTCGCTACATATACATAATATGCATGTTTTACAGGGTATAGTTTGGAATTTCGTATTCATGCATAACTACTAGCAAAAATATACTTAGGGGTATGTTTACTAAACTGCGGTAACGTAGCAGCGGCTACGTTAAGGCGCGTTATGTAACATTAAGGCGCCTTAACGTTACTTAACGCGCCTTAATGTTCCCGGCCGCAATAAGTCCAGAAAAGGGTGGAGAGAGGGTGGAGAGAAGGGGAGAGGCCTCTTTCACACTAACGCGGAGAAATTAAGGGCTGAATCCTAACGCAACTGAAAACCTGACATTAGCATACATTTGCAAGAGAGAGAAACTATTTAAGTGTCAGCAATGTACAGCATAGGCAGGGAGCCCAAGAAAGGTGATAGTAGTGCTCCATTTGCAACAACAGCATAGTGCCCGGGTATGAAAGGCCACTATGGTGATGGTGCAAATGGCGCATGGGGGCTGCAGGCAGGACATGCAGCGGGGGCTACTGGGGCACAGGGTGGACTAGGTGGTTGCCGAGGTGGCACATAGGAACACAGAAAATGGAAACCAGCAAGACAGCAACTGACCACGGTCAGACATGCCCATGAGTCTGTGGCCCACAGTGTCCCATCCAGGAGACATTACCCAGCAGGTATCCCAAGGGGCACATAACATTGACAGGTGGTGCCAGGGGAAGCATGGACATCTATGTAGGCACTCCTACCCCAGAACTCACACCTTAGGCAGCCACCTAACTGCCCCCTGGATGGCCTGGGATGGCGCACCACCAGCACCGACAGCATATGGTCATGGTGGCATGGCAGAGGGGGTGGGTGATTGTGCTGGAGGGAGCAGTGGCACCTGCCTGCAGTGGACCTAGGCCATGCCCTGTACTAGTACGTGGTGTGTAGTGCAACAGAAGAGGTCTGGCCGAGGAACATAAGGGTAGCCCCAGGGACAACTATGCTGCTGCCGCAACAGTGTGATGCAGTACACCCAGCTAGCATGGCCAAGAGCAGAGGGTCAGATGTTCAGGTCCCATCTGAGGATCCTGCAGAGCATCTTCCCACAGTTTTAACCCACAATGCAACCACAACAACAACATGGGCAAACCCCAACTAAGTGGTGCACAGGGGTACAGACACCCACTCACTAGGGCTCCACTATCCATAGCTTCATGGAGTGTCAGGCTGTTAGCCCAAGCATAGAGCTGCAGTTATCACCAGAGCACTACTACTACCCCCTGCACAGATTAGCAATGCCGGCACTGTGATCAGGACCAGTGTGGCAGGTAGGGTTGTCAACCACCTCCATCTCTGCACAATGCTGAGATAGGTGTGGGAGTGTGCATATGTCTCTCCATTGTTTTGTGTCTGCCAACATCTCACTGAGCCCACATTGCTCACACTGCTTCCAGCGTTAGCCTGCAAATGTGCATAATGAGGAACAAGGCATTGTGGGTATGGCCCAGACAGGGCAGATTGGCCAGGATGCATCTGAACAGGGTGGAGGGCAATGGCTGAGACACTGTAGTGCTCGACCACCACCTGCATGGACAGGGTGGCCACAGCATGTCACGCTGGGGTGTCACTCTCACTCTCACTCTGACTGAGCAGTGACCATGGCATGTCTATGTTCCCACATAGGGCCACATGTTATTTGTTTCCAGTGCTACCTGTGTGTTCCCTGTTCTGGGGCCCAATCACAGGGATATCTGCATAGTGTCTGTGCTGTACATCCTACCTCTGGGTGCATGGTGTTTCTCTGTGAGCGTGCTCTGTGGACTGGTTAGTGGACTGTCTGCAGTTCACTTGTGCAAGGGGGGAAACACCTTGTAGGATGCTGCAGGTGCAGTCTGGCTATGCTGTCTTTTGATGAATGGCAGAGGGTGGTGTGGGGCAGTTAAGCCTTCTCCTGCCTACCCCAAGCATCATTGCTGGTCTGCAATGGTCACAGGTATGGCAATGGCCCAGAGCCCTGGAGGGCTGTCATCCACCAGCAGGACTGTCATTGCTGGTACTACAGCCATTCTGCAGGGTGCAGGCACCTGTCCCACCACACCCTCTTCTACAAAAGGGGTGATTGAGGCCCCTTGGGGTATATAGTGCATACCACTTAGACCCATAGTGGCAGTGCTACATAGCCCTCATGCGAGTCTAGACACCCTACTGCCCTGATAACAGGTACCCATTGCAGCCAGACCCTAATACCGGGCAAACACTAATCTGGGTGGTGTCTGGTCCCCCAGGGCCATATAGGACTGCAGAACACAGCTGGAACAGATCTACTTTCAGTTGCACTGCTGGGGACACCTTTCACACACTGGCAGTGCTGGGGATGTGCAGCAGGACCTATCTCTAGCACCCCATGTACTGTGGACCTAGTGCTGGGCACCCATCCTATCCCGCAGGGTGCACATGCAACCTGCACAATGGCACAACGGTGGTCAGCTGTAGGCCGCTGTTCTGCATGTGCAATGCATCATGGATGCTGGTGGGGTTACCCTTTCCTGGCACACAGAGCAGACGGTTTGTGCGGTGACCTGCAGTCCTTCTGTACCCAGCCTTTGCTGTGCAACAGGCCATAGAGGTATAGCCTACGGGTTAGTACACTGACGTTCTAGGTGAAGGTCATGGGTTCAATTCCTCATTGTTCCCTCCTGTCCAAGGCAGATATTTTGCTTGCCTGTGACAGTCATATCTTTACAGATCCATGCTGCCAGCCCATAGTACACTCACCACAGTTGCCAGCAATCCTTATAAGGCATTATAAGGCTCCTAATTAAGCACAGTACAAGGCGCCTTATTGGGCACAGTACAAGGCACGTTATAAGGCATGTTACAAGGTGCCTTATTAGGCACAGTACAAGGCATGTTACAAGGCACCTTATTGGGCACAGTACAAGGCACGTTATAAGGCTCCTTATTAGGCACAGTACAAGGCACGTTATAAGGCACGTTTCAAGGTGCCTTATTAGGCACAGTACAAGGTACGTTACAAGGCACCTTATTAGGCACAGTACAAGGCACGTGCCTTATAATGCGCCTTATAACGTGCATTACCTGACATGCTTGCCATAATGATGCCAAGCCCACGTCTTTATATGGGCATCTGTACCTTTACCATGGAACCTAACTCACATGACATTACCGCAGTTTAGAAAACATGCCCCTTAGAAACAAAAGAAATCTTGCTTTATGTTACTTATTTATTGCAATGCTGTGTTAAAGAAAGTATTCATAAATACAATATAGTTCTTTGTTTTCAGTAGATCGTTCCCTAAAATTTAACTGTATTGCTTTTTTGTGTGTGCAACAGACTTGAAAACAGCTGTTTCATTCTAAAGTATATAACCTTGCTCAGCTGGTAACAGTATCATTAACACCAAGCAATAACCATGAACTATTCTTTCCCATGCTCTTTCCCTTGGAAGAGAGATTAGATGCCATGTCCCTTGGAAGAAAACATAGATGCAGTGTCTGAAAAGTGAAATTTATACCACAGTCAGCAACTTTCTGTTAAATAAATGCTCGACTATATTAGCAAGCCCTCAACAATGCAAAGGTTTAGGTGTGCACCCTCCTTAGGAGCCTTTGAAAATGAACCCTTCAGACTGCTGAGGAATCATGAAGGCTACCAGCAGCTCTCCCCTTTTCACATCCCCATAGTGCTCCTGAACACTGCTGAAAGTTGATACCAAGTAACACACAAAACCGCTTCATGAGGGCATGAGACTGGTAGCAGCAGCTAAGTAGCATCTATCGAGAACATAATTCAAGTTTTCAAGCAGAGGATCAAATATGAGCAATAAACAAATAAATAATGATTTTGACTAATAACGAAAAGTCAAATATTTGAGATTTCTTTCCAGTGCTACCTGTATCAGGTTCATACAGTCCAGGGCCTATGCTGCAAGTTAAATGGAGATCTGATTCCTCAAAGCACTGTCTCATAGCATGTCAGTAGGTGATGGTAATATAAGCCCATGGGGGGAGCATATTCAGTAGCGGGGGGACAACGCTACTAAAACGGCCACCGCTTTAAATGAAAACTTGATATTCAGCACCAGTGCATATTCGTGGCTGATGCTATCTGCTTTGGCTGGATTGTGGTTTTGCGATCTGGTCAGCAGCAATACTCGGCCACTAGCTGGATTGCAAATCCGTACCAAAGTCAGGGAAGCCTTTTACCTGCCCTAACTTTAGACAGTTTCATTATCTGGTTAGCGGCTGCAAATCACTGCTGACCACTTAGAGGTATGTTTACTAAACCGTCTTAATGTGCGCCCAGCGATAGTGTGCAGGCTGCCATAAAAGGAGTGGGCGTTTCAGTCTTAAAGTAGCAAAACGGGATTATCGCGCAATAACGCGCGCTGCGGCGCACATTAACGGGCTAAGCGCCGCTAAGCGCATTAACGTGCGGTAATCTTAAGTAGGCGCCCAGACATGCAAACACAGAAACAGAGGTGTAGTGCAATGGTTAATACATTGACTGATGATACAGGGGTCATGAGTTGATCCCCCAGTGTGCCTAACGCTGGCTGAGGCATCAGCTTTGACATGTAAGTATTGTTTCTTGAGGCATTTTATTTGTATTTTAATTATTGCTGCCAGCAAACACACCCTCACGTGCCATAACCTAAGGTGCCACATAAGGCACCCTATAAGGCACTCCATAGGGCACATTATAAAGTGCACTGTCTGCCACGGCACCCTATAATGTCCCCTATAGGGCACTCCATAGGACAAGTTATAAGGCACCTTATATGGACTGTAACCATAAGGTGCCTCAGAAGGCACTTTATAGGGCAAAGAGCCTTCTGAGGCACTTTATGGTTACAGTACTCTGAGGGTGTTTTTGCTGGCAGCACTAATGTTCATTAAAAATTGACAATGCTCTGGATAGCCCTATCAAATAACCCCACTGTGGGTTGGAATCCATGACCTCTGGCTTCATAGGCAGTGAAGTAACCAGTGGGCTACAGCTATTAACAAGCCCCTGGCTGGCTACAGAAGGACTGCATGTCATCACACAGTCTGCTGTGGTCACCAGAATAGGGTTAACCCACCCGTACCCAAGATGCACTGCACATGCAAATCAGCAGTCTACAGATGATCACAAGATGGGGTATGCACCCCCACAGCACCTCGGCCTGGTAGGGGGAACTGACTGTGTGCACTCCCACAGCACCTCAGCCTGGTAGGGGGTACTGACCGTGTATGTTACTGGCACAGAGTAGCTACAGACCATCACATTGTGCGGGTACTGTGCTCACCCTGAGGGTGAGGTGGGGCACCCAGCACCCGGTCCACAGAACCTTTCATGGCTGAAATAGACTATGCTGCAGGTCTCCATCAGTGCTAGTGTGTGATAGGTAGTTCCTGCAGACACATCTGTATTTCTCAGTCATGTCTAGCCCTTATGAGCTATGATGGACCCAAAATAGTGCATATCCTGTGTTGGTACCATGGTCACATGATGTAGGTGAAGGGGGGTATTTGGACCCATAAATGGATTATGTACCACCACCCAACCCATGCTCTGTGGCTCAGGGTGGGAAACAGGATCTCCCACCAACAGAGCCACACTCTACCTCCCCCTAATGGTGGCAGTAGAGAGGACCATCAACGCCAGTCCTGCTGGGGAACAGACACCATACAGGGCAGGCAATACAGATCTGTACACATCCATAAGGCAAGGCAGACAGAAGGCCTGGAAATGCTCAGCTGCACCCCACCACTATCTGACATTCTCCAGCAGCAAGCCTCCAGCTGCTGCACCCTGCAAGATGTTCCATCCAGACACATACTAGCTGCAGTCAGTCTGCTAGCTAGTCCATAGTGCATGTTTCTGGAGAAGATGCACGTACCCAGAACGGGGATGTCAGCATACACACCAAGCAGATAAGTCAGTGATGGGGGCCCCAACAGGGAATCACAAAAGAGAATCACGGTATAGCACTATGGGGGAACCTAGCCATGCCTTGGTCACTGCTCAGTCAGGGTGAGAGTGACCTCCCAGCAGGACATGCTGTGGCCACCCTGTCCGTGCAGGTGGTTGTCAGGCACTACAATGTCTGAGCCATTGCCCTATGCCCTGTGCAGATGCATCCTGGCCAGGCCACCCTGACCGGGCTATACCCATGGTACCTTGCTCCTTATTATGCACATTGGCAGGCTTACACTGGCAACAGTGTGGGCTGAGGAAGGTGTTGGCAGACACCACACACTGGATAGAAAAACACACGCTCCCACACCTATGCCAGCATTGTGCAAATATAGAGGCTCTTGGCAGCCCTGGCCACCGCACCAGTCCTGGGCACAGTGCAGGCATGGCTATAGTACGCAATACTGTTGGGGTCACTCCCCAGGGTGGTAAACACTATCAGACATCAGACCTGAAGCACACTCCACAGACAGCAGAAAGGTTGCTATGATGCAGCTCAATCAGCAAATTGTGCTTAACTTAGGAATTGCTATCTGCCAGTAATCATAGCAACTGTTTGATAGGTGTGTACAATATTCCCAGGTTCAGGGTGGCATTGCTAAGGTATGCAAGTGCTAGCATTGGGAGATGCACACAGGGCCCAACATCCTGACTCTCCAGGAGGCTTTGGATAATGGAGCCTGTGGGTGAGGGTGTGTCTGCTCCTGTTGGCCGCTGCTCTAGGGCAGAGGTTCCCAACTCCAGTCCTGGTGGGCCAAACACTGTTCGGGTTTTCATGCTGTCCCTAATGAATATGCATGAGATACATCTGCATAGCATGGGGGCGGTGCATAGACATGCAGCACAGCCGTGTTTATTAGAGGCAGCATGGAACCTGAATGGTGTTTGGCCCTCCAGGACTGCATTTGGGAGACTCTGCTCTAGGTAATGTGCATGTTTATGGTGTCTGTGCTCTGTAGGGTAAAATGTAGGTTTATTGGGCATGTTTCTGTTATCTGCAATAAAGGTTCTGTCTGTATTAGCACGTTTTAGTAGTGGGTAAAATATGGGGACTGGGTTGGCAGGAACCACAGCTGGGACTTGAACCTGTGACCTTCTGCTCCTGAACACACTGGCTGTGTTCACTGCACCACCGTGTTTCCATGGAGATAGTGCATTCCCTGGAGATACCATGACTCTTTGTTAGACAGAGCCTGTGTGTTGCAGTGCACGGCACCCACCTAAACAGGGCTAGGCCATGGTCTGCTCTGGGCAGCTGCCACTGCCCCCTCCACCACCAGTACCCCTCTGCCACCATGCTGACATGCCCTTCTGCTGGTGGTGCTGGTGCTGAGCAGTCTCAGGCCATCCAGTGTGCGGGTAGGCGGCTGCCTATGGTGCGGGTTCTGGGGTAGGGGTGCCTGCATAGCTGTCCACGCTTTCCCCCAGCACTGCCTGCCAATGTTTCGTGCCATTGGGGGTACCTGCTGGGTACTAATCCCTGTGACACCGTGGGAAGCACACTCTTGCCCATGTTGGGCCCTCAGCAGTTGCTGTCTGGCTGCTCTACTGTTTCAGCATTCCTATTGGCCAGCTAGGCATTACCCTAGTCCGCACTGTGCCCCAGCTGCACCACAGCATGTGCCGCCTGCAGCCCTCTGTGTCCCCTTTTCCAGCATCTGTCCAGTTGCCCATTCCGACATGCCCGCCCTGCTGTTGTGGAACATGTGCACACCATAGGAAACCTGTCCAATGGAGAGGAAAACCCTGATCAGCGCAATTTCACTGTGGGCTCATTCACCTTGTATGGGAACAGAGCATAGACCCTTCCAAAATTCATATCTCTTTTTTGGAGCTTTCTTGGGGGTGTTTTTTGATGTTTCCCATTGATATCACTATTGCCCAGCTTGGTTATGGTTTTTTTACATTTTCTTCTGGTCATTTTCACTGTTTCTTTGCCCTTTTGTTCTGTGCACATGTATCACACTTATCACTTTTTTATAGGTTTCCCTGGTTTTGCTGTACATTGCTGACGGAAATGGTTTCTTTTCCCTTTAAATCTGCTCTAACGCCAGGATTTCACTGGCGTTAGTTTTCAGCCTCGGATTTCACAGCATTAGTGTGCAGGGAGCCTCTCCCCTCCCACTCTCCGCCCATTGACCCTCTCTCTCTGCCCCTGGGGAGCCTTCCTCCGCCCTCCGGGAGCCTTTCTCCGCCTTCAGCGCTCGTTTGCGCCTTAGCGCGCATTAATGCGCGCTAAGGCGCCATTATCGTGTGATAAGGCGCCTTATCATGCGATAACGTGGGAGAGCGCACGTTAAAACAGTTTAGTAAACATACCCCTTAGTGTCAAGGCGTTTCATCTAGTTAATAAGGGATATTCAGTGGGCACTAATTGGGTTAGTGCCGCTGAATATTTCAGTCAATGAGGTTTATGTGGTTTGCAGGTCTGTAAACCTCATAAACATTGCTGAAAATATTCCCCAATGTATCAGAATAATATAATATAATATAATATAATAATATAATATAATATGATGTGGAGCCTGATTCAGGTAGGGGAAAGTCTGGGACATCCAAACGTCCCCGAGGTAGATGAGCCCTTTTGGACCTGATTCTGGACCATGGGAACTAAATGTTCCCGCAGTAACCAAAATCAGGCCTGAGGATGGCCCAGCGTGCCCCTGCCACCTGCAGGAACGTCCTCCCCATAGGTGTCCCTGACTCCCATGGCTTTAACCCCCTTTTCCCCACCATCTGATCCACAGCTGGCCTGTCCTATGGATTGGGAGGTGGGGACCCCCACACCCGACCCAGAGGGGGGGAGGGGGATTCTCAGGCCCGATCGCCAGTTTTGTGCTGCTTATTCTACCTTAGAGGTGAAATAAGTCACCCTGGATGTCGGGTATCAGCAAGCCCGGGCAGCATTAGAAAGGTGAGGGGGTGCAGGGGATTCCCTGCAGACTGACCCTGGCCATGGAAGGCCAGATCCCGGGTCAGGCTGCGGGGAAAGAAGATTGTGGTCGGCAGCCAGGGATCGTGGCTCCAGTGCCGTGGCAATGGGGCGCCATGGCACTGCAGCTCCATTCAGGAGCCTCACTGAGGTGGCCAGGCAGGTGGCTGTATGTGCAGGCCAATCGGAATCTGGTCCCAGCCTGCACATATATGCCCTAGACCTGTTACTGATCCCGCTGGGCACATCTAGCCCCCATGGGATCAGAATCGGGTCTATCCCTAGGTGCCCCGATTCCGATCGGACACACAGGGGCCTGGATGCACACATTAGAATGTGCCTCCATCTGAATAAGTGCTGACCTTATCTGGATAGTGGCAATTTTCAGCTTCTATCTGGATAGGCTATCCAGATAACAAATTAAGCCTGCTTTTCAGGTGGCCTAAAGTATCCAGATAAGATTGGCTGAAAATTTCTGCTATCCGGATTAGGTTGACACTTATCCAGATAGTGGCTGCAATGCTTTAGCTTGGCCAATGAAATGCCTCTTAACTAACCAGAATGTGCCAGGGTGCTCTGTGTTGATATCTAGCAGCAATATTTGGATAGCGCTGTTGAATATCTCTATCAACATTCTTGTGGATAATTCCTCTTGATCTATCTAAGAGCTTTGAAAACTGGCTGTTTCTTTTTTTTTAATAACAATTGCTGTCATGTTCTGTTTTTAATTTGGGGTTCTCCATCTACCTTGACATCAGCGTGTTCTACCCATTGTGGCATTAGTATTCTTGGGTAGACAGAATTTGCAATAGGAGAGGACAACCCATGTGCATCATTTCCACTAGCTCCTTCTGAATGCTCTTTGGGCACACATATGAGATCTAGTGCATACTGTAGATGTCTGCAGAAGGTATAGCAGATAGCTCAGGCCTTATTCTGTCTCTCTGCCACCAGACCACTAGCAGCCATGGCCTTGATTCCTCTCCTTCTCCCACTGTTACATAGTGGCCATGGCTGAAGACAAAAAGGACAAAGCAGCATCAGGTGTTGTCTAGTCTTTTGATAGGACACAAGCAACTAATTGAGGTCCTTACATGTTTAGCACCTCATTACAACCCTAAAAACTCAGATGAAGCGTAACATTTGTCATATATTTTACGTTATAATATTACAACTATTTCTTAGTTTTAAGTTTTTAGACGTTTTTTAAGTTACGATTGGCCCGATATTCAGCAGCAGTGGATAGCACTAGCGTCATGGAATATTAGATTCGGCCATTCAAGGCCAGGGCCATATTCGAGTCCCAGCATTGAATATCTGGGTTGCCCAGATAGTGATGAAGCTAAGTGGGAAGCGGCAATATTGAGCCGCTGCCTGATTCGCTTCAGTATCACTGCTGCCTGGCTATGGTCTAGTGCCACCTCCAGAATGCCCTGATTCTAACTAGTTAGCATTATGGCGTGCAGCTGCTGCAACTGTGTTAGTGCCGCTGAATATACTGGACAAGGGGTTAACACGGTTAGCAGACCTGCTAACCATGTTAATCCCTTTGAATATTGGGCCCAATATTTTTATGTTACTGAATTTTGTTGTTTACTCGTGATGTTCAGTGTTATTATTTCTTATGTTGGTTGTTCATCATCAAGAACAAGGGGGAGAGGAGTATCTCCGCAAGAGTCCAAAGCCAAGCAAAGAGTGGAGAAAACAGACTATGGCCACACTAGGATAAACTATAATTCAAATTTTATTGAGGACCCTCAGATTTAGAAAGAGAAGTCTTAGAAAGGTTCAATACAAGAAGGTGCTTCTCTGATGTCAGTAAAGGTCATGAGACCGGTTCTGGTGGGGACATGTGCCCCTGCCCCTCCCCCTCCCTCTGAATTCCAACTGGTGAAAAAAGGATTGTTTCTGTGGGGGGTTTATACCATGCTCATTCTTTTTCTCAAATATCCTCGACAGGGGCGGCCCAAGGGGGGTGCGGGGCCATGTGCGGAGACTCGGTGCGGGGCCTCATTTGCATAAGTGGCCTTATTTGCATAAATATTTGCATAATGTTACCATACACTAACTTTTAGTAAACATGTCTCTTAATGAGTGTATGGATAAAGAAAGACTAAAAGATTTCTACATTACTATAATCCAGTGCCAACCGCCAGGCACATTAGGAACTACTACAAACGCTGCCCATTTAGAACCCATAGCAAACCCGCCGTATCCTGACAGCATTACCAGGACTCACAAAGCACCATACCCTACCTATCAAAAGGCAACACTGCAAATATTAAACCAATACATTTCAGAGAATACTGGGGAAAGAGAACAAGTGGCAATGTCAAATAGGAATTACATAAATAGAATACCTCAGCTCAGTTACACATGCAGAACATAGACCATCACCAAACAAGGAATCACAATTTAGAAACAGGAAGGCAATAATTAAACTGGGAACCCCAAAAGCCAAACTTGGAATTTACAACAACACTGTAGAAATAAAACTATAAATTAATTTCCTCTTGTACCAAACAAAGCACAGACATTAATGATGCACATTTCCCAGAGCTTTCATATTCCAGCTAATAAATTCAAAATAAAGAGATATCTTTCTACCTTTTGTGCATTTTTTTCAGTTGCAATTGCTCCAGCCACTTTCTTCTGGTTTCTTCATGTTTTCTGCTAACTATCCATCGTCTGCTGTCCATTTGTTCTTTCTTCTCTCTTCTAGTTTTTTTTTTCCATTCTCTCTCTCTACATCTGCTTTGACATACTAATCTTTCTCCATTTGCTCTTTCCTCATTCCTATTTCATCCACACAAATTTTACCCCTCCATCCTCAATCCCCACTTACTCTCCCAATACCCGGCCAATTGTAGATTTTTCATCCCTCCCACACAAAATATTTTTCCCCTCTCCATTTTACTCTCCCAGCCCCATCCCATTCTAATCCTCCCCCAACATCAGCTCCCTTCTAGTTCCAGTCTCACCCAGCATCCATTCCCTTCTAGTCCCTGCATCAGCCCATTTCCAGTCCTAGCCCCCCATCAACCCATTTCCAGTCCTAGCTCCCCATCCATTTTCCGTCTGAGTCCCTTCATCAGCTCATTTCCAATCCTAGCCCCATCAGCCCATTTCTAGTCATTTCCTAGCCCCACCATCAGCCCATATCAAATCCTAGCTCCCCTCCACTCAGCCCAATTCCAGTCCAAGCCCCCCATGAGCCTACTTCCAGTTCTAGCCCCTCCATGAGTCCATTTCAATTCAAGCCCCCACCACAGCCCATTTCCAGTCCTATCCTAGCTGCTCCATCAGCCCATTTTCAGTCCTAGCTCCCTTCCCTCACAGCCCATTTCCATTCCAAGCTCCCTCCCCATCAGCTATTTGCAGTTCAAGCCTCCCCTTCCACTCAGCCCATTTCCAGTCATAGCAACCCCCCAACCCATTACCAGTCCTAGCCCCCCATCAACCCACTTCCAGTCCTAACCCCCTATCACCCCATTTTCAGTTTAAGCCCCCCCTATAACCCATTACCAGTCCTAACCCCATCAGTCCACTTCTAGTCTTAACCCCATCAGCCCATTGCCAGTCAGCCCCCCATAGCTCATTGCTAGTCCTAACCCCCCCATCAGCCCACAGCCCATTACCAGTCCTAACCACATCAGCCCTCCTCAAGTACTAACCCCTCCCCATCAGCCCATTTCCTGTCCTAGCCCCCCATAGCCCATTATCAGTCCTAACCCCCCATAGCCCATTAGCAGTCCTAACCCCCCATCACCTCATTTCCAGACAGCCCCCATCAGCCCACAGCCCATTACCAGTCTTAACACCCCCATAGCCCATTACCAGTCCTAACCCCCCCAACAGCCCACAGCCCATTACCAGTCCTAACCCCCCCATAGCCCATTTACATTCCATACCCCCCCATCGCCCCATTTCCAGACAGCCCCCATCAGCCCACAGCCCATTGCCAGTCTTAACCCCCCCCCCCGCCCATTACCAGCCCAAAACCCGCCCCCCCCCCCATCCGCTTATAGCAAAATTAAAAAAAAAAAAAAAAAAGCTGGCTCTGGCTGCTGCCGCTGCCGCTGCCACTGTGGCAGCGGCAGAATGAAGTGTCCCGCGGGGCTTCCTCTGCACGCTGAGCCCCTCTGCAAGGGCTTTCAGATTCGCGAAGGGAGAGTGTCTCCCTCGCGTCTCTGTTAAGCCCGCAGGGGCTAGTGGGAAATTTCCCATCTGCCCCTTAGCCGCGAGGGGCTGATGGGAAATTTCCCATTAGCCCCTGCAGGCTTAACAGAGACGCGAGGGAGACACTCTCCCTTTGCAAATCTAAAAGCCCTTGCAGAGGGGCTCAGCGTGCAGAGGAGGCCCCGCGGGACACTTCATTCTGCCGCTGCTGCGGTGGCAGCGGCAGCGGCAGCAGCCAGAGCCATCTTTTTTTTTAATGTAATTTTAAAAAAGCAGAATGTTCTTTGCGCAGGGCCCCCTGAAACGCGGGGCCCTGTGTAAAAGACATTCTTGCTCAATGGACGGGCCGGTCCTGATCCTCGAACAAAAAATCCTTAGAGATGCCAGGGGAGGTAGGTAAAGGAGCTGAGTTTCGAGAGGCAAATAGTTCTTCGGAGTCACTTTTAATATGTTTTTTTACTTCTTCTTCAGAAAGAGGGCAGGAGAAAACAGGCTGTGCCCCATCTCAAATTTCAAAGCTGCTACTCGGCCTGTGGCAGAGGGAGGATGGTAAGAAAACTGTCGTGGAAATGGAAAAAGATACTTCTGCTGTTGTGAAGGGTGAACCGGTGAGGCAGGTTTTCAGTATCCTTAAACTTTGGCACCCTAAGCAAGTGCCTCACTGTCTCATCTTAAGCTGTTCCTGCTAGTATTAGACTTTATATTCTCTCAAGTACAGAAGCTTCTCTGATCATTTCAGATATTGATAGTAAACAGTTTCCGCTTCTCCAAAATGTTTTTTTACAATTACAAACAGTTTTATAAATGCCATAATTACTGCTTACACAAAAAGCACATAAGAACATACTAAATGCCTTACTGGGTCAGACCAAGGTCCATCAAGCCCAGTATCCTTTTTCCAACAGTGGCCAATCCAGGCCATAAGAATCTGGCATGTTTCCAAAGAGGCACACAGATTCCACAATGCTTGTCCCGAGGCAAGCAGTGGATTTCCCCGGTCCTCTTTAATAATGGTTTATGGACCTCTTCTCCAGGAACTTGTCCAAACTTTTTCTAAATCCAGTTACACTAACACCTAATTCTATATCCTCTGATAACAAATTCAGGAGTTTGTTTATGTGTTGTTTATGTGTTGGTCTTACATGAGTTGCATTGTAGCTTCATTGTGTGTCCTCAAGTCTTTCTACATTTTGATGGTGAAAAAAAATGATCTACGTTTACTCATTCCACTCCATTCATTAGTTTATAGACCTCTGTCATAGGAATAACGAGTGAGGTGATCAAATTTGCAGATGACACAAAATTATTCAAAGTTGTTAAAACGCAAAAGGATTGTGAAATATAGCAAGAGGACCTTGAAAAATTGGAAGACTGGACATTCAAATGGCAGATGAAATTTAATGTGGACAAGTGCAAAGTTATACACCTAGGAAAGAACAATCCAAACTATGGTTACACAATGCAAGGTACCACTTTAAAAACCACCACCCAGGAAAATAATTTAGGCTTCATCGTGGATAATATGTTGAAACCCTCCACCCATTGTGCAGCGGCGGCCAAGACAGCAAATGCTGTAGAATGCTAGGAATCATAAGGAATGGAATAGAGAATAAAACCAAGGATATTATGATGCCCCTGTGTCATTCCATGGTGCGACTGCACTTTGAATAGTGTGTGCAATTCTGGACACCATATCTTAAAAAGGATATAGCGGAATTAGAAAAAGCGCACAGAAGAGTGACAAAAACGGTAAAAGGAATGGAAGGATACCCCTATGAGGAGAGGCTTAAAGGTTGTGGCTCTTCACCTTGGAAAAGAGATGGATGAGGGGAGATATTTCCAAGTCATTTATAAATATGTTAGAAAGCAGTGGGCCCAGCACAGATCGCTGGAGTACTTCACTATTCACCTTTCTCCATTGAGACATTTGGTCATTTTGTCCTATTCTTTGCTTATTTCTTTTAACCAGTTCCTGATCCACAATACTACACTGCCTCCAATCCCATGACTTTTTAATTTCACTAAGGGGCATGTTTACTAAACTGCGGTAATGTCACTCACATTAGGTTCCGCGGTACAGGTACAGAGGCCCATATAAAAGCATGGGCAGGGCATCATTATGGCAAGCCGTGTCAGGTAAAACGCCTTATAAGGCGCATTATAAGGCATGTTATAAGGCACGTTACAAGGCACCTTATTAGGCACAGTACAAGGCACGTGCCTTAACGTGCCTTGTACTGTGCCTAATAAGGTGCCTTGTAACGTGCCTTGTACTGTGCCTAATTAGGAGCCTTATAACGCCTTATATTTTGTTGGCAACTGTGGTGAGGGTATTATGGGCTGGCAGCACTGATCTGCAAAGATATGACTGTCACAGGCAAGCAAAATATCTGCCTTGGACAGAAGGGAACAATGAGGAATCAAACCCATGACCTCTGCCTAGAACAAGGGTGGGCAAACCTGGTCCTGGAGGGCCGCAGACCAGTCAGGTTTTCGGGATATCCCTAATGAATATGTATGATATATATATGCATTAGAGATATCCTGCCAACCTGACTGGTTTGTGGCCTTCCAGGGCTGGATTTGGAGACCCCTGCCTTACACCTCTGTCATCTAAGATTGTGAATGGGCAAGGTGCAGATGTCCTAGACATCGAAAGGGTATATAGAATGTGACACATTCCTCCTCGATTCTCACCACCACCAAAAAGTTGTCTAATAGACAATATTTTGGTGGTGGTGAGAAGTGAGGAGGAATGTGACACATTCTATATACCTTTTTGATGTCTTGGACATCTGCACCTTGCCCACTCACAATCTTAGATGACAGAGGTGTAAGGCAGGGGTCTCCAAATCCAGCCCTGGAAGGCCACAAACCAGTCAGGTTGGCAGGATATCTCTAATGCATATATATCTCATGCATAGTCATTAGGGATATCCCGAAAACCTGACTGGCCGGTGTGCCCCGTAGGACTGGGTTGGGAAACACTGGGCTAGAGGTGGCTAATTCCAGTCCTAGTGCACCATAATCCAGGCAGGTTTTCAGGATGTCCCTAATGAATATTCATGAGGTATATTTGCATCTACTGCCTCCCAGTGTATGCAAATATATCTCATGAGTGGAGGAGTGGCCTAGTGGTTGGGGAAAGATACTTCAGGCTGGAAGGTCGGGGGTTCAAATCCCACTAGAGGACAGCAACCTTGGGCTGGAAGGACTGGGGCTTCTAGTCCCACAGGTGCTCCTTGTGGTCTTGGGCAAGCCACTTAACCCTCCATAGCCCATGTTCCCTGTAAAATAGTTATCTCCAAGTTATAATGCCCTGTTCAATGTAATTTCACTTTGTTCAATATAAACCGCACTGATGCAGAATAGCGCGGTATATAAGAGAATGTAAATAAATAAATGCCTGTTCACTAGGGACATCCTGAAAACCAGGCTGGATTGTGGTGCACCAGGACCAGAGTTGGCTACCCCTGAACTAGGTGATCACCTAGTTCAGGGGCAGCCTCCAGGGGCATCCATTGCTGTTGTTACCCCTCTTGGGACCTGCTGCAGTGGCAATGGCCACAAACAGCCCTGTGGTGCCATGGGACTGTTTGCTTCCACCCCCTCTGATGCCACAGACCTCTATAGTCCTGGAGATACTTGCCCAGCAGTGACGACATCAAGTGAAGCACCCAGTAGTGACACTTAAACTTCCATAATCACACCTCTGGCCAAAGGACTAGCTTTACTGAGTTCAGTTAACACAAAGAGGGAGTGCTACAGGGACACAGGCATTCAATAGGAGCTGCTTATACCTAACTGTGGTGGGACAGAAAAATGATGGCAGATAAAGACTATGCAACCTATCCAGTCTGCCTATCCATAAGTACTATCACGTTCTACAATCCCTTCCTCTCCCTCAGAGATCCACTGTATTTCTCCCATGCTTTCTGGAATTCAGATACAGTTTTCGTCTCCACCACCTCCACTGGAAGCCTGTTGCACATATCCACCACCCTTACCGTATAGAAATATTTCCTCAGAGTACTCCTGAATCGATCCCCTTTTACCTTCACCTTATGACCCCTCATTTCAGAACTTCTTTTCAACTGGAAGAGGGTCATCTCCTGTGCATTTATTCGCTTTATACATTTTGAGATCTTTAAGTCTATCTCCATATGCCTTGTGATGAAGTTCACTTTGCATTTTAGTAACTTCTCTCTGGACCAACTCCTTCCTGTTTATATCCTTCTGAAGGTGCAATCTCCAGAATTATACAGAGTAATCCAAATGAAGTTTGACTAGAGACTTGTAAAAAGCACTATTACCTTCTTTGTCCTGCTAGCCATTCCTTTCCCTATGCACCCCAACATCCTTCTGGCTTTTGCAGTCAACTTTTCTACCTGTTTGGCCACTTTAAAATTATCCAATATGATTACCCCTAGGTCCCTCTCTCTCATGTAGTGAAGTACTTTACTCCCTATACTGTAACACTCCCTTGGGCTTTTGCAGCTCAAATGCATTACCTTGCATTGTTTCAGCATTAAATCTTAGTTACTAAATTCTCTGCCATTAAGATTTGCTAGCTCCCTCCTCATGTTACTCGCACCTTCCAGGGTGTTTGCCTTGTTGCACATTTTGGTGTCATCTGCAAAGAGACATACCTTTCCGGACAGACCTTCTGCAATATTGCTTACAAAAATGTTAAAGAACAGGACCACGGAGTGATCTCTGAGGCAGGCCACTGGTAACAGCCCATCTTCAGAGTGAACTGTATGTACTACTACCTTCAGTCAGCTCCCACTCAATTTCTTTCTTAGTTAGTCACTTTAATGTCCATCCCAAGAGCACTCAATTTATTTATAAGCGCCAATGTGGAGCAATGTCAAAGGCCTTGCTGAAATCTAAGTATACCACATCTAGCTCTCTATGCAGATCCATTTCTCTGGTCATTTGGTCAAAGAAATCAATCAGATTTGTCCGACAAGATCTACTTCTAGTAAAGCTATTCCGTCTTAGATCCTCTAATCCCTTGCATTCCAGAAACTGCACCATCCTGTGCTTTGGCAGCTTTTCCATTAATTATCTATTCACAGAGGTCATTCTAATTAGTCTGTAGATATCAACTTCTTCCTTAGCTTCCACTTTTGTGGACAGGAACCACATTTGCCCATTTTCAGTTAAAGTATATTGGTGCATCATTTCCTCAGAAAGAATTTGGAGAGCTACACGAGGAACATTGGAAGCAGGGCCGGTACTATCATCAGGCAAACTGAAGAGCTTTCATTATCTAGATCTCAGTCCTGCTTTCAACTTGGTAGATTCAGCACTTCTCTCAGATCATCTTTCTGAGATAGGGATAAAAGACAACATACATTTGGTTCTCATCCTATCAATCTAAATATTTTATGTAGTTAAAACAGGTACACTTACACTTACATTCAGCCATTTGCTATTTGGGCTCTTCCCATTTAGAGTAGGGAATTAAATAAGGCTAGATTTAAGACTAATTTAAAAACCTGCCTTTTTCTGAAGCATTGTGGTGATTAAAGGTTGCGAGTCCAATGGCAGCCGTAGGATGATAACCTTCTTTTGCTTTTTTATAATACAAGCTATAGAGTAATTTTACCTCTTAAATGATTTATTGTACATTTTCTCATGTTCTTACTTCTTTAGGATTCCTGCTTGTTTCCTTGATTGAGAGCCCTCAGGAGAAAGGAAAATACCACCTATGCCATGTAACTCACCTGGAACATCTGAGAAAGGTGTGAGCTAAATCCACTTCCCTTTCTTCTCTATCGTATTTCTAGTTCATTTGTAGACCACTAGATTGGACCCTAACAAATCCTAGAAGTCATACAGTATATCAAGAAACCAAATAAAATGAACTAAATAAACAAAGTAAAGTGCCAAGGAGTCAGGTACTGCAGTGTTTTGTTTTGTAAAGCCTGACTTTAGGGTTAGATTAATTTTCATCCTTTTACAGGCCATTGGCAAACTAACATAAAATGCATGAAATAATTGTAATGATCTTTTAATCAGATCAGGTACACCCCATTCCCAAACAACTTAAAATAATTTTAACAACTCAAGAACATTAGTAAGGGGAAAGCAAACCCAGCTCCCCTAGAACCCTCACCCCTAAAAAGACTTCTTCGCAAGAGCCTAATCCCCACCCTCCCTTACCACCTGAGCCCACACAAGTCTTTCTCTGGGCATCCCTGCTGTCTAGCGGTCTCAAGACAGGTACCGTCGCCCTCTACTGCTGGCCGAGCTGGCATGGCATCCAAAATGATAGCTTTCACCCCTTAGCAGTAATACCATTGTGGATGCCACACCAGCCCTGAAGACCACTTTGACATCAGGGATGCCCTGGGTAAGAGCTGCGAGACGTTCGATGGAGTAGGGGGAGGGTAGGTGTTAGGCCCTACTGGGCAGGTCTGTTTGGTGGTGGGGAACCTCGGCGGTTGTAGCACTGGATTTGCTTTCTGTGGTGTTTCTTTATCTTTATCTTTATTGACAGTATTTGATTAACCGCCCAGGCCGAAGCATTAGGGCGGTGTACAATACAGAAAATAAGGCTGCAGGAAACAAAGTCAGAAAGGGAACGCCAGCAATTGACAGGACAGGAGAGACAGATTAAGGCAGAAAGGAGGAAAGGCCAAGAGGGGCAAGAGAACAAGAGGGCGGGGGAAAAGAAGGCGAAAGGGAAGGGGACCAGTGTGGGGAGGATTATGGAGGGTGGAGGGCGAGGCTCTGTGATGGGGCACCGTCGGCGGGGGGGGGGGGGGAGGTCGAAAGCCTGGCAGAAGAGGTGAGTCTTGAGCAGAGTCTTAAAGCGGGGATAAGAGGGTTCTAGACGAAGGGGCAGAGGGAGTGAGTTCCAGAGGGCAGGACCCAAAAAGAAAAAGGCGGAATGACGTGTTAGTTCAAGGCGGGCCTGGGCAGGGGAAGGGAGAAAGAGGCGGTTACCGTGGGCTGAGCGGAGGAGGCGTGGGGAAGGCTGAAGGTGGATAACGTCTGACAGGTATTGGGGAGTGCTGAAGTGAAGAGCTTTGTGAGTGAGGATGAGTACTTTGAAGACAAAACGGAACTTGACCGGAAGCCAGTGTAAGGTGAGAAGGCAGGGGGATACATGGGAGCGAGCTGAGGAACCAGTGACAAGACGGGCAGCGGCATTTTGTACTAATTGGAGGCGGCGAAGCTGAATGGAGGGGAGACCTGCATAAATGGCATTACAATAATCAAGTCTGGTTATTACCAGGGACAGGACGAGGGTAACAACGGAGGAAGGGGGGAGAGAGGATTTGACGGTTTGATGCTGAAAGGAGGGGGATCTGCTGGGGGGAGAATTTGTGCCAAGAGTTCTCTTGGGGGGGGGGGGGGAGCATGTTCCTGATCATTGTACCTGCTGCTGCACCCTTTTCTGTGTACTCTTTGGTAACTGGCCATATTCTCTGCCTTGGCTTCAATATGGTAAGTGTCTGACCTGTGCTCTAAATAGAGGGCAGATACTTGTATTTACTGCACTGGCTTTGCATGTATTGCCCCTTTGGTTTTGCAGTTAAGGTGCAGGAAGTGCAACACTTACCACACTTCAGTTAACATGGTCCTTACTTCTTTAGTGCACCTTAAAAAATGTATTGCGTGCTACATTGATTTAATGTGCACACTAATTGACTTAAGGGATCCTTTTCTAAGCTACAGTAAGTTTGTGCACTCAATACACATTTAGAGTAAAATGTAGCACCTGGTATTTATAAAAGTCATGCACTAAGCCTCTTTTTTTTTTACGGTTTCCGTGTAAGTGTATTATAAATTATGATAATGCTTCATATGTTTTTCAGGACGTGGCCCATCTGGAGAAGTTTCTTTTGGATCGGAAGGGTCGGGTTGGGGACAGTGATGGATAATGTTTGGTTTGTTTGACTACCTCCTATAATGTGGTCCTAACGGACCTGTTTTCTTTTTCACTTAAATGATTAATTTGTTTTCTAGTTTACATTGCAGCTGACTCTCTTGATGTGGGCTATTTTTTGTCTCCCTTATAGCTGATTTGCTTGAAGTGTAATTTCTTTACATTGTTTCTCGGAGCTTAATTTTCTTTGTACCAAGTATGGTTTATTATTTGTTAAAACCTAATAAAAAAAAAAAGTCATGCACTAACTGCCAGGAGTGTGCTCTGCATGTTGCCTGCAGTCACCACACTGAAGAGTCCCTTGCAGGCATTAAATCAGTCTCAGTTACGATGCATACATGTGGAACCCGATCCCAGATGAGACATGTCTGGGCCATCTGGATGGCTCTGAGCAGGACGGGCCCATCAGCACCCAATTCTGCACTGCGGGAGCCAGACAGACATTCTCGCGAGTGCAGCATCAGGCACTGAGATGGCCCAATATGCCCCTGCATACCTGCGGGAGACATCCTCCCTGATGCATGGCCAGACCCCCCACCCAGCCCTCAGCGGGGTCTGCCAGGGCCGGGATCGAGTGGTGTGGCCTCACCTTCCACCAATGCTGTGCTGCTGGGGGGTTAACGGGCCGCTCTGCCCCCATCACTGCTGCTTATACCACCTCTGAAGTGGTATAAGCAGCATGACCATCTTCCACCCACAGGACATATAGGGCTCTCACTCCACCCCTTCTCTGCCCCCATCCTGATATCCCCGCACTGCTGCTGTGTGTGTTTGTGGGGAGATTGTGTACCAGCATACGGGCAGGATGGATAGCGGGGCTGCACAGCCTCCTAGGACATACAGTCCCACTATCCATCTCTCAGAATCAGGCCCTTAATGCCACCTACTGAGGTTCTTAAGTTCTAAAGAACTTTAATCATTAGTGTGTACATTTTTTGCCCTAATTTGTTGGTGATTGATTTTTAAAAAATGTGCATTTTGCACCTTTTGGCAAAGAACGTATTGCTTTAAAGTACTACTACTACTACTACTACTACTATTTAGCACTTATATAGTGCCACGCACACAGCACTGTACAGTCAAACATACAAGAGACAGTCCCTGCTCATCAGAATCTTGCTCATCAGAGCTTACAATCTAGGCGCAATACTACAGGGTATTAGTCAAAAGGGTGCAGGGCACAGTATGGTCTTTACAATTTGGTCATGAGACTTGATGGGGTTAGGTTAAGATGAGGATAGAAGTAAGGTTAAGATGAGGATAGACATTAGGATCTGAATGTGATAGTGAAGAGGTGGGTCTTCAACCTGGTTTTGAAAAGGGCCAGGGAGGGTGCCTGGTGTACAGACACAGGTAGGCTGTTCCAGGCATAAGGTGCAGCAAAGTGAAAAGAGCGAAGTCGGGAGTTAGCAGTGCGAGTGAAGGACCTTCATAACAGTGATATACTAGCAGATCGAAGTTCCCAAGAGGGGACGCAGGGAGAGATAAGAGATGAGAGGTATTGAGGGGCCATAGAGTGGATGCATTTATAAGTCAGTAGGAGAAGTTTGAATTGGATGAGGAATTGGATTGGGAGCCAGTGAAGCGACTTGAGAAGAGGAGTAATGTGGGCATGGCGGGGTTGGCAGAAGATTAGTCAAGCGGTGTTATTTTGTATAGATTGAAGGGTAAGGAGATGGCTCATGGGAAGACCAGCGAGGAGTAAGTTGCAGTAGTTGAGGTGAGCGGAAATCAAGGAGTGGACAAGCATTTTGGTAGTGTGTTCAGAAAGGAAAGGGCGGATCTTGCTGATGTTGTAGAGAAAGAAGTGGCAGGTCTTAGCTACGAGCTGGATATGTGTGGAGAAGGAGAGGGAGGTGTCAAATATAACCCCCAGATTGCGGGCTGAGGGAACAGGAAGGATAGTGGATCCATCTACAGAGACTGCGAAGGGGGGGAGGGGAGGGGAGGAGTTGGGAGGAAAGACAAGGAGTTCAGTCTTGGCCATGTTTAATTTCAATCGTCGATGAGACATCCAAGCAGCGATGTCAGAAAGGCAAGCAGAGATCTTGGACTGGATTGCTGGAGAAATATTAGGTGTAGAGAGGTAGATTTGGGAATCATCAGCATAGAGGTGGTACTGAAAGCCATGGGAGGAGATAAGTGCACCAAGGGCTTGGGTACAGAGAGAGAAAAGGAAGGGGCCCAAGATGGATCCCTGGGATACACCAACATGGAATGGGGTAGGAGAGGAGGAGGAGCCACCAGAACATACACTGAAGGAGAGATGGGAGAGGTAGGATGAGAACCAAGAAAGCACAGAGCCCTTGAAACCAAGTGAAGAGAGGGTGGTGAGGAGAAGATTGTGGTCAACGGTGTCAAAGGCAGCAGAGAGGTCAAGAAGGATGAGGATGGAGTAGAGGTCCTTTGATTTAGCCAGGAACAAGTCATTGGAGACCTTTGTAAGTGCCATTTCAGTGGAATGTAGGGGACGGAAGCCAGATTGTAGTGGGTCCAGGAGGGCCTGGGAGGTAAGGAAGTTGAGGCAGCAGCAGTGGACAGCTCGTTCTAGTAGTTTAGATATGAAGGGAAGGAGGGAGATGGGTCGATAGTTAGAAGGACAGGTGGGAACGAGTGAGGGTTTCTTGAGGAGGGGTGTGACAACAGCATGTTTGAAGTCTGCAGGGACAGTTGCCATGGAGAGTGAGAGCTTGAGAATATGAGAGATGGAGGGGACAATGGTGGGAGAGATGGGGTGAAGGAGGTGGGTGGGAATGGGGTCAGAGGAACAAGTGGTGGGTTTGAAGGAGGAAAGAAGAAGTGTGGTTTCCTCTTCAGAGCTCATGGGGAAGGAGGAGAGGGTAACAGAGGAAGTATGGGTGGGAGGGGAGGATTGGGTAGGGGGGAGGTAGATGAGGGGGTGGGGAATTGGAGGGTGATCTTGTGGATATTGTCATGGAACTAGTCAGCTAGGGTTTGAGCAGAAAGGGAGGGCGGGACAGGGGGCGGGGGTGCTTTGAGGAAAGAGTTGAGGGTATTAAAGAGGTGGTGAGGGTCATAGGCAAGGGAGTTGGTCAGATGGATGTAGTATTCTTGTTTGGCAAGTGCTATGGCTGATTGGAAGGAGCCAAGCATGAATTTGAAGTGTAGAAGGTCTTCCAGGGAGCAGGATTTGGACCAAGCCCGTTCAGCAGAACGGGCACAGGTGCATAGATAGCAGGTTGTGGATGAAAGCCAGGGCTGGGGAGAAGATCGTCTGACAGGACGTGGGGTGGGTGGGTCAAGAGTGTCGAGAGCTGAGGATAGTGCAAGATTATAAGAGGATACTGCCTCATCGACAGACTTGGAGGACATAATGGGGGAAAGAGATGGAGAAATGGTGGAGGAGAGGGTTTATTTATTTTATTTATTTATTTTAGTTTCTTATATACCGCACCCTTTGAAATCAGCGCGGTTCACAGGGAACAATAACAAAACCAGAACAACAGGCTGTTCGGTATTACATATAACAGGGGTGACAACTTGGTTCAAACTGGGAGAACTATATACATGGAATATGTAGTCTGTTAACTAGATAACATAATCGAACTATGTACATGATTTAGCATGGTTGTTGGGCGAGAATGAAGCAGATTTGGAGGACATAAGGAAGAGAGTAAGAGAACAAGAAAAAAATTGGAAGGATAAGTGGTGGGACTGTTAAACTATGTTTTATGTGGGGTAGTATTTGGTGAATAGGATGAATTTAATGGCCTTTCTGAATTGGGCTAAGTCGGCTATGGCACGGATGTCGGAAGGGAGAGAGTTCCAGAATTGTGGTGCGCAAAACAAGAAAGCTCTGTTCGCTGTAGATAGATTGCATGTTATTATGGCCTTTGGTACCGCTAAGGAGTTTAGTGCTGCCTGTCTTCTAATTCTGTTTGATGGAACTAATTGGATGAGCTCAGAAAGTGAGTTTGAGGATATACCCTTGATGGCCTTGAATGTAAGAATCAGGGTTTTGAATATTAGCCTTCCATGTATGGGGAGCCAATGGAGCTGTTTGAGAATAGGAGTGATATGTTCACTTTTGGAAACTCCTTGAAGAATCCTTGCAGCAGTATTCATCGCGAGCTGTAATGGGCTCAAGGTGGATTGTGGGAGCCCTTGAAGAATCGAGTTGGCGAAGTCAAAATGTGGTAAGATTAATGCTTGGTAAATGGTTCTGAAGTCTTCTGGGTCAAGTAGGGAACGAAGGTGCTTGAGCGTGCGTATCTTGAAGTACACAGCTTTTACGATATTGTTTATGTGTGGTATCATGTTGAGCCGATGGTCAATTGTTTACTCCGAGGTATTTTATTGTTTCCTTGGTGTATAGTTCAGCACCCTTGACGTTTATATGTGGTGGTGGGGTGAAGTTGGGGTCTCTGGAGATAAAGAGAACCTCAGTTTTTTTTGTGCTGAATGCGGAGGTTTTGTGACAGGAGCCAGTCAGAGACTGCATTGAAGCAATTCGTTATAGGCATTAAATCCATTTGCTTTGTGGAAAATGGCATGTAGAGAAGGATATCGTCTGCATATATCATACATTTCACATTGAAGGATCTGATGATATTGCAGATCGGCTGCATATAGATATTGAACATGAGGGAAGAGAGAGAGGACCCTTGTGGGACGCCTTGTTTTTGATGGAAGAGTTTGGATTCTCCTGTTGCGGATTTCACAAATTGCATTCTGGTGTCGAGGTATGATTTGCACCATTCAAGTGCTGAGTTGCAGATGCCCTTTTCCATCAGTCGACCGAGGAGGATCTCATGGTTTACTGAATCGAACGCTGCTGCTATATCCAGGAAGATTAGTACAACGCCTTGCTGTAAGTTGTCTATGGTGGTGAGAACATCGTTGAAAAGAGTAGTAAGCAGTGTCTCAACACCATGGAATTCTCTGAAACCGTGTTGAGCATGGTCCAGGGGGGCTGCAGAATCTATATGGTCTTGAATTTGCCTTTGTGCTTCTTTCTCAAAGATTTTAGCTAGCAGGGGGATGCTGGCTATTGGTCTGTATGAATCGGGCCGTTTAGGGTCTAGTTTCGCGTTTTTTAGTAGAGGTCTAATGGATGTGAGCTTTAAAGCAGATGGGAAGGAGCCAGATGTAAAGGAGAGGTTAATTAGTCTAGCAATGAAAGGGCTAAATGAGCTTCGGAGATCCTTTATCCAAAAGGCTGGGCATGGGTCGGTTTGTGCAGTTGAGGTGTTGAGTGAGGCGATTGTGTCTTCAATGTGTTTATCTGAGGGAGTGGTGAGTGCAGTTAGGGGTGTTATGCAGGTTGTTTCGTGTACAGTGGTTTTGGAGAGCTCATCTGTTTGTAGAAGTTTCGATTGTAAGTAATCGGCAAATTCCTGTGGGTGGATATCTTCTTTTTGTTCAGAGGATGGTTCCTTTGATAGTGATTTGACCAGGTTGAAAAGGTCACGCGGTTTGTTCAAAGATCTTTTGAGCATATCGGTGTGGTATTGTTTCCTTATGGTTGTGATTGCATTGCGGTGAGATGTAAGGTGCTGATTGTAGGCTGTGTGATCATCGCTGGAGAGTGATCGGCGCCAGCGTTTCTCAAGTCTTCGTAGATGGGAAAGGGAGGACTGTAATTCAGGGGAGAACCATGGAGCAGAAGTTCTTTTTCTTGGTGTTATGTTCTTTTTGGGTGGTAGTTGGGCAATGGTACTGAGGTTGTTGAACCAGGCGGAAACAGACTCATCAAGGTTGGGTACTGTGTTGTTTAGGAGTGGTTGGGTGCTTGATAGTATGAGTTCTCTATTGAAAGGTTGGAAGCCTCTTGTTGTTCTAGATGTGCTGCCCAGTTTTCTATTGTTATGAAGATGATTGTTGCTCAGAGGAATTTGTAGGTTTATAAGCTTATGATCTGACCATGGTACATTGGTGATCGACTTTACAATGTTGCAGTTCTGCTCAGAGACAGCTTGGGGAGCGAAAACCATATCAAGAACATTTCCTTTAGTGTGTGTGGGCTCCGTGATAAGCTGTTGATATCCAAGGTCTTCAATGGCGTTGAGGAGTGAGGATGACTGGTTTTGCTGTAATGATGGGAGATTGAGGTCTCCCATTATCCAGTTAGGAGTGTGGGGGTTGCTGGTATTGGCAGCTAGGTCTAATATGGTGGGAAGATCGTCCGGTGCGCTCGAGGGGGCTCTGTAGACTAGGTTGATGGAGCATTGTTTGTTTACTATGGTGATTATATCTAGGTTGCTTGTGCTAAGAGAGCTGGTCATGTTAAAAAGGAGTTCAGACTTGGTGAGTATTAATGCTCCTCCTCCCTTCTTGTTTTCTCTATGGGTTGTGTGTATGGAGAAGTTAGGTGGAATGAGTTGGTTGATGAGGACATTGTCTTCTTTAGTTAACCAGGTTTCGGTGATCATGAGTGCATCCAGATTGTGCAGGGTAATTATGTCTAGGATTACAGGCCATTTTTTTCGAATTGAGCGTGCATTTACGAGTGCACATCTTAGGTTTTGTGGGGGTTGGGGGTTGTGTTGCTTAGGGTTGTTGGTTTGATGTATTGCTATATGGATGAGGTGGGAGTGTCGTATACGAGCTTCCTTATCTGGATGATGGTAAGGGTTGTTGGACCATTGTTTTCCGCGGTTCTTGAGGATTGGTATATGATTGGTGGGGGGAGAGTAGGCAAGGGAGGTTCCTAGCCAGTCTGTGAGGAGGAAAAAACTGAGAAAGGTGATTAGGTGGAGAGCCATTTTGGTTTCTTGGTATGGGATGTGTGTGAGAGTCTTGGATTATTGAGAGGGAGTTTACAAGATACAGTATAGTAAAGGCAAAGTTCAAGATACAGTATAATAAATGTTACAGTGTAGTAAAGGCTTTGTTACAGTATAAGTGGTTCAATACAGTGATATTGTGGTTCAATACAGTATAATAAAGGCTATGTTACAGTATAGTAAAGGCTGCGTTATAGTGTAGGTGGTTCAATACAGTGATATAGTACAGAATATAGTGATTAGAAAGGGTACTGACAACGGTCAGATAACTACTGAGACAGGATATGATTATGGTAAAAGTGTGATTACAGAAATGGGGACTATTGCAAATTATGATGACTACTGGCGACAGTATGGATTAATGGAGAGGTATGACTACTGGCAACAGTATACGGTTATGGTGAAGATTATGGAAAAGGTACGATTACAGGGAACAATGTTATGGAGGTTTCTAAATAGGTTGGAGGTTGGGACAGTGGAAGCTGAAGATTAAAGGTTAAAAGGTGATGGTCAGATGAGGAGAGGATTGAGTTGCGGAAGTTTGAGGGAGAGGAATTAGAGAAGAGTATTAGGTCAAGGCAATGGCCATGTAGGTGGGTGGGGGCAGTGAAGCAGAGTTGGAGATCAAACGAGGAGGTGAGGACGAGGAACTTTAAAGCATGGGGAGCGGAAGAGTTATCGATGTGAATGTTAAAATCGCCAAGAATAAGAGTAGGGGAAGAGGGATCTAGGAAGGTGGAGAGCCAGGAGTCGAAATCGGTGAGGAAGGTCAATTTGGATTTGTCGGGAGGGCGATATATAACAGCTACTCTGAGGGGAAGTGGTGTGGAGAGGCAAATGGAGAGGACTTTGAAAAAGAGGGAGGAGTGTGACTGGGGCAGCAGGAGGGGTTGGAATTGGTAGGAGGGAGAAAGTAGCAGCCCAACACCACCACCGCAACCAGTAGGTCGAGGTGTATGGGAGAACTGGTAGCCCCCGTGGCAGAGAGCAGCGATGGATGCGGTATCATCAGGGTGGAGCCAGGTCTCAGTTAGGGCAAGAAGGTGTAGCGCATTAGAGATGAAGAGATCGTGAATGAAAGGAAGTTTGTTGGAGACTGAGCTTGCGTTCCATAGGGCATATGAGAACGGGAGAGCGGAGGGGGGAAGGAGAGGGATATGGATAAGGTTGGACGAGTTACATGAGGACCTCTTTCCAGGGTAAGACAGTGGTCGAGGGGGGCTGTTACGTGCGGATCTATTTCCAGAGTAGTACAGAGATTTAGAGGGGCCAGGGTACCGGTGGGAGTCTCTGGATGCGTGCGCCCTCCAAGAGGGACATGAGGGAGGGGAAGTGGGGGGTGAATGAAGGGTGATAGTGGTGGTTTCAGATAGGTTACGTGGGGATTTCTTTTTAGAGTGAGACAAGGGTTTAGTAACGTCCAGCAAAACTTTAGTAATTAATTGGTTTAATGGTGCATTCAACAGGGTTCAGTCGATATGTGGTTCGGTTTGCCAAATAGTTGACCCTTTATAGGATCTTTTGCGGTGCCTGTAGCAAGTTGGCCAAGCTGCTGTTTTATAAAAGGGTATCTGACATTCATTTAAAAATAGCCCAGATAAAAGAAAATGAAATGAAATTAATTAAAATGAAGCATGCACAATGTTCTATTTATTATACCAGTGTCCAGACTCAAACCAGGCGTGGGCCGAGGACTAGGCACTCAAGCAGCCTGTGCATCTTTTGGCTTCAGTACAGGGAAGGTTGTGCACTTGCTCTCCTGGAAAAACAGCAAAGAAGGAAAGCAGGCAACACTCACTGCTTGTTCTTGGCACAAAGATGTCTTCAGATCTTTTGCCATCTGTAAGACATTCTTAGTTTTGCACACTTGCTAGAGAAACAAATGATAGTTTGCTGTTATTTTTACCCAGACAGCAATTTTATCCATCTCAAAGCATGCTTGTGAAACGTCTATATTACAATTCTACACATCATGAACACCTTGCTTTAAAGCCAAAAGATATCGCTATTACATAGCAAGGAAAACAAGAACTGCTTTCTGTCTCCTTTTCCTTTTTCACCGTATTTGATTTCATATAGCAATATTTTCCAGGGTTCAGTGCATATGTTTTTATTGAGAACAGAAACACTACAGTTCCCACAATCATAATTCTTGGTGTTGATCTGTCTAACTTTAAGGAGACTTGCAGTTTTTGTTAAGGCTGCCTACTACAAACGCTCTGCCTGTGGCAATGTCAATACTTTCCCCATGCTGAAAAAGCATCACGATGGTTGGATGATACCTCAAATTGACATTTCCCAATGAGTGGCTTGCAAGGAAAATCCTTAAACTCCTCTGGATTACCCTTTCTGATAAAAGAAAAGGAAAACAGTAGGAAAATAACATAAAACTAAATGTGGATAAAGACCTCGGATCACTAGGGGGTATGTTTACTAAAGGGCATTAAGGGAGCCTATAGGCACCCTTAATGCAGTGAAAAAGCTGCTTTAATGGGCATTAAAAGCTCCAGCAGCGTAAAGGGCACTATAGGCGGAGAGTGGGCATTAATGGGGCAGAGAAAGGGCATTAACAATGGGTGTTCTCTTAACATCTGTTGCACTAACGTGTGTTAAAGCCCTTTAACGCTGGGAACCCTAACGCAAAGTAAAACCTCGCATAAAGGGTGTATTTTGAGGAGAGAGAGCATATTTTAATGTCTGCAATGTGATGCACAGAGAAGGTGAGCCCAAGATAGTGATAGTAGTGCTCCATTAGCAGCAACAACATAGTGCCCAGGTATGAAAGGGCACTATGTTGATGGCACGTGGGTCATGCAGTGGGAGTTTCTTGTGCACTGGGAGGACCAGGCAGCTGCCCAGGTGGCACATAAGAACATAAGATCATAAAATATGCCATACTGTGTCAGACCAAGGTCCATCATGCCCGGTATCCTGTGTCCAACAGTAGCCAATCTAGGTGGCAAATACCTAGCAGTTTCCCCAAATGACAAACAGGATCTACAATGCTTGTATTGGGGCAAGTGGATATCCTGGGTCCTCTTTAATAATGGTTTATTGGCCTTTCACAAGGAACCGAACCAAACCTTTTTTAAACCCAGCTACACTAACAGCTTTTACTACATCCTCCGGTAATGAATTCCAAGATTTGATTACACATTGACTAAAAGAATATTTTCTCTTAGTAGTCCTAAATGGGCTACACTATAGCCTCATTGCATGTCCCCTAGTCTTTCCACATTTTTATGGCATAAACAATTGATCTATGTTTACCCATTCCACCTCATTCATTAATTTATAGACCTCTATCATATCTCCCCTCAGCTGTCTCTTCCCTAGATTGAAGAGCCCCAACGTTTTTAGCCTCACCTCATAGGGGTATCCTGCCATCCACATTACCATCTGTGATTTCTGTCATTATCCCACAGTGATAGTGGAGGCACACAGATATGCTACTGCTGCGGAAAGGAGATGTACCACATGGGGCAGTTCAAGGGTCCTGGCACTCCAGGTAGAGATCCCAGCTGGCCCTCCTCTGCTACCGCTGAACCCATATGTGTGGGAAGAGGCCAATAATGCCAGCAACTCTAGCCCTCCAGGTAGCTGCAACATGCAGGAGCTCAGGGGCTACCACAGCAGTGGCTGTCATCCTCCCCCGAGACGTATCATTGGCAGGTGGTGATGGAGTCCCTGCAGAGGCATATGCTGGGGGGCTGTGTGGCCATCCATGTCTGTCTCTGCCCCCCACTCCAGACCTTGCGCCCTAGGCACATGCAATGTGTGCTGACCAGTGGACTGTCCGCAGTTGGTATGTGTATGGCTGGAAAACCCAGTGGTGGGCAGCAGGTGCAGTCTGACTATGCTTGCTGTGGGTGATTGTTAGTCCTAAATGGTTGGGACAGGACATGTTCCAGGCCTACTCTCTGTGGTAATGGTAGGACCAGCAGGATTCTAGTATCAACCCTATGCAAGCGTAGACGGCCCACGGCAGTTGGCGTCCATGGCATCAGCAGTTTAACAGGGCAGCCCCTGCTATATAAAAGGAAGCGCGACCCGGACCGAAAGCCTCTCGTGCCCCTGCAGCTCTCCCAGGAGGGATAGAAGCTGCCAACCACTTTCCGCTCATCTCCAGCTGCCTCAGCTGCCTTGTGCTGCCCAATTGGGGCAGCTCCTGCTATATAAAAGTAAGCACCAAGAGGCGCTCCTGCACCTTGCGGGCATGCGCCTGAGGGCCTTGCCAGAGGGCCCTTTGGCGTGGTCCTTAGGCGGAGCCCAACTGGAGGCCACATACCAACACAGACAAAGGAGCGACCAGAAACAGGAATTTCAGTCTACCGAGACTAAAACGCAAGTAATACCTCACACACTACTTGAACCAAAAAGTGTAAACCACTAAGACACCACTGCTGACTTGACTCTAGAGGGAACAGATAATATGTACATGCCTGTCTAGCTGCCTATATTGATGCCAGATAGCTTGCCTGTACTTAGACCAGATAGTGCGTCTGTCTAACTGCTTGTACTGTTACCAGATAGCTTACCTAGATTAAGACCAGATAGTGTGCCTGTCCGGCCACCAGATAGCATGCCTGCCTAGCTACGTGTATCCATACTAGATAGCAAGTGAGCTTGTTTTAACTGCATACATCCTTAACAGATAGTGCGACTGTTTACCTGCTTGACCATACTCAATACTAGATAGAGTGCCTGATTTGCCTGCTGTAGTAGGTCCTACTGCAATAGGCCCAGTAGTTCACCTGCTCACCCACGAACAGATAACATCCAGCCGCAACCAAGACACCGCAGGAGCAACCAAGAAGATGCACCCAATTATAGCATTAGCCAGTATCTACCTCATCACTGGGCTTCCCAATGGATCACACGGCTATAACTAAGGCCCCAATATTATCCCGATACTTCGGAGCGATGGGAAGAGATGGACAGAAAACCCTCACCACTCCTCAACAGAAGCCAATCGCACACTTCACCCCCACTTATTGCACATCTCACTACAACACATCAAAAAGACCCACATCGCGAAACACCAGCACCAACATCTGCTGAAGTGTGCTCTCATCAATACCAGATCAATACGTACAAAATGGCCAGTGGTCACTGACTTGATAACCCTCCATGACCTGGACATCCTAATGATCACGGAGACATGGCTATACGACTGCGACAATGTCCTTCTTAACCAGATGTTACCCCCCAAGTTCTCACTCTACACCTGCCACAGAGCCAACCAGAGAGGGGGCGGAGCACTCATCCTCGCAAAAGCTGAACTACAATTTCAATTGAGCAACGCCATTAGCAAAACCCACTTAGACACAATAACCATAGTGAATGACCACTGCACAATCAACCTACTCTACAGAGCACCAACATCATCACCAGAGGACCTCTCAACAATAATCGACCTCGCTTGTAGCATAAATCAGCCACGATCCTCAAACTGGCTGCTAAGCGACTTCAATTTACCTACGCTACAAGATACCCAAGCCACAGCCTTCCTCGAAGCACTTGACGAGCTGGGATACAAACAACTGGTTAATGCACCCATACACGTGAAAGGAAACAAATTGGATCTGATCTTCTCTCCACAAACAGCGGTAGAAGCAACCTATGATTTTGCTTTATCTATAACACCAGTACCCTGGTCTGATCACAGCTTGCTTAGATTCCAAATACCCTCCCACCATTACAATCGGAACACCAACAGAGCTACCGCCTCTCTCAGAACACCAGTGAGACGATTTCGACCCTTTGTCAAAGAATAAATACTGGAGAAAGTCCTTCCACTCCTCAATAACACAGTCCATGGACTAGACAAAAGGATTTCTAATTGGGACAACAGCCTCAACTCTATCTCCCACCTCCCAGCCATGAACAAAAAGCCAAGGAAACGAGAGCACGCAGTATGGTACTCCAAAGAGCTGCGATCATCACTCCTCCACCTGCGCAAGCTCGAGAGACGATGGCGCCGATCAAACTCCACCGAAACACACAGTGCATATAGCTCATACCTAAAAAAACATCGCAAAGAAATAACGGAGAGAAGGAAGCAGTTCCATGCAGACCTCCTGAAGCGCTCAATAAGTAAGCCACACGACCTATTCAATATTGTAAAGACATTAGCAAGAGAACCAACACCAGACCAACCATACATGCCACAACCACAGGCCTACTCTGACTACCTGACTACAGTCTCAGGAATTGATAACGTTCGACAAGGTTTTGCCCTCATTTTCATGGATATCGCAGTGGCTTTTGACTCTGTGAGCCATGAGATACTCATTGAACGTCTCAAGGAAAAGGGAATACAAGGCACTGCCCTAAACTGGTGCAAATCCTACCTGTCCAACAGATGGCAACACGTGAGGACCGGCACCACAACCTCAGAACTGTTTCTACAAAAACAGGGTGTGCCGCAGGGATCCTCACTATCGGTAATAATGTTTAACATATACATGCAGCCCATTTGTGCTCTGATCCGATCTTTCAACGTTGACTGTCTAGCATACGCAGATGATATCCTTCTATACATGCCATTTGCGACTGACCAGCCAGATTTCTCCCGACTAACAAGATGTTTCGACGCAGTCGCAGACTGGCTCTATACGCAAAACCTGCGGATCAACCACAACAAGACAGACGTCCTCTTCATTACGAGGAACCAAGAATTCATTCCCCCATTCTCACTAAAAGTCAATAATGCAGAGCTGTTAACCAAACTCACAATCCGCTACCTTGGTATCACCTTGGACCAACGGCTGGACATGAAAACACACATAAGAAACACAGTAAAAACAATATACCATAAAATACGGACAATATGGCATCTATGACCACTACTTGACCCCAGCGATTTTCGAACAATCTACCAAGCCTTAGTAATCCCATACTTCGATTACGCTAACGCAATCCTATATGGACTCCCGCAGGCAACGCGAAACCCGCTCCAGCTTGCAATGAACACAGCTGCAAGAGTCCTAGTTGGGGTATCAAGGATGGACCACATCACACCAATTTTGAAGAAACTCCACTGGTTACCTATACAGGCCAGACTTCACTACAAGATCTTAGTCCTGACCTTCAAAGCCTTAAACAATCAGCCCCCCACATCCATCAGCAAGATGATCCACATCACACCCCCCAACAGAACCAGAAGATCCACAATGGCGAACACCCTGATGATCCCAAAAGAAATGACAGAATACACAAAGGCAACATCCAACAGGGCCTTCATGATCTATGCACCTAGAGCTTGGAATGCCCTCCCCACAGACATGCGAGCCATCACTAACCTGACTCAATTCAGGAAGGCACTGAAGCATCATCTGTTCATAAGACACTACCCAGAAACCAGCTCTAGAAACCAGTCAGCGAGCACCAGTCACCTAGAGCACCCCAAAAACATACCCAGCAAGAAAAGGGAAAGCCAGTCCAACCTGTCCTGCCCCGAATAGACTATAGCCGGAAAGTAAAGGTATCAGTGTAAATAAACTGTAGAAAGTTACCCCAGTTATAGCCAAGTTTTAATCCCTGTTCGCTGTAAATGCAATGTGGTCCGACTGCATGGTATAAGGTTCTGTTGAATGTACAACGCACTGTTAAGGAATAGTGTAGTATAGAAGAGAAGTTAAATAAATAAATAACACTGTTCTAGGAGGATCCCTATCTAACAGGGGCAGGACAAAGGGCCAAATGTGACTGGCATGTACAGCATGCTGTAATTGCACAGTAAATAAAAAAACTAGCATAACACACTGGCAGTGATGGGGATCTGCAGCACAGGTAGCAGAGACCATCTCTAGCAGTGCAGGTTTTGAGGACCAGGTGCTGGGCATCCATCCTCACCCTCAGGATGACCGTTGAATCTGCGCAATAGCACAATTTGTACCTGCTATGTGATTGAAGCACACACTGTCAATGCATCGTATTGAGCTGATGTGATGGATCAGTCCATTCTCCATTTGGTGATCAGCTGCAGACTGCTCTTCTGCATGTGCGGTGCATCATGGGTACTGGAGTGGTTAATCTATTTAAGCAGAGACCTGCAGGCTCTTTGACACCAGATTGCAAGCTAGAGCGGTGTGGAGGTTAGCATACTGGTTAGTGTAATGCTCCCATATGCAGGGGATAAGTGTATGATTCCCACTTGCTCATTTTTCATCTGTGTGTTACTCAGGTCATTTCCTCACCTGTAACAATCCAGGCTCTGCTGTGAATTGCAGACACTCATCCTTTTACTTTGTTATATATTCTGGCCACACTTATGGTCAGCAAACATGCTATTCCCCATCATAGCCTTCTGAGAGCATGGCTTTATTGACTCTGTGGCAGCCCATTGCAGGGGACCAGACATGTTCACCCTGCAGATGTCAGGCCCCTGCTTCGAGGTATGATGTGATGGTCATGGCAATGGCTTGGGGGGCCAAGACACCAGGGTTTGTGGCCCACTATCACTCCTTATGTGACATTTTGGAATGTGTTTCTGTCACATTTTATGTCTACCACAACCTTCATGGACTGACAACACCTCCTTGTGACCTTCAGCTGATCACTTAACCCACCAATGGTTTAGCTGACTGCAGGTCTGTACAGTCCCTGTTTATCATCAGACATTACCAATTGACATTGTAAACCCATTTAATAATACTAAGAGCCCATTGGGGATCCTGTGTGTCTTTTGGGGAAGCTGCTAGGTACCTGTGACCTAGATTGGCCACTGTTGGACCCAGGATATCGGGCATGATAGACCTTGGTCTGACACAGTCTGGCATATTTTATGATCTTATATTCTTATGTGCCACCTAGGCATCTACCTGGTCTGCCCTGTGCACCAGCAACCCCCACTACATGACCCACGTGCCACCTCCTTTGCCCCATTTGCACCATCAACATAGTGCCCTTTCATACTTGGGACCTATGCTGTTGTTGCTAATGGAGCACTACTATCACTACTTGGGCTCCCTTCTCTGTGCATCACATTTCAGATGTTAAAATAGGCCCTCTCTCCTCAAAAAACACTCTTTCTGCCAGGTTTTGAATTGTGTTAGGGTTCCCAGCATTAAAAGGCTTTAACACACATTAGTGTAACAGGCATTAAGAGAACATCCATTGTTAATGCCCTCTCTCCGCCCCTTTAATGCCCACTACAGTGTCTTTTATGCAACACCTGTTAAAGCAGTTTTTTTGCTGCATTAAGAGTGCAAGTGTGCCAATAACAGGTATTAACAGCACACTGGTTCCCTTAATGCCCTTTAGTAAACATACCCCATAGTCTTACAAAAATCATTTTGAAAGAATATTTTTGACATAACACTTCTGAAAGTTCAATTTAAATGTATAATGATAGAACCCCTTCATTAGATCACTGGGTTTATGGAGTGGGTGATTGTTCCAGGCCTACTCTCTATGGTAATGGTAATGGTAGGACATGTTCCAGGCCTACTCTCTGTGGCAATGGTAATGATAATCCTACCTGTCCAACAGATGGCAACACGTGAGGACCGGCACCACAACCTTAATGTTACATACCGTGCGTTAACGATACCTAACGATCGTTAACGTTACCTAACGCGTGGTCTGTAATGTTACCACAGTTTAGTAAACATGCCCCTATATGTTTTAATTCTATTGTAATTTTTTAATATTTTCTTCTAAACCATATTGTCATATGTGTAAAATGTAGCATATGAGGCATACAAATAAGATAAAAAGCACTAAATTTTATACAACTAACCTGCGGCTGCAATTTATACACATAAAAGTTATTATGCATGAACCCATAGGCAAAATGAGAGGTAGACAGAGGGGCCAGCTGAAAAAATTAGAGAGTGGTGAAATTCAGCCACTTTCTATATAGCTTCTTTGCATAAGCTAGACCTGCAAAAGAGCAGATCTAATTTATACATAGAAGCTGTGTCATGGCAGTTGGTTAAACATATGTTCATTGTTGTTGTTAAGTGCCGTCGAGTCGGAGTCGACTCCTGGCGACCCTCTGGATAGCTATCCTAAATTGTGTTCGGTCTTCAGTCAGGCGGCTCATTGTTGACAGACTGGTACCCGTAGCTGCTGTTATTGTAGCGATCCATCTCATTGCTGGCCTTCCTCTTTTGCGTTGACCTTCTATCTTGCCAAGCATGATGTCTGCTAATGATCTCTCTCTTCGCATGATGTTTCCGAAGTATGAAAGTCGAAGTCTTGTCATCTGAGCTTCTAAAGAAAGCTTAGGTTTGATCTCCTCTAGTACAGACTGGTTTGTTCTTCGGGCAGTCCACAGTATTTGCCGCCAGCACCATAATTCAAAAGCATCAGTTTTCTTCCTGTCTATCTTTTTCACTGTCCAGCTTTCACATCCATATGATGTTATTGAAAATACCATGGCTTGAACAAGTCGAATCTTTGTATGGAGAGAGACATCTCTGCTCTTGAGAATCTTATCTAGGTCTTTCATAGCCATTCTGCCAAGAGCAATGCGTCGTCTGATTTCTTGACTGCTTGTTGCTTCTTTATTGATAGTTGATCCAAGTAGGTTAAAGTTGTTCACAATTTCAATTTCTTCTCCTTCAACGATGAACCTGTTGATTATGCCAGTTGTCATGATCTTTGTCTTCTTTACATTAAGGTGCAGGCCCATTTTGAGACTATGTTCTTTGATTGTGAGAAGCAAATGTTTCAGAACATCTTCACTTTCAGCCAGTAATGTGGTATCATGAGCATAGCGAAGGTTGTTGATGAGTCTTCCACCAATCTTCACACCTCTGTTGTCTTCATACAGTCCTGCTTCTCTGATTTGTTCTGCATATAAATTAAACAGGTAAGGGGAAAGTATGCAGCCGTGTCTTACACCTTTGCTTATTTTAAACCATTCCGTTTCTCCTTGTTTCGTTCGAACTGCTGAATATGTGAATAAAGCAAAGTGCACACAAGCAGCCACAGCCTCTAAATGTTAGGTTATATGATAGCAAAAATAGTTTAACCACAACTTATTTGTGTTAGAAAAAATATCTGCTGCTTCACTGCCATTTGAGTTCAGTACTTGACTCTATTTTTCCTTATAAGAATTTTGCCTAGCAACCTCTCCATAAATATCCATCCGTAACACATGCAGAACAATGAGAATTTACTGAAAGACCATTTTGTAGGTGATTTTGCTTAGGGGCCTCTTTTCATTAACACTTGAATCCATTCACAAAATATTGCAAGATTTATAGCATATCAGTTTTCCGAGTTATCCAATAAGTTTTCCACATACAGAGACCATGAATTTGAAAGTCTATTGTCAAGTTAGAAACTGACAATCTTCTTTTAAGTAATGTAGATCTTTTGTTCTTTTTTCTTAAATAAAAATGTGTCAGCTTGAGACTCCAGTATTTTAAAAACATTGCTTTAGAGAATTGGAAAGATCAAAGATCATCCTGCATAAAGAAATGCAATCAGAAACCAGGAATATTTTCTCCTGTCTAGAAGAGCTTAATACATGTGATGGTTACTCACAGTGTATTCTGGGAGCTGTAGTTCTTCTTTGGAGGACTTGCACTGCTTGGGATGGAGGAAGAAATCTTTTAGCCATACCATGTCCCTCTGTATGAAAGGGGGCTTAGGAGTAAGCATGGGATGGATATAAGTGGTATGTTGAAATGTATTTTGCATACATTATATTTTTTATTGTATTTATATTGTATTTATTCGGGGACTATTGTAGTTGTTATGGAAGGGCAGACTAGATAGAAGCATGTCAGCAGAAAAAGACCATATGGCCTATGTTTCTATTACTGGAATGCACTGGTTATGTATTATAATATGGAGGTTATTTTGGAAGGTTTGTGTACCTGTTCCACATGGAAATACTGGCTTTTCTTACATGTAAGAGAATGGATGGCATGGGAACCCACCTTTAGCCTTGAATTGTCATTCCTGTTTATCATGGCCCTCTCTTTTCCTTTGCCTCTCTGCTTGGTTGCCATAATGAGAGTTCAAGGACTTGAGGCTTCAACTTCTTAACCCCAGCCTGGATGTTGAAAAGTATTTTTTGGGATCTGCTAGGCTCTTGTGACTTGGACCAGCCACTGCCAGAGACAAGATTCTAGGCTTGATGGACTTTGGTTTGACTCAGCATGGCTTTTTTTAGGTTCTGATATTCTTAACCCCTCTTTGCTCTTTTCCTGGGATTAATGCAGTACCCATGAACCTACTGATTAGTGAGCTCAGCGCTTTCCAGACAGCTTGGCAGAAAGAATGTGAGGGAAAGACAAGTTTCTTTCTAAAGTATTTCTTCTTTACAGGAGTAGAGAAGTAGTATTATGCTGGCTTTTCATATAGGCAGCCAGCTAGAAAATTCCTTAGACAAGTTATATTCTGTGCTGATGCTGGAGCAAGTGGTGCCCCCATCAGCTAAACTCCTATATCAAATCCCCTACACACCACCACACTAGAATAAGGAGTCCTGTTTTCTAACAATGCACACTAATGCGTTAGTGCAATTTGATAAACTGGCCCCTATGAATATCACAAAGTAACAGTCTACACCTCTGAATTCAAAACATAGATCTATATATTTACATTCCAAGATAGAAAAAGTCAATGCTTCAGTCCTAGGAAGGGCTATCATCATGTCAACTGCTATAAGAAACCCAGAACACCTATCTATACACACAATTCTTAGTGAAAACTAACCCAACCTCAGGGGCAAAAATAGCAGTGCACAAAATAGAAACGAGAGGCACTAAAAAAAGGAAAACAGAAAAAGAAAATCCCAGAAAGAGTGATCATATAATTGCTACATCAGACCAAATAAAACATCTCTAAAAAAGACAGATTAAACTTCTTTAAGATGTTTTGTGAGAACAATCAATATCCATCGGTAGGACTAAAATGTAGGGCCCTATTTACAGATGGGGTTATTATAGAAACATCCCCACCTATAAAAAGCATAGTCCAGATTGGTATTCACATGCATATCACAGGAGCTTTTTCAGAACAGGCATGCTAACCATGTCTATAAATCCTGGCGGCATGGGGAGGGCAAGGAGAGGGAGGGGTTTGGGCAGGCTGCAGTATAGACATTTCATATAGAGAATATACATCTCTGGAAAAAATGTAGACGTCAGGGGCAGCATGTTGAGATCTTCCATCCCCTCAACACTGCTCCTGGCCTGGCAAGTATCATGTGATTATTGATAGGGGTCATTGGCACCATTTTGAAATCAGAAGTACGCAGAGGAGGAACAGGTCATTGCTCCTGCTCCCACTAACACCAAGGAGCCCTGGTAAGCCCATGTAGAGATTGGGGGTGAAGGTGGGGATGTCAGACCTTGAGGAAGGGCCCAGTTTGGAGAGTTCAGATGGGAAGTTTATTGTTGGCAGCCTGGGGGACAGTAAGGAAATCAAATGTGTTATGGGGAGTGGTTAGGGGGTGAGTTGATTTAAAAAGACGTTGTCTGCTTCGGTCAGCCATATACCTTCCCCCCTCGATTATTAAATACGAGTCTACGTGCAAGTCAGAATTTTTTATAGCCACCTCTTCTCTCTGGAATTGTTTACCCACTTCAGTGCGTGCTGAGACAAATTATCAACGTTTTAAGAAACTTCTTAAGACTTTTTTGTTTGAGTCTGCCTTTGACTTGCCATCTTCCTTTTAGCAGTCCTTTTTCCAATGTTTAGTTATTTTTATTCTATATATTGTGTCCTTTTCCTTCATTTAATGGCATTCATTTTCTATTTATTGTTATTTTTAACTTTGTTAACTGCATAGATTGTTTTGTCACTTTTGCAGTATATCAAATAAACAAAACCATAACCATATTCCATACCATGCACTGAGCCTATAGTATAAATATTGCTAGTATAATGCAATAGCAATGAATTAATATGAGAAAAAATTACTATAGCAGCCAATCCCAACTAATCTGCGCTATGCAGAAGATACCAGCATCCTCCACCTCTCTCACCTACACGTGTACATCAGCCACATATCTTTTTACCTTCTCCCAAGTGGGTGTAAGTGTTTGATTTTAGCCACAATTTTGGCTGCTTTTGTGGGGAAATTGTATAAAGACTCATATGTGCATGTTTACTAAATTGCATTAGCTGTTAATGCGGCAGATAGCCTGTGCTATGGTGCCATGTTGACAGCTAACGCAGGTGAAATGCAGATGGTGTGGTGATTTTCCTTGCTATTTGCATTTTGTGTGTTAGATGAGGGGAGAGGTGGGACCAGGTTGGGGAGAAGGCCTGGTAATAGGAGGCAGCCAGTGTGTGAGCAATTGTCGCACGCTGGCTGTCCAAATCGCCAATAGTGTGGCTACAGATAATGCCACAGCCAATACATGCAGCCAAGATATGGGCATCGCTGCTATGTGGCTGCTGTAAATCAGCAGCAGCATTTGACCCTCCCCCCGCCCCCCCCCCCTTTGGCTACCCTCGGGCCTGCCGATACTGAAATGGTGCTGGTGCTGCAGATAAGAAGATCCATAGCACCAACAAATGACCCTTCTCCCTCCCCTTCAGAACCCATCCCCTGTACAGCTCCTAACATATGAGGTTACTGTAGGCTGTTCAGTCCTCCCCCCCCCCCCCTACAAACCATGAACATCCTGGCTAGCCAACCAGGTATTTACTGGGACTTCCCTGGTGATCCAGCAGTGGTTGGAGCAGGAACACTCCCCTTCTGCTCCAGCTCCGCTTCTGGCGCCTTTCAAAATGACACTGGTCTCATAGTGCTGCCCCCTAGCTGTAGGACGGAGGGCTTGGCTAGCTAGCCATAATGTTTGCTGCTGAGGTAGTGGGAGGGCCTGGACTCTCTAACCCTAGAGGATGGGTGCTGTCCAGGGGGGTGATTTCAGAAGTGGGGTGTTGGTGCCATAGGTCTTCCAATCTGAGGCACTAACAGCATTTCTGCATTGAAGGGGCCCAAGGGTGGCCGAAAGGGAAGTCGCATGCCACTGTGGCACATCGGGGAGGAGAGAGCAACTACTTGCTCTTTCCTGCTATCTCCCTTTAGCCCCTATTCACTGCAGTGTTCCCGTGCTACCTTTTGATGCAGGGAACACAATCCGGGGCAGTAATTGCCTGCCTTGCGTTATATCTGCAGAGCAGATGCTGACCACTCTCCCTGCAGATACCACACAGGTTTTGTACCCACTGCATGATATTTTGACATATGCCATGCAGTAGGGGCAAAATGCATTACCACACTTTAAAAAACAGACTTCATAGGCAGCTATGTGTCTTCATCAAACAGGCATAAACTAGGTGACTGTGCAAGTATGTATGAAATCGAGTTGGGCTGAGCTATGAAATTTTATTAGTAGAAGTCAGTGTTCTCCTTCAACCCCCTAGTCCTGGCTGGGGACAATGCTATGCAGCTCAGTAGGTGGGAGTTAACACCATTGCATTATCTGCTGCACAGTTAACATGTGGTTAGTATAGTTTCTTTGCATTATCTCTATAGGAAGATTCTTGACATGACTTCAGCCTGATGTTTTGAAGTTACTGTGCATTGACTTTTGTACCTGCAAAACTTTACACTTTTAGTAGATGGGGTCCATAGATAAGCAAGACAGGAATAACTTCACTGTTCAGAACTGAGTGAGAATTATGCAAATAGACTTAGGAAAAAGAATTCAACAGGCATGTTCCTGCTGTAGGTAATTTAGTAACTGCATGCATGGGTAAATAAATAAGGATATAAACTTATGGGTCTTTATATAATATCAGTACAATACCTGCAGAAAGTATGGATAAAATGAATGTACACAAATTTACACTTGCTTCGGATTAGGTGCAACTGTACGTACATATTTTATAAACAATGCACATAAACTTAAACTTTACCCATATTCTTCCCAAAATATGCCCCTGAGTCACATAAAAGTGTGATTCTTTTTGACAATGAGCATACTTTTACACAAAGGTGTAATTTTATAAAAAGCCTTTTATGAGTGTATACAGGAATTTACAAATGAAAACAGCCTTTACCCTTTACTGTACAAATCCATGTTAATGGACTCCTTATTTGGTAACTTGAACCCTAGCAGTAGTACTGTGAGATTACCACTAGGGGTCAGCGCTATCATTTTTAACTTGGGTGGCAACTGGACAGGATCAGGCTGTGACCATGTCTACTCCACCACTAACCCACCAGGCACACTCCTGGTAAGTGCTGGGGGAGGATAAGGGGTGGGGTGTTGGTTTTGGATATTAATCGAGGAGGGTGATGCTGCTAAAAGGGGTGTGGGGGAGTTATTCTCAATGTGGGGGAATAGGTATTTTTTTCACACAGTAGGCCACAAAATAAATGTATTGAGATATACACAGATGAACGTTCGATCAATTCGCAGTAAAATTCACACCATTGCAGACTACGTAGAGGATCATAAAATGGACCTCATGTGTATAACTGAATCATGGCTGACCGACGCAGACAACGTCTTATTAAATCAACTCACCCCGGCCAATATGAATGTGCATCATTACCCCAGAGCATATCACAGGGATGGTGAAACCCTCATCCTATCAAATAACTACCTTGAGATTTAGGGGTATGTTTACTAAACCACGCTACTGTGCGGGGCGCACTTGAGCGTGCGCTAAGGTACCTTAGCGCACGCTAATGATGCATTTTTGTGCCCTGCACACGTGCGCGCCGCACTAACGGGCCTGCTCATGTGCGCGTCACGCAAATGAGCGATAGAGGCGTGGAAAGGCTCCCGGAGGGCGGAGGAAGGCTCCCCAGGGGCGGAGAGACGGGGTCAATGGGTGGAGAGAGGGAGGGGAGAGGCTCCCCGCACAGGAGCGGGGTTGAAATTCGATGAAAAAAATACCGCGAGTGAAAACCTTGCGGTAGAGCCGATTTAAAGGGAAGAGAAACCATTTCTGTCGGCAATGTACAGCAAAACCAGGGAAACCTATAAAACGTGAGCAGTGTGATACATGTGCACAGAACAAAATAGCAAATAAAAATTGAAAATGACCACAACAAAATTCTAATAAATTATAATCCAGATGGGCAACAGTGATAGTCATGGAAAACATCAAAAATCACTCCCAATAAAGACCCAAAAAAGAAATATGAATGTTAGAAGGGTCTACGCTCCATCCCCATACAAGGTGAATGATCCCACAGTGAAATTGTGCAGAGCAGGGTTTATGACTCCTTTGGCCATGTTTCCTATCTCCAGGGACTGCACTGTCTCTGTGGCCACAGTGTGGTGCAGTGAACACAGACAGTGTGTTCAGGAGCCAAAGATCACCTGTTCAAGTCCCAGCTGGGGCTCCTGCAAACCCAATCCCCATATTTTACCCACCACTAAACCATGATAGTAAAGACCAACCTTTTTTTGCAGATAACATAAGCATGGTCCAAACACCTCTATTTTACCCTACAGAGCACAGACACCAGAAACATGCACATTACCTAGACCACAGTCCCCTCAATGCAGTCCTGGAGGGCCACATATCATTTAGCTGTGATGCTGTCAGCAATATAAGGCCATGTCAGCATGGTGGCGGAGGGGTACCATTGGTGGAGGGGGAAGTGGCTGCTGCCCACAGCAGACGGTGGCCTAGCCCCCTTCACGTGGGTGCAGTGCCCTCCAACAGACAGGCCCTGTCTGACAAACAGCCATGGACTCCCCAGGGAATGCAATGTTTTTGTGCTAAGACGATGGTGCAGCAGACACAGCCAGTGCCTTTAGGACCAGAAGGTCACAGGTTCAAATCCAAGCTGGGGCTCCTGCCAACCCAGTCCCCTTATTTTTCCCATGAAGAAAACATGGTAGTAAAGACTGAACCATTATTGCTGAGACCATAAGCATGGGTCAAAAACCTCTATTTTACCCTACACAGCACAAACACCATAGAAATGTGCATTACCTACGGCAGAATCCCCCAAATGCAGTCCTGGAGGGCCAAACACCATTCAGGTTCCATGCTGCCTCTAATAAAGATGCCTGTGCTGCATATCTATGCACCACCCCCATGGTATGCAGATGTATCCCATGCATATTCATGAGGGACAGCATGAAAACCCGAACAGTGTTTGGCACACCAGGACTGGAGTGGGGAACCTCTGCCGTAAAGCAGCAGCCAACAGGGCCAGACACACCCACACCCACACCCACAGGCCCCATTGGCTAATGCCTCCTGGAGAGGCAGGACATTGGGCCCTGCGTGCATCTCCCAATACTAGCACTTGCATACCTTAGCAATGCCACCCTACACCTGGGTATATGGTACAAACCTATCAAACGTTTCCTATGATTACTGGCAGATAGCAAGTCCTACGTTAAGCACAGTTTGCTCATTGAGCCCCATCATAACAATCTTTCTGATGTCTGCGGTGTGTGCTTCAGGTCTGGTCTCTGACAGTGTTTACCACCCTGGGGAGTGACCCCCAACAGTATTGCGTAGCATATCCATGCCTGTACTGTGCCCAGGACTGGTGTGGTGGGCAGGGCTGCTAAACTCCTCTATAGTAGCACAATGCTGGCATAGGTGTGGGAGTGTGTGTCTGTCTGTTCAGTGTGTGGTGGCTGCAAACACCTTCCACAGCCCACACTACCAGCACTGTTGCCAGTATTGGCCTGCCAATGTGCATAATGAGGAGCAAGGTATCATGGGTATAGCCCGGACAGGGTGACCTGGCCAGGATGCATCTGCACAGGGCATAGGGCACTGGCTGGGACATTGTAGTGCCCAGCCACCACCTACACAGACAGGGTGACCTCAGTATGTCCTGCTGGGGGATCACTCTCACCCTGACTGTGCAGTGATGACAGCATGCCTAGGCACCCCCATAGTGCTATATAGTATTTCTCTCATGTGATATTTATGGGTTTCCTTTTGGGGCTCAGTCACTGATTTATCTGCTTGTTCTGTATGCTGACATCCCAGTTCTGGGTGCATGCACTATGGACTAGCTAGCAGACTGTTTGCAGCTGGTATGTGTCTTGATGGAGTCGCTTGCAGGGTGCAGCGGCTGAAGGCTTGCTGCAGGAGAATATCAGATAGTGGTGGGGTGCAGCTTAGCATATCCAGGTCTAATGTCTGTCTGCTATTGTGTTATGGATGTGTACAGAGCTGCATTGACTGCCCTGTAGGGTGTCTGTTCTCCAGCATGACCGGGGTTGATGGTCCCCTCTACTGCCACCTTTGCAGGGAGGTAGAATGTGGATCTGTTGATGGGGGACCCTGTTTGCCACTCTCGGCTCGGGGGGGGGGGGGGGGGGGGGGGGGGGGGGGTGGTGGTGTATGGTCCATGGGGCTACACCTGACTCAGACAGAGATATTCAAGGTGTTTCTGCAGAAACTACCTATCTCACACATTAACACTGCTTTGGACCTCCGGCATGGCCTCTTTTGGCCATGGACGGTGCTGTGGACCTGGTACTGGGCGCCTCACCACACCCTCAGGGTGAGCACAGTACCTGCACAATGTGACGGTGTGTAGCTACTCTATGCCAGTAAAACACACGGTCAGTACCCCCTACCAGGCCGAGGTGCTGTGGGGGTGCACATGGCCACTTCCCCCTACCAGGCCGAGGTGCTGTGGGGTGCATTCCCCATCTTGTGTTTATCTGTGGACAGCTGATTTGCATGTGCAGTGCATCATGGGTATGGGTGGGCTAACCCTAACCTGGTGACCACAGCAGACTGTCTGTGTGGTGACATGCACTCCCTCTGCATCCAACCAGGGGCTTGCTAGCAGCTATAGTCCTGTAGTGCAATGGTTATTTCACTGCCTGTGGAGCCTGAGGTCATGGGTTCAAACCCACAGTGGGGTTATTTGATGGGGCTGCCCAGAGAATTATCTCTTTTTAATGTACATTATTGCTGCCAGCAAAAACACCCTCATCGTACTGTACCCAAAAGGTGCCTCAGAGGGCACTTTATAGGGCGCCCTATAGGTTACCTTATGGTTACCGTCCATATAAGGTGCACTATACGTTACCCTGTGGAGCAACTTATAGGGTGCCCTATAGGGGACATTTTAGGGTGCCGTGGTGGACAGTGCACTTGATAATGTGCCCTATGGAGTGCCTTATAGGGTGCCTTATGCGGCATCTTCAATTGCGGCATGTGAGGACCTGTTTGCTGGCAGCAATTAATAAAATACAACTAAAGTGCTACAGGAAAAAATACATACATTGCAAAGCTGATGCCACAGCCAGCCTTATGTATTAGGCACACTGGGGAGCAAACTCATGACCCCTGTATCAGCAGTCAGTGCCTTACCCATTGTGCTACACTGCTGCTGCTCTTTGCATGTCAGCACACCTACTTATGCTGTGCATTCCTTAAACTGCACAGTGCTGCCATCAAAAACATTGCTTTGACCTTGCGGTAACTCATACAGCACCCTATAAAGTGCCCTATCAGCAACATTCTAGGGTGCCTTGGCGGAGAGTGCACTTTAAAATGTGCCTTATGGGGCGCCTTATGTTAACACGCTTTGAGAGTGCATTTGCTAGTAGTAGTAATTAAGATAAAAAATAAAATGCCTCCTAAAGCAAACTTACCCATAATAGGTAATGCCTCAGCCAGCCTTCTTCATTGGGCACAGTGGGGGATTAAACCCATGATCCTTGCACCATTGGTCAGTGTCTTAACCATTGTGCTGTGGCTCTGCTCCTGTACTTGTGCATCAGCGCGCCGCCTTATGCCGCCCAATATTAAAATGCCTCCTAAAGCAATAGCACACCACCTTATGCACATCAGTGCGCTGCCTTATGCTGCCCATTATTTAAATGCCTCAGCCAGCTGTCTTCATTGGGTACTGTGGGGGATTAAACTCCTGATCCCTGCACCATTGGTCAGTGTCTTAACCATTGTGCTGTGGCTCTGCTCCTTTGTTTGCACATCAGCACGCCACTTATGCCTCCCGCGCAACTTTCTCATGCGCTAATGTGCGGGGCGCACATGGGCGCTGCGCACATTAGTGCATGAATAATCCCGGTTTTGCTTTTTTCAGCCAGACACGCCCACTCTTTATATGGCACCCGCACACTAGCGGGCCGCGCACATTACCGGGGTTTTAGTAAACATACCCCTTAGTTGCTTAACACCATATCATCATCAACTTTAAACATTATAACCCTGGAGAGCAAAGTTCTAACGATAAGCTTAATCTACAGAGCCCCCACTGCTGAACTAGATGACCTCTCTCTATTATTGAGCTGGCTACCAACTTTACCAACAAGGGTAAACAAACAATAATTCTAGGTGACTTCAACCTGAATTCTTTACCCCCAACCCAAGCAATGGCAATTCTCGATGCTCTAAACTCACTGAACCTCTCTCAGATCATTGAAGCTCAGATACCAACTGGAGGGGACACCCTCAACCTGGTTCCTATACCATCCAACCTTCATTCCTCCAACCCTTGCATCACCTACCAAGTAACACCTGTACCCTGGTCAGATCAACACATGATATCCTTTGACTTTCCTATAAATCCCCCTCAGCCTAGACAGAATCACACATTTACCCACTGGTGATTCAAAGGATTCAACAAAGACAGCATGCTTTTCCAAGTCCTAGCCAAACTAGACACTGGAACCTGAGACCTGACATCCCTAATAGAGAATTGGAACAATACCATCTCACCAGCTGCCCTTGCATCACCCAAGCAAAGAACCTCTGAGAGAGAAACCAGAGCCCCATTATACTCCTCTGATATAAAGATGGCAAAGACCACATTAAGAAGAATAGAAAGAAGATGGCGGAAAACCAAGGATCAATCAGACCATCAGGAATATAGGACAAAGCAACAGGAATACAACAAGCTAATTCTTGATTAAAGGAAACATCATCATACAAACCTCATCACAAAAGCTCTAAACTGCCCTAGAGAGCTATTCTCGATAGTAAAAGAGCTTACCAGAGACCCACATAGCCATGCCACAGTTTCAATATTTCCCGAGACCTATGCAACTCATCTGAAGAGCAAGCTCAGCTATGCACAACTTGTATCAAACCAATCTCCCACATTAAAAGCAAAAAAGGATCCCCCAAAGATTTGGACATCATTTTACCCCATCACAGAAGACCACTGTATCAATCTACTAAAATCTCTGAACACTACCATTCCCCCCCTCGACCCATGCCCAACCGCATGGGTAAAGATGACTTCACAAGAAATAGCGCCAACACTCTGCAGAATAATAAATGTATCCCTCTCTCAAGGATTTCTGCCTCCATCACTAAAGACCTCTTCCATAAGACCACTTCTAAAGAACAACACAGTTAATCCAAGCTTTCCATCCTCGTATCGACCCATAGCCAGCATACCGCTTCTCTCCAAATTAATTGAAAAGACAGTTCTACACCAGTTACAAGATCACATCGACTCAACCTTCCCACTCGACCCTCAGCAGCATGGATTCTGAGAACTCCACGGGGCAGAAACCTTATTAACATCCCTACTGAACACAATTCTCAAAGGGATGGAAAACGCCAAACAAAGCTTCATACTAATATTTATCAACATAGCATCCACGTTTGATTCAATAATACACACCATGCTCCTGGAAGGCTAATGGAAATAGGAATAAGTGACAGATTACTGCAACCTAATTCTTCAGGGCTTACCCAAATGTGCAACCCATGCATTACAACTAGCATAAAACACGGCAGCACAATTAATCACCGGAACCAATAGACAAGATCACATCACCCCTATATTAAAATCCCTCCCCTGGCTCCCCATCCGATCAAGAATAAAATACAGAGCTATAATGATGACATTCAAGATTCTACACAACCAGTCCCCCGAATGTTTAAAGGAGTTACTCAAAAGACTTCCCGACATTCACTTAAGGAGGAAGCAACACCAGAACATCATGAACACCCTCTCAATGGCTACCATACCCTCCCACACCTCCCAAGCAGCGCTACACAGAATATTCAAATATTACACCCCATCTTTATGGAACTCACTCCCGCATCATCTGAGAGCAACTTCAGATATCGCCGAATTCAGGAAATATCTAAAACCCATCTTTTTTACAGAACACTTCAACACCACAGAAAACACGCGACCATAGAATCAATACATCCAATCAGCAGCCCCATCTACAACAAGTTTCCTCATCAGAAATCCCCCACCTAACACTAACATTTAAAATGCTGTAAGACCACTGTGTCAACACACGGGAAACCGTCAATTGTTTAATGTAAATAGTTCAAACTGTTATCTGTTCAATGTAAAAGGTTGCTACTGTACCATTCTATGTAAACCTTCATTATGTTACAATGTAAACCGCTTTGATAAAATTGAAAAGCGGTATATAAAAGATGTTAAATAAATAAATGTACTTACAGAAAGTGTCAGCCTAATACGGTAATTGCAGGGTGTCAGTTCCAAGTATCTACTCTGTGAATCATGTGGAGAGGCAGAAGATCCTGAAATACCAAGAAATTCAGTCAGAGGCCAAGAAAATGTGGCATAAAGATACAGAAATATTTCCCATTGTGTTGGGTGCCACAGGCTTAATAAAGAAAAATTTCCAAGCACATCTTGACAAACTACCCATAAATGTTACATCTTACAAACTCCAGGAGGCCCTCTTTGGCACAACGCAGGCACTATTCCAAGCCTCAGTAGTAAATTTGAGACTGAGATCATACTCCACATACCCTGGCTTAAAAGTGAGGTTCATGACTGTCATGGTATGCACAAAACAAACCCATTTGGAGAAAGTGCCCAGAGACACACCCAGACAGACACGCTCAAGAGCAAGGTAGCAAATACAAGGGGTTTCATAGGAGCACAGCAGAAGGGAGTAGTGGTTGGGGTATTAAATACACAAGGAGTTTGAAGAGGAATGCTACAAGTTTTATTGAGAAGGACAGGACACAGAGCAGGGGAGATAAAGGTAGCCAAGGATGGACCCTACATGGACACAGATGATAATCAGGCCTAAGAAGCACAATCAAATTTCATCCAGTCACCGACACTGGAAGCAGTCTCAAGAGATAAGCGGGATGTGGGCTTTCCAGTCTTTTGCATTGAGTGTCACATGTATGATTTTCTCCCAGCTGGTGAGAGGTCTTACGTGTGCACTAGGTGCAAGGAGCTCTCTGCTCTCAGGGAACGAGTCCATTCTCTAGAGGCTAGAGTAGCAGACTTGGAAAACATAAGACAGACAGAGAGGTACATAGACGAGACCTACAGGGATATAGTCCTGAAGTCCCACCTCCAGTCTGGCAGCATCCCTGTTGCCAGGGAGGAGAGAGGTCACGTGACAGGAGAGCATCACCCTGGTGTGGCAGGAAGTGATCCTGTAACTAGGACCTGTCCTCCAGGTGATGTAAACCCCTCTCGCACCGAGGAGGTTTCTCCAGGGCCAAGTGCCCATGAGGGAAGGGTTAGGACAGCAGTTATAGTTGGTGATTCGATCATTAGGCATGTAGATAGCTGGGTGGCTGGTGGACGTGAGGATCGCCTGGTAACATGCCTGCCTGGTGCGAAGGTAGCGGACCTCACACGCCACCTAGATAAGGTCTTAGATAGTGCTGGGGAGGAGTCTGCTGTCTTGGTACATGTCGGTACCAATGACATAGGAAAATGTGGTAGGGAGGTTCTGGAAGCTAAATTTAGGCTTTTAGGTAGGAAGTTGAAATCCAGAACTTCCAGGGTAGCGTTCTCCGAAATGCTTCCCATTCCACGCGCAGGACCCAAAAGGCAGGCAGAGCTCCGGAGTCTCAATGCGTGGATGAGACAATGGTGCAGAGAAGAGGGGTTCGGATTTGTTAGGAACTGGGGAACATTCTGGGGAAAGGAGGGGCTCTTCCGAAGGGATGGGCTTCACCTTAACCGGGATGGAACCAGGCTGCTGGCATTAACCTTTAAAAAGGAGATAGAGCAGCTTTTAAACTAGATAATAGGGGAAAGCCGACAGTCGCCCAAGTGCGCATGGTTCAGAAAAATGTATCCTTGAAGGATACTACAAAAAGCAGAGAGGTTCCAAAAAAGAGTAAAGTAGCCCAAATGCCCTCGAGTATGGAGCAGACAGAACTTAAAGATCCCAAATTACCCATGTCTACCAATAGCCAAATTAATATGGATAAAATACAGTCTCTAAAATGCTTGTATGCAAATGCTAGAAGTCTACAAAACAAGATGGGAGAGTTAGAATATATAGCACTAAACGAGAGGTTAGATATGATTGGAATATCAGAGACATGGTGGAAGGAGGACAACCAGTGGGACACTGTGATACCTGGGTACAAACTATATCGTAATGATAGAGTTGCCCAAATTGGTGGAGGGGTTGCGCTCTATGTTAGAGAGGGCATTGAGTCAGAAAGGATTAAAGTTTTGCAAGAAACAAAATTTGCTGTAGAATCTCTATGGATTGAAATTCCATGTAAAAAGGGGAAGGCGATGGCAGTGGGGTGTACTATCATCCGCCTGGCCAGAATGAACAAATGGATGATGAAATGCTCAAAGAAATCAAGGAAGCTAGCAAAAGTTACAGTGCAGTAATAATAATGGGTGATTTCAATTACCCCTGCATCGACTGGGTCAGTGTCACAACAGGACATGCTAGGGAGATAAAGTTCCTAGATGAAATAAATGACTGCTTCTTGGAGCAGCTGGTTCATGAACCAACCAGAGGGGAAGCAATATTAGACCTAGTCCTTAGTGAAACACCAGATGTAGTGCAAGAGATAAGGGTGTTGGGGCCACTTGGCAATAGTGATCATAGCATGATCACCTTTGATTTAATTAGTGGAGGAGGGATAGTAAGGAAATCCACAGTACTACCCTTTAACTTTCGAAAGGGAGACTATGATAAAATGAGGAAAACAGTTAAGAAAAAACTAAAAGGAGCAGTTGCAAAGGTTAAAGACGTACATCAAGCTTGGGTGTTGTTGAAAAATACTATCTTGGAAGCCCAGACAAGCTGTATTCCACGCTTTAAGAAAAGTGGAAGGAAGTCCAAAAAACTGCCAGCATGGTTTAAAGGTGAGGTCAGAGAGGCTGTTGTTGCCAAAAAAGCATCTTTCAGGAAATGGAAAAAAGAGCCAAACGATGAAACCTGGAAACAGCACAAGCACTGGCAAGTCAAATGCAAGGCATTGATAAGGCAGGCAAAGAGAGAATTTGAGAAGAAGCTTGCTGCGGAAGCAAAAACGCGAAATAAAGACCTTTTCAAGTACATTCGTAGCAAAAAACCTGTGAGAGAGTCAGTTGGTCCATTAGATGATAAAGGGGTTAAAGGAGCACTAAGAGGTGACAAGGCGATAGCGGAAAGACTGAATGAATTCTTTGCTTCGGTCTTTACTGAGGAAGATGTAGGGATGTTACCCATGACTGAAGTGGTATTTAAAAGTGTGGAAGAATTGAAGGAAATATCGATACATCGGGAAGATGTCTTACAACTATTAGATAAACTGAAGAGTAGCAAATCACCTGGGCCGGATGGTATACATCCAAGGGTGTTGAAAGAACTGAAATTTGAGATTGCAGACCTGCTATCAGTAATCTGTGAACTATCATTAAAATCATCTCTAATACCTGAGGATTGGAGGATCGCCAATGTAACACCAATTTTTAAAAAGGGTTCGAGAGGTGATCCGGGAAACTACAGACCAGTGAGCCTGACATCAGTACCGGGAAAAATGGTAGAAACCATCATAAAGAATAAAATTACTCAGCATGTAGATAGTCACGACCTAATGGGAGACAGCCAACATGGCTTTAGACAAGGAAGATCTTGTCTTACTAATCTGTTATGTTTTTTTGAAGGATTGAATAAACAGGTGGACAAAGGTGAGTCGGTTGATATTGTGTATCTGGACTTTCAGAAAGCCTTTGACAAAGTCCCTCATGAGAGACTTTTGGCAAAACTAAAGAGTCATGGGATAGGAGGCAGTGTACTACTGTGGATCAGGAACTGGTTAAAAGATAGAAAGCAGAGGGAAGGGCTAAATGGCCAATTTTCCCAATGGAGAAAGGTGAATAGTGGTGTACCCCAGGGATCTGTGCTGGGTCCGCTGCTTTTTGACATATTCATAAATGACCTGGAAAGTGGAATAACAAGTGAGGTTATCAAATTTGCAGATGACACAAAACTATTTAAAGTTGTTAAAACCCAGGAGGATTGTGGAAAATTGCAAGAGGATCTTGATAAATTGGAAGACTGGGCATCAAAATGGCAGATGAAATTTAATGTGGAGAAGTGCAAGGTTATGCACCTAGGGAAGAACAACCCAAACTATGGTTACACGATGCAAGGTTCCACATTAGGAACCACCACCCAGGAAAAAGATTTAGGCATCATTGTGGATACCTTGTTAAAACCCTCGGCCCAGTGTGCAGCGGCGGCCAAGAGAGCAAATAGAATGCTAGGTATGATAAGGAAAGGAATGGAAAATAAAACAAAAGATATTATAATGCCTCTATATCGTTCCATGGTGAGACCGCACCTTGAATATTCTGTGCAATTCTGGTCGCCGTATCTTAAAAAGGATATAGCGATTTTAGAAAAGGTTCAGAGAAGAGCCACCAAAATGGTAAAGGGGATGGAAGGCTACTCCTATGAAGAAAGGCTAAAAAGGTTCTGGCTCTTTAGCCTGGAGAAGAGACGGCTGAGTGGAGATATGATAGAAGTCTATAAATTAATGAACGGAGTGGAACGGGTAAACGTAGATCGATTGTTTACCTTATCAGAATATGGAAAGACTAGGGGACATGCAATGAAGCTACAGGGTAAACTATTTAAGACTAATAAAAGAAAATATTTTTTCACTCAACGTGTAATCAAACTCTGGAATTTGTTACCGGAGGATGTAGTAAAGGCTGTTAGTGTAGCTGGGTTTAAAAAAGGTTTGGACAAGTTCCTGGAGGAAAGGTCCATAAACCATTATTAAGAAGGGACCCAGGATATCAATGCTTGAACCAGTACAAGCATTGTGGAACCTGTGTCCCTTGGGGAAACTGCTAGGTACGTATGACCTAGATTGGCCACTGTTGGAAACAGAATGCTGGGCTTGATGGACCTTGGTCTGACCCAGCATGGCATATCTTATGTTATGTTCTTATGTTGGCATTCGTACACAATTTATAGCCTCTGTAAATGCTGACATTTAAATGTCCCACCTTCTACATCAATATGCATTGGGAAACACAGTCTACATTTGTAGACTTCAACACCAACTATAACAGATCCCAAACACACTTCTTTTCAAACCATGGAAATCTCTACATTGTTAGTGTTTCCATGTGTAAATCATGGCCATTCCAAAATTACAGCTTGGTCTAGACCATCAAGAACCTATCAAAAACTAAGGTATCCCTATTTGTTCAGGGAACTCACAGTTTTTCATTTGGATTTTCTTTCTTTTTCTTCAGATATGTGCCTATGAAGTAACATATGAACTAATTACTTTTAAATCATCTAGCATGGTGAAAGCAGGCACATCATTGCAGAGTTGATGTGTCAGAGAAGCTTGGGTGGAGTGTTAGCAAAGTCACTATGTACATGCATATGTAGAAAATATGCATTTACATATATAAGCCATGCACTGCCATTTATGGCTGCTCTCATGACAGGTGTAGTACCCATACCTTCAACCTTGCATTATATTTGCAGGATTTCTGCTAGTACAGTTGTGGTCAACATTATTGATACCTTTGCATTTTAGGTATGTTGTGTACAGTATCTTGAGAAATAAATTAAATATTACAACTGTATGTCGTCATAATATTTTAATAGTATGTTCAAAGATATACAACAAAAAAGATGTCTGTGAAACTTAGACGTAGTAATTATTGAGAAAAAAAAGAAAATATGACCTGAACAGGATTAATGGCACCCTTCACTAATATTTGGTTGCACAACCCTTGGCAGTGATGGCAGCCTCCAAACATTTCTTGTAGTCATCTATACGTTTCATACATCTGCCTGCTGGTAGTTTCTCCAACTCTTTAATTGCAGTTTATTTCAGCTCATGAATGTTTCCTACATTCCTTTTACCTGGCAGATTTCAGCTCTTTCCAAAGTTTCTCGACTGGATTGAGATCAGAACTCATTGCTGGCCAGTTTAAAACAGTCCATTTGTTCCTTTTTAACCATTCTTTTGTACTTTTGAATGAATGTTCTAGTTCATTGTCCTGGTGGAGGACCCGTGACTGTCAATCCAGACCTAGCGTTTTTGACACTAGGTAGCATATTTTGCTCCAAAATACCATGGTATCCTCTGACTTCATGATTCCTTTAATACATTCCAGGTCTCCAGTTCCTGAGGCAGCAAAACATCCCTACAACATTATGGAACCTCCACCATATTTAACTGTAGGAAGGGTGTTTTTTTCCTTATAAGCTTAATTTCTTTGCCTGTAAATGTATCGCTGGTCTGCATTGCCAAAGAGCTGAAGTTTGTTTTCATCTGTCCACAGAACATTTTCACAGAAGTATTGTGGTTTCTGAAGGTAGGTTTGGGCAAAGATCAGGTGTGCCTTTTTATGTATGTCTTTGAGCAGTAGGGTCCTCTGTGACATTCATTCATGAAGTCCTTCTTTGTTTTGTGCACAGTATATGGTGCGGTTTGAAACCTCTGTTCCAGATTGCTCTATGTCAGCCTTAACCTCTTTGGATGTTGTATGTGGTGGTTTTCCAGCAGTTCGTACTAACCTTCGAAGACTTCATGAATTAAGTTTCCTCTTCCCATCAAGTCCTGAGAGATTGTTGACAGTTTCATGAGCAGAAAACATCTTAATAGCGTTGTGAACTGTAGACACAGGAATCCCAAGGTCTTTGGAGATGGCTTTGAACCCCTTTGAAGTTTGTTGATAATGGCTTTTCTGACAGTCTCAGGCAGCTTTCTTGTCTTCACCATCGTGAAAATAGAACAGGGAGTGAATGTGGCCATTTTAAACATTAGAGCCATCATTCATTGGTTGATTCAAGTCATGTGAGTACTGACAATTGATCACAGGTGTGTCTAATTTTACTGCAATGGGAATGTGGTTCTTCTGTTCAAACTGATTTAAATTGTTTATAAGGGTGCCCTTTCCAAACCTAGGTGCCCTTTTACAAAAGTACCCTCCATGTGGGCTGTTAAGAGTGTGAGTGAAAGACATATGCAAGGTGAGGAGTCATCTGTATACTAGGTCATTGAGGGAGTTTTATACCACCATCTTCTCAAGATCCAAAACCAAATTTACTCCATATGGTAGCCCTCTGAGTCAGCAAACAATAGTCACCTGGAGCAGCCCACTATAATAAATTCAGGGCTGTACCAAGCCATAAATACGCCCTAAGAAGCTTGCACATCTGGCACGCCTCCCTTCCCCATCACAGGTTTGCCAATTGCCCCATGCCCAGCATCTTGCCTTACCCCACACCTCCATGTCCAGCCAGCTCCCTGCACTGCCTGCCCTTGCCCCAGCACTGCTTTTCGTGGTTCCTTGGCAGCAGCAGCAGCAGAGCAGATATCCAATTTAAAAAAAAACACGCAGATCTTTCCGACTCCGCGATTGCATGCAGGTCTGATCCCTCCCTCCTCTGATGTATGCTTGTGCCAGAGGAGGAATTGACCAGACCAGCCATTCAAATGTGGATCTTTGTAACTCCATGCTTGAATGGCTGGTCTGGTCCCTCTCTCCTCTGACACAAGCATATGTCAGAGGAGGGAGGGATCAGATCTTCATGCAAGCACGGAGTTATAAAGACCTGTATGTTTTGTTTTGCTTTTTTAGAATTTTAGAAGCTGCTGTAGGGCAAGAGCAGGCAGCGTGGGGGGAGCTGAGGCCGGCAGCCACACCCCTATTTCTTTACACCCTGTGTGGCCGCACCACTCACACAGGACTAGGTACAGCACTGAATAAATTTGCTTCTTAATCTTTTACCTATTATAATCAGAGCCTTGTCTGCAACACTTTTTTTAAACTTATGTTTCAATCACTACAGAAATGCTTGTTGCCAAAAGACTGACTTTATGAAATTAGTTGCTGACTAAACTAGATCAGCATCTCTGGGAAGGCACATTTTCAGTGTAATAGAGAGAGGGAGGTGGTAAAGGGGGAATCAAATAGAAAGGTTATAGTTACAATTGCTGCCAATGACTTCTCAAGTTCTATTGCAAATTAAAAGCTTGCCTACAGCAATGGTAGTTTAATACTTCTGATCTAGAGAAAAGCCTATTATGTTAGTTATTATGCAAGTATTGTAGTAAGCAGGGTCATATGAACCAAAATGAATGAAGTCATGCAACCTAATGTTAGGAACAAGTACATATCAAAGGCAGGTAAACAGTAGTGGAGGATTCCATTATTAGGAATCCATTTAACTGGGTTTACAATGTCTCCGTAAAATGCATGCTGTCTTGCGTGCCAGGTACAAAAGGTAATAGAGCTCAGGTTTCTGTGATATGGATCAATCTCACGGTGACTTGATAATCCAAAACTTGCTGAACAGTGAGACAAGGCAGAGAGCAGAGCCAGAAAAATATTTGAGTCCCTGGGGAAAAAACGAGGCGATGATGCCTTTGTACAAATCACTATAAAGACCTCATGTCCTGTTCTAGAGATTGTAAGCTCAGGAAGATAGAGGCAGTCCAGAGAGGTGTGCTTAAAATGGTAAAGCCCTGAACCGTAAACCCGTCCTCTAAAAGAGAACCAGACTGCTGGAACATAAAATTAAAAAGGTTGTAAAGGGGTTTTAAGCTACAGACCAGAGTAAATTGATAGATGCAGATGAGTGCTCGATTTGGACTAATGTTGCCAGCATGGGTTCAGTAGCATTGGAACATGCCCAATAAATTCTAACTTTTTTACAAGAACTTTAGTGGCAAACTTGAGATGACATATGATTTAGCTAAAGCTTTTGCATGGTACTGCATGAAAGGCTGATTTTCAAATTTCAAAGATGAATCAAATGTCTAATGGCCACAGCCACTGGATAAAGTGTGGGTGTCTTATTTTATTGATATAATCAGTGGAGTTTTGCATTTAAGCAGATGTTCTCTGCCCAGTCCTCGGGACACACCTAGCCAGTCAGGTTTTCAGGATAATCACAATGAGTATGCATGTTTGAGATTTGCATGCATGCAAATCTATCTTATGTATATTCATTGTGGTCGTCCTGAAAACCTGTTTGTTTAAGTGTGTCCCCAGGACTGGGTTAAGAGCTGGTGAATGTAAGTAATGCTGCTGAATATGTGCTTATGCAGCAGCTGATGCTACCACATGGTTTCACTACATGCCAGAGACTCCCAGTAAGGCTGGGAATGAGGATTGGAGGTGGGGGATGAAGGGTCTACTGGAGGTGTGCCAGGGAGGGAGGAGTAGCCTAGGGGTTGGGACAAGGCACCTCAGGCTAGAAGGTCGGGGGTTCAAATCCCACTAGAGGACAGCAACCTTGGGCCAGAAGGACTGGGGTTTCTAGTCCCGCAGATGCTCCTTGTGGTCTTGGGCAAGCCACTTAACCCTCCATTGCCCATGTTCCCTGTAAGTATTAGTGTATGTGTCTCAAATCCCCATGTGTTAAATGTATCCCCCACTTGTGTTGTGACCGCTTTGATTGAAGGATAAGGCGGTATATAAATACCATTAAATAAATAAAGAGGTCATCATTGTGGGGAGGATGGGTTGGGGAATCTTTGCTAAAGGGTTACATATATGGGGGATGGTATGCTTTGGGGTAATGGGAGGGTCCAGCTGAGTTGGAAAGGGCATCTGATTTCTTGTGCAGGTATGGGGGGGGGGGGGGGGGGGAATCAAGGTTGGAGGACTGATTAGAAGGTAAAGGAAGAAGGCATACCTTGGCATGGACAGCTGTCCTTTCCAGCAGGCATTTATTTATGCCTCAAGACATCTGTAAATGCCAATATCTACACTTTATCCTAGAGATGTGGATTCTCCTTGAAAAACAAGGAATTTACATCTCTATTGAAGGCCTGCCCAAACTACTCCCTCTACCCACCCTAACCTTAAGGTTACCATATGGCCCTGATTTTCCAGAATTGTCCCCGATTTATGAGCTCTGTCCCTGATTCCCACCTGATTTGCAACCTCCTGTCCCCAATTCCAGCAAAGGGGATAAAGGGGATAGAAAAAAACAATTATTTTCAATTTAGTGATTTATGAGTATCCATTATCTTTATATTTTGCACAGTATGGGGGAAATGCATCATTATTTATATTTCACTGTTGATTTGTTTGCTTCAAAGTGATATTATTACTGTCATGGGATGGATGCCTTGTTACTCAAACTTAAAACTAAGATGTCTCTTCTCCCTTCCCCTCACCTCTCTTCTGCACACACATGCACTTCAGATCAGTGTCCCAGATTTGTCTGCAAAAAATCCAGTAATCTTACCTAACCATTCTCCCTGGACATCTCCCTAGATAACCACGTTCTAAAATGGCATTTGCAGGTGTATACCAATCTACATGTGTAAATGCTGCTGATTACAAATGGGGATACTTGTAAAATACCCCCCATTGATTAGAGTATCCTGCTGGCCAGCTCAAAAGTAGAGAGATCCTGGATTTTTTTTCAGGAGGTTTTCCTTATTCAAAGTAGTGAAATCCTCAAAGTAAGAGGTGAGATCAATACTCAAAGGGGTATGTTTACCAAACTGCATTAGTGCAAATCGCGTTAGGAGCCGCGTTAGTGAAAGGAAAGCCAAAAAAGGACATGGGCGGGACATCGTAACGACTAACGCGCGTTCCAAAAACTAACGAGCGTTACAGGGCGCCGTGGCGCGTTACTGCACGTTAATCATATGAAGGCGTACAGACATAAATCATTAAGACAGAGCTGTAGCACAATGGTTAGTGTACTCACTGCTGTTACAGGCAGCACGGGTTCGAGTCCCCAGTGTGCCTAACGTAGAATGCTGTCCCAGGCAGCACCCTGTACATTACATAGGGAATGAGGAGGCATGTTTTTCTTTACGTTCAGTAGTTGTTAGTGAAACACACTCTCGCAGTGCGCATAGCCATGTATGTCGGTACGTGCGTGGCTGCGTGCGTTGTTATGGGCGTAGCCCCGTGCGTACAATCGTGCGTGGGTACGTGTGTTTTTACCAGTGTGGGAACCTTATAGTACAGACACTTTAGGGTGTCTTGCACCTATGCACTATGCTAACAGATGTATGTGTGATGGTCTATGGTTTATCAGAGCCTGAGAGCAGGCGCTGGATCTTCCCAGGGTTGGATTGTGCCAGTCACACTCATGATGCACTGCACATGCAAATCAGCTGTCCACAGATACACACCATGGGGAATGCACCCCCACAGCACCTCGGCCTGGTAGGGGGAAGTGACCATGTGCACCCCCACAGCACCTCGGCCTGGTAGGCGGTACTGACCGTGTGTTGTACTGGCACAGAGTAGCTACACACCGTCACATTGTGCGGGTACTGTGCTCACCCTGAGGGTGCAGTGAGGCACCCAGCACCAGGTCCACAGCACCGTCCATGGCTGAAAGAGGCCATGGTGCAGGTCCAAAGCAGTGGTAATGTGTGAGCTAGGTAGTTTCTGCACAAACACCTTGCAGTCAGGTGGCCCATGTACACACCCCCCACACAGCAAACAGGGCCTCCCAACAATAGATCCACCTTCTACCTCCCTGCAAAGGTGGCAGTAGAGAGGAACATCAACCCCAGTTCTGGTGAGGAACAGACACCCCACAGGGCAGGCACCACAGCTCTGTACACAGACAGACATCAGGTCTGCATATGGTAAGCTGCACCCCACCACTATCTGATATACTCCTGCAGCAATCCATCAGCCACTGCACTCTGCAAGCCACTCCATCAAGACACATACCAGCTGCAAACAGTCTGCTAGTTAGTCCATAATGCATGTGCCCAGTGGATATGCATGCACCCAGAACTGGGATGTCAGCATACACAGCAAGCAGATAAATCAGTGACTGGGCCCCAAAAGGAAACCCATATCCATCACATGAGAGAAATACTATACAGCACTATGGGGGTGCCTAGCCATGCTGTGGTCACTGCACAGACAGGGTGAGAGTGATCTCTCAGCAGGACATACTGAGGTCACCCTGTCTGTGTAGGTGGTGGCCAGGCACTAAAATGTGCCTGTCACTGCCCTTTGCCCTGTGCAGATGCACCCTGGCCAGGCCACCCTGTCCAGCCTATACCCATGGTACCTTGCTCCTCATTATGCACATTGGCAGCTCAAAACTGGCAACATTGCTGGCAGTGTGGGCTGTGGAAGGTGTTTGCAGCCACCACACACTGGATAGACAGACAGACACCCCCACACCTATGCTAGCATTGTGCAACTATAGAGGTGTTCAGCAGCCATACCCACCACACCAGTCCTGGGCACAGTTCAGGCATGGATATTGTACGCAAGACTGTTGGGGGTCACTCCACATGGTGGTACGCACTGTCAGAGACCAGACCTGCAGCACACACCACAGACAGCAGAATGATTGTTATGGTGGAGCTCACTGAGCAAACTGTGCCTAATGTAGGAATTGATATCTGCCAGTTATCACAGGAAACGTTTGATAGCTGTGTACCATATACCCAGGTGTAGGGTGGCATTGCTAAGGTATGCAACTGCTAGTATTGGGAGATACAGGCAGGGCCCAATGTCCTGCTTCTCCAGGAGGCATTGGCCAATGGGGCCTGTGGGTGTGTCTGGCCCTGTTGGCTGCTGCTTTACGGCAGAGTTCCCCAACTCCAGTCCTGGTGTTCCAAACCTGTTCGGGTTTTCATGCTGTCCCTCATAAATATGCATGAGCTACATCTGCATACCATGGGGGTGGTGCATAGATATGCAGCACAGGCATCTTTATTAGAGGCAGCATGGAACCTGAATGGTGTGGGACCCTCCAGGATTGCAAATGCGAGACTCTGCTCTGGGTAATGCGCCTGTTTCTGATGTCTGTGTTTGGTGTGGTATAATATAGGCGTATTAACCATGCGTATGTTCTCTGCAATAAAGGGGTGTCTTTACTATCACTGTTTAGTGGTGGGTAAAGCTATGGGGACTGGGTTGGCAGGAGCCCAAGCTGGGATTTGAATCTGTGACCCTCTGGTCTTACAGGCACTGGCTGTGTCTGTTGCACCACACTGTGGCCACAGAGATAGTGCAGTCCCTGGAGTTAGTTAAAGCGGCCTGACGAGTCAGAAACCCTGCTCTGCACAGGTTTACTGTGGGCTCATTTACCTTGTATGGAGACAAAGGTGCACATAAACCTCAAAACAGACCTCAAAAAAAGGGGCAAACACCCATAACCAAGCTGGGCAATAATGATATCATTGGGCAACATTACACACCACTCCCAGGAAAGCTCCATCACAATGAAATGATCTTTGAAAGGGTCTACGGACGTGCGAACGATCATTAAACGTACTTTACGCGCGTTAATCACGATTACCGCACTTTAGTAAACATCCCCCAAAATGTTTTAAGTGTCAAGTGTTGGAACTTAGGTACATAAATTAGCTCTTTGAAAATTGGCTGAGCTGAACTTTTATATTTAAGTGCCTTTTTTTACTAGGTACCCAAATCTAGGGGGCATGTTTACTAAACATTCCTAACGTGCGGGGCCGCGCTAGTGTGCCTGTGCCATATAAGGAGTGGGCGGTTCAGGCAGAAAATAGAAAAAAAACGGTAGTAAGCAACCGGACGTGTGCGCGTCGCGCTAATGTGCGGGGGTCGACATTAGCACGTGGAAAGGCAAAGTGGCGCGCTGCTGAGTATACAAAACAACAGAGCAGTGGTACAACGGTGAAGACACTGACCAATGGTGCAGGGGCCATGGGTTCAATCCCCCAGTGTGCGCAACAACAAAGGTCAGCTGAGGCAGTAACTGTAATGATTAACATTGTTTTAGGAGGCAAATTAATTTGGAACGGCATAAGGCGGCGCACAGTTATTTTTGGGCGGCAGAAGGCGGCGCACAGTGCTTTTTGGGCGGCATAAGGCGGCGCACAGTTATTTTTGGGCAGCAGAAGGCGGCGCACTGGTCCCCTTGGGCGGCAGAAGGCGGCGCGCTGATAGGCACAAGGCGGCGCGCTGATGCACAAGCACAGGAACAGAGCCACAGCACAATGGTTAAAACACTGACCAATGGTGCAGAGATCAGGGGTTCAACGCCTCAAAATGCCCAGTGAAAAATGCCTGCTGAGGCAGTATGTATTATGTTGTGGAGTGCTGTAGGAGGCTGTATAATTTTATTTTGTTATCACTACTAGCAAACGCACTCTCCCAGCATGTTAACATACGGCGGCCCATAAGGCACATGTTACAGTGCACTGTTCGCCAAGGCACCCTTGAATGACCCCTATAGGGCAGCATGTATGTTGCGACACAGGATAATGTATAGTGCACCCTATAGGGATGGCAACCATAAGGTGGCCTACAGGGCGCCCTATGAAGCACCCTCAGAGGCACCTAATGGGTATAGTAAGCTGAGGGTGGTCTTGCCGGCATAGACATATGTACAGTAAATAAAAATAAAGCTGTGGACAGCCCTACCAAAGGGCACCACTGTGGGTTTGAACCCATGACCTCTGGCTGCACAGGCAGTGATGTAACCATTGCACTACAGCTCCATAGCTGTAAGCAGGCCCCTGGCTGGCTGCAGATAGCCTACACGTCACCTCACAGACAGTCTGCTGGTGTCAACAGGATAGGGTTAGGCCACCCGTACCCATGATGCACTGCACATGCAAATTAGCTGTCCGCAGATGGACACAAGATGGGGAATGCACCCCCACAGCACCTCGGCCCTGTTGGGGGAAGTGACCGGGTGCACCCACACAGCACCTTGGCCTAGTAGGGGGCACTGACCGGGTGTTTTACTGGCACAGAGTAGCCACACACCGTTACATCGTGCGGGTACTGTGCTCACCCTGAGTGTGCAATGAGGTGGCCAGGACCAGGTCAACAACACCTGCCATAGCTGATGGAGGCCAAGCGGGCGTTCCAAAGCAGTGTTAATGTGTAAGATAGCTAGTTTCTGCACAAACACCATGGATATCCCTGTCTGCCGCCATCAGGCACCCCCCACAGTGGCAAACATGGTCCCCATCAAGGGATCCACACTCTACCTCCCTGCAAAGGTGGCAGTAGAGGGCAACATCAACCCCAGTCCTGCTGAGGAACACCACCACCACCACCCCGGCAGCTCCATACACAGCCATAACACAATAGCAGACAGACATAAGCCCAGGGGTATGGTAAGCTGCACTCCACCACCAGATATTCCCCTGCAGCAAGCCAACAGCCAATGCACCCTGCAAGCCATTATAGCAAGACATTTACCAGCTACAAACAGTCTGCTGGTTAGTCCATAGTGCATGTTCCCAATGGAGATGCATGCACCCAGAACTGGGCTGTCTGCATACACAGCAAGCAGATAGATCAGTGACTGGGCCCCAAAGAGAAACCCATATCTATCACATGAGAGAACTACTATACAGCACTATGGGGGGAGGCCTAGCCATGCTGTGGTCACTGCACAGTCAGGGTGAGCGTGATCCCCCAGAAGGACATGCTTTGGCCACCCTGTCTGTGTAGGTGGTGGCCGGACACTACAATATCCCAGCCAATGTCCCTGCCAGGGCCCTATGCCCAGTGCAGATGCATCCTGGCCACGCCACCCTGCCCTGGCTATACCCATGGTACCTTGCACCTCATTATGCACATTGACTGGCCAATACTGGCAACAGTGCTGGCAGTGCGGGCTGTTGAAGGGGCTTGCAGCCAACACCCACTGTATAGACAGACACACACTTCCACACCTCTGCCATCATGGTGCTACGATTGAGGGGGTAAGTAGCCTTGCCCACCAAACCGGTCCTGAGCACGGCAAGGCATGAATATGGTACGCATTACAGCTGGTGGTCACTCCCCAGGCTGGTAAGCACCGTCAGAGGCCAGGCCTGGAGCATGCCCCGCAAACACCTAACAGATTGTTTGGATGGGGTCAACTAGCAGTATGTACGTAACGTATGGATAACTGCCTGCCTGTGCTCCTAGCAAACGTCTCCGAGCTGTGTACCGTATACCTCAGGTGTAGGGTGACATTGGTAAGTTATGCAAGTGCTCGTTTTGGGTGCTGCATGCACGGTCCAATGTTCTGCCTTTCCAGGAGACATTGGCCAATGGGGCCTGTGGGTGTGGGTGTGTCTGCCCTTGATGGCTGCTGCTTTACGGCACAGATTCCCAACTCCAGTCCAGGTTTGCATCACACTGTTCGGGTTTTACATAAGAACATAAGAACATAAGATATGCCATACTGGGTCAGACCAAGGTCCATCAAGCCCAGTATTCTGTTTCCAACAGTGGCCAATCTAGGTCATACGTACCTAGCAGTTTCCCCAAGGGACACAGGTTCCACAATGCTTGTATTGGTTCAAGCATTGATATCCTGGGTCCCTTCTTAATAATGGTTTATGGACCTTTCCTCCAGGAACTTGTCCAAACCTTTTTTAAACCCAGCTACACTAACAGCCTTTACTACATCCTCCGGTAACAAATTCCAGAGTTTGATTACACGTTGAGTGAAAAAATATTTTCTTTTATTAGTCTTAAATAGTTTACCCTGTAGCTTCATTGCATGTCCCCTAGTCTTTCTATATTCTGATAAGGTAAACAATCGATCTACGTTTACCCGTTCCACTCCGTTCATTAATTTATAGACTTCTATCATATCTCCCCTCAGCCGTCTCTTTTCCAGGTTAAAGAGCCCCAACCTTTTTAGCCTTTCTTCATAGGAGTAGCCTTCCATCCCCTTTACCATTTTGGTGGCTCTTCTCTGAACCTTTTCTAAAATTGCTATATCCTTTTTAAGATATGGCGACCAGAATTGCACACAATATTCAAGGTGCGGTCTCACCATGGAACGATATAGAGGCATTATAATATCTTTTGTTTTATTTTCCATTCCTTTCCTTATCATACCTAGCATTCTATTTGCTCTCTTGGCCGCCGCTGCACACTGGGCCGAGGGTTTTAACATGGTATCCACAAGGACGCCTAAATCTTTTTCTTGGGTGGTGGTTCCTAATGTGGAACCTTGCATCGTGTAACCATAGTTTGGGTTGTTCTTCCCTAGGTGCATAACCTTGCACTTCTCCACATTAAATTTCATCTGCCATTTTGATGCCCAGTCTTCCAATTTATCAAGATCCTCTTGCAATTTTCCACAATCCTCCTGGGTTTTAACAACTTTAAATAGTTTTGTGTCATCAGCAAATTTGATAACCTCACTCGTTATTCCACTTTCCAGGTCATTTATGAATATGTCAAAAAGCAGCGGACCCAGCACAGATCCCTGGGGTACACCACTATTCACCTTTCTCCATTGGGAAAATTGGCCATTTAGCCCTACCCTCTGCTTTCTATCTTTTAACCAGTTCCTGATCCACAGTAGTATCCTGCTATCCCTCATGAATATGCATGGGCTACATCTACATGCCATGGGGGTGGTGCATAGATATACAGCACAGGCATTTGTATGAGTGTCAGCATGGAACCTGACTGGTGTGTGGCCCACCAGGACTGCATTTGGGTGATTCTGCTCTAGGTACTGCCCCTGTTCATGGTGTCTGTGCTCAGTGGGGTAAAAGATAGATGTCTTACCATTGCATATGTCCCCGCCATGAAAGGTGTGTCCTTACTATCACTGTTTAGTTGTGGGAAAAACATGTGGGCAGGATTGGCAGTAGCCCCAGCTGGGCTTTGAACCTGTGACCTTCTGTTCTTGTATGCACTGTCTGTGTGCACTGCACCACTGTGTAGCCACAGATTGGTTGGATTCCCTGGACTGTCCATGACTGTGGATCCGGCAGGACCTGTCTGTTGCAGTGGACTGTGCCAGCCTGCACATGGCTAGGCCTCTGTCTTCTGTGGTTAGCAGCCACTGCCCCCTGCACCACATGTACTTGTCCGCCAACATGCTGGCATGAACTTCTCTCAGAAAAAGCAGTTGACCTGATTGCAATGTGGCAGTATGGGACTGCATTTGGGGGACTTGGCTGTAGGTAATGCCCATTGTTGTGGTGTGTGTGCGGTGTTGGGTAAAATATGGGTGTTTTCCCCATGCATACAGGGGTGTCTGCGCTATCTTTATTTAGTGGTGGGTAAAATATAGGGACTGGGCTGGCAGGTGCCCCAGCTGGGTTTTGAACCTCTGCCCTCTGGTCCTAGAGGTAATGACTCTGTCCGCTGTACCACACTTTGGCCACAGAGACAGTGCAGCCCCTGGAGGCAGTAAGCCTGGCAGGATGGAGTCACAAACCCTGCTCTACGCAATTCTACTGTGGGCATATGCACCCTGTCTGGTGACAAACGTGCACATAAACCCCGGAAATGACCACGGGAAATGTGGGACAAAATATCACCACGCTGGGCAACAGTGATAATAATGGGCAACCATAGCAAACACTCCCAGGAAAGCTCCAAAACGTGGAAATGTTTTTTGGAAGAGTCTCCTCTCAGTAGACCCTTCCAAAATTCATTTCTTTTTTCTGGAGCTTTGCTGGGTGTGATTTCTGTATTTGCCCATCACTATAACTGTTCCCCAGCTGAATTACTATTTTTAATAGTTCTGTTGTGGTCATTTTCTATTTTTATTTTCACTTTTGTGCTGTGCACATATATCACACTGCTCACGTTTTGCTGGTTTCCCCGGTTTTCCTGTACATTGCTGACGGAAATGGTTTCTCTTCCCTTTAAATGCTTTCTACCGCGAGTGTTTCACTCGCGGTAGTTTTTACATGCAAATTCGGGCCCGATACTGTGCGGGGAGCCTCTCCCCTCCCACTCTCCACCCATTGACCCCGTCCCTCCGCCCCTCCGGAGCCTTCCTCCGCCCTCCTTTCGCCGTTCCACGCCTCTATCGGACATTTGCGGGCCCGCACTTGTACGGGGCCCGTTAGTGAGCCGCGTACCTGTGCGGGGGTGACACGCACGTGTGCGGGGCATTTAAACACGTTTCTGCGCGTTTCAGTGCCGCGTTGCCGTGCGCTATTTTGCGGCGCGCTATTTTGCGGATTTTAGTAAACATGCCCCTAGGTGTCTCAGAAGAGGGAGTGGCCAAGAGTGGAGAGAAGTCAGAAGGAAAAATTAGATACCTAACACTGAATTTCAGCATTCGCCACACATTTGGGATGATGAAATGTAGATGCTGTCCAGGTAGACCTAAAATATGCCGAATCCTGGCATCACACTTGCTTTCCATCATTGAAATAAAGTTATGCTGGAGAAGGGCCAACAATTCCCCAGCTCCCTTCCTCTTTTGTTGTTGTAAAAATATAACTAGAGCCAATAAACATCTCCCCTCTCAATTCCCTCCACTTACTGGCAAAAAGTCCATCCTATCCTCTCCAAACATAGTCAAGAAGAAGATACATTCTTGCCTCTTCCCAGTTCACCTTTCTGTATTGCTCTGACAAGGGCAAGGAGAAGTCCCAAAAAGACCAGCATCCAAGAATTCAAGACTACCAACTTTGATAAATAGATTACACAGGTACACTACCAAAAAACTGCCTCCAGTTTTGCAACTGATTCCTATAGATTTTGGGGTGCTGAATCCAGGAAAAATAGCCAAAATGTTCCATCACGTCACGTTTTCTTGCAAAATTAGATTTCTTACCCATATAAGGAATGTTCACATAATTTCTTTTTAGCCGACTGCAGTTTATTTTCTTGGCCCAAAATAGAGGGTGTAATGGTTAACTAACTAGAAACACTCCCTCATGATATTTTAGAGTGTTTTGTATTCATTTTATACATTAACAGGACAATTGGGAGGCGGGGGGCTAAATCCAGTACTCGCGCTGGCACATGTTCTTTCCTGTTCGCCTCGTTCGCTCGCTCAAACACGGTGGTTACGACATGAACGTTCCTGTCAAATTTCAGTTTCTTGCAAGTTCATTATTACCTTTTGTTTGCTCAGTCGTAATCCAGCTTTATTCCGAAGTGGTTCACTACAGTTGTAGTTTGCAGTGCTGTGTATTTGTGATGGCTCACAGAGCCAGAGGTTGCGTCAACTCTCCGGACAGTTTTGTTTTATTTGTGGGGAATATACCGTGAAAAAGCGGCAGAGGAACATTTCTGCATTTATTAAAAAAGTATATTTCGCCTATTTCGGTTTGAAGTTAGGCGATCAAGACAAACCGTGGGCTCCTCACAAAGTGTGCAAGACATGTGAGGAAGATCTACGCTTATGGATGAAAGGTAAAAAACAAGCATTTCGTTTCGGAATACCTATGATGTGGCGTGAAGAAAGAGACCACAGTAGTGACTGCTATTTTTGCTCTTGCATTGTGAAGGGATACAACTTAAAAAATAAGAATGTAATAAGTTACCCCAACCTTCCCTCAGCAATTAGGCCTATGCCTCATAGCAACGAAGTACCTGTGCCTGAACCACCAAAATCTTTGGATCATATTTGTGTGGACAGTTCTGATCATGATGAGACTCATCAGATGGCTTTTTCCGATGAGTCCAGTACTTCCGAGTTTGAAACTGAACCAGATCCGAAACCTGAACTTTTCTCTCAAGCTGAATTGAATGATTTAGTCCGGGATTTAGGACTCCCAAAAGATGCTGCCCAACTGCTAGGTTCTCGGCTTAAACAGAAAAATCTATTGTCACCAGGAACAACTTTTTATTGGTACCGCAACCGCGAGACACAATTTTTGAAGTATTTCAGCAAAGAGGAAGATTTGGTATTTTGCAACGATATATACGGAGTGATGGAAAAGTTTAAACTCAAGTATGATCCTGCTGAATGGCGGCTGTTCATTGATTCATCAAAAGACAGCATAAAAGGTGTTCTTCTTCATAATGGCAACACATTCGCTTCAGTTCCTATTGCTCACTCTGTTATTCTCCAAGAAAAATACGAGAATTTGGCCCTGATTCTTCAGAAGATTTGTTATGATGAGCATAAGTGGATGATTTGTGGAGACTTTCAAATTCTATCCATGCTATTAGGGCAGCAATCCGGTTTCACCAAATATCCCTGCTTCCTTTGCTTGTGGGATAGCCGGGCCCGCGACCTACACTGGGGGAAAAAAGACTGGCCAATTCGGGAGTATTTGAGACCCGGTGAGAAAAATGTTCTTCATGAGAGCTTGGTACCTCGTGATAAAATTCTATTACCACCTCTCCACATTAAGTTGGGTCTCATTAAGCAATTCATCAAGTCCCTTCCAAAAGATGGTGAGTGCTTTCGGTACCTTTGCTCAAAGTTCCCCCGACTTTCTGAAGCAAAGCTAAAGGAAGGAGTGTTTGTTGGCCCTGATATAAGGAAACTCATTTCAGATGGAGCATTCGCTGAAACGATGTCTGAGAAGGAAAAAGAAGCCTGGGATTCCTTCAAGGATGTTGTTCTCAAATTCTTGGGGAACAGGCGGGATGAGAACTATAAGGATATTGTTGCCAGGATGCTCAATGCCTTCAAAGAACAAGGCTGTAACATGAGCCTGAAAGTCCATTTCTTGCACTCCCATGTAAACTACTTTCCCGAAAACTTGGGGGCGTACAGTGAAGAACAAGGTGAAAGGTTTCACCAGGACATCAAGGACGCAGAGAGAAGGTACCAAGGAAGATGGAACACCACTATGATGGCTGATTTCTGCTGGTTGCTGCTGCGGGAAACCCCAGATGAAAAATACGCCAAGCAGCGCACCAAGAGAAGCATTCGGGGGAAGAAGAAACGGGCCCACCAGGAGATTGACCCAAGAATGACTTTAAAATCTAAACTGTGTTGACAAATATCGTGTTTTTACTAAACTTTGAAATAAAAATTTGCTAGTTATTACCACAGTGTCGGATCTCATTTATTAGAATTTTATTTTCACACCATTGGGTGTTTGTCTTCAAGTATTGCAATGGTGCGGTTTGCGTTTTCTATTCTTACATACATACCTGTACAACATTTTTTGCACATTTCTTTGCCTTGCTTTGTGTCTAACCTCGCTCTTATATGCTCAATGTTTGTGCACATGTATGTGGCTGTTTTAAGTGCAGACAATTTTGCTACCATCACAGTGTGTTTTGTTGACATTACTCTATTCTTATGTGCTGCCTTGTTACAGGCAGGGCCCAATGTACTGCCTCTCCAGGAGGCATTGGCCAATGCGGCCTGTGGGGGGGTGTGTGGGTGTGTCTGGCCCTGTTGGCTGCTGCTGTACGGCAGGGTTTCCCGACTCCAGTCCTGGTGTTCCAAACACTGTTCGGGTTTTTATGCTGTCCCTCATAAATATGCATGAGCTACATCTGCATACCATGGGGGTGGTGCATAGATATGCAGCACAGGCATCATTATTAGAGGCAGCATGGGACCTGAATGGTGTGGGGCCCTCCAGGACTGCATTTGGGAGACTCTGCTCTAGCTAATGCGCCTGTTTATGGTGTCTGTGATTGGTGTGGTAAAATATAGGCGTATTAACAATGCATATGTTCTCAGCTATACAGTTTTGTCCTTACTATCACTGTTTAGTTGTGGGAAAAATATGTGAACAGGTTTGTCAGAAGTCCTAGCTGGGCTTTGAACCTGTGCCTTTCTGTTCTTGCACACACTGTCTGTGTGCACTGCACCACTGTGTTGCCACAGATGTGTGGCATTCCCTGGGGAGGCCATGACTGTACATGTGACAGAGCCTGTCTGTTGCGGTGGACCGTGCCAGCCTGCACAGGCCTAGGTCACTGTGTGCTGTGGCTTACAGCCACTGGCCCCTCCGCCACCTGTACCCTTCCGCCAACATGCTGACATGTTCTTATCTTGGAAAAAGCATGTGACCGGATTGAGTTGTGGCACTCCAGGATTGAATTTGGGGGAATTGACTGTAGGTAATGGCCATTGGTATGGTTTGTCTGCGGTAAAATATGGGTGTTTGCACCATGCTTATGTGCTCTGCAATACAGGGGTGTCCTGACTATCACTGTTTCGTGGTGGGTAAAACTGTAGGGACTGGGTTGTCACGAGCCCTAGCTGGGATGTGAACCTGTGATTCTCTGGTCCTACAGGCACTGGCTGTGTCTGCTACACCACACTGTGGCCACAGTGACAGTGGAGTCCATGGAGATAGATAACCTGACCGAACGGCTCAGAAAACCTCTGCACAATTTTACTGTGGACTCATTCACCTTGTATGGTGACAAAAGGGCAAATAAACCTCAGAAATGACCTCGAAAACAGGGTAAAACAAACATAACCAAGCTGGGCACCAGTAATATCAATGGGCAACATTACAAACACTCCCAGGTAAGCTCCAAAAAACAAAATGAGTTTTGGAAGGGTCTACGCTCCGTAGACCCTTCCATAACTCATTCCTTTTTTTTGGAGCTTTCCTGGGAGTGTTTTTTATTGTTGCACATTGATATCAATGTTGCCCAGCTGGATTATAATTTGTAACGTTTTTGTTGTGGTCATTTCCATTGTTTATTTGACATTTTGTTCTGTGCACATGTATCACACTGCTCACGTGTTTTGGGTTTCCCCGGTTTTGCTGTACATTGCTGACGTAAATGGTTTCTCTTCCCTTTAAATGCGCTCTACCGTGTTTCACTCGCGGTAGTTTTTACTTGTAAATTCGGCCCCGCTCCTGTGCGGGGAGCCTCTCCCCTCCCCCTTTCCACCCATTGACCCTGTCTCTCCGCCCCTTGGGGGCCTTACTCCGCCCTCCTTTCGACTTTCCCCGCCTCTATCGCACAGTACCGCACCGCACACGTGCGCGTGTTCGTCGCACGTGTGCTGGGCCCGTTAGTGTGACGTGCACTCGTGCAGGGCACTTAAGAGCACTTAAGTGCATCATTTTCGCACGCTCAAGTGCGCCCCGCACAAGTGCGCAGTTTAGTAAACATACCCCTAAGGGAACTCAAGAGATATTCTTGTGGTTGCAGTGATAGTTCTATTTATTCAGTCTTAGAAATAGAAGCATTCCAGAATACTGAAGAAAGCAAATGAATTTCTTCAGAAAAACAGCAGAATGACCAAGGGCACAATTCACATCTAATTGGCCACTTTTCTCAATAGGGAGTCCATACCAGCTATATTGAACATTGAGGCAAGAAAGAAAACCATGTTAGGCTAAGACTCACTCCAAAGACACAGTGACACCATTTTCACAGTTTTGAGTTTAGTTCCAAGGCATATACCTAGGACATCTCTCCAAGGCTGAAGGATACTTGTTGTTGATGGTTATATGCTTCTGGTCAGTCAGGTCATGAGGTTGTTCAGGTCTTTTCATGTGGACAATTTTTGAAGCTCCTGCTTCCTGGACTCCAGGAGTGGGTATTACCAAGTTCCCTAGAGAGCTTGGCAATGCCCCATGAAAAAATGCATCCTAAACTGAAGGGAGCAGCTGTGCTTAATGACCACAAGAGACTAGCCTGAGAGCCCACCAATCAATTGAGAGGTGCTTGATCAGACCCTAGGAAAACTATTGCAAGACTCAGAACCCCTGACTCTTAAAGCTCTATTGCAGTAAAACCTGTTTAACACCATAGGAAGGAAGAAGAGGGGAAAGATCATAACTAAGGAACCTCAAAATCTTGGCTCCCTCTCAAATCTTGCGTTCAGTTTAAAATCTTAACACTAGCTCACAAAGCCATTCATGATGCGACACTGGACTATATCTCCTCATTAATCACTTGATATGCTCCTGCCCGTACTCTCTGCTCACTTCATGACAATAGACTTCATATCCCACCACCTTCCAAATTTAAATATGAATCCACCCATCAATCTGCAATCTTTGCCCTAGCCCCCTCCCTCTGGAATGGTCTGCCCACCCCCTTATGCCTGGAATCTAACTTTAAACACTTCAAGAAGGCATTGAAGATGCATCTGTTTGAATCAGCTTTTTAAATATCCCAAAGTTTGGGCACCCCTGGGTCCCTGCCAGGCAGAGCATAACTCCTCCTCCCCTTTTGCTTGGACTCCTCTTCTTATTCCTTCTAATACTGTTTTTTTCTTTCTCCATATTTCCAAATACTGGCAATGGAGTACCTTTCCTTTCAAGCTTAGCTAGTAGTTATTTTGTAAACCGCATTGCTTGCTCGCATAAATGCGAGGCAGACAAACAGAAACAAGTATCGGTCGCCTACTAGTCTGCTCTACATTTAAATGTGGACAATTGCAAAATTATGCACCTAGGAAAGAACAACCCAAACCATGGTTATATGATGCAAGGTTCCACATTAGGAACCACTACCCAGGAAAAAGATGTACGCGTCATTGTGGATAACACGTTGAAATCCTCCGCCCAGTGTGCAGTGGCTACCATGAATGCAAATAGAATGCTAGGAATCATAAGGAAAGGAATGGAGAATAAAACAAAGGATATTATAATGCCTCTGTATCGTTCCATGGTGCGACTGCATCTTGAATATTGTGTGAAATTCTTATCACTGTATCTTAAAAAGGATATAACGGAATTAGAAAAGGTACAGAGAAGAGCCACCAAATGGTAATGGGGATAGAAGGATACCCTATGAGGAGAGGCTAAAAAGGTTAAGGCTCTTCAACCTGGAAAAGAGACAGCTGAGGGGAGATATGATAGAGATCTATAAATTAATGAATGGAGTGGAACGGGTAAACATAGATTGATTGTAGTTTCATTGCATGTCTCCTAGTCTTTCTACATTTTTTTTATTTAATATTTAAGAATTTTTCATACCAAGAATAAAACCTTGTACAGAAAAAGCATAATTGTGGAAAAAGGACAAACAAAAGTAAAGCAAAGAGGAAACAAATCAAAATGAAAAATGCCTATAGTCCCCAAAAAGAATGTTGAATAAAACGCAAACAGAACAGAGTCCAGAGACCCCCACCTTATCATCCAAAAATAGATTATGAGGAAAACAGAAGACTGTGAAAGGGTCAACGCATTATTTAACAGCACAGTTTACAACACCTAAATCAACCTCAACAGGAGAGGAAGTTATAGGTAATCTAGCATTAATAAAAGAAGGAAAGTCAGAAGGAAAAAAGAAAATAAATCTTTAAAATTATATGACACTAAACATTTACAAGGAAACTGTAGATGAAAATTAGCCCCCAAATCCAAAACACCAGGTTTCAGCAACAGAAACTGCTTTCGCTGTTTCTGAGTTTCTTTAGCCACATCTAGAAAAATTGAAATTTTCTTCCCATGAAACAGTTGGCGCTTAGTATAGAGCAAATGCAATAACCAGTCTCTATCAGATGCAAGAGCAAATATGACTAGCAAAGTAGAAGTTTCAATGTGAGATGATTCAGAAGACTGCAGCAAGTCTGAAACATTCAAAACATTCATTTTAGGAATCTCATCAGCTGGCTCTTCTGATCTTCTACCCATTGGCAAGTAATATGCCTTCATAATAGGTGGCATTAAATCCGCATACACGGCCAAATTCTGATCCATGTATTGCTTAAATAGCTCAACAGCCACGACTCCCTTTAACTTTGCAAAGTTCAAAACACGAACATTAGCAGGTCAAGCAGCGTTTTCTAAAGCTTCCATCTTAGCACGAAGCAATACATTATCTGTAATCAGCACCACACTAGTATCTACAGCAGAGTTCAAAATCTTCTCATTGTCCTGTACTTTATTCTGAACGTTATCAGTTATAGTCATATATCCTTGTCCCCAGTGGTTGTGTTATCTGTCTTGACTAGATTGTAAGCTCTGATGAACAGGGACTGTCTCTTACATGTTTTTGTGCAGTGTTGCATACAACTTGTAGCTTTATACAAATGATCAGTAGTAGTACCGTAGTAGCACAGGGTAAGTCCTTGTTTAGGAACCAATTGCTAATCCAATTGGCTGCTCCAGTTGCTTGCCTTCCCTACTGCTGCCCAGAGGATAACTATTCATCGACTCAAAACTTGAATGTGTAGTGTCTGTAGTTTCAACTGCACACCTTGAGCCTCCACTCCCAAGGGTTGTGGGGTTGATCCCTAGTAAACGTCACACTAAACAAACAAAAATATATGTTGCCTTCTGACCCCATAGACTATACTAGAGATGAAGATGAATGGGACTTGGTTCATTCAGGTTCCGTGCCCATCCCATTAGTTTGGAGATAAACTGACCAAAACAGTTTTATTCATTCATTCATCTGAAAACCCTCATGGCTTTGGAGTTCACCAGGACAGATCTGGAAACCCTGGACTTCCGGGAACAAAGTTCAAATTTCCTTTAATGCTGAGGGCTGATTAACCTACTGTGTGTGACCTGGGGAAGTCACTTTTTATCCCTGTGCCTAAGCCTGCACTACTGTAACCAATGTTAATCAAAACAAACATTGCTATTCCTCCCCTCATCCCTTTGTCATTTCTGAGGTAAGGCTGCCAACTTGTTCCATATTTACAGGTCAGGCTGATCCAGTCCTGATTTTACCCTGCTGCATACCGGGACTTGTAATTCTTTTTTCAATAACGAAATCAGAACTATAAGTCAATGAATGCAAAGTCTGATTTGGATAGTCCTGTCCTGATAAAATGGAGCCACTTGGCAACCCTAATTCGAAGAGGGGGACCTTAAGATTATATCTGAATAATTCTTATGTTCGTCCAATAAAAAGCATTACAAACTAATATCAGTTTTATGAACTACTGTACTGCACAAAACACTATGTCTAATATAGGCACAATGATCTCTTCTTTACATTAACAGTTTTAATATGACTTCAGGCAGAACTGAGTTTCTATAAACAGAAGTAATTGATACGTCTTTTGTCACTCAATTAGCTTTGTGCAATGTAATCCACAAATGAATAAAATGTGTCATTAAAAAATATCAAAGTACAGAATAACCAGCAGGCAACTCTTTAAAAGTGATATACAGTATTTACAGTATATGACAATTTACAGTCTGTGTATTGTATGAGTATTTAGGTATGACTTTGTCTACATGGAAACTTAATATTTCAAGGATTTCTTTTGTTGCTTTCATGTTTCCCAGAGTAATATACTTAATAAGGAAAATGGGCTTTTCAACTTGGTTGACGCAAAAGTCATCCAGGCTGAAATGAACCCTCTCCCCCCACTCCATTAGTGCAAAACTTAAAATATAATGCTATATGCTTTGCAAGAAAGTCACATTCTCACAGTTTGGGTACTCTTCCAGATGCCTGGTGCCCTGCTGTTACCTAATTTCCCACTAAAAGGCAAGTAAATCATGTGACTTAGGGGTATGTTTACTAAACCGTCTTAATGTTACCGGCGCTAGTTGCAGCGATAATGTGAAGAATGCCATATAAGGAGTGGGCATTCCGGCATCAAGGTAGCAAGAATCTGTATCGCGCAATAGTGGTCACCGTGGCACGTTAACGCGCATTAATCCTAAGTTCATGCCAGCGCAGTGTTAGAAACTACAAAGATGTAGCCCACTGGTTACTGCAATGACAGTAGAGGCAGAGGTCATGGGTTTAATCCCACAGTGGTGTTATGTAAGAAGGCTGTCTGAGGCATTTCCTTTTTTAAGTTAAATCAGTGCTGCCAGCAAAAACACCCTCACAGTGCCGTAATATAAGGTGCCGCATAAGGCGCCCATTAAGGCACTCCATAGGGCACATTATAAAGTGCCCTGTCTGCCAAGGAGCCTTCTAATGTGCCCTATAGGGCACCTTATGAGTCACCTTAAGGTTACAGAACTGTGAGGGTGCATTTTGCTGGCAGCACTGATTTAAATTAAAAAAGGAAATGCCTCAGACAGCTCTATCAAATAACACCACTGTGGAATCAAACCCATGACCTCTCCCTCCACAGTCATTAAAGTAACCAGTAGGCTACATCTCTATAGTTACTACCAAGCTGCTTGCTGGCTACAGAAAGACTGCAGGTCACCACACAAACTGTCTGCTGTGGTTACCAGAATAGGGTAAACCCACCCGTACCCATGATGCACTGCACATGCAGATCAGCAGTCTACAACTGATCACATAATGGGGTATGGACCCCCACAGCACCTAGGCCTGGTAGGGGGAACTGACTTTGTGTGTTACTGGCACAGAGTAGCTACAGACTGTGACATTGTGCAGTTTCTGTGCTCACCCTGAGGGTGAGGTGGGACACCCAGCACCAGGTCCGCAGAAGCTGGCTTAGCTGAAATAGGTTATGCTGCAGGTCCCCATTAGTGCCAGTGTATGCTAGGTAGTCCTTGCCGACACACCTAGGATGCACCTGTGTCCATCTGTATTTCCCAGTCACGTCTAACCCTTGTGGACTATGATGCACCCAGAATAGTGCATATCCTGTGTGGTTGCCATGGTCACATGTTATAGGTGCAGGGGGGGGTGTTTAGACCCAAAAGCAGATAACGTATTAACACCCAACACGCCATCTGTGGCTCAGGGTGGGGGGGAGAGGGTCTCCCACCAACAGATCCACATTGTATATCTCTGCAATGGTGGCAGTGGAGACACCCTACAGGGCAGTCGATGCAGATCTGTACACATCACATAAGGCAATGGCAGACAGAGAGAACACTGCAGAAGCTCAGCTGCCCCCCACCACTATCTGACATTCGCCAGCAGAGAGCACAATCAGTCTCCACCCACTGCACAGTGTTCCAGCCATACACATGCTAACTGCAGACAGTCTGCTAACTAGTACATAGTGCATGTTCCTGGAAGAACTGTGTGCACGCAAAAAGGAATGTGAACACACACACCAAGCAGGTAAGTCAGTGATTGGGCCCCAGAAAAGAGAACCCATAAATATTACTTGAGAGAAATGGTGTATAACACTATGGGGGAACCTAGCCATGCCATGTTCACTGCTCAGTCACGGTGAGAGTGACCTCCTAGCATGACATGCTGTGGCCACCCTGTCCATGCAGGTGGTGGTCAGGCACTACAATGTCCCAACCATTGCCCTATGCCCTGTGCAGATGCATCCTGCCCAGGCCACCCTGTCCGGGCCATACCCACAATACCTTGCCCCTCATTATGCACATTGGCAGGCTAACACTGGAAACTGCAAGCAGTATGGGCTCAGTAAAGTGTAGGCAGCCACAACACACTGGATAGACATACACACACTCCCACACCTTTGCCAGCATAGTGCAAATATGAAGGTTAGTGGCAGCCTTTGTCGCCACACCAGTCCTGGGCACAGTGAGGGCATTGCTATGGTACGCAATACTGTTGGGGTCACTCCCCGGGGTGGTAAACGCTGTCAGAATCAATAACTGAAACACACTCCACAGATATCAGAAAGGTTGCTATGATGAATCTCTATCAACAAATCGTGTTTAACTTAGGATTTGTTAGCTGACATTAATCATAGCAACCTTTTGATAAATGTGGAACGTGTTCCCAAGTTTAGGACGGCAATGCTAACGTATGCAGGTGCCAGTATTGGGTGATGCTGCTCCGCACCGGGCCCAACAGCCTGACTCTCCATGAGGCTTTGAATAGTGGAGCCTGTGGGTGTGGGTGTTTGTGCCCCTGTTGGCCACTGCTCTAGGGCACAGGTTCCCAACTCCAGTCCTGGTGGACCAAACACTGTTCAGGTTTTCATGCTGTCCCTAATGAATATGCATGAGATACATTTGCATACAATGGGGGTGATGCATATAAATGCAGCACAGGCATATTTATTAGGGACAGCATGAAATCTGAATGGTGTTTGGCCCTCCAGGACTGCAGATGGGAAACTCTGCTCTAGGGATTGCACATGTTTATGGTGTCTGTGCTCTGAAGGGTAAAATATAGGCGTTTCAGGCATGTTAATTTTATTTGTAATAAAGGTTCCATCTTTGGGGGGCGGAGCCTGATGTCCAGCGGGTTAGACGCTTCGCGCTGAAGCTCCCGAGAGGCCTACTCAGAATCCTGACTTAATACCTACATAAACTCAATTTTTTGCTCCGAACTTACCGGGGTACCTCGGGGGGGATGGCGGCCCATAAACCAGCGCGCTTGGACTTCGGGTCTCCTTCTTCTTCACACGGAAAACGCTCCAAAACAGAGGTTTCTTCCCCACAGAAGATGGTTCCACTTCGGGGAAACCCCGAAATGCATCAGGAGATCTTAGAGGAAATACGCGGCGTGAAGGAACTGGTGCAGTCCAACGGAGAAGCGCTTCGAGCCATGCGAGAAGACTTCGGTGTGCTCCAGGACCGACTTGAAAGTCTTTCATTACGGCAGGACAACATGGCGGGGGTCCTCGACTCGCACGCGGTGCGCTTGGTCAAACTGGACAAGGCTGAGCGCCAGATACAGAATCTTCAAAAAGAGTTAGAAGATAGCAATAATCGAGCCCGTCGCAACAATGTGAGGCTCCTTGGAATACCGGAGGGGGCGGAAGCAGGAGATATCAGAGAATTCCTGCTCAAAACTCTTCCCTCCTTGCTGAAGATCACATTTCATAGAGACCTGGAAATTGATCGAGCACATCGTGTTCCTACCCATATGGCGCTCAACCGAACGACCCCCCGGCCTATTATCTTTCGATTACTACGATATCAACAAGTGGAACAAATTCTAAATGCTGCCCGGGCGAATCGTCATCTGGAGTTTGAAAGTCATAAAGTCTCCTTCTTCCCTGATTTGGCGAAGCCCACAGTTGACCGTCGGAAGAGACTCCTTGCTTTTTGCCCTCGACTTCAACAGCTACAGGCTCGCTTTGGCCTGTTGTATCCAGCGAAGCTCCGAGTGACTCTCCACAACCAAACTAGGACATTCGAAGATCCTGATCTACTATCAACATTTTTAGACTCCAAAGAAGCAGAGCAGATGCGTTAACCCAACAACTTGGACTTATTATCTGCCGGCTCTGTCCGCCATTTTGAAGGGCCCGACGCGGTGGTCATAGCCAAGCACAGAGACTGCCTGGACTTTTCTTTCTGTCTTTATATGACTTTCTTGGTCTTCTATCCCTCCATGATGTGTGCCTCGGTTGGATTCGGAGCACGCACAGTTATACAGGTTATATGTTTTCAATTTCGGCCTTCTCTGGGGTTTCTCCCCGCAGACACATGGTCGCCAGTAATTTCTGGGGTTCTGCTTCTTCTCTACCGCACTGCGGTTCTTATTTTTTAATGTGGGGCGCTTCATTGTATTACATTAGCTCATTTTCTATCATGTCATGTGTACAGCCAGATACAGTTACTATGAGGGACATTGTGAACTTATGTGCGTTATCATATTCTCTTTCAGAATTTTTAACCTTGCTCAATGGCCTTATGTAAGATCTTATCACTTAACGTAAAAGGCATCAATAGTCCAATCAAAAGAAAGAAAATTCTTAGCTATCTTAACCATGAGCATGCTGATTTAGTGTTTCTTCAGGAAACGCATCTAAATTCCGCTGAAACACTGAAACTCAATGCTAAACCTTACCTGGTGGCTGCCTATTCTCCCGCCGTCTCCAAACGGTGTGGGGTAGCCATTCTGGTTAGGAAGTCTTTGCAAGCTACTGTAATAGATACTAGCTCTGATAAGGAGGGTAGATGGGCCCGTGCACATTTTAAGGTTGGAGATAGTGAATTCACGTGTATTTGTATTTATGCCCCGAATGTGGATAACCCTGCTTACTATGCAAGTATTGCGCAGTTGGCACAGGCCTCTGCCAATACTCCATTAATACTTGGTGGTGATTTCAATCAAGTGCTAGACCCTTTGATAGATAGACAACCGCCTAGAATGAGTAGTCCACCCAAGAGTCTTGCTACCCTTACAGCTCTGATGCAAGACCTTGCGCTAGTAGATATATGGAGGCTGCTTCACCCCTCCGACTTAGAGTACACCTTTTTTTCTGCCCCCCATCACTCACAATCTAGAATAGATTTCTTTCTCATTTCCAAAGCACTAATTTCTCAAGTGGACACGGCTAGGACTCATCCTCTCCATATTTCTGATCATGCTGCCATATCTTTTTCATTGCATGTCACTACGCGAGATGATCATCCTCGTGCTTGGTTTTTTGATAGATCCCTACTGGATCAAAAAGATTTTCAGGTTGACATAAAGGCCGCTATCCAAGATTATTTTCATTTTAACTCACCCCATGACACAGCGAGCTGGGCTTGGTGGGAGGGTTTTAAGGCATCTATCCGTGCTACTATAACCAGCTATCAAATTCGACAGGGGAAACAAAGAAAGCAACACTTACTGATTCTAGAGCAACAGATACAAGCTGGGGAGCGTCTCCTGACGTCCCGTACTGACCCATGTATTTTACTCCGTTTACAACGCCTCCGCTTTCAATACAATCAGCTTTTATATACTGCTGCTGCTAAAAATATTGAATCACAACAAGGGTTGTATTACCGGGAAAATAACCGTGCTGGCAAATTATTAGCGAATGCCCTGAAAGGTCAAAAAGAAGCCAAGCGTGTTACCGCTCTCCGTAATCCGTCGGGGGGGGGGGGCCTGGTCACTAAAGATACAGAAATCTTAGAACTCTTTCGTGATTTTTATACTCGGCTTTATCAATCTGAATGTGATTTTGAGCCAGAAGTATTTGAACGATTGCTCTCAGGGGTACAACGACCGACCCTATCTGACGAAGATAGAGAGGCCATGGACAAACCATTCACTTTATCAGAAATTCATTCTGCTCTCAAGAGATGTGCCACAGGTCGAGCTGCCGGCCCGGACGGTCTCCCTGCTGAATTCTACAAAACCTTTAACGCTGACTTAGCTCCAGTTTTGAAACTTTATTTTTCTGCTCTGGCCGAGGAGGGATCTCCTTCTGGGTCCTTTTCAATGGCAAATGTAGTAGTTTTTGAGAAAGAGGGGAGAGATCCGCAACTAACAGCTAATTATCGTCCAATTTCCCTCCTAAATGCGGACTATAAAATATTTGCCACCATTCTCTCCACCCGGCTCTCTGATAGGATGTCTACTTTAATACACCCAGATCAATGCGGTTTCATTCCCGGTAGATCAACCGCTGACAATGCTCGGACTCTATGTCATGTACTGACTACCGCAGTTAATCTTGATCGACCATTTGTTGGCCTCTCACTTGATGCTGAGAAGGCCTTTGATCGCTTAGAATGGCCTTTCCTGTTTGCAACTCTCCGCTGGTACGGATTCGGAGAAGGTTTTCTCCGTTGTCTCCACACCATGTACGCACAACCTACAGCCAGTATCTGTGCTAATGCTTTAAAGTCTCAGCCATTTCCCCTTCAAACGCGGTACTCGTCAGGGATGCCCACTGTCTCCACTTCTTTTCGATCTTGCACTCGAACCCTTAGCTTTACTAATCCGGCAATCGGAGGAGATTCATGGAGTCCCCTTCTCTCATAGGGAAATTAAAATTTCAGCATATGCTGATGACCTTATGCTCTTTGTCTCTTTAGACTCGGTGCCGGCTGTCCTAGAGCAAATCGGTAAATATTCACAACTCTCGGGGTATAAGATAAATTGGACCAAATCGGTAGCCTTTCCATTAAATTCTCTGATTCATCAAGCAGATATGCAATCCTTTCCCTTTTTATGGCAACCTTGCATGGTCAAATACCTTGGGGTCCACTATTGCTCTCCTTTGGAAGACGCTATCTCCTTTAATGCCAAAGACTTAACCTCTAAAGTCCGGGCGCTTACTCACCGTTGGACTCCTTTAACACTTACCTGGTGGGGTCGCCTAGAAACCATAAAAATGATGATTGTTCCTAAAGTGAATTACATTTTAGAAATGTTGCCCTGTCTCCTACCTCGACGTACATATAAAGATTTAGAGGGCCTTCTGACTAGATACTTATGGCAAAACAAGACACCTAGGATAGCGAAGCATAGGTTGCAAGCTGATAAGGAAAATGGGGGTGTCAGATTCCCTGATTTCCTGAAATATCACCACTCTTTTCTTCTCAAACAAGGCGCTCGTTGGCTGGAAGATCTAGCACCGAGTAGACCTGTGTGGCTAGACATAGAGGAGAACCTTTGCAAACCGTTTCCTCTTACTTCTCTCCCTGGTATGACTCTCCCATCAGACTCCCACTATCCACCAATGCTTTTAGACACTTTAGGTGCCTTTAATACTCTTATTCAATCTCTAGACTCCCGATTCTGTCCGTTAGACAGACTCCCGCTCTGGTACAATACTCGATTTCAAATACAAAATAAACCGATGGCGTGGAGCCCCTGGTACACTAGGGGCATTTGGACCCCTACCCAGTTGTTCCATGATGGTCGCTGGAAAACTTTCAGTGAATTGCAAATTGAATTTGGTCTCCCAGCGAAACACTACTTTCAGTTGGTGCAACTACAGCATTGTCTTCGGAGTGCTAAGGTGCTCCCGCCATCGGAGTCTCCTACCCAAGACTTGTCGGAGACTATCCGATCTATCGGGAGCTCACCGGGTGTAGCATCTAACTTTTACAAAACCTTAAGTAATGCTGTAAATAGAGGTACCCCTATAGCACAGAAAGCATGGGAGCGGGAACTGCATGTAACTTTGACCCCGGAGCAATGGAGCCTTGTCTGGAGTAGAGTGACACGGGTCTCCAGATCCGCCTCACTCACTCAGACACTCTTCTTTCTAGCCCACCGGTGTTTCTATACTCCTGACAGATTAGCCAAATGGAACACCTCCCAGGGCAATAAATGCTGGACATGCCATGCGGCCATTGGTTCACTAACTCATGTTATGTATGAATGTCCCGCACTACAGTATTACTGGCGTCGGGTCTGGGGTCATATCCAATCTATTTTGCACTTTCAAGAACCCCTGTCTTGGAGGATAGTGGGACTCCGCTCAGCAGCGGGGATCCCCTCTCTTCCAAAATCGGCTTACTTCCTTTTAGACTTCATGCTGGGCATTGCTATTTCCCTAATTATGAAATACTGGAAAAATAGCTCCCATCTGAGCCCCAATGAATGGTGGAATCATGTCTGTCTCTACAGTAAATATGAACAAATACCTCGTATGTTTGCTTCTTCCGTTCAGACCCCCCATCATCTGTCTAAATGGAAGATGCTCAATGACTATGTTCACACCGCTAAATGCTCTCATCTGACTGTTTAAATTTGTATAAATCTCTGTCACATGATCATTCTGTATCGCAGATGCTATTTATGTTCGTTTTGATGTACAATCACTGTTGTTTGGAAGCGCTCACATGCTGATACTGTCGGCTTAGAGAAGAAGCAGGGGGGTGGGGGGTACTAGGGTTTGCTTTTCCTTATTGTATACTTGTTTTGTATCCTTTGGTGTGTTGTTTCTTTTGTTTGTTGCAAAATGAAAATAAAAGTTTAAAAAAAAAAAAAAAAAGGTTCCATCTTTATTATCACGGTTTAGTACTGGGTAAAATAAGGGGGACAAGGTTGTTAGGAGCCACAGCTGGGACTTGAACTTGCAACCTTCTGCCCCTGAACACACTGGCTTTGTGTACTGCAACAAACTGTTGCTGCCACAGGGGCAGATTATTCCCTGGGGATACCATGACTGTTTGTCAGACAGACCTTGTCTGTTGCAGTGCAGGGCACTCACTTAAAAGGGGCTTGGCTGTGGTCTGCTGTGGGCAGATTCCACTGCCCCCTCCTCCAACAGCACCCCTCTGCCACCATGCTGACATGCCCTAATGCCAGTGGTGCTGGTGGTGCGCAGTCCCAGGCCATCTAGTGTGCCAGTAGGCAGCTGCCTATGGTGTGGATTCTCGGGTAGGGGTGCCTACATGGACATGCGCGTTTCCCCCCGGCAACGCCTGCCAATGTTATGTGCCCTTCGCGGTACCTGCTGGGTAATATCCCCTGTGAGACTGTGGGACACACACTCATGCCCATGTTGGACCCTCATCAGTTGCTGTCTTGCTGCTTTACAGTTTTGGCATTCCTATGTGCCACCTAGGCATCTGCCTAGTCCACACTGTGCCCCAGCTGGACCACAGCATGTGCCGCCTTCTGCCCCTGTATCCCATTTACAGCATCAGTACAGTTGCCGTTTCCTACGTGCCCACTCTGCTGTTGCTGCACGTGTGCACGCCATAACAAACCTGCCCAATATACACGACAAAAACCCTAATCACCGCTATTTCAATGTGGGATCATTCACTTTGTAGGAGGACAGAGCATAGACCCTTCCAAACATGATATCTTCCTTTTTACGCTTTGTCAGTAATATTGCTTTATGTTTATCATTAATATCACTATTGGCCAGCTTGGTTATTGGGATTTCAAATGTGGTTCTGGTCATTTTATATGTTTATTTGCCTTTTTGGTTCCTGCACATGTATCACTACTATCACTTCTCTGGGTTTCCCTGCCTTTTCTGTACATTGCTGACAGAAATGGTTTCTCTCTCCTGCAAATGTGCCTCTAACGCGAGGGTTTCACTGGCGTTAGTGTTCAGACCCGGATTTCACAGCGTTGGTGTGCCTGGAGCCTCTCCCCACCCACTCTCCGCCCATTGACCCCTATCTCCGCCCTCTGAGAGGCCTTACTCCATCCTTCAGACCCGGATTTCACAGTGTTAGTGTGCCTTAATGCCGCTGCCGACGTTATCGCGCGATACGTGACGTTATCGTGCGATAACATTTTGTATCACGCGATAACGTCGCCGCTGCTATGTTAAGACGGTTTAGTAAACATACCCCTTAGCCTATTTATTGGTTTATAACTCATATTTATAAATTACCTCTCTGAGAACAGTACACAAGTGGTTTACAAGTTTCATTTAATGTGCTGAGCCACAATGTAGGAAATAAATAACTTTTGAGGTGACTAGCTTAAAATGGCTTTAATCAGCAGGGGTATGCAGGCAACAAAAATCCTCTGTTTAGTTTCATTTGCAGTTTCTTTTGTTTTGTTTTAATAAATGTTCATTTTGTTTTTATACATTTTCATTTTAAGAAACGTTTGTTAAAGAGAAGGCTGTGGCTGCTGCCCAAACAAAAAACATAGATAAAAAGTTACTAGAGGTTTAAGGCAAATAAAAAAAACCAACTGGCTTTTTATTTCTCACATCAGACTCTGGCCTCAAGGCAGTGACCTTTGGATTAGAAGGGCAGGCATCTTTCAGGAAATAGTACTACAGTACATCTCCCTGCGGGCTTGCTCTAATCAGCCTGCTCTTAACTGTGTCTTATATTGCTGATAATTGTTGTTCAGGTTTCCTGATTGAACAAAGGTTTGTCTGGTCTGGAGCTCTGTGCAAAACCCTTCCTGGATATTTTTGCCTTGTGACTCCTGCTCTAGACAGAGACTTAGGGGTATGTTTATTAAATCATCTTAATGTTACCGGCGTTAGCTCCAGTGATAATGTGAAGAATGGCATAAAAGGAGTGGGCGTTCCGGTCTTAAGGTAGCATTTCGGGTTATCGCGCGATAAAGTCCGTTATCGCGTGATAGAGGGAGCTGTAGCACATTAATGCGCATTAGCCTTAATTAGGCGCGCTGACCTGCAAGCACAGTAACAGAGGTGTAGCACAATGGTTAATACATTGAAACAGCGGTCATGAGCTCAATCCCCCAGTGGGCTTACTGATTAAGGCTGTCCAAGGCATTACCCTTTACTTTAAATCAGTGCTGTCTGAGGCAGTTTCTTTTTTAATTTAAATTAGTGCTGCCAGCAAACATACCCTCACAGTGCCGTAACCTAAGGTGCCGCATAAGGCTCCCTATAAGGCACTCCAGAGGGCACATTATAAAGTGCACTGTCCGCCAAGGCACCTTATAATGTTCCCTATAGTGCGCCTTATAAGGCACTTTATAGGATGCCTTATAGGGCGCTTTACAGGGTGCCTTATTAGGCATCTTAAGGTTACAGCACTGTGAGGCTGTGTTTGCTGGCAGCACTAATTTAAGTTAAAAAAGGAAATGCCTCAGACAGCCACTGTTCACCCTTCTCCTGCTTTGCATCTTTGTGGGTGCCTTTGACTTGTTATACAGCTCTTTTAGTGTTCTGATAACTACTTTGGCATGCAGTTCCTAACAACCTGAGTCAGGGACAAACTGGATATAGCCTACTATTGTCAACTTTCTCCTCAAAGTTCTCTTCAAATTCCCATTATTGTACTTGTTTGGAGGTTCTAGCAGGGGAGCTCAGTTACTGTTATAATTTTGACTTAAGAACAGCATTCCTATCAGGAGGGATGAGCATAGAGCGCTGATGGAGAAAGAGGACACCTGTCTAGTCCACCTAATAGCCGAATCAACCCTAGCTAACACAGGGAGACAGATTGTCTTCACATCCACCAGTCTCCATTACTGTTGTCAACTACTGGTCTTCTGCCACAAGTATTAGTTTTTCATGATAGGGCTTCCATCCTACCTTGTTGCTATATCAGCATTCCTCAGCTCTTCTATGCTGGCACCACCAGTGCTGCAGCCCCACTCTCACTGCATTTGGGGCCTTCACCATGGTGCATCCTCTAATTCTTTTTAACATCGTTCAGTATATCATTAATGCAGTCCATGAATGCTTTTTCCATCCTGGGGGACTCTTTCTCTGTATTTAAGGTTCCTATGCTGAGACCAAAGTCCTCAGTGCCAAGAGTAACTTGTGGGCTCACAGCTTAACTTATTCACATCACTGTTGCAGCCTGGGCTCATGCCACTTCTTTTGCTGTTGTGTTGGCTCTCCTCTGATGTTTTAGGGCTTTCCAGCCAGTCTGGGTGCTGTGCTTTCTCCTTGCCATTGCATTCCTTTCAAAGTGCCTTTGTGTGCTTCCATCAGTTGTGGTGCTGCTTTGCAATTTTCAACTATCTTGTGGTGTTTATTGCCCTCTTTGTACAACTTTGCCCTTCTGATGGTTTCTGGTACTTATCCTACCACTATCTGTATTCTTTGCTCCTCTTCTAGTGCCCCTAGGGGGTTTGCAATACTCTTGATGACTTGTTTTGCTGTTACAGATGCCAGCCATCAAGCTTCAAGCAGGTTTGATTGTAAATTGATGGCAAGCCTTACTATTCCATTCTAAAATAGCTTCCCTCATAGACTTTAATGAGGACAAATGGGACGAATGAATGAATGAGGACTTGGATTCCTGAAGATTAACCAAACATGTATATTCTAATGAACAAAAGCCAGCCCGAAAATCTTTGGTGCTCATATGCCTATTGATTTGTATAACTTCAGTATTTCTTTCATTCTATAGTGAATTCTTCTATAATTTATTTAACACTTTATATACCACTTTTCTGGGTAGTCAAAGCAGTTTACATGGAACAACAAGGTGAACTCAGTTACGATTTTATATTACAATGAATAGTATAGGTGCAATCAACTTGGAATATAGCGGGGGTGTAACAATAAGGTGAATACTGTGTGTAGAACAACAAGGTGAACTCAGTTAGGTTCAAAGTACAAAGAACTAGGTAGTTACAAATCATATAAGGGTGCAGTGGTGTGGGATGTTTGAAGTGGGTAAGGATTGGAGGAGGATCAACCTGGTATTGCCTCTAGCATTTGCCCACAGAATTCCAACCAGATAATTGTGCTGAAGGGGATAATCATTGATGCTATACAGACAGTGCTACTGAATATCCTGAAAGACCATGTTGGCACTATTTGGATAGTGCCCAGGTGGTTCATGGGCAAACTGATGGTGAAACGGGTAATCATCCATATAGTGGTGATATTCAGAACTGCTATACAGATAACGCTGAGAACCCAGGACAGAGAAAAGCTGCCCTAAGTGGCTATCTGGATTGTTTATCCAAATAATGAACTGAATATTGCCACTATCCAGACAGTGGTGGGGCTTACTTCTCTAGCTGGATATTCAGCACAGCACTTACTTCAGTCACTTACATTTATGCCTACATTTTAGCCATGATTCTGACAGGTTTTGTTAATCTATTTTATAAGGGCACATAGACGCATCTCTGACTTTAAAAAATAGCCTCAAGGGGTTAGAGTACATCCAAGATGGCGATTTGATGAGGTGTGTTGTCGGTGCGGCATTTTCCTATGGGTAAAAACAGAAGTCAAAAGGGGCTAAACAGCCTTCTATAGCCCCCCAGGACTCTCCCCTGTTACCTCCAGTAAATGTTGGTCCTTTGGACTCTTATTTTCTACCCGCACCGAGACAGCTATCTGAAGCAGGGGAGTGTTGCCTGGCTTCGCAGCAGCCGGAGGTGGAGTCCTCGGCTTGTGCTTCGGGCGGTGATCTGTCTTCCCCTGGCTCTATACGGGCCTCGAAAGTGCCTCGTCAGGACATCGGCGCAGTGGGGAAGTTGGTGGAGGGGGTTGAGTCGGTGGACTCTCCCGGTGTGCAGCGCCTGCCCGTGGAGTGTGGGGTGGATGCTGTTCCTTCCCCAGTGCAGCGTCAGAGGACGGAGGTCGTAGGAGTGATGGCAGATGGAGGTGTGGGCCCGGTGTTGGGACCAACTACATCGACCCTGCTGTCGGGCAGATTATTAACTGTTGGAGTAGGAGAGATTCCCCTAGCGGCGTCTATGGAGACTCCGGAGGTGGTAACGCTGGAAACAATATGGGCCGCTATCATGCAACTCTGTGAAGAAATGTTTCCACAGATGTCGGGTTTGGCGTCTCAGGTTATAAACAATGATTTGGCTATTCAAGAAAACGCGGTAAAAATAACTAATCTACAGAAGGTTGTAGCAGAAGTTCAGGAAAGTTCTGTGTTCCTTGAGAAGGAGGTGGAAACCTTGAAGAAGAACATATTGCCTATGAGTATTAAACTAGAGGTGTTGGGAAATATGTCCAGAGCTGTTAATTTACGTCTGATTAATTTCCCGAGGTCATCTATGGTATCTGCAAGGGATATGTTTAGGATGTATTTGGTAGTGATTTTGGGTATCCTTCCCAAATCTCACCCCCCTATAGCTAAGATGTATTATTTGCCCTCTGGGAAAAAAGTTGAGGGTTTGGGGTTGGTTAAGGGTTTATCTAATGTAGATGTTTTGAATGTAACTGCAATGTTGGAATCATCGCAGGAGGAGCAGGTAGTGCCCTCTACTTTGTTGATTACATTAGCTCTGCTTTCTGATAAAGAATGGCTTATGAAGTTATTTTTTAAAAGGGTAATGTTGCTTTTAAGGGGTTGCTGGTCCGTATATTTCTGGTCCTCTCCAGGGAAACTCAGCGGCGGCAGTGGGACTTTCTCCTTCTCCGCCCTGGGGTTCAGCATTTGGGAGGGCTCTTTTACCTAAAATTCTCGTGTAAATGTCTGATCAAGTATCAGTCTGAGTCCTTTATTTTTTATGAGCCTTCACAATTGCTGGACTTCATTAATGCCCGATATCATGGGGCGATAGGTGTTCCCCCATCTGCCTCTGTTTGAGCATATGGATACTAGCTGTTTTTCACACCTCTAATTTCCTATTGAAATGTTGGTTGTATAATTTTCCTTTTTGGTATTCCCTATATTTGAGGGCTAGAGTGGGTTGCGTATGTTGATATATTTTCCCCTTGTTTTTATTGCTGGGACTGGTTTTGTCTGTTATATTGTTCTATACCCTTCTCAGTTTCCGTTTCAAGATGTATTCTTGATATGTATATAGAAATTCATAAATAAAATAAAAAAAAATTAGCCTCAAAATAGTCACCTCCTTACACTCCCAGCCTGGGTAATTTGTTATGAAATTAACCTCCATCTGAACATTAATGAACATAAACGTAACTTAACACACATTAAATAATACAAGCCCCATTATTCATGATGGGTCCTATTTACAAACCATGTGCTTACCTTGAAATAGTGTGTGTTAATATTCATTAGTACCCATTAACTGGTTCACAAAAATTAGTGAATGAGGCTCAAAGCATTACAATAATACAACTGGGAGATCAACATGCTGAGAACCATTTTCTTAAATACTGTAAGTGTGCAAAGCAAATGCTCCCATACACTGGAGTGACGCAAGGGTGAAATGGGGCCATAGGCGGAGACTCACTGTGGGGCCTCATTTGCATAAACTATTTGCATAAATATTCATCTGTACTCTGCTCTGGGTTTATACTTCCAGGGCTCTAGCTCCAACCCCACCCTACTCAGGTGACGGCAATCAGCCTGACTCTGGGCACCTGAGTGCTTGAAGCATTCACTGCCTAAAGCCTTGTATCCTCTCCCCTTCATTCCACTAGGGGGAGCATGAAATGTGGGCCACGTGGAAGTTTTCTGATCCCTGGAGGTGTTTATGGCTTTCCTACCCTGATTTGGTGAAAGGGGGCCCTTTACTAGGGTGAATTCCCTGTCTCTTTGTCCTCCCCCAGACTCTGGATAGACCTCCTTGCATAGGGGATGGCTGCTGAGATGCACCCCCCCCCCCATACCAGCTGCACGCTGCATGTGCATCTCGGCAGCCAGCCACTGAATAGCGCCTGCAAGCCACCACATGGTGCGGTCCTGGGCCCGCTGCCATTGCAGTACACCAAGCACTGCCATAGACAGGTCCTGGACACACCTGCCACCACATCCGCCCCAGGTGCCCGGAGTCTGTGTGGTGGCATGTTCGTGGGCCCTGCCTGTGGCACGTAGTGGTGTCACTGCACACACAGGGCCACCCTCTCCCCCCTCCACCTCCCCCCCAACCTCGCCCTCCTCCACACTCTCCTCCTCCTCCTCCTCCACCTCCTCCTGCACATCATTCTCCCACCCACCCACCGGTGCACCGGAGCGACCCTCACCTTCCCCTCCCTCCCACCCCACACCACCCTCCGCCCACTCCATTTCTGCAAAGTCGTCCTCCGGCTCTGCCCCCTCGTCCTCCTCCTCCTCCTCCATCGGCTGGGCTGGAGCTGCAGGCCCTCTTGTGTGTGTCCCGGATGTGGATGCCCGTTCCCCGGCAGCAACAGCCTCTATTGGGGAAGACAGTCATTAGAACACCATCATGCCATTCCCACACCACATAAACATTGTGTGGCCACACACAGGCTGTTGGCCCACTGTGACATGCTGTACATCCCTGCAGTGGCCGCAACACTCACCGTCATGTTCCTGTAGTGCCTTCCTTTGTAGGCGTACCAGGACATCCGGGCAGTGCAGCCGCAACTCCCTTCCCTTCTTCCAAAGTTCCTCCACCTGGGGGGGAATGCAATGGGTGGGAACATCAGGGGGAGGATATCTCTGGTGGGTGACCATCACATATCACGCATCACTGCAGGCAGCTGAGTGTTGCTGCTGCCCTGGCCAGTGGGTCCTCTACTACCTGTTGGCAGCGCCGCATGCATGTGTGGCTGTGGGTCTGCGCATGTGTGGGGTGCCAGCTACGTGTACTGTTTGCTACCCCCCGGCCCCCTTACCCTGTTCCCACACCCTCCTTGCATGACATGGGTGCACCATGCCATGTGTGTGGTGGTCACGTTGGTCTCCAAAAGTGAGATTTCCAAACTCCCTATATGCTGCGGCAGACACCTGTGTATTTGGCTCACCCACACACATCAGCCGACACACCCACCGTGGCACCATGAGCTCTCTAAGGAACATTTGCGATGTGTTCTGACCTCGCCCGGTGTTTGGGTGGGCCAGGCACATCAGCAGGGGCCACTACCATGACATCAGACCTACAACTCTACCTCTGTGATCAGGACTTAGGCCTCCTGTGAATATGGCAGTTGTGGCCGGATGCAACCGGAGCATGCACAGAGCCACCTAGCTGAGCTATAGACCTATGTTATCCGGTCTAGGCCCTCTCGGGGGTCAGGCAGAGCAGTGACACCCCAACAGCTGCAGGTACACTGACACCAGCAGCTTTAACAGACCTCTGTGATCAGGTGTGGGTCACCTGGTGTTTGGGCTCAGCAGTGCAACAACAACAGATGCAGGTACCCTGACACCAGGATGTCAAACAGACCACAACAATAAAGTCTGGCTCTCTTGGGGGTAGGGTGGATATAAACACATGAACTGTAGCACCCACCATACCAACAGGATGTATAACTGACCTCTGTACTCAGATCAAGGCCTCCTGGGGGTAGGGTGGATTGGAACACAGAAACAGCAGCAAGTACCATACCAACAGGATGTATAACTGACCTCTGTAATCAGATCAAGGCCTCCTGGGGGTAGGGTGGATATAAACACATGAACATCAGCAAGTACCGTACCAACAGGATGTATAACTGACCTTGGTAATCAGATCAAGACCTCCTGGGGGTAGGATGGATATAAACACATGAACAGCAGCAACTTCCATACCTACAGGATTTAAGCCTGACCTCTGTAATCAGATCAAGGCCTCCTGGGGGTAGGGTGGATTGGAACACAGAAACAGCAACAAGTACTGTACCAACAGGATGTATAACTGACCTCTGTAATCAGATCAAGGCCTCCTGGGGGTAGGTGGGATTGGAACACAGAAACAGCAGCAACTTCCATACCTATAGGATTTATGCCTGACCTCTGTACTCAGATCAAGGCCTCCTGGGGGTAGGAAGGATATAAACACATGAGCAGCAGCAACTTCCATACCTGCAGGATTTATGCCTGACCTCTGTGAGCAGGTCATGGCCTCATGGGGATAAGGCATACTTGCACACAGCAGCATCCATACCTATTTTCAGCACTGCTTGCACTTACCTCACGTGGGTGGTCAGCAATCCGATTAAAGCACCTAGTGATGCGGCGCCATGCCCTCCTGATGCGGTGGAGGTCTTTACTTCTGGATGAACCAGGAAATAATTGGTCTGATTTGTGCAGATCAGGTATACAAGCACTTTTAAATCATGCCTGGTGAAGGCTGGCTGATGTGAGCGCCTCTCCATATTCACGGAAGTGACTGGGTTGCTGGTGCATGCACGCACATCACGCATGCACGCACGGCACACACGCTGCGCATGCGCAGTGGTGTGCTACTGCACATTAACCCTAAATTCATGCCAGCGCAGTATTGGAATGAATAAAGATGTAGCCCACTGGTTATTGCAATGACTGTGGAGGCAGCGGTCATGGGTTTGAATCCACTGTGGTGTTATGTAATAAGGCTGGCTGAGACATTGCCCTTTAATTTAAATCAGTGCTGTCTGAGGCATTTCCTTTTTTAATTTAAAATAGTGCTGCCAGCAAAACACACACAGTGCCGTAACCTAAGGTGCTGCATAAGGCGCACTATAAGGCACTCCATAGGGCACATTATAAAGTGCACTGTTTGCCAAGGCACCTTAAAATGTGCCCTATAGAGCGCTTTATAGGGCACATTATATAACTCCTCCCTGGCTGGCTACAGAAAGACTGCAGGTCACCACACAAACTGTCTGCTGTGGTTACCAGGATAGGGTAAACCCACCTGTACCCATGATGCACTGCACATGCAGATCAGCAGTCTACAGCTGATCACAAGATGGGGTATGCACCCCCCACAGCACCTCGGCCTGGTAGGGGGAATTGACCATGTGTGTTACTGGCACAGAATAGCTACAGACCGAGACATTGTGCGGGTCCTGTGCTCACCCTGAGGGTGAGGTGGGGCGCCCAGCACCAGGTCCGGAGCACCAGACTTGGCTGAGATAGGCTATGCTGTAGGTCCCCATCAGTGCCAGTGTGTGATAGGTAGTCCTTGCAGGCACACGTAGGATACACCTGTGTCCATTTGTATTTCCCAGTCACGTCTAGCCCTTGTGGACTATGATGCACCCGGAATAGTGTATATCCTGTGTGGGTGCCATGGTCACATGTTATAAATGAAGGGGGGTGTTTGGACCCAAAAGTGGATTATGTAGCACCCACCAACCAGCACCTGTGGCTCAGGGTGGGGGAACAGGATCTCCCACCAACAGATACACATTCTACATCTCTGCAATGGTGGCAGTAGAGGGGACCATCAACCCCAGTCCTGCTGGGAAATGGGCACCCTCCAGGGCAGTCAATGCAGATCTGTATGCATCAATAAGGCAATGGTAGGCAAGCAGACAGACAGCCAGCATGCAGGAAAAGCACAGCTGCCACCCACCACTATCTGACATTCACCAGCAGAGGGCACACTCATTCTCCACCTGCTGCACCCTGCAATGTGTTCCAGCCATGCACATACTAACTGCAGACAGTCAGCTAGCTAGTACATAGTGCATACTCCTGGAGAAACTGTGTGCGCACACATCAAGCAGGTATGTCAGTGATTGGGCCCCAGAAAAGGAACCCCATAAATATCACCTGAAAGAAATACTGGATAGCACTATGGGGGAACCTAGTCATGCCGTGGTCACTGCTCAGTCAGGGTGAGAGTGACCTCCCAGCATGACATGCTGTGGCCATCCTGTCCATGTAGGTGGTGGTCGGCCACTACAATGTCCAGCCATTGCCCTATGCCCTGTGAAGATGCACCCTGCCCAGGCCACCCTGCCCTATGCCCTGTGAAGATGCACCCTGCCACCATTGCAGAGATGTAGAATGTGTATCTGTTGGTGGGAGATCCTGTCCCCCCACCCTGCAGAGATGTAGAATGTGGATCTGTTGGTGGGAGATCCTGTTCCCCCACCCTGAGCCACACCCACAGTCCATACCCACAGTACCTTGCTCCTCATTATGCACATTGGCAGGCTAACACTGGAAACAGTGCAAGCAGTGTGGGCTCAGAAAGGTGTAGTAGGCAGCCACAACGCACTGGATAGACAGACACACACTCCCACACCTATGCCAGCATTGTGCAAATATAGAGGTTTTTGGCAGCCCAGTCCTGGGCACAGTGCAGGCATGGCTATGGTACGCAATACTGTTGGGGGTCACTCCCCGGGGTGGTAAACACTGTCAGAAACCAAAACAGAAACATACTCCACAGGTATCATAAAGGTTGCTATGATGCAGCTCTGTCAACAAATTGTGTTTAACTTAGGATTTGTTATCTGCAATTAATCATAGCAACCTTTTGATATATGTGTAACGTGTTCCCAAGTTAAGGGCGGCATTGCTAAGGTATGCAAGTGGGAATGTACTGGGAGATGCTGCTCCACGCAGGGCCCAACAGCCTGACTCTCCATGAGGCTTTGGATAGTGGAGCCTGTGGGTGTGGGTGTTTATGCCACTGTTGGCTGCTGCTCTAGGGCTGAGTTTCCCTACTCTGGTCCTGGTGGGCCAAACACTGTTCAGGTTTTCATGCTGTCCCTAATGAATATGCATGAGATACATTTTCATACAATGGGGGCGTGGCATATAATTGCAGCACAGGCATATTTATTAGGGACAGCATGACACCTGAATGGTGTTTGGCCCTCCAGGACTGCATTTGGGAAACTCTGCTCTAGGAATTGCACGTTTATGGTTTCTGTGCCCTGTAGGGAAAAATATAGTTGTTTATGGATTGTTTATTTAATCTGCAATAACAGTTCCATCTTTATTACCATGGTTTAGTACTGGGTAAAATATGGGGACATGGTTTGCAGGAGCCACAGCTGGGCTTGATCCCGTGATCTTCTGATCCTGAACACACTGGCTATGTGTACTGCACCAAACTGTTGTCACAGAGGCAGATTATTCCTTGGGGCTACCATTAGTGTTCATTGGACAGACCTTCTCTGTTGCACCACACGGCACCCACCTAAACAGGGCTTGGCCTTGGTCTGCTGTGGACAGATGCCACTGCCCCTTCCACCACCAGCATCCCTCCACCACCATGCTGACATGCCCTTATACCAGTGGTGCTGGTGGGTGTGCAGTCCCAGGCCATCCAGTTTTCCGGTAGGCAGCTGCCTATGGTGAGGGTTCTCATGGTGGGGTGCCTACATGGACATGTGCGCTTCCCCCCGGCACTACCTGCCAATGTTCTGTGTCCTTGGGGGTACCTGCTGAGTAATATCCCCTGTGACACTGTGGGACACACACTTGTGCCCATGTTGGACCCTCATCAGTTCCTGTCTTGCTGCTTTACAGTTTCGGCATTCCTATGTGCCACCTAGGCATCTGCCTGGTCTGCACTGTGCCCCAGCTGGACCACAGCATAACAAACCTGCCCAATATAAAGGAGAAAACCCTGCTCACTGCTATTTCACTGGGGGATCATTCACTTTGTAGGAGGACAGAGCATAGCCCCTTCCAAACATGATATCTTCCTTTTTACGCTTTGTCAGAAGTGTTGCTTTATGTTTATCATTAGTAGCACTATTGGCCAGCTTGGTTATGGGGATCTGAAATGTGGTTCTGGTCATTTAATATGTTTATTTGCCTTTTTGGTTCGTGCACATGTATCACTACTATCACTTTTCTGGGTTTCCCTAGCTTTGCTGACTGAAATGGTTTCTCTCTCCTGCAAATGTGCCTCTAAAGCGAGGTTTTTACTGGCGCTAATTTTCAGAGCTTCATTTCACGGCGTTAGTGTGCATGGGGCCTCTCCCTGCCCACTCTCCACCCATTGACCACTCATCTCCGCCCCTGGGGAGCCTTCCTCCATCCTCTGCACACCTTAACGCCGCCGCAGACATTATCACGTGATAGTGACATTCTCACACGGTATCGCGCGATAATACCACCGCTGCGACGTTAAGACGGTTTAGTAAACATACTCCTATATCCTTTTTAAGATACGACGACCAGAATTGCACACAAAATTCAAGGTGCAGTCGCACCATGGAATGATACAGAGGCATTATAATATTCTTTGTTTTATTTCCATTCCTTTCCTTATGATACCTAGCCTTCTATTTGCTCTCATGACCACTGCTGCACACTGGGCAAAGGGATTCATCATGTTATCCACAATGACGTCTAAATCTTTTTCCTGGGTGATGGTTCCTAATGTGGCATCTTGCATCGTGTAACCATACTTTGGGTTGTTCTTTCCTAGGTGCATAACTTTGCACTTGTCCACATTAAATATCATCTGCCATTTCATAGTAACATAGTAAATGACGGCAGATAAAGACCAGTATGCCCAGTGTTCCAATGTTCCAACTTATCAAGGTCCTCTTACAATTTTCCATAATCCTCATGGATTTTAACAACTTTGAATAATTTTGTGTCATCTGCAAATTTGATTACCTCATTCATTAATCCCATTTCCAGGTCATTTACGAATATTTTAAAAATACAGTGGACCCATCACAGATCCCTGTGGTACTCCACTATTCACCTTTCTCTATTGGGAAAATTGCCCATTTAGCCCTACCTTCTTGCTTTCTATCTTTTAACCAGTTCCTGATCCACAATAGTACACTGCCTCCTATCCCATGACTTTTTAATTTTGCAAAAAGTCTCATGAGGGACCTTGTTAAAGGCTTTCTGAAAATCCGGATACACTTTATCAACCAACTCCTGGGTGATACCTGGGTACAAACTATATCGTAATGATAAAGCTGACCAAATTGGTGGAGGGGTTGCGCTCTATGTTAGAGAGGGCATTCACTCAGAAAGGATTAAAATTTGCAGGAAACAAAATTTGCTGTACAATCTCTATGGATTGAAATTCCATGTAAAAAGGGGAAGGCGATGGCGGTGGGGGTGTACTATCGACCGCCTGGCCAGAATGAACAAATGGATGATGAAATGCTCAAAGAAATCAAGGAAGCTAACAAAAGTTACAGCACAGTAATAATAATGGGTGATTTCAATTACCCTGGAATTGACTGGGTCAGTGTCACAGCAGGACATGCTAGGGAGATAAAGTTCCTAGATGAAATAAATGACTGTTTCTTGGAGCAGCTGGTTCATGAACTGACCAGAGGGGAAGCCATATTGGACCTAGTCCTTAGTGGAACACCAGATCTGGTTCAAGAGATAAGGGTGTTGGGGAAACTTGGCAATAGTGATCATAGCATGATCGCGTTTGATTTAATTAATGGAGGAGGGATAGTAAGGAAATCCACAGTACTACCTTTTAACTTTCGAAAGGGAGACTATGATAAAGTGAGGAAAATAGTTAAGAAAAAACTAAAAGGAGCAGTTGCAAACGTTAGACTTACATCAAGCTTGGGTGTTGTTTAAAAATACTATCTTTTGGTAAGAGGAGTGGCCTAGTGGTTAGGGCAAGGTACTTCAGGCCAAAAGGTCAGTGGTTCAAATCCCACTAAAGGACAGCAACCTTGGGCTGGAAGGACTGGGGTTTCTAGTCCCACAGGTGCTCCTTCTGGTCTTGGGAAAGACACTCAACCCTCCATAGCCCATGTTCCCTGTGAAATAGTTATCTCCAAGTTAGAATGCCCTGTTCAATGTAATTTCAGTTTGTTCAATGTAAACTGCACTGATGCAGAATAACACAATATATAAGAGAACTAAAATAAATCTTGTAAGCCCAGACCAGCTGTATTCCATGCTTTAAGAAAAGTGGAAGGAAGTCCAAAAAACTGCCAACATGGTTTAAAGGTGAGGTCAGAGAGGCTGTTGCCAAAAAAAGCATCTTTCAGGAAATGGAAAAAATAGCCAAATGACAAAACCTGGAAAGAGCACAAGCACTGGCAAATTAAATGCAAGGCATTGATAAGGCAGGCAAAGAGAGAATTTTAGAAGAAACTTGCTGTGGAAGCAAAAACGCATAATAAAGACTTTTTCAAGTACATTCATAGCAAAAAACCTGTGAGAAAGTCAGTTGGTCCATTAGATGATAGAGGGGTAAAAGGGGACAAGGCTATAGTGGAGGGACTGAATGAATTCTTTGCTTCGGTCTTTACTGAGGAAGATGAAGGGATGTTACCTATGACTGAAGTGGTATCTAAAGGTGATACTGCAGAAGAATTGAAAGAAATATCGCTACACCGGGAAGATGTATTACAACTATTTGATAAACTGAAGAGTAGTAAATCACCTGGACTGGATGGTATACATCCAAGGGTGTTGAAAGAACTGAAATATGAGATTGCAGACCTGCTATTAGTAATTTGAGAAATATCATTAAATTCATCAGTAATACCTGAAGATTGGAGGATAGCCAATGTAATGCCAATTTTTAAAAAGGGTTCCAGGGGTGATCCAGAAAACTACAGACCGGTGAGCCTGACGTCAGTACCGGGAAAAATGGTAGAAACCATCATAAAGAACAAAATTACTCAGCATGTAGATAGTAATGGACTAATGGGAGACAGCCAACATGGCTTTAGACAAGGAAGATCTTGTCTTACTAATCTGTTATGTTTTTTTGAAGGTGTGAATAAACAGGTGGACAAAGGTGAGTCGGTTGATATAGTGTATTTGGACTTTCAGAAAGCCTTTGACAATGTCCCTCATCAGATACTTTTGGCAAAACGAAAGAGTCATGGGATAGGAGGCAGTGTACTATTGTGGATCAGGAACTGGTTAAAAGATAGAAAGCAGAGGGTAGGGCTAAATGGCCAATTTTCCCAATGGAGAAAGATGAATAGTTGTGTACCCCAGGGATCTCTGCTGGGTCTGCTGCTTTTTGACTTATTCATAAATGACCTGGAAAAGGGAAAACGAGTGAGGTTATCAAATTTGCAGATGACACAAAACTATTTAAAGTTGTTAAACCCATGAGGATTGTGGAAATTTGCAATAGGAGCTTGATAAACTGGAAGACTGGGCATCGAAATGGCAGATGAAATTTAATGTGGACAAGTGCAAAGTTATGCACCTAGGGAAAAACTATGGTTACACGATGCAAGGTTCCAAATTAGGAACTACCACCCAGGAGAAAGATTTAGGGGTCATTGTGTATAACATGTTAAAACCCTCTGCCCAGTATGCCACAGCGGCCAAGAGAGCAAATAGAACGCTAGGTATCATAAGGAAAGGAATGGAAAATAAAACAAAGGATACTATAATGCCTCTGTATCGTTCCATGGTGCAACCGCACCTTGAATATTGTGTGCAATTCTGGTCACTGTATCTTAAGACAAGGCTGGGACCTGATGCAGGGGCTCTGTCTTTGACCCCGAAACGTGACACGTCGTTCCTGATGCTGTCGGACTAGTCTTCTTGGCCTGCTTTTCTAAGCTACATTTGGGTGTTTGATATCACCATTGAATCCAGATAAGTGTATTTTATAATAAGTTATTTTAAGTTACACTTAATTAAAATGGACTGGCTACAGCGGTTTGGGGTGGTTCCTTTCCCCTCTCTGTGGTAGCTGCTCTGACAAAGAATAAGTCAATTGCTTCACTTTAAGGTTTGTTTTAATCTTGGCATATGTTTTGTGATTTGTTTACTGGGATTGGGTATATTTAGTTTTTAGCCTTGTACATTAGGCACACTGGGGAATTGAGCCCATGACCCCTATACCATCAGTCAGTGTTGCAACCATTGTGCTACAGCTCTGCTGCTGTGCTTTGTCTGCCTGCATGCCTTCTTAAGATTAATGCGCGGTAACGTGCCCTGTAGCACTCATTCATTTATGGCGCCTTGTAATGCGCGTTCTCGGAAACAATGTACCGCCCATGTCCTTATTTGGGGTTTCTGTCTCTACCGCGGCTCCTAACGCGAATCGCACTAACGCAGTTTAGTAAACATACCCCTTTGTATGCCTCTTATAAGCTCCATGCCTTCAAGTATGCACTATGACACATAGGCACATACTTGTATGCGATGTGTTGTGGGTGTATTTAGAGGAGGAGTTGAGGTGGTGCATGGGAGGAGTCATGAAGTACACACACATAAGTTATCAACTACTGTATGCATCTATTTGTCATATTTCAGTCACATACCTTTGCACCTGCTCTCAAGCTGATGTAAAGAGACATGGCCATATAACAGCTGTGATACGCGCAGCTCAAAATAGGCAACTACATGGCCTCCCAACATAGGTGACCTCTTATAAACTTACCCTCAAAAAGAGCACAAATGTGATTCTCTTCCTACTGATTTCATCGTCTTTCATTCTCACCCATATGTTGTTTTCTTCATTCCAAAATGCTGGTGCTGGTTACTAATGAAACAATGCTTGGTTTGATTCCAGACAGAGAATTTTATATAGTTTGACTACCAAATAATTGATTCAAAAGGTTTTGGCAGGTTACGTGATCCACCTACCCAAGTATATTTTGAGGGACTATGTAGGCAGCTGATACTTTGAATTTTTCTCATCTTCAGTGGGAAGGTAACTGGAACGCTTACAAATGACAATAAGACACGATGTCTACGTATGTTTCACTTACTACTTTATTTCCCATTTCTCTGTCTTCTAGCTTTCCATTTTAAAATATTTGTTATAGCTTACAATTCAGAGTATTTTGGGACCAGCCTATCAAAAGCTGGTGTAAAATCATCATGTACTAATAGTATGTGTTACCCCTTTTCACACCACTTTCTATAGACAAAGGGTTCAAGGGATCACCTGATCTGATGGTGAAAACCTTGCTTGGATTCTCTGATACAGGAGGGTTGATCAATGCCAGGTTCCAAAGCATAATTATTCTATTTAAGAATGTTTATTTTATACTGTGCTATTTAGAATCAGTGTGGTTTACATGTATACTAACAGGTACTTTTTATTCCCTTGTCCCCAAAGGGCTCACAATCTAAGTGCACCTGAGGCAATGGATGGTTAAGTAGTTTGCCCAAGGCCACAAGGAGTGGCTATGGAGCTAGAGACCCCAGTCCCTCTGGCCTGAGGTTGCTTGTCCCAATGTAGGAATTGAACTTCTGGCCTAAGGTAACCTGTCCCAACCACTGAGCCACTCCTCCCGCAATACTGCAGGCATAGGAGTGATATTTCAAAACTAAAATGTCTTTACTGAGTAACTTCTTTAAAATAAACAGTTCAGTGACACACTGACACAGACAATCAGAAGAAGAACATAAAAACGTAAGACCTGTCATAATGGGTCAAACCAATGGTCCATAAAGTCCAGTATCCCATTTCCAAAAGTGGCCAATAAAAGTCAAAAGCAACTGATAGAATCCCAAAGTGTAGATAGATTTCATGCTGTTTACATTCAGGGTTGTTTAGTGGATTTCTCCAAGTCTACTTTGTTAATTATGGTTCATGGACTTTTCCTCCAGGAACTTGTCCAAACCTTTCTTAAACTGACATATGCTAAGTGCTTTTATCACATGTTCTAGCAACAAATTCCAGAACTTAATTATAAGCCTAGTAAGAGGAGTAGCTTGGTAATTAAAGCAACTGCCTAGCATTTAGAGGATCAAGGGTTTGATTCCCACTTGTACTTCTTGTGACCTTGGGCATGTCACTTTTACCCTCCATTGCCTCAGAAGAAAAGGCCTGGCAATCTACTTCTGTTGATACATTGCCAAGAAAAAAAAGAGGCAGCTGAATCACCAGGATTCAGCACCAAGTTGATGTCACTAAAAAAAATTGTTTTAAATGTGCTACTATTAATTTCATGTTAGTTCCTCATTCTTTATACTTTTTGCAAGAGTAAACAAATGATTTGTATTTACCTTTCCTCTTCACACTTCACCTTGATTCTGGGGACACCCTCCTTCCCTTCCCTTGGATTTTGAGCTCCCTTTCATTCTCTGACTTGGTTCCATGGACTCCAAGGAACCTGACTTGGTTCCATGGACTCCAAGGAACCTGATTTTCACAGTTTAAAGCTTTCTTGTGCAATCACCTCTCCCCTCTTGCTCAAGAATCCCTTAAACACCTGGATCAGCACTGATGGGATAGCTTTTCCTTGGTTATTTTCTTTCACTGGAATAAATAAAAAAGAATCCAACCAGTGAAAACCAGAAACACCTCTTCTGGGTCTTTTGCTTCCACAAATGCCCAGGGCTTTATCTGGCTCTAGAGCCTTGGCCAACAATACTGACAACTTCTCAGAACAAGAAGGCTGATTGGGTTCCTGTTCCAAAGCCACTGAGTCTCTGAGAGCTGAGATGCACTGCCTTGGACTCTCCCCCTGACTGCATTCCTAAACACAGACAGAAGCCCACATTCCTTCTACTCTCCTGTCAAGATAACACCTGGACTATGTGGATTATCTATACATGCACACATCTGATCCAAAAAACTAGAAACACTTCTGAAAGGAGGCATACTTCTAGTGATTCATTCCAGATTCTATATATTTTCTTCTTTTGCTAACCACCTGTGGGGAAGCACAGGTCCTCATCCATCCATTTGCTACACATGGGTTCAGGGCCTGTGTTACCATTAGGCAAACAAGGTAATCACCTAGCGGGCCAGGTTTTGAAGGGTGATATGCTCCCATCCCCACCCCCCCCCCCCTTACCATTGCTGTTGCTGCTGCCATGCCATATTTTCCAGGTCCAGTGGTGACAACAGTAAACAAGCTGGAGCCTCGTGAAGAAGGAATCCTCAACCCCTGCACACTGCACTCTGAAACTGCAGCATGTCCCTCCCTGTCTCAACAGAAAGTCTGTGTCAGAGGACAGGGTCAGCTAAGCGGAGTGGTTGATGTTTCCCTCTGTGCAGCATTCTGACTTGTTTACTGCTGTTACCGCTGCGCCTGGGAAATATGACATGGTAGTGGCAGCAGCAGCAGCGGTAAGGGGGGGGAGCAGCAGGATTAACAATTGCCACCACCACCAAAAAGTTGTCTAATAGACAATATTTTGGTGGTGGTGAGAAGTGAGGAGGAATGTGACACATTCTATCTAACCTTTTTGATGTCTTGGACATCTGCACCTTGCCCACTCACAATCTTAAATGACAGAGGTGTAAGGCAGGGGTCTCCAAATCCAGCCCTGGAGGGCCACAAACCAGTCAGGTTGGCAGGATATCTCTAATGCATATATATCTCATGCATATTCATTAGGGATATCCCGAAAACCTGACTGGTCTGCAGCTCTCCAGGACCAGGGTTCCCTACCCCTGCCTTATGGGTACAGCACGATGAGGGTGTTTTTGCTGGCAGCAATAATGTACATTAAAAAAAGGTAATGCATCTGACAACCCTATCAAATAACCCCACTGTGGGTTTGAACCCATGACCTCTGGCTTCACAGGCAGTGAAGTAATCATTGGGCTACAGCTCCATAGCTACTAGCAAGCCCCAGGCTGGCTGCAGAGAGCCTGCATGTCACCACACAGACAGTCAGTTGTGGTCACCAGGATAGGGTTAGCACACCCATACCCATGATGCACAGCACATGCAAATCAGCTGTCCACAGATAAACACAAGATGGGGAATGCACCTCCACAGCACCTCGGCCTGGTAGGGGGAAGTGACCATGTGCACCCCCAAAGCACCTCGGCCTGGTAGGGGGTACTGACCGTGTGTTTAACTGGCACAGAGTAGCTACACACCGTCACATTGTGAGGGTACTGTGCTCACCCTGAGTGTGCGGTGAGGCGCCCAGCACCAGGTCCACAGCACCTTCTATGGCTGAATAAGGCAATGTGGGAGGTCCAAAGCAGTGTTAAACTGTGAGATAGGTAGTTTCTGCAGGAGCACCTTGGATATTTCTGCTGTCTCAGCCAGGTGTAACTCCCAGGTGGGCCATGTACCACCCCCCCCCCCCCCCCAGCATGGCAAATCAGGCCCCCCATCAATAGATCCACATTCTACCTCCCTGCAAAGGTGGCAGTAAAGGGGACCATCAACCCTGGTCCTGCTGAGGAACAGACACTCCACAGGGCAGTCAATGCAGCTCTATACACATCCATAACACAATAGCAGACAGACATTAGGCCTGGATATGGTAAGCTGCACACCACTACTATCTGATATTCTCCTGCAGCAAGTCATCAGCCACTGCACCCTGCAAGCCACTCCATCAAGACGCATACCAGCTGCAAGCAGTGTGCTAGTTAGTCCATAGTGCATGCTCCCAGTGGAGATGCATGCACCCAGAACTGGGATGTCAGCATACACAGCAAGCAGATAAATCAGTGACTGGGCCCCAAAATAAAACCCATATCTATCACATGAGAAAAACACTAAATAGCACTATGGGGGTGCCTAGCCATGCTGTGGTCACTGCACAGTCAGGGTGAGAGTGATCTCTCAGCAGGACATACTGAGGTCACCCTGTCTGTGTAGGTGGTGGCCGGGCACTAAAATGTCCCAGTCAGTGCCCTATGCCCTGTGCAGATGCACCCTGGCCAGGCCACCCTGTCCGGCCTATACCCATGGTACCTTGCTCCTCATTATGCACATTGGCAGCCCAATACTGGCAACATTGCCGGCAGTGTGGGCTGTGGATGGTGTTTTCAGCCACCACACACTGGATAGACAGACAGCCACCCCCACACCTATGCAAGCATTGTGCTACTATAGAGGGGTTCAGCAGCCATACCCACCACACCAGTCCTGGGCACAGTACAGGCATGGATATGGTACGCAATACTGTTGGGGGTCACTCCCCAGGGTGGTAAACACTGTCAGAGACCAGACCTGCAGCACACACTGCAGACATCAGAATGATTGTTATGGTGGAGCTCAATGAGCAAAATGTGCTTAACTTAGGAATTGATATCTGCCAGTTATCATGGGAAACGTTTGATACCCAGGTGTAGGGTGGCATTGCTAAGGTATGCAACTGCTAGTATTGGGAGATACAGGCAGGGCCCAATGTCCTGCCTCTCCAGGAGTCATTGGCCAATGGGGCCTGTGGGTGTGGGTGTGTCTGGCCCTGTTGGCTGCTGCTTTATGGCAGAGTTTCCCAACTCCAGTCCTGGTGTGCCAAACACTGTTCGGGTTTTCATGCTGTCCCTCATAAATATGCATGAGCTACATCTGCATACCATGGGGGTGGTGCATAGATGTGCAGCACAGGCATCTTTATTAGAGGCAGCATGGAACCTGAATGGTGTGGGGCCCTCCAGGGTTGCATTTGGGAGACTCTGCTCTAGGTAATGCGCCTGTTTATGGTGTCTATGTTTGGTGTGGTAAAATATAGGCGTATTAACGATGCATAGGTTCTCAGCAATAAAGGTTTGTCCTTACTATCACGGTTTAGTTGTGGGAAAAATATGTGGACAGGATTGGCAGTGGCCCCAGCTCGCCTTTGAACCTGTGACCTTCTAGTTTTTGCACACACTGTCTGTGTGCACTGCACCACCATGTTGCCACAGATATGGTCCATTCCCTGGGGAGTCCATGACTGTACATCTGACAGAGCCTGTCTGTTGCGGTGGACGGTGCCAGCCTGCACAGGCCTAGGCCACTGTGTGCTGTGGCTTGCAGCCACTGGCCCCTCCACCACCTGTACCCTTCCGCCAACATGCAGACATGTCCTTATCTTGGAAAAAGCATATGACCTGATTGAGTTGTGGCACTCCAGGACTGCATTTGGGGGACTCGGCTGTAGGTAATGCCCATTGTTATGGTTTGTGTGCGGTGTAGGGTAAAATATGGGTGTTTGAACCATGCTTATGTTCTCTGCAGTAAAGGAGTGTCCTTACTATCACTGGTGGTGGGTAAAACTATGGGGACTGGGTTGGCAGGAGCCCCAGCTGGGATTTGAACCTGTGACCCTTTGGTCTTACAGGCACTGGCTGTGTTCGTTACACCACACTGTGGCCACAGAAACAGTGTAGTCCCTGGAGATAGGAATCCTGACTGGACGAGTCAGAAACACTGCTCTGCACAATTTTACTGTGGGCTCATTTACCTTGTACGGAGACAAAAGTGCAAATAAGCCTCAAAAATGACCTCAAAAAAGGGCCAAAAATCCATGACCAAGCTGGCCAACAGTGATATCACTGGGCAACCATAAAAACCACTCCCAGGGAAGCTCCAATAAAATGAAATGATTTTTGAAAGGGTCTACGGAGCATAGACCCTTCCAAAAATCATTTCATTTTATTGGAGCTTTCCTGGGAGTGGTTTTTATGGTTGCCCATTAATATCACTGTTGCCCAGCTGGATTATAATTTTTTAGGAATTTGTTGTGGTCATTTTCAATTTATATTTGCTATTTTGTTCTGTACACATGTTTCACACTGCTCACGTTTTTCAGGTTTCCCCGGTTTTGCTGTACATTGCTGACGGAAATTGTTTCTCTTCCCTTTAAATCGGCTCTAATGCGAGGGTTTCACTCGCGGTATTTTTTTTGCCGAAATTCAGCCCTGCTCCTGTGCGGGGAGCCTCTCCCCTCCCACTCTCCACCCATTGACCCCATCCCCCCGCCCCTCGGGAGCCTTCCTCCGCCCTCGAAATGCCTTTCCACGCCTCTATCGCACATCAGTGCGCCTCGCTCTTGTGCGGGCAGAGCGCAGTTGTGCGGGCAGCGCGCACACGTGTGGGGCACCAAAAATGCACTATTAGCGTGCACTAAGGTACCTTAGCGCACACTCAAGTGCGCCCCGCACAATTGCGCGGTTTAGTAAACATACCCCTAAGCAAACTATCAGCAAAAGGGCCTTCAGGTACTCAGCTCCCACACTTTGGAACTCTCTCCCCGACTCTATCAGATCAATTAACGACCTCCAGATGTTTCACAAGGAATTAAAAACCCTACTTTACACTGAATATTATTATACCTTCACATCCACTATTCCACTATTCTCTACCCCCCACCTCGATTCTCCTAGCTAACCTAATTTCCCCCTTCTCCTCCCTTCTCATCCCCTCCCCTCCCCCCCAGCAAGAACACTGTAACCTGTTCTGCTGCTTTTTAAACCTGTAAATAGTTTGGACTTACAGTAGCTACCATGATACCTCTCTATAGGTGCATAGCTGTCATGTAAATAGTTATTTGTATCATTGTTTTGACATGTTATCTGTAACTGAGTTATTGTTCAAGGTAAACCGCCCCTGATCGATGGAAGAGGCAGTATATAAAAATGTTTAAATAAAATAAATAAATAAAATTAGACTGCCCCCATTTTAACTAGGCATCTTTTATGTGGTCTGTTGGGATATTCAGCAGCACTATCCATTTTGAATATGCTCCCCATACTTTCTACATCATCTCACATGCTATACATACCAGGACTGATTTAATTTTATGATGACAATCAGCCTTCTTCCATCTTTAGGGTGCACCAAGAACAGAGATTCAATATGGGTCTTCTCATTCTGGAAAGTTTTTAATAAGGAATGCTGTAGAATCGTACTTTCAATATAATTTAAGTACAGCTTCTACTATTTCTACTTGGTGAGACCATAATGACCTTCTCTATAGTATTATGTAAGAAAAAATATAAAGAAATTTCTGAATTGAAAAGACAGATTAAGGGGCTGGAACAACAACACATTCAGACTAAAAATGGAGCAATATTGATAAAATTACAGAAATTATGGTATCGTTATAGGTTATTGAGTGAAAGAGCGAGCCAAACTAACTTTATGCAGAGTGTCTACTACTATGAAGAATCTAATCAGCATGGTCACCTATTAGCCCAGAAACTAAAAGCCAAGACATCTCGCAAAGGATACGAGCTATTATGTCCGACCTGGTTATAATGATACAGAAATACAGTAGTTAGGCAGTTTTATGGATACTATAGTAGACTCTATAAGACAAATGAAAGCATTACAGTAATTCATTAATGCACATTAACCTTTAGTAAAAGGTCCCCAAAGTTGTTTTGAATGACCTTCAACATCCCCATTTATCTCTGGAAAAAATGGAGATGTTAGAGGTGGATATATCAGAAGTTGAAATCTTAACATCTTTGAAAGCACTCCCAGATCATAAAACACCTGGCCCTGTTGGCTTATCAGTAAATGTCATCATGCCTAATTCCATAATTTCATCATCTGTATAGTAATTTTATTGTTCAGGGTGCAGTGGGCAGTTCCTTAGTGGAAGCTAAAATCATAATGTATGAAAAACTAGGGAGAGATTCTATTTATGTCACAAATTCTAGGCCGATAACACATACATAGTAAATATGAACTGCAAGATATATTCTAAAATACTTTTTATGAGGGTTAGTAAAGTTCTTGCTAATCTGATTAGCACAGAACACTCAGGATTCATGAAAAGTAGGATGTCAACGGATAGTGCCAGGTCGTTTTGCAATCTCCTTTTGTTTGTTCAATGTCAGGAAATACCAGAAATTGCCCTTTGTATAGATGTGAAGAAGGCACTTGACAATATAGAATAGCCTAGTTTATACAAAGTTTTAGACTAGTTTGGATTTGGACCAACCTGTATTAAAATGATTCACTTTATTTGTTTGGTTTTATATACCACACTATTCATATTCAGCGCGATTTACAATAGAACAACTTATTACATGGAACATTTTACGTTCTGTATAAAGCCTCTACAGCTTGCATTCTAGCACAAGGTCTTCTCTCTTTCTCCTTTCAGTTAAGTAAAGGTACGAGACTAGCATGTCTGCTCTCTCCACTATTTAATTTAGCATTGGAACCCCCTACCTTTAGCCATTAAAGCCAGCCCAAAATTCAAGGTATCCATTCAAAGGGATTAGAATACAAATTTTCAACTTATACTGATAATGTCTTGCCCTCTGCTAGTGTGGAAACAATACCAAATTTCTTACAACTTGGCAATCAGTTTTCTAAATTAGCAGGCTAAAAAATACATTGGTCAATATCAGATTATCTGCTCTTAAACAAATTTATCTACTCAATGGATTTGGCAAGATATGACTTCCAAAGAGTGAAGGAACATTTGACATATTTAGAAATATGGTTTGCCCCAACTGCTGAGGGCACTATTACTAATAAATTAAAATATTAAAACCCTCTCTCATCCTTAGTCAAAGAATATACAACTAAATGGTCCCTACTCCATTTGTCTTGGTGGGGAAAACTAGGGGTGCTTAAAATGACTCTTGTTCCCAAAGTAAACTATAATTTGAGTATGTTGCCTCTCCACTTCCCCGCCCAGATACAGTTGGGGTCAACATTTTTGGCACCCTTGCTCTTCAACCTCTTAGGGGTATGTTTACTAAACCGTCTTAACGTGCGCTCTGTAACGTTATCGCGCGATAAGGTACCTTATCGCGTGATAATGGCGCTTTACAAGGCGCACAGGTACCTTATCGCGCGATAATGCATGCTGCGGCGCAAACGAGCACTGAAGGAGGGGAAAGGCTCCCGGAGGGCGGAGGAAGGCTCCCCAGGGGTGGAGAGAAGGGGTCAATGGGTAGAGAGTGGGAGGGGAGAGGCTCCCTGCACACTAACACTGTGAAATCCGAGGCTCAAAACTAACGCCAGTGAAACCCTGGCGTTAGAGCAAATTTAAAGGGAAAAGAAACCATTTCTGTCTGCAATGTACAGCAAAACCAGGGAAACCTACAAAAAGTGATAATTGTGATACATGTGAACGGAACAAAAGGGCAAATAAACCATGAAAATGTACAGAAGAAAATGTAAAAATAAAATAACCAAGATGGCCAATAGTGATATCAATGGGAAACATCAAAAAACACTCCCAAGAAAGCTTCAAAAAAAAATATGAAGTTTGGAAGGGTCTATGCTCCGTCCGCATACAAGGTGAATGAGCCCACAGTAATTGTGCTGAGCAGGGTTTCCGACTCCATCGGCCAGGTTTCCTATGGTGTGCACATGTTCCACAACAGCAGGGCGGGCATGTCGGAATGGGCAACTGGACATATGCTGGAAAAGGGGACACAGAGGGCTGCAGGCGGCACATGCTGCGGTGCAGCTGGCCCACAGTGCTGACTAGGGTGATGCCTAGCTGGCCCATAGGAATGCTGAAACAGTAGAGCAGCCAGACAGCAACTTCTGAGGGCCCAACATGGGCAAGAGTGTGCTTCCCACAGTGTCACAGGGGATAGTACCCAGCAGCTACCCCGAAGGGCACGGAACATTGGCATGCGGTGCTGGGGGGAAGCATGGACAGCTATGCAGGCACCCCTACCCCAGAATCCGCACCATAGGCAGCAGCCTACCCACACACTGGATGGCCTGAGACTGCGCTCCACCAGCACCACCAGCAGAAGGGCACGTCAGCATGGTGGCAGAGAGATACTGCTGGTGGAGGGGGCAGTGGCAGCTGCTCAGAGCAGACCGTGGCTTAGCCCTGTGTAGGTGGGTGCCGTGCACTGCAACAGACAGGCCCTGTCTGACGAACAGTCATGGCATCACCAGGGAATGCACTGACTCTGTGGCAACACAGTGGTGCAGTGTACACAGCCAGTGTGGTTAGAAACAGAAGGTCACAGGTTCAAGTCCCAGCTGTGGTTCCTGCCAACCCAGTCCCCATCTTTTACCCACTACTAAAACGTGCTAATACAGACAGAACCTTTATTGTAGATGATGTAAACATGCCCAAAACACCTACATTTTACCCTACAGAGCACAGACACCATAAACATGCGCATACCCTAGAGCAGAGTCTCCCAAATGCAGTCCTAGAGGGCCAAACACCATTCAGGTTCCATGCTGCCTCTAATAAAGATGCCTGTGCTGCATTTATATGCGCTGCCCCCATGGTATGCAGATGTATCTCATGCATATTCATGAGGGACAACATGAAAACCCAAACAGTGTTTGGCACACCAGGACTGGAGTTGGGAACCTCTGCCGTAAAGCAGCAGCAAACAGGGGCAGACACACCCACACCCACAGGCTCCATTATCCAATGCCTCCTGGACAACTGTTTAAAGTTGTTAAAACCCAAGAGGATTGTGGAAAAGTGCAGGAGGATCTGGATAAATTGGAAGACTGGGCATCCAAATGGCAGATGAAATTTAATGTGGACAAGTGCAAAGTTATGCACCTAGGAAAGAACAACCCACACTATAGTTACACAATGCAAGGTTCCACATTGGGAACCACCACCCAGGAAAAAGATTTAGGAGTCATCGTGGATAACATGTTAAAACTCTATGCCCAGTGTGCAGCGGCGGCCAAGAAAGCAAATAGAATGCTAGGTATCATAAGAAAGGGATGGAAAATAAAACAAAGGATATTATAATGCCTCTGTATCGTTCCATAGTATGACCGCACCTTGAATATTGTGTGCAGTTCTAGTCACCGTATCTTAAAAAGGACATAGCATTATTAGAAAAAGTACAGAGAAGAGCCACCAAAATGGTGAAGGGGATGGAAGGCTACTCCTATGAAGAGAGGCTACAAAGGTTGGGGCTCTTCAACCTGGAAAAGAGATGGCTGAGGGGAGATATGATAGAAGTCTATAAATTAATGAATGGAGTGGAGCAGGTAAATGTGGATCAATTGTTTACGCTATCAGAATATAGAAAGACTAGGGGACATGCAATGAAGCTACAGGGTAAACTATTTAAGACAAATAAGAGAAAATATTTTTTCACTCAACGTGTAATCAAACTCTGGAATTTGTTGCCGCAGGATGTGGTAAGGGCTGTTAGTGTAGCTGGGTTTAAAAAAGGTTTGGACAAGTTCCTGGAGGAAAGGTCCATAAACCACTATTGAAAAGGGACCCAGGATAATCAATGCTTGACCCGGTACAAGCATTGCGGAACCTGTGTCTTTTGGGGATACTGCTAGATTGGCCACTGCTAGATTGGCCACTGTTGGAAACAGGATACTGGGCTTCATGGACCTTGGTCTGACCCAGTATGGCATATCTTATGTTCTTATGTTCTTAGGACATTGAGCCCTGCGTGCATCTCCCAATACTAGCACTTGCATACCTTAGCAATGCCACCCTAATCCCGGGAATACGGTACACAGCTATCAAAAGGTTGCTATGATTACTGGCAGATAGCAATTCTGATGTTAAGTACAATTTTCTGATTGAGCTGCATCATGGCAACCTTTCTGATGTCTGAGGAGTGTGCTACAGGTCTTGTGTCTGACAGTGTTTACCACCCTGGGGAGTGACCCCCAACAGTATTGCGTACCATAGCCATGCCTGCACTGTGCCCAGGACTGGAGCGGTGGCCAGGGCTGCAAAACACCTCTATAGTTGTACAATGCTGGCATAGGTGTGGGAGTGTGTGTCTGTCTATCCAGTGTGTGGTGGCTGCAAACACCCTCCACAGCCCACACTGCCAGCACTGTTGCCAGTATTGGCCTGCCAATGTGCATAATGAGGAGCAAGGTACCATGGGTATAGCCCGGACAGGGTGGCCTGGCCAGGATTCATCTGCACAGGGCATAGGGCAATGGCTGGGACATTGTAGTGCCCGGCCACCACCTGCACAGACAGGGTGTCCACAGCATGTCCTGCTGGGAGATCACTCTCACCCTGACTGAGCAGTGACCATGGCATGGCTAGGTTCCCCATAGTGCTCTGTAACATTTTTCTCATGTGATACTTATGGGTTCTCTTTTGGGGCCCAATCGCTGATTTATCTGCTTGGTGTGTATGCTGACATCCCAGTTCTGGGTGCATGCATCTCCTCTAGGACTATGGACTAGTTAGCAGACTGTCTGCAGCTAGCATGTGTCTTGCTGGAATACCGTGCAGTGGCTGGAGGCTTGCTGCAGGAGAATATCAGATAGTGGTGGGGTACAGCTGAGCATTTCTGGGCCTAATGTCTGTCTGCTATTGCTTTATAGATGTGTACAGAGCTGCATTGACTGCCCTGTAGTGTGTCTGTTCCCCAGCAGGACTGTGGTTGATGGTCTCCTCTACTGCTGCCATTGCAGGGAGGAAAAATGTGGATCTGTTGGTGGGAGACCCTGTTTCCCACCCTCAGCCCCAGAGGGTAGGGTAGGGTAGGGTAGGGTGGGGTGGGGTGGTGGTACATAATCTGCCTATGGGTCCATAAGGGCTAAACCTGATTGAGAAACACAGATGCAACCAAGGTATGTCTGCAGAAACTACCTATCTCATACACTAGCACTGCTGGGGATCTGCAGCATGGTCTATTTCTGTTATGGAAGATGCTGTGGACCTGGTGCTGGGTGCCCCACCTCACCCTCAGGGTGAGCACAGTACCCGCACAATGTGACGGTGTGTAGCTACTCTGTGCCAGTAACACATACGGTCAGTTCCCCCTACCAGGCCGAGGTGCTGTGGGGGTGCATACCCCATCTTGTGTTCATCTGTAGACTGCTGATTTGCATGTGCAGTGCATCATGGGTACAGGTGGGTTTACCCTATCCTGGTGATCACAGCAGACTGTTTGTGTGATGACATGCAGTCCTTCTGCAGCCAGCCAGGGGCTTGTTAGCTGTTATAGAGCTGTAGCCCACTGGTTACTTCACTGTTTGTAAAGCCATATGTCATGGGTTCAAACTCACAGTGGGGTTATTTGATAGGGCTGTCCAAAGCATTATCTATTTTTAATGTACATTAGTGCTGCCAGCAAAAACACCCTCAGCGTACTGTACCCATAAGGTGCCTCAGGAGGCGCTTTATAGGGCGCCCTATAAAGCGCCTTCTGAGGCACCTTATGGTTACCATCCATATAAGGTGTCTTATAAGGTATCCTATGGAGTGCCTTATAGGGTGCCTTATGCTGCACCTTAGGTTACGGCATGTGAGGGTGTGTTTGCTGGCAGCAATAATTAAAATACAAATAAACTGCCTCAAGAAACAATACTTACATGCTAAAGCTGATGCCTAAGCCAGCCTTATGCATTAGGCACACTGGGGGATTGAACTCATGACCCCTGTGTCATCAGTCAGTGTATTAACCATTATGCTACACCTCTGTTTCTATGCTACATCTCTGGGCGCCTACTTAAGATTACCGCGCGTTAACGCACTTTGCGGCGCTTCGCCCGATAATGTGCGCAGCAGCGCACGTTATCGCGCGATACTCCTGTTTTGCTGCTTTAAGACTGAAATGCCCACTCCTTTTATGGCAACCTGCGCACTATCACCGGGCGCATGTTAAGACGGTTTAGTAAACATACCCCTTAATGTCCAAAATCTCCTAAAAAAAAAGTGGCCAGTGAAATGGCTTTGGAATATATAGCACACATATTTGACACATAAAAGAATCAAATAAAACAAGACCAATTAAAAAAGGAAATAGTAGAAAATAGTATAAAAACTGGGACATTGCCAGGACATGATTATTCTAAATTCACAATAGATCAGTATAGGATAACCATTTTCTACTTTGTGACCCCAACAAACCCATACACTGTGAAATGCTCCCATAATTCTTTGCAGACTATATGGCCCGCACTTGGTTTGCAGCTTGCACTGTGAGGGCATCAGTGATGCTGAGAACTAAGCTATCGGTAGCTTAACTCCTGGCAGTGTCTCCCAAGATGGGCAGGTCTCAGCTGAGGTGCCAGAAAAGATCAACCACCCATCTGGACAGTAGCAGAATGGTACGGTGTTGGTGGTGGAGGATCGCATTTCTGTGGCAACAGCAACACCGTACCATTCTGCTGCTGTGCAGAAGAAAGGCCTAGCAATCTATTTCCGTGTCTTGCCACGAAAACCCATTGAATAGTCACAACAAAACAAATTTCACTATAGTGCTAGAAGATGAGACCTCCTGGTTGGAAAGCACTCAACTGGCTACTGGGGAAGAGCTGAAGACCTTTCAGAGTCAAGCCAGCATTTATGATATGGTTGGATGAAAGCCCTCGGGACATGTGACTGCTGATGTAGCTGTGCATGAAATTAGTGTCAGAAGTTGCAAAGGCATCTTACATATTGGTACATGGAATGCATGAAGCATGAACCAAGGGAAGTTGGAGGTGGTCAAGAATGAAATGAAACATGTACAACTCAATCTGTTTGGTGTCAGTGAACTGAAATGGACTGGCATTGGGCACTTTGCATTTGATGATCACATGTTCTACTATACTACAGATGACACCTTTAAAGAAAGCACCATCCAGTGCATGGACCACCCAGCAGGCACCCGATCAGCATTGGGGGTGGAATCAGGAGAAGCAAGCATCTCCCATGCCCCCTCCAAGGCCAAGCGGGCCCAGGCACAGCAACAACAGCTAGACACCTTTAAAGAAAGCGCCATCCAGTGCACCCATGCCTGGTGAGCCCGCACTTGATGGCCTTGCTAGAGGGCCCTTCGGCATGGCCCTTAGGCAGGGACTGCATTAAGGAACAACAAGGAACAAAAGGTGCAAAACCAACTGGCACAAAACATCCACCTGTGCAATCAAAAAAGAATAAAAGAATCAAATTAAGAAGCTGCCTAAGGAACCGCCATACCAGCAGACACCCAGCACGCCACTCTTCCCAGGATAACCAAAGGGCACCATAAGGACACAAACAAAGACAGCACATCCTCCCAAGTAAACTACCAACTTCACAGTTCAGCATGTTGCCACACACACAATCTCCTACTCTACACTGTAATGTTACTGATGCTGCTCTTTCTTCTAAAACTACACGTGCGCTAGCCACATACAACAACATTCCAATTCACTATAGACTAAGGGGCTTGTTTACAAAGCCGCAGTAGCGGTTTCCGATCATTATTGGAGCCGCGGCCCCATTGATTTCAATAGGGCCGCGGCTCCGATAACAATCATAAACCGCTACCGCGGCTTTGTAAACAAGCCCCTAAGGCTCCCCACTCTAAACCCTTGCCTCAAAGAACAGCATACAAAATCACCATGAAGATCGATAGAAATTAATGCCATACAGCAACAGAAACAGAACTTCAATCAGAAGTTCCCAAGCTACCCAATCAAATTTTTCCTCATCAACGCAACAAGATCCACACAATCTCAGACTTCATGCAACTCAACACCACCAAAATTATGTGCATAACAGAAATCTGGATCTCAATCACTGACAATGTACTGCTGAATCAGTTGCTACCTTCCCACTACAAGCTCTTCATCTGCCCCAGACATGAGAGGAGGAGGAGTCCTAATACTGGCAAAAGAACACCTAAATTTCACCACGATCAATTCCAAATTCCTGCAAATGCTAAACTTCCTCACAATCACCAATGACAGCCAGACTATCTGTTTAACATATCATACCCACTCAGCTAATACTGAAGACCTATCAGGCCTGCTGTAAGAAGAATGTTCTCACGCATCATCTAATAAACTCTTCTTCCTCCTCAGTGATCTAAACCTCCCATCCACATCTACGAAGCAAGCAAGTGCATTCATCAATGCAATAGAAGCCCTCCAAAAGCAACAAATAATTAATGTGCCCACTCATTCTAGAGGAGCAACTCTAGACCTTATCTTTGCACCTAAACATCTCTCCACAGCAGATTTTAACACCCAGATAGACCCAGTGCCATGGATAGATAACGCAATGATATCCCTTGTCCTCCCAAACATTATACAGATTCCACTCCTCCCTCAACATCAGCCACAAACACAGCACTTCAAAGCATTCTACATTCAAACCTTCCAAGATGACATCGCCCCACTCCATGAATCTGACCTGCAGGACTTAGACAACCTCATCCACTCCTGTGGCACAGTGATTAACAAAGCTGCCTCCTTCGCAACAAGACGAACCAAGAACAACCCTAACATGGTTCATCAGCCCTGGTTCTCTCGCAAACTCAGATCTACCAGTTGAGAGCTCAGACAGATTGAGAGAAGATGAAAATGAACTCAAGATGCATCCATAAAACAGCAATTTGACACCAAAAAACTTGAATACAGCAATCTCATCAACAGAAGAAAAGAATACTACACCAATATAATAATGAAATCTCTCAAATGCTCAAGGGAATTATTCTCCATCGTATCCACCCTCACCAGAGACCCGACATCCACACATTTGATGAACCCAAAAGAACAGCTGGACCCACAGACCATGGCCAACTGCCTAGCCAACAAGCAATCTTTAACACCTCTTATAGGCAAAGAACCTCTTCAAAAACAGGATAAACAGGATAGTCCACAGCTCTCTCTCCCAAGGATGGTTACCTTCTGCCCTGAAGCAGACCTCAATAAGACCCATCCTAAAGAAACCTTCAATGGATCAGACCAACTCAGCTCATAACAGCCAATCGCTAGTGTTCCAAAATAATTGAAATTCCATTCCTGTCCAATAATTCCATTTCTGTCCAAAATAATTGAAAAGTCTGTACAGCGCCAATGTCAAGAGCACATCAACACCCATGCTCCCCTTGACCCCCAACAATATGTTTTCTGCCCTCGACATGGTGTAGATACCCTCTTCACAGCACTATTTGACACATTAATCAGAGGTCTTGATAAGCCATATCAAGGATTCATTATGATATTTCTAGATATCAGTGCTGCCTTTGACTCCCTATCACATAACCCCCTACTTACAAGGTTCAGAGACACAGGCTCTACAAAAACACAATAGATTGGTTCATCTCATACCTCACAGACAGAAGGTTACAAGTAAAATTCGGACCTCTCAAATCCAACCATTTCACCCTAAAGCAAGGAATACCACAGGGCTCAGCCTTTTCAGCTTTGCTATTTAAAATTTACATTCAGCCTATTTTCAATTTACTGAGAAAAAATGTCAATGAATTTCCATCTATATGTAGACAACATTATGTTCTACATGCCCTTCCATACCCATACTCCAGACTTCTCAGTCATATTGGATTGCTTCTCAGCCATTACAGACCTCCTTGCAGAACTTGACCTAGTAGTGAAAAACAAGACTGAAGCACTACTAGTCACAAGGGACCCTTCCTTCAACCCAACCTGCAGAAATCACGATAAAAAGTGAAGTCAAATATCTTGGCATAACCCTTGACAACAACCTAAACATGCTTGCTAATATATAGAAGTCAGACAAAACTGCTTACCTGAAACTCAAATCACTCCAACATTTACGACCCATACTCCAATACAGCGACTACAAAACAGTTTTTCAGTCCATCATAACCCCCCATCTTGACAACAGCAACATACTTTATCAGGGACTAGCAAAATAAACAGTACACCCACTTCAATTAGTGCAAAACACCGCTGCTAGACTCATAATAGGAACATTAAGATGACAACACATCACACCAACTCTCAAGAGCTTTCATTGGTTAGACAAAGGACAAAATACAAAGTTGTAACCATGATCTATAAAATCCTCCATAACTCTTCAGCTCCCTGCCTCAAAGACCTACTCACAAGAACACCCTCTACAAGGCCAGAAGATCAGCAAATCAGAACCTTCTAGCTATACCACTCCCCCCCCTCGCAAGACCAGAAGCATTCTGCAAACAAACAATAGAGCCTTCACTCTTTTTGCCCCAACTATCTGGAATACCCTACCAGAAGGCAGATCTGCACAAGACATGTAAGATCTGAAGAAACTCTTAAAAACACATCTCTTCACTGAACACTTTGGCCCAAATGATATCACATAACTACACATACCATGTCTTCATTCATACACTGCTGAAATGAGTAAACCCCCATGAGTTTGTATCCCCATGAGTTCTATGTAAATGTCTTTATTTTTATCTTTATTAAGACATTTAATATACCGCCCAGGCGATTGCATCTCGCTTGAGTTTGTTATTGCTCTATGTAAACCACCTTGGCATAAAGGTGGTATAAAAAAACCTGTTAAATAAAGACAAAGAAGAAATGATGTTGCATTTGTAATCAAGAAGAAACTTGCAAGAACTGCAGTGAAATACAATGCAGTGAATGCTTCATTTCTCTTAGTATATGATTAATGCTTATCAACATAACTACAATTCAATTATATATCCCAACAACAGCTGCAGAAGAGGATGAATTTGATGAGTTCTATAAACAAGTACAAACTTAAATTGACAGAACATTCAAACAGGATATCCTGATAGTCATGGGTGAATGGAACGTAAAGGTTCGCAACAAAGAAGGCAAAATGCATGGAAAATATGAACTTGGCAAGAGAAATAAAGCTGGAGAAAGACTGATTTATTTATTTATTTATATTTATTTAAAGTCTCTTTTATACCGCGCTATTCAGCATCAGCGCGGTTTACAATAAACAATGAACATACACATTTCCAATAGTACTTTGTGTTTACATATGAACAGGATATTCAACTTGGCTAACAGGGTAACTATGTACAATCACAATATATACAATATATACAATTTGTAGGCTGATAGCAATTTGTAGGCTGATAGCAAGACCAACGATCTATTCATCTCAAACACCTTCTTCTAGCAAAACAAGCGGCAATGTACACATGGACTTCACCCAATGGATTGTACAAAAATCAAATTGACTACATCTGTGGAAGTCAATCATTGAAAAGTTCTATAAGATCAACAAAGACAAAACCTGGAACTGACTGTGGTACAGATCACCAACTACTAGTATGCAAACTTAAGCAAAAATTGAAAAAGAGCAAGCCCCTCATAAATGTAGCCAAATATGACCTTGAGAATATACCACCAGAATTTAAAGACTGCCTGCAAAATCAATGTGATGCTTTAAATACAAATGACAGAGCTCCAGAAGAGTTATGGGATGACATCAAGAAGGTTGGAAGAAAGTGAGACATCTCTACAAAAGGTGAAAACAGACAAAATGGAGGACCGAAGAAACTCTGAAAATTGCCCAGAAATAGAGAATCTATTGCCAGAGGAGAAAAAGAGGAATTCACAGAACTCAACAGAGATTTCCACCATGCAGCAACACAAGACAAGGAGAAGTACTACAATGATGCATGAAAGGAAATAGAATTAGAAACTATTAGAGGAAGAACAAGATCAACTTCCCTAAACCTATGAGTGTCCCCCGCCATGAAGATGCAACCATTTCAAGTATTCTCCATTGGCTCACATAATTTGCCACATTCTTATCCCTGCAAAAAGCCACTATAGCATGATCCACAAAACAGGGGTTTAGTTATAATACCTGCCAGTGTCTACAGATCAAAGAGGCGACTTGTGAAGCCCAACCGAGAAAGGTAATGAGCAGACTATAGGATAGTCCACTTGAATACGTTCTGTAGTCTGTGGATGCAACAGCAATTTTCTCTGCATGCAATCCTCTTAAATATGCTTTTCCCCCAATCTCATAGGGATATCCATGGTCCAAATATTTGACATAACATTTTTGCTCCTATAATATAGTCCTGTTTTAACACACAAATCCTTGGAATCAAAGGAATCAACAGGTGGATTTCCAGTCAAAGAAGGTCTTTCCCTGAATGAATAAAACTAATACTGTATGATCATGAGAATATTTGGATTATATTTTGGATGAATCCAGTAGTGATGATTATACTCGGGATTTTTTGGAGGATCCTGTATGGTGAGGAAGAGTACGAAGTCAAGGTCAGCCTCACGGCAGAAGACCATGTCAATTATTCCACCACTTGGAGTAAATTAGTGATTAGGCATTATGCATTCAACATACAATAGCTCAAGATTCTTCCATTGTGTTTCCCCCTTCTAAATGGGTTCCAGTGGTGCTATGGCCCTATGATAGCTAATTTTCAGAAGTTAATATTACAGGATCTGGAACAAATGGAACACAAGTTTTATCCAGTGAGATGGAATATGAGCTGTCAGCATTTTCAGACCCTTAAAATATGCTGTGCAATCAAAAGCCCAGTATGGTCAAGAGATATATCGATAATTGGAGGATCAGAAATATTACAAGTGCCTCTCTGTGGATCCTATGGTATCATTGGCTAAACAAATTGAGGACTTAGTGACCGCTGGTTTCATGCAAGGATATCTCACACAGGAAGAATCACAATTTTTAATTAAATAAATTTTCCTTGGTTCCAGTGTTTTACAAGGTTCCTAAAATTCATAAGTGCCTTTTAGATCCCCTAAGCTGACCTATAGTAGCTGGGAATGGATCATTATTGAAACCACTGTCCATTTTTGTGGATAAGTTATTAAATTCTTTATGTCGGCAAGCCATTTCATATTTGAAGGACTCTACTCACATGCTTAACATTTTTTCTGAAGTGTCTACTTTAATGGAAGAATTTTGGTTGGTGAGCTATGATGTATGATCACTATATACTAATATTGATCAGTGGGAAGCCTTAACAGTTAGGGAGTCATTCCAAGCTGCATTTAGCAGGGATGGACGTCCAGGTCAGACATCCATCATCATCAAATGCTGGAACCGTATCCCCTACCCAAAACTCCCTGCACATACATAGGAGATGCCTGGGGAACTCTGGATGGGGGCAGGAGGGTGCAGGCTGAGGGAGGAGCGAAGGCAGGCAGTGGGCGGGGATGTGACCCCAGACATCCCCGGACAGATCCTGAGGTCGGCCCTGTATGTCCAGGGTCACCAACATGGACAGAGGCCCTGCGTCACCATCCTTCTGGACATCAGGGGATGAGGGGGCAAAGGAGCTTCCCCGCAGTTCGACCCGGCCTTTGGAAGGCCGCATTGGGGTTGGGGCTGCAGGGAATGAACTTTGTGGTGGAGGGTGGTGATCGTGGCTCCTTAATGGAGCCATGGTGCCAAGGCAACAGGATGCCATGGCACCATGGCTCCATGAAGGAGCCAGGGCAGGCCTATGTGGAGAAATTATTGGATGTCCAGACAGCCTGCCCGTCCAGGCATGGGCTGGCCGTCTTGACCCGCTTCTGATCCCGCAGGTATATCTAGTTCCTGCGGGCTCAGAATCGGGAACTAGACAGGCCCGTCCAGATCCAGGATGTCAGGGCAGGCAGGACTTCCCCCTTCAGAATTGGGCACTTAGTATACAGTTGGATGGGAGGGAAGGTTTGCCCCCTAGACTCCCCAAGGCTTTTGTCTTGGAGTTATTGCAATTAGTATTAAAGAGAAATTTCTTCTGCTTTAATGGGTCCCTTTATCATCAAAAATCTGCATTTGTGATGTGCGCTACTGTTGCTCTTATAGAGGCAACATTTTATATGTCAGCATTTTAACAGGAGTATTTGTATCCTTCATCTTGGATGACTCATATATGTCTTTGGAAGAGATATCTCAATGTATTTTGTCTATGGCAAATTTACAAATTGGCTTAATTCAAAGTAATCTAATATTCAGTTCGAAAGTACTTATCATCGGGAGCAAGTTGCATTTTTAGACATGCTTATTATGAGATGATACTGGATTATGAATGACTCTATCAAAAACCTATTGCTCAGAATAATTTGTTAATGTATTTAAGTCATCATCCTTCAAAATAAAACAATGGCTTACCTTTTAGTCAATTCCTCCGAATTCAGAGAATTTGTACATTAAAAAAGGACTGTATTATACATAACATACTCAAGTGGAGGAACCTATAATCTGCACATTACCTTTCTTGTTTAAGGCTTCATAAGTTACCTCTTTGATCTATAAACATTGGAGGGTATTACAACTGCACCCCTGTTTTGTGGATCGCCCTATAGTGGCTTTTTGCGGGGGTAAGAATTTGTCAAATTATGTGAGCCAATTGGTAACATGGACTGCTGAGAAAGTTAATTCCTCAGAAGAGTTGGGTCATTATAAATGTGGATCCTGTGAGTTTTGCAGTTCTGATTGAAGGGGACTACTGGTCTAATCCTGTCTAATAAATCTATCTTGCATCATGGATTCATTACTTGTCAGTCTGCTTATGTAGTTTATGTACAGATCTGTCCCTGTCGGAAGATCTACATTGGATGCACTAGATGCACTATCATACATAGATTAAGGAAACATAAGTCCCGTATCAATACAGCTATAAAAACAGATCCTATTGTGGAATATTGTTTACAAATGGGCCATTTATTTTAGCATTTAACATGAAGAATATTTGGCAGGGGGGGGGGAACCCTGAGGCACAATTGAATTTTAGAGAACAATTCTGGATTTATTCTTTGGAAGCCATTCAACCTAAGGGATTGAATCAGCAAATAGACAGTCACACCTTGGTCTAGTGTGTGGTCCCTTTAAGTTAAATGAGGAGGTGGTGTTATGGCATTATTAAAAAAAAAAAAAAGCTGCAGCCATCTCTTTCTAAAGCCAGAAAACTCCAGCATGAATTTGAATGTTACTCTTCGGCAGTTTTGGAAGTTTGTCCATATGGTCGAGAATGAAATTTCTTACTTAAGATAAATACTGCCTTGTTGCCCTGAGGCACAGCCTAGTTTGCATCATGTTTGAAATGTGACAGTTGTGTTGGTATTTACATGGCAGACTTTAACTGTAATATTTATGCATGATTACTTAAATTTAAGAATAAAATGGACTTGAACGGAGGTAGCTCTTTATAACTACCCTGATATATATTCCGACAAAAGATCATTGGAACATTTCACAGTGTATGGGATTGCTTGGGTCATGAACAGGACATACTTATTGCCACCCATTATAAACAATTCAAATCAGTTTGAACCACTTTTCCCATTGCCGTAAAATTAGATGCACCTGTGATAGTCAGTACCCACATGACTTGAATCAACCAATGAATGATGAGTCAAATGTTTAAAATGGCTACATTCACTCCCTGTTCCATTTTCACAATGATGAAGACAAGAGAGCTGCCTGAGACTGTCAGGAAAGCCATTATTACCAAACATCAAGCTTCAAAGGGGTATAAGGCCATCTGTCTATAATTCACAATGTTATTAAGATGTTTTCTGCTCATAGAATAGTCAAGAACCTCCCAGAACATGGTGGGAAGAGGAAAATTAATCTAAGAAGTTTTCTAAGGTTAGTGTGAACTGTTGGAAAAGCACCATATACAACATCCAAAGAGTTTAAGGTTGGCCTGAAGCAATTTGGAGTGGTGCTTTCAACCTGCATCATACACCATGCACTAAACAAAAAGAACTTCATGGGTGAAGGCCAAGGATTACCCCACTACTCAAAGAAAGACATAAAAAGGCACACCTGATCTTTACTAAAACCCACCTTGAGAAACGACAGTCCTTCTGGGAAAATATTCTGTGGACAGATGAAACCAAACTTGAGCTTTTTGGCAATGCAGATCAGCAATGCATTTACAGGCAAAGAAATGAAGCTTATAAGGTAAATATGGTGGAGATTCCATAATGTTGTGGGGCTGTTTTGCTGCCTCAGGAACTGGAGACCTGAATGTGAACTACCAAGGTATTTTGGAGCAAAATGTGCTATCTAGTGTCAGAAAGCTAGGGCTGAGTGGAAGGTCATGGGTCTTCCAGCAGGACAATGACTCAAATCATACATATAAAAGTACAAAAGAATGGTTAAAAAGGAAAAAAATGGACCATTTTAAACTGGCCAGCAATGAATCCTGATCTTAATCGAATCAAGAACCTTTGGAAAGAGCTGAAATCTGCCATTGGTTAAAGGAATCCTGGAAACATTCATGAGCTGGAACAAATCGCAGTTGAAGAGTAAGAGAAACTACCAGCAGACAGATGTTCAAAACGTATAGATGGCTTCAAGAAACGTTTGGAGGCTGTCATCACTTCCAAGGGTTGTGCAACCAAATATTAGTGAAGGGTGCCATTAATCCTGTCCAGGTCATATTCCTACATCTAAGTTGCACAGACAACTTTTTTTGTTGTATACCTTTGAACATACTATTAAATTATGATGATATGCAGTTGTAATATTTTTTATTATTTCTCAAGATATTGTATACAATATATATATAGTTTTGTTGCTCTCTTTATTATCTTAAAGTTATGTTATATGTATTTCTAAAACATCCATTTTTTTTGTATCTTTATAAAAAAGCCACAACAAATTGATGTATGTGCCTTGCCAATATAGGTGTCCTATTATAAAATTACGCTTTGCATGGATAATTTTCAACGAGCCCATTTCCATGACACTGTTTTGCCTGTGTGAATAACTTTGAAAAGTGACCTCTTAAAGTGCATCTACTCTTATATGCAAAGAAGGAGATGCTGAGCCTTCCACAGCACACTATTTCATCCCAAGACATATTTAGAGAAACTGATGGAGAATGAGAGCATAAGTCAATTTAAGCCGACCAGAGCTTTGATCTCCTAGTTATATGTGAACTTGTGTGAATGTCTAAAATCCCTCATAGGCTATCTTTACAGCTTGCTCTGCGTTCTTCAGCTACTAGACCATTCCAGAGGGCGGTGGGCAGCATTACTGCCATCAGTCAGCCCTCTGCCTCCATTTGTGCCAACTGTTTCCTGGAGGACACCCCACACTACTCTACGTTCTTGACTTATCCCGTATTCCTGTACTAAATAGGAAAGAAGTACAAAGGGAGTTCCTTGATGTACAGTAGCTCAGTTCTGTGCTGCAATTAGGCTTCTTTGCCTCAAAAAGTCACAGAACGTTCTACTAAAATCAAGCTTTACCGCAGTCTGAACATTCAGATCTGTTTGCTAGTGACGGATATGGAGAGCGGGGTTTCTGATTTCTGCCATTATACCCACAGACTAAGGCAAATCCCCTCCCCCCCCTCCCATGCCAATCAGTTTTTGCATCCTTGGATGTAGGAAACAGTTTTACTGGGTAAGTGCTAAAATTGTAGGCTTTAGTTGCTGCTAGAGGTGTATTCATAGCTTCTAATATGTCATCATGTGCCATGTTCTGTGCTTGCAGATAACAGTGTTTATGCTCACTAAGCTGGCTTTGAGTTCTTTTCCTACATACCTCCTTTGCATCTGAAGACTGGTGGGTGCATCCACGTTTGTGAAAGCCTCTCTGCATAATGACGTGCCTGCTGTTTTTTTCAGACGTTCTAGTTTGGATGCCCAGATTGCACTTGGACACCATTTGTAAAATGCCATTTATGATATAAAAAGCTTTACATCACATTTGGGACAATAAGGCAGCATGAAAATGGAATTTTTTGTGGTGTCATTGTTGACTTTGCTGTAATAATGCATTCTTACTCTCTTTTTCAGATAATTCTCTGCTGAGTTGACGATATCCTATGGTATGACATACAGAGGAAGACATTGGGGCATGTTTACTAAAAACCGCTAATTTGCGCGCCGCAAAATAGCACACTAAAAGCGGTACTTAAGAGCGCTTAAACGCCCCGCAATCTTGCGTGTCACCCCCGCAGAGGTGCGCGGCACACTAACGGGCCCCTTACAAGTGCGGGCCCGCAAATGTCCGATAGAGGCGTGGAACGGCTAACGGAGGGCGGAGGAAGGCTCCGGAGGGGCGGAGGGACGGGGTCAATGGGTGGAGATTGGGAGGGGAGAGGCTCCCCGCACATTATCGGGCCCGAATTTGCATGCAAAAATAGCGCGAGTGAAACACTCGCGGTAGAGGGCATTTAAAGGGAAGAGAAACCATTTCCGTCAGCAATGTACAGCAAAACCGGGGAAACCTGCAAAACGTGAGCAGTGTGATACATGTGCACAGCACAAAAGTGAAAATAAAAATATAAAGTGACCACAACAAAAATATCACAAATAGTAATTCAGTTGGGGAACAGTTATAGTAATGGGCAAATATAGAAAACACACCCAGGAAAGCTCCAGAAAGAACAAATGAATATTGGAAGGGTCTACGGAGCGGAGACTCATCCAAAACAAATTTCCCTTTTGGAGCTTTACTGGGAGTGTTTGCTATGGTTGACCATTAATATCACTGTTGCCCAGCGTGGTGATATATTGTCCCCCAGTGTCTGTGGTCATTTCCATGGTTTATGTGCACGTTTGTCACCAGACAGAGTGCATGTGCCCACAGTAAAAATGCGTAGAGCAGGGTTTGTGACTCCATCCTGCCAGGAATACTACCTCCAGGGGCTGCATTCTCTGTGGCCATAGTGTGGTGCAGTGGACATAGCCAGTACCTCTAGGACCAGAGGGTCAGAGGTTCAAATCCCAGTTAGGGCACTTGCCAGCCCAGTCCCTATATTTTACCCACCACTAAACAAAGATAGCGCAGACACCCCTGTATTGCAGGCAACATAAGCATGGGGAAAACACCCATATTTTACACAACACTGCAAACACACCACAACAATGGGCAGTACCTACAGCCAGGTCCCCCAAATGCAGTCCCGTACTGCCACATTGCAATCATGTCATCTGCTTTTTATGCGAGAAGCTCATCGCATCATGTTGGCAGACGAGTACATGTGGTGCAGGGGGCAGTGGCTGCTAGCCACAGAAGACAGAGGTCTAGCCATGTGCAGGCTGGTACAGTCCACTGCAACAGACAGGCCCTGCCGGATCCACAGTCATGGACATTCCAGGGAATCCAGCCAATCTGTGACTACACGGTGGTGCAGTGCACACAGACAATGCATGCAAGACCATAAGGTTTCAGGTTCAAAGCCCAGCTGGGGCTACCGCCAATCCTGCCCACATATTTTTCCCACAAATAGACAGTAAGGACACACCTTTCGTGACGAGGACATATGCAATGTTAATACGTCTATCTTTTACCCCACTGAGCACAGACACCATGAACAGGGGCAGAACCTACAGCAGAATCCCCCAAATGCAGTCCTGGTGGGCCACACACCAGTCAGGTTCCATGCTGCCACTCATACAAATGCCTGTGCTGTATATCTATGCACCACCCCCACGGCATGTAGATGTAGCTCATGCATATTCATGAGGGACAGCAGGAAGACCCGAACAGTGTGATGCAAAACTGGACCGGATTTGGGAAGCGCTGCTGTAAAGCAGCAGCCAACAGGGGCAGACACACCCACACCCACAGGCCCCATTGGCCAGTGTCTCCTGTAGAGGCAGAACATTGGACCCTGCGTGCATCTCCCAATACTAGCAGCTGCATACCTTAGCAATGTCACCCTACACCTGAGGTTCACAGCTCTGAAACGTTTGCTAAGAGTACAGGCTGATAGATATCCCTACGTTACGCACATACTGCTAGTTGACCCCATCCGAACAATCTGTTTGGTGTCTACGGTGTGTGCTCCAGGCCTGGCCTCTGACGGTGTTCACCACCCTGGGGAGTGACCCCCAGCAGTACTGCGTACCATATTCATGCCTGTGCCGTGCCCAGGACCGGTGTGGTGGGCAAGGCTAATCACCCCCTCAATAGTAGCACAATGCTGGCATAGGTGTGGGAGTGTGTGTCTGTCTATACAGTGTGTGTTGGCTGCAAACACATTCCCCAACCCACACTGCCAGCACTACTGCCAGTATTGGCCTGCTAATGTGCATAATGAGCAGCAAGGTACCATGGGTATAGGTCAGACATTGTGGGCTGGCCAGGATGCATCTGCACAGGGCATAGGGCACTGGCTGTGACATTGTAGTGCCCAGCCACCACCTACACAGACAGGGTGACCTCCGTATGTGCTGCTGGGGGAGCACTCTCACCCTGAGTGTGCAGTGATGACAGCATGGCTAGGCACCCCCATAGTGCTGTATTGTGTTTCTCTTTTGTGATATATATGGGTTTCTTGTTGGGGGCCTCATCACAGAACTCTCTGCTTGTGTGTGCTGCCACCCCAGTTTTGGGTGCATGCATTTCCATCAGGGCTAACCAGCAGACTGTTCACAGCTGATATGTGTCTTGGTGGAGTGCCTTGCAGGGTGCAGTGGCTGATGGCTTGCTGCAGGAGAATATCAGATAGTGCTGGGGTGCATCTTTGGATATCCAGGCCTAAAGTCTGTCTGATATTGTGTTATGGATGTGTGTGGAGCTGCTTGGACTGCCCTGTAGGGTGTCTGTTCCCCAGCAGGACTGGGGGTTTGATGGCCCACTCTACTGCCATTGGTGCAGGGGGGGGGGGGTGGGATAAGGATGGGGAATCTGTTGGTGGGAGGCCCTGTTTGCCACCCTCGGGGGGGGGGGGGGGAGGTGGTGGTGGTACCTTGGCCACCTAGGGGTTTCACACTAACTGAGACAAACAGAGATATCCAAGATGTTGCTGCAGCACCTTCCTATCTCACAGGTTACTACTGCTTTGGAGCTCTGTCATGGTCTCATTCAGCAATGGCTGGTGTTGTGGACCTGGTCCTGGGCGCCACATCATACCCTCAGGGTGAGCACAGTACCCGCACAATGTGATGGTGTGTAGCTACTCTTTGCTGGTAGTCCACCCGCTCAGGACCCCCTACCAGGCCGAGGTGCTATGTGGGTGCACACGGACAATTCCCCCTACCAGGCCGGGTAGCTGTTGGGGTGCATTCCCCATCTTGTGTGCATCTGTGGACAGCTGATTTGCATGTGCAGTGCATCATGGGTACGGGTGGCCTATTCCTATCTTGTTTACAACAGCACTGTCTGTGAGGTGACATGCAGGCTCTCTGCAGCCAGCCAGGGGTTTGCTGACAGCTATAGGGCTGTAGCCCAATGGTTACATCACTACCTTTGCAGCCAGAGGTCATGGGTTCAAGCCCACTGTGGGGTTCTGTGATAGGGTTGTCTAGAGCATTATCTTTGTTTACTGTACATATTTTTATGACAGCAAACACACCCTTGGCATACTGTACCCATAAGGTGCCTCTGAGGGTGCTCTTTAGGGCGCCCTATAGGCCACCTTATGGGTGCCATCCATATAGGGTGCACTATACATTATCCTGTGTCGCAACATACATGCTGCCCTATAGGGGACATTCTAGGGTGCCTCGGCGGACGGTGCACTGTAACATGTGCCTTATGGTCCGCCTTATGTTAACATGCTGTGAGAGTGCGTTTGCTAGTAGTTATCACAAAATAGCATTAAAAAGCCTCCTAAAGCACTCCACAACATAAAATCTACTGCCTCAGCTAGCCTTTTTCAATGGGCATTGTGAGGGATTGAACCACTGGTCCCTCCACCATTGGTCAGTGTCTTAACCATTGTGCTGTGGCTGTGTTCCTTTGCTTTAGCATCAGCGCGCCACCTTGTGGCCATCAGCGCGCCGCATCCTGCTGCCCACAATGAACAGTGCGCCGCCTTATGCCGCCCCACAATGAACAGTGCGCCGCCTCATGCTGCCCCAATATGAACAGTGCGCCGCCTTATGCCGCCCCACAATGAACAGTGTGCCGCCTTATGCCGCCCCAAAATGAAGAGTGCGCCACCTTATGCCGCCCCAAAATTATTTTGCCTCCTGACACACATTTCCACATTCAAGGTGGTGCCTCAGCCAGCCTTTTTGGGCTGCACACACTGGAGGATTGAACCAGTGGCCCCTGCACCATTGGTTATTGTCTTCACCGTTGTGCTAAAGCTCTATTCCTGTATGTGCACAGCTGCGCCCTGCTTAGCCTTCCCACGCGCTAATGTGGGCCCCGCACATTAACGCGACGTGCACACATACGGTCTTTTTTTTTCCTTTTTCGGCCTGAACCGCCCACTCCTTATATGGCACAGGCACACTACCGCGGCCCCGCACATTATGAATGTTTAGTAAACATGCCCCATTGTATCTTTCAGCCCTCTTCCAACTTTTCCAAAGCTACTGTACTTTGACCTGGCTTAAACTTATATGACTCAAAAAGGAAGGAGGTCGGGTGGAATCAAGTAAGTACGACTTGAAATTTTGAATTTGTAAAGGAGCATTCACATATAGCATTGCACATCTCAATTTATAGATTTTTAGAGTTTTTTTTAAATAGAGTTAACATTCATTTATAAAAATACATACTATCTCAAATACAAAATACAGCTCTAATAACTTAAAGGAAAAAAAGCTTCAAGGAATCAGTGGTAGAGGCTCCTGAGGAAGATGCCCTGGTTTTCTTAGTGCGTCATGGGAGACAGGTTTTCTTATTGTGTCAACCCCTTAAAACCAGCTCTCAAGAAACATCAGCTTATGTCTGAGAGGAAATATTAACTTTCATTGAATAGCGCAACTTATGAATCAATCTGGCTTATTCATTTTCAATAATAATAAGCTGCTCTACATGAATTTGCATGCTCTGCAGTTCATTGCTATTTAATATGCTTCGAAATAAAAAGAAAAACCTGTATTAAGCAGCATTATTGGAGTGGAGAAGCAGTCTAATGGTTAGAGCATTGGGTTGAGACCCAGGGAAGACATGTTTGCATCCACTGCTTTCCTTATGATCTTGGGCAACTCACTTAACACTCCATTGACTCAGATACATCTTCAATTGTAAGCCCTCCAGGCAGGGCCATACCAAGGACTGGGCAAATAGTGCAGCAGCAAAGGTTGCAGGTATGGAAGGGGTGCTGTTGTCATCACCGGGCTTCCCAACAAGAGCTAATAACTCTGTGCATGGGACCGAGGAGCCCCCTGTTATCCAAGTTTATATTCCTGTTCGATGTAAAACCAAACAGAATGTGTGTATTGGTCACTTTGTTATACTGTAAACCGCGCTGATACCGAATAGTGCGGTATATAAGCAACTGTAATAAATAAATAAATCAGCTACTGTGCATTAAAAGGAGCCAGAATGGTAAAAATCTCACACTCTCTGCTCAGTGCACGATGGGGTAGAGAATGAGTGGCTTAGAGACGGAGGATGGATGTTGACTGCACATTGGAGTTAGCACGGGGTAATTGATGTGTGCTAATTGTCAATGTTGCAGCTAACTTGGTTGCACTTAATGCCATTTCATTAGGCGATATTAAGGGGGGCCGTGTTAACTATGAATGCATATGAGGGAAGCTTTTGGTGCGGTAACTGCCGGGAATATGCTGGGCATGCCCCCAACATCTGGGACAAGCTATTGCACTTACAATGCATTCGCTTTTGCTCCAGATATGAAGTGAATGCAAACCCTCAGTGCGCTTTAGTAAATATGCTCCATTATTGCCCTAACACAGCTTAGTAAATGTGGCCTTTAATTTGCTGAATACTTCTGTTTTTCCACTATATAGGGATATGTTTACTAAAGTGCTGTAAATGTGAATAACGCGCGTTGTATGACGTTAACGATCATAAGTGCAGTATAACGCGCGTAATCACGCGCCAACGACCGTTAACGTCATACTACGCGCGTTAACCGTAGTTAACGATCGTAAAGCCCCGCGGCGCGTTAAAACAGCGCAGAAGGTGGAGAGTGGGCGGGGAGAAGGGGTCAATGGGCGGAGAGTGGGCGGGGAGAGGCTCCCCTCACACTAACGCGCTGAATTTCTGAGCTCAATTCCAACGCGAATGAAAACCTGTTGCTAAAGGCATATTAAAGGGAAGAGAAACCATTTCCGTCAGCAATGTACAGCAAAACCGGGGAAACCTATAAAATGTGAGCAGTGTGATACATGTGCACAGAACAAAATTTCACCTAAAACGTTAAAAATGACCACAAGAAACATTGTACAAATTATAATCCAGCTGGGCAACAGTGATAGCAATGGTCAACAATGAAAAACACTCCCAGGAAAGCACCAAAAAAAAGAAATGATGTTTGGAAGGGTCTACGCTCCGTAGACCCTTTCAAAGATCATCTCATTGTAATGGAGCTGTCCTGGGAGTGTTTTGTAATGTTGCCCAATGATAGCATTGTTGCCCAGATTGGTTATGGGTGTTTGCCCCTTTTTTCGAGGTCTTTTCTGAGGTTTATTTGCACCTCTGTCTCCATACAAGGTAAATGAGCCCACAGTAAACCTGTGCAGAGCAGGGTTTCCGACTCGACAGGCCGGTTTTCCTATCTCCAGGGACTGCACTGTCTCTGTGGCCACAGTGTGGTGCAACGGACACAGCCAGTGCCTATAACATCAAAGGGTCACAGGTTCAAATCCAGTTGGGGTTCCTGCCAACCCAGTCCCCATAATTTTACCCACCACTAAACAGTGATAGTAAAGACACTCCTTTATTGCAGAGAACATACGCATGGTTAATACGCCTATATTTTACCACACCAAAAACAGGCACATTACCTAGAGCAGAGTCTCACAAATGCAGTCCTCGAGGGCCCCACACCTTTTAGGTTCCATGCTGCCTCTAATAAAGATGCCTGTGCTGCATATCTATGCACCACCCCCATGGTATGCAGATGTAGCTCATGCATAGTTATGAGGGACAGCATAAAAACCCGAACAGTGTTTGGAACACCAGGACTGGAGTTGGGGAACTCTGCCATAAAGCAGCAGCCAACAGGGCCAGACACACCCACACACATACCCACAGGCCCCATTGGCCAATGCCTCCTGGAGAGGCAGGACATTGGGCCCTGCCTGTATCTCCCAATACTAGCAGTTGCATACCTTAGCAATGCCACCCTACACCTGGGTACATGGTACACAGCTATCAAACGTTTCCTATGATAACTGGCAGATATCAATTCCTACGTTAACCACATTTTGCTCAGTGAGCTCCACCATAACAATCATTCTGATGTCTGTGGTGTGTGCTGCAGGTCTGGTCTCTGACAGTGTTTACCACCCTGGGGAGTGACCCCCAACAGTCTTGCGTACCATATCCATGCCTGTACTGTGCCCAGGACTGGTGTGGTGGGTATGGCTGCTGAACACCTCTATAGTAGCACAATGCTGGCATAGGTGTGGGGGTGGCTGTCTGTCTATCCCAGGGGTGGGCAAACCTGGTCCTGGAGGGCCGCAGACCAGTCAGGTTTTCGGGATATCTTTAATGAATATGCATGAGATATATATGCATTAGAGATATCCTGCCAACCTGACTGGTTTGTGGCCCTCCAAGGCTGGATCTGGAGACCCCTGCCTTACACCTCTGTCATTTAAGATTGTGAGTGGACAAGGTGCAGATGTCCAAGACATCAAAAAGGTTAGATAGAATTTGTCACAGTCCTCCTCACTTCTCACCACCACCAAAAAATTGTCTATTAGACAACTTTTTGGTGGTGGTGAGAATCGAGGAGGAATGTGGCACATTCTATATACCCTTTCGATGTCTAGGACATCTGTACCTTGCCCACTCACGATCTTAAATGACAGAGGTGTAAGGCAGGGGTCTCCAAATCCAGCCCTGGAGGGCCACAAACCAGTCAGGTTGGCAGGATATCTCTAATGCATATATATCTCATGCATGTTCATTATGGATATCCCAAAAACCTGACTGGTCTGCGGCCCTCCAGGACCAGGTTTGCCCACCCCTGGCATAATGCATAGGTGCAAGATACCCTAAAGCAGGGGTGTCCAAACCTGTCCTGGAGGGCCGCAATCCTGGCAGGTTTTTGGGATAGCCCTAATGAATATGCATGAGATATATATGCATTAGAGATAGCCTCCCAACCTGACTGGTTTGTGGCCCTCCAGTACTGGATTGGGAGACTCCTGCCTTACACCTCTGTCATTTAAGATTGTGAGTGGGCAAGATACAGATGTCCTAGACATCAAAAAGGTAGACAGAATTTGTCACATTGCTCCTCGATTCTCACCACCACCAAAAAGTACAACATTTTGGTGGTGGTGAGAAGCGAGGAGGACTATGACAAAGTCTATCTACCCTTTTGATGTCTAGGACATCTGTATCTTGCTCACTCACAATCTTAAATGACAAAGGTGTAAGGCAGGAGTCTCCCAATCCAGTACTGGAGGGCCACAAACCTGCCAGGATTGCGGCCCTCCAGGACAGGTTTGGACACCCCTGTCCTAAAGAGTCTGTAATATAAGGTACCCACGCAGAATGATGAAGGTTGGACACGAGTCACCAGGGCATCCATCTGCCAACCAGACTTGATGTCCAGAGAGGTATGCTGTCTGCCATGTGCCAAAATCCGAGATGTTACAGAGAGTTTGCCAAGACTCATCAAGCCCACTGACTATTACCCGATGTTGCTCATCTATATCTGCACAAATGGTACTGCCAGGTATCCCTCTGAACATATCAAAAGTGAATTCATGGCTCTGGTACAGAGGATGAAGCAGATAGGGGCACAAGTGGTGTTCTCTTCAATCCTCCCTGTTAAGGGTAAAGGCCAAGGCAGAGAAGCTCACATCCTGGAGAAGAATGCATGGCTGCGTGGATGATGTCATTGAGAGCATTTTAGTTTCCTGGACCATGGGATGTTGTTCCAAGGGTTGCAGAGCATAGACGGTGTCCATCTGTCCAAGAAAGGTTGACGTGTCTTCAGTAGCAGACTGGTTAGCCTACTGAAGAGGGCTTTAAACTAGATTCATTGGGGATGGGTGAAGAAAGCCCTCAGGTAAGTGAAAAATTAAATGCCTCTATGGAAATGGATAAAAGGGGCAACATAAGGAAAGCAGTGCGTATAAATGCCTGTAGCATGGGAAATAAGATCCCAGATGTTGAGGCTTTAATGGGGGAGGCTGACTTGGATTTAGTGGCAGTACCAGAGACATGGTTCACAGACAATCATGACTGGGATGTAACTATATCAGGCTATACTTTATTCAGAAAGGACAGGATAGGAAGAAGGTGAGGAGGAGTAGCAGTATATATACAAAATAATTTTAAAGCTAAGGAAATATAGAACTTAAAAGGGAGAGAGGAGGCACTGTGGCTTAAAGTAGAAAGAGAGAAAGAGAAATCTATTTGCATTGGCGTGATATACAGATCTCTCTCACAGGGAGAAGAGATGGACGGAGAGTTAATTGAAGACATACGCAGCATTGCCAGGAAAGGGGAAGTGCAACTGATAGGGGATTTCAATATGCCAGATGTTGATTGGCACATCCCTGCTGTAGTATCATCTAGAAGTAAGGAGATCCTGGATTCTCTACAGGGAGAACTGTTCAGGCAACTGGTGATAGAACCCACACGTGAAGAGGCCATACTGGACTTGGTGCTTACCAATGGTGAAAGTGTTTCTGATGTTGTAGTGGGTGATCATTTCGCATCCAGTGATCACCAGATGGTGTTGTTCAGTATTAGGACTAGGGCTGATAAAATCCATTCAAAAGTGAAGATCTTAGACTTTAGGAAAACTAACTGTGCCAAGATGGGCCAATACCTCAGGGAGTCATTAGTGGGATGGGAACAGCTGGGGGATGTAGAAAAATAGTGGGCAAAACTGAAAGGGGATATTTTAAGGGCAACCAACCTTTTTGTAAAAGTGTTATATAAAGGTAAAAGGAAAAGGAGACCGCTATGGTTTTCAAAAGACCGCTATGGTTTTCCTAGCTGAAAAGGTGAAGAAAAAGAGGGAGGCCGTCATGAAATACAAGAGATCACAGAGAGGGGAAGACAGGCATCTATATATGTAAAAACTTATAGAAGCTAGTAAAGTAGTCAGGAAAGCAAAGATTCAAAAAAGGAGGAAATAGCCAATGCAATAAAATGGTGGGATAAGACATTTTCCAGATATGTTACTGAGAAGAGGAAAGGCAAAAGTGGTATTGTCAGACTCAATGGTGAAGGGGAGAAATATGTAGAAACTGATCAGGATAAAGTGGAATTGCTTAACAAATATTTCTGTCCTGTATTCACAGATGAAGAACCAGGAGCAGGACCTCAGAAAACACCCATAAACAGGGACAGATGTGAAGGGCATCTTGAACAATTTATAAAAGACTGTATTCATGAGAAACTAGCTAAATTTAAAGTAGACAAAGCGATGGGACTGGATGGGATACACCCAAGAATACTGAGAGAACTTGGTGACCTTTTCAATGCCTCTTTGGAGTCAGTAGTGGTGCCAGAGGACTGAAGAGAGGCACATGTGGTCCCTTAACACAAAAGTGGTTGAAAACTACATGCCGGTTAGTTTAATCTCAGTGGTGAGTAAATTACACAGGTACACTAAAAAAAATTTTTTTTAAACTGCCTCTAATGTTTCGATTGATTTTTACGTTTTTTGGTGCTCTGAATCCAAATCTGGTAACCAATTTGCTCCATCACGTACAGATTTTTTGCTACATTGGGTTAGCAGTTTGAGGTGAACGTTTCAGATTGAGTGCAATTGAGATAAAAGTTTCTTGGATGAATTCTTTATACTAATTGTTTAGTAGTTATTCAAATAAGAATAAAGAAAATTGTAACAAGGCAGCACATAAGAATAGAGTAATGTCAACAAAACACACTGTGATGGTAGCAAAATTGTCTGCACTTAAAACAGCCACATACATGTGCACAAACATTGAGCATATAAGAGCGAGGTTAGACACAAAGCAAAGCAAAGAAATGTGCAAAATATGTTGTACAGGTATGTATGTAAGAATAGAAAACGCAAACCGCACCATTGCAATACATGAAGACAAACACCCGATGGTGTGAAAATAAAATTCTAATAAATGAGATCCGACACTGTGGTAATAACTAGCAAATTTTTATTTCAAAGTTTAGTAAAAACACGATATTTGTCAACACAGTTTAGATTTTAAAGTCATTCTTGGGTCAATCAATCTCCTGGTGGGCCCGTTTCTTCTTCCCCCGAATGCTTCTCTTGGTGCGCTGCTTGGCGTATTTTTCATCTGGGGTTTCCCGCAGCAGCAACCAGCAGAAATCAGCCATCATAGTGGTGTTCCATCTTCCTTGGTACCTTCTTTCTGCGTCCTTGATGTCCTGGTGAAACCTTTCACCTTGTTCTTCACTGTACGCCCACAGGTTTTCGGGAAAGTAGTTCACACGGGAGTGCAAGAAATGGACTTTCAGGCTCATGTTACAGCCTTGTTCTTTGAAGGCATTGAGCATCCTGGCAACAATATCCTTATAGTTCTCATCCCGCCTGTTCCCCAAGAATTTGAGAACAACATCCTTGAAGGAATCCCAGGCTTCTTTTTCCTTCTCAGACATCGTTTCAGCGAATGCTCCATCTGAAATGAGTTTCCTTATATCAGGGCCAACAAACACTCCTTCCTTTAGCTTTGCTTCAGAAAGTCGGGGGAACTTTGAGCAAAGGTACCGAAAGCACTCACCATCTTTTAGAAGGGACTTGATGAATTGCTTAATGAGACCCAACTTAATGTGGAGAGGTGGTAATAGAATTTTATCACGAGGTACCAAGCTCTCATGAAGAACATTTTTCTCACCGGGTCTCAAATACTCCCGAATTGGCCAGTCTTTTTTCCCCCAGTGTAGGTCGCGGGCCCGGCTATCCCACAAGCAAAGGAAGCAGGGATATTTGGTGAAACCGGATTGCTGCCCTAATAGCATGGATAGAATTTTAAAGTCTCCACAAATCATCCACTTATGCTCATCATAACGAATCTTCTGAAGAATCAGGGCCAAATTCTCGTATTTTTCTTGGAGAATAACAAAGTGAGCAATAGGAACTGAAGCGAATGTGTTGCCATTATGAAGAAGAACACATTTTATGCTGTCTTTTGACGAATCAATGAACAGCCGCCATTCAGCAGGATCATACTTGAGTTTAAACCTTTCCATCACTCCGTATATATCGTTGCAAAATACCAAATCTTCCTCTTTGCTGAAATACTTCAAAAATTGTGTCTCGCGGTTGCGGTACCAATAAAAAGTTGTTTCTGGTGACAATAGATTTTTCTGTTTAAGCCGAGAACCTAGCAGTTGGGCAGCATCTTTTGGGAGTCCTAAATCCCAGACTAAATCATTCAATTCAGCTTGAGAGAAAAGTTCAGGTTTCGGATCTGGTTCAGTTTCAAACTCGGAAGTACTGGACTCATCGGGAAAAGCCATCTGATGAGTCTCATCATGATCAGAACCGTCCACACAAATATGATCCAAAGATTTTGGTGGTTCAGGCACAGGTACTTCATTGCTATGAGGCATAGGCCTAATTGCTGAGGGAAGGTTGGGGTAACTTATTACGTTCTTATTTTTTAAGTTGTATCCCTTCACAATGCAAAAGCAAAAATAGCATTCACTGCTGTGGTCTCTTTGTTCATGCCACATCATAGGTATTCCGAAATGAAATGCTTGTTTTTTACCTTTCATCCATAAGCGTAGATCTTCCTCACATGTCTTGCACACTTTGTGAGGAGCCCACGGTTTGTCTTGATCGCCTAACTTCAAACCGAAATAGGCGAAATATACTTTTTTAATAAATGCATAAATGTTCCTCTGCCGCTTTTTCACGGTATATTCCCCACAAATAAAACAAAAACTGTCCGGAGAGTTGATGCAACCTCTGGCTCTGTGAGCCATCACAAACTACAACTGTAGTGAACCACTGCAAACTACAACTGTAGTGAACCACTTCGGAATAAAGCTGGATTACGACTGAGCAAACAAAAGGTAATAATGAACTTGCAAGAAACTGAAATTTGACAGGAACGTTCATGTCGCAACCACCGTGTTTGAGCGAGCGAACGAGGCGAACAGGAAAGAACATGCGCCAGCGCGAGTACTGGATTTAGCCCCCCGCCTCCCAATTGTCCTGTTGTATAAAATGAATACAAAACACTCTAAAATATCATGAGGGAGTGTTTCTAGTTAGTTAACCATTACAACCTCTATTTTGGGCCAAGAAAATAAACTGCAGTCGGCTAAAAAGAAATTATGTGAACATTCCTTATATGGGTAAGAAATCTAATTTTGCAAGAAAACGTGACGTGATGGAACATTTTGGCTATTTTTCCTGGATTCAGCACCCCAAAATCTATAGGAATCAGTTGCAAAACTGGAGGCAGTTTTTTGGTAGTGTACCTGTGTTATTGAAAGAGAACATAGTGAGGTCTAGAGTCCAATAGATTACTGGATCCGAGGCAGCATGGATTCAACAGAGGCAGTTCTTGTCAGACAAATCTGATTGATTTCTTTGACTGGGTGACCAGGGAGTTGGACCGAGGGAGAGCACTAGATGTGGTGTATTTAGATTTTAGTAAAGACTTTGACACTGTTCCTCACAGGCGACTTATAAACAAACTGAGCACCCTAGGGATGGACCCTAAAGTTACTGCTTGGGTTAGAAATTGGTTGGGTGGGAGGCGACAAAGAGTACAAGTAAATGGAGCTCACTCTGAGGAGAAGGATGTTACCAGTGGTGTGCCCTAGGGATCTGTCCTTGGTCCGATTCTTTTTAACATCTTTGTTAGTTATATAGCGGAAGGGCTGTTGGGTAAGGTTTGCCTCTTTGTGGATGATACCAAAATCTACAATAGAGTAGACACTCAAGAAGGTGTAGATAACATGAGGAGGGATCTAGCTAAGCTTGAAGAATGGTCTAGAATTTGGCAGCTGGGATTTAATGTTAAAAAATGTAAGGTCATGCATTTGGGCTGCAGCAATCCAAGGGAGCAATATAGTATAGGGGGTGAAGTACTTTTGTCCACTAAAGAAGAGCAGGATCGAGGCGTGATTGTGTCTGATGATCTTAAAGTAGCTAAACAGGTTGAAAAGGCAGCGGCGAAAGCTAGAAGGATGCTTGTGTACATAAGGAAAGGAATGGCCAGCAGAAGAAAGGAGGTGATAGTGCCTCTGTATAAGTCGTTGGTATGACCTCATTTGGAGTATTGTGTGCAGTTCTGGAGAACACATCTTCCAAAGGATATAAACGGTTGGAGTCAGTACAGAGAGTGTCTACTAAAATGGTTAGTGGTCTTTGTTATAAAGCATATGAGGATAGACTTAAGGATCTTAATATGTACACCTTAGAGGAAAGGAGGGATAGAGGAGATGTGATTGAGAAGTTTAAATACCTCCATGGCATAAATTAACAGGAAGAGAGCCTCTTTTTATTGAAAGTAAGCTCTGCTATGAAGGGACATAGGATGAGGGTGAGAGGGGATAGACTCAGGAGTAATATGCGGAAATATTTCTTTATGGAAAGAGTGGTAGATGCATTGAATAGTCTCCCAGTGGAGGTGGTAGAGATGAGGACAGTACCTGAACCCAAAAAAGCATGGGTCAAACACAGAGGCTCTCTAAAGGAAAAAAAGGGATTGTTGTAGTGGTTGATATGGAAGGGCAGACTAGATAGGCCACTTGGTCTTTTTCTGCCATCGTGTTTTTTAAGTTTCTATGGGGTATGTTTACTAAACTGCGTTAGTGCAAATCGCGTTAGGAGCCGCGTTAGTGAAAGGAAAGCCAAAAAAGGACATGGGCGGGGCATCGTAACGACTAACGCGCGTTCCAAAAACTAACGAGCGTTACAGGGCGCCGTGGCGCATTAAGCATATGAAGGCGTACAGACACAAATCATTGAAACAGAGCTGTAGCACAATGGTTAGTGTACTCACCGCTGTTACAGGCAGCATGGGTTTGAGTCCCCAGTGTGCCTAATGCAGAATGCTGTCCCAGGCAGCACCCTGTACATTACATAGGGAATGAGGAGGCATGTTTTTCTTTACGTTCAGTAGTTGTTAGTGAAACACACTCTCGCAGTGCGCATAGCCATGTACGTTGGTACGTGCGTGGCTGCATGCGTTGTTACGGGCGTAGCCCCGTGCGTGGGTACGTGCGTACAATCGTGCGTGGGTACGTGTGTTTTTACCAGCGTGGGCACCTTATAGTACAGACACTTTAGGGTGTCTTGCACTTATGCACTATGCTAACGGATATACGTGTGATGGCATATGGTTTATCAGAGCCTGAGAGCAGGCGCTGGATCTTCCCAGGGTTGGATCGTGCCAGTCACACCCATGATACACAGCACATGCAAATCAGCTGTCCACAGATACACACCATGGGGAATGCACCCCCACAGCACCTCGGCCTGGTAGGGGGAAGTGACCATGTGCACCCCCACAGCACCTCGGCCTGGTAGGGGGTACTGACCGTGTGTTGTACTGGCACAGAGTAGCTACACACCGTCACATTGTGCTGGTACTGTGCTCACCCTGAGGGTGCAGTGAGGCGCCCAGCACCAGGTCCACAGCACCATCCATGGCATAGGTCCAAAGCAGTGTTAATGTGCGAGATAGGTAGTTTCTGCACAAACATCTTGCAGTCAGGTATGGACCCCCTAGGTGTCCCATGTACCCCCCCCCCCCCCGTGCCAAGGGTGGCAAACAGGGTCTCCTAACAGTAGATCCACCTGCTACCTCCCTGCAAAGGTGGCAGTAGAGAGGAACATCAACCCCAGTTCTGGTGGGGAACAGACACCCCACAGGGTAGGCACCGCAGCTCCGTACGCAGACAGACATCAGGCCTGGATATGGTAAGCTGCACCCCACCACTATCTGATATACTCCTGCAGCAAGCCATCAGCCACTGCACCCTGCAAGCCACTCCATCAAGACCCATACCAGCTGCAAACAGTCTGCTAGTTAGTCCATAATGCATGTGCCCAGTGGATATGCATGCACCCAGAACTGGGATGTCAGCATACACAGCAAGCAGATAAATCAGTGACTGGGCCCCAAAATGAAACCCATATCTATCACATGGGAGAAATACTATATAGCACTATGGGGGTGCCTAGCCATGCTGTGGTCACTGCACAGTCAGGGTGAGAGTGATCTCTCAGCAGGACATACTGAGGTCACCCTGTCTGTGTAGGTGGTGGCCGGGCACTAAAATGTGCCTGTCACTGCCCTATGCCCTGTGCAGATGCACCCTGGCCAGGCCACCCTGTCCGGCCTATACCCATGGTACCTTGCTCCTCATTATGCACATTGGCAGCTCAATACTGGCAACATTGCTGGCAGTGTGGGCTGTGGAAGGTGTTTGCAGCCACCACACACTGGATAGACAGACAGACACCCCCACACCTATGCCAGCATTGTGCAACTATAGAGGTGTTCAGCAGCCATACCCACCACACCAGTCCTGGGCACAGTTCAGGCATGGATATTGTACGCAAGACTGTTGGGGGTCACTCCCCATGGTGGTACGCACTGTCAGAGTCCAGACCTGCAGCACACACCACAGACAGCAGAATGATTGTTATGGTGGAGCTCACTGAGCAAACTGTGCTTAATGTAGGAAGTGATATCTGCCAGTTATCACAGGAAAAGTTTGATAGCTGTGTACCATATACCCAGGTGTAGGGTGGCATTGCTAAGGTATGCAACTGCTAGTATTGGGAGATACAGGCAGGGCCCAATGTCCTGCTTCTCCAGGAGGCATTGGCCAATGGGGCCTGTGGGTGTGTCTGGCCCTGTTGGCTGCTGCTTTACGGCAGAGTTCCCCAACTCCAGTCCTGGTGTTCCAAACCTGTTTGGGTTTTCATGCTGTCCCTCATAAATATGCATGAGCTACATCTGCATACCATGGGGGTGGTGCATAGATATGCAGCACAGGCATCTTTATTAGAGGCAGCATGGAACCTGAATGGTGTGGGACCCTCCAGGACTGCAATTGCGAGACTCTGCTCTGGGTAATGCGCCTGTTTCTGATGTCTGTGTTTGGTGTGGTATAATATAGGCGTATTAACCATGCGTATGTTCTCTGCAATAAAGGGGTGTCTTTACTATCACTGTTTAGTGGTGGGTAAAACTATGGGGACTGGGTTGGCAGGAGCCCCAGCTGGGATTTGAACCTGTGACCCTCTGGTCTTACAGGCACTGGCTGTGTCTGTTGCACCACACTGTGGCCACAGAGGTGGTATAGTCCCTGGAGTTAGTTAAAGCGGCCTGACGAGTCAGAAACCCTGCTCTGCACAGGTTTACTGTGGGCTCATTTACCTTGTATGGAGACAAAGGTGCACATAAACCTCAAAACAGACCTCAAAAAAAGGGGCAAACACCCATAACCAAGCTGGGCAACAATGATATCATTGGGTAACATTACACACCACTCCCAGGAAAGCTCCATCACAATGAAATGATCTTTGAAAGGGTCTACGGAGCGTAGACCCTTCCAAACATCATTTCTTTCTTTGGTGCTTTCCAGGGAGTGTTGTTCATTGTTGCCCATTGCTATCACTGTTGCCCAGCTGAATTGTGCTTTTTACAATATTTCTTGTGGTCATTCTTAAGGTTTTATGTGAACTTTTGGTCTTTGCACATGTATCACACTGCTCACGTTTTGTTGGTTTCCCCGGTTTTGCTGTACATTGCTGACGGAAATGGTTTCTCTTCCCTTTAATATGCCTTTAACGACAGGTTTTCATTCGCGTTGGAATTGAGCTCAGAAATTCAGCGCGTTAGTATGAGGGGTGCCTCTCCCCGCCCACTCTCCACCCATTGACCCCTTCTCTCCGCCCACTCTCCACCTTCTGCGCTGTTTTAACGCGCCGTGGAGGTTTACGATCGTTAACTGCGGTTAACGCGCGTAAAGTACGTTTAACGATCGTTAGCACGTCAGAACGCGCGTTCGGATGTGCTAACGATCGTTAAACGTGCTTTACGCGCGTTAATCACGATTACCGCACTTTAGTAAACATCCCCCTATGTTTCTAAGTACTTGCTGTTCTAGCTCATTGAGTGGGACAGGCAGCCCATCAGGACCAATAACTGTGGTCTTCCTATGAATGGTCCTTCGACCTGACACCATTTCCTTTTCACATCCTCGATGTCCTGGTTAGTGTGGTATATAGCATTTATCTTCCTACATATATCCAGCCACTTCCTCGGCTTTTGATAAGCACTTATATGGATGCCATCATTGCCCAGAAGAACTCTCTGGTTAGCTAGGACCTGCTGCACAAAGATATTGACCTTGCTCTTACTGAAATTGACTTTGCAGGTGCCATGGATTATTTACTGTTTCAAAAAGTACAAATATTTGGGCACACCATGAAGTTACAATGTACTACATTGAAAACAAATAGGAGAAAATATATTTTATCTCAATACATAGGTAGTGGTTTTATAAAAGTTTTGGACAAATTCCTAGAGGTAAAATCCATAAACCATTGTTAAGGTCAACCAGGGAAAGCTACTGCTTATCACTGGAGATAAGCAGCATGGAATCTAGCCCTTTTAGGGATATGCCAGACCTGGATTGGCCACTTTTGGAAACAAGGTACTGAGCTTGATGGACTTTTGGTCCTACCCAGCAATGTAGTTTATTTATTTATTTAACAATTCTTTTGTACCATTTTTCTGATTATCAAAGTGGTTTACATTGAACAAAATGTATTTTATCTCAGTGCATAGATAGTAGTTTTATAAAGGTTTTGGACAAATTCCTAGAGGAAAAATCCATAAACCATTGTTAAGGCCAACCAGATGCCATGCTAACTTCAAAGTCATTCCTACCAATGGTGTCTGTAAAATGGGAATGAGCATGTCCAAATGGCCCTTTTATGCACATCTCTGCATCATGGTTTCATTCTGCCCAATCTGCTGCTTCAAGGAACACCAGCCTGCAAGGCACTTGATAATTTGGGGCTTATAAATGCAGCAGCCATATACATTACATATTTTTTTATTATATTGCAGGGTCTAGTTATCCAGTAAGAACTGCTATTAACTGTTCTAATTTACATTCTATGTAATGATCATTTTCTCCTATTTGTTTTCAGTGTAGTACTTTGTAACTTCATGGGGTTCCCCAAGTATTTGTACTTTTTGAAACAGCATAAAATCCATTTGCATTTCCCCATTCTACTCCATTCAGGATTTTATAGACCTCTATTATATCTTTGCTCAGCTTTCTCTTTTCCAAGATAAAGGGGTATGTTTACTAAACCGTGCTAGAAGAGCAAGTGTTCCATTAATGTGTGCTAATGTGCTATTAGTGTGCATTAACGCTGCTTTAGCGTGCTCTAATGGGATCGGCAGCGTAAAGCACCCTATGGGTGGAGAGTAGGCGGAGAGTAGGGGTTCAATGGGCGCGGAGTGGGTGGGAACAAGGCCTGGCTCCCTTAATGCTATCACCTTAACACCAGGAACCTTACCGCATATCAAAACCATTTTGAGAAGAGAGAGCCTATTTAAACCTCTGCAAGGTGCTGCACAGACAGGTGAACCCAAGAAAATGATAGTAGTGCTCCATTAGCAGCATCAGAATAGTGCCCAAGTATGAAAGGGCTGTATGTTGATGGGGAAAATGGGACAAAAGAGAGTGCATATGGATCATGCAGTGGGGGCTGCTGGTGCACAGGGTGGACCAGGCAGTTGCCTAGGTGGCACATAAGCACATAGGACCTGAAAATATGCCAGACTGTGTCAGACCAAGTCCATCATGCCCATACTCTGTGTCCAACAGTGGCCAATCTAGGTCACAGGTACCTAGCAGTTTCCCCAAAAGACACACAGGATCCACAATGCTTGCACTGGGGCAAGCAGTGCATATCCCAGATCCTCTTTAACAATGGTTTATGGACCCTCCCCAGGAACCTGTCCAAACATTTTTAAACCCAGCTACACTAACAGCCTTTACTACATTCTCCAGTAATGAATTGCAGGGTTTGATAATGCTTTGGCTGAAAAAACATCTTCACCTAGTAGTCCTAAATGGGTTACACTGTAGCCGCGTTGCATGTCCCCTAGTCTTTCTACATTCTGACGGCATAAACAATCAACCTACATTTACCGTTCCACTCCAGGCAATATTTTCTAGACCTCTAACATAGCACCCCTCAGCTGTCTCTTCCCCAGGTTGAAGAGACATAACATTAGCAGGCGGTGATGGGGTCCCTGGAGAGGCAGATGGTTGTGGGAGGGATGAGTGGCCGTCCTTGTATGCCTCTGCCCCCCCTCTCCCATCAGCCCTGTGCACTAGGTACCTGCCTACCCCCATGTGGGCTGGCCTGGGACTTCACACCACCAACACTGACAGCACATGGGAATGTCAGCATGGCATGGGAGGTGTTGGCAGAGGGGGCCGCTGCATCCACCTGCAGCAGACCAAAGCCATGCCCTGATCCAGTGCGCCATATGTAGTGCAACATATGCCAAGGTCCATCTGATGGAAACATGTCAACCCTAGGGACTGTAATAATACTCCAGCACACTACACACAGTTAGTGCATATATGAGTAGAGGGTCACAGGTTCAGTTCCTGGCTGTGGATCATGCAGTGCATGTCCCTGTGGCTGCATTTTATCCCACAGTGCAGGTACAACACCAACCCATATGAATCGGTGAACAAGGGTTCAAACACAAAAATAGACAGGCTCCAGTATCCTCAGCTGGTTGGAGAGTCAGGCTGACAGCACCGGCACACTGAGCAGCTGTTAATATCAGAGCACACTACTAGCTCCTCACAATGAGTACATCTTAACAATGCCTGAGCTGAAATTGGGACCAGAGTGGCAGGCAGTAATGCCAGCCTTCCCCATTATGCACAGTGCGTCGATCTGAGTGTGTGTGTGTGTGTGTGTGTGTGTGTGTGTATGTGTGTGTGTGTGTCTATCCATTGTTTTGTGGCTTTCTACTCCTCACTGGGCCTCGCAATGCCTAAGCTGTTTCCAACATTAGCCTGCAAATGTGCATGATGAGGAGCAAAGGGAAGAATTAGCTGCAATTAAACACACCTCCTCTAGGGTACAAACTGAACAAAATCCAACACCGCTTCCACAAAGTATCAAACAGCCCAAGAACAAATGGATCACAGTGGGCTCTGGTAGGTTGCAAACTGTAACACAGAGATACCATATACATCAAGAGATATCCCTACATAATACCTTCTCTGCCTTGGATAATGAGGGTGCCCAATCAGTGGAAACTGAAGAGCCCTTAAATGATAGACTTAATGCCAAATCTACTGATAATGTACCAAACAGGAAGAAAAAAAATCACAAAACAGAAAACTACTACTCCTTGGACATTCCATCATCAGAGGCACCAATTTGGGAACACAGCTCAAAGGAGAGAGGATAGTCAAATGTCTCCCAGATTTTTCAGCCAGCAGGAATACAAACCAAATTGTTGGTATAGTTTGTGCAGAAAGTGAGCACTCCAAAACTAATATTGTCATCCACTTGGGTACAAATAGCCTGGCTAGAAACATTGCCTCTGCAGTTCAAAGGGACTTCCAGATTCTGGGAGTGAAACTCAAGCCCATTGCTAACACTATAGCATTCTCAGAAGTTCTATCTGTTCATGGTAAGGGGGCAGAAAGGCTGCATCGCATAAACAACTTCAATACATGGCTCCAAACTTGGTGCAAACAAGAAGGATGTAGATATTTAGACAACTGGGGAAACATATGGATCAACAAGAGACTATACTGCACTGATGGACTACATCTCTCCGCCACAGGGGAAAGGATCCTAAGTGAGAAATTCAGGCAGTATGTGGACAGGCATTTAAACTAGAGAAAGGGGGTGACAGATGGAGAAGGACAAGTTCAGTATGTCACTCCCAGCAAAAGCAAAACAACATTGGAAACAGCCACACTTTTGAACAACACATCAATGGTAAGCGGGAAAGGGCATGTAGACCAAAATCCATGCAAAAGGCAGGCAAGCCATTTAACAAATGCTGGAAAGCAATGAGTACAAATATTCAAAGCCTAGCCAACAAAGTTCCTGATCTGAAAGCCCTAATGGTGGAAATGGACTTGGACATTGTGGTCATTACAGAAATGGTTTATCAAGTTGCATGAATGGGATATAGCCATAGCTAGCTATAATCTATTTAGAAGAGATATAGAGGGCAGAAAAGGAGGAGGAGTAGCCCTATATGTCAAAAGCAATATTAAAGCTGCTGAAATGCAGGGGATGTGGGGAAAGAAGAAGCACTCTGTATTGTGTTTGAAAGAAGAGATGGCACTCTCATCCATATCAGTGTGGTCTACAGGCCTCCAACTCAAACCGAAGAAATGGATAGTGAATTGATTGTTGATATTGCAAAGATAGCCATGAAGGGGGAAGTGATCATATTGGGTGATGTTAATCTACCCGATGTGGATTGGAGTGTTCCTTCTGCAAATCTGGAAAGAAGTAAAAAAAGATTGTGGATGCCTTCCAAGAAGCATTACTTAAACAAATGGTGATGGAACCGACCAGGGAGAGCTCCGTGCTAGATTTAGTGCTCACCAACGGAGATAGCGTGTCAAATATCCAGGTGGGCAGCTGCAATAATCACATGGTGTGGTTTGAAATAAAAGCCATGGTGGAATCCAATCACAGCAAACTCAAAGTCCTAGACTTCAAAAATACTGACTTCAGTAAAATGGACAAGTACCTGAAGGAGGAGTTGGCAGGGTGGGAGGGGATAAGGGAAGTGGAATTCCAATGGGCTAAACTAAAGGTGGCAATAAAAGGTGCAACAGATACATACATAAGGAAAGTAAATAAAAACAAGAGGAAAAGGAAGCCTATTTGGATCTCCAAAGAAGTGCTGCACAAATAAAGGCAAAAAACACAGCTTCCACAAAATTCAGAAGCTCGCAAACAGAGGAACACAGAAAAGAATACAAGATCAAACTAAAAGAGACAAAAAGAGAAATAAGGATATCAAAATCAAAGGCAGAAGAAAAGATGACTAAAGATGTGAAGTGTGACAACAAAACGTTTTTCAGGTATATTCGGGAGAGGAGGAAAATCAGAGGTGGAAAAGTGCTAGGAACGGATTCGTGGAAAGTGACATTGAAAAAGCGAAAAGACTAAACAAATACTTCTGCTCTGTTTTCACTGAAAAAAATCCTGGAGAAGGGCCACCTGTGATTGACAAATATACAAATGGGAATGGAATAGATATCACACCATTCACAAAAGATGATGTGTTAGAACAGCTTGCAAAACTGAAAGTGGACAAGTCTATGGGACCAGATGGAATACATCCCAAGATGCTGAAAGAGCTCAGAGAGGTTCTTGCAGGTCCTTTAAAGGATGTTTTTAATAGATCCTTGGAGAGAGGAGAGGTTCCACAGGACTGGAGAAGGGCTGATGTGGTACCTCTCCACAAAAGTGGTAATAGGGAAGAAGTGTCAAACTAGTAGACCAGTAAGCCTTACTTCAGTGGCCGGAAAAGTAATGGAGGTGCTCCTGAAAGAGCAAATAGTGGACTTTCTCAAAACCAACAGGTTGCATGAACTGAGGCAACATGGTTTTACCAAAGGACGATCTTGCCAAACAAATCTGATTGAGTTCTTTGGATGGCCAGAGAACTGGATCAAGGGCATGTGATGGATATGACCTTCCTGGATTTCAGCAAAGCCTTTGATACTGTTCCTCATAGGAGGCTTATCAATAAACCTAACAGTTTGGGTATGGGTCCCAAGATGGTGAACTGGATCAGAAATTGGTTGACTGACAGACGACAGAAGGTGATGGTAAACGGAACTCACTCGGATGAAAGGAAGGTGATTAGCGGTGTGCCCCAGGGTTCGGTCCTGGGACCGGTACTGTTCTATATAATCGTGAGTGATATTGCTGAAGGACTGAATGGTAAAGTCTGTCTTTTTGCAGATGACACCAAAATTTGCAATAAAGTGGACTCCCCTGAGGGAGTGGAGAACATGAGGAAAGATCTACAAAAGCACGGTCTAATGTTTGGCAGTTAAGTTTTAATGTGAAGAAGTGCAGTGTTATGCACTTGGGAAGCAGAAATCCAAGGGAACTGTATGCAATAGGGGGCGAGAGATTGGTGTGCATGGACTAGGAGAAGGACCTCAGAGTGATTGTTTCTGACAATCTCAAGGTAGCGAAACGGCAGGACAGTGGCAAAAGTCTGAAGGATGCTGGGTTGCATACAGAGAGGAATTACCAGCAGAAAGATAGAAGTACTAATGCCACTGTACAAGTCGCTGGTGAGGCCTCACTTGGAATATTGTGTTCAGTTTTGGAGACCGTATCTTGCAAAGGATATAAAAAGGCTGGAAGTGGTTCAGAGGAAGGCGACCAAAATGATTTGGAGCCTGCGCCAGACATATGAGAAGAGAATTGAAGACCTAAATATGTACACTGGAGGAGAGGAGGGACAGGGGAGATATGATTCAGACCTTTAAATACTTAGAGTACTAATGGACAAACAAACCTCTTCCAAAGATGGGGAAGCTGTAAAACTAGAGGGCATAACATGAAGCTGTATGGGAAATAAACTGAAAGGCAATGTCAGGAAATACTTTTTCACTGAAAGGCTGTTGGATGCTTGGAATGCCCTCCCATTGGGGAGGGGGAGTGGTGGGGGCAAACACAGTGACAGAATTCAAAATGGCATGGGATAGACACAGTGGATCCCTTTATAACAACAGGATAAAATCAAAATAAGCATAACTATCTCTTATATCTCAACAAATATGAGTGACCTACATGGAGCGGTGGGTGCACCCCTAAACAAAGGCATGGGGAGGGGTGACTTGCACAGAGCAGTAAGTGCACCTACTCTTGCCGCCTTGCTGGGCAGACTAGATGGGCTATACTGGTCTTTATCTGCCATACTATATTACTATGGCCCAAACAAGCCATCGGGGCTAGGGCAATGGCTAGGACGTCGTAGTGCCCGACTGCCACCTGCATGGAGTGGGTGGCCACATCAGGTCAGGCTGGGAGGGCACACTCACTCTGACTGAGTGGTGACCATGGCAAGGCTATGTAGTCACATAGTGCTATATAGAGTTTGGTTCTAGTGATATGAGTGCACTTCCTGTCCTGGGGGGCCCGATCACTGAGCCATCTGCTGGGTGTCCATGGTGTATATCCCAAGCCTGGGTGAACATGGTTGCTCTGTGCACATGTAATGCACACTGGCCAGCGGACTGTCTGCAATTGGTATGTGCATAGCTGGGACATCAAGTGGTGGGCAGAAGGTACTTCCTGCAGGTGAATGTTAGACGTAGGCGTTTGGGAAGTGAGGTGTTATAGGCCTACTCCCAGTATTACTGGTAGGGCCAGCAAAATCCTGGTAACAACCCCATGTACATCTCAAGGCCCCTTCCCTCTGGTAATTGGCAGCCATTGCATCAGCATTGTAACACTGGGTATTGCAAAGCACTGTTCAAGGTGGGTCAGGGTCCAACAGGGCTAGATGTGATTGGCACAAACAGCAGGACCCAAGCTGATTAGCATATCATACTGCAGACAGTACCTGCCACACACAGGGATCTGCAGCACAGAAAGCAGAGACTGTCTCTAGCACTGCAGGTACAGGGTGACCACAGAAACTGCTCAGTAGCACGGTTTATAGCTGCTCTGTGCTTGTATCACACACTGGCAGTTCCTCTTACTGAGCTAACGTGATGGATACGTGCATTCTCCATTCGATGATCAGCTGTAGACTGCTGTTCTGCATGTGCACTGCATCATGGGTACTGGTGGGACTACCCTATACTGGCACACTCAGCAGACATTTTAGGTGGTGACTTGCAGTCTCTTTGTATCCAGCCATTGCTGTGCAGAGTGGTGTGGAGGTGTAGCCTATTGATTAGTTCAAGGGCTCCGTAAGCAAGGGACAGGAGTTTGATTCCTACCTGTTCTTTTTGTGACTATGCTACTCAGATCATTTTCATGCCTGTAACAGTCAGGGCTCTGCACATCGGTGCTGCCAGCCCATACCACCCTCTCCTCAGCCACTATATGTCCTTCAGCCCCTCTATCTGCTTCTGTCGGCTATGTATAGTCCTGTCTTCTTGTGCAGGCTGCCACCCAATGACCTGCACCTACCTTTTTCTGCATTACAGCTCTTCATCCACACCTCTCCTGTGCCTGATCTGCACATACCCACTAATACTCTGTCCTTCTGTCACTGTAAACATCCTGCCTCTTCTGCCTCCACTGAGGAACATGTCTTCCCCATCCTATGCCACATACTGTCACTGCAGCACTTTATATTGGCACCACTCTGTGCATCAGTACAGCTGCTTCCCACATGCTTGTCCGCTTTACTGGCTGCCAAATAGGGTGCCCACCAATATGGCAGGTCCATCAACTCCCAACTGTCCTTCCTTCCATCACCTTTACATTGACATTCCTTGGTGCTCTGTCCAGCGTTTGGCTTACAGCCATGGTCCTGCTTATAGGTGCATGCTTTCCACCTTAGGGCCCCTTTGCTCTCCTTAGAACGCCTCAACTCATGTTAGCGCACCTTACCACATCTTAAGGCGCCTTATCTCCTGTTAAGGCGCCTTTATCACATCTTAAGGCACCTTGCTCTGGCTTATCTCCTTTTAAGGCGCCTTGTCACATCCTAAGATGCCTTGTCACCTTACCACACATGGTCCTGTTAACTCACATTAAATTGCCCAAGGCATCCTAACACTGGCATGCCCCTTACCCACGCACTACCTTATCTAGCTTCAGGCACCTTAACACTGCCCTTACCGCCAGTGACTTTACCGCGGTTTAGTAAACATACCCAAAGTGTCCTAACCCTTTTTAACTCTCCTCATTAGAGAGCCATGCCATACCCTTTATCATTTTGGTCACCCTTTTATGTACCTTTTCAAATTCTACTACATCTTTTTTTTTTAGATACAGCAATCAGAATTGCACATAATCAGGGCCAGCCCATCCACTAGGCAAGCTAGGTGGCCACCTAGGGTGACCAGCCCGGGCGGGCAGCAGCAGGGGCACATATAGCTAGCCATGCTGCCCTCCCCAGCTGCCGCTGCTGTCCCCATGCCAGCTGCCAGCGATTCCATCTCAGGAGGGGGAGGCGGGTAACACTTTTGGAAATACATCTGCTACCCACCTCCCCCTCCCGAAATGGAATTGATGGTAGCAGGTGGGGTGTGGTGGCAGTGGCAGCTGGGAGGGCAGCAGCAGCTGGGCAGGGTGGCAAGGCCATGGTTTCTGCCTAGGGCAACAGAAACCCTTGGGCCAGCCCTGCATGTAATACTTAAAGGAAACTGGGTGGTCTCTAGCTCAGCAGCTTCTGAAGGCAGAAATGAGCAGCCGTAGTCAAAGCAAAACAACAGATCTTGAGAGTTTCACAAATTAAAGAATCATCAGGACATTCTTTTACCTACAGGGGCAGTGGGCACACATATACATACAAAGCAAAGTTTAATATTTAAAAAGAAGGGGCCCAATATTCAAAGACATTTACACGGCTTGCAATGCAATGTGTGCCTTCGAGTCAGTCCTGACTCCTGGCTTACAGACTTGTAAACCATGTAAATGTCACTAAGGGGGATATTCAGCGATTATCTCCGCTGAATGCCCCAATGCTAAACATTTAGCATTGGGGTGTGTTGTGGGTATTCCGGGGGCAGCACCTGCAGGTAAAACATAGGCACAGCAAAAGCTAACCAGGCAGCAGCTCAATGTTGCCGCTACCCAGTGGCTTTTGTGGGTTTGTGGGCTGTGCAGCGACCTTGGATGTTCTATGCTGGGGCCACATATGCCATCTATGGAGTCTCCAAACATGAGCATGTTACGCTGCTCCTAATGCAGCTAAATTGGCTTCCGATCACCAGCTGCCTTAAGTTCAAGGCCCTCCTTGTTACATTTAAAATCCTTCACCAGCTTTCTGCTACCTCCCTCAGTAATCTAGTAAACTGGACACCTGACAGCAGAGTCAGAAGAATAAACTTGACAAACACTCTAGCTATTTCCCACAATGTCTAATAAATCCTCCCAATTGACAAGTCACAGAGCCTTCTCACTATTTACCCCTCCGCTCTGGAACTCCCTACCTGCTCCAATCAGACTAATCACCGTCCTATCCACCTTTAGAAAAGCAATAAAGACCCACCTCTTCCAGCTATATTTCGAACACGAAACATAGCTCACTATGATGATCTTACCCAAGTTTTCCCAATACTGATAGAGTGTAAATAGTTGTTATTCTGTAACCACGATGTTTAGTATCTTGTTTTACGTATCAGGTTCAAATATTCCATGTCTGCATGTTTTATGTACTAAGTTCAAATGTTCTATATATCCTGTTCCATGTACCAAGTTGTTTACAATGTAAACCGCACTGATTTAAAATAGTGCAGCATATAAAACCAAATAAATAAATAAATATGACCCGGCATTGAATATCTAGGTTTAAAGGTCGGCGGGGATGGCAGCATGCTTTAGCAGCATATAGATGTCCCAGAAAAATATTGGGCCCAAGATGTTGAATTATGAATTTTTACAGTATTCTCAGAAAGACAATATTAGGATGATCATGATGGTTTATTTATTTATTTATTTGGCTGGATTTATATACCATTTTTCACAGGGGTCAAAGCGGTTTACATGGAACTTCAAACAAATTCAAACAACATTTACATTGAACAGACAACTTTGTACAATAAATAAAGGACTAGGGTATGCTTGATTAAACTTTAACTATATACATAACATTCTTTATGGAATTTGGTCATTGACATTGAGTTTAATTATTAAAATCTGGGAGAGATTGGGCTAACATCCGCTGCATATCACTAACCAGACAGTGGCTCAATATTGCCACTCCCCGATTACCGATCAGCAAGAGCGGCTAAATCGGATAGTCAAAGCTGGGGCTGGATATGACCCTGGTATTCAATATCCAGGTTTATTGTTCAGCGCCAGCAGCTAGCCGCATTAGCAGCACTAGTCCCTGGCACTATCAGGCTCTCAGATCCCAGCCCTCTTGGAACTGCTTTATAATTGTCTTAGCTGAAACGTCATTGAAGCATTGTGACATCTTCAGCTACTGCAACTGTCTTTTTTTCTAAGCTGATGATATATTTATCATGCATTGAAATAGTTTGATACATGATCATATAATGCTGTCTTATAAAGTGCATTCAATTTTGAGGGACTTATTTATAAACACATGAATGCATACCCATATTACTTTAGTTGTGTCCGTATGCTAGGTTTCTGCCATTAATGTAACAACATTATATTATTGGCTAAAATAAATCTCAGATACTTCATAAAAATCCTACTTTCCAACTCACCCATATTAACCTTAAGATCTGATCTAGTCCTAGTTTTGGGGTAATTTTTTAATCTTTTGTTGTGCATAAATAGCATTTCATGTGCAGAGTAAGTAATTGTACCCCGAAAGTATGCATGCTTGAAAATGATCACTTTCAATGCATAGTGCATCATTTTACAATTGTGATCAACATTATTGGCACCCATGCAATTCAATCCCTTAATGTCCAATATCTCCTAAAAATGTGGCCAGTAAAATGGCTTTGGACTATATATGCAGACATATTTGACACATAAAAGAATCAATAAAACAAGGCAAATTAAAAAGGAAATAGGAAATAGGAAAAACTGGGGCATGACCAGGATATGATTATTGGCACCCTTATAAACAATTCAAATTGGTTTGAACAGAAGAGCCACAATCCCATTGCAATAAAATTAGACACACCTATGATCAATTGTCAGTACTCACATGACTTGTATCAACCAATGAATGATGGCTCTAATATTTAAAATGGCCACATTCACTCCGTGTTCCATTTTCACAATAGAGAAGACAAGAGAGCTGCCTGAGACCATCAGAAAAGCCATTACCATCAAAAATCAAACTTCAAAGGGGTACAAGGCCTTCTCTAAAGACCTTGGGACTCCTGTGTCTACAGTTCGCAATGTTATTAAGATGTTTTCTGCTCATAGAGCTGTCAAGAACCTCGCAGGTTGTGTTGGGAAGAGGAAAATTAATCCAAGAAGTCTTCAAAGGTTAGTGAGAACTGCTGGAAAAACACCATGTACAATATCTAAAGAGCTTAAGACTGACCTGGAGCAATCTGGAGTAGTGGTTTCAACCCACACTATATGCTGTGCAATAAACAAAGAAGAACATCATGGGCAAAGGCCATGAAGGACCCTACTTCTCAAAGACAGACATAAAAAGGCACACCTGATCTTTGCCCAAACCCACCTTGAGAACCCACAATCTTTCTGGGAAAATGTTCTGTGGACAGATAAAACCAAATTTGAGTTATTTTGCAATGCAGACCATCGATACACTTACAGGCAAAGAAATAAAGTTTATAAAGAAAAAAACACTCTTCCTACAGTTAAATATGGTGGAGGTTCCATAATGTTGTGGGGCTCCTTTGCTGCCTCAGGAACTGGAGGCCTGGAACATATTAAAAGAATCATGAAGTAAGAGAACTATCAAGGTATTTTGGAGCGAAATGTACTACCTAGTGTCAGAAAGTTAGGTCTGGGTCAAAGGTCATGGGTCCTCCAGCAGGATAATGACCCAAAACATACACCCCAAAATACAAAAGAATAGTTAAAATGAACAAATGGACTGTTCTAAACTGGCCAGCAATAAGTCCTGATCTCAGTCCAATAAAGAACCATTGAGAAGAGCTGCAATCTGCATTGGTAAAAAGAATCCTGAAAACATTGATGAACTGTAACAAATCACAATTCAAGAGTGGGAGAAACTACCAGCAGACAGATGTACGAAACGTATAAATGGTACAAGATACGCTTGGAGGCTGTCATCACTGCCAATGATTGTGCAACCAAATATTAGTGAATGGTGCCATTAAGCCTGTCCAGGTCATATTTAGTTTTTTTCTCAGAAATTACTACACCTAGTTGCACAGACATCATTTTTTTTTGTTGTATACCTTTGAACATACTGTTAAAATAGTATGATGATATACAATTGGAATATTTCCAATTATTTGTCAAGATATTGTACCCAACATACCTAAAATGCAAGGGTGCCAATAATGTCAACCACAACTATATATGGTGTATGCTCTGCTATTCCAGAGGTCGGACAGAGATAGGGCAGAGTTGTGAGACAGATGTGCATGTTATAAAATAGGTATATAGCCACACAAATTTAGGAGGCAGAATAATGCCTGTGTGACTTCATGCAGGACATTTCTGAAAGTTAACTTTCTAAAAGCACTTAGGTATATATGCTGCCTAAGTGACTTTGGAACCTCAAGTAATTACTATAAGGGCAGTTATTAGAATAACGTAACCTGCAGTAAGTGTATTAATAACAAAGAATAACAACACTCGACAAAAAGGATCCAGCAGCATACCGACCGATCTCCAGCATACCCTTCCTGGCAAAAATCATCGAAAAAACGGTACAACTACAACTCCAGGAACACATCGACAAACATGAAACACTCGACGACAACCAACACGGCTTTCGTCCCAACCACGGAGTCGAAACGCTACTGATCTACCTCTTCGACAGCATCCTAAGAATAATTGACAACAACAGGAAGGGAATCATAATGATCTTCATCGACATCTCCTCAGCCTTCGACACAGTGGACCACAACACGCTCCTGGAAAGACTAAAGAACACTGGTATACACGGTATCACTTTGAAATGGTTCCACTCATACCTAACCGAAAGACAGCTACAGGTCAAGGTGGGACACAACACCTCCCGACCCATAAATGTCAGCCAAGGAGTACCTCAAGGATCCGCACTTTCAGCCCTCCTATTTAACATCTACATCCAACCGATATGCGACATCATGAAAGAGAACAACATTCAATACACAATATATGCAGACGACATCATGATATACACCCCGATAGAAATCGACAACCCGGATTTCTCCAAGATAACAGACTGCCTTACCCAAATGACCAGCTGGTGTCAAAACAACAACCTCGCAATAAACTACAACAAGACTGAAGCTCTAATAATCACTCGGAACCAAAGCTTCATACACCCGCCAAACATCAAGATACAAAACTCCACTATTCCAATAAAATCAGAAGTGAGATACCTTGGAGTTACTCTGGACAACAAGCTAAACCTCAAGCCACACATAGACAAAACAATACAAAAAGTCTACTACAAGATGCGAATCATCAGGAGACTGAAACCACTCCTTGCCCCAGAACACTTTCGTACCGTCCTCCAAGCACTGATAACCCCAATACTGGACTTCTGCAATCCGATATACTTGGGACTACCGAAACAAGCCCTCAAACCACTCCAGCTAGCACAAAACACTGCAGCACGAATAATATCCGGTACTGCAAGACAGGACCACATCACACCCACCTTAAAAGACTTACACTGGCTCCCAATCGGTGCACGCATCAGATACAAAACTATCATAAACCTATTTAAGATAAATCAGCACACATCAGCCAACAGCCTACACACCCTCATTCAACCAGACAACAGCACTCGTCCTAGAAGAAAACAAACACGCAACCGAGTCAGCACCCCAGGTGAATTCAAACACACACGCAAGGACACAACAGACAGAGCTCTCTCCATGGCTGCTCCAACTATATGGAACAAACTACCAGACGACTTGAGGACAACTACAGACCTCAAAGACTTTAGAAAACAGCTAAAAACCATGCTGTTCATAGAACACTATGGACACATCACATAACCTAAGAGAATGTATAACAGCACATATTGCTGCCTGTACAGATAATGTTTTACAGCACCACTGTATATAGCCCACACTGTACATAGCTCAAACCATTCTAGCACGCAACACACCACACCTTGTACATAGCTCACTCCAATCTAGCACACGATACAACACACACTCAACTAAATTGCACCCTCACTGCATGATTAACACACTCACTTTACCCGATTATTTGCTGTGATACCACCTTGATTAATAAGATAAGGCGGTTTAAAAATACTGTTAAATAAATAAATAAAAATTAATCCTTGACATATGGATGTAGTTACTGTTTTCATTTGTTATATTAAGTTATATGAACATGGCAAGTAAATGTGCACTTAAAGAACAATTGGTTGAACTTGCACAGTGACTTCTGGAATACTGCCTTGCAAACACGTGTGCAATGTTGTAAAGGTTATGTCTGCATGCAAAAATTATTCTCATAAATTCAGCCAAGTCGTGTTATATTCCTTTTTATGGAAAACAGTGCATTGCTATACTGAATAGATGGGAAATATTTTGGAAAATAGTGATAGCCTGTATATTGTAAATGGTTCTGCCAGAAATAGTCATTTGAAGGTCATAATTGGTAAGTACACATCTTTCTCATATTTTCAGTTGGGTCATAAAATATTTTTTAGCATAATAGTCATTTTAGAAAACTCTTGTCTAGACCAGACTCTCTTTTTATCTTAGGAAATGCTGGGACAAGCAAGTTACTTAGGGGTATGTTTACTAAAACCCCGGAAAAGTGCGTGCCGCGGTAGTGTGCGTGTGCCATATAAGGAGTGGGCGTTCCGTCCTGAAAAAGAAAAGCCGGAATCTACATATGCGCTAAGGTGCGCGGTGCTCATGTGTGCCCCGCACCTTAGCGCATGAGATAGCTGAGCGGGAGGCATAAGTGGCGCGCTGAAGTGCAAGAAAATGAGCAAAGCCACAGTACAATGGTTAAGACACTGACCAATAGTGCAGGGATCAGGGGTTCAATCCCCCACAGTGCCCAATGGAGACAGCTGACTGAGGCATTATTTTAGGAGCCATTTAAATGATGGGCGGCATAAGGCGGCGCGCTGATGGGAATAAGGCACATGTTTGAATTGTGCTATTGGAGAGAACTGTTAAACATTTTGAGAGTGAGTAAAGATTTGCGCTCTCAAGAAGAGGGAAAGGTTTACTTTTTTTACCTAAAACTCTTGAGGGAGTAACTTACATTGGCCAGAGAAGTAAAAGTTGCCATTTCAGAAGAGGAGCATTTAAGGGTGTTCTGTTGTAGGTAATGTACTGAGTTTACAAGGACTCTGAAGGGTTAGCCCTACTCTCCTTTGCAGGCAACCAGCCCTGCATTGTGGGGGGGGGTTTTCTCTTTTCCTTTTTATTTTTGGTGCTAAAAGCCTTGGCCAACATCATTAAAGCTTCTTTGTGTATTAAGCCTGGTTGTTGTCCAGTGGCTCCTTGTGGAGGACCAGCAAACCCCAGGAGCAAGTGGCCTGTGCTCACAGAGAGCCTCCTTCTGGTGATGCTGTGAATGGTGCATTGGGATGGTAAGGGTTTCAGTTAGAGGCTGAGAGTGGGCGTAGTGAGCACTGCACTTTTAACACAAGGTAAACACCACATGCTAACTGTGACCCTTGCAATTAGTATCAGATCACCTAATACCACCTCAATAGGTGGAGTTAAATATGCCTATGCTATTTGTATGTCATGTTAGGGCACAGGGTTCCACAGTAACTGTTGGGATGATGCTTTCCACGCCATGGTGCTGCACCTAACGGGCCATGGTTTTGGAGCTATTGATGCATTAAGTGCAACACCTTAGTGCCCTTCAGTAAAAGGCCCCCTAAGAAGGGTACTTACTTATGCACAGTAAGTGAATAATCCACATATTTTGCTAAATATCACATGCTGAATGGCAAAATTGGTTATTTGCCTTTAAAGCATGATTTTTTTTAGCTCAGAGTAAACTGAGTAATGAGATGCAAAATATGCTAATGCATGCAAAGCAGTTTATTATTATCCCAAATGAATAATGCAGCTTGCCTTTAACTTCACAAACTATGTTGCTTGGAAAGTTAATGCCAACTTTGAGCTGGCATTATCTTTTCTCCCCAGGAGCTTCAAGCCACTAATGCATGTAAGGGAACTCTTAAAGGGGCCAGTGCTGAAAGGTTTAACTTCTCTGCAGTATCCGGTCAATTGCTGTACATGGTCCCAACAGCTAAAACATGATCATTACATATGCCATGCATTGATTTCTGCTCTCAACATGCAAAACTGCAAAACCTTAACGCAGGTTAGCGAACATAAACCGTATAGTCATATTGACAAAGAACAGTTTTCCAGCACCAGATTCAGGCTTATCATTCATGTAAATCATTCTGAAAATTGCCCTCTCTAGGGACCTCTGAAATATTTGAAGCACATCAGTTCTTCGCAGTATCATTGCCAATGCAAAGATTTGTTGCACTGTATTGTACTTTCCATAAAGGAGGAAGGAGAACTTATATTCTTTATTTATTCTTGTTTTATAATTTCTTAGGGACGTTCAAGATTTATGTTTGGGAGTAGGACGACATTGTTAATAGCGGAGCAACTTCCTGCCTTTGGGGAGTTAGAAGAGTTTTATGAGTCCAGAGCTCAAATGGAAGCAGTAGCACTTTGATCCAGATGACTTTACTGTGCAGCTGAGTTCCCAGACTCTATGCTGCATACAGGTCCCGAGAGCTATGTCTTGAAGATTTAAAGCCCCATCCATTACACCATTCATTAACTAATTAGCTGACGATGAAACAAGGTAATAAACCATTAGAATGAACTATTACTTTTCCAAATTAACTATTCTGGAGTAATCAAGCATTCCTTTGGTCCCATTTTATGAAATGATGGATCTAATTTCTTAAGGATGTTGCCATAAACGTTATGGGCCAGATATTCACTTGAGTAGGCTATGCGCCGCTCCGGTGCATAGCTGTGCCCGCCGACCCTTAACCTTGGATATTCAATGCCAGGGTCATATGTGGCCCTGGCATTGAATATCTGGGGATTGCCACACACACCAGAAGCCTCAGTAGCAAACCGGGCAGCAGCAATATTGCTCCTGCTGCCTGGTTATCAATCATCTCTGCCTCCGCTCCTCCCTGGAACGCCCCCAAAACGCCACGATGCTAAGTGGTTAGCATCGGGGCACATAAGGGCCATATTCAGCAGCACTAAACGTGTTAGTGTAGTTGAATATCCCTCTCAGCTTCTGTAAGTCTTAAAAATATACCTTGAGAACTTTATATGTAAGAAGTGCTTAATAAATTGGACTTATTATTTCTTTTACTTGATCTTTCAAAAATGGCATTTCCTGTCATTAAAAATCTGAAATCTGCATAAAAATCCAAAAATGATTTCAAATTAGGCTTCTGTAATTTGACTGATTTCCATGTATTTTTTACATTAATTTTATAAACCATGTCTGCAAATAAAATCCTAATTTACATATGTAAATGGCCTCTTATACCATTAGGTCATGCATAAAAGTACACACGATGCAAGTCAGCACGTACAGTACTTGTGTGCTCAAGGATGGAGTTTGAGTGGATAGGCAGAGTCATGATTTACACTGTAGAGGGAGATTATTCAGCTCTGATGGCTCACACTGCTAATGTGGCTAGCCGCCAACTGAAATTTAAACCCGGATATTCAATGCCGGGGTCATACCTGGCATTGAATATCAGAGTTCGTTGCATTGCCATGAGGTAACAGGGCAGCAGCAATATTGGGACTGTCCAAGGAGGGAAGGGGAATATCGATGCATCCTTGACAAACTCAACTATCCTGGCTAATCAGTTGGGTGCCCAAAGGCTCCTCTCCCATTTTCAGACATTCAAAGCATGTTTAGGGCTTCCAAAATGACCCCCATGAAGGTATTTTAATTTAATTTTATTTATTTAACATTTCTTCTATACCGCGCTATTAAAATCAGCGCGGTGTACATCGAACAAGAATACTGCAATGTATACAAACAACATTGAGTTTACAAAGAACAGGGAATTGAACATGGGAGCGTAATTTTATCAGGAGGTGTTTATTTTTCAGAGCTAACAAGGCATGTAAATGAGGATCGGGAACTGTCCTGGGGGGATCAGTGCTAAAGGGAGGGGGAAGGTACTTTGTTTATACTGTTGATGCCGTAGATCTGTACATCCGCAGCACCAAAAATGTTGTTGGATTGGGGGGGCCTGATCATGGCATTAGAAGTCTGATCACCTCCAGGGCAGAGAGCTACTGCTGATCAGCAGCAGCCACATTGCTGCACAAACCAGCTCGCCTGCAAATAATGTCACCTCTTGAGATGGCGTTATCTGTAGCTGCAATGGGGCCTCATTTATGGCAGCCATCATGTGAAAATATTTCACGCAATGGCTACTAAGAATCGTAACGCCTATTCCCCGCTCTGATCCTGCCTTCCCCGCCCCCCCCCCCCCCCACATCCCTTCGACATGCAAAAGGCAGATATTGCAGAAAAGTGCCTGAAAAATTTGCTTTTTGCCCGCATTAGTTGCTATCATCGGGCAATAGATCCACATTATCCCTGCAGTAGCTACTAATGCCCTTTAGTAAACATACTCCATAAAGTATACCATCTCCTTGGTTAAGAAGTGATCTCATGGTAATGTAAGTAAATGTCATAGTTTTAGTATTACATGGCATGCTTGTTATTTACATTGATGACAGTTTTCCAGATGTGGTACTAGTTATTCATTGCAGCATCATTGTAACGTCTTATCACAATCTCAGTGCCGACAGCTAAATAGTTCCACCAGCCAACCCCCACAACAAATCTATTAGAGTGCACAGGTAGCTTCCCCTTTTCAAAGCTGTAATCTAACCAAAAATAGTTTACATTGGAAGTCACTGGCAGAAAAAATTACCAACTAGAAGAAGTCATTTAAGTACAGATTTACAGATTTTTAGCAGATACAGAAAGGGGAAGGTGAACAGATATTATGTTGATATCTGTGTATGCATATGTGAAATGAAAGTGAGAGACAGTACAAAAATAAAGTTCTATTTATTCATAAAATAGACAGAACTAAAGTCTTCAGCTTCATAGAAAAAAATTAGATTATGCATCCATAATGATGTAAATAAGGACATAAGAGTCTTATTTGCCCTAGATACACAAACTGAACAAACCTTTCAGTCCTGCTGGTTCTAAATATTGATGCTAGTTACTGTAACTTGTACCAACATGAGTCTCTGCAGTCTCTTAGCAATGTCTAGGATCTTAGCAACCTGCAGGCAGCACACCTCTTGGTAGCTCATATCTGATTAGTAGATGGATGCCTCCATACTCCTCAGAGGAGAATGATCAAATTACTGTATGTTGTTGCTGTTATTGTTGCTTATCCCATGCCTGCTTTGTATATCTGCCATCCTTGCTGTCTCCTCTCCCCAGGTCTCTTGCTGTCTCACTGCCAATCAAGACCCGTTGTCCCGCCTCCCGGACGTGACGCGGATGCGTGCAGCGTGTCCGCGTTGGCATCCAGGTAGTTGAACAGATTTAAGGACTCCAGCGGTGGCACATAAGGGCCATATTCATATGCTGTCTCACTTCCAATCAAGACCCTTTGTCCTTGGCATCCAGGTAGTCAAACGGATTTAAGGACTCCAGCGGCAGCGTTTCGCGCTGCTACTGTATGCTGTTGCTGTTATTGTTGCTTATCCCCTGCCTGCTTGGTATTCCTGCAATCCTTACTGTCTCCTCTCCCCAGGTCTCTTGCTGTCTCGCTGTCAATCAAGACCCATTGTCCTTGTCATCCAGGTAGTCGAATGGATTTAAGGACTCCAGCGGTGGCGTTTTGTGCTGCTACTGTATGCTGTTGCTGTTATTGTTGCTTATCCCCTGCCTGCTTGGTATTCCTGCAATCCTTGCTGTCTCCTCTCCCCAGGTCTCTTGCCGTCTCGCTGCCAATCAAGACCCGTTATCCCGCCTCCCGGATGTGACGCGGACACGTGCAATGCGTCCGCGTTGGCATCCAGGTAGTCTAATGGATTTAAGGACTCCACCAGCAGTGTTTTGTGCCGCAGGCGCACGCCAAAGGAGCCTGCTCAAGGAGCAGGACATGCTCCTTGGCTAACCCCTTCATTTGCTCTTCTCAATTGCTGATCCCTCTGTGCCAAGCCCCACTTAGTTCATGACCTCCTGACACAACACTCCTTAGATGCTCTGTTCATTACGGAATCCTGGCTTTGTGAGGGGGAAGATGGTCTGCTTCATCGTTGTCTCCCTCCAGGCTATTCTGCTCTACACACACCCCGTCTCCATCAAACAGGTGGGGGGGGGGTGGCTCTTATTCATAGGTCCTCCCTTCCCTTTTCGTTGATTACCCCTTCCTCACATTACCCCAAATCTCTCCTCCTTTGCTTAGGGTCCTCCGTCCCCATGTATTTTCTTCTCCTTTATGCCCCTCCCTCATTAGGTACGGATCTCTGGGACTCTCTACTCCTTTCCTTTTCAGACTCCACTCTCCTTTCCCCTCACCTGGTTGTTCTGGGTGACTTTAATACTCATCTCAGTTCCCAAACCAGGTCTCGTGACAAAATTTTTGCTTTGTTTCTTAGTGATTTATCCCTTACACAACACGTAATCTGTCCATCCCATGTCTCCGGTCATATTTTGGACCTCATTTTCACCACTGCATTCTCTCCCTTCCTTCCATTCGGTATTCAAGCACTTCCACTCCCCTGGTCCGATCACCATTGCCTTTTATTTTACTTCCCTTTCCCCCCCAGCATCCTCCTCACCTGCCACCATGGACCCTCCCTCACAGACTCTTAAACGCCACCTTACCCCGCTCACTCTCGAGCGTTTCTCCCCAGCTGACTCCCTTCTTCCCCTTGAGTTTGCTTCCCTCACGGTAGATCAGCAGGTGGACTCTTGGACTCCACTCTCTCTGCCGCTCTTGACACTCTCGCCCCACTCCGTCCTATTTCCATTCGTTCTTCTTCCCATCATCCTTGGTATCATCCTGGCGTATACTTGCTCTGTACACTTCTTCGACGTGCTGAACATCAGTGGCGGAGGAAGCCTTCTACCGCCTCCACCGCTGCTTTCTGCCAGTCGCACCATCATTATCATTCTATAATAGCCTCTGCAAAGAAATCCTACTACTCACAGCTTATAGCCTCCTCCTCAAATTCTACTAGGCGCTTATACCAGGTTCTTAAATCTCTCTCATCCTCCTACCTCTCCCCCTACCGCCTCTCCCACCTCTTCTGCCCCCAGCCCAACCACTCTCACTTCTTTCTTTTCTGACAAGGTCCAATCTATCCACTCTTCCTTCCCTTCTTGTCCCATACCTCCCCCCAACCCCCTCTTCCCTTTCTGTTGTCAACTCACCACCTCCTTTTTGCACCTTTCCCCATACCTGGTGCACTTTTGGTCCTGTTACCTCTGCCGAACTCATCAAAACCATATCTTCCTCTCACCAGACCACTTGCCCCCTTGATCCGTTCCCTTCCTCCTGGTTCCTTAACCCTTCACTTCATCTTATTCCATACGCCTTAACTATTCTCAGTTCTAGTCTTGCCTCTGGTCACTTCCCCTCCAGTTGGAAACATGCCATTCCTCGACCACTTCTTAACAAGCATACCTTAGACCCCGCTGTCCCTGGAAACTGGCGCCCAGTAGCCAACCTCTCTTTTCTCTCCAAAATTCTTGAAAAGCTTGTCTTCTCTCAGCTTGCCACTCACCTTGACTCCACCTTTTCTCTTCACCCATGCCAATCGGGCTTCCGCACCGGTCACAGCACTGAAACTATTCTCATAGCACTCCTCTCCGAAATCCAGCGCTTTCACGATCTAGGTGACCTCTCTCTTGTATCTTTGGATCACTCTTCCGCTTTTGATGTTGTTGATCACCACACTCTTCTTTCATGTCTGTCTGATCTGAGTATCTATGGTACAGTTCTGCAGTGGTTTCATTCTTTCCTCTTCTCTTGCTCCTTTGCTGTTCACATGGACTTTGGTGTTTCATCTCCACTTCCGTTGCATTGCGGTGTGCCACAGGATTCTATCCTTGCCCCCCTTCTCTTCAATGATTTTCTCACCCCCCCTTGCCCTACTCATTCAACATTCTGGGATTTCCACTTATATTTATGCCGATGACATTCTCCTGGTTTATCATACTTCCCCCTTGGCACCTGATCTTTCTCCGCTCAATGACTGTCTTAGGGGTATGTTTACTAAACTGTCTTAACGTGCGCCCGGTGATAGTGTGCAGGCTGCCATAAAAGGAGTGGGCGTTGCAGTCTTAAAGTAGCAAAACGGGATTATCGCGTGATAACGCGTGCTGCTGCGCACATTATCGGGCAAAGCGCCGCTAAGCGTGTTAACGCACGGTACTCTTAAGTAGACGCCCAGACATGAAAACGCAGACACAGAGGTATAGCACAATGGTTAATACACTGACTGATGATTCAGGGGTCATGAGTTTGATCCCCCAGTGTGCCTAATGCATAAGGCTGGCTGAGGCATCAGCTTTGACATGTAAGTACTGTTTCATGAGGCATTTTATTTGTATTTTAATTATTGCTGCCAGCAAACACACCCTCACATGCCGTAACCTATGGTGCCGCATAAGGCACCCTAAAAGGCACTCCATAGGGCACATTATAAAGTGCACTGTGCACCACGGCACCCTATAATGTCCCCAATAGGGCACCCTATAAGGCGCTCCATAGGACACCTTATAAGGCACTGTATATGGACTGTAACCATAAGGTGCCTCAGAAGAAGCTTTATAGGGCACCCTATAAAGCGCCTTCTGAGGCACCTTATGGTTACAGTACTCTGAGAGTGTTTCTGCTGGCAGCACTAATGTACATTAAAAATAAACAATGCTTTGGACAGCCCTATCAAATAACTCCACTGTGGGTTTGAACCCATGATCTCTGGCTCCACAGGCAGTGAAGTAACCAGTGGGCTTCAGCTCTAGAGATGCTAACAAGCGCCTGGCTGGCTGCAGAAGGACTGCACGGCACCACACAAACAGTTTGCTGTGATCACCAGGATAGGGTTAACCCACCCGTACCCATGATGCACTGCACATGCAAATCAGCAGTCTACGGATGATCACAAGATGGGGTATGCACCCCTACAGCACCTCGGCCGGGTAGGGGGAACTGACCGTGTGTGTTACTGGCACAGAGTAGCTACACACCGTCACATTGTGTGGGTACTGTGCTCACCCTGAGGGTGAGGTGGGGTGCCCAGCACCAGGTCCACAGCACCTTCCATGGCAGAAACAGGACATGCTGCAGGTCGCCAGCAGTGCTAGTGTGTGAGATAGGTAGTTCCTGCAGACACACCTTGGATACATCTATGTTTCTCAGTCAGGTTTAGCACTTATGGACCCATAGGCAGATTATGTACCACCACCAAACCCACCCTCTGGGGCTGAGGGTGGGAAACAAGGTCTTCCCACCAACAGATCCACATTCTACCTCCCTGCAGTGGAGGGGACCATCAACCCCAGTCCTGCTGGGGAACAGACACCCTATAGGGAAGTCAATGCAGCTCTGTACACATCCATAAAGCAAAAACAGACAGACATTAGGCCTGGAAATGCTCAGTTCCCCCACCACTATCTGATATTCTCCTGCAACAAGCCTCCAGCCACTGCATCCTGCAAGGTGTTCCAGCAAGACACATACTAGCTGCAGACAGTCTGTTAGCTAGTCCATAGTGCATGTCCCTGGAGGAGATGCATGCACCCAGAACTGGGACATCAGCATACACACTAAGCAGATAAATCAGTGATTGGGCCCCAAAAGAGAACTCATAACTATCAAATGAGAGAAACATTGAACAGCACTATGGGGGAACCTAGCCATGCTGTGGTCACTGCTCAGTCAGGGTGAGAATGATCTCCCAGCAGGACATGCTGTGGCCACCCTGTCTGTGCAGGTGGTGGCTGGGCACTATAATGTCCCAGCCATTGCCCTATGCCCTGTGCAGATGCATCCTGGCCAGGCCACCCTGTACGGGCTATACCCATGGTACCTTGCTCCTCATTATGCACATTGGCAGGCCAATACTGGCAACAGTGCTGGCAGTGTGGGCTGTGGAGGGTGTTTGCAGCCACCACACACTGGATAGACAGACACACACTCCCACACCTATGTCAGCATTGTGCAACTATAGAGGTGTTTGGCAGCCCTGGCCACCGCTCCAGTCCTGGGCACAGTGCAGGCATGGCTATGGTACTCAATACTGTTGGGGTCACTCCCCAGGGTGGTAAACACTGTCAGACACAAGACCTGTAGCACACTCCACAGACATCAGAAAGGTTGCCATGATGCAGCTCAATCAGAAAATTGTACTTAACTTCGGAATTGCTATCTGCCAGTAATCATAGCAACCTTTTGATAGCTGTGTACCGTATTCCCAGGTGTAGGATGGCATTGCTAAGGTATGCAAGTGCTAGTATTGGGAGATGCACGCAGGGCCCAATGTCCTGCCTCTCCAGGAGGCATTGGATAATGGAGCTCGTGGCTGCGGGTGTGTCTGCCCTTGTTGGCTGCTGCTTTACGGCAGAGGTTCCCAACTCCAGTCCTGGTGTGCCAAACACTGTTCGGGTTTTCATGCTGTCCCTCATGAATATGCATGAGATATATCTGCATACCACGGGGGCGGCGCTTAGAAATGCAGCACAGGCATCTTTATTAGAGGCAGCATGGAACCTGAATGGTGTTTGGCCCTCCAGGACTGCATTTGGGAGACTCTGCTCTAGGTAATGCGCCTGTTTATGGTGTCTGTGCTCTGTAGGGTAAAATGTAGGTGTTTTGGGCATGTTTACATCATCTGCAATAAAGGTTCTGTCTGTATTAGCACGTTTTAGTAGTGGGTAAAATATGGGGACTGGGTTGGCAGGAACCACAGCTGGGTCTTGAACCTGTGATCTTCTGCTTCTGAACACACTGGCTGTGTGCACTGCACCACTGTGTTGCCACAGAGATAGTACATTCCCTGGTGATGCCATGACTGTTCGTCAGACAGGGCCTGTCTGTTGCAGTGCATGGCACCCACCTACACAGGGCTAGGCCACGGTCTGCTCTGGGCAACTGCCACTGCCCCCTCCATCACCGGTATCCCTCTGCCACCATGCTGACATGCCCTTCTGCTGGTGGTGCTGGTGGAGCGCAGTCTCAGGTGCACAACAAGCAAGAGCGAGAGATGAACACAGTTGCTTAAAAGGGTGCTTTATTGGACTCCAATAAAGCACCCTTTTAAGCAACTGTGTTCATCTCTCGCTCTTGCTTCTTGTGCACCGGAGCGCAGTCTCAGGCCATCCAGTGTGCTGGTAGGTGGCTGCCTTTGCTGCGGGTTCTGGGGTAGGGGTGCCTGCATAGCTTTCCACGCCTCCCTCCAGCACTGCATGCCAATGTTCCGTGCCCTTCGAGGTACCTTCTGGGTACTATCCCCTGTGACACTGTGGGAAGCACACTCATGCCCATGTTGGGCCCTCAGAAGTTGCTGTCTGGCTGCATCACCCTAGTCCGCACTGTGGGCCAGGTGCACCGCAGCATGTGCCGCCTTCAGCCCTCTGTGTCCCCTTTTCCAGCATCTGTCCAGTTGCCCATTCCGACATGCCCGCCCTGCTGTTGTGGAACATGTGCATGCCATAGGAAACCTGGCTGATGGAGTCTGAAACCCTGCTCAGCGCAATTACACTGTGGGCTCATTCACCTTGTATGCGGACGGAGCATAGACCCTTCCAAAATTCATATCTTTTTTTGGAGCTTTCTTGGGAGTGTTGTTTGATGTTTCCCATTGATAACACTATTGGCAAGCTTGGTTATTTTATTTTTACATTTTCTTCTGTATATTTTCAAGGTTTATTTGCCCTTTTGTTCCGTGCACATGTATCACACTTATCACTTTTTTGTAGGTTTCCCTGGTTTTGCTGTACATTGCTGACAGAAATGGTTTCTCTTCCCTTTAAATCAGCTCTAACGCCAGGGTTTCACTGGCGTTAGTTTTGAACCTCGGATTTCACAGCGTTAGTGTGCAGGGAGCCTCTCCCCTCCCACTCTCCACCCTTTGACCCCTTCTCTCCGCCCCTGGGGAGACTTCCTCCGCCCTCCGGGAGCCTTTCCCCGCCTTCAGCGCTTGTTTGCGCCGCAGCATGCGTTATCGCGCAATAAGGTACCTGTGCGCCTTGTAAAGCACCATTATCGCGTGATAAGGTACCTTATCACGCGATAACGTTACAGAGCGCACGTTAAGACGGTTTAGTAAACATACCCCTTAATCATATTGCCTCTTGGTTTAGTCAGAACTTCCTCCATGTTAATCCATCCAAATCCTCTGTCATATGGCTCTCTTTTCATGCTCCTTCTCCCACTCTGTCACCCCTTAGGTCTGCTCACCCTATTCCCATCGTGTCCACCCTCCGATACCTGGGTGTCACTTTGGACTCTTCTCTTTCTTTCCACCAGCACATTTCCACGTGGTACGTACTTCTTTCTTTCATCTCCATAGAATTAGGTCTATCCGCCCGTTTCTTTCTACCTCTGCCATCACCACTCTTGTTCTATCCCTTGTGATCACCTGTCTAGACTACTGCAACTCTGTTTTCGCTGGTCTTCCTTGTCATCAACTATGCCGCCTCCAGTTAGTTCAGAACACTGCCGCCCACTTAATTACTCACTCTCCTGCTACTGCCCATGTTACCCCTTCTCTTCTCTCCCTTCACTGGCTTCCAATCAATGTCAGATTTATCTATAAACTCCTTACTATCACACATAAGGTCCTTCACACTAGTACCCCACAGTATCTGGCCGATATCATTCACCTTCAACCAGCCCCTCGTCTCCTCCGTTCTGCACATGGTAACCATCTTTTCCTCCCTTCCCCTTCCCAGGCCCATCTTGAGCTCATCCGTCACTCTGCTTTCTTCTTCCTCAGCCCCGCTCTATGGAACTCTCTCCCACACTCCCTTCACACCGAGCTATCCTTCCCACGATTCAAGGCACTTCTTAAAACACACCTTTACTACCAGGCCTACGATCTTCCTGTTCCTGCTGGTGGCTTTGACTCTCCCTCTCCGAGACCTCCTTCACCAGTACCTTAGTAATACCTACCTTTGCCCATTTGGCAGCTCCCTTCCCCCCCCCCCCCCCCTGCCCTTACACCTATATTTTCTATGTCAATCCTTGCTTCTCTACTTTTCATGTTATGTTTCCTTATTCTTCTTTATTTTCCTATCTAATGATGGCGTTCCTTTCACTTTTCCGTAGCCAATACATTGTTTTATTGTACACCGCCCTGACGCTCCGGCAAGGGTGGTATATCAAATCTCACAAATAAAGATAAAGATAAAGATACCATTCCTTTCTCAGCACTGAGCTTCAGTGTTTACAAGTTTTATAGTTGGATTTTCAGGCACTTAAAAGCCACATTGTCTATTTGAGGTTATGCAGGGGCCCTGATATATACTGATTTATGTATAACTAGTCGAGTTACCCAGCATTGCTTGGTAAATGCAATATCTAATGGTTGACATATCAAACAAAGTTAAACAGACTTTCTAAAATAGTATTAGAACAGATTTTTTATATACAGTATTCTGTTAAAATTAGGGTAAACACATTTTTCCAGTTCTAACTTTTTAGCATGCTTCTAAAAACTACCCATGAGAAAGGAAAGGGGTTCCTAGGTCAATGGTTCCCAAACCTGTCCAGGAGGTTCCCCAACCAGTTGGGTTTTCAGGGTATACACAATGAATATGGATGGGAGTGATTTGTAGACAAATCTCTGTCATGCATATTCATTGTGGATATCCTGAAAACACAACTGGCTGGGGAGCCCCCAGAAGTCCCAAGCAGAGCAGGCGCACTCAAAGAGAACAGACCAAACACAAGAAGCGAGATGCGGTGATCACAGAAGCTTTATTAAAACTACAGCCCTTAGGCGTTTCACGCCTTCCTCAGGGGCGTAAGCTTGCAGAACAAACTGTGTATATAATACTAATCACAGAAATCTTACTAGCACTCTTCAAATGAATACATGTTGTGCTGTGGTGAAACAACTCCCAGGACAGGTTTCGGAACCACTGCATTAGGCTAATATCTACTACCTTAAGTCACTGTCACTGAACTTTATTGACAGAGCCTATGTTTATGTGTTTCTGAAATATATATATATATATATATATATATATACAGTATATATATAAAGAGAGAGAAGAGAGAGAATGTTTTTCTTGGAGAAAGAGAATATGTTTGTGTTTCCCAGAGAAATTGTGTATGTATGTGATAACCAGAGAGAGAAAGGAGCATATTTGCTAAAAGTGTATCAGTAGCATGTGTTTGAGTCACAAAACTAGTGCTGAGGCCTGTGCTAACTTTAGGGCATGTTTGTCCACCCCCCTGCCATTAGCACATTGCTAACATGCTGCACCATGATAAGTGTTAAGTTTGGTTGCTTTTACTTGCACAGAGGACATTTGACAAAGGCCATTCTGAGCACACACTCCCCCCCCCCCCCCCGAATGTCCAAAGAGGGACATGCAGAAAATGTATACAATCATGGAGCTGGGCCTGGGGATGCTCAGGCCGGTATCAAACTGGAAGCGTGGATGTCTGGCATAGTGGATGCACATTCAATTGAGGCATCCCATGCATAATATAGCAGTGAGGACATCTAAGGCTAGACATGCAGAATATCCAGGTATGAGTGATAATATGCCAAACAAAACTAACTAACCCCCAAACATGTTTCTCACCAATAATCCTAATCGTATTAAGAGTAACACTTATCAAACCCTCCAATTTTTGATGGAACATACACAATGAAGCTGCCTGTGTGGGTAGGGGTTTGCACCCCCTTTTAATATTGAAAAAGAATAAAAAGGAAAAATACACTGTGGGGAGGTGCAGTTAACTACTGACCTTCATTGTGTATGTTCCAACAAAAATTGGAGGGTTTGATAAGTGTTATTCTTAATACGATTAGTGATAATATGCCAGCACAGAGCGCTACATTGGGCCAGAGCATGAGGGCCAGTAGAGAAGGTGGCAGAATGTCTGGCTGGCTCTCCAATCTCTCACATGTGGAGACCAAAACTCTCTTTTGCCTCATGCTCGCTAGCAAGTACCTTCTCTAAACCGTCTATGGCACACAGACATATCAGTGAGAGGTACAAGCGGTATGGCATGCAATCAGCATGATGCTCCACCAGTAAGTGTGACAGAGGGGATAGGGCTTAGGCATCAGCAGGGGTAAGAAGGTAACACGAGGCATGCAAAAATGTTGGCAGGTCAGAGGTTGTCAGAAAGATAAGAATATCAAGCGGGGCATGCCAGAGTGGCGAGGACTGGAGGGGCACACGGGGAGGATGAGCAAAGGCATGGCATTGTACAGGAGGACACATCTGGCTGTAGCTTACAGCCAGCAAAGCAGTGGAATGGCTGAGGCAAGCACAGATGGACAGTGCTGGTGGGCAATGGGAGACATGGGTGGTGAGAAAGGCACTTTAACCCTCACATGTCCAACCACAGGTGCTAAAGGATCCAGAGATCCATTGAGGCCCTAAAGTGCCACTTCAGAACAGTAAGGCACAAGAGGCCGCATCTGCTGGAGCAGCTGTGGTATGTGCTACAGGAACAGCATGGTAAGGACATGCAGCACAAGCACACTCTAGCTGAGGGGCAGGTGCGTGTCAGTCACCAGCATGGCAACAACACTAGGTGGGGGGGGATATGGCGGCAGGAAGGTAGAAATGCATAGAATGATGCTAACTCCATGAAACCTCCAATGTAAAGCCCAAGACGCTCCTATGCAGGAGGAAGTAGTGCCCAAGGAGTCTGTGGTGGTTGGCATAAAGAGAAAGGAAGGTCAAGTGGCAAAGAGCCATGAGGAGTAGACAGCGAGCAGTGGCAGCAGTGGCAGTGGGCAGCTGCTCATTGATACACCAAAGGAGGAGGAAGATGAGGCACAGTCTCAGCCCCCCCATCAAGCAAATTCTGCTGTGCTTCTGATATATCAGAGGCCCTGACACATGAGAAGGGCTGGTCACCCTAGCCCATGCAGCTGAGAAGCACAGGACTGGGGAGTCCCTGATTGACCAGCAGAGTCAGCAGTGCCAACCTTGCTGGAAGTAATGAGGAGGGACAGCAGGGAAGGGCCAAGGTGGGAAGAGTGAGATGTGGGAGAAGGGAAGGGAGGGTGGTGGGGTGAGAGGAGTTGTGGGAGGAGGGAGGGGAGGGGATGGAGGGGGAGAGGCAATGGAGGAAGGGAGGAAGGGAGGGGGAACTGGGATGAGCATGAGTAGCAGCCCTGTTGTGCAACAGCATTTGAAGGCTGAGGCACATTGGGGGTTTCCATGCATGCCACCACAAATGACCCACCATGAGGCTCCCCTGGGCCCAAGCATGTACATACAGGTCCTAAGGCGTGAGGTGCAGCAGGGCTTTGTGGCTGTCACCTGGGCCCAGGGCATTACAACAGAGCTGAGAGCCCTCACACAGGCATTATTGGATCAGTGGGACCTCTGCTCTGCCCCGATATCACCCACTCCCAGAAGGGAGAGAAGTCGCTAAGGTAATGGCAATAGGCCATTGTGATGGCCATCATAATTGTGCAAATAAAAAACAGCTATGTGTTAGCAACCACTGTGTCTGAGTCATTCTTCCCCTCCCCAGCACACGCATGACAATAGTCCCTGATGCTCACCAGCTCTGCACTCAGAACCATTCATGGGGGCCAACAAACATTACCACCAACCCTTGAACCCTGTGTGACCACCAAAATATGTGTACATAAACGATGATGTATACCACACAGAACGCTAGGGCAGTACCCCTGCAACACAGATGCAAGTCTATGGCAAAGGAAAAACAAATGTAGGACCCACAGATGTGACCAGTCCGTACCCAACCCGTCAGCTGTCCTGACAATGTCCCTTTTCTCTTGCCACCATGTCAGTGCCATTGTCCCCAGCACATGTACCCATGGCACTCCACAGCAAAGGTCCATGAGCCCCTGACTGTCCATCCTGGCACAGGGGTACAACATCCTGGCACACTATGGCCTTGTAATCATGTTCAGCTGGCACTTGCCCTGCATAATCCTTCATTGCAATGGATGTCTACAACATAATGAACAGCTCCTTGCTCATGCACATGAGTATTGAGGACATGGCAGCACTGCCAATATACCAATATCAGCCACCCATCCAAGCATGTACAAGAGAGGGCATGTACAGTAGAAGTATCAGCCCCACTCCTGGCTGCCATATACCACAGTGCTCCCTAGATACACACTCAAAGCCCCCATTTTCACCCAGATCCTGTCTATCCCTTGCTTGTGACTGTGATGTCCATGATGTCAATTCTGCAAATGTGCAGTGGGATATCCAGGTCATTAGGATGACCAGACAAGTGGTCCATTTTGAATGTCAGGATGTCCAACTCAGATAGATGCAGGCGCAAGGCATCAGAATGTATAAAACTGTGGTGTCATATGTGCATATGGTGGAATGTGAAATGTCAGCATACTATAGATGGCAGAGGGTCAGAGGTATGGAGTCAAAGGCAAAGCTCTCGAGGAGAAAGTAAAACTTCTGTCCAGGTGAGATAGAGCTGCTGGTGTGCCAGGTACTTGACAAACAGCACATCCCATTTCATAATGTCAGTGCCAACTATAGCACCCACGACAAGGAGCCTCTGTAGAGTGGCATCAGTACAATGCTCAATGCAATGTATCATTGCAACCATGACATAGAGGACTGCAAAAATAAATGGAGGGTAGTGAAATACAAGGCCAAGTCGAAAGCCACCAACCAAGGTCCCAACAGTTGAACACCAGTGCTGATGGAACTGGAGAAATAGGTACTGGGCATGATGGATGAGGAGTCACTGAGTGGTGTAGGTGATCTGGATGCCTCATGGCCCTCACAGTAAACAGTTGGGTAGCAGTCTCCTATAATATAAGGCAGATAGTTAGTCACCCCGGGACCGCAGCTGGGTAGGGATTCAGGGACAGGCAGCCTGATGTTTCCCACTCATCTGCAGTTACAGGTGTTGTTGGTGAGGTGGTGCAGCAGTCCTTGGAAGAAGGTAAGGGTGGTCCAGAGAGGATCAGCCAGGCTTGCACTCCAGGCACATCAGGTGTGAACACCTAGCACATTCAGAGGCAGGAAGAGATGAGTGATGTGGTGGACAGGACAGAAGGGACGTCACTGCAGCCACACCTGCAGGAGAGCACACTGGATGAGCAGATGGAGGATATGGTACAGGTGCAGGTGGCTTGGAATCAGAGCAGCATAGTGGATCCAACTATTGAGGAGGCAGTATGTGGCTGAGGAGGGTCTGCCGGTCAGCCATCGCAGACAGCAGCTTCTTAAATGTGTTCAATGTAGGGAGTACTTATTATGCCAAAACAAGGAGTTCCTGGAGCTGGAGTGGGCCTGCACCAGCATTTTCAAGGGCATCCTCTATGTGTTGCAGGAAAGAAACGAGAGTGATGAGCAATGTACCCGCTAACCTGCGCTGGGTCCACCGCCAACATGCCTGTCGGCGGGGGGTGGTGCAGAGCGATTGACACTCTGCCCCTGTCCCCACCGGCAGGAATGCCAGCGGAGGACCTGGCGCAGATTAAAGAGAACATTGCGAGGGTGCTGCAATGTGCTTTAGACACAGGGTCTAACACACGCTGCAGCACCCTTGCAATCTTCTCTTTAATCTGCACCGGGTCCTCTGCCAGCATTCCTGCCAGTGGGGGGAGGGGCAGAGTGTCGATCACTCTGCACCTCCCCCCACCGGCAGGAATGTTGGCGGCAGACCCAGCACAGGTTAGCGGGAACATTGGTGATGAACACATGCAGCACATGCTGGACGGCATCAGCCAGTCCTCAGAGACTCTGGTGGCACATGTGGGTATTCTGATGTTCCACCACACAGAACTGGTATTGGCCCCTACCAATGTGCCACCATCATTACCTGTAGCAATAACAATGACCCCCACATATAGCAGGTGACCAATCTGTGGACATGCAGCCAACAGGAGCCACCCATGTGCAACATTCTCAGACTGCCGCATGATGTTCCCTGATTTCCACACTATTGTAGCATGGGATGCTGCAGTCAGGGGAGGAGGATCCCAGCTCCTCAAAGTCCGGTAGTGGCATCCAGAATCGCTCACAGGTCCAGACTGCAGCATTGCAAGTTGCAGAGACTGTGGGCAGGAGGGGGCATGGGGCACAGGGTTGTTTCAAGTGCAGGGGGAAGTGTCTGGCATAGGCATCCACATGTGCATGCTGTATATGGATTGGTGTGCAGCTATAGTGGAGGGGCCTGTCACAGGACACAAAGGCAGGGTAGGTGATGACAGCAGGGGTTCGGGGGAAGGATACATGTAAGGACATATCAGGTGGCCACTGGAGCAGGAGTGCTCTGGGGCAGTGTGGTGGCCTGCCTGGTGGGAGGAGCCAGCATTGGGTGGTGCGGTGTGGTCATGTGCAGTGGTGACCTTCTATGAACTCCAATGGTAACAAAGAGAAGGGGTGGGGGGGCATGGCTGGGGGTGGAGGGTAAGGGGAACCATCTGTAAGAGTACTATGATGCTCAAGAATAAAACACTTACCTTAGGTGAATTGGTTCTGTATCATCTCTGTTTGGCTCTCCTTGTTTGTGTGGCTTGCCTATAACATATCTGCTACTGTCAGAGCCCTCCTCAATATCATCCTCATTGGGTGCGTTGTCTGGAGGCCATGAAGATCTGGCACACCTTTTTGCAGACTGTATAGCAGCTTGCCCCCTGACCTGTCCTAGCAAAGGATATGTGTTTTCAACTTGCCAAATGTGTGCACGATGATGGAATGGGTTGTCCTGTGTGCCCAGTTGTGGCACTCTTTTGCCTCACAGCAGCCAGCTCCTTGGTGGGTAGCCACAATCACCTATATTAGGGAATATGAAGGGTGTTGGTTGCCACACATTGCAACATTCTCCCTTACAACCATTACTTTGCCCAATCGCTGACTCCAACCCAACCTGGAATGTAAGGGCTGTGGTGACCTTGACAGGCACAGGTATGGGGCGGCCTCGCTACATGCTTGCATTGAGATATTTCTCTAGCTCCTGGCACAAGCACTGTATGATTTCTTTGTCAAAATTGAATTGCATCAGACAATATTTATCTGTGAGCCTCATAAACTGGCCTCTTGGCTGGTAGATTCTTTGGTATGGGTGCCCTGGGAGTGCTCACCTGCTCTCCTTCTGCAACTCCTCCTTGATGGCTTCTGCAAACCATCGATTCACTCACTGCATGTCTGCTTCTTCCACCTATACCTTGGGAATCTGCCACCGCTAGTCCCTCTCACCCACTGCTGCCTCCCTGTGCTACCAGCACAAGCACACAGTGATATGTGTTATGTGTGACAACAACAGGGATGAATATGGACATATACACAGTAGTGCACAACAAACAGATGGTCACATACCCTCCTCCGCTCCTACACATGTACACAGACACCCACTACCACTTCGCATGCACTTGCACTGGCAGTTTTACCTAATGTAGACACTGGGGTCAGGGGTGTCCACAGGTGGCAGTGGGGTCGAGGGATGCCTTTTGAGGTTGGGTGAACAGGGGTGAATGGACAGGGTATGGGTTTGTGGCACAGCAGTTTACTGGGTATGGCATGCAGCTGACAGCAACAACAAGCAGGTTCCCCTCTCTCTCTCTCTCGCCTTCAAGTTCTCCTCCTCCCTCTCCCTTGCACAATTTCACAATTGTATCCATGGCCAGCAAGGATAACAAAGTCTCTTACCTGTGTATGCTTTATAGCAGGTCTGGGCCAGGACATCTGGCTGCTGTGCGTGGCATGCCCAGGATGCTATGTGAAATACAGCTTAGGTGCTAGCATCCTGGCTCCATCTTGGTCTCCCAAGAACATCCTCAAACATGACTATTTTGGCATGCTGGCATTTGTACATGACAGCCACGGGGACATCCAGATTTGCCTACTTCCGCAATCTCATTTTCTACATCCCAGCTGGGAACACGTCCACCTCGCTCTTTTCTGATGTCCAAACCACATCCATCTCTTGCAAAATAACCACCATGGTGACCAAATGCATAAAGAACAAACAAACTTTGAGTCATTTAGACTATAAAATTGGTTTATAAATAAGTAAATTAAAATTTGGAAGAAGAAGGAGATATACCTAAGGGAGAATATAGGGACACATTTCACGATAAACTGGTCACCAACTGATTTACAGAGAGGAAAGTACTTAAACTGCTATCTTGATTGAAAGAGGACAAGGCAATGGGACCCGATGGCGGATATCTTAGAATATAGAATTCTCAAGGAAATTCTGCCTGCATTTTCCCCTCTTCCCCTCCCCCCATCACCACAAGCCCCCAGCTCTGTTCAGATATTCTTTGGAAGAGCATAAATGATAATCAACAATGATGAACACAATTAGATTGCATCTTTTGAAAATTGTCTTCTATCAATGCAGCCAAAAAGGGGTGGGGCTGGGAGAGATGGGGTTTTCATCTTAAAATCCCCAAGAGTATCATTTTGTGTGTACTAGTGTAACCATGGTCTCCAGTAGCCCCAACATTTCTAAAAGGAAACTCCACAGGAAGTGTTCCTTTGAAAATCTGGTTGCAAGTCCTGAGGATAGAAAGTATTCTCAACAATTTCAAAATTCTCTACTGAATGACGGATTGTTTATCTCTGGGTCTGTACTATTTTGCATTTTAACTCAGTATCAGAAGGACAATATTATTATCGATTGTGGTGTTTAATTTGTTCACCTCATCAGCATTTCTCTTAGATAAGATCAAACTCAAATATTAGTACACTTAAGTTAGGCTGTGAAAGCACTAGATCTCAGCAAAAAATATATCCTGTTTAATATGTTCTAGCAGAATACAAATCATTCAGTCACAAAACTTCATTCCATATGCACCAAACAGGAAAAATCGAATCACACTCGGAAGCGGAGAAAAGGATCTCAGTACCCTGGGCCATCATGTCTCGGCTATCAATCCAGGCCTGAGATGGTCACATTAACATCAGGGATCCTAAAACACTCCCCCACCATATCAAAGAGCATATAACCTTGCAAAAATATCTCAATGCTGTAAACTCAGCTCCTCGCTGCCAAAAACTCAGCACGCTTATCTTGCAGTTTATCAAATCACACTTATGCCAAATGCTATTTGTATGAGCATGGAATGGATGCATGGTTTGCCACATAGATGTATAAAGCGTATTCAGGAAAGGCCCATGTACGTTTTGGGAGGTCCTCGCAGACGTGCCTCTTATACCTGCCGGAGACATGGAATAAGGCCAGTATTTTGAAAATATTCTGCTGTTCTGGTATAAGTGGTAAATGGTGGACTGCAGAATGGAAAAACACCACAAAATGCATTTATAAAGAACAGAAGTCAGAGGTGTGGGAATCTTGTAAGCTAAAGAGGCATTATTAACTACCCTGACAGAAATATTAAGAAGATCAATAGTGATTATTCTGGCCATGCTGACATTTGCTGTTTGTGTTAAAGCAGCTAATTTAGAGGACCTTAACAATTCCTGTGTCCTGAAAAATGAGACTGTTGATGTAGGAATAGTATGTGAGTGAGTATGGGTGAGTGAGTATGGAAAGGATTCTTATTGGGTGAGAAATGGAGGTCGTATTTTCAGTCCTGAAACTCCATGCTATTCTGTTATACCAGCTCTTATTTAAAGATTAAGGACATCTTTTCAGCAGATTTAGTTGTTTTGTGACTGAAAGTGGCTGTATGTGTATGGTTGGAGGGATGCACGGGATGATCCGGTGTGCTCATCTGCAATTCAGGGGGGACATGAATGCCTGGTCAGTACCTCGACGGTACAGATGACCGCAGTTTCACCAGGTGCCAGTATGATAGGGCAGGAAAAATCACAAAAGGTTCGCCATAGCTAAATGTCAAAACATATCCCTTTCAATAATAAAAGACTCTCAGAATAAGAACATTCAACCGTGCCAACAGCATTGAAACATGCCCAAAAGCACCATTTTGTGTGAGAGTGGTAAGGGTCCATACTTAGCATTGTGAAGACTGTTTTTAGAGATGACCAATGAAAAAAATAACTACAGATTTCTTCTACTGCCATGTATGTTTTGGCATGTCATGTCATGACAAACATATAACTTTCTCCTTGCTTTTATTATGTATTTGAGTGCACTGAGATTACCTTGCACTATTCTAGGCATGCAACAGCCTTGTATATGTAGTCTAGTTTGCATTAACATTTGTGTATCATCAGTATTTATATGTAGTTTGCATCAGCACAACCATCAGTGGGAGGAGCAACTTAGGAGATGCATGTTTTAACAGAGGAGGCATGGCCATCCGAGACATCTACGGGTATATGGTGGAGACAGGCAGGATCGGAAATGTCCTTCTTTTCGGAATACAGTGAACGTGGGCACATCCAAACCATTTGCTGCATATACCTGTGTCTCGTCATAACAGCAGGGCCTGTGTTTCTTCACAGTGGTTTGCTTGTGCTGCGCCAGAAATGTCTATGTCCCCGATTTCTGGAATGGCGGGTGCATCTATACACACGACTGTGGAATCTCGGTGAAATCATGAACATGCCCGCTGCCTGGGCATGTATGTTATAGAATTGGCCTCCACATGGATAGTGGCAGTGCTCACTGCATTCTCTGGATATTCACCTCTAACCACTATCTGGATACCAGCACTGAATATCTGGAATAACTGTAGTCATGGAAGCCCATGTTCAAAAAAGTACTGATGTTGTGTCCTTTCTAAGGTGTATGAACACGATTTTACTATTGGTGGTCAGTACTGAACGTTTGTGTCCCGCAATGTACTCCCCCTGAAGAAGGAATTCAGCCAAAACACATTGGGTCCTTAATAAAGATTGAGAACATAAGATATGCCATACTGGGTCAGACCAAGGTCCATCAAGCCCAGTATCCTGTTTCCAACAGTGGCCAATCTAGGTCATATATACCTAGCAGTTTCCCCAAAAGACACAGGTTCCACAATGCTTGTATTGGGTCAAGCACTGATATCCTGGGTCCATTTTTAATAATGGTTTATGGACCTTTCCTCCAGGAACTTGTCCAAACCTTTTTTAAACCCAGCTACACTAACAGCTTTTACTACATCCTCCGGTAACAAATTCCAGAGTTTGATTACACGTTGAGTGAAAAAATATTTTCTCTTATTTGTCTTAAATAGTTAACCCTGTAGCTTCATTGCATGTCCCCTAGTCTTTCTATATTCTGATAACAGAATATAGATAACGTAAACAATCGATCTGCGTTTACCCTTTCCACTCTGTTCATAAATTTATAGACTTCTATCATATCTCCCCTCAGCCGTCTCTTTTCCAGGTTAAAGAGCCCTAACCTTTTTAGCCTTTCTTCATAGGGGTATCCTTCCATCCCCTTTACCATTTTGGTGGTTCTTCTCTGAACTTTTCTAATAATGCTATATTCTTTTTAAGATACAGCGACCAGAATTGCAGACAATATTCAAGGTGCGCTCTCACCATGGAATGATACAGAGGCATTATAATATCCTTTGTTTTATTTTCCATTCCTTTCCTTATGATACCTAGCATTCTATTTGCTCTCTTGGCCGCCACTGCACACTAGGCAGAGGGTTTTAACATGTTATCCACAATGACGCCTAAATATTTTTCCTGGGTGGGAGTTCCTAATGTGTAACCTTGCATCGTGTAACTATAGTTTGGGTTGTCCTTCCCTAGGTGCATAACTTTGCACTTGTCCACATTAAATTTCATCTGCCATTTTGATGCCCAGTCTTCCAATTTATCAAGATCCTCTTGCAATTTTCCACAATCCTCATGGGTTTTAACAACTTTAAATAGTTTTGTGTCATCTGTAAATTTGATAACCTCACTCGTTATTCTCTTTTCCAGGTCATTTATGAATATGTCAAAAAGCAGTGGAACCAGCACAGATCCCTGGGGTACACCACTATTCACATTTCTCCATTGGGAAAATTGGCCATTTAGCCCTACCCTTTGTTTTCTATCTTTTAACCAGTTCCTGATCCACAATAGTACACTACCTCCTATCTCATCACTCTTTAGTTTTGCCAAAAGTCTCTGATGAAGGACCTTGTCAAAGGCTTTCTGAAAGTCCAAATACACTATATCAACCGACTCACCATTGTCTACCTGTTTATTCACACCTTCAAAAAAACATAACAGATTAGTAAGACAAGATCTTCCCTGTCTAAAACCAAGTTGGCTATCTCCCATTAAGCCATGACTATCTACATGTTCAGCAATTTTGTTCTTTATGATGGTTTCTACCATTTTTCCCGGTACTGACGTCAGGCTCACCGGTGTGTAGTTTCCCGGATCACCCCTGGAACCCTTTTTAAAAATTGGTGTTATGTTGGCCATCCTCCAGTCTTTAGGTATTACAGATGATTTTAATGATAGTTTACAGATTACTAATAGCAGGTCTGCAAGCTCATATTTCAGTTCTTTCAACACCCTTGGATGTATATCATCTGGTCCAGGTGATTTGCTACTCTTCAGTTTATCAAATTGTTGTAATACATCTTCCCAATGTATCGATATTTCCTTCAATTCTTCCGCACCTTTACATACCACTTCATTCATGGGTAACATCCCTACATCTTCCTCAGTAAAGACCGAAGCAAAGAATTGCTTGACCTACTACTGTCTTAGCACACTTGTTTCATTTGTTCCTTTCCTTGAATACTGGCCAGAACATTCTTTTACTTTATGGATGCCTGCTAAATATTTAAATGTTTCTATCATACCCACCACCTTTCCCCTTTCTCCACAAAATACATTTTGAGTTCCACAAGCTTCTCCACATATAAACCCTGAATTATTTGGTAGAACTCTCCAAAGTGTCATCTTATGTCAATGTTGATATCCTTTAATCAGGTAGATGAAGATGTGGCCTTCAAAACTGAGCAAAGTTAGGTATTACAGCAACCTCTACAGGCACAAAATTAATTCCCTTTGTCCACTACTAACGCTTCTCTGTATGAGCCCAAATGCACTGTTAGTTTTTCAAATGGTAGGAAGATCACTGATATAGAGGCCAAAAGATAGGATAGCAACAGCACCCTTGTCTTACTACTTTCTTGTGCCTGAAGGGGTCTGTATGCTATTTTTACCTGATTAAGAAATACAGGGTTTTTTTGTCATTTGTCCCAATATTTCTAATCATTAGAAAATCAAGCAAAACAACCAAACCACTGGGGGCATTTCCAGCAAGTTCTCATGCAATTCATATACTGGAAAGCACCTCACAATTAACCTGAAGCTGGAATTAACATGGGTGCACTTAGCGCCACCCAGTGAGGTGGCATGAAGTGCACCCATGATAACTGTAACATCAACAATTATCACATGCTAATGATGCCCGCAGTAATCGCAATATGCAGGCAATGCTCACTCCCCGCTCCTAGCCTACTAAGTGCTGGCATTTATAGCTCATGGTAACATTTTATTTTTATTTATTTATTTATTTTATTTAACAGGTTTTCTATACCACCTTTTCTTTAACTCAAAGCTGTTTACAATGGAACTAAACGGGAGTTACATAGCAATAGAAAAACAGGGGGAGGGGATCTTGCAGGAAAAACTTCATAGTGCAACACTACATTAAAAGGTATATACAGAATGTAGAGCAGATAAAGTTTGAGGCTGGTAGGATGCCCTAGGTGGGTGTTTCAAAGTGATCTCTGAAGAGTAAAATCCATTCAAAAGCAAGGGTCTGAGACTTTAGGAAAACTAAATTTGCCAAAATAGGCCAATACCTCAGGGAGTCATTAGCGGGATGGGAACAGCTGGGAGATGTAGAAAAACAGTAGGCAAAAATGATAAGGGATATTTTAAGGACAACCAACCTTTTTGTTAAAATGATAAATAAAGGCAAAAGGAACAGGAGACCGATATGATTTTTGAAAGAAGAGCTGGAAAGGTGAAGAAAAAGATGGAGACCTTCATGAAATACAAAAGATCACAGAGAGAGGAAGACAGCATCAATATTTGGAAAAACTTAGAGAAGCTAGCAAATTAGTCAGGAAAGCAAAGATTCAAAAATAGGAGGAAATAGCCAATGCAATAAAATGGGGGGATAGGACATTTTCAGATATGTTAGTGAGAAGAGGAAGGGTAAAAGTGGTATTGTCAGACTGAAGGGTGAAGAGGAGGAATATGTAGAAGCTGATGAGGATAAAGCAGAATTGCTTAACAAATATTTCTGTTCTGTGTTCACAGATGAAGAACCAGGAGCAGGGCCTCAGAAAACATTCACAAACAGGAACAGTAGCGAGGGGCATCTTGAACAATTTTCAGAAGACTGTGTTAGTGAGAAACTAGCTAAACTTAAAATAGACAAAGCGATGGGACCAGATGGGATACACCAACGAATACTGAGGGAACTTGGGGACGTTCTAACAGTTCCACTGACTGACCTTTTCAATGCCTCATTGAAGTCATGAGTGATGCCAGAGGACTGGAGAGAGGCCCATGTGGTCCCTTTACACAAAAATGGAAGTAAAGATATGGTTGAAAACTACAGACTGGTTAGTTTAACCTCAGTTGTGAGTAAATTATTGTAAGCGCTGCTGAAAGAGAAAATAGTGAAGTTTCTGGAGTCCAACAGATTACCGGATCCAAGGCAGCATGGATTCACCAGAGGCAGGTCTTGTCAGACAAATCTGTTTGATTTCTTTGACTGGGTGACCAGGGAGTTGGACCAAGTGAAAGCCCTAGATGTGCTGAATTTAGATTTCAGTATAGCCTTTGACACTGTTCCGCACAGGTGACTTATAAACAAACTGAACACCCTAGCGATGGACCCTAAAGTTGCTGCTTGTGTTAGAAATTGGTTGAGTGGGAGGCAACAAAAGGTACAAGTAAATGGAGATCGCTCTGAGGAAAAGGAGGTTAACAGTTGTGTACTCCAGAGATCTGTCTATGGTCTGATTCTTTTTAACATCTTTGTTAGTGATATTGCCGGACTGTCGGGTAATGTTTGCCTCTTTGTGGATGATACAAAAATCTGCAATAGAGTAGACACCCAGGAAGGTGTGGATAACATGAGGAGGGATCTAGCTAAGCTTGAACAATGGTCTAGAATTTGGCTGCTGAGATTTAATGTTAATGTTAAAAAGTGCAAAGTCATGCATTTGGACTGCAGCAATCCAAAGAAGTGATACAGTAATTGGGGATGAAGTACTTCTGTCCACTAAAGAAGAGCAGGACCTTGGTGTGATTTTCTCTGATGATCTTAAAGTAACTAAACCGGTAGAAAAGGCAACGGCAAAAGCCAGAAGGATGCTTGGGTACATAGGGAGAGGAATGGCCAGCAGAAGAAAGGAGGTGATAGTGCCTCTGTAAAAGTCGTTTGTGCAACCTCATTTGGAGTATTGTGTGGCAATTTTGGAGACTGCACTTTCAAAAGTATATAGACAGGTTGCAGTCGGTACAGAGGGTTCCTACTAAAATGTATAAAGCATATGAAGATAGACTTAAGGATCTTAATATGTATTCTTTAGAGGAAAGGCAGGATAGAGGTGATATGATTGAGACATTTAAATACCTCCATGACGTAAATGCATGGGAGAAGAGCCTCTTTCTATTGAAAGCAAGCTCTGCTACAAGGGGACATAGGATGAGGGTGAAAGGGGTTAGTCTCAGGAGTAATATGCGGAAATATGTTTTTATGGAAAGAGTGATAGATTACTACCTCCACTGGGAGACTATTCCATGGATTTACCTGAGATGAGGACAATGTCTGAATTCAAAAAAATATGGGACAAACACAGAGGATCTCTAAAGGAAAAAATGGAACTGTTGTAGTGGTTGATATGGAAGGGCAGATAGGCCATGTGGTCTTTTTCTGCCATCATATTTCTATGAGTAGTGTTTTTAAATGCTTATGAAATTCCTTGATGTCTGTTATAGCTCTCAAGGCATCTGGTAGGCTGTTCCAAATGGTTGGTGCTGCTAGGGAGAGAGCTCCTGCAGATGTAGCATTGAGAGTTTTAGTGTATGATAGTGTCACAGTCAATATAGTATCAATTGCACTGCATCTCTTAGGTCTAGTGCTAGAGTTAGTATTGATGAAGTTTTTGAGACTGTCTGCGGATAAGTTATGTTTAATTTTAAAAACACTCATTATTATTCTGAAGCGAAAGTGAGATATGATTGGAAGCCAGTAGAGTTGGAAGAGAAGGGGAGTTACCTGTTCATGCTTAGAGGAGCCTGGAATGATGTGAGCCACCAATATTTTATGCAATCTGCAGAGGTCAGATAGTATGCTTGGGAAGGCCAAGGTATATGAAATTACAGTAATCCAACAAAGGAGTTATAATAGACTGTTTGAAAGTGTTCAAGACTGAGCAGGGGTTTGAGTCTCTGTATTATAGCTATTTTGTGGAATGTATTTCTGGCAGTTTTGCTGATGTGGGATTGGGCGTTAAGATTGGAGTCCAAAGTAATTCCAAGGTATTATTTCTTTCTTTATGGGTATACAGCAATTTGGCATGGTGATTGATTGGGGGGGGGGGGGTTAAAAGTAGTGTTACGTGTGATAATAAGGGCTTCAATTTTATTGTAATTGATAGACAGATTATTGTGAGAGAGCCACCTAATCATTTCTTGTAGGCAGCTAACTATTGTTGTGTAGTCAGGCTTTTCCAAATTGATTGGAGTGTAAATCATGATGTCATCAGCATACATAACATATGGGATGTTGAATTTTTTGATGATGTCACAGATGGGGCAAATGTAGAGGTTGAAGAATAGAGCAGATAGACAGGAACCTTGTGGTACTCCTTGTGTGGATGTAAAGGCAGATGAGGTGATTGTGCCAGCTCTTACTAGTTGCTGCCTATTTGTAAGCTATGAGTCTCAGAGTCAAGTTCTTTAGTCCAATGTAATTGAGGCCCCGATTCTATAAGGCAGATAGCGGGGGCTACACGTCCCACCGGGACATACAGCCCCACTATCCACCTTTGCCGTATGCTGCCTCCCATCCCCCTTGCACGCACAGAGCTGCCGTGAGTGCTGCAGGGGACGGGGGCGGCATGGGGCGGAGAGTGGGAGGAGCATGGGCGGGACTGGCAAAGGGACATACAGGGCTGATTCTACTCATGGTCCTGTACATACTGGGGTCACCAGAGTTGATGGCCAGATTATTCCACCTTGGAAATGGAATAAACACTGGCTGCCCACCAGTTCGGATAGCCAGACCCTCCATGGGTGCTGTGAGGTGGCATGTGGGGCCCCACCACCCGATCAGAGCACTGGATGCCCCTGTTGGGCTCAGGTGGTGGGGAATCAGAGTCCCAGGGTGCAGCAGATGTGTGGTGCCACGGGGAGGATGTCCCCGCGACAATGCTGGGGAAACCGGGCCATCTCCCTGTGCCTGATCCTGCATCCACGGGAGCGTCTTGCTCCCTCAGTGCAGAATGAGGCGCTGATAGCCCCGTTTTGACTGGGGCCATCCAGACAGCCCGGACGTTCCCCATAGAGGATCGGGCTCTGAGTCTTCACAGGAGGATGCTATGGGAAATGGTGTCAAAGACTGCAGATACATCAAGAAAGATAAGGAGGAAACCCATTTTCAGATCATCAATCCCTCTTATTTGATTGTCAAGGAGTACTATTAACAATGATTCCACACTGTGGTTGTAGCAGAACCTAAATTGGTAGGGATCAAGAGGGGCAAGAAGATCGACATGTTCCAGAAGCTGATAGTAGACTGTCTTCTAAAGTACTTTTGCAAAGAATGGGACGCTCGAAATGGGAGGTTTGAAATTGGACGGTAAGCTGAAGGGTCATCTTTGATAGGGGAGGCAGTTTTGAGGACTGGGCAGATGGTTGCTAGTTTAAGAGATTGGAGCACATAACCCTTTATTAGAGAACAGACTAACTTGTGGATGTGTTTGGAGAGTACATCCTTAGTCGATTTTATCCATGGGACTGGGTAGGGGTCAGTTGGAGAGGTGCTGGTGTTAAATTTAGCTAACCATATACTCTGCACTAAACCCCGTGCTCTTAGGTACTCTAGAAAACATGTCCTAAATAATCTGAAATACATCGAGGTCAACAGTGCTGCAGGAACAAATGAAAGCATAAATCACATCAGAAGATTTCTGTCTTGGTTTGGCATTTCCTGCTAAACTTCACCACAACTGCTGGAACAGTGCATGCTGCAGTCCTCGCATGAGTGCTGTTGTAGTTACGTCTGCATGCTGATTATCCCAAGTTGACTTCTTTACAATGAAGAAAGACAGACAGTGCTAGGTCTTCTCTCTTCTCACCCAAAACATCAAATAGTGCCCTCTGGAATAAATGTAGACATGAGGCTTTACGAGTGAAAAGGAATCTGGGAAATGAAACACTCAGATACCATGAAGTTCAAAGAAAATTTCACTATTGATGTAAAGGAGTTGAAGGAAAAACATAAGCTTGCATATGACTTGTGATCTAAGTGTGAATTACAAAATGTTCTTGACTGAAAACAAATAGAAGACTTGCTTTGATAAGAATTAGATTTGCTGGCCATGACATTGGAAAGATGCAGAGTTATGAGAGATGCAAAGTGTTCTGTAAAGAGAAAGGAGATTGCTGTTTGCAACATAAGAGAGCTGCTGAAACAATTAACCCTGCAGTTGCTAAATATGGGTTTCTTAGTTTATTAATTAAAAATCAATATTCTGCCTTTCAGCTATTGTAACTAAAGTGGTTTACATACTTAAATAACAGGCACTATGCAGACAGTGGAATAAAAGGATGCCATTCAATAAGATAATCAAATAACATCACAGTTAACTTAGAATATTAATTGACCATGTTGCCTCCAACCATCTTAGCAGGTCACTTGCCCATGTCTTCATAATCGGGAAATGCTTGAGACAAAAAAATAAGATCTTAAATGTGATTTAAATTTGAGATGCAAGAAAGATAATAAAGAAATCCATAGCAAGGGGGTGAGGCCAGTAGCATAAATACTGCTCATGCAGCCCCCACAATGCAGAGAGGCCCAGGCCAGAAGAGGCCCAGTGATCCCCGCACAGCAACGGCAGCAGCAAACGTCTTCAAGCTTACTATAAAAGAAGATTCCCCTGATGATCTGTGCCACATCTTTCTGTAAAATGCTGCCGCACGGCAGCTGGAGACCCAGGAAAGCATTTCCCTTTGATGGGTCAAATTCTTGTGATATCCAAGATTTCGATCCCTCAATGGGAAATGCTTTCCCAGGCTTCTAGCTGTGACAGTGAGGTGGCATGGAATGGCATCGCAAACTTCTTTAAAAGTAAGTATGATGTTTACCAGCTGCCGCTTGTCTTTTCGTTAAGTTTTCAGGGGGAGAAAAGGGAGAGGAAGGGGAAAGCTGTTCTTCCCCCCCCCCCCACCCCCACTTTTGCGGCCACCACCCTTATGAGGGGCCCTAAGCAAATTTTTGCTTGGGGGCCCTCATTTTAAATTACACTACAGGGTAAAGCATAAGAAAGGAGGCTATATTATGCCAGAAAACCAAGTATCTTGATGAGACTGAATAAACCGGGTCTCAAGAGTATCCTTACAGGCTGTAGAAAGTGATGCAAAAATTGTGATGGGAATTTGATGGTGAGCAAGTCTATTTGATCTGAGATTTTAAAGTAGATTTGCAGAGAAGTGTATTTTTAAACTACACTTTGGAAGGTCCTAAGTGGGATTTTAAGCTTTCCTAAAATAAAGTAGTAGCACAAAGTCTTTGAGACTGGTTTATCACAAGTGAAGCTTGAACATAGATCCTTGGACATCATGACACTTGAGACCCATTATCTTAAGAATATGACATCCAGACCAAGGTCCACAAAAATGCAATGTACAAGTTAAGATCATTTGGCAGTACAATTTTACAATATATCAAATCAGAGTGCATGGACAGTGTCTCAACTGATGCAACTGTTACGTAAGGATTTCCAGGCAGATACCCTCAATCCAGTCATCCATAAGATTTAGCATTGCCAAAATGGACACGCCTATGAGCATTGTTCTTAATAAAGGACCACATCAACACCTCATCTCTGAGACTGAACTCTTTCAAGCATCACCAAAATCTCCTGAAAAAGAACTAGATAGCTGGAACCCAGAACAATACATTGGTAAGGAAAAACCTCCTGCAATGGAGCTGGCCTGCCTTTTCTTCACAATATGGCAGTCGCAGTCCTCTCATGACACAGAATTGTTACTTTCTGCATGCTCTTGAAGCATTGCAATGCCACTCTGCAATTTTGTAAGAAGAGAACAAGTTACTGTGTAAGGGATACTTTTCAGTTACTGAGGAGAAAGAGACTTAAATGAAAGAATGCAGAGTTAGCGATGATTGCCAACTGTTTAACGGAAAGAAGTAAATTTTGAACTGGTAAACATTCCAGTGCATCTGAAAGGTTCCAGTTGGGAGGTGTGTAAAAAAAAGTCTTTGCTCATCAACGTGCCAAAGAACTGATGTAGCAGGCCAGCGCTGTCCTAGCAAATGATAAACATACTGAAACTTTGCTACAAAAGTGTCAAGAATTACACGTCACTCTAGTGGAAAAGCAGACCTCCAGCTGCCTGCATCTCATTTTATTCTATCACCTTCTGTGTGAGTGTGAAAAAGAAGTGTTACAGTCACAGAGACAAATTCCATTATAATATCTGAAAAAGTCCTTCCACATATCAAGTAGGGATGTGCATTCATTTTAAAATGAGATTGAAAAAAAATAAGGAGGCAGCCTCAGTTCATAAAGATCCCTAGTAATCAAAGAGGTTATGAAGCTACTAAAACACCAGCTACCCAGATAAATGTCTGTAACAAATAATCAGTGGTCCTAGTCGGATAGTGCTGCTTAGTATCATAACAGACAGCCTCGGTGGAGGAGAGTGGAGATTTTCAACACCGCCATCTAGATAACACTATGGATAACCTAGGACAGCTTTTTTTGCTGTCCTAAGTGGTATCTGGACAGCTTTTCTGGATTGAGGCTGAAAATCACTGCTATATGGATAACAGTAGTGACTGATGGCCTCACCATCCGCATGTTCCGCAGCTGCTAGCATCCTATTAGTGTCACTGAATATCCAGATTTTTTTGCCCACTATGGCCAGTGTTTAAAAAAATGACACTGACCTCTGCAAATTGAATAATATCACATGAATGTTCTATAGTTTAATAATGAATTTACAAGAACAATGAAATTTGAGGTACTTAAAGTGTTAACTTCTTGGTGCATTGCCAGAAAAGACCTTTGCTTTAATATCAAGCTTATGACTTTTCAATGATAGTTCAAAACAAGCTATGTAGGTAGTTCCCTGTCCACAGAGAGCTTACAATCTAAGTTTACACCTGAAGCAATGGAGAGTTGAGTGACTTACCCAAGGTCACAAGGAGCAACAGTGAGAATCAAACTCAGATCTCTTGGATAGAAGACTGTTGCACCAACCACTAGGCTATTCTTCCACTGGTCTGTGCCATGTAGACCTAGAAAGATACAGAGATTAAGCATTCCAAATATAGAGCCATACAACCATACAAAACTGGCCCAAATTACTATCCATTGTTCTTCAATAAGTATAGACACCAATAGCCCAGTCCAATCTAGGATCTTTAATTTTATTTACTTTAATTCTCTTATATACCATGCTATTCTGCATCAGTGTGGTTTACATTGAACAGGGCATTATAACTTGGAGATAACTATTTTACAGGGAACGTGGGCTATGGAGGGTTAAGTGGCTTGCCCAAGACCACAAGGAGCACCTGTGCGACTAGAAACCCCAGTCCTTCCTGCTCAAGGTTGCTGTCCTCTAGTGGGATTTGAACCCCTGACCATCTGGCCTGAAGTACCTTGCCCCAACCACTAGGCCACTCCTCCACTCATGATGAACGAGAGCAATCCTGCTCTGCATCCCTTGAGACTCAATCCTTGTCCTCAAGCAAAATAATACATTTTATTAACTGAGGGATAGCTTCTGCTAAAATATTCAGATATTTCATAAAAAAGTCACAATGAGATATAAATGGCACTTTAGAAAAATTCAGCAGGTGTAAATTTAAATGCCTAGCTTGATTTCCCAGTACCTCCAAATTGCTGTGCAGCAATATCTTATCATTAATCAAGTTAACACTAACAGCTTACCTGCATAGCAGCTAAATATCAGCACTATACAGCTAATTTGTGGTAGCTGTCCTTCCTCCACCGCTCCACTATGGGGTAGATTCTGATCCCTGAATAGCAGGGTTGTACATCCGGGTTGTACGTGCAACCCCTGCTATTCACAGGGACCGTATTCTGCTCCTATGTCTCCTGGCACATACTGTGCCATAAGACATAAGAACATAAGATATGCCATACTGGGTCAGACCAAGGTCCATCAAGCTCAGTATCCTGTTTCCAACAGTGGCCAATCTGGGTCATACGTACCTAGCAATTTCCCCAAAAGACACAGGTTCCTCAATGCTTGTATTGGGTCAAGCAGTGATATAATAATGGTTTATGGACCTTTCCTCCAGGAACTTGTCCAAACCTTTTTTAAACCCAGCTACACTAACAGCTTTTACTACATCCTCCGGTAACAAATTCCAGAGTTTGATTACACATTGAGTGAAAAAAATATTTTCTCTTATTTGTCTTAAATAGTTTACCCTGTAGCTTCATTGCATGTCCCCTAGTCTTTCTATATTCTGATAATGTAAACAATCGATCTACGTTTACCCGTTCCACTCCGTTCATTAATTTATAGACCCCTATCATATCTCCCCTCAGCCGTCTCTTTTCCAGGTTAAAAAGCCCTAACCTTTTTAGCCTTTCTTCAAAGGGGTATCCTTCCATCCCCTTTACCATTTTGGTGGCTCTTCTCTGTACCTTTTCTAATAATGTTATATCCTTTTTAAGATACGCACCATGGAACGATACAGAGGTATTATAATATTCTTGGTTTTATTTTCCATTCCTTTCCTTATGATACCTAGCATTCTATTTGCTCACTTGGCTGCCGCTGCACACTGGGCGGAGGGTTTTAACATGTTGTCCACAATGACGCCTAAATCTTTTTCCTGGGTGGTGGTTCCTAATGTGGAACCTTGCATTGTGTAAACATACAGGCTGTTCTTCCCTAGGTGCATAACTTTGCACTTGTCCACATTAAATTTCATTTGCCATTTTGATGCCCAGTCTTCCAATTTATCAAAATCCTCTTGCAATTTTCCACAATCCTCATGGGTTTTAACAACTTTAAATAGTTTTGTGTCATCTGAAAATTTGATAACCTCATTTATTATTCCCTTTTCCAGGTCATTTACGAATATGTCAAAAAGCAGCGGACCCAGCACAGATCCCTGGGGTACACCACTATTCACCTTTCTCCATTGGGAAAATTGGTCATTTAGCCCTACCGTCTGCTTTCTATCTTTTAACCAGTTCCTGATCCACAAAAGTACACTGCCTCCTATCCCATGACTCTTTAGTTTTGCCAAAAGTCTCTGATGAGGGACCGTGTCAAAGGCTTTCTGAAAGTCCAAATACACTATATCAACCGACTCACCTTTATCTACCTGTTTATTCACACCTTCAAAAAACATAACAGATTAGTAAGAGAAGATCTTCCTTGTCTAAAGTCATGTTGGCTGTCTCCCATTAAGCCATGACTATCTACATGTTCAGCAATTTTGTTCTTTATGATGGTTTCTATCATTTTTCCCAGTATCAACGGTCTGTAGTTGCCCGGATCACCCCTGGAACCCTTTTTAAAAAGTGGCGTTATGTTGGCCATTGTCCAATTTTCAGGTATTACAGATGATTTTAATAATAGTTCACAGATTACTAATAGAAGGCCTGCAATCTCATATTTTAGTTCTTTCAACACCCTTGGATGTATATCATCCAATCCAGTTGATGCCACTCTTCAGTTTATCAATTAGTTGTAATACATCTTCCCGGTGTAGCGATATTTCTTTCAATTCTTATGCACTTTTAAATATCACTTCAGTCATTGGTAACATCCCTATATCTTCCTCAGTAAAGACCGAAGCAAAGAATTCACTCAGTCTCTTCGCTCTCGCCTTGTCGCCTCTTAGTGCCCCTTTAACCCCTCTATCATCTAATGGACCAACTGACTCTCTCACAGGATTTTTGCTACAAATGTACTTGAAAAAGTTTTTATTACGTGTTTTTGCTTCCACAGCAAGTTTCTTCTCAAATTCTCCCTTTGCTGGCCTTATCAATGCCTTGCATTTAACTTGGCAGTGCTTGTGCTGTTTCCAGTTTTCGTCATTTGGCTCTTTTTTCCATTTCCTGAAAGATGCTTTTTTGGCAACAACAGCCTCTCTGACCTCACCTTTAAACCATGTTGGCAGTTTTTTTGACTTCCTTCCACTTTTTTTAAAGCATGGAGTACAGCCGGTCTGGGCTTCTAAGATAGTATTTTTCAACAACACCCAAGCTTGATGTAAGTCTTTAACCTTTGCGACTGCTCCTTTTAGTTTTTTCTTAACTATTTTCCTCATTTTATCATAGTCTCCCTTTCGAAAGTTAAAAGGTAGTACTATGGATTTACTTACCATCACTCCTCCACTAATTAAATCAAACATGAGCATGCTATGATCACTACTTCCAAGTGGCCCCAACACCCTTATCTCTTGCACCAGATCTGGTGTTCCACTAAGGACTAGGTCCAATATGGCTTTCCCTTGTGCGGGGGGTATTCGATGGAGGTGGGAGGGGATGGGATGGAGGTGGAGTAGGGGAGCGGCAAGGTGGCTAGACATACAGAGCCTATTCAGGTGAGGGCCCTGTAAGTCTGCCAGCATCTACTTAGATGCCCAGATTATTCCATTTCAAAGGTGGAATAAGTGACAGGCATCCCTCCAGTTGCGGGCTGCAATCCCCCCCCCCAAACAACCGTGCCATAGCGGCAGGCCATCCACTGCCTTATCCCAGCTGTAGGAGCACCCACTGAGGGTCGTACGGTGGGGAAACAGAGCCTCACATCATCAGGGGCATCAGAGGCTCCTGCTGGACATGTCATTGCCATGGCGACAGGACATCACATCAGTTGGAGTGTTGAGAGACTGACTGGGCAAAGCACTGAACGTCCCTGGCAGCGGAATTGAGGGCACACTGGGCTAAGTGACCTGATTCTGCTGCCATGGGAATGTATAGCTCCAGAGGTTGCAGAATTGGGTGCAAACTAGCTCCTTTCATTTTCAGGACTTGCCCAGCACTGAATCAGCCTCCACATGGACAATATTGGATATTTAGTCATATTTTCAGCCTGACACCATACATATCATGGCTTAAAATGCACAAATAGGGAAGTTATACATTTGCCTACCATTCAATCCACTGCATCATATTGGAAGATGCAAATTGAAAAGGAAAAGTACCAAGAGAAAAAGTGCATAATATATTAAAAGTTTTTCTCTCTGTTTTTCTAAGAAAACAAACAGAAAAGAGACTTCTATTAAGGGTGTATCTCATCAAGCACATCCAATCAGATTTCACACCCTGTTCCAATGAAACCAAGCAAATGGAACTCCCCAAAAGGAGGATAAGTCAAGTCTACTGTCTAGGAATTGTTGTAGCAGCAATGGCCATTTCAAAACACAGAAAATGCAAGACAAAGGTTCCTCTCATAGTGGTAATAAACCACTACTTAACAAGAAAAGTCATGCACCTTTCCTGAAAGGACCTAGGATATCAGAGATCACAAAAGTCCACATTCCTAAAATAAAAAAAAATAAAAAAATGTCTGTGTCCCATTTTTCCCGGTTGTAAAGTGAAAGCCATCAATAACGTCTCTTTGAACCAAGGTTCTGTCTCACACTCTTCTCTCTCCTTTTCTCATTAGAGGTTCCAGTCAGGGCATAAAGAGGGTAATTTTAGAACAGGGCACCTAGGTTTGGAGGGTAAGAAGGCCCTTACTTTGGCCCAATTTTATAAAGATGTGCAATCACCTATGTGCAAATCCAGCAGCAATTGTGGCTCCATTGAGGTTGTGAACATTTACATTGCTTGGGAGCAGGTCTAAATATCCTCAAATAAAGTTATGCCTGGGGTAATTATACACAGTAATAAGGGAGGAGTGGTCTAGTGGTCTAGTGGTTAGGACAAGGTACTTCAGGCCGGAGGGCCAGGGGTTCAAGTCCCACCTGGGGACAGCAATCTCAGGCCGGAGGGACTGGGATTTCTAGTCCTATAGGCACTCCTTGTGGTCTTGGGCAAGCCACTTAACCCTCCATTGCCTATGTTCCCTGTAAGTATTAACATATGTGTGTCATATCCCCTCGTGTTAAATGTATCCCCCAATTGACCGCCTTGACCCGGTGAAAAGCGGAATATAAATACAGCTAAATAAATAAATAAAATATGTACAAATTTGGTAATAGGTGGGATGGACTTAGAGGACATCTTGCATCTACTCTATAAATCCACCTTGGCATATCCAGAGGGAAAAACAAGGTAATTTTAGGATAATGAAGAAAATGTAAATCTAGTCTCCAATGGTAATTTTCAAAGGCCTTCAGTGTCTAATGAGTTATAACTTCATATTTAATCATGGTTTCTCAAGTTGCGAACTTGAGTCTTCAATTTTGCAGCTTTTATCTCACTATTATCATACAGTTTCCACCAGTACCCAGACAGAACATAAGAACATAAGATATGCCATACTGGGTCAGACCAAGGTCCATCAAGCCCAGTATTCTGTTTCCAACAGTGGCCAATCTAGGTCATATGTACCTAGCAGTTTCCCCAAGAGACACAAGTTCCACAATGCTTGTACTGGGTCAAGCATCGATATCTTCGGTCACTTCTTAATAATGGTTTATGGACCTATCCTCCAGGAACTTGTCCAAACCTTTTTTAAACCCAGCTACACTAACAGCCTTTACTACATCCTCCGGTAACAAATTCCAGAGTTTGATTACACGTTGAGTGAAAAAATATTTTCTTTTATTAGTCTTAAATAGTTTACCCTGTAGCTTCATTTCATGTCCCCTAGTCTTTCTATATTCTGATAAGGTAAACAATCGATCTACGTTTACCCGTTCCACTGCGTTCATTAATTTATAGACTTCTATCATATCTCCCCTCAGCCGTCTCTTTTCCAGGTTAAAGAGCCCTAAACTTTTTAGCCTTTCTTCATAGGAGTATCCTTCCATCCCCTTTACCATTTTGGTGGCTCTTCTCTGTACCTTTTCTAAAATTGCTATATCCTTTTTAAGATACGGCGACCAGAATTGCACACAGTATTCAAGGTGCGGTCTCACCATGGAACGATATAGAGGCATTATAATATCTTTTGTTTTATTTTCCATTCCTTTCCTTATCATACCTAGCATTCTATTTGCTCTCTTGGCCGCCGCTGCACACTGGGCCAAGGGTTTTAACATGGTATCCACAATGACGCCTAAATCTTTTTCCTGGGTGGTGGTTCCTAATGTGGAACCTTGCATCGTGTAACCATAGTTTGGGTTGATCTTCCCTAGGTGCATAACCTTGACTTGTCCACATTAAATTTCATCTGCCATTTTGATGCCCAGTCTTCCAGTTTATCAAGATCCTCTTGCAATTTTTTACAATCCTCTTGGGTTTTAACAACTTTAAATAGTTTTGTGTCATCTGCAAATTTGATAACCTCACTCGTTATTCCACTTTCCAGGTCATTTATGAATATGTCAAAAAGCAGCGGACCCAGCACAGATCCCTGGGGTACACCACTATTCACCTTTCTCCATTGGGAAAATTGGCCATTTAGCCCTACCCTCTGCTTTCTATCTTTTAACCAGTTCCTGATCCACAATAGTACACTGCCTCCTATCCCATGACTCTTTAGTTTTGCCAAAAGTCTCTGATGAGGGACCTTGTCAAAGGCTTTCTGAAAGTCCAGATACACAATATCAACTGACTCACCTTTGTCCACCTGTTTATTCACTCCTTCAAAAAAACATAACAGATTAGTAAGACAAGATCTTCCTTGTCTAAAGCCATGTTGGCTGTCTCCCATTAGGTTGTGACTATCTACATGCTGAGTAATTTTATTCTTTATGATGGTTTCTACCATTTTTCCCGGTACTGACGTCAGGCTCACCGGTCTGTAGTTTCCCGGATCACCCCTGGAACCCTTTTTAAAAATTGGTGTTACATTGGCGATCCTCCAATCTTCAGGTATTAGAGATGATTTTAATGATAGTTCACAGATTACTGATAGCAGTTCTGCAATCTCATATTTCAGTTCTTTCAACACCCTTGGATGTATACCATCCGGTCCAGGTGATTTGCTACTCTTCAGTTTATCTAATAGTTGGAAGACATCTTCCCGATGTATCGATATTTCCTTCAATTCTTCCACACCTTTAAATACCACTTCAGTCATGGGTAACATCCCTACATCTTCCTCAGTAAAGACCGAAGCAAAGAGTTCATTCAGTCTCTCCGCTATTGCCTTGTCGCCTCTTAGTGCTCCTTTAACCCCTTTATCATCTAATGGACCAACTGATTCTCTCACAGGTTTTTTGCTACGAATGTACATAAAAAGGTCTTTATTTCGCATTTTTGCTTCCGCAGCAAGCTTCTTCTCAAATTCTCTCTTTGCCTGCCTTATCAATGCCTTGCATTTGACTTGCCAGTGCTTGTGCTCTTTCCAGGTTTCGTCGTTTGGCTCTTTTTTCCATTTCCTGAAAGATGCTTTTTTGGCAACAACAGCCTCTCTGACCTCACCTTTAAACCATGCTGGCAGTTTTTTGGACTTCCTTCCACTTTTCTTAAAGCGTGGAATACAGCTGGTCTGGGCTTCCAAGATAGTATTTTTCAACAACACCCAAGCTTGATGTACGTCTTTAACCTTCGCAACTGCTCCTTTTAGTTTTTTCTTAACTGTTTTCCTCATTTTAACATAGTCTCCCTTTCAAAAGTTAAAAGGTAGTACTGTGGATTTCCTTACTATCCCTCCTCCACTAATTAAATCAAAGGCGATCATGCTATGATCACTATTGCCAAGTGGCCCCACCACCCTTATCTCTTGCACTAGATCTGGTGTTCCACTAAGGACTAGGTCTAATATGGCTTCCCCTCTGGTCGGTTCATGAACCAGCTGCTCCAAGAAGCAGTCATTTATTTCATCTAGGAACTTTATCTCCCTAGCATGTCCTGACGTGACACTGACCCAGTCGATACCGGGGTAATTGAAATCACCCATTATTATTACTGCGCTGTAACTTTTGTTAGCTTCCTTGATTACTTTGATCATTTCATCATCCATTTGGTCATTCTGGCCAGGTGCTCGATAGTACACCCCCACTGCCATTGCCTTCCACCTTTTATATGGAATTTCAATCCATATAGATTCTAAAGCAGATTTTGTTTCCTGCAAAACTTTAATCCTTTCTGAGTCAATGCCCTCTCTAACATAGAGCGCAACCCCTCCACCAATTTGATCAGCTCTATCATTACGATATAATTTGTACCCAGGTATCACAGTGTCCCACTGGTTGTCCTCCTTCCACCATGTCTCTGATATTCCAGTCATGTCTAACCTTTCATTTAGTGCTATATATTCTAACTCTCCCATCTTATTCTTTAGACTTCTAGCATTTGCATACAAGCATTTTAGAGAATGTATTTTATTCATGTTAATTTGGCTATTGTTAGACATGGGTAAATTGGAATCTTTAAGCTCTGTCTGCTCCATACTTGAGGGCATTTGGGCTACTTTACTCTTTTGTGGAACCTCTCTGCTTTTGGTAGTATCCTTCAAGGATACATTCTTCCGAACCATCCGCTCTTTTGGGCGACTGTCGGCTTTCCCCTAATATCTAGTTTAAAAGCTGCTCTATCTCCTTTTTAAAGGTTAATGCCAGCAGCCTGGTTCCATCCCGGTTAAGGTGAAGCCCATCCCTTCGGAAGAGCCCCTCCTTTCCCCAGAATGTTCCCCTTTTCCTAACAAATCCAAAACCCTCATCTCTGCACCATTGTCTCATCCACGCATTGAGACTCCGGAGCTCTGCCTGCCTTTTGGGTCCTGCGCGTGGAACAGGAAGCATTTCGGAGAATGCTACCCTGGAAGTTCTGGATTTCAACTTCCTACCTAAAAGCCTAAATTTAGCCTCCAGAACCTCCCTACTACATTTTCCTATGTCATTGATACCGACATGTACCAAGACAGCAGACTCCTCCCCAGCACTATCTAAGACCTTATCTAGGTGGCGCATGAGGTCTGCTACCTTCGCACCAGGCAGGCATGTTACCAAGCGATCCTCACGTCCACCAGCCACCCAGCTATCTACATGCCTAATGATCGAATCACCAACTATAACGGCTGTCCTAACCCTTCCCTCATGGGCACATGGCCCTGGAGAAACTTCCTCGGTGCGAGAGGGTTTTACATCACCTGGAGGACAGGTCCTAGTTACAGGATCACTTCCTGCCACATCAGGGTGATGCTCTCCTGTCACGTGACCTCTCTCCTCCATGGCAACAGGGGTGCTGCCAGACTGGAGGTGGGACTTCAGGACTATATCCCTGTAGGTCTCGTCTATGTACCTCTCTGTCTTTCTTATGTTTTCCAAGTCTGCTACTTTAGCCTCTAGAGAACGGACTTATTCCCTGAGAGAAAAGAGCTCCTTGCACCTAGTGCACACGTAAGACCTCTCACCAACTGGGAGAAAATCATACATGTGACACTCAATGCAAAAGACTGGAAAGCCCCCATCCCGCTGCTGGACTGCTGTCTGCATCTTAGTTTTAAGTTTGTGTCTAGATCATACAGAACAATTCAATGCTTATAATTTGGGAACTCAAAGAGGACTCCATCCGCACTATGGCCATCCAGGTATCATCCAATATTATCAGGCTGTTTTGATATGGAGGGAACTTAGAGGTGGCTAGCTCCATTCCACCTCCATCCACTCCCCTGACTGCTGCAGAACCTCCAACCAATAACTCTACATCAGTCTTCCTCAGGGTTCTTGGTACCCCCCCCCCCCCCAAGAGACATCTGGCATAGGACCCTGAATTTGTCATCCTTACCTGCTAGATCAAGCTCCAGCAAACTACTCTGGTCACATTCTTCCCTGGCAGCTCTCATTCCAGCAAACTCCTCCAGTCCTACTACTTTTGTGCCAGAGGCTGACTATTGACTCCCTAGTTTGGCATACCACTCAGTCTAAGAGGAAGGGATAAGAACTTAAGATATGCTATACTAGGTCAGACCAAGGGTAAATCAAGCCCAGTATCCAGTTGCCAACAACGATCAATCTAGGCCACAAGTACCTGTCAGGTTCCCAGAAAAGTATGCAGATTCCATGCTGCTTATCTCAGGGGTAAGCAGTGGTTCCCCTGGTCCTCTTGAATATTGGCTTCTGGACTTTGCCTCCAGGAACTTGTCCAAACCTCTTTTAAACCCAGCTACACTAATAGTTTTTGCATCCTCTGGTAATGAATTCCAGAGTTTGGTTACACATTGAATGAAAAAATATTTTCTCTTATTAGTCTTATATGAGCTATATTGTAGCTTCATTGCATGTCCCCTAATCGTTCTCCTTTTTGAAAGAGTAAACAACTGATCTACATTTATCTGTTTCACTGCATTCATTATTTTATAAACCTCTATCATATCTCCGTGTAGCCATCTTTTTTCCAAGTTGAATATCCCTAATCTGGAAAAGGGATAGCTGAGGGGAGATAGCGGATCATTCCTCCAAGTCTAGTAGAACTTCATTGTCATTGTAGACCGTGTCAAGCCAGTTCTCCTGGGGTCCTCTTCCTCTTGCTTGGTGGTTTCTCCCATGAACTGAGTTATCTGTATCAGCTGAAAAATCTGAGAAGTAATTAACCTCCTTAATTTGAATTAGGTCCTCCCCATAGTAGCACAGTACGGAGGCTCCGTGGGAGCTCCTTACATGAATGTCTGTTCAGCAGCCATCTCGCTCCTGCCTTCCAACAACAAAATTTTAATATCAGCCATGCTCTTCTTCAGAGCCACAAGCCTTCCCATGTGGACAGTAAACCAAGCTTCATAGTTCTGTGTCAGAGTTCAGAATACTCAAGATAATAAAGAAAAATCTAATGCAGAGTTAGTTATTTTAAAGTCCAACCTTGCTAGGGCCACTCATAAAGGAGGCCCAAAATTACTGAACATACAGATCGTAATGGCTTAATGGGAGGCAGCCAACATGGCTTTAGACAAGGAAGATCTTGTCTTACTAATCTGTAATGTTTTTTTGAAGGTGTGAATAAACAGGTAGACAACGGTGAGTCGGTGTCACGCCACCACCACTCGCCTCTAGCCTAGAGGGGCGTGGATTATTAGAGGAACCTTCTGCTGTATACTTTTTCAGCTTTTTGCAAAACTATTTCCCTGCAGTGCCCTCTGGGAAATGTAGTCCTTATTCAGCTGTTTGGGCGCATCATGCAGAAAGCTGTAATCAGGCTCAAGTAGGTAAGGCAAATGACAGAAATTTATTATTTTTATATACACAATGGTTCAATCATACCACGCATAGGATTGTTGGTTCAGGACTCTTGGAAGCAGAGCATTGTCCAAAACATATCCAACCAAAAATGCAGTTTTAAAGGTTTTCTCTATTGCAGGATACACAGTCTTTACCAGCAAGTTTATTGTATTCCCTTCTCAGCTTTGCTGGGGTTAAAGCACAAAACAAAAACAATCACATTTACAGTCTGTGGTAAACTTCCCCTCTATAAACACATGGGGATCTCAGCCTCCCTGCTTGGAATAAGGGTACCTTTTTCCTGGAAGCCTTTCTTTCAGGACTGGCTTGCTTTTTCTGCGTTCCCAGGTTTAATAGCTTGGCACAAGGAACAGTCCATGGGAGTGTCCTCCTCAATCAGCTTCACCTCGGGCTCTCCCAGCTGCATAGGCTCTGACTCCCCACCTTGCTCACAGTGCTCAGCTAACAGCCTCTCGGGGGGTCTTGGAGTCTCTCTTGTCCCTGGCTCCAAACTCTCCTGCAGCCATGTTACATGCCAAATAGCACTCTCTCCAGCTGGAAGCTCCGTTCCTCTGCTCTGCTCAGCCTGGCTTCCTGCTTCTCCTCTCCTCTCTCTCCTTTCTCCATCTAAATCATACTCTGCTCTGGGTTTATACTTCCAGGGCTCTAGCTCCAACCCCACCCTACTCAGGTGATGGCAATCAGCCTGACTTCGGGCACCTGGGTGCTTGGAGCATTCACTGCCTAAGGGATTCTGAGCCTTGTATCCTCTCCCCTTCATTCCACTAGGGGGAGCATGAAATGTGGTCCACGTGGAAGTTTTCTGATTCCTGGAGGTGTTTATGGCTTTCCTACCCTGTCTCGGTAAAAGGGGGCCCTTTACTAGGGTGAATTCCCTGTCTCTTTGCCCTCCCCCAGACTCCGGATAGGCTTCCTTGCCACAGTCAGCTGATATAGTGTATCTGGACTTTCAGAAAGCCTTTGACACGGTCCCTCATCAGAGACTTTTGACAAAACTAAAAAGTCATGGGATAGGAGGCAGTGTACTATTGTTGATCAGGAACTGGTTAAAAGATAGAAAGCAGAGGGTAGGGCTAAATGGCCAATTTTCCCAAGAGAAAAAGGTGAATAATGGAGTACTGCAGGGATCTGTGCTGGGTCCGCTGCTTTTTGACATATTCAGAAATGACCTGGAAAAGGGAATAACGAGTGAGGTTATCAAATTTGCAGGTGACATAAAACTATTCAAAGTTGTTAAAACCCAAGAGAATTGTGGAAAATTGCAAGAGGATCTTGATAAATTGGAAGACTGGGCATCCAAATGGCAGATGAAATTTAATGTGGACAAGTGCAAAATTATGCATCTAGAAAAAACAACTCAAACTATGGTTACACGATGCAAGGTTCCACATTGGGAACCACCACCCAAGAATAAGGTTTAGGCATCATCGTAGATAACATGTTAAAACCCTCTGCCCAGTGTGCAGCAGCGGCCAAGAGAGCAAATAGAATGCTATGTATCATAAGCAAAGGAATGGAAAATAAAACCAAGGATATTATAATGCCTCTGTATCATTCCATGGTGCGACCGCACCTTGAATATTGTGTGCAATTCTGCTCGCCATATCTTAAAAAGGATATAGCATTATTAGAAAAGGTACAGGGAAAAGCCACCAAAATGGTAAAGGGGATGGAAGGATACTCCTATGAAGAGAGGCTAAAAAGGTTAGGGCTCTTCATCCTGGAAAAGAGATGGCTGAGGGGAAATATGGACCTTGGTCTGACCCAGTATGGCATATCTTATGTTCTTATGTTCTATTTTTATGTGCCAAAAATGTGCATAAATGTTGGTAATTTAGTCATTTAGGTGCATAAGTGGCCACTTAAGTTCATAAAAATGACCTCTTATAAAATACCGATTAGCATGTTGTTTATATATGTGCTTGCATGTGCAGTATAAGGAAGTACACACATTGATTATAGAATATACTAATTTATATATATATACTTACAAAAAGTAGGCACAGTCATTTATACTAAGACTGGTGCAAGTGATTCTATATGTTCTATATGCTATTATCTGCCCGTGTTCTTTAGTGTATGTTAGTCTTACTGGATATAATGTGCATCTTCTCTTGACTGAGCATAGAAGTAGAATTGTTAATTCTGTAATGACAGCTTCCTTTGTGGATCATTGTCTTATTCTTTAAATGACCTTAGATGGCCATTGACCTGGAAGAGGAGTGATAGATCAGTACTTAATAGGAAAGAGGCTGAGTGGATGTTCCTTTTATCTTCTATTCAACCTCAAGTATTAAATTTAGAAATCGAATGGATGTCATTTGTATAGGTTGGTCTGTTTAATCATTAATTCAGCTGTCTGGTTATGTGTTTGTTGTGACTGATCATCTGTTTCTGGTTGTGGTTTTTGAGTAGCGGTTGTTTTATGAATGAGTAATGTGGAATTGGATTTGATTGATTGTGAGTGGCCTAGTTGTATCAATTGGTTGATGGCTGTATTTTGATTGGTTTGTGGATTAAATGGTTCATGTGATTGGTTGTGAGTGAGCTAGTTTTAAGATTGGTTTATACTATCTAGTATGTATTGTGTTTGGTTGATAGTTGTATTTTGAATGGGTGGTTGATTAAAAGATTTGCTGGTGAATGGCTGTGAGTGAAATAGTTTTGTGATTGGTTTAAGGATCTTCAATGGAAGTGGTTTAGCTCTCTTTATAAGGTGGGGTTATTCTGAGCTATTAGAGGTGTGTCTGGTTGGACCCTGGCATGAGGCATTTTAGAAGCTGATTCTCCCTGACACAGATGAGTACGATTGCAATATTGCATCAGTTATGTGTGTTTTGTATATCCTGAGCTGTAACTTAGCTATATTATTTTAGAGTGTTTGGGTCCTAGTTGGATGTGTATATACTGTTGGTACAATATCATAAGAATATAAGATATGCCATACTGGGTCAGACCAAGGTCCATCAAGCCCAGTATCCTGTTTCCAACAGTGGCTAATCTAAGTCATAAGTACCTAGCAGTCTTCCCAAAAGACACAGGTTCCTCAATGCTTGTATTGGGTCAAGCAGTGATATCCTGGGTCCCTTTTAATAATGGTTTATGGACCTTTCCTCCAGGAACGTATCCAAATCTTTTTTTAAACCCAGCTATACTAACAGCTTTTATTACATCCTCCGGTAACGAATTCCAGAGTTTGATTACATGTTGAATGAAAAAATATTTTCTCTAAATTGGTTACCCTGTAGCTTCATTGCATGTCCCCTAGTCTTTTTATATTCTGATGATGTAAACAATTTATCTACATTTACCTGTCCACTCCATTCATTAATTTATAGACCTCTATCATACCTTCCCTCAGCTGTCTCTTTTCCAGGTTGAAGAACCTAATGATGCATACTGAGCTAGCCTGATAGCCTAAATATCTTTGGGATTGATTACCTGAGATTAGTGTTTTGAGGTCCAGACAGATTTAGATACCTGCTATTGGCTATTTAAGAATAATTTGGTGTGAATTATTTTGTTGAAGTATTGGTTTTAATTCTCTCCATATGATTAGTGGATTTATGTCTAACTTCTTGTTTGCAACAGTAATTCAGCATCCGGTGTTGGAGGAGCGGAAGCAAACAGTCCCATGGTGCCGAAATTTAAAAGTAAGTGTCACGGGGCTGTTTGCAGGCTATTGTCACCACTACCTGTCCTGAGAGGGGTGGTAGTGGTGGCAATGGGTACTCCTGGAGGGCAGGCGCTCTAGGCTACCCCTAATGGTAGCACTGGCCCTGTCTGTGCATAGGCATTCTGAGGGAGATAGTCTGGGTGGAGCAGAGGAGGAGTAGTACTTGACACAGATATAAATGTGTGTGTTGGCATTTGTTCTGTTGAAGCTGGATCCAGGAGCCTATTGCAGAAAAGCACATAGGCACCTATGTTACCTTTATAAAATAGGTGCTTTATTTGGACTGCTAAAAAATCAAGACCTCTAAATTACCCACAGAGGGTAATTTTGTATCAGGCCATCTTACATTTGTGGTCTGAATACATATAAGTTGTATCGGTTAAAGCTATCTGATTACCCCATGGGAAATACATGCATAAGTTTACACCTCCCCTCAGGCATGTGAAAATTTGCTAGTTTCTTTTACGCACTTATGTGATTATTTTACAAAATATGCTCATTGTTATAAACCCCATCTATACACTGCCCCCTGAAATGACGCCAAGCAGATCTTACAAACTTCTGCATGGGACAAAGGACAATTTTATAAACTTTTTCCACACATAGTTTAGTTCAGTATAAGAGACAATGTAGAGTCCGTACACATAAAACTGGATTTCAAACACATTGACTTTAGTAAACGGGGAAAGTATCTGAAGTAGGAGCCGGTGTGCTAGAAGAAGATAAGGGAAGTGGAAGAACAGTGGGACAAACCAAAAGGAGGTATACAAATAGCAACACATCTTTATGTAAGGAATATAAATGAAAGACAGAGGTAAAGGAAACCAATTGGCCACAATAGAAGAACACAGAAAAGAATATTGAACAAAGTCCAAAGAGGCAAAGAAATCAGAATGACAAAAGCAGTAAAAAAAAAAAAAGGGCTAACAATGTAAAACAAGATGATACAATTTTTTTTCAAGTATATCAAGGAGAGGAAAAAAGCCAGTGGTGGAATTATAAGACTCAAAGATGCCAAGGACCACTTTGTGCAGAGTGATTAGTTAACAGTGGAAATGCCAAACAAATACTTCTGTTCCATGTTAATGCAAGAAATCCTGATGAAGTGCCATAGATAGCTGACAAAGATAGATATGGAAACAGAAGAGATACCACATCATTCATGGAAGAAAGTGTCTATGAACAAACCTTATAAACTGAAAGTGGGTATGTCATGAAGCTAGATGAGATTCATTCCAAGATACTGCAGGAGCTCAGAAATTCTGGCGACTCCTCTTAGGGATGTGTTTAATAGAAACATAGAAACATGACGACAGAAAAAGACCACATGGCCTATCTAGTCTGTCCTTCCATATCAACCACTACAACAGTCCCCTTATTTTCTTTAGAGATCCTCTGTGTTTGTCCCATGCTTCTTTGAATTCAGATACTGTCCTCATCTCTACCACCTCCACTGGGAGACTATTCCACGGATCCACCACTTTTTCCGTAAAGAAATATTTCCACATATTACTCCTGAATCTATCCCCTTTCACCCTCATCCCATGTCCGCTCATAGAACAGCTTGCTTTCCATCAAAAGAGGCTCTCCTCCTGTGTATTTATGCCAGGGAGGTATTTAAGCATCTTAATCATATCACCTCTATCCTGCCTTTCCTCTAAATGTTTATGTTTATGTTTATGTTTATTACATTTGATATACCGCTCAGGCCAAAGCATTAGAGCAGTTTACAATACTACATAAATGATACTGAAAATATGAAAAGAACGCCATTAACAAGATAGGACAGAGTAAGAGATAGTGATAGTCAAAGAAATAGAAGAGACAAGAGGAAAGGTTCATTATAACACCAGAGAGGCAGAATATCATACCACCACAGCTCAGTCCTTCCAAACAGACTTGACCATAATCGCTACTCATCACAAATTCAAGCCAGGCAGAAATACGCCGCAGAAATTGCTCCTTATAAACCTCTGCTGCCTGGATATACTTGACAGAAGCAGATGAGGCAGAGCTCTCACTCACAGCCTATGACGCCAGCATCATTCCTCCACCGTCCCGTGTATATATTAAGATCCTTAACTCCATCCTCATATGCTTTATAATGAAGACCACTAACAATTTTAGTAGCCACCCTCTGTACCAACTCCAGCCTGTTTATATCCTTTTGAAGGTGCGGTCTCCAGAATTGCACACAATACTCCAAATGAGGTCACACCAAAGACTTATATAGAGGCACTATCACCTCCTTTCTTCTGCTGGCCATTCCTCTCCCTATGTACCCAAGCATCCTTCTAGATTTTGCTGTTGACCTTTCTATCTGTTTAGCTACTTTAAGATCATCAGTCACAATCATGCCTAGGTCCTGCTCTTCTTTAGTGGACAAAAGTACTTCACCCCCTATACTATATCGCTCCCTTGGATTGCTGCAGCCCAAATGCATGACCTTGCATTTTTTAGCTGCTAAATTCTATCCCATTCTTCAAGCTTAGCTAGATCTCTCCTCATGTTATCTACACCTTCCTGGGTATCTACTCTATTGCAGATTTTTGTATCATCTGCAAAGAGGCAAACCTTACCTGACAGCCCTTCCGCTGTATCACTAACAAAGATGTTAAAAAGAATCAGACCAAGGATAGATCCTTGAAGAAGGGAGAAGATCCACAGAATTGGAAAAAGACTGATATGACACCTTCTCACAAAAGTGGTAAGAAAAAAGAGGTGGGAAACTACAGGCCAATAAACTTTACTTTAATGGTTGGAAAAGTAATGGGGATGTTGCTGAAGGTAAGATGGTTTTACAAAAGGCAAATCGAGACAAATAAAACTGATTGATTTCACTGACTGGGTGACCAACTTTACTGAACAGGATACTGAACTCCTCATGGAACTCATGTTGGCCAATGCTAAGCTCCTCTATCTATGTCTGGGGAGAAGGAGGAACCACCACATGATGTAGGAGTCCTGGAGGAGACTTCAGGCGCTTTCAGTGAAGAGGCAGCCTATGAGAGAGCGGTGAACAGAGAACATCATGTAGGACAGCCTAGGCAGCTTGCTAAGATTATCACAGAGCAAAAAAGTCATTCTTTTACCTGCATTATTTCAATAATTATTTTGTATACATCCATAAAAATAATTGCCAGTTTTTCAAATAATGCATTTGTATAGGCTTCATTTTGGAGGAGAGGGTGATGCTAGCATGATCATGATAGAGTGTCAGCTATCCTGCATCTTTGGAGCTTGAGCAGTAATACCTAGGGGGTTCAGGGTAGAGATAGTAAGGAGCTCCTTTTGGAGGGGGGTCCCAGCAGCAGTTAATACTCAACAATTGAGCTAAAGTGGGGTATTGGGGATAGAGCAACAAAAGTGTCTGCTTGGCTTGATGCCCTGCAGGGGGAGGTTGCACAGACATGGGTCATGGTAGCAGTACAGTCAGTGGGCATAGGGCTATTCCATTTTATCATAGTGATTTCCTGTTCATCTTTGCATTGCTTTTCTTTCATGTCTTTCAGATCAAGGATCTGAAGAAGGCACACCATATGTGGCACGGTGAGCCCAGGTATCTAGAATGGACTAACTGTGCCGCATGCAGACAGTGGGAGACCTTCTCTGGTAGGGAGAAGCAGCTATACCCAGGTCTGAATTTTTATCGTTTTTGCATACAGCTTGGCTTGGAAAAGGGGTAAGTCTACCTTCCTGGAATATCCTCACACAAACGAAAGGAAGGGCACTGCATTCACACATGTAACTGCTGCTACCTAGCTAACACTTGCTTTTCTTTCAGCTTAACCCAGCCCCAGCAAGGAGGAGAAGAAGGTCTGGTCCGCCCTTGTGCAAGCCCTCCCAGAGGATTGGCACCAGGCAGGCCAGGACCACCCTTACTGCAAGCCCTTCTGTCCAAGTGTTGCCTCATCCTCTTCTGAATGGTTAGGGCAGCAGCCTGGAACTGGAAAGACCAGAGCACAAATACCACTTATGCTCTTTGTGGACTTGGCAAGCCACTTAAACCTACATTGTCTCTGGTACATACTTAGATTTTTAAGCCCTCCAGGGACAGGGAAATAACTACTGTACCTGAATGTAACTCACCTTGAATATCTACTAGAAAGGCATGAGATAAATACCAATAAATAAATAAAAACCTTGTAGTTGCAGCTCAGGAGGGGATCAGTAATATGCTGGCTGGCTTTCTGGGGAAGATTAGGGGGATGACACAACAGTTGGTTGCTATGGACATTACCCTCGACCGCCTCACCAAGGCCATTGAGCGTATTGCCCAGGAGTATCCAGGTGCCATACCATTCCCCCCCCCCCACTCTCCCACCCCCCCCCCCCCCACACACACACACACACAAATCCAGGCCATGTGATCCTCTTCTCCTATTCCCCTAGTCATTTTTTTAAATTTTTATATATTTCTCTCCCTCCCTCCCTACCTCTCATGTATATATGTGAATATGTTAAATATTATTTTTTCAGATAAATGCTTTTGTATTTTCACCAATTTGTATTACCTATTCATTGGTCGGAGGGAGAAGGAGGATCTACAAGTTCAAGTTGGAGTTGTCTAGAGGTAGTGGAATATTGGGTATGGGTACAAGGATCAGAGCTGATGGGGGGGATTTGTTGGTTTGGGGGGACATTTGACCGATTGCCATTTCTCTTACATATGGTAAATGAAACTAACCAGATAAAGAGTAAGCACTTAATACAGCAAGATATAATATTTTCCAAAAAGAGCAGGACAAAGGAAATCAAAATGCAAATGGATTAGTAATTAAATAGAAAAGTAGGGGAGGAAATTTAGTGGTGGTGGCTAGTGCAGGTAAATCACCTGGCCATTGTTGCTTTAAATAATACCTGGATATTCAATGCCAGGGTCATATCTGGCCATCAGCATTGAATATCTATCTGTCCTGCATAGTGAATTGGCTGTCCAGTCAGCAGCGATATTCAGCCACTGGCTGGATAGGTAAACCGGCCAAAGTTAGACCAGCTTTTTTTTTTGGCCTAACTTTAGCCAGTTATCATTAACCAATCAGTGGTTCGATATAGCTGCTGATTGGTGAACCGTCTGTGCCACCCCGGAATGCTCTGACACTAAGCGGTTAGCATCGGGCGTTTAACGGCAGGAAGAGATATTCAGTAGCATAAACCAGGTATATGCCACCGAATATCCCGCTCATCAGGAGTAATGCGGTTAGCGGGTCTACTAACAATGTTATTCCCTTTAAATATGACCCCCGTAATGTAAAAATATATATGTAAATACATTGTATAGTTTGGTATAAATCTGAGTTTAGTATAATTATAGTTAAGTATATATAAAATGTATTTATGCAGAGATAACAAACACACACACAAATGTCCAAAGAAAGAGGTAAGAAATAGTACACACATCTAATCAAAACCTCATCCTACCCAAAGATTTGAAAATAGAAAAACTTTGACAAGGGGAGTCAAGATGACAGAAGTTGGACATACCTAATTGGCGCTCTTCCTTCACTCTGCGATTACCCTGTGTTTGATAGTTTTCTTCTGTTTCATGTGTTTGCTGAATGGCCCTAAAGCACAAAGGGAGGCAAAGACCAATCGATTCCTATGCTCAGCCCGGTGCAAAGGTACAGCATCTGGATGGCTCACTGGGACTATCTATGGTGGAAGGTGGCTTGAGCTTGAGATCACACTTTGATCGGTTCCCCCCACGAGACCTGAAAGTTGCATTGATACCCAGCTGGTGTTGGCACCAGAAGGTGAATCTGCTCTCGGTGCTGGAGCAAGGAGTACTGAATGCTGCCTTTGTTACCATGGTGCAAATTTCTCCTTTTTATTTATTTTTTTTAAACTCACAGATTTTTATTGAATTTTAAAACCCAAAGAACAAACAAGGAAAACAATACAACATAAAAAAAAACAGGCTACACCATGGAGAGCATTGTGTGCCAACATATCATTTAGGAGAAAAGGCCAAATATAAACTTGACCAAATACATAAACAAAACATGGTCCGGGCAAATAGATGTCCATCAATCCAGAGAGTCTAGGTACTGGAGGAACACCTCCAGGGGTCCCCACGTTTTATGCAGAGAGACAACATCACATGTCTTAATTGTTAGAGATTTTTCATATCAATGTCTCAAACAGAGTGCCACCAAAAATGAAAGGTAATAAGGGAAACATTTTTCCAATTAGATAAGATAACTTGAAAAGCAATTGCAATTAAGAGATCAAATAATTTGCAGTGAGAAGCAGACAAGGACTCAGTCTCTATAGGGGAATGAAATATGAGCCTGCCACAGACAGGGAAAAGGAGATGAGAAAAATGTTCTGCAATACAAGTTTCTTCTATTAAAGCATCAGGAGCAGCAGTCCCTGCAATGGAGCAAGTCTCTCTGGCTGGGGGTGAGAAGGTGGCAGGTTTTTCTATGGATAAAGCAGTCCCAGTAGAAAAATTGGTGAGACCTAAGCAATTTTCACTTGCAACTATTTGGGATGGCTTGGTTATGATTGAATTATCTTTGTCAATGGAAATTGGTACTCTGGGCCAGCAATTTGATGCCACTAATCAGAAAGTTTCACAGCTGGACTCTGAAATGTCCTCTATAAAACAAACGCCAGGTGTCTTAGAAGAAAAATGACAATGGTTCAGTCTCATAACTCTGTATTAATAAGACTCTTTGGTTCTTCATATTAAAATTGATGGGTTGGAAAATTCTCTGGGGAAGAGGAACCTTAGGATTTTGAATTTTCATAGGGTTCCTTCAGTGACTCTTATTGAACTGTTAAGAAATTTGGTATCACTACTTTAAAAATTCCACCAGAGTCTATTCCTTCTTTAGTGGCCATGTTCTACCTTCCTAGTTCTAAGAAAAAAGTCTCAGAGTGATAAAATCAGGTTCAACAATTGTCCTTTGATGGTGTAGAATGTATGGACTTTTTAGAGAAGCCTGATCGTGAAAAATCTGGTCAAATGTTAGTACAATATCTAAAGATAAAAAGAGATAGACAACACATTGCTAGTATTATTGCTTCCGGGAGCTGGTTTCTTCCAATGCTGCAATTCCAGCTCAGTTTCAGGGTTATTATTCAGAATTTTGTTCAGTGGGTCCAAATATTCTTTGAGGGCAAAAGGAGGTTTTACTGAAATCATTATCCCATCCGGCCTTAACTAAGGCACAAAGAGATATATTAGAAGGTGACGTTATGATGGTAGAAGTTGATTGTGCTTTTCAGGGATTACCAGTTAATAAACGTCTAGGGCCAGATGGGTTTCTTTAGGGCATTTACAGAGGTATGTCTCCAAATCTAGTTTTACTGTTTAAGAATATGATTCAGATGGATGTATTATAAAAGGGTCACTAGCTGAGGTTAAAGTGTTGGTGCATCAAAAGCCAGGGAAAGATTTGAAATATGTTCAGAAGTATAGGGGTATGTTTACTAAACTGCGGTAATGTGATTCGCGTTAGGATCCACGGTAGAAGCAGAAATCCCAAATAAGGACATGGGCGGTACATCGTTTCCGATAACGCGCATTACAAGGCGCCATAAATTAACGAGCGCTACGTGGCACATTACCGCACGTTAATCCTAAGAAGGCACACAGGCATGCAAGCACAGCAACAGAGCTGTAGCACAATGGTTACTACACTGACTGATGGTACAGGGGTTGTGGGTTTGATTCCCCAGTGGGCCTAATGTATAAGGCTAGCTGAGGCATCACCCTTTACATTTAAGTAGTGATTGTTGAGGCATTTGACCTGTATTTTAATTAGTGCTGCCAGCAAACACACCCTCACGGTGGCGTAACCTAAGGTGCTGCATAAGGCACCCCATAAGGCACTCCTTAGGGCACATTATAAAGTGTACTGTCCGCCAAGGCACCCTATAATGTCCCCTATAGGACACCTTATAAGGCGTTTGATAGGGCACCTTATGGGGCGCCCTAAAAGGCACCATAAGGTTACAGTACTCTGAGGGTGTTTTTTTGATGGCAGCACTAATGCACATTAAAAATAGACAATGCCTCAGACAGCCCTATCAAACAACCCCACCATGGGTTTGAACCCATGACCTCTGGCTTTACAGACAGTGATGTAACCAGTGGGCTACAGCTGTGAACAAAGCCCTGATGGGCTGCAGAAGGACTGCATGTCACCACACAAACTGTCTGCTGTGGTTACCAGGATAGGGTTAACCCACCTATACCCATGATGCACTGCACATGCAAATCAGCAGTCAACAGATGGGCACAAGATGGGGTATGCACCCCCACAGCACCTCGGCCTGGTAGGGGGAACAGACCGTGTGTGGTACTGGCACAGAGTAGCCACAGACAGTCACATTGTGTGGGTACTGTGCTCACCTTGAGGGTGAGGTGGGGCAACCAGCACCAGGTCCACAGCACCTTTCATAGCTGAAATATGCTATACTGCAGGTCTCCGTCAGTGTGTGATAGGTAGTTCCTGTAGACACCCCTAGGATACATCTGTGTCCTTCTGTATTTCTCAGTCATGTCTAGCCGTTATGGGTGATGATGTACCCAGAATAGTGCATATCCTGTGTTGGTGCTATGGTTACCTGATGTAGGTGAAGGGGGGGGTGTTTGAAACCATAGGCAAATTATGTACCACCACACAACCCACCCCCTGGGGCTCAGGGTGGGAAACAGGATCACCCACCAACAGATCCACATTCTACCTCCCTGCAATGGTAGCAGTAGAGGGGACCATCAACCCCAGTCCTGCTGGGGAACAGACACCCTACAGGGCAGGCAATGCAGAGCAGTACACATCCATAACGCAATAGCAGATAGACAGTAGGCCTGGAAATGCTCAGCTGCCCCCCACCACTATCTGACATTCTCCAGCAGCAAGTCTCCAGCCGCTGCACCCTGCAAGATGTTGCAGCAAGACACATACTAGCTGCAGACAGTCTGCTAGCTAGTCCATAGTGCTGGAGGAGATGCATATACCCAGAATGGGGATGTCAGCATACACACAAAGCAGATAAGTCAGTGATTGGGCCCCAAAAGAAAACCCATAAATATCACATGAGAGAAATGTTATATAGCACTATGGGGGAACCTAGCCATGCCATGGTCACTGCTCAGTCAGGGTGAGAGTGACCTCCCAGCAGGACATGCTGTGGCCACCCTGTCCATGCAGGTGGTGGCCGGGCACTACAATGTCCGAGCCATTGCCCTTTGCCCTGTGCAGCTGCATCCAGGCCAGGCCACCCTATCCAGGCTATTCTCACGGTACCTTGCTCCTCATTAGGCACATTGGCAGGCCAATACTGGCAACAGTGCTAGCAGTGTGGGCTGTGGAGGGTGTTTGCAGCCACCACACACTGGATAGACAGACACACACTCCCCACACCTATGCCAGCATTGTGCAACTATAGAGGTGTTTGGCAGCCCTGGCCACTGCACCAGTCCTGGGCACAGTGCAGGCATGGCTATGGTAAGCAATACTGTTGGGGTCACTCCCCAGGGTGGTAAACACTGTCAGACACCAGACCTGAAGCACACTCCACAGACATCAGAAAGGTTGCTATGATGCAGCTCAATCAGCGAATTGAGCTTAACTTAGGAATTGCTATCTGCCAGTGATCATAGCAACCTTTTGATAGCTGTGTACCATATTCCCAGGTTTAGGGTGGCATTGCTAAGATATGCAAGTGCTAGTATTGGGAGATGCACGCAGGGCCCAACATCCTGCCACTCCAGGAGGCATTGGATAATGGAGCCTGTGGGTGCGGGTGTGTCTGCCCCTGTTGGCTGCTGCTTTACGGCAGAGGTTCCCAACTCCAGTCCTGCTGTGCCAAACACTGTTCGAGTTTTCATGCTATCCCTCATAAATATGCAGGAGTTACATCTGCATACCATGGGGGTGGCGGATAGAAATGCAGCACAGGCATCTTTATTAGAGGCAGCATGGAACCGGAATGGTGTTTGGCCCTCCAGGACTGCATTTGGGAGACTCTGCTCTAGGTAATGCACATGTTTATGGTGTCTGTGCTCAGTAGGGTAAAATGTAGGTATTTTGGGCATGTTTACGTCATCTGCAATAAAGGTTCTGTCTGTATTAGCACGTTGTTGTAGTGGGTAAAATATGGGGATTGGGTTGGCAGGAACCACAGCCTGGACTTGAACCTGTGACCTTCTGCTTCTGAATACACTGGTTTTGTGCACTGCACCACCATGTTGTCACAGAGTCAGTACATTCCCTGCTGATACCATGACTGTTCGTCAGACAGGGCCTGTCTGTTGTAGTGCACGGCACCCACCTACACAGGGCTAGGCCACGGTCTGCTCTGGGCAGCTGCCACTGCCCCCTCCACCACCAGTATCCCTCTGCCACCATGCTGACATGCCCTTCTGCTGGTGGAGCTGGTGGAGCGCAGTCTCAGGCCATCCAGTGTGCGGGTAGGCGGCTGCCTATTGTGTGGGTTCTGGGGTAGGGGTGCCTGCATAGGTGTCCACGCCTCCCCCCAGCCCCGCCTGCCAATGTTCCATGCCCTTGGGGGTAGCTGCTGGGTACTATCCCCTGTGACACTGTGGGAAACACACTCGTGCCCATGTTGGGCCTTCAGCAGTTGCTGTCTGGCTGCTATGCTGTTTCAGCATTCGTATGGGCCACCTAGGCATCACCCTAGTCCGCACTGTGACCCAGCTGCACCACAGCATGTGCCGCCTGCGACCCTCCGTATCCCCTTTTCCGGCATCTGTCCAGTTGCCATTCTGACATGCCCGCCCTGATGTTGTGGAACATGTGCACGCTATAGAAAACCTGTCCGATGGAGGGGAAAACCCTGATCAGCGCTATTTCACTGTGGGCTCATTCAACTTGTATGGGGACAGAGCATAGACCCTTCCACGGGTAATATCTTTTTTGTGGAGCTTTCTCGGGGGGAGGGGGGGGTTGATGTTTCCCATTAATATCACTATTGGCCAGCTTGGTTATGTTTTTTTTCCAGTTTGTTGAGGTCATTTTCAACGTTTATGTGCCCTTTTGTTCTGTGCACATGTATCACACTTATCACTTTTGTTGGTTTCCCTGTCTATGCTGTACATTGCTGACACTTATATGGTTCCTGAGGCAGCAAAACAGCCCCACACTATCAAACCTCCACCATATTTAACTATAGGAAGGTTTTTTTTTTCCTTATAAGATTCATTTCTTTGCCTATAAATGTATTGCTGGTCTGCACTGTCAAAGAGTTCTAGTTTGATTTCATCGATCCACAGAACATTTTCCCTGAAAGAATGTGGATTCTCAAGGTGGGTTTGGGCAAAGTTCAGGCATGCCTTTTTATATCTGTCTTTGAGCAATGAGGTCCTCCTTGGCCTTTAGCGAAACACGGCCTGTGTCGGGTTGGTAATAGGTCTACATAATAGAAGTTGAATTAAAGTTTTGCTTTGACCCGGTGAAAAGCGGGATATAAATACAGCTAAATAAATAAATAATAAAGTTTGTTTTTCCACAACAATCACGTTTTTGGACTGTGTGGTGCACCTCCTTGGCCTTTAGCCATGAAGTCCAGTTTGAAACCACCATTCCAGATTGCTTAAACTCTTTGGATGTTGTACATGGTGTTTTTCCAACAGTTCGCACTAACCTCTGAAGGCTTCTTGGATTAATTTTTCTCTTCCCACTACATCCTGGGAGGTTCTTGACAGTACCATGAGCAGAAAAATGTCTTAACAACATTATGAACTGTAGACACATTAATTCCAAGGTTTTTGAAGATGGCTTTGTACCCTTTGAAGTGTGATATTGGGTGATAATGGCTTTTCTGATGGTCTCAGACAGCTCTCTTGTCTTCACTATTGTAAAAATAGAACAGAGTGAATGTGGCCATTTTAAACATTAGAGCCTCATTCATTGGTTGATTCAAGTCATGTGAGTACTGACAATTGATCACAGGTGCGTATAATTTTACTGCATTGGGAATGTGTTTCTTCTGTTCTGGCAATGTCCCATTTTTTATACTATTTCCTTTTGTAATTGTTCTTGTTTTATTTGATTCTTTTATGTATCAAATATATGTACATATATAGTTCAAAGCCATTTCACTGGCCACTTTTTTTAGGAGATATTGGACATTAAGGTGTTGAACTGGAAGAGTGCCAATAATGTTGACCACAACTGCCAATATGAAGGTGCTGCATAGAGAAGTAGCAGAAATTGGTCAATAAAGGATTACTATGGGAGAAGCTTGATGTGTTAGATCAGAGCCCTTGAGAGTTTTGATGTGCTTGATATGTGGTGCAGTCATCTGTTGTTACTTCTGAGATTGTTTTTATAAAGCTATATGAAAATAATAAAAATGCTTAAACACAAAGGAACACTATGTGGTAGGGGGTGACTGAGGACATTAAGGTTGTGAAACAATGGAGCCCTATTACTAAGGTGCAATAAGTTTATTGTACTTACCATGTGTTTTGAGAAAAAATTAACGCATGGGTTTTGATCCACACTGATGGACCTTTTGGAGTTTTTGTTATACCCATTTTATTTCTGTTGGTTTCATTTTATTTCATGGAACTTGATTCTGAGAGGGATACATATGGGCCGTCCGGATGTCTCCAAGGAAAATGGGCTCCTTAAGACATGATTCTGGAACTAAACGTTCCCACGGTACACAGAATCGGGCCCATGGACGGCCCGGCATGCCTCTGCTGCCTTTGGGAAGGTCCTCCCCGCAGGCACCCATGACTCCCATGGCTTAGGCCCCCCACTTCCCCGCCGCCTGACCCATAGCTGGCCAGTCAGGACCTGGATCGGGTGACGGGGCCCCCCCCCTGCACCTGGCCCCAGCCCCGGGGGTGGGTCCCCAGACCCAATAGGGGTGGAATGAGCAACACATCCCCACGGACCCTGCAAGTCATACAGGCCCGCCCTGACCACATCCGCTCCCGCTGGCTCCTCCAGTCCTACTGCTCAAGACCTGTGGGGAGAGCAGGAGGGGGAATAGGGTCCAGATGGCTGCCAGAGTGCATGTCCTGTTGGGACGTGCAGCCCCGCAACCCAAATCTCTGAATTGGGCCCATGGTCTTTATTTTACATCTCCTTCTTTTAGCTACATGGTTTTTATCAATTTTGAATTTTGTAATTGATGTTCTATTATTTATGTATTTAATATATGTTTTATGATGTTATGTTTTATGCATACTACTCAGGGGATGGAAAATATTTGGCAGCTTCTAGGAGGTGATCCATAAGGACTTACAGCTATCAATGAAGGATAGAGTGTTATTAGAAAAGGTACAGAGAAGAGCCACCAAAATGGTAAAGGGGATGGAAGAATACCCCTATGAAGAGAGGCTAAAAAGGTTAGAGCTCTTTAACCTGGAAAAGAGACGGCTGAGGGGAGATATGATAGAGGTCTATAAATTAATGAATGGAGTGAAACAGGTAAACATAGATCGATTGTTTACATCATCAGAATATAGAAAGACTAGGGGACATGCAATGAAGCTACAGGGTAACCTATTTAAGATTAATAAGAGAAAATATTTTTTCACTCAACATGTAATCAAACTCTGGAATTTGTTACCGGAGGATGTAGTAAAGGCTGTTAGTGTAGCTGGGTTTAAAAAAGGTTTGGACAAGTTCCTGGAGGAAAGGTCCATAAACCCTTATTAAAAGGGACCCGGGATATCACTGCTTGACCCAAAACAAGCATTGTGGAACCTGTGTCCCTTGGGGAAACTGCTAGGTACGTATGACCTAGATTGGCCACTGTTGGAAACAGGATACTGGGCTTGGTCTGACCCAGTTTAGCATATCCTATGTTCTTTATTTATTTATTTATTTATTTATTTATTTTTATTTATTTATTTAGTTAACATTTCTTATATACCGCCTTTCATGATATCAAGGCGGTTTACATTGAACAAACTGAAATTACATTGAACAGGGCATTATAACTTGGAGATAACTATTTTACAGGGAACATGTTCTTACTTGTAGTAAATGCTAGTTTTATGATTTGACCCCTGCCACAAGCAATATTGTGCTGTTGGGTCATTAATAGTCCTGATGCTTTCCTCTTATCTTACTAAGCACATAAAAAGACCTGAATCAGTTCAGAGGAAAGCAACCAAAATGTTATGGAGTCTACACCAGTAGTTTGGAGAAAAATGAAGGACAGGGGAGAGATGATACAGGCATTTAAATAATTGAAATAACAAACCATTTCCAATGATAGGGAAGCTATAAAACTGGAGGACAGGAAGTGAAGCTGCAAGAAGGTAAACGTAAAAGTAACAACAGGAAGTACTTTTTCATGGAAAGGATGGGGACTGCCTGGAATGCCCTCCCGAAGGAAGTGAGGGGAGCGAAAACAGAATTCAAAAAGGCATGGGATAAAAACAAAGGATCCCTACAGAGCAAGAAGAAGGGATCAAAGTATAGAGCCTTTCAGCTCAAATTGAAACTTGAATGATTTTCATATTTCAAAGCATGCACAGAGTGGCAGTTACAATCCTAAACATTGACATAGAGGGGAGTAACTTGAACAGAAGCACAGTTACAAGCCTAATCTAAGAAAGGAGGCTTTGACTTCCAAAAGCTAGCCAAAACAATGTATTTAGACAAATAAAAAAAGATATCACCTTATTATGTCTTTTTATACCATTTGTAATTATTAACCTTAATCAAAGGCGTAGAAGAGGGTAACCTGCAATCAATGGAAGTTGCAACGCTAACAACATTACTGGACACTAGATAGCCCATGCTGGTCTTTATCCATTGTCATTTACTATGCTAGTATATAATGAGGGCCTGGGGCAACTGCCTCCTGCTGCCCACCAGACTTCTATATTTTTCATAGAAACATAGAAAACAATGTCAAATAAAGATCATACAGCCTATCCAATCTTCGCATCCATAAGAACTATTCACCTCTATAATCCCGTTTTCCCTGTATTTGCTTTATGCTTTCTTGAATTCAGTCTTTGTTTCTACCAACTCCACTGGGAGGCTCTTCCATGCATCCACCACCCTTTCCATGAAGAAATATTTCCTTAGATTACTCCTAATTCTATCCCCCTTCACCATCATCCTATGACACCTCATTAGAGAGCTTCCATTAAATTGAAGGAGGCCCACCTACTATGCACTTATAATAGAGATATTTAGATACCTTTATCATATGTCTTCTCTCGTGCTTTACTTCTGAAATATCACTCTAAATAATTGGTCTGATTACAGAGGGTTAAATTTATCATATGACTGTATTTCTCCCTCCAATCTTCTCTATCTTCTCAATGTTTTCTGAGGTTGAAGCTTTTAGTATTTATACAAACTATTCCTTTTCACTATTGAGTTTCTTTTATTTATAAAATTAATGTGAACTCGGGCCTCAGGCTGCTGTTGGCACAACTTTTAGACTATGGGGTATGTTTACTAAACCGTGCAATTGTGCAGGGTGCACTTGAGCGTGCGCTAAGGTACCTTAGCGCACACCAATAGTGTGTTTTTGTGCCCCGCACACGTGCGCGCCACACTAAAGGGCCCGCACAAGTGCGCGGCGCGCTGATGTGCGATAGAGGCATGGAAAGGCATTCTGAGGGCGGAGGAAGGCTCCCGAGGGGCGGAGGGACGGGGTCAATGGGTGGAGAGTGGGAGGGGAGAGGCTCCCCGCACAGGAGCGGGGCTGAAATTCAACTGAAAAAATACCGCGAGTGAAAACCTCGCGGTAGAGCCGATTTAAAGGGAAGAGAAACCATTTCTGTCAGCAATGTACAGCAAAACCAGGGAAACCCACAAAACGTAAGCAGTGTGATACATGTGCACAGAACAAAATAGCAAATAAAAATTGAAAATGACCACAATAAAATTCTAAAAAAATTATAATCCAGCTGGGCAACAGTGATATCAATGGGCAACAATAAAAAACACTCCAAGGAAAGCTCCAAAAAAATGAAATGATTTTTGGAAGGGTCTACGCTCCATAGACCCTTCCAAAAATCACTTTTTTTTGGAGCTGTCCTGGGAGTGTTTTTTACTGTTGCCCATTGATATTACTGTTGCCCAGCTTGGTTATGTTTTATTTCCCTTTTTTTTTAGGCCATTTCTAATGTTTATTTGCCCTTTTGTCTCCATACAAGGTGAATGAGCCCACAGTGAAATTGTGCAGAGCAGGGTTTCTGATTTCCATGGCCAGGTTTCCTATCTCCAAGGTTTGCACTGTTTCTGTGGCCACAGTGTGGTGCAGTGAACACAGGCAGTGTGTTCAGGAGCCAAAGGTCAGCAGTTCAAGTCCCAGCTGGGGCCCCTGCAAACCCAATCCCCATATTTTACCCACCACTAAACCGTGATAGTAAAGACCAACCTTTTTTGCAGAGAACATAAGCATGGTCCAAACACCTCTATTTTACCCTACAGAGCACAGACACCAGAAACACGTGCATTGCCTAGACCACAGTCCCCTCAATGCAGTCCTGGAGGGCCACATATCATTCAGCTGTGATGCTGTCACCAATATAAGGCCATGTCAGCATGGTGGCGGAGGGGTACCGTTGGTGGAGGGGGCAGTGGCTGCTGCCCACAGCAGACGGTGGCCTAGCCCCCTTCACCTGGATGCAGTGCACGCCAACAGACAGGCCCTGTCTGACAAACAGCCATAGACTCCCCAGGGAATGCACTGTTGTTGTGCTAAGACGGTGGTGCAACGGACACAGCCAATGCCTTTAGGACCAGAAGATCACAGGTTCAAATCCCACCTGGGGCTCCTGCCAACCCAGTCCCTTTATTTTACCTATGAAGAAAACATGGTAGTAAAAACTGAACCTTTATTGCTGAAAACATAAGCATGGGTCAAACACCTATATTTTACCCCACACAGCACAAACATCATAGAAATGTGCATTACCTAGAGCAGAGTCTCCCAAATGCAGTCCTGGAGGGCCAAACACCATTCAGGTTCCATGCTGCCTCTAATAAAGATGCCTGTGCTGCATATCTATGCACTACCCCCATGGTATGCAGATGTAGCTCATGCATATTCATGAGGGACAGCATGAAAACCCGAACAGTGTTTGGCACACCAGGACTGGAGTTGGGAACCTCTGCTGTAAAGCAGCAGCCAACAAGGGCAGACACACCCACAACCACACCCACAGGCCCCATTAGCCAATGCCTCCTGGAGAGGCAGGACATTGGGCCCTGCGTGCATCCCCCAATACTAGCACTTGCATACCTTAGCAATGCCACCCTACACCTGGGTATATGGTACACAGCTATCAAACGTTTGTTATGATTACTGCCAGATAGCGATTTCTACGTTAAGCACAGTTTGTTGATTGAGCTCCATCATAACAATCTTTCGGATGTCTGCGGTATGTGCTTCAGGTCTGGTCTCTGACAGTGTTTACCACCCTGGGGAGTGACCCCCAACAGTATTGCGTACCATATCCATGCCTGTACTGTGCCCAGGACTGGTGTGGTGGCCAGGGCTGATAGACTCCTCTATAGTAGCACAATGCTGGCCTAGGTGTGGGAGTGTGTGTCTGTCTATCCAGTGTGTGGTGGCTGCAAACACCTTCTACAGCCCACACTGCCAGCACTGTTGCCAGTATTGGCCTGCCAATGTGCATAATGAGGAGCAAAGTACCATGGGTATAGGCCAGACAGGGTGGCCTGGCCAGGGTGCATCTGCACAGGGCATTGGGCACTGGCTGGGTCATTTTAGTGCCCGGCCACCACCTACACAGACAGGGTGACCTCAGTATGTCCTGCTGGGAGATCACTCTCACCCTGACTGTGCAGTGATGACAGCATGGCTAGGCACCCCCATAGTGCTATATAGTATTTTTGTCATGTGATATTTATGGGTTTCCTTTTGGGGGCTAGTCAATGACTTATCTGCTTGTTGTGTGTACTGCCATCCCAGTTCTGGGTGCATGTATTTCCCCCAGGAACATGCACTATGGAATAACTAGCAGACTGTTTGCAGCTGGTATGTGTCTTGATGGAGTGCCTTGCAGGGTGCAGTGGCTGAAGGCTTGCTGCAGGAGAATAGCAGATAGTGGTGGGGTGCAGCTTAGCATATACAGGCCTAATGTCTGTCTGCTATTGTTTTATGGATATGTACAGAGCTGCAGTGACTGCCCTGAAGGGTGTCTTTTCCACAGCAGGACTGGGGTTGATGGTCCCCTCCACTACCACCATTGCAGGGAGGTAGAATGTGGATCTGTTGATGTGAGACCCTGTTTACCACCCTCAGCTCTGGAGGAGGAGGGTGGTGGTACATAATCCTCCTAGGGATCCATAGGGGCTACACCTGACTGAGACAAGCAGATATAGCCAAGGTGTTTCTGCAGAAACTACCTATCTCACACATTAACACTGCTTTTGACCTGTATCATGGGCTATTTCTGCCATGGAAAGTGCTGTGGACCTGGTGCTGGGTGCCTCACAGTACCCGCACAATGTGACAGTGTGTAGCTACTCTGTGCCAGTAAAACACACGGTCTGTACCCCCTACAAGGCCGAGGTGCTGTGGGGGTGCATACCCCATCTTGTGTTCATCTGTGGACAGCTGATTTGCATGTGCAGTGAATCATGGGTACGGGTGTGTTAACCCTATCCTGGTGACCACAACAGACTGTCTGTGTGGTGACATGCAGGCTCTCTGCAGCCAGCCTGGGGCTTGCTAGTAGCTATAGAGCTGTAGCCCAATGGTTACTTCACTGTCTGTAAAACCAGAGGTCATGGGTTCAAACCCACAGTGGGGTTATTTGATAGGGCTGCCCGAAGTATTATCTCTTTTTAATGTACATTTTTGCTGCCAGCAAAAACACCCTCAGTGTACTGTACCCATAAGGTGCCTCTGAGGGCGCTTTATAGGGTGCCCTATAGGGCACCTTATGGTTCCCGTCCATGTAAGGTGCACTATACATTATCCTGTGATGCAACTTATAGGGTGCCCTTTAGGGGACATTTTAGGGTGCCGTGGCGGACAGTGCACTTTATAATGTGCCCTATGGAGTGCCTTATAGGGTGCCTTATACGACACCTTCAATTACGGCACGTGAGGGCGTGTTTGCTGGCAGCAATTAATAAAATAAAAATAAAGTGCTGCAGGAAAGAAAATGTACATTGCAAAGCTGATGCTTCAGCCAGCCTTACGTATTAGGCACACTGGGGAGCAAACTCATGACCCCTGTATCAGCAGTCAGTGCCTTAACCTTTGTGCTCCACTGCTGCTCCTCCTTGCATGTCAGCGCATCTACTTATGCTTTTCATTCCTTAAACTGCACAGTGCTGCCATCAAAAACAGTACACTGACCTTGCGGTACCTCATACGGCACCCTATAAAGCGCCCTATAAGCAACATTCTAGGGTACCTTGGCGGACAGTGCACTTTAAAATGTGCCTTATGGGGCGCCTTATGTTAACACGCTTTGAGAGTGCGTTTGCTAGTAGTGATAATTAAAATAAAAATAAAATGCCTCCTAAAGCAATCTTCCCTATAATACATAATGCCTCAGCCAGCCTTCTTCATTGGGCACTGTGGGGGATTGAACCCCTGATCCCTGCATCATTGGTCAGTGTCCTAACCATTGTGCTGTTGCTTTGCTCTTCTATGTGCACATCAGCGCGCCACTTATGCCTCCCGCGCAGCTTTCTCATGCGCTAATGTGCGGGACGCACATGGGTGCCGCGCACCTTAGCGCATATTTAAATCCCATTTTTTCTGTTTCAGAAAGAAACGCCCACTCCTTATATGGCACCCGCACACTAGCGCGGCCCGCACATTACCGGGGTTTAGTAAACATACCCCTATGTCCTCATGTAGTGTGCCGATCTTGCATCAATGACCTCCTTGTTCAAAATGATTTTTAAATACTTCTAAATTTTATCATTCAGAAACCCAAGCGAAGTGCTTATCTGAATCTTCTTCAGTGTTCCCCAATGCCCCACTCTGGCGCCCTGCCTGCGTTTCACCACAGAAGGTTTCTTCAGGGGGTTCTGTGTATTGAAGCACTGTCAATGAAACAATTGTATTACAACTCATATTGTCATGCCTTAGTTGTGATAAATAAACCATATCTATCTATGTGATGTTTTTCTGACGTACCTTTATTGAGAAATTCACTGATTTATTCTTTGCTGTTTGGCATGTGACCTTGGACGGGACAGGACAACAATGGGGGGATGGCACGAAGCAGGACCCAACCACCTTTCCCGGACTGGTCCGTCTTGGACCGCGGTTGGAAAATCTGCACCCGCGCCGGATCCACCCGGACATGCCCAAAGTCGAGCCCGCCAAAAGCCCCTTGTCTCGCAGACCGAGGGACAAGCTCGGATACCCGAAAGGCGCCGAAAAAAGGCCGTAGTAAACAGCGCATGGAACAATACCGCCTCGAAACTGGAGGCCGCCACCCGCGGTAAAACCGCACAAACCTGCAACAAAAGCTTGTGAGATATCGGGAGCCGCCAATCCCGCGACCCCAGCTGCACGCGAGCCCAGCCGGCAAGCAAACGCCCGACTAAGAAGGAGACCCGCGGGTTCCCCCAACCCGCGGCTTTACAAAAGAAAGAGAAGCCCGCCAACGCTCCAGCAACTGCCGACCGTGCCCAGCCCTCCTGCTTCACCCACAACACAAAACGGCCGACCAGGCCATCAGACACCGCCCCCCCAGACCAACCGTGCGCGCCCAAAAAAGCACTCACCTGAGAGTAGCCCCGCCGGTACGACGCCCAGGTACTACGAGCCACCGATGCTGCCAGGAGAACCATTAAGTCAGGGTCCCAATTCTCCAGAGATGCTCCGGAACCCGCGAGGGCAGCTCGTCCGCCTGAGGAGCCAGCCGCCAGAACTGCGTCCACTGAAAACGGGACAAAGCGTCAGCAATGGAGTTCTGAGAGCCAGGCACGTGCCGAGCTCTAGCGGTGACGTTCAGGCGCAAGCAGGCCAACACAAACACTCTCATCAAGGAGGCCACCCTGGGGCACCGGGGAGCATGACGGTTTATGACCTCAACCACTGCAGCATTATCGCACCAGAAGACTACCCGCCGGTCCCGCAGCCGGTCCGGCCATACCCAGAGAGCCACCACAATTGGGAAAAGCTCCAAGAAGGTGATATTCCGGGTCAGGCCGGAGCGCACCCAATCCGCCGGCCAAGGCTTCGCACACCAGGAACCGTGACAGAATGCCCCAAAACCAGAACCGCCCGCCGCATCGGTGAACAACTGCAGATCGAGATTCGAGAGCTCAGGCAGCTGAAGGACGGAGCACCCGTCAAAGCCAGCCAAAAACGCGTCCCAGACCCGCAGATCCGCCCGCATCCCCGCGGACACCCGGATACGGTGATGAGGCAGTCGCAGACCCACCATCGCCAAGGAGAGGCGCCGCGTAAAAGGGCGCCCCATGGGGAGGACACGGCAAGCAAAATTGAGATGCCCGACCAACGACTGAAGGACACGGAGGGAAGTCTTGGAAGCGGAACCTATGGAGGCCACCAACTCCCGAAGGCGACGGATCTTTTGCACCGGCAAGCGCACTACCATAGCCACCGTGTCAATTTCAATACCGAGAAAAGTAAGACACGTAACAGGCCCGACCGTCTTATCAGATGCGACGGGAATGCCGAAGTCGGCAGCCACGCGCAGAAAAGTGCTTAGGAGATTGGGACAAGTGGGTGTCCGCTCAGGCCCGACAAACAGAAAGTCGTCAAGATAGTGCACTATGGAAGCGACCCCCAACTGCCGTTCCATGACCCAATGCAAGAAAGTACTGAAGGCCTCGAAGTACGCACAAGAGATGGCACAGCCCATGGGCATGCACATATCGAAATAGTACCGCGCCTCGAAGCGAAACCCAAGCAAAGGGAAAGCCGAGGGGTGCACCGGCAACAGACGGAAGGCCGATTCGATGTCCACTTTTGCGAGAAGGGCACCAGGCCCGCATTGACGGACCAGGGAGGCGGCGGCATCGAAAGAGGAGTAATGGACCGTACAGAGCTCGCGAGGTATGCGGTCATTGACCGAATCGCCCGGAGGGCAAGAGAGGTTGTGTATCAACCGGAACTTGCCCGGCTCCTTCTTGGGAACCACCCCCAATGGTGAGACCGTAAACGGAGAAAAGGGGGGCACCAGGAAGGGGCCGGCGATGCGACCCAACGCACACTCATCAGAGATCTTCCGCCGCACAAAATCCCCATAAAGCCGAACGGAGGCGGCGTTGCGGGACCCCCCTCACGCGGACTCACCCCGGACAGGAATGCGAAAACCCCGGGAAAACCCACCCAAAATCAAACCCACCGCCCTCCCCCGACGGGAACGCCCGTACGCCAGCAACCAAGGGCGCATCGCCTCGACGCGTACAGGGGTACGGGCCAAGACCCGACCACTGTCACTTTGCTGCCGAGGGGGCCCCCGAAACCCCCTTTTGGCTGCACTTCGCAGCCGCGTGCGCACCCCCGCACAAGGAGCAGGCATGCTTGAATTTGCAGTCGGGGAAGGGGCAGGACGCCTTCTTGAAGCGCCAGCAGACATCCCCCCCGCCGACAGCCCCCTTTGGCTGAGGCAAAGCCGAGCCGGAGGCACGAAAGGAGCGCCCCCCTGCCGGCAGCAAAGACGGCCCTGCCCTACCAACCGCCCCGCCGGATACCCCAGCGCGACCCCGTACAGACATCTGGGTCAACCACAGGTTGATGTCCTTCGTCCCCCACATCAAGCGGCTATTCTCCTCCATCTGGTCCCGAAACTCCTCGTCATAATTCAACCAAGCCCATCCCTCGTGGGCCTGGGACGCCGCCAGGATATTATCAGCATAGGCCAGCAGGGCCCCATACTGGTCCGGGAAGTAGTGACCCCATTTGCTCGCCAAACGCAAGTAGGCGCGGGTCCAGTTAAGGGTGTTGCGAGAAACCTTGCGCACCCTGCCCGCCTTTTCGTCCTCCTTGCGTTTTTTCCTGCTCTCACCGGAGCACTTCCGACCATCGAGGAGACGGAAGATGTCAATATATCTCCGACGCTTAATCCGCCGCCGCAACTTCCTTGGAACGGCCTCCCACAACTCAGAGCACTGTATGACGGAAACCCCACCCGAAACGCTCGCCGCCGCCGCCCGAGTGGAGCCGTGCGAGGAGGCCGAGGACAACGACGAGGAGGAAGAGGAAGAGGATGCACGCCTGCATCGCCGAGCAAGCTTGCGCTTCCCAGCCACCTTCCCCGCCCCCACAGGGCCCAGAGCAGATTCAAGGGCCCCCTCCGCAGCGCCACCAGCATACTCACCACTCCCCCCGGCAGGGGCGACTGGAGCTCCTCCAATGGACATGCCAGGCGACAGAGCCTCGAGCCCAGCAGTGGAACCCGCTGGGGCCACACCAGCCAACATACCAGAAGAAGCCATGGAGGTGGAAGGCGTCGAAGTCCGCGGGACCTGCGGAGAAGGGGAAGAAAAAGAAGCAGCCAGAGCACCAGGAGTACCGGGAGCTGCAGGCGACCTGGCCCCCCAAACACGAGCCGAAGGCCCCAACCTCCCAGCCTCCCAGGCCGCTGCCCCCCCGGACGCCCCGCGCACATCCCCGAACAAGCCCCCCCAGCCTCACCAAGGGCCTGCACCCCCCACGGGGCCGCCCCGAATGCCCAAGGGCCCGCCGGACTCAGGAAACCGGGAGGAGGAGGGGAAACCCAAGGGGAGGGGGAAGGACCCCCGCACCCAGGGGGGGGTGAGAACGAGGGCCAGCCCTCCGCTGCAGTAGGCAGCGGGCTGGGGGCCAGTGCCCGCGGAGCCCCAGGGCCATCGACAACCGTGCCGCCCGGCACCTCCCCGCCCCCCAGCACCGCCAGTGCGGTGACCTCCACCGGAGGCCCCGCAGGAAGGGCCTGCTCGCCCCCGGAGGCGTGCGCAGCCGCACACACGGGCACAGGGAGCCCTCGAGTGGTCCCCCGCCCCCGAGCCCGCCTCATCCCACTACGCCCATGGCTCCGCCGCGCCACAGGCAGCCCGCCGGGAGCCAGGGCTGCGGCACAGCCCGCCCTGCCACGGTCTCCGGGCGAAGCCCCACGCCGCAGAGCTCCCCGCCCCCGGGCGACACCCCTCGCCCCCCTGGCCGCGCCCCGCACCGGGACCCGCCGGGCCATGGAGAGAGGGGGCACGCAGCCAAAGGAGGGCACCCAGCTACAAGCACTGCCCCCGAGCCAACTAAGGCAGCGCTGCTTGGTGATAGCGGGTTTCTTTGTAGGCAGTTATATATATATATATTTTTTTTTTTTTAATGAATTTGTTGAACAGCAGGGGGAACGCCGCTCAGACAGGTCACCCGGCTGGCAAGATGGCCCGCCCACAAAGCAAGGCCTCAGACAGGCCCGGTCTGGCCAACCCCACCCACGTGCCTGGCAGCCAACGGACACGCTGACTCTGCCGGGCAGGAACAAAACCAAGCGAAAAGCGCGTTGGTTTCCTTTTTTTTTTTTTTTTTTTTATTGTAAGTTGAGCAGCGGGGACCGAAAAGCGCCCCCACGAACCACCCGAGACGAACGACGGAACCGGCAGGCCAAAAGAACCCACCCGCACCCGAGAGCGACCCCCCACCAAACCTTTCCACAGCGCGAGCAAGGAGGAAGAGAGGGATCGCCGGCCGGCGAACCCTTCTTGCTCGCGCTGCAACCCACGTGTCCGCCTACACGGTCCAATCACCGAGCCCCCGCCTGGACAGCATGGGGGCCAGGCGCGCGAGCACGCATGCCCGCGCGCCCCCCCCCCAGCGAAAAGCGGCCAGCCGCGAGGTCGGGCCCCGGCACCCGGTTACCAGGCCGGCCGCGGGACCGGGGCCCGGCGGCCCAGCCAATCAATATCCTCTCTGTCCAAAATCTTGCATTAACCTTCTGGACTGTAGTTTGAAATCTTTTTGATCCGAACAATTCCTGTGATATCTTATAAATTGTGATAAAGGTAAACTGTCTCTCAATTGTTTTGGATGACCACTATTATAGTGAAGGAATGTGTTCCTATCTGTTTGTTTTCTATGGATCGATGTGACCCATCCATTGGCGCCTTTTTTAACTACCACGTCTAAAAATACTATGCTTTCCATATGGTATGTATAAGTAAATTGTATATTCGAATCTAATGCATTTAACCAATCAAGAAATTCTTTTAGTAAATTTATCGGGCCGTCCCAGTGCATAAATATATTATCTATGCAGCATTTCCATAATGACAAATATTTCTTATAAGGAGATGATTCCAACCAACAATTTTCATATGTTCTCATAAATAAATTTGCGATGGAAGGAGTGCAAGTCGCCCCCATAGCTACCCCCGATAGTTGTTGGTATATAATGTGATCATACATAAAATAATTTTGAAAAATTGTTATTTTGGCTAGCTGTGATATGAATGTTATCTGTTCTATTGACAAATCTCCTCTATTATGTAGAGATGTTAATACTTCTTCATATGCTGCCATCTGCGGAATACTGGTATATAATGCTGAGACGTCCAGTGTAACTAAAACTAAATCTACATTGGAGACGCATGTTGAATATTCTGATAATATTTGTAGAAAGTGAGAAGTATCTTTAATATACGATGGGATCTCTCCCATTAATGGTCTCAAAAAGGAATCAATGTATATGGAGAGGGGTTCTAAAATAGTGCCCTTCGTGGATACTATTGGTCTTCCCAGGGGATTTGTAATGCTTTTATGTATTTTCGGCACTAGATACAACTTTGCTATAGTAGGACCTGATGTATTCAAAAAGTTCCATTCCTTTTTGTTAATCAGTGTGTTTTCCAAAGCGCGAAGTGTGATTGTTTTGATATGATGTTGTATGCCCATTGTAGGATCTGTTATTAATATTTTATATGTGTCTGCGTTTGACAATTGTCTTTTGGCTTCCATCTGATATTGCTCTTGACTCATAATTACAATGGCTCCTCCTTTATCGGCCCGCCGAATTACTATGTCGGACCGTGCCTGTAAATCTTTCGGTGCTAAGTTTTCTTCTTTCGTGATTGCTTTACGAGTTCATCTAGATGTTTTTTCTAATTCTGTAATATCCTTCAGCACTAAATCTATAAACAGATTGCGCGCTGGATGTACCGGCCCTGGAGGGATCCACGTCGATTTCAACGGTAACTGCACTTTCCGTATACGTGAATTATTCTCCACTTCTACCTCCTGTTTTCTAGACGCGAAAAAGATTTTCAAGTTTAATTTTCTTAATAAACTTTCAGTGTCAATTCTGAATTGAAAACTATCAAAATATGTTTCAGGAACAAACGACAATCCTTTATTCAATACGTTTATTTGTTCTTCTGATATTTGATTAACTGAGAGATTAATTACTAATGGCATTGATCTGAAATTCTTTTGTGTATTATCACATGACTCATTTGTTGACATCCTTCCTAATTTTTGTATCGGGCCTCTCCTCTTCCCCGTTGTTTCCCGCGTCCAACTTCTTTCTTTTTGATTTTCCCTTCTGTGTCATCTGAAAAATCCTCCTTCTATTTTTTGCTTGAATCTGTAGTGCTGGTATTTTCTGAAATTGTATTAAATTCTACTTGTTTGCATGTTTTTTTCGTTTTCCTTTTTAAATTCATCCATGGGTATACATATCCAGATGTGTAATCATCGTGATCCCTCTTCAATTTTTTTGTTTTGATTTTTTTTCACTTCTTCTTTTAGCGTTTGTACTTGCTTGTTGATTTCCTCCGATGTTTTCTCAAATTTATCACCTGTTTCCAAATCCTTTAGACTGTTTATCATACTGTCCATTTCTTGATTCATTGTTTCCAAATTATTTGATACGGTATCTATAATAAGGACCATCAAATCCAAAGAGCATTTATTGAGAATGCCATTCCATTTTTCTATAAATTCTACATCTGTAATGAACATTCTCGGCTCTTTGTACTTCTGAAATATACATATTGAGATCTTTAAGTCTATCCCAATATACTTTATGAGAAAGACCACTGACTATTTTAGTAGCCATTCTCTGTACTGACTCCATCCTCTCTGTATCCTTTCTAAGGTGCGGTCTTCAGAATTGTACACAGTGTTTCCGTAATTTGATCACCGTAGAGCATGGATAAAACACCTCACCAATGGGTCAGGGTCACTGTTCCCTCTAAGCTGTGCGCGTGTGCGCGCGCACACACCTCGCCAAGCGAGCGCACATACTTTACAACAGAGTGCACAAAAATTATGGCTCTGATTCTGATAGAAAACAACACAGACGTCTTAAAATTTAAAAGTTATGATTGTAATTACTAGAAATTTCCCGCTTCATTTAGTAATCGTCTATTTTCATTTAATTTGATTAAAATCAATGTGGTGTACATACTGTATTCTGATGTGTAGTCAAATTTTAAAGTATATAACTCCGAGTGTCATTATGTGGCGCACAAAAATTTAACCTTCCTCCAAAAGCTGCACACAGCTGATATTTTATGCGCACACAGCCTACAGAAAATTAGAGGGAACATTGGTCAGGGTTACACTAATATTTACTTGTACCAATGCCTGTTACACCTTTAAATTATCAGTAAATTCACTATACTCCTTTAAAGACATATATTTGCACTATTAACTGAAGCTAGTAAAACACAAGCATAAAGAAATGCACATGTCCCCAGCCCTGTGAAAACAACAAACAGTAATGAAACATACCAGGAATGTGCAAAGGGATGACACATTCAATCCTAAGGTACAGTGCTGCTGCTACTACAACTACTAGCGACACTGGCAGAAGATAAGCCGTGCAGCTGAGTTTTAAACAGATTGAAGGAGAGAGAGATGATTCGGAGGGAGACCAGCGGGGAACAGGTTACAATAGTCAAGGCAGAAGGTGACTAGTGAGTGGATAAGGGTCTTAGTAGTGTGAGTAGAAAGAAAGAGACACATTTTGCTGATGTTATAGAGAAAGAAGCTGCAGGTTTTAGCCATCTGTTGGATGTGCCCAGAGAAAGAGAGAGTAGTGTCAAAAATGACTCCAAGGCAGGGCCGGCCTATCCATTGAGTGAGAATGTTTTTTGCACAGGGCCTCGCATTTCAGGGAGCCCTGTGCAAAGAACATTCCGCTTTAAAAGTACATTTAAAAAAAAAACAAAAGCAGGCTGCTGCCGCTGCAGGAGCAGCAGAATCGAGTATCCCGCGGGCCCCCCCCCCCCCGCCTGGTAGAGCACTCCCTCCCTCCCTCCCTGCCTGCTTGCCTCAGTCCCTCTCCGCTTTGGCTTTCAGAGCCACGAAGGGAGAGCTTCTCCCTCATGACTCTGTTAAGCCCGCTGGGGAAGATTTCCCATAAGCCCCAGCAGGCTTAACAGAGCCGTGAGGGAGAAACTCTCCCTTTGCGGCTCTAAGCCAAAGCAGAGAAGGACTGAGGCAAGCAGGGAGAGAGGGAGAGAGGGAGTGCTCTGCCGGGCAGGGGGGGGCCCCACAGGACACTCGATTCGGCTGCTGCCGCAGCAGCGGCAGCATCAGCAGCCAGCTTTTTTTTTTTTTAAGTTTTAATTTTCCCTGGGCTGATGGGAGGGAAGGGGGTTAGGAATGGTAATGGGCTGGAGGGGGGTTTAGGACTTGAGGTGGGCTGATGGGGTTAGGACTGGTAATGTGCTGTGGGCTGATGGGGGGGTTTAGGACTGGTAATGGGCTATGGGGGGCTAGAACTGGAAATGGGCTGATGGGGGGGTTAGGACTTGAGGTGGGCTGATGGGGTTAGGACTCATAATGTGCTGTGGGCTGATGGGGGGGTTAGGACTGGTAATGGGTTGGGGGTTGCTAGGACTGGAAATGGGCTGCGTGGAAGGGGAGGCTTGAACGGCAAATAGCTGATGGGAATGGGGACTTGGAATGGAAATGGGCTGAGTAGAAGAGGGCTTGAACTGCAAATAGCTGATGGGAGGGGGTTTGGAATGGAAATGGGCTGAGTGGAAGCGGGCTTGAACTGCAAATAGCTGATGGGGAGGGGGCTTGGAATGGAAATGGGCTGAGTGGAAGGGGGCTTGAACTGCAAATAGCTGATGGGGAGGGGGGCTTGGAATGGAAATGGGCTGTAAGGGGAGGGAGCTAGGAATTGGAAATGGGCTGAGTGGGGGGGAGCTAGGACAGAAAATGGGCTGATAGAGGGGCTAGGATAGGACTGAAAATGGGCTGTTGGGGGGAGCTAAGATTGGAAATGGGCTGTGGTGGGGGCTTGGATTGAAATGGACTCATGGAGGGGCTAGAACTGGAAGTAGCCTCATAGGGGGCTTGGATTGAAATGGGCTGAGTGGAGGGGAGCTAGGATTTGACATGGGCTGATGATGGGGCTAGAAAAGGACTAGAAATGGGCTGATGGGGTTGGGATTGGAAATGAGCTGATGGAGGGACTCGGATAGGACTGGAAATGGACAGGGGAGCTAGGACTGGAAATGGGCTGATGCAGGGACTAGAAGGGAGCGGATGCTGGTGGGGCTGGAACTAGAAGGGAGCTGATTTTGGGGGAGGATTAGAATGGGATGGGGCTGGGAGAGTGAAATGGAGAGGGGAAAAATATTTTGTGTGGGAGGGAAGAAAAATCTACAATTGGCTGGGTATTGGAAGAGTATGTGGGGACTGAGGATGGAGGGGTAAAATTTGAGTGGATGAAATAGGAATGAGGAAAGAGCAAAAGGAGAAAGATTAGTATGTTAAAGCAGATATAGAGAGAGAATAGAAAAAAAAACTAGAAGAGAGAAGAAAGGACAAATGGGCAGCAGATGATGGAGAGTTAGCATAAGACACAAAGAAACCAGAAGAAAGTGGCTGGAGCAATTGCAGCTGAAAAAAATGTGCAAAAGGTAGAAAGATATCTCTTTATTTTGAATTTATTAACTGGAATATGTCAGCTCTGGGAAATGTGCATCTTTAAGGTCTGTGCTTGTTGCTAATTACGATACTGCAATTGACTCGTTCTATAAACTGAACTACTGTGCACGTTATTTTGTACTGTTTCACTTCATAGGTTGTTTGCACCGTTATTGTTCTGTATGATTATTCAACCTGAATAAAAAGATTTAAACATAAGGTCTGTGCTTTGTTTAGTAGAAGAGGAAATTAATTTATAGTTTTATTTCTACAGTGTTGTTGTACATTCCAAATTTGGCTTTTGGGGTTCCCAGTTTAATTATTGTCTTCCTGTTTCTAAATTGTGATTCCTTGTTTCGTGATGGTCTATGTTCTGCATGTGTAACTGAGCTGAGGTATTCTGTTTATGTAGTTGCTATTTGACATTGCCCTTGTTCTCTTTCCCCAGTAGGTCATGTATTGTTATTCTCTGAAATGTATTGGTTTAATATTTGCAGTGTTGCCTTTTGATAGGTAGAGTATGGTGCTTTGTGAGTCCTGGTAGTGCTGTTACGATACGGTGGTTTTGCTATGGGTTCTAAATGGGCAGTGTTTGTAGTAGTTTCTAATGTGCCTGGCGGTTGGCACTGGATTATAGTAATGTAGAAATCTTTTAGTCTTTCTTTATCCATACACTCATTAAGAGGCATGTTTACTAAAAGTTAGTGTATGGTAACATTATGCAAATGTTTATGCAAATGAGGCCCCTTATGCAAATGAGGCCCCGCACCGAGTCTCCGCACATGGCCCAGCATCCCCCTTGGGCTGCCCCTGCTCTAAGGTTGTGAGCTGAGGAAACGGGAGGTGTGTAGTATCATCCACAGAAATAGAGAAGGAAGAAGGGTGGTAGGGGGGGAAGATGGATTTAGGGGCAAAGATAAGGAGCTCAGTTTTGGCCATGTACAATTTCAGATGGTGGTGAGACATCCCAGCAGAAATGTTGGATAAGCAAGCAGAAATCCAGGACTGGATTCCTGGAGAGGTTTCAGGTATAAAGAGGTAGATCTGATAAAGATGGTAAAGATGGTACTGAAAACCATGGGAGGTAATAAGTGTGCCTAAGGACTGAGTGGAGAGAGAGAAAAGGAGAGGTCCCAAGAAAGAGCCCTGAGATACTACAATGGAAGGTGGGATGGCAGTAGAGGAGGATCCACCAGAACATACACTAAAAGTGCACTGGGAGAGATCAGAAGAAAACAGGACAGAACAGAGCCCCTAAATCCAAGCAAGGACAGGATATTGAGGAAAAGGTAGTTATCAACAGTGTCAAAGGCAGCAGAATGGTCAAGAAGGATGAGGATCAAGTAAAAGCCTTGGATTTTGTGAGAAACAAGTCACTGTAGACTTCGGTGAGAGCCGTTTTTGAGGAATGTAAAGGATGAAAGTCAGACTGCAGTGGATCCAGAAGGGCTTGAGAGGAAAGAAAGTCAAGACAGTGGTAGTGAACCACTAATTCAAGTAGTTTTAAAGAAAAGGAGAGGAGAGAGATAGGCCAATAACTGGAAGGACAGGCAGGGTTTAGTGAGGGCTATTGATGGCATTATGAGGAGAGGTGTGACCAGAGCATGCTTGAAGGCCACAGGAACAGTTGCAGCAGAAAGCAATAGGATAAAGATATGACAGATGGAAGGAATGATGGTGGAAGAGACAGAGATAGAGTTTAGTAGATGGGTGGGAATGGGATCAGGGAAGCAGGTAGTCAATTTGGAGGATAGATTTGAAGTTTCTTCCTCAGTGATTTCAGAAAAGGAATAAAGAATGACAGAAGGTGTGGGAAGGATTTGGATTTGAAGAGGGGGAGGGGAAGAGGAGGGAGAGAGGGAGGTAAACCTGTGCAGAATTCAAGGCTAATCGTTTGGACATTGTCATGGAAATAGCCAAGGTTTGGGCAGAAAGTGAAGGAGGGACTGGGGGAGGAGGGACCTTGAGGAGAGACTGAAGCATAGCAAAAAGACGGCAAGGGTCAGAGGCTAGAGAATTAGTTAGGTGGCAAGTGCTATGACTGACTTTGAAATGTAGGTAGACTGCAAGTGTATGTGATTTAAACCAAAGGCATTCAGCTGAGCGGACACAGGGACATAGTTAGTAGGTTGAAGAGGGCAGCTAGAGTTGAGGAATGGAACACCTCACAGGGTGTGTAATGGGAGGAACAAGTGCATCCAGAGCATAGCATAGTGTTATAGAAAGATACCGTCTCATCAACGGACTTAAATGACATAGTTGAGAAAAGAGGTGATATGACAGCAGTAGAAAAAGCTGAAGGGTCAATAGAGTGAAGATTCTTAAACATGTTGGTGGAGACCAGGCAAGACCAGGACAGGGGGTGGCTAAGGGTGAAGGTCAGCAGGTGAAGGTCAGATAAGTGAAGAACTAAGGTGCAGAAGTTTGAGAGTGAGCAGTTGGAGAAGAAAACGAGGTCAAGGCAGTGGCCATGCTTGTGAGTAGGAGTGGTAGAGCACAATTGGGGGTTGAATGAGGTGGTTGTGGAAAAGAGTTTTAAGGTATAAGGGTCAGAAAGGTCATCAATGTGGATGTTAAAATCCCCAAGAATAAGGGAAGGGGAAGATGCATCCAGAAAGGAGGAGAGCCAGGAGTCAAAGTCTGTGATAAAGGTGGAGGTGGACTTGTAGGGGAGTTGATAAATGACAGCTACCTGGAGAGATAGTGGGGTGAATAGGCAGATAGTGTGGACTGCAAAGGGAGTCTTGAAGGACTACAAAAAGGGACTGCTACTTCTAGAGAGAGATCTGCAAGTATAAGTATTTATTTCTGGGAACTTTTCTAAATCTAGGTGAAAAAGGAATTCTTAAGATTAAAGCTGATTAATCTGTGAATCCAGTATATTTGTTAAATCAGTCAGGGCCTAGTATCAGCAAACAGCTTTTAGTTAAATTAAAAATTAAATAGGTAGCTTTCAGTTTACATTTAAAACCCAGCAGAGAGCTTCTAGTTTAAATTTAATACTCAGTCAGGGCCTATCAGCAGCAAAGAGCTTTCAGTTTAAATTTAAAACACAGCAGAGAGCTTTCTGGTTAAATTTAGAACCCAAGACTCCCTCAATCCAAGCCAGGAAATTGGTCACAGATTACCTTAAAAGCACAGGACAGGGTACTGTGTAGCAGCCAGTTCTTAAAAAGTTTTCTATCCCTTCCTCCCTCCCTGAAACCCACCCATCCCTAGGTTAATTGTAGCTTTACATGTGCTTAAATCTCTTAAAGGAAAGGAGATGCCATATTCACTCTCAGGTGCAGCTGTTTATCCTCATCAGGCATACATTAAGGACCTGAGATTAATTAAGCTTCAGGTGAACAAATACATTCAACGTATTAGGTATAGTTTTGTTAGCATAGGTATCCCCAGCAACCCTTAGTAAATAAAGAACTTAAATATCTAAGCACAACCTTAAAACTAAATGAAGACAGCAGTCTAGCAGCGAGATGGGGGTTTTTCCAGTCTTTTGCACTAAGTGTCACATGTATGATTTTCTCCCAGTTGGTGAGGGGTCTTACATGTACACTAGGTGCAAGGAGCTCTTTGCTCTCAGGGAACTAGTCCGATCTCTGGAGGCTAGAGTAGCATACTTGGAGGACATAAGGAAGACAGAGAGGTACATAGATGAGACCTACTCGTATAAGAATATAGTACTGAAGTCCCACCTCCAGTCTAGCAGCATCCCTGTTGCTATGGAGGAGAGATGTCACGTGACAGGAGAGCATCACCCTGGAGAAGCAGGAAGTGATCCTGTAGCTGGGACCTGTCCTCCAGCTGATGTAAAACCCCCTCACACTGAGGAGGTTTCTCCAGAACCATTTCCCCATGAGGGAAGGGTTAGGACAGCCATTATACTTGGTGATTCAATCATTAGGCATGTAGATAGCTGAGTAGCTGGTGAACATGAGGATCGCCTGGTAACATGCCTGCCTGGTGAGAAGGTAGCAGACTCACGCACCACCTAGACAAGGTCTTAGATAGTGCTGGGGAGGAATATGCTGTCTTGGTGCATGTCGGTACCAATGACATAGGAAAATGTGGTAGGAGGTTTCTGGAGATTAAATTTAGGCTTTTAGGTAGGAAATTGAAATCCAGAACTTCCAGAGTAGCATTTTCTGAAATGCTTCCCGTTCCCTGAACAGGACCCAAAAGGCAGGCAGAGCTCTAGAAGCTCAATATGTGGTTGAAATGATGGTGCAAGGATGAGGGATTTGGATTTGTTAGGAAATGGGGAACATTCTGAGGAAAGGAGGGGCTCTTCCGAAGGGATGGGCTTCACCTTAACCGGAATGGAACCAGGCTCCTGGCATTAACCTTTAAAAAGGAGATAGAGCAGCTTTTAAACTAGATAATAGGGGAGAGCCAACAGTCTACCAAGAGTGCATGGTTTGGAACAATGTATCCTTGAAGGATACTACCAAAAGAATGAAGTTAGAGCATATCAGCAAAGAGGTTCCAGTAAAGACAAAAGTAGCCCAAATGCACTTGAGTATAGAGCAGACAGAACTTAAAGATTCCAAATTACCCCTGCCTAACAATAGCCAGATTAATATGAATAGAATACAGCTTCTAAAATGTGTGTATGCAAATGCTAGAAGTCTATAAAATAAGATGGAGAGTTAGAATATGGAGCACTAAATGAGAGGTTAGATATGATTGGTATCTCAGAGATATGGTGGAAGGAGGAAAACCAGTGGGAGACTGTGGTACCTGGGTACAAACTACATCATAACGATAGAGCTGATCAAATTGGTAGAGGGGTTGCGCTCTATGTTAGAGAGGGCATTGTGTAAAGTTTTGCAGGAAACAAAATTCACTGTAGAATCTCTATGGATTGAAATTCCATGTAAAAAGGGGAAAGCAATGGCAGTGGGGGTGTACTATCGACCGCCTGGCCAGAATGAACAAATGGATGATGAAATGTTCAAAGAAATCAGGGAAGCTAACAAAAGTTGCAACACAGTAATAATAATGGGTGATTTCAATTATCACGGTATCACCTGGGTCAGTGTCATGGCAGGACATGCTAGGGAGATAAAGTTTCTAGATGAAGTAAATGACTGCTTCTTCGAGCAGCTGGTTCATGAACTGACCAGCGGGGAAGCCATTTTGTATCTAGTCCTTAGTGGAATACAAGATCTGGTGCAAGAGATAAGGGTGTTGGGACCACCTGGCAATAGTGTTCATAGCATGATCACGTTTGATTTAATAAATAGAGGAGGGATGGTAAGGAAATCCACAGTACTGCCTTTTAACTTTCAAAAGGGAGACTATGATAAAATGAGGAAAATAGTTAAGAAAAAACTAAAAGGAGCAGTTGCAAAGGTTAAAGATTTACATCAAGCTTGGGTATTGGTTAAAAATGCTATCTTGGAAGCCCAGACCAGCTGTATTCCACGCTTTAAGAAAAGTGGAAGGAAGTCCAAAAAACTGCCAGCATGGTTTAAAGGTGAAGTCAGAGAGATTTTTGTTGCCTAAGAAGCATCTTTCATGAAATGGAAAAAGGAGCCAAATTGTATTGTATAATAGTGCATGCTGTAAATAGCTCACCAAGAATCAATGACACCCTACACACACACACATTTACTGTTTCAATGCATGCACACACAAGACTCAGTATTTTGTAAATTGTTTGCTATGTAGACTGCCTTGATTACAGGAGAAAGCGGTATAGAAATCCTTTTACATAAATAAATAAATAAATAAATAAATAAATGATGAAAACTGGAAACAACATAAGCACTGGCAAGTTAGATGCAAGGCATTGATAAGGTAGGAAAAGAGAGAATTTGAGAAGAAGCTTGCTATGGAAGCAAAAATGCATAATAAAGACTTTTTCAAGTACATTCATAGCAAAAAACCTGTGAGAGAGTCAGTTGGACCATTAGATGAGAGGGGGTTAAAAGTGGTACTAAGATGGGACAAGGCCATAGCAAAGAGACTGAATGAATTCTTTGCTTCGGTCTTTACTGAGGAAGATGTAGGAATGTTACCTATGACTGAAATGTATTTAAAGGAGATGCTGTGGAAGAATTGAAAGAAATATCGATAGACTGGGAAGATGTATTACAACTATTTGATAAACTGAAGAGTAGCAAATCAGCTGGACCAGATGGTATACATCGAAGGGTATTGAAAGAACTGAAATATGAGATTGCAGACTTACTATTAGTAATCTGTGAGCTATCATTTAAATCATCTGTAATACCTGAAGACTGGAGGGTGGCCAATGTAACACCAATTTTTAAAAAGGGTTTCATGGGTGATCCGAGAAACTACAGACCCGTGACCTGAGGACAGTACCAAGAAAAATGGTAGAAACTATCATAAAGAACAAAATTACTGAACGTATAGATAGTCATGGTTTAATGGGAGATAGCCAACATGGCTTTAGCAAAGGAAGGTCTTGTCTTACTAATCTGTTATGTTTTTTTGAAGGTGTGAATAAACAGGTAGACAAAGGTGAGTCAGTAGATATAGTGTATCTCCATTTTCAGAAAACTTTGACAAGGTCTCTCATCAGAGATTTTTGGCAAAATTAAAAAGTCATGGGATAGGAGGCAGTGTACTATTGCTGATCAGGAACTGGTTAAAAGATAGAAAGCAGAGGGTAGGGCTAAATGGCCACTTTTCCCATTGGAGAAAAGTGAATAGTAAAGTACCCCAGGGATCTGTGCTGGGTCTGCTGATTTTTAGCATATTCATAAATGACCTGGAAATGGAAATAACGAGTGAGGTTATCAAATTTGCAGAAGTCACAAAACTCTTCAAAGTTTTTAAAACCCATGAGGATTGTGGAAAATTACAAGAGGATCTTGATAAACTGGAAGACTGGACATCCAAATGGCAGATGAAATTTAACATGGACAAGTGCAAAGTTATGCACCCAGGAAAGAAAAACCCAAACTATGGTTACACGATGCAAGGTTCCACATTAGGAACCACAACCCAAGAAAAAGATTTAGGCGTCAATGTGGATAACATGTTAAAACTCTCTCCCCAGTGTGCAGCCGCAGCCAAGAGAGCAAATAGAATGCTAGGTGTCATGAGGAAAGGAATGGTAAATAAAACAAAGGATATTATAATGCCTCTGTATCGTTTCTATAGTGCGACCGCACCTTGAATATTGTGTGCACTTCTGGTCGCCGTATCTTAAAAAGGATATAGCATTATTGGAAAAGGTACAGAGAAGAGCCACCAAAATGGTAAAGGGGATGGAAGGATACCCCTATGAAGAGAGGCTAAAAGGTTAGGACTCTTCAATCTGGAAAAGAGACAGCTGAGAGGAGATATGATAGAGGTCTATAAATTAATGAATGGAGTGGAACGGGTAAACATAGATTGATTGTTTACACCATGAAAATATAGAAAGACTAGGGGACATGCAATGAAGCTATTTAAGACTAAAAGAGAAAATATTTTTTCACTCAACGTATTATCAAACTCTGGAATTTGCTACCGGAGGTTGTAGTAAAAGCTATTAGTGTAACTGGATTTAAAAAAGGTTTGGACAAGTTCCTGGAGGAAAGGTCCATAAACTATTATTAAAGTGGACCCAGAATATCCACTGCTTGACCCAATACAAGCACTGTGGAACCTGTGTCTTTTGGGGAAACTGCTAGGTACCTGTGACCTAGATTGGCCACTGTTGGGAACAGGCTACTGGGCTTGATGGACCTTGATACTGGGCTTGATGACCCTGTATGGCATATCTTATGTTCTTGTGTTCTTATGAAGTGAAGGAATTAGATGGAGGCAGGAGGGACTGAAATTGGCAGGACTGAGAAAGTAAGTACCCAACACCGCTGCTAAGGCCAATGGGCCGAGGTGTATGGGAAAATAGGTAGCCTCCAGGACAGAGGGCAGCAACTGAATAAGGGAAGGGGGAGATGCATCCAGAAAGGAGGAGAGCCAGGAATCAAAGTCTGTGAGAAAAGTAGAGATGAACTTGTTGTGGGGTCAATAAATGACAGCCTCCTGGAGAATAGTGTAGTAAATAGGTGGATGGCATGGACTTCAATAATGACAAGGGCTCAACAGAGACGTGGTAGTCTAGCTACAGCCGTCTGACTGGGAGTCTCACTGAGCTATAGCAACAGAGAACTGGAGGCCTAATTGAGCAGTCACTGACAACAGTTCTGCTCTCCCACTCTTCCTTTCTGCTTAATTCAAAGATTTGAAATCTTTCTCATATCAAGCTTTCTGATTAATCAAATCTTTTTCTGTGCTTGCACTGGCTATTCAAATCATGTGATTAAGGCATAGTATAGTTACTTGAAGTAATGGCTGGTGACATAGAAACGTTGAGAAGGCCAACAGATGTCTTAGAAACAATGTTAACAAGTAATGCTCCCTCCCACGAAGGGAGAGGAATAAGACATATAACATAAGTGAGCCCTCAGCACTGTTGATAGCCACAATATTGGAGGAATAAGGGGGAAAGGACTAGGATGTGGAGAAGATGGGGAGGGAGGGGCATGGCGAATGCAGTGAGTAGGAAGAAGAGTACATGAGGTGGGTTTAGGAGGAATTTGGTGGGTTCCTGAAAATTCTCATGGTAAGCAGAATCACTCATTACCTTTTGGCTCCCAGAACAGATTGGGGGAAGGGATGGGATGGAGCATGGATCATATATTCTGGAAACATGGGCATCACCTCCTTGGATAGAGGACAGGTGTGAAGAATGTTCCATTAATTCTTAAAGTTGCACTTAGCCAAAAAAAGGATGAGGGGAGTATGAACTGTACCTGTATAACTAGGATGTTACCACTGGTCGTGTACAATGCTAATCCGAGAGGATCAATGGACTGGTTTGAGTCATTATAGAGGAAACTTGTTAGAAGTTATTAAAAAGCTGCAGCCAAGTTTTTCCCATTACCCTTGGGTCTGGCGTTTGTTATTTGTTGAAGGGACTGGTTTGAAGTGGGACAATCGACTGATTGCCAGAGGGGTGCAAATGCTGATATTATGTCCTCATTGCACTTTTCTGATAGGCATGAACATATGAGGTAACTGCATCAAAGAGCAAAGCAGGAGGGCACTAAATTCATGCAATAACCTCCTGAAGCATTAGGGATGCTTTGTTGACATCCTTGAAGTTTGCCAGCTATCCTCAGCAACAGAATGCACAGGAGTCAAACAAATTCTTTTCTAATAACATTGCAGTCTCCTCCATCTCCAGCTCACAACGGGAAGAATTCCTCACAAAATACTAATTTACTCCATTACTGGACCATGATCCTCTCTTATGGCATACAGCAACTCTGCTGGGGAGTCAACAGCAGCTCTTTGCTTGCTCACATCTCTCACATCCTGATCTTCCCTCTATTCCTTTGAACTGTGGATCTTTCCTCAGACTTCCTAGTTATAGCCTGGACAAATTACCTAGTGGTCTCACTTTGGGGGTGTTCCTGTAACATACTATCACTTAGTTCAGGGGCATCCAACTTGTGGCATGTGGGCCAAAGGCAGCTCATCTGACCTTGGGATGTAGCCTGCTTGAGATTTTCAGAACAATTTTTTTTTTACCTAATTAGCTAATACACATGATTTGGAAGAGCTATTTGGTGTATATGAAGTCGCAATTTGAGAAAAGATTCACACATTTTGCTGAATAAAAATCATGATATATATATTTAAAAAAAATCATGATATAACAGGCTAAAATATTCATGCAGCCTGTACACATATGGATTCCCGAACATGTGGGCCATGGCTGAAAAAACTTGGAATCCCTTAACTTAGTGAGTCACAGGACTACATGAACACATCCTAAGCTATCAGCATGTAAGTGTTCTGGTGCACTAAAAAAATCAAGAAAAGGGAACAATAGAGCATAGAACAGAATAGTCAAGTTCTGTTTGGAAAAACATATATACTACAGGCCCGATATTCAAAAGGCATTTACACAGTTTACAGCCAAGTAAACTGTGTAAATGCCTTAGATGCCGTTGAATATCCCCGACTATTTTCTCTATGTGCCCCAATGCTATCCAGTTAGCATCAGGGTGTGTTCGGGCGTTCTGGAGCAGAGCAAAGGTGGAGACTGCTGCTAACCATTTAGTGGTGATATTGGACCACTAAACTGTCAGTGGTCTGCGGCTAAACCTAGGCCAGCTTTTGGCTCACCTAGTTCTAGCCACAGACCACTAACTGTGTAGTGGTCCAATATTGGTGCTACATGGTTGGGGTCTGTGGCGTTGACCCCTTGATGCACAACCCAGATATTCAATGCTGTTGCCATGGCATTGAATATCCAGGTTTAAGGGTGAGCGGGCAGGGCTATGCGCCATAGCAGCACATAGCCCGCCCAGAAGAAAACCGGACCCTATATGGTCTTAATAGAAGCTAAATGAATGTGCTTTGTTATTCTGTTCAATTCTTCACTCTAGCCTGGTTTTTCAAATTAAACGATATAGAAAGAATATGTAGGAGCTAATAGTTCAGTGTTTATGTCTGATTCTTACAAATGTTTATGGACCACTGCTCTTTTTAATCTTTGAAGTTGTGTCCATGTCTGAGGTTTTTTTATACTTGATTCATCCTCGTTTCCTGATGAAAAATATCTGCTTAACACTTGTGTTTTTAAAAGTACTCCTCTAATAGCATTCCTTAATGTTTTTAAAGTACTACTCATATCACTCATCTTTGTTTTCTTTTTGTTTTCTAGACAGAGAATCAGTCCAGGAGGAATAATAAACTTAACAACCTAATCTCAACTCGTGTATGAATACATCATGCATGGTCTTTTCCAGTCTGACTTAACCAAGGGCTGCTTTCCAGCAGAATGGCTTTGTGTAATAGACATAAGCCAAGCAGGAATTGGTAGACTGTACCAGCCCTTGGATAACAGAGATTTAAAAAAGACTACATTTACTAAAGTTACGCTGTAATGAGGATCATTTTGTCAGGTTTGAAACGAGAGAAACAGTGCCAATTGATAAGGCTTCAATCACAGAAGCTGACGTATTAAGAAGAGAAACATTTTCCAAATGCCATTTGCAAGCAAAAAGAGCATTTTTTTCTCTCACAAAGGGCTACTCTTTGTGCAAAGCTTTCTGCAAGCAAAACTGTATTCACAGTAATATTTAATGAATTCTTGTGATACAAAACCCATGCAAAATAGCTCATTAACTATTAGTGATTAGAACATGCATATGCAAAATTTGCTTTGCCGTCTAGATTTAGCAAAAAAATCATGTCCATGAAGTGTAGGACTTTTTCAGTTAAAAAAGATAATTAAGAGGTCAATGTATTAATCCAAGCAAAACTTTGTAAAATAGCATGCAATATGTTTCTACTGGAACTTAAATGTAACTGAATCCAGTAGAAAAATATCACACAAAATTTTGCTATGAGAAATGTAAGATAATTTCCTTTTGCACTTTTCATTTCCAGCTCAGAACAAGGGCTGGGATCTTGGACCATGAACTTCCCATCTTTAGTTAATTCAATCACTGCTCAAACAGGGGCCATGTACCAGGGACCCTTTCAAAGATCAGCCCTTATAATCATAAGCCCAAATCCAGCCAAATGCAACTATCTTATAATGACTATGGTTCCTGAACTCCAAGCACTGTGAATATTGTGTCTATGGCATCCCAAGCCCTGGTTCACCAAGAGAAAAGAAGGCCCATGTTGGGAATTGAACCAAGATCTCTCTGAATAAATGGTCTATAGCATTTAACTTTCAAAAAGCAGACTATGATAAAATTAGGAAAATGGTTAAGAAAAAACTAAAAGGAGCAACTGTGAAGGTTAAGAGTTTACATCAGGCCTGGGCGGTATTAAAATATACTATCTCGGAAACCCATACCAGATGTATTCCATGCTTTAAGAAAGGTAGAAAGTAGGCCAAATGACAGCCAGCAGAGTTTAAAGATGAGGTCGGAGAGGCTGTAATAGGCAAGAAAGAATCTTTCAGAAAATGGAAAAAGGAGCCAAATGATGAAAACAGGAAACAGCATAACTACTGGCAAAATAAATACAATGCATTGATAAGGCTAGCAAAGAGAGAATTTGAAAAGAATCTTGCTGTGGAAGCAAAAGCACACAATAAAAGTTTTTTTGAGTACATTCATAGCAATGCACCTTTGAGAGAGTCAGAGACCGAATGAATTATTTGCTTTGGTCTTTATTGAAGATATAGAAAACTTACCCATGCCAGGAATGATATGTAAAGGTGATGTATCAGAGGAATGGCGAGGCCGCGTGGCCCCCCCCCCCGGGGCGTGCGAGCGGCCGGCGTTAACCGGGGGGTGGCCGGCCGCGCGCCCGCCGCGGCGTGGCTGTGCGATTCGCGGGGAGGGCCTGCGGCGCGTGAAGGGCTCCCATTGGCTCCCACGGCACATGGCAGGGCGCGGGAGCCAATGGGAGGAGTAGAAGAGTTACGGGGGGAGTAAGGGGAGCGTTGCGGTGTCCTCCGGCCTTTCCCTCGAGGTGGCCGGAGGTACCGGACGTGTCTGGGCACTTGCTCTTGAAGCTGGATTGTGGTGCATGCCTGCGGGTGGTTTTGTGTGCACAGATTGGAGGGGTAGATTGTGGAATGAAACAGTCGGGTGGCTTAGGAATTGGAGGTTGATGGTAGCAAGTGTTCTGTCCAGAGAGGGTGAAGCATGGGAGGTGCCTGGCTTTGTGCATGGAGAACATCCTCCGGCATCTAGGAGGATGTGGATTGCCTGTTCAGCGACTGAGAGTTGGGGCCGCCCGGAGGGAGAGGGGGTGGGGGGGGGCGTTGTGCAGTGGTGACCCGCTGCACGCGTGGATCCGGGCCCTGGGTGGATCTCAGGAGGGGTTCATTGTGGAGGCACTGGCCTTTGGGACTTGGTGGGGGGTTGAATGGGATTCCTCATGTTGGTTTTGGATTACTGGGGGTTTCTTTGATTGTAGTGTTTGGGTTTGTTTTGTGGTGGTTTGGTGCGAGTGACTCCAGTTTAGTCCCGACCTGCCTGGGTTATGTAGCAGGGGAAAGCCTCCAGGTCATTTGTTGGCATGAGACTCAAGCAGAATCACATTCACAAAGGCGGAGCAATGGTTTCTAGCACAACAACAACTTTTATACCTTTCTTCTCCATTCTGTGCATAGGCACACTTCTCATTGGTCCCGGTAACCCTGTCTATCCCCTCTATGGGTCCCGGTACCATTACGTAGTCATCCAATGCAGAGTTGGTCTGGGCTTAGCTCCTGCTTGCCCCCCCTGCGAGTCCCCATTACATTGGACAGTGCTTAGACTCTGGATACAATTCTCTGCCAACGTCACTTAGCTGACTAGAACAGGGAAAGCGGGGCACTGTATCCCTTCTCTCAGCAGAATTACTTAATTCGCAGCAGCTTCCACTCTTATCAGTGCTCATTAGAGCTTGTTTTCTATCTTTGCTAAGTTTTGATTCTGCTAGCTATCCTTAGTTCAGTTTCGATTCTATGAAAGCAGCATTCAGGGGGGTCTTCATTCCTCGGGGGCCGATCCACAGGCTTTATTTACAGGTCCAGCTGCTTAGGCCTGCCTGCCTAGTTCAAACAGCGTGGATCATAGGCCTTTGCCTACCACATTTCCCCCTTGGATTAATCTCACCCTAATTTTAATAAGGTGTGAGAGTTAAATCACTATGATTACACTGGAGTTGGATTACGTCCATACATGCTAGACTTAGGGTGCCATAAGGCTCGGGAGTCGTGGCGGGTGGCCGTGGGGGGGGGGGGGCGTGGGGGAAGGGCAGGGGCAGCGGCGGATGAGTCGGCGGTTGCTGCTGGGGTGGGCAGGCGCGATTGGTGGGGCTGGCGGGGCCCGGCGGGTGGGTGGGGGGGCGGATGGGGAGAGGTGTCTCCCCTGGTTGGGTACATTGGCAGGGTGGGGGGGGCAGGGCCCCTCCCGGGCAGATTGGCTGGGGGCATGGCAGCTGCGTTGGGGGGGGCGGCGGGTGCGGGGCATCTTCCCCTTTTTTCTCCCCACAGGACACTCCGAGATGGCAGTTCACTGGGACCCCGAGGCACGAGAGTCCGCTGTCACAGGCCGGCGCAGCGCTGAGCGGGGAGGAGAGCACGCCTGCAGCTGCGTCAGCGGAACAAGGACAGGGCTCGAGGAGCGTGGTGCCAGGTCGGTCGGAGGCAGGAGCGGTGCCTGAGCAGGCGACAGCTGCGGCAGGTGAGTCTGTGGGGGCGGGGTCTTCGTGGGGAATCCCGGCGGGGGAAGAATGGGGGGAAGGTGGCCAGGAAGCAGCGGCGTTCGGGCCGTCGGTGTCGGGCTTCGGGTTCCTGGTCATCTACGTCCTCGGTATCGTCGTTGTTTGCATCCGGGTCGGCTGGGAGCAGGGGTGGGGGCGAGGCGGTGGGGTTGGTTCGTCGTCGGTGGTAGTGTTCTCGGAGTTGGGGAAGGCGTGCCGAGGAAGCGGTGCCGAAAAATTAAGGAGAGGCGCTATATTGATATCTTTCGGTTCAAGGAAGCAGCAGAGGGAGGATGGCAAGGCGGGTAGAGTGCGAAAGGTGGCGTGCAACGTACCGAGTTGGGCGTGGGCATTACTGTGCTGGCGGATTCGGACTCCATCCGGGAGGCCGCTCCGTGTCCGGAATGCCCCGGCGGTGCGGCGTTTAACGGCGTGGTCCAGGATCGGCTGGCGGTGGAGATCGGGTTGGGGGGGGGTAGCGGGCCCTTTCGGGAGCCGCCCTTCCGGCGGAGCCAGGTAAATACCGATTTGATCCATAACCTGTCCCGCCCTATCGGGGTTCGGTGACTGATCATATCTCCAGGGAGTTGTGCTGGTAGTGGGGGAGGCGCGGACTGGGGCAGTACACTGCGTTGTTGGACAGGCTCGTGCAGATGACGGGGGAGTGGGGGTTCCGTTGGCAGAGGGGAAGGCGGAGGGCCCCCCCCCCGACTCGGTTCACCTTGTTAGGGATCGAGCTGGAGTCTGGGGAGTGATTGGTGCGCCTGCCGGTGGGTAGGATCCGGTGGCTCTGGGTTCTGGTGGCGAACGCCTTGGGTTCCAGAAGGGGGACATCGTGGGAGATGCAGGCGTTAATCGGGTCCTTGAATTTCGACTGTAGAGTTATCCCTAAGGGGCGAGTGTTGGTGAGGCGTTTGCAGGTCTCTCCGGACCGCATCCTCGTATGAGGGCCGCAGAATATTCGGGCCGATATAGCTCATTTGGGATGAGTTCGGGCGGGCGTTCGATGGTACTACGGTTCTCCGAGATCGGGAGAGCGGCAGTCGGGACCGGCAGTTGTTTACCGATGCGGCTGGTGGGTTGGGCCTTGGGGTGTACTTTGGCGGCTCGTGGTGTGCGGTGGAGTGGCCTGATGCTTGGGAGGTAGTCGGTCTCACGGCCGATATAACCTTCCTGGAGTTGTTTCCGCTACTGGTGGTGTTGGAGGTCCAGCCGGACAGGGTTCGCCATCATAGGCTTGTTTGGTGGTGCGACGACGCAGCGGTGGTAAGCGTAGGGAGCGACTACACTCCACGCGTATCCCGGTAGCAAAACTGATACGACAGGTCGTGTTGGTTGGCTTGCGGCTGGATACCGTGGTTCGGGCACGGCATATACCCGGCAAGGTTCCCTCTAATTTTCTGTAGGCTCTGTGCGCATAACATAGCAGCTGTGTGCAGCTTTCGCAGGAAGGTTACAATTTTGTGCACCACATAACGACACTCGGAGTTAGATACTTGAAATTTGACTGCATGTCCGAACACAGTATGTGCACTTTAATCAATTTAAATGAACATAGGCGATTACTAACTGAAGTGGAAAATTGCTAGTAATTACAATCACGACGTTTGAATTTTAAGACGTCTGTGTTGTTTTCTATCGGAGTCAGAGCCGTAATTTTGTGCGCTCTGTTGGCAAAGTATGTGTGCTCGCTCGGTGAGGTGTGTGCGCGCGCACACGCGCACAGCGTAGAGGGAACAGTAATACCCGGTAGTACTAACCAGGTCGTGGAAGTGGGAGCTGTTCCAAGCATGGGCGCCGGAGGCGGAGGCGGAAGGTTAAGCAGTCCCCGGCTGCGCCTACTTGGTGCGGTTTCTGGGCGTGTAGGAATTTGGCGGGTTTCTCGTTCCTTGCTATGGCAGTGGGGTGGGTGGGGGTCGGGGGGATTGGTAGCGCGCCGGGTGCGGCAGGGCTTGGAACGCTCTGGTCGGTCGCCCAGGGGCAGCGGGTAGTCCATTACGCATGAGTTGCTGCATCGCTGGTGGGCTGTTTGCCACAGGAGATGTCGGCCAGCTACATGGGCGCCTGCATCCGGGCGGTGTTTTTCCATAGCGTTCGTGGTGCGGGGTGGTAGGCGCCGCATTCCTTTCGTATTTGTGCAGCTACTTGGCGGCGGCGGCGGGCTTACCTCAGGGGGATATCCGGCGGATCGGAAGATGGCTGCCTGGGCGTATCGGAGATATGTGCGCTGGTACGGGCGCTGGGGGGGGGCTGGCTAACTGTGGTTCTGTTTCTTTTGCAGAAGTTGTTCCTGGCACATGTCGCTGTTGGGTGATTGGTCACTCGGAGTTCCGGGCCGGTCGGCGAGCAGCAACATGCCCGGTGGAGTGGAATATTGGTTTGGACCAGTTCGGGGTGACCATTTCATGGCTGGGTGAGCGCGGTCTGCGATGGATGCAGCTCTTGCCTTTGCTGCGGCACCACGAGCAGCTGTGGGGGCCACCGGATGCCGTGGTGATCCACCTGGGTGGCAACGATCTGGTGTCCTGGCCGGGCTGGCAGTGGAGTCGGGCTGTGATTCGGGACAAGGATGCGCTATTTGAGATGTTTTCTGGTGTGATTTTGCTGTGGTCAGGTATCGTTCCAAGGCCTGCTTGCACGGCTCAGCGGCGATGGTCGCAGGGCTAACAAAAGATCAATCGCCGAATTGGCGGATGGGTGGGGGAGCAGGGGGGGGCCCACTCTTGCACCCCTGGGCTGATGAGGAGTGTGCGGGCTTGTGTGCAGGCCTATATCGGGACGCTGGGGTCCATCTATCCCGGGGGGGGATGGATTTGCTCCGCACCAATTGGCAGAAGGCCTTGGAGGATAGGCTGAACCGGAGGGGCGCTGGTCACAGCTTTGCCGGGGGGGGCGGCTCAGGCCGGTGCTGGCCTGAGCCGGTGGCGGGATCCCGGAGGTTTCCGGGGTCCGGAGCCAGAGCCAAGCAGTAGGGCGGGGGTGGGGTACCCCCGCCCGGGCGGTCCCTCAGGCTTTTGCTAATAATATGGCGAAGCCGGATGAGGGAGGCTAGGCAATTTGCCGGGGCCTGGACAAGGCGGAAGCGGAAGTGGCCTCACTTTGCTACTCATGGCTGGTGAGGGTTCGCTCTGCTGGGGGGGGAATACAATTTAAAGTTGGATTGTTGATGTTATGGTTTATGGCAATAAAGCTGCGACCAGTTGAATTCCCATATATGTGTGGTCTACCTTTGTTATTAATGGGTGTGGGGGCAGGGGGTGTTGCGGTGTGGCGGAGGCCGGTCCAACTCACCCGGTTATGGCGAGACCGCGTGGCCCCCCCCGGGGCGTGCGAGCGGCCGGCGTTAACCGGGGGGCGGCCGGCCGTGCGCCCGCCGCAGCGTGGCTGCGTGATTCGCGGGGAGGGCCTGCGGCACGTGAAGGACTCCCATTGGCTCCCGCGGCACATGGCAGGGCGCAGGAGCCAATGGGAGGAGTAGAAGAGTTACGGGGGGAGTAAGGGGAGCGTTGCGGTGTCCTCCGGCCTTTCCCTCGAGGTGGTTGGAGGTACCGGACGTCCCGCCCTCCCGCCCTTTGTTGGGGCTTGGGGGTGGGGGGCTTTGGAGAGGTGTTGCAGCTGGGGGGGGTGGAGCGGGATCCCGGAGGTTTCCGGGGTCCGGAGCCGGAGCCAAGCAGTAGGGCGGGGGTGGGGTACCCCCGCCCGGGCGGTCCCTCAGGCTTTTGCTAATAATATAGCGAAGCCGGATGAGGGAGGCTAGGCAATTTGCCGGGGCCTGGACAAGGCGGAAGCGGAAGCGGCCTCACTTTGCTACTCATGGCTGGTGAGGGTTCGCTCTGCTGGGGGGGGGAATACAATTTAAAGTTGGATTGTTGATGTTATGGTTTATGGTAATAAAGCTGCGACCAGTTGAATTCCCATATATGTGTGGTCTACCTTTGTTATTAATGGGTGTGGGGGCGGGGGGTGTTGCGGTGTGGTGGAGGCCGGTCCGACTTACCCGGTTATGGTGAGGCTGCGTGGCCCCCCCCCCCCGGGGCATGCGAGCGGCCGGCGTTAACCGGGGGGGCGGCCGGCTGCGCGATTCGCGGGGAGGGCCTGCGGCACGTGAAGGGCTCCCATTGGCTCCCGCGGCACATGGCAGGGCGCAGGAGCCAATGGGAGGAGTAGAAGAGTTACGGGGGGAGTAAGGGGAGCGTTGCGGTGTCCTCCGGCCTTTCCCTCGAGGTGGCCAGAGGTACCGGACGTCCCGCCCTCCCGCCCTTTGTTGGGGCTCGGGGGTGGGGGGCTTTGGAGGGGTGTTGCAGCTGGGGAGGGTGGGGCGGGATCCCGGAGGTTTCCGGGGTCCGGAGCCGGAGCCAAGCAGTAGGGCGGGGGTGGGGTACCCCCGCCCGGGCGGTCCCTCTGGCTTTTGCTAATAATATGGCGAAGCCGGATGAGGGAGGCTAGGCAATTTGCCGGGGTCTGGACAAGGCGGAAGCGGAGGCGGCCTCACTTTGCTACTCATGGCTGGTGAGGGTTCGCTCTGCTGGGGGGGGGAATACAATTTAAAGTTGGATTGTTGATATTATGGTTTATGGCAATAAAGCTGCGACCAGTTGAATTCCCATATATGTGTGGTCTACCTTTGTTATTAATGGGTGTGGGGGCAGGGGGTGTTGCAGTGTGGCGGAGGCCGATCCGACTTACCCGGTTAATGAAACAAATCTCAATAAATTGGGAAGATGCAATACAGCAATTTGATAAACTAAAGAGTAATAAATCACCTGGAACAGATGGTATACATCCCAGGATGCTAAAATAACTCAAATATGAAATCTCAGACCTACTATTAGAAATTTGTAAACTATGATTAAAATCATCTATAGCACCTGAGGATTAGAGAGCGGCAAACATAAGGCCAATTTTTAGAAAGGGTTTCATGGGTGATCGAGGAAACTACACACTGGTAATTCTGATGTAAGTGCCATGCAAAATGGTGGAAACTTTTATAAAGAACAAAATTACTGAACATGTAGCCATGATTTAATGGACAAAGCCAACATGGATTTAGCCAAGAGAAGTCTTATTTCACTGATCTTATATATTTTTGATGGTGTGAATAAAGTAGATAAAGATGAACCCATTGATATAGTGTATCTGAATTTTCAGACAGCCTTTAATATAGGTCCCTCATGAGATACTCTTGAAGAAATTAAAATTCATGGGATAGGAGAAAATGTACTATTGTGGATCAAGAAGTAGTTAAAAGAAAACAGAGAATAGGGCTAAATAGACATTTTTTCAGTAGAGAAAGGTGAATAATGGAGTACCCCAGGGATCTGTGCTGGGTCCGCTGCTTTTTAACATATTCATAAATATCCTGGAAATGGGAACAACGAGTGAGGTGATCAAATTTGCAGATGACACAAAATTATTCAAAGTTGTTAAAGCACAAGAGGATTGTGAAAAATTGCAAAAGGACCTTGATAAACTGGTAGACTGTTCATCCAAGTAGAAGATGAAATTTAGGGCCTTGTTTACAAAGCCGCGGTAGCTGTTTGCAATCGTTATCGGAGCCGCGGCCCCATTGATTTCGATAACGATCGCGAACGGCTACCACGGCTTTGTAAAAAAAGCCCCTTAATGTGGACAAGTGCAAAGTTAAGCACTTAGGGAAGAACAACCCTACTGTGGTTACACTTTGCAAGTTTCCACATTAGGAACCACCACCCAGGAAAAGGATTTAGACGTCATCGCGGATAATACATTGAAACCTTCTTCCCAGTGTGCAGCTGCAGCCAAGAAAGCAAATAGAATCCTAGGAATCATAAGGTTAGGAAGGTATAATAAAATCAATGATATTATAATACCTCTGTATCGTTCCATAGTGCACCTTGAATACTGTGTGCAATTCTAGTTGCTATATTTTAAAAAGGATATAGCAGAATTAGTAAAGGTAAAAAGAAGAGCCACCAAAATGATAAAGGAGATGGAAGGATACCCCTATAAGCACAGTCTCAAAAAGTCAGAGCTCTTCAGTTTGGAAAAAAAAGCCGAGGAAATTAATGAGTAGACTGGAATGGGTTAATGTAGACTGGTTGTTTACTCCTTCAAAAAGTAGAAAGACAAGGGGACACACAAAGAAGCTACAATGTAGCACATTAAAGACTAATCAGAGGAAGTATTTTTTTCATTCAATGTGTAATCAAACTCTGGAATTTGTTACCGGAGGATGTAGTAAAAGCTGTTAGTGTAGCTGGGTTTAAAAGAGGTTTGGACAAGTTCCTGGAAGAAACCATTATTAAATTGTACTGGGAAATCCACTGCTTACACCTGGGATAAGCAGCATGGAATCTATCTATCTTTTGGGAACCTGACAGGTATTTGTGATCTGGATTGACCACTACTGGAAACAGGATACTGGGCTTGATGGATCTTTGGTCTGACGCTGTATGGCATTTCATATGATCTTATGTTCTAAATAAGATAGAGGGGATACCTGCTGCAAACGTGAGGTTAATCATAAACATTGCCACAGTCTTTTTCTAATTAATTCCAAGACATAGAAACATGATAGCAGAAAAAGACCACAGGCTTATCTAGTCTGTCCTTCCATGTCAACCACTACAACATTCCCCTTTTTACCTTTAGAGATCTTATGTGTTTGTCCCAGGCTTTTTTGAATTCAGATGCTGTCCTCATGTCCACCACCTCCACCGGGAGAGTATTCCACGCGTCTATCACTCTTTAGGTAAAGAAATATTTCCACATATTACTTCTGAGTCTATCCCCTTTCACTCTCATCCTATGTCCCCTCATAGCAGAGCTTGCCTTCAGTTGAAAGAGGCTCTCCTCCTGTAGATTTATGCCACAGAGGTATTTAAATATCTCTATCATATCGCCCCATCCCGCTTTTCCTCTAAAGTATACATATTAAGATCTTTGTCTGTCCTCATATACCAAAGACCACTAACCATTTTCGTAGCCATCCTCTGCACCAACGTCAACCTCCCTATATCCTTCTGAAAGTGTGGTTGCCAGAATTGCACAAAATACTCCAAATGAGGTCACATCAGAGGCTTATACAAAGGCATTATCACCATTTTCTGCTGGCTATTCCTCTCCCTATACACCTTTGCATCCTTCTGGCTTTCACAGTTGCTGTTTATTTATTTATTTACAGATTTTATATACCACTTTTATCACATAATCAAGGCAGTTTACAGATAACTTAATTCTTACTGCACTGAGCAGTTTACATAGAACATGAAACATATTTACAAATTTAGTACATTTTAACAGGTAGTTGGCCTGTAGTATGGTATTTAATGGCCAACTATTTACATTTATGGGTAAATTTTATGGAGGATGTAATGTTGAGGGTTGTATTACTTGATTGTAGAGTTTCCATTCTGTATTGTTGTATCTTCCTTGTCAATTATTGCTTGGTTTGCTTCAGAGAACAGTGCTGCTTTTACCTTTTTCTTGAATACGGAAAGATCTTTTATCTCTCTTAGGTGGTTAGGTAAAGAGTTCCAGAGGGCTGGTGCATACAATGAGAAGGCTCTGTTTGTGGTTGATAGGTTTGTTTTTCTTGACTCCTTTGGTGTGGCCAGTGGGTTACTCATGTTTTCTCTCCTATTTCTAGTTTCCTGTTGGGTGTGAATTAATGTGATCAGAAATGTAGGGGAAATGTTGGTTATAGTCTTTAATATAGTCAGGATTGCTTTGAATTTGATTTTTTGAGAGACTGGTAACCAATGTAGTTGGTACAGGATTGGGGTTATGTATTCAAATCTTGTAAGTTTCATTATTGTGCAGGCTAATGTGTTTTGAGCTATTTGAAGTGGTTTCAGTTTGTTTTGGAAGACCTTGGGACATGTTTACTAAACATTCCTAACGTGCGGGGCCGCGGTAGTGTGCCTGTGCCATATAAGGAGTGGGCGGTTCAGGCCGAAAAAGGAAAAAAAAAGACCGTATGTGTGCGCGTCGCGTTAATGTGCAGGGCCCACATTAGCGCGTGGGAAGGCTAAGCAGGGCACAGCTGGGCACATATAGAAACAGAGCCGTAGCACAACAGTGAAGACAATAACCAATGGTGCAGAGGCCACAGGTTCAATCCCCCAGTGTGTGCAGCCCAAAAAGGCTGGCTGAGGCACCACCTTGAATGTAGAAATGTGTGTCAGGAGGCAAAATAACTTTAAGGCAGCACACTGTTCATTTTGGGGCGGCATAAGGCGGCGCACTGTTCATTTTGGGGCGGCATAAGGCGGTGCACTGTTCATTGTGGAGCGGCATAAGGCGGCGCACTGTTCATATTGGGGCGGCATAAGGCAGCGCACTGTTCATTGTGGGGCGGCATAAGGCGGCACACTGTTCATTGTGGGCAGCAGGATGCGGCGCGCTGATGGCCACAAGGTGGCGCGCTGATGCTAAAGCAAAGGAACACAGCCACAGCACAATGGTTAAGACACTGACCAATGGTGCAGGGACCAGGGGTTCAATCCCTCACAATGCCCATTGAAAAAGGCTAGCTGAGGCAGTATATTTTATGTTGTGGAGTGCTTTAGGAGGCTTTTTAATTCTATTTTGTGATAACTACTAGCAAACGCACTCTCACAGCATGTTAACATAAGGCGGACCATAAGGCACATGTTACAGTGCACCGTCCGCCAAGGCACCCTAGAATGTCCCCTATAGGGCAGCATGTATGTTGCGACACAGGATAATGTATAGTGCACCCTATATGGATGCCAACCATAAAGTGCCCTATAGGGCGCCCAATAAAGCACCCTCAGAGGCACCTTATGGGTACAGTACGCTGAGGGTGTTATTGCAGGCATCAACATATGTACAGTAAATGTAAAAAATGCTTTGGAAAACCCTATCACAGAACCCCACTGTAGGTATGAACCCATGACCTCTGGCTGCACAGGCAGTGGCGTAACCATTGGGCTACACCTCTATAGCTGTAAGCAAGCTCCTGCCTGGCTGCAGATAGCCTGCACGTCACATCACAGACAGTCTGCTTGTATAAACAGGATAGGGTTAGGCCACCCGTACCCATGATGCACTGCATATGCAAATCAGCTGTCCACAGATGCACACAAGATGGGAACTGCACCCCTAAAGCTACCCGGCCTGGTAGGGGGAGGTGTCCTTGTGCACCCACACAGCACCTCGGCCTGGTAGGGTGTCCTGAGTGGGTGGACAAACGGCAAAGAGTAGCTAAACACCATCACATTGTGCGGTTACTATGCCCTGAGTGTGTGATGATGCGCCCAGGACCAGGTGCACAACACCTTGCATGGCTGAATGTGGCCATGCCAGAGCTCCAAAGCAGCAATAACCTGTGAAATACATAGGTGCTGCATAAACATCTTGGAGATCGCTGTCTGCCACAGTTAGTGGAACAACACCCCCCCGGTGGATAAAACAGGGTCTCCCACCAACAGATCCCCATACTATCTTTCTCTCTCTTCCTCCCCCCCCCCCCCAGCAGTCCAAGCAGCTCCACACACATCCATAACACAATATCAGACAGACATTAGGCCTGGATATTCATAGATACACCCCACCACTATCTGATATTCTCCTGTAGCAAGCCATCGGCCACTGCACCCTGCAAGGCACTCCATCAAGACACATACCATCTGTGCTCAGTCTGCTGGTTGGTCCTGACGGAAATGCATGCACCCACAACTGGGGTGGCAGCACACACAAGCAAATAAGTCAGTGAAAAGGCCCCAACAAAAAACCCATATATATCACATGAGAGAAACACAATACAGCACTATGGTTGTGCCTAGCCATGCTGCCATCACTGCACACTCAGGGTGAGAGTGATCCCCCAGCAGCACATACAGAGGTCCCCCTGTCTGTGTAGGTGGTGGCCGGGCACTACCATGTCCCTGCCAGTGCCCTATGCCCTGTGCAGCTGCATCCTGGTCAGCCCACCCTGTCTGAGATATACCCATGGTCCCTTGCTACTCATTATGCACATTAGCAGGCCAATACTGGCAACAGTGCTGGCAGTGTGGGCTGTGGAAGGGGCTTGCAGCCAGCACCCACTGTATAGACAGACACACACTTCCACACCTATGCCAGCATGGTGCTACTATTGAGGAGGTAATTAGCCTTGGCCACCAATCCTGTCCTAGGCACGGCAAGGCATGGATATGGTACGCAGTACTGCTAGGGGTCACTCCCCAGGGTGGTAAACACCGTCAGAGGCCAGTCCTGGAGCACGCCCCGCAAACACCTAACAGATTGTTCTGATGGGGTCAACTAGCAGTATGTGCATAACGTATGGATATCTATCTGCCAGTACTCCTAGCAAACGTCTCAGAGCTGTGTACCGTATACCTCAGGTGTAGGGTGACATTGCTAAGGTATGCAGGTGCTAGTATTGGGAGATGCACGCAGGGTCCACTGTTCTGCCTCTCCAGGAGACATTGGCCAATGGGGCCTGTGGGTGTGGGTGTGGGTGTGTCTGCCCCTGTTGGCTGCTGCTTTACGGCAGAGATTCCCAACCCCAGTCCAGGTCTGCATCACACTGTTCGTGTTTTCCTGCTGTCCCTTATGAATATGCATGAGCTACATCTACATGCCATGTGGGTGGTGCATAGATATACAGCACAGGCATTTGTATGAGTGGCAGCATGGAACCTGACTGGTGTGTGGCACACCAGGAATGCATTTGGGAGAGTCTGCTCTAGGTACTGCCCCTGTTCATGGTGTCTGTGCTCAGTGGGGTAAAAGATAGACGTATTACCATTGCATATGTCCTCGACACGAAAGGTGTGTCCTTACTATCACTGTGTAGGTGTGGGAAAAATATGTGGCTAGGATTGGCAGAAGCCCCAGCTGGGCTTTGAACCTGTGACCTTCTGTTCTTGCATGCACTGTCTGTGTGCACTGCACCACTGTGTAGCCACAGATTGGCTGGTTTCCCTGGAACATCCATGACTGTGGATCCGTCAGGGCCTGTCTGTTGCAGTGGACTGTGCCAGCATGCACATGGCTAGGCCTCTGTCTTCTGTGGCTAGCAGCCACTGCCCCCTGCACCACATGTACTCATCCGCCAACATGCTGGCATGAGCTTCTCTCAGAAACAGCAGATGACCAGACTGCAATGTGGCAGTACGGGACTGCATTTAGGGGATTTGGCTGTAGGTAATGCCCATTGTTGTTGTGTTTTTGCAGTGTTGTGTAAAATATGGGTGTTTTCCCCATGCTTATGTTCCCTGCAATACAGGGGTGTCTGCGCTATCTTTGTTTAGTGGTGGGTAAAATATGGGGGCTGGGCTGGCATGTGCCCCAGCTGGGATTTGAACCTCTGGTCCTAGAGGTACTGGCTCTGTCTGCTGCACCACACTATGGCCACAGAGACAATGCAGCCCCTGGAGGTAGTATACCTGGCAGGATGGAGTCACAAACCCTGCTCTACGCATTTTTACTGTGGGCACATGCACTCTGTCTGGTGACAAACGTGCACATAAACCCCGGAAATGACCACAGACACTGGGGGACAATATATCACCATGCTGGGCAAAAGTGATATTAATGGGCAACCATAGCAAACACTCCCAGGAAAGCTCCAAAAAGGACATTTGTTTTGGATGAGTCTCCGCTCCGTAGACCCTTCCAATATTCATTTCTTCTTTCTGGAGCTTTCCTGGGTGTGTTTTCTATATTTGCCCATTACTATAACTGTTCCCCAGCTGCATTACTATTTGTGATATTTTTGTTGTGGTCACTTTCTATTTTTATTTTCACTTTTGTGCTGTGCACATGTATCACACTGCTCACGTTTTGCAGGTTTCCCCGATTTTGCTGTACATTGCTGACGGAAATGTTTCTCTTCCCTTTAAATGCCCTCTACCGCGAGTGTTTCACTCGCGGTAGTTTTGCTTTGGGATTCGGCCCCGATAATGTGTGGGGAGCCTCTCCCCTCCCCTTCCCCGCCCATTAAACCCGTCTCTCCGCCCCTCAGGAACCTTCCTCCGCCCTCCGTTAGCCGTTCCACGCCTCTATCGGACATTTGCGGGCCCGTACTTGTGCGGGGCCCGTTATTGTGCCGCGCACCTGTGCGGGGGTGACACGCACGATTGCGGGGCGTTTAAGCGCTCTTAAGTACCACTTTTAGTGTGCTATTTTGCGGCGCGCAAATTAGCGGTTTTTAGTAAACATGCCCCCTTGTAGTATTATATTACTAAAATCAAAGTGTGGGCAGATAAATGCTTGTGCTATTGTATGAAAATCTTCTGTGGATAGTAGCGGTCTCGGATTTTGAATCATTCGGATCTTGTTGTATATTGTTCTCATTATCATGTAGATGTGTTTTGTCATTTTGAGGTTATGGTCAAGTAGGATACCTAAGTATTTTATTTCATTTTTGATAGTGAGGGAAGCTAGACGTTGTTGTGGTGGTGAGAATAGTTTATTCCTGGAAATTATCAAGACCTCTGTTTTTTTTAAAGTTGATTGAGAGGTTCACAGAATTGAGCCATTGTGAGATATCATTGAAACAGTTGATAATGTTCTCATAGTTGGGGTCTTGTGTACTGAATGGTGTGAATAGCATGATGTCATCAGCATATATTCTATATTCAATGTTGAATTTGCAGATTATGTCACGTATTGGTTGAATCTAATTGTTGAAAAGCAATGCTGATAAGGCAGACCCCTGCAGGACCCCTTGAGTTAGATTGAACGGTTTAGATGATGTGTTGTTGAATCTGACTTGTTGTGTGCAGTTGATAAGGTAAACCACTGAATTATTGTGCCTCCGATTCCAAGGTGTTTTAGGCGTTTGATTAGAATTTCATGTTTTATGGAGTCAAAGGCAGAGGTTATATCCAGGAATATCAGTATGTATGCTTATTTGGTATTTTTGATTCCTCAGATAATATTGTCTAGGAGGGAGGTTAGTAGAGTCTCTACACCATGGTATGTTCTGAAGCCATATTGATGTTGGTCCAGGGGGGCGTTTGTCTCTATGACATCTTGTAGTTGCTTCTGTACTGATTTTTCTATTATCTTTGAGAGGAATGGTAGACTTGAAATCAGTCTGTATGAGCTGGGGCTGCGTTTGTCCAGTGAGTTATCTTTCAGTATTGGCCAGATTGTGGTTTCTTTTAAGGTTTTAGGCACTAATCCTTGGGCTAATGATAGTTTGATGATTTTCAGAATGTAGGGGGTTAGCTCTGTTTTGTTTAGTTCGATGCAGCTTACTGGACATGGACCAAGCTTTGATTTTGTTGTGTTGATGGCTTTGATATATTGATTTAGCTGTTCTGAGAATGGAAAAGAGAACAGGTTCCATAATGACCTGTGGGTAAGTTCATTAGGAGATGTTATTAGGTCGGTTTGTTGTGCGTTTGTATTTATCAGTATAATAATTTGCGAACAGTTGTGCATTTATTTCATTATCCTGTGAGTCGACTGTGCTTGGCTTTTTGATTAGATCATTAACTGTGAGGAATAATTCTCTGGGATGGTTCAAAGATTTCTTTAGTATGTTTGCGTAATATTCTTTTTTTCGTTCATTGATGTGCATTCGGTATTGATTCAGTGTCTCTATGTATATCATCTGGTCAGAGTGAGATTTTGTGGATGTCCATTTTCTTTCGATTTTCCTCAAGGATCTTTTTATTGTTCTGATGGATTGTGAGTACCATGACTGTGAGGTTCTTGTCTTTTTGTAGGAGTTGATATTCGGGTTGGCAGAGATTGCTTGCAGTGTATTATTCTAGTTGTTCAGGAGTGATTCAAGGTTATCACTCTCATTGTTCAGGACCAGTATGGCGTCATTCAGAAAAGTTTCCTTATCAAATTTCTTGAATCAATGATGGAACTGTTTGCTGGGGTGAGGCTTGTGTAAGTTGTATTTAAGTCTGGTAGTGAATTGAATTAAGTAGTGGTCAGACCACGGTACTGAGAGAGCGTTTATTGGAGGTATTTGGTTGCATTTAATAAGATCCTTTGGCATGAATATGAGGTCCAGTGTGTTTCCTTTTATATGTGTAGGGTTATTGACAATTTGCTGATAGCCTATATCTTCAATTGCTTGAAGAAATGATTCCCTTTGGGTGGACGTTAATGAGGAGAGATCAAAGTCACCTAGTATAATATGATCCTTCCCAATTGGTGTATCAAGGCAAGCTGATGAGAGAATATTGCCTAATGAACTGGTATCAGTAGAAGGGGTCCTATATAGTAGTGTGATTGCAATCCTCTTAGTTTCAATGGATAACACAGGTACACTAAAAAAAAATTTTTTTAAACTGCCTCTAATGTTTTGATTGATTTTTACGTTTTTTGGTGCGCTGAATCCAAATCTGGTAACCAATTTGCTCCATCACGTACAGATTTTTTGCTACATTGGGTTAGCAGTTTGAGGTGAACGTTTCAGATTGAGTGCGATCGAGATAAAAGTTTCTTGATTATTCAAATAAGAATAAAGAAAATTGTAACAAGGCAGCACATAAGAATAGAGTAATGTCAACAAAACACACTGTGATGATAGCAAAATTGTCTGCACTTAAAACAGCCACATACATGTGCACAAACATTGAGCATATAAGAGCGAGGTTAGACACAAAGCAAAGCAAAGAAATGTGCAAAAAATGTTGTACAGGTATGTATGTAAGAATAGAAAACGCAAACCGCACCATTGCAATACATGAAGACAAACACCCGATGGTGTGAAAATAAAATTCTAATAAATGAGATCCGACACTTTGGTAATAACTAGCAAATTTTTATTTCAAAGTTTAGTAAAAACACGATATTTGTCAACACAGTTTAGATTTTAAAGTCATTCTTGGGTCAATCAATCTCCTGGTGGGCCCGTTTCTTCTTCCCCCGAATGCTTCTCTTGGTGCGCTGCTTGGCGCATTTTTCATCTGGGATTTCCCACAGCAGCAACCAGCAGAAATCAGCCATCATAGTGGTGTTCCATCTTCCTTGGTACCTTCTCTCTGCGTCCTTGATGTCCTGGTGAAACCTTTCACCTTGTTCTTCACTGTACGCCCCCAAGTTTTCGGGAAAGTAGTTCACATGGGAGTGCAAGAAATGGACTTTCAGGCTCATGTTACAGCCTTGTTCTTTGAAGGCATTGAGCATCCTGGCAACAATATCCTTATAGTTCTCATCCCGCCTGTTCCCCAAGAATTTGAGAACAACATCCTTGAAGGAATCCCAGGCTTCTTTTTCCTTCTCAGACATCGTTTCAGCGAATGCTCCATCTGAAATGAGTTTCCTTATATCAGGGCCAACAAACACTCCTTCCTTTAGCTTTGCTTCAGAAAGTCGGGGGAACTTTGAGCAAAGGTACCGAAAGTACTCACCATCTTTTGGAAGGGACTTGATGAATTGCTTAATGAGACCCAACTTAATGTGGAGAGGTGGTAATAGAATTTTATCACGAGGTACCAAGCTCTCATGAAGAACATTTTTCTCACCGGGTCTCAAATACTCCCGAATTGGCCAGTCTTTTTTCCCCCAGTGTAGGACGCGGGCCCGGCTATCCCACAAGCAAAGGAAGCAGGGATATTTGGTGAAACCAGATTGCTGCCCTAATAGCATGGATAGAATTTTAAAGTCTCCACAAATCATCCACTTATGCTCATCATAACGAATCTTCTGAAGAATCAGGGCCAAATTCTCGTATTTTTCTTGGAGAATAACAGAGTGAGCAATAGGAACTGAAGCGAATGTGTTGCCATTATGAAGAAGAACACCTTTTATGCTGTCTTTTGATGAATCAATGAACAGCCGCCATTCAGCAGGATCATACTTGAGTTTAAACTTTTCCATCACTCCGTATATATCGTTGCAAAATACCAAATCTTCCTCTTTGCTGAAATACTTCAAAAATTGTGTCTCGCGGTTGCGGTACCAATAAAAAGTTGTTCCTGGGGCGGAGCCTGATGTCCAGCGGGATGGTCGCATAACGCTGAGGCTCCCGAGAGGCCTACTCAGAATCCTGAATTAACACCGTACATACTTGGAACTTCTACTCTGATCTTGCCGGGGCACATTGGTGAGATGGCGGGGACCAAACCCACGCGCCTGGAATTTGGATCTCCAGCGGCTTCTCACGGCAAACGTTCCAAAACTGAACCCCTGTCCCCGCAGAAGGGGCTGGCCTTGCGCGAGGGCCCCGAAATGCAGCAGGAAATCCTCGCAGAGATTAGAGGGGTCAAGGACCTCGTGCAGTCAAACGGTGAAGCACTCCGAGCGCTGCGGGAAGATCTTGGTGTGCTGCAGGGCAGGCTAGAGGGGCTTTCTTCGCGTCAGGACAAAATGGAGAGCATATTGGACTCCCATGCGGACCGGTTGTCCAAACTCGACAAAGTTGAACGTCAGGTGCGGGCCTTGCAGAAAGAAGTGGAAGATGGCAATAATAGAGCGCGCCGCAACAACATACGACTCGTGGGCATACCGGAGGGAGCGGAATCTGGAGACATGAAAGAGTTTTTATGCAAAATCCTCCCTTCCCTGCTCCAAATCACCTTTACCAAAGATTTGGAGATCGATCGCGCTCATCGTGTACCCACAAGCATAACGCTCAACAGGAAGACCCCGCGGCCTATCATTTTTCGACTTTTGAGATATCAACACGTGGAGCAAATTCTAAGTGCCTCTCGGGCAAAGGGCCATATGGAGTTTGAGAGCCACAAGATCTCCTTCTATCCTGACTTGGCTAAACCTACGGTCGACCGCCGAAAGCGCTTTCTGGAATTCCGGCCGAGGCTTCAACAACTACAAGCACGCTATGGCCTGATGTACCCGGCCAAGCTCCGAGTCACGCTTAACAATCAGACAAGAACATTTGAGGACCCTGATCTACTAGCGGAGTTTTTGGATTCCAAAGAAGCCGACTTGATGCGCTGACTTCCAGAATATTCCTGCAAGTATTCTCATATCCGCTGTACCTGCCATATTGGATCTGCCGCAGCCCAGCAAAGAGTCAGGCGAGGGCAGTTTGTTTGCCTTACTTTTGATGATATCTGTGACCCGACTCCATCTACCCACAGTAGCCTCGATGAGTATCAGAGACAGTGTTAATTATGGACTCTGGTGTTTCTTTTCTTTTTTTTTCATGTCTTTCTATTTCCTCTCTAGGGCCTCCTCCCGCAGACATATGGTCGCCATATTCTTTGGGGGTTTTGCTTCTTCTCTAAGATACTTTGGTACATACTTTTCAATATGGGGTGTATTAGCCAGCATACTCGGTGATTATGTCATTGTTGCACAGATTCTGATTATGTTGTATGTTTTCAAGCGCCCTTACCTAAAATGTCTATTACCGATTGATGGCACCATGTAAGATTTTCTCATTGAACGTAAAAGGAATCAATAATCCGATAAAACGGAAGAAAATCCTAAGCTACCTAAGTCAGGAAGCTGCGGATCTGATTTTTCTCCAAGAAACGCATTTAAATTCGAAGGAAACTCTTAAACTCAATATTAAACCTTACATGGTGGCCGCCTATTCCTCAGCCGTTTCTAAGAAATGTGGGGTTGCCATACTGGTTAGGAAATCTTTGCATGCTACTATTATTGCGACTAGCTCAGATACAGAAGGTAGATGGTCCAGAGTTCACCTCAAGATAGGTAGCCTTGAAGTTACATGTATATGCCTTTACGCTCCTAATGTGGATGACCCTGCCTTTTTTGCTACCATTGCTCAGGTTGCGCAGGCCTCTGCTAATACTTCATTGATAATTGGGGGGGATTTCAATCTAGTCCTTGATCCCCTGATTGACAAACAGCCGCCTAGGACAAGTGGTCCCCCCAAGAGTCACACCACGCTTACCTCCCTGATCAAAGATCTTGCTTTAGTTGATCTATGGAGGTTACTACACCCCAATGAGCTTGACTTCACCTTCTTCTCTTCCCCTCACAAATCCCAGTCTCGCATAGACTTCTTTCTAATATCAAAACTGTTAGTTCCTCAGGTGGACACTGCAAAGATTCACTCCCAACATATTTCAGATCATGCTGCTATTTCCTTTCAATTACACACTACTGCACCCCAAGGGAATTCGGGGGCCTGGTTCTTTGATAGAGCCCTGTTAACTCAGCCAGAGTTCCAGTTAGAAATTCGAGCAGCCATACAGGATTACTTCCATTTTAATCTACCCCAGGATACTGCGAATTGGGCTTGGTGGGAGGGCTTCAAAGCGGCCATTCGAGCAACGATCACTAGCTATCAAATCCGCCTGCGGAAACAACGCAAACAGCAGCTACTCATACTAGACCAACAAATAAAAGCAGGCGAACGAGTTCTAACTTCACGTACTGATCCATGTGTATTAATTCGATTACAGCGTCTCCGTTTTCAATATAATTCAATCCTCTCAACTGCAGCTTCTAAGAGTATTGAGCTTCAACGAGGGACATATTATCGTGAAAATAACCGAGCCGGTCGACTCTTAGCCAACGCCTTGAAAGGTCAAAAAGAAGCCAAACGCGTAGCGGCCCTTCGAGCCCCACAGGGAGGGGGCATAGTGACCACAGACTCCGACATTGTAGAACTCTTTCGGGATTTCTATACCCGCCTATATCAATCTGAATGTGAGTTCTCGTCAGAGACATTCGAGCGATTGCTTTCTGGCATTCAGCGGCCGACCCTCTCTGAAGATGATAGGGATGCGATGGATGAACCCTTCTCTTCTTCAGAGATCCAATCTGCCCTAAAACGAACAGCCTCGGGCCGTGCCGTAGGGCCCGATGGTCTCCCGACCGAATTCTACAGAACGTTCAGTGCAGATTTAGGGGCATGTTTACTAAACATTCGTATCGTGCGGGTCCGCGGTAGTGTGCCTGTGCCATAAAAGGAGTGGGCGGGTCAGGCAGAAAAAGGAAAAAACCCGACCGTACGTGTGCGCGGCGCGCACAGTTGCGGGCCCGACATTAGCGCGTGGGAAGGCTAAGTGGGGCGCTGCTGGGCACATATAGGAACAGAGCCGTAGCACAATGCTGAAGACACTGACCAGTGGTGCAAGGATCAGGGGTTCAATCCCCCATCGTGCGCCAGGAAAAAGGCTGGCTGAGGCATGAATTTTCATGGTTAAAACTGCTTTAGGAGGCATAATAATTTTGGGCGTCATTAGGCGTTGCGCTGTTAATTGTGGGCGGCAGTAATTAAGTTCGTGCGGCATTAGGCGTTGCGCTGTTAATTTTGCGCGCTGTCCATCTTGTGCATTTTGGCCGGCATCAGGCGGTGCGCTGTCAGTTGTGAAGGGCATAAGGCGGTGCGCAAACATCCAGACACAGGAACGGAGCTGTAGCACAATGCTGAAGACACTGACCAGTGGTGCAAGGATCAGGGTTCAATCCCCCATTGTGCGCCAGGAAAAAGGCTGGCTGAGGCATGAATTTTCATGGTTAAAACTGCTTTAGGAGGCATAATAATTTTGGGCGTCATTAGGCGTTGCGCTGTTAATTGTGGGCGGCAGTAATTAAGTTCGTGCGGCATTAGGCGTTGCGCTGTTAATTTTGCGCGCTGTCCATCTTGTGCGTTTTGGCCGGCATCAGGCGGTGCGCTGTCAGTTGTGAAGGGCATAAGGCGGTGCGCAAACATCCAGACACAGGAGCGGAGCTGTAGCACAATGCTGAAGACACTGACCAGTGGTGCAAGGATCAGGGGTTCAATCCCCCATTGTGCGCCAGGAAAAAGGCTGGCTGAGGCATGAATTTCCATGGTTAAAACTGCTTTAGGAGGCATAATAATTTTGGGCGTCATTAGGCGTTGCGCTGTTAATTGTGGGCGGCAGTAATTAAGTTCGTGCGGCATTAGGCGTTGTGCTGTTAATTTTGCGCGCTGTCCATCTTGTGCGTTTTGGCCGGCATCAGGCGGTGCGCTGTCAGTTGTGAAGGGCATAAGGCGGTGCGCAAATGTCCAGACACAGGAACAGAGCCATAGCACAATGCTGAAAACACTGACCAATAGTGCTGGCATCATGGGTTCAATCCCGTGCTGTGCACAATGAATAAGGCTGATTGAGCCATTACCTGTTATGAGGAATAGCAATCTAGGAGGCATGTCACATTTTATTGTAATTTCTACTGTTAGCAAATGCACTATCAAAAAGCACTGTAATATAAGGTGATGCATAAGGCGCCCTACAATGTACCTTAAAGATCACATTTGAAGGTGCACTCTCCACCAAGGCACCCCACAATGTTGCGTATAGGGCGCTTTACAGGGTGACGTATGTGGCAGGGCAAGGTCGAAGCACTGTCTGTGCTGGCATCACTGTGCATTGTAACGCATCGAAATCGTAAGTAGGTGAGCAGACGTGCAAGAAGGAACAGCAGTGTAGCACAATGGTTAGGACAGTGACTGATGGTGCAGGCGTCATGGTGTTAGATGAGCAGTGATTACCGTTGGCTCAGGTAAGTCTGTCTACGTCATGCACCTGTACATCAATCTGTGCTGCCACCTAAACAGAAGCCCACCAGAGAGTATTGCACCTATCAGGGTGCACCAGAATGCACATCATAAACAACCACGTCAGCAAAGGTGATTTATAATGCTATCCATCGTCCATGTTCACATGTTGGCAACTCCCAGGGCAGCATAGTAGATCCCCCATAAACTGACTGAATGGAAGGTGTGCCATAAGATGCTCAATCATGTATAGGTCAACCAAAAAACGTTTCCCAGAAGCACTAAGCTCCCCAAATGTGAGGGGCAGCAGAGGTATGTGGCAAACACATATGTAACCTAAACACGTCACAGAGCTGAAAGGAAAGGCAATGCAGAAGTAAAACAAGAACAGAGATCACAGGTGCTCAACTACAAAAAGCAGCCCCAGTCCATGTGGCAGCTACACAAATGGACAAACATATTGGAGATAGGTGTAGCTATGTACAGAGTGATGGCAATGTACCATGCTGTAATGAGAGTGTGTGACATAGGATGGGAAGATGTGTCCAGCACAGGAGACTGAAATGGCAGGATAGGTGAAATATCTGGATGACAGTGGAGTAGCAGTGCTATGCACAGCACACACACGAGAGGCAACCATGGGGACATGAAATGCAGGAAGGTGTAGGAATGCAGGACGTGTCGTAGCAGCATGCACATCAGGGTAGGATGGCACAACAGCTGGCAGACAGAAGATGGACAGAAGCATGGCTCACAACTCAGATGAGGGTACAATGTGCTCACAACACCAATCTGCTGACATATGACCGTAAAACAAATCGAAACCACATCTGCAGGACAAGCACACACATCCAAGGGAACAGAGAGGGATCACACCTACGACCACTACCACAAATGCAAATGGAAAAAACGCCAGGACACACCACCAACGTGAGCGCAGTAGCAAAGGCTGCATACAGAAATAGTCCAAGCCATCACACAAGATGCATGCTGGTTATAAGGACAGGAATCCCCCCAAGAAGAAACATGAACAAATGCACATGCAGATCTGGTGTTTACAGATCAGATCCCAGTCTGTATTTGGCTCCATGGGCACATGCACACACACACAATGAGATGTTATGCAGTCGATAAAGCATGCAAAAGAGGAAAGAAAACAAACCCCAAGGGTAGCAGAGGATGCCTGGTGGAGCTGGGTAGCAATCTCGGGCATGACAGGAGACAACTCAACATGACGACAACTCTAACACACACCACCAGAACCGCAACACAACAAAACCCCCAGGTGCACTGCACTGTAAAGACCATCACGAAAGAGACCTATGTAACAGATAATATATGATGGCTAGGGAGCACTGAGTGCACACCTTGCTGTACAATGACGACAGACAAGGGTGTGTGTATAGGTGATGAACCTGCTGCTTAATGATGGCTCAGTTATCATAATCGAAAAACTATAAATACAAATGTGGGGATAAAACCTGCAAACCAATGAGTTCAAACACATGCCTCCAAACACACCCACAAAGAACACAATGAGCACAAGGCAGAAGTAATAGTCCAAAGGGAGGGTCTATATGGGAACGTATCATACCCAGTGATGTGCCAAACAGCAGACACATACACAGCTGCCATTGTACAAGGATGTGAGCACAGGTGGGCTGTGGACATGACCAGAAAATCAGTAGACACAAGTGTAAATGTGCACAAAGAGTGGAGGAGTAGCCTAGTGCGCACAAAGCTGTCTTGGACACAAACCAAACAGGCCTCATCTCACACTGGCACTACATGTACCTTGTTCAAGTCACTGCAGGGACACCGTCAAGGAAACCATGGAGTCCCTGGGGCACAAGGAGTCATGATTGAATCAAAGGCACCCATTGTGTTGCATGATTGTCACCATGATCAAGTAGTAAAAGAGACAAATGTCTGTCAAATACACATATTTATTATGGTTGCTCCTCACACATACGTTAGACACTGCAATCATAATATCAAGGTGAGTCCCTCCATGGTGAAAGATGGAAACATATGTAGCAGGTTAAAAACCCACATGCAACATAAAGGTCACTGCCCTGAGCACACATGAAAGACATGAGACATAATGTGCATCAGGTGCATGCTATGCCCTGGGTAACAGGCCCACACACCCCACTTGTTGCAGCATGGCTCAATTGTGTGTCGCAGATATCAGTGCATGGAGACTGTAGGCGTTGCATGATGACGAAACGACAAAAATCACCGGACCCCCGAAACATAGCCATCACCCAACACAGGAGGCACACAAATGAAGAAAACAGATGCTGGGGCAATGTTGTAATGTGACAAAAAAAGCTCAGAACGTAATGTTCCAGAACCACATAATGGCTGATCCTCAAGACAGATATGCTACAATGCACACCCCAAATATCATCACAAGCAGAATGACCATATGCTAACAGGTAGCAGAGGCACATGAACACAGAGAGACTAGACATCAAAAACCCTTCAGAAAGCTACAGACATAATACCATGCAGGAGGTACACCCTGCATGTTTATGTGGGTAGACAGTGTCTGGACATATATAGCATGGTACATGGACTGCAGAAGTGCAGGAGGACAATGGACACCCACACTGACACACACCAAATGTAATGGTGCAATGAGATTGACGTTACTGCAGGGGACAAACAGGACTGTGCAGACGTGCAATGCAAGGTGTGTACACACATGCAGAGTGTCACGTCTGCACAGTAAACAAACACAATAACCAGCATGTTCATAAGCAAATGATGGCCAAACATCTTACAATGAACCACACAGAGGCCATAGATCCACATTCTGTGTCTCACAAACATAGTTAGTCACAAGCACAATCACCATTCGCACACAAACATGATACAGTGATGCCACACATGCATGTAATCACCCTTGCCCACCCCAAACATCAATCAAGGATGGTGGTGGCCATGAACATGTGGTTGTGTCAAAGCCTGTATCATGTCCAGGTGGAGGGCAATTGGACATAGACAAAAGGACTGCTCCATCTGTGCCTCTATGCCACAAACATGCCTGTATGCTTTAGTTAAAACAAACAGATGAGCGTATCCTGTGTGCCCTGTCACACACATGGCCAAAACCAATACACCAACCAACTGTGGAGAAATGTCCAAAATACATAGTGAATGTCAGTCCCTGATGCGCACAGTGTCCCAAAAGCAAGGTGTCTCTGCAATCCAACTGAGCAGTTCAAAACATCCCTTGCAAACATGGGAATGCATAATAAGGTGGCACATTCCAATATGACACACTCCGTGAAAGGTCATCTGTGTCCCTGCAATCAGCATGACTCTCAGCCACAGCATGGCACAAACTGTGTGTTGTACAGGTCAGTCATGGCCAAACCAGCAGTCCAAGAGGAAAAATGTCCATCACAGGCCTGTGTTCCACTCTCAAACGTCAAACATCCAATGGCAGATATCTCCAGAAACACGTACATGGTGGTCTGTCCCACAACAGGTGTTGGATGGCGAGCCCAGGTGCACCAGAGGAAAGGGGTCCATTATGTCTCCTGTCCTGTGTCACAAGAGGATAAGTATGGTCTTATTAGACACTGTGCAAAAACACCACAAATTGCCAAAATCCAAAACGCACAAAATAGGGAATAAAGGGATGCAAAGGCAAACATTACAGGATATGGACATCAAATCTAAATCAGATTATAGCCATCAGTAAATGTCAATGCATACACGGGTCTTACATGGCTATGGTTAGTTACAATTCCATGTCACACAGCCATTTCACAGCAACACACTATATGCATCTGTATGTGTCCACAGAGATGCAACATGACATGTCCATTAGATGAAACGAAACCCAACAACAGGTACAGCCAGATTTAATCCCCAAATAAGAAAGGTACAACATACCCCGTTTGTGCATCATGTGTATGTCATCAATTCCTTCAGCTACTCCATAGCCACATCTGGTCACAGTGAAGGGAGACAATGTCAGCCAAACATGTAGAATCAGCATGTAAAGTCACTTGTGATGCATCTCCACATTATGCCTATATATGAGAGAAAGAAAAGTTGTTCAACACTCGTCCCACCAAACACACAACAGAGTTCTGCTCACAGCCCACAACACATGTTGACCATGATGACAAGGTAAACAGCAGTACGGTAGAGGTAGCATACCCAACAATGCCCCCCGGGTACCCACACACACCCTTCAACCCACATGATAATGTACCATGCCAGGACACTGCATCACCACTTAGTTAACCCAGAAACACACACCCACACAGTATGCGTAGGTCAGCGGGACAGCTGTAATACATGGCCTGTATGTGCACAAGTGCAACATTGTGCACATAACCGCCCAGTCACATGCATAGATACCCTATTGATGTCTGATCGAACTATGTTGCTGGAGGCAGCAAGTGTTGGATTCAGCAAACAAGATTAAACACACACACATGTAGCTCTGCTGTAAATATGGCTGAACAAGTTGTCCAGTGGATATACTGTACACAAACACATGGGGAGATGTGTGACAACAGCAAGATATGGGTCAGGGAGGCTCAAGGAAAATAAATGAACAACAACATCTGCACAATATGACACATCCCAGATGACATGTTCTCCCCCTGACCTCACACACATACAATGTAGCTGAAGATCCACATACCCTGGACCACAGCATCTTGGCTGATGTACCGTCACGTGCAAATGCCACACAGGAACAGCATCCTCAGGAATGATGTCCTGTGGAGTGGACAAAACACCAGACAGAAACAATATGACATGTTCTAGCTGTGAATCCCACACTGCAAATCACTGTCCCCAGCTGTCAGACACCACAACATGGCCTGCCGAATGACTGTTCACTCTCACACTGTACTGATATCTCACATGGGAGGGCAGCATGTAGATGTCTGATGCTAAGTGACGGTCCCCAGAATCCCACTTTCGCCTCCCCTCCCCCTCTGTTGTTCCGCGCACTGGTCCAAAGACGTGTCTGCACCCACCATGTTTGGGGCGCATCCCAAGGTGACACTATTTGACTGTGTCACCCATGTTGACACCAATACCCCATCTCCATGTGTAGTGTTCTCCAAATGTTGTGTCATCCCCGTCTAAATAGCTGTGACACCCGGAAATATGCATCAACACCTCCTGTATCCACTGTGCAAATGCATCATCTGCAGTGTACATCTCCTACACCAAATAATACTGACAGTTGTGTGCTGCGCATGTGTTGACAAACATGACAATGTAAGCACCATGCCTGTCAAACAATACCCCCATGTCTGTTTGTCACCTGACCATGATGGCTACATCTCATCCCACTGTGTGACAGTGAGAATGTTAAACCATGGATAGGCTATATGTGCATCTGCTCTAAATAACTCCCATCTAGGTCGGGGTGTGTATGCGGACATAACATCCCTTGCTAGTGTCCACAAGGTATCTGTGGATGTGGACTGTGCTATCCTGCCCTACACACAACATGTCCCAGAGCCAGGAGGCAAATGTTGAGATAGTATCACCTACATATGCCATGCGGCAAATGAAAAAACTGCAAACCGCAAACATCACCCACACATGCAGTGTCACCATTGGCTACAGTCATTCACCCTTTGGTGATCTGACCCGCTGAACCTCTGTATGTGTCGACATGTAAAATACTGCAATGAATGACTCATCTCCAAAAAAAACAGTAGCAATGATATGGACCCCTGGCTCCACACTGCACATGTCCACATGACTCACCATATCCATGTCTGTGCTACGTGAGGAGGTATTCCGTACGGGACAATGTGTGTTTGCACCAACACCCGTCCCAAGTAAGCAATCACATCATGGGAACGTAGTCATGCGCATGTGTACTGGGCTATGTCTGACACGTTGCACCATACCTAACAAACATACACACATAGCCAGCGCACCGGAGCATAACACACACACAAGCACCTACAGATTGTAGGAGATGAACAAAGAGCCCACAGGAAAGCTCTCCACAAACATGTGCCTCCCTCCCACAGTGAACCCCGTACCATATGCCTGACACCGTGCTCCACACACACACGAAAAAGACATAACTGGGTTAGCACAGCAGTTGTTAACACAAACAGCCACTGACTGGTACTGTCAGCCCAAAAAGATCCGAAAGGTGTATCCACACTGACCCACACAATACACCAACAGCTGCTGTTGTGCCCTGTGCACAGTGTCCATCACACACTCATGGCTATATGCTACCATTGGATGTTCAGTGTAATGACAATGCAGTGTTGCAGCAGATAGCTACATGGTCAGAAACATCACCCGTGATAACCATCACACGCACACAACAACACATATATGTGGGAATATATGCAATACATACCAGTGAATATCTCTGCAATCAACCTCCGCCTGACCGCTGTGCCCGCCTGTGTGTCACCACTGCCATGTACAGGGGGGCACGGTGGATCCTCCTCCAGATCCTCATTAATCTCTGCAGGAATATCATGCCTGAGAGCAATGTTGTGCAGGATGCAACAGGCTAGGATTATCTCTGCAACAGTCATTGGCTCATACTGTAAGGCCCCACCTGTCCTATCCAGACACCTGAAGCGACTTTTCAACACGCCAAAGGTGCGCTCTATGACAGAGCGGCTGGAGGCATGGGCCTCATTGTACATCCGCTCTGCACGTGTCTGTGGCTGACGCACAGGGGTCAGCAGCCAGGGGCGACACCCATACCCTGCATCACCTGCAAAACGAAATGTTACAGGTGAATACATGGACGCATGCCAGCACAAATTGACACAGGTATAGACGTAAGAAACAAATGCATAACACCTCATGACAGAAAGCTCTGACAGCAGAAATGTACATTTGCCAAAATAAGACCTCTGGTGATAGAAATGGAACAAAGGGCCTCTTGATTCTGTGCAGACATGCCAAACAACACCACAGTCCCATTTGTGCCTCCACAGATACGCTATGTGTAGCACATGCGTCTTGTTATGCAGTTAATGTTATAAGCACTACCACCACCAAGGTTAGACTAAACCACCAATACACAGATAACATGTGAATGTATATGTTAGCAAACTAAACACCACAATAATGTGTTGTGAGGCAATGTAGGTGCCAACACACAACATGTCTGACCTGGAGGTCTGACAAGATCAACACAAGCTCACCTCCACACCCCGTGTCCTGAAAGGTCTACATATCTACATATAGCAGCCTGACGCCATATGCTGTTGCTTGTTGACCACCAACCATGTTAGTAGACACCCTGGGCATTGTCCCCATCATGTTCCCATCCGTGTTGATCAGCGCTCCACAGAATTGCACACTGTAGCCCACATGAGCCTACCAATATCACAGTTACTGAGTTTGACTACATTCCTGTGTATGTGCTACCAATACCTCTCTGTATGGCCCCAAGTTGGCCCCTTGCCCTTGCTGTCACCCTTACCAAATGCTGAATAACAGCAGGATAATCACATACAATGATGCCTACGTACCACACATCTCCAGTGGCCCAAGGTAATGCAAACCCTAGACTATTTGCCCCCCCCTGCCATGGCACAGGCCTAAACCATTAACATTCCGATGCAAACATGTACTCCCATTTGCAAAGGTCAGGAACATACATCATACGTCTCAAACCCCCCCCCCCCTTTAGCTAACATGAAATGGCTAACAACCACAGTATTGAGTGAGTGTGTGGCCGTCACACACACATGACAAGTGTTAGGTGCATTGATTGTCAATGCCATAAATGTTACAGGACATACTGCAGTTCTAATCCAAAGCCACGTATGCACAGCTGGATGAGAAGGACACTAAACCCCCTCCCTCTCCCTGTGGCCACATGAAATACACACACAGGTAGCAAACCACAACCAGGATACACATCTGCACAGGTGCATAGTTCCAACACCACCATCAGCATGTTTATCACAGATATTGTTTCAAAACTGATGTTACATGTCCAATCATGTCCCCTGTTACTCAACGTGTACAATCCCCTAAGGATGTAAACTCATAACATTCCTCTGTCTGCTGGATGTGAGTTCAATATCCAACTGCACATAGAGGAAACGGCGCACTATATGAGAGATGTTTACTCAAACACACACATATATGCATGATGTCATGATATATTTGGAAATACTCACCCAGCAATATACAGTCCCCATACTGTCCCTCCTCAAATTGCTGAAATAGTGCTGAGCGATGCAGGATATAGGAGTCGTGGGTGGGACCCTGCAAACCTTGGGACCACATTCAGAATATGCAGATTAGCATCACATACAACCTGAACATTCAGGGAATGGTAGTGTTTGCGGTTGCGGAACACCACCTCCCTGTCTCTGGGCGGGACCAGGGCAACATGTGTGCAATCAATAGCTCCCATCACGTGTGGTATCCCGGCTAACGCCGCAAAGGCTTGGTTCAGGGTCCCCCACTGTTGCCTATTGTGGGGAAGGCCTATGTAATTCCCCACCCGGCTGACCATGGCACGCAGTACCTGGTGAAGACAGCGTGAGAAGGTGGGGCGGCTCATGCCACCCACTGCGGCCACAGATGACTGGAAACAGCCAGAGGCAAAAAATGTAAGGCAGCAAGGAGCTTGACTAAACCCGGTATGGCATGGGACCGGTCAGTCAGGGGCTCCAGGTCAGGTCTTAGATCCTCATAGAGCCCCTAATAGCCCTAGTGCTTAGTCGGTAAAGGGAGATGACCTGGTCCTCACGCATGCCCTGGAGCTGGGCCCTGGGCCTGTATAGGCGAGTCTGCCGAGCCTGCACCTCGTCACGCCATCTGCGCCATCTACTCACAGCACATCTCTGTGCCGCCTCCACAGGAGCAGGTCTGATTTGCTGCGGGTCCACACCCATGCCCTGTGCCACAGCCACATGGACACCATATCCCCTGTCCAGCAACCGAGCATCTGCCCACGTCTTCGGGCACATGCAACAACATATATCTCCGCCATCAATCCCTCCACTGTGGTCACACACACACAACACACACACACACACACACACCTCCCGAAACACTGGACACCTTACAAAACAATACAGACACTAGCCACACAAGACCAGACACTACAGACAACACAACAAAGAACACTACAATGAGCACTACAATCACTACATACCACAATACAACACTACAAACGCTACAGAAACCACTACTATCAGCAGTACATGCACTACAAGCAATACAGATAACAGCAATTCACTACATACACTACAATCAACACTAGTAACAACACTTGCTCTCAGCTCTCTCTATCTCCCAAACAACACTCGCCGCGCCTACAAAACAACCCTCAATGTGGCCAAATGTTCAGCATCATTTTATATAGGTTAAATGGATGTCCGTAGAGTGCGCATGCGCCGTTGTGCGACATAGCCGCTTGTTCGCGGCGCCCCAGTTCAACACGTTTCGCCAGTGCAATCCGATACGCATGGGCGGTTGCCTGTGGGCGCCGCACACGTTCAAATGTTAGCGCAAGTGCGTGTGGTTGTGTGCGAGGCGCATGTGCAATTTGATGCTTATGTTTGTTGGTTCGTGCACGGCGCCCATGTGCATCTCGTTATGCCTGTCTGGATGCGTTGCCTGTGCGTGACGATGCACACACAAACGCACATGCGCAAAGAGTTGCACATGAGTGCCTCGCACACAACCAAACCCACCAACGAACGCCTATGCGTAAGTGCAGTTACGCACCGCGCACAAGCAGCACCGTCGCACAATGTTCGCATGCGCAATGTAACCAACGTGCAAAAAACAAATATACAAACACTACACGCCTGGAAAACGTTGAGGGTTGTTGGAGGACGTATAGTTTTGTGAGAGATAGGTTGTGGAGGAATAGGTTGGTGAGGGTTCATAGTAGGAGGTGTGTTGTATCTGTCGCCAACTAGTTTGTTGTTGTCATTTGTCTCTGTACTGTTGGGTGTATTGTTCCGTTTACTGTGTTGGTTTATTGCTATTGAGTATATAGCTGTTGTGTCTGTGTTGTACGTGGTGTAGGAGAGGCAGAAGGATGATGTGCGGTGAGGAGGGGAGTGGGGAGCGGACATGTGAGAGGAGGGTGATGGAGGCAGAGTGAAAGGGATAGAGAGAGGGATAGAGAGGGGGACAGAGAGAGGAGAGAGGGGAGGGTAGAGGGATAGAGAGAGGGATAGAGAGATGGAGAGAGAGAGAGAGGGTGGGATAGAGAGAGGGAGAGAGAGAGGGAGGGATAGAGAGAGGTATAGGGGAGGGCGAGTTTGGGAGAGGGTGAGGGTGAGGGAGGTGGGCCCACCAGTGCCACTGGGGCCAGGACCTGCAGGCCCTATGGAGGGTGAGCCATCAGCAAGGGGCCAGCCTGCTCCCAGCAGACACACTGGGAAAAGGAAAGAGGGTCCCTGTGCCTGAAAGCCTGAGAAGGAGGGCCACACGGTTCACAGATGGGGAGAACCACAACCTCCTATCCATGGTGCTAGAGCAATACGAGGTTCTCTTTGGCAGGCTGAGCACACGGACATCAACCAGCAGGGCGGAATGCGGCGTGGGAGGAGGTAAGCAGAAGCGTGTCTGAGGCAGGGGGACACCGCGGGACATAGAGAGCCTCAAAAAGAGGTTCTCCGACATCAAAGAGGTGTGCGCCAGCACATGTGTGAGGACGAACAGCATGCACGTGGCACAGGTGGCGGCGGCCCCCTACCAACCATGCTCAGCCCCTGGAGCAGCAGCTTGCACAGAGACTCGGTCCTGTCTACACACTATGGGCTGCCTACGGCCCTGGACACCGCACACACACAGGCAGGTATGTATGCTACGCATATCCATTACGACTCATTGACCCCCATGGGATCACAATTGTGTAGATAGTTATGTGAGTGCAGTGGGCCTTGTCTGCTATCTGCCGAGACGGCATACTACAAGGTGACACAGCAGGAATGAGCCATCAATTATGTGACTGTCAGTACCGGAACAGAGCCTGCACGGGAATGCTGCCCATCTAACGATCATAACGTATTTGGCAAACATCCCTTGCGACTGCGCGCTGAACTGCCTCCTTCTCCAGAGCCTCCCTTCAGTGTTTGAAGGCCCTCCCATGGAGCCCGGAAGGACGTCCTGCGCAACCAGACGCCTGATCAAACCGCAGACACACCACCTTGTGTGTGAAAAATGATGTCAACACCTAATCTCCCTTGTTATCGTGTGTGTGCGGCTGGATAGTGCCACCGACCACAGTTACCCCCCCTGGTGGTGTATGTCCACGAATCTGAGTGATAAACATTTTCAGCATCCTCCATGTCCCAACCTCGTTGGGGCCCCAACAAGGTTCCGGTGTGCATCATGGAGCCACCGTTCACTGATGGGGATGCTTAGGAATGTGAGGAAACAAAACGTTTCCCCTGCTTGTTAACTCCATTTAACTGTTTGGGTCCCAAACCAGTATAGGTCATGGACCATTTCCGGCGCCGCATTGCCTTGTGCCCAAGAAACGGTCTGGGAAGCATGTACGTCCTCCGAGGTCTCCCTCGATAACATTTGTCCCATGCCACATGGGGTACAAAGACCTGTCCCCACCTCTTACATGATCAGGTGATCCTCACCACAACAATCTCTGAGGACTAGTTAAATGCTTGCGTGGTAAGCCTCAATGGCCAGCATTGGGGATGGCTCCGTCCGTTACCCTCAAAACAAACATTGCCCTCACATAGGCTGCGGTGGGGAGCCACCTGAACCCCCCAAAGCATCAACCAGGGGTTGCAGTTTGTTCCAGGGCCCTCACCCATCCCAGAACATAACCCGACACAGCCATGCTTGCCATAGATATCCGCTTCCGAGTCAGTACCGATATCGTGGTCACTAGCAACGGTATGTGTAGTGGCCGGGCATCTCCCTCCCCCGACGCATGTATTGGGTCAATGTCCTGGTTAACCCGTCCCAAAACAATGTATAACACTCAGAACCGGGTGGTCTGTGTGTTGGCATGCTGATACCGATGTCCGTACCATCAAGCGCATTACTTCGATCGAGTCACCTCTCCTTAGATGCTACTAGCCATGACCGGTATGTACTCCTGACTGATTGGGCTCACGATGTGTTTTGACACTGCACACTGTTGTTTCAGGATACGCCCACGTCTACGGAGACTTGCTATGCCACGCTCAGTTGGTCCTGGGTGTCCCCGCTTCAGCAGCCACCGATGACAAACAATCAGGGATTGTACTATTGATAACCCAGTGTTGAGTTGATACCCGGGACGTGATCAATGCAGTACCCTCCTGGCACTTGTCTCCTGGAATCGCCTTGCCCTCCACACCACCACTAGGTGTCTGTGTGTTCAGAATCAGTCTGCACCTCTCTGGTGCTGAGAGGGCTGCTACTGCGAAAACCTACCTTTGCCATGGATGTTTTTTCCCCCCCTTGGAATGACCTTCGTCTCAGACATTCCACCTTGACATGGCAACCTATCTCGGCTATTTCCCATCCCTGACCTTCCCGCTTACCACTGGCGCCACTGAAGGAACGGACAACCTAACGTTCTCTTATAAATCCTTCTTCGCAGGTCTGCCTCCTGGAAAAGGGGATAATCACCTTGAGGGCTTCCTCACTCCCCCTGCCTCAGCAACTGATGCTCGGTATGAGGTGGCACCCTCCTCCAGGATCTCATATACCCTACTACCCCCACCCCCACCATTCCTTGTGGTTAGGGAAATCAGCAATGCGGAAGGTCAGACGTTAAACGGAGCAGTCATCCTGGTCTGCCAGGTCTTGGCTTCTAAAGACAACATGATTGCTTTTGGACGTCACAATGTACCACCTTCTATTCTGCACATCCCGGATGATATCCCATCTGTGTTATAATGAGTCACGCCCTCCAGGAGGTCACTCACAACCACATGTCCCGTTTGAGGGCCCTCGTGGCAGAGTCAAAGGTAGCTGACTTTACTCTAAACTTCTACGTCCTAGGCATGGGTATATCATAATTCTCTCACGTGCTTATTTTGACCCCTTGTGGGTCTGTATGCGGCATATCCACTGGTTACACCCATTGGTAGCAACGTTGCAAGGTGTTGGCTCGAGGTTGCAGGTCGGAATATATGGCCTCAACCTCCTGTGGCACAATCACCATGTACTGGAGAAACCTCATCAACAAGGAGGTTGAACGTTCAGTTTTGCCCACTGTTTTTCATCTGACTTCCCTAGGTCTACAGTCCCTTCCAATCCACCATCAGTGTCAGGGGGTAGGAAATGTCCCACCTGAACCCTCTTTTGTTTTGGAATGAGGATGTTGTCCCAGGATTTCTCCTGCCCATCATGCAGATGTAGGGCACAGCGAGGAAACCCCTCCAGCATTGGTCTTGATGTTTAACAAGGTCTAGGGCAGTCCGCAGCATTTCACACCATCATAGGTGGTCGGGGGAACTGTAACATACCAGTTTAGTGTATTCTGCGAACAGTAGGTGCCGCACTGTGCAAAGGTTCCCCAGGAGACGACATACACTGCATGAGACCCGTTCTGACATGAGGCGGTATTAATGATGTGGCGGGAGGATATCCTTGTTTCTGGGTATAAGAATCGGTGCTTCCGCTCATCACTGAAGGAGGGGTACCAACTATCCCCATAATAGATGTGTCTGTCACACCACTTATCACTGTGCCATCAGCTGACCGTCCACCTATGGTGGACTCACCCCTCCGTTAACCCTACATTACAATTCCACACCCTCTCATCCAGGACTTTCGTAGGCTGATGGGTTACCTTACTAAGATGCTCCTGAGTCCTCCTTTTCACGGTATTGCTTGTCACAAGAAACACAATGAACATCTGTGCTGGATAACCTCAGTCGACAGTGACAGGACCCATCACCTGTCCTTTGTTTCCAGATTGCCCATTCCGCCACCCATCTATTTCTACAGTCTGCTGTGCCTGACAGTAGCAGGCCCAGTGATTGCCCTGCAAGCCCCGACGAGTTCCACATGTTCCTCTTCTCTATCTACGTTTCTGTCTCAAAACCGAGTAGTGGTTCCAATCTAGTCCATGGTTATTTTCACTCATTGTAGGCTGAACACCTCTATCTCTGGACAACTCCTTCCAGCGGGATATGGTCAACTGATCTGCATTAAGACAGTTTCATGTCATAATTAGACACAACGACTCCATGATCATCTCTGCACTCTCATATAAGGCTCATCCACTATGAGTGCCCTGATCTAGTAAAACGCGCACACCATCCTCATGGGGCGCCGCTATATGGCTCAGACAAAAAGGTTTATGACCCCCTCAGAGGTCTGTGTTTGTTTACCTCGTGCAACCTCTGGTTTTATGTATGTGTTAGAGGGTGGAAACGAATGTTCCTGCATGACTATCGCACGGCTACTGGGAACGCATAAGTACCGCCAATATCCCTCCAGTGTGTCCCCTTTGTATTCCTCGGCTGGATATTCTGTACCTTTGCCCATTGTTAGATATATGAACTAACAGAGCAGGGTGTTCGCCCAGTCCCGGCAACGAGACCGAGAAGGACGCGACGCAGTTACCTCCCCTGTTGTCACCCAACCCTCCTGGTGATTCTCTGTTTTGTTGCCAATACCTGCGAAACTTCCCTGTATGCCATGGAGATTGATGATCCTTGTATCTGTCCAGGTGGGTTGGCCCTCCAATGTTACAATAGAATGTCTCACAACTCAATACCCCATCCCAAACTAACTGTGCGGGCTCCGTGGCAGACCTGTGTCGTTCCAAGAACTTAAAGTCATGTATGTTGAATGAGGTCCTCATAACTCGACATACATATGTGACAATTTGCTGCCCGGTTGCAAGTATTCATGGGCCACATATAATCTAGAATAAAATGAGCGCCGCGGCCCCGTCGGTGGCTGTAGCTCGTGTATATATATAGTATAGAATATATCTAACTATACCGCGAAAACGATAGATGAGACCACTTAATATATGGATATATAGCAGTATAGCGATAGAAGCTAGAGAGAGCGCCATATAATAGATCGACAAGAGCGCGTAGATACGATGGATACATTCGAATAGAGATGTGTTTATTATGAACATTATATACAACCATATAAATATAGCTCCTATGTATCTATGTCCCACATGTCTCCATAACGCCATATCTGAAATACAGATTGCTAGGTAGGTGGCTGTACTAGCGGCCCTACTATACGATCAAATCGGCAGCCATGTGGGGAGATCACACTCTCGGCCAGCAGATGCTATACTGCTTACATACGTTCAACCTCACTGTCCATGAGGAATAGTAGACGTGAACTGAAAGCTGCTATCAGGGACAGTGGATCTCCCCATCCGCACACCTATTACTTTCGTGCCGGTCTGAAGAGCCTGTTATTCCACTAGATGCAGGTATGAGGCTATCAGCATCCATTGGTCTACTTAGGTTCCCCTACCCTTGAACTTCTGGTGCGTTATATGTCTTTGCAATATCTCTTTGAGCAGCTTGGCCGACAGTGTACATGTATTCCCTTTTGATGACACAGTCTATGTTACTAGGGAATGCTTTACCACCATAGCCTGCTCTCCCCCGCAAAGGACTGGATAGGTTCCTCAGTCGGTCGGTCTAGTCGTCCTGTCCCATATACTAATTTATTTCGGAAGATGGGTCCTTCCAAAGGTCCCATATTGTGTCCCATATGCTTGCCATTGGGGACGTTGCCCTCACAATCCAAACCATTTTTGACACCTGGATCCCCGCTCGCTCAGTAGCGCCCGTCAGCCCCCCTTGCGTTATGTCGTCGCACCGTGACAAATCTCCTCACTACGTATCCGAAGCAGACCCAATCCTGGCCCTCCCCCCTTAAAAATCCAGTCCGTAAACATAATATATGTGAGTTCATATGATATGTTTAGATGCGACTTATACATCATCCTACTGCTGACATGACCCCCCCCCCACCCCACACACTAGATAGTCCTTCGAGTGAGTTTTTTGTCTCTTCAGATTGAGACAGGTCCAATTCAAGGGATCCCACAATCCCAGCCCCCCCCTCCATCCAACACACTGGGACTGGTGGAGGATACGTGAAACCTGGGAACCGGATGACGCCACCTGTGGCCTCGGCACTGCCAAATCTCAGCGGAGGGAGCGAGAATTGTCCTTCCTGGCTCCATAGCTAGGAGATTTCCACATAGGTAACCACGGAACCACATTCCTGCTTGTTTCCGTAGGCTATGTGTAACATGTGGATGTCTGTGAACAGCACGTAGTAGTCTGGACAACCCTCCCAGCTCCCCATGAGTTTTTTATCCTTTCAGCTATCTCCTATTCGCAAACTCACCCTTGTCTCAGCTTGGGAAACCCTAATGGAGAGAGTCTTCTTGAGAGGCAGGACGTCATGTACAGGGCCCCCCAGGTATTCTGCCCAAGGCTTACTGTTTGGGAACGGGTAGGTATGGCCTGTGCATTCTGCCATTGGTTGCCGATGTACCCATATGTGGAGACTGATTCCCTGCTTTTACCAGAGATCACCTTTTTCCAGGTATGTAACTGTGCTAGCATTTTAACCTATGGCTGCGCTCAGATGTGGTGTGCTCTACAAAAGCCTTCATAACCCTGTTCTGTGAAACAAAGGCCAACACGAACACTCACACCCCAAAGGTTACGCATCAAAGGCCAATACCAGGAGGTGCAATACACAGGGGGACAAGCTGAACTAGTGTTCTCACGAACATAATGTCACGTCGCCAACCTAGGCTGGGTTGGTGGTTTTCGCCCAGCGCAGGGGCAAATAGGTTGTCCCTATAAGGTGCTCCTCCCCCTCCAA